>JAOPSE010000004.1:121324016-122707597 GCA_029449295.1 Zea luxurians
CCCTTTCCTGGCCCATTCGTCCGGCCCCCCCCCCCCCCTTATCCCTCTCTTCCCCCCCCCCCCCCCCCCCCCCCCCCCCCGCTCGGGCCAGTGCCATTTTCCCCTCTCCTGGGCCCACGCGAAGCGCGGCCCAACTCCCAGTCCATCCCGCGGTTGCGCGCCCGGCCCAGCGCGCGACCTCGGCCCAGCTCCGCGTCGCGTCCCCCGCTCTGCAGCCCGTCGTGGCCCAGCCGCAGCGCACCCAGCGCGCGCGTCCGCGCATCGTGCGTAGAGCACCTGTAGCCGCCGCCGCCCAGTGGGGCCCACGCGCCAGGACGCCACTGTTTATCTTCCTGTGCGGCTCGTCGTGCAGTTTTTTTTGCCCATGACGCCTCCAAAAACCGCCCGGCGCCCCTCGCCCAGTTCGTCGCTCTCCGCTTCGCCATCGCCGTCGTCGGAGCCGCGCCCCGCTCGTTGTGTCTCGCCGCCGCGCCGTGTTGTCGAGGTGAGCTCGCCCTCCCTTCCTCTCTCCCCTTCCCCATCCTCTCTCCCCCACCACGGACTCTCCCTGCAGCGCCTCGTCGCGCCGTTCTTCTTCCCCGGCGAGATCTCACCCTGCCGCTGCCCAGCTTCGCGGCCAGGAAGCCTTGCGCGTGGCTGAGCTCCCTGCCGCGCGGCACCTAGCCTCACCTGCGCAACGCGCCTGGCCCTGCCTCATCCCCGCCCTAGCCCCCCTGACGCTCCTCTCGGCCTGCGAGCTTGCCCCTGGCTGCAGGCAGCAGGGCGCTCGCGCGTAGCCCAAGCCAGCGCGCGCTCGCCGCACGCCCAGCACCCCGCCATGGCTAGCTATGGTGACCGAACCGCCGAGCCCGACCCCGCCGACGTCCCTGCAGCCCGCCCCGGCCGTTCGTCTACCCTCGCTGCGTCTCGGGCTCGCTGTTAGCCGTGTCGTGCACGTCAAATCACGCGTGCGCAGCGCCTCGCCGTGCCATCGCAGCCGCGGCATGCAACTAGTGCACGCACTCGCGTTTGCTTGTGCGCAGTGCGTCGACGGGACCCCCGTCCACGCTCGTCTACCCCCCCGTCTACCCCCGTCTACCCCTCGTCTACGACCCCCCCCCCCCCCCCCGTGTGCATTCGCGTCGCTCGCCATTGCCCGTGCATCGCGCATTAAATCATCGTGTGCCGTTCGCACGCGTCGTCGTGCGCTTCAGTGCACGTTAATAATTCGCCTCACCTAGAATACCTCGCGCTAATTCAATACATATTTAAACAACTGTTATTCGAGTAGCAAACTAATCGGGACTAAGTAGTAATTTTACTTGGCATATGATTAATGTCTGTCAATATGATTAAGCCGAATTAAATATTATAATTCATATCCGCTTAGTGTAAGCGTGATATCCCTCGACTTTAGCGTCGGTCGTCTCAGTTCCTTTCTCGCGTAGTCATAGATGCGAATTCTATGTCACGTGCATATTTATTTGATCTATATTGTTGTATGGTGTATTGTTTCCTTCCGTTTCAAGAATGTTGGATGTATGTTTGCACTCGCGTAGATATCGGGCCGTTCGTGGAGTCTGAGAGAATTGCAGAAGAAGACCCTGAGCAGCAGCAGCTTGGTGAAGGCAAGTGTCCTCTGACCCATTATGTCCCATTTACTTTATAATACACTGTCCCGCATACTATGAACAACCTAAGGATTTACTAGCTTTCTATTTACCTTGTCCTTGATTTACCTTTTTGGGTTACTATGGTTAGCTACATGCTAGCGCTTTACTTTAATCAATGAACATGATGAGATACAATGATGATACTATGATTTTATTCTGGATATGATGATATACTTGTGGCATTTAAGGGGACTCGGGCTGTTTCCCGAGTACCTCTCCGTAAGGACCTATTCGTTGAGAGACCACCCGAGATAACAGTGCAACCATGAGGGTGAAATGGGACGCCCTTAGCTAATTAATTAGAGGAACTAGAGGTGTAGTTGCTTCGTCGTCGTGCCGTCAATGGGATCCAGGCACAGTGCTTGCTCTGCCGAGGCTGGGTGCCGAGGTTCTTTTGATTTGCTTTTGTTAGTCACCCTCCTGTGGGGAGGAGTACTGTGTTTATCAAACTGGAGAAACCTAACGGGCGGCTATGACCTCTAGGGAATCTTTGTAAAAGCTACGTAGTGATACCCTGCCGGACCACCTAGGAAGTGATCAATGGGGAGTCATGATCCCCGGGCAAAATGGGAATCACGGCTCATGGGTAAAGTGTGCGACATCTGCAGAGGGTAATGAAACTGATATATCAGTCGTGCTCATGGTTAAGAGCAGCCTTGGGATCCTCTTTGATTAGAGATACTCCGGATACACCTCAGATGATGGCTTTAATGATGATGGTTAATGATGGTGACTTTAATTATGTATTCTAGTATTTCCTCTCTGAGGAGGTACTTTTTGGGACTATAACTTGGGTTTTATGATAAAATCTGGCTTCTATTAACAATAAATACCTGACCAACTAAAAGCAACTGCTTGAGCCTAACCCCACATAAAAGCTAGTCCACTTCAGCCAAACGGGGCATTTGCTGAGTACGTTGATGTGTACTCATCCTTGCTTTACCACAAAACATCAGGTTGTCCACATTGCAACCACTGCTCAGGAGAAGATGAAGCCGTGGAAGGAGACTTCCAGGAGTTCCAAGACTACGACGAGTTTTAGGTGTGGGTTGGCGGCAAACCCCCAGTCAGCTGCCTGTGGAGGCCCTATCTTTACTGCGTTTCGCTTAGCACTTTGATTTACCCGTTAAGTCGATGACTATGTTGATGTCTCTGACTCTATGATGTAATAAGTTAATACTCTTTTATGTTATTATTCGAGCACTATGCGATGATGTTCATTTATGTAATCGCTGTGTACGTGAATTCTGATCCTGGCACGTACATAGTTCGCATTCGGTTTGCCTTCTAAAACCGGGTGTGACATAAGTGGTATCAAAGTCGTGCTGACTGTAGGACCGCTGACCTAGAGTAGTACTGGCCGTACTAAGGACTATTGACCCTCATTCTCACCTTGACCTCTGGTGTCACTTCAAAAGTCGGTCACCTCGACCAACCCTATGTTCTACTATATATATATATATACTGTATTTATATATTACACCTGGGTGCATTCAATATAGAGAATGCACCCAGGCCGAACCTATGTGCCAGGTCCGAGCCAACCGTCCCACCTAGGCCGGTTTCGTCCCTTCCGCACGCTCTGGACAGAACCTTTTCATTTTCCCGCCCCCGCCCCTTTTTCTCCGTGAACGGCTCCTCCGCGAACGGCTCAACCTCTTCACATAAGTTGCAATCACACCAGACTTGCAGTTGCAATTATACCAGACAGCAGTTGCAATCATTGTTTTGTTTAACAGATTTTTGGACATAGTTATATAGAAGTTGCAATCACACCAGACCAGCAGTTGCAATTACACCAGACACAGTTGCAATCATTGTTTTGTTTAACATATTTTTGGACATAGTTATATACGAGTTGCAATCACACCAGACCAGCAGTTGCAATTACACCAGACAGCAGTTGCAATCATTGTTTGTTTAACAGATTTTTGGACATAGTTATATAGAAGTTGCAATCACACCAGATCAGAAGTTGCAATCACACCAGACAGCAGTTGCAATTATTGTTTGTTTAACATATTTTTGGACATAGTTATATAGAAGTTGCAATCACAACAGACCCACAGTTGTAATTACACCAGACCAGTAGTTGCAATCTTGTTTGTTTAACCGATTTTTGAGCATAGTTATATAGAAGTTGCAATCACACCAGACCAGCAGTTGCAATTACACCAGACCAGCAGTTGCAATCATATTTTTTAACAAAATTTCTCAGAGTTATTCAGTACTTGCAATCACATAAGAGAAACTCAGCAGTTGCATCCACACTACACCAGCAGTTGCAATTACAACACACCATCGGTTGCAATCATTTTGTTTACATTTTTTAACAGATATTTGAGTAAAATTATACAACAGTTGCAATCACACATAATGCGGGCTTGCAATCCCACCTAATGCGGGGGACAGAGAGGCACGCAGACAGAGAGGCGCGCGGCAGCGCGGGGACAGGGAGGCGCGCGGCGGCGCGAGGACAGGGAGGCGCTCGGCGGCGGTGGGATCTAGGTTTAGAGGATCGGAGGAAGGAGGAGACGGCGGCGGCGCGGGGATAGGGATGCGCGTGGCGGCGGCGGCGGGGAGGCGCGCGAAACAGGACTTACGCCTAGGTGCATTCAATATAGAGAATGCACCCAGGTGCATTTTAGCAGCGCCGTATATATATATATATATATATATATATATATATATATATATATATATATATATATATATATATATATATATATATATATATATATATACGGCGCCACTAAAATACACCCCGAGCACGCCCTCGCCCCTCCTATACGCGCGCCTCCCTGCCCCCCGCCGCTGCCACGCACCTCCCTGTCCCCGTGCCACCCTCTCCCCCACCGCCGCCGAGCGCCTCCTTGTCCCCGCGCCGCCGCGCACCTCCCTGTCCCCGCGCCGCCGCGCGCCTCTCTGTCAGCGTGCCTCCCTGTCTCCCGCATTAGGTGTGATTGCAAGCCCGCATTAGGTGTGATTGCAACTGTTGTATAATTCTACCCAAATATCTGTTAAAAAAATTTAAACAAAATGATTGCAACCGATGGTGTGTTGTAATTGCAACTGCTGGTGTAGTGTGGATGCAACTGCTGAGTTGCTCTGATGTGATTGCAAGTACTGAATAACTCTGGGAAATTTTGTTAAAAAAATATGATTGCAACTGCTGGTCTGGTGTAATTGCAACTGCTGGTCTGGTGTGATTGCAACTTCTATATAACTATGTCCAAAAATCTATTAAACAAACAATGATTGCAACTGCTGGTCTGGTGTGATTGCAACTTCTATATAACTATGTCCAAAAATCTGTTAAACAAACAATGATTGCAACTTCTGGTCTGGTGTAATTGTAACTGCTGGTCTGGTGTGATTGCAACTTCTATATAACTATGTCCAAAAATCTGTTAAACAAACAATGATTGCAACTGCTATCTGGTGTAATTGCAACTGTTGGTCTGGTGTGATTGCAACTTCTATATAACTATGTCCAAAAATCTGTTAAACAAACAATGATTGCAACTGCTGTCTGGTGTAATTGCAACTGCCGGTCTGGTGTGATTGCAACTTCTATATAACTATGTCCAAAAATCTGTTAAACAAAACAATGATTGCAACTGTTGTCTGGTGTAATTGCAACTGCTGGTCTGGTGTGATTGCAACTTCTATATAACTATGTCCAAAAATATGTTAAACAAAACAATGATTGCAACTGCTGTCTGGTGTAATTGCAACTGCTGGTCTGGTGTGATTGCAACTTATGTGAAGAGATTGAGCTGTTCGCGGATGAGCCGTTCACGGAGAAAGAGGGGCGGGGGCGGGGAAGTGAAAAGGTTTTGTTGGGAGCGTGCGGGAGGGACGAAGACGTGCGGGGGGACGAAGACGGCCTGGATGGTGCGGTTGGCTTGGACCTGGCGTGTAGATTCGGCCTGAGTGCATTCTCTATATTGAATGCACCCAGGTGTAATATATAAATACAGTATATATATATATATATATATTATACCTTGCTAAAATTCTATTTTGTTCTATCTATGGTTTACTTACTTGTCATATTAGTTTTGTTCTTACTCTTATGCTTACTGTGTCTTTTGTAGATGGCTCGTCTTAGACACACTGCTCGTAAGTCGGTGATCCCTTTCCTGTCGTCTCACCTTGCGGAGCGTCCTCTGTGCCGCACAGTGTCCGGTCAGTCGAGTCACCTGGAGAGGCTGCACCACCGCCTACGTGAGGAGCAGGAGCGCCAGCGTCAGCAGAGGGAGCAACAAGGCTCTTCCTCCCCGCCTGAGCAGGAGGTGGAGTCTGTGAGGCGCCGCTCCCCTGTTCCCCAGCTGGAGGCGCCCCCTGCACCACCGCAGGACGCCCCAGCTATTGGAGGAGCTACTGGAGGAGGTCCTGGAGGAGACCCCGATGACGACGACGGCTCAGACCACAGTACTGAGCCCTCTGAGGAGCAGGAGGCGGAGGGATGGGTCGCCCGACCCATCACCCGTGACGCCGCTCGCGGTTGTCACTTCCACGACGCACTCGACACCTTGTTGCGCTGGGCTTTCGACCGGCACACCTGGTCGATCGAGTATCGTTGTGTAGTCTACCAGCACAGTCGCGGGAGGGTACCCAGACCGCTGGGAGGCTACCTGCCTAGTATGCCGTCCGGAGGATGACCTCCGGGGTGCAGAGGCCTTTTCGGAGCATTACTCCATCTCCGAGAGGAACACTGTGGAGGCGGCTATGCAGGACGCAGCATGGCGGGCACTCTCCCAGTACTGTTCCTTATTCGGTGGGGTGGCCGACGGTCTTAACCTTAGGTACTACCCCCGCCGTCCTACTGGTAGCACAGAGAGTGTGGTTGTCTCGCCTATTGGTGAGGATGACCCTAGGTTGAGCCGCACAGTCAACCTAGTCGCTGTGCTTAACACTGAGCTAGACCACTCTCTGGACGAGCTGAGCAGGGCTCGAACGGGGATTGCTGAGTTGCGTGCTGAGCTGGCAGAGCGCCACCACCAGGAGGGTGGTTCTCCCGCTCCCGTTGGGACTCAGCACCCTTACCGCTCGCCGCCACGTGGTCACCACACCTATGGTTCCCCTGCCTGTAGGACCAGGATAGATCTGGATCCTTAGATCGTTAGCGTCGGAGTTTGTAATAAATCCTTAAGTCAGGTGTCTCAGTCGTTGATAGTCAGTTTAGTTTGCTTATCAGATTGCTTCCATGCTTGTTATGGTGAACTTGTGCTGGATTTGAATCTTTGTAATGACTGTGGCCAATATGTGGGCTTCCCCTACAGCTTGGTTTAGCTAGTGATGTTAATGAAGTCAGTTATTTAGTTGGGAAACCATTTATTTCTACTTTCCTTTTTTATCTGAGAAGCTGTATTGGATCGTAATGGGGATCAGTGAAGTTCTTTGTTCACTCAGTGTCATGAAGAATTCTGTATACCCTTTTCTTATGCTGAAGGATTGTAAGATCAATGCTGATGTGTGAATGTCTTCCACAGATGTCTGACAACAGACGCCGAGGCAACAGGCGTGTTCAGCAAGAGCAGCGTGTCCAGCAGGAGGAACCCCAGCAACACCGGAGGCAGCCTCCCCCGCCACCCCCGATAACAGTGGAGCAGATGTTCTTGATGCAAACTCAAGCAGTGCAGGCTATTGGGCAGACTCTGACAGCCATGCAGCAGGCTCAACAGCAACCCCAACCCCAGTTACAAGTGCAGATGCCACGGGACAAACGTGGCGAGTTCATGAGAGGGCACCCTCCTACCTTCGCCCACTTTGCTAACCCCATGGATGCAGAAGACTGGCTGCGTGCAGTGGAAAGGGAACTGCGCACCACCCAATGTGATGACAGGGAGAAGGTTCTGTATGGTCCCCGCCAACTAAGGGGAGCAACCCAGTCCTGGTGGGAGTCCTACCTCGCCACCCATGCCGACCCCGAAGCCATCACTTGGGAGGAATTCAGAGAGAATTTCCGCAGGTACCATATTCTAGAGGGACTGATGATCGTGAAGAAGGAGGAGTTTCTGGCTCTGAAGCAGGGGCCCCTGTCTGTTAGCGAATACAGGGATAGGTTTATGCAGCTATCTCGTTATGCACCTGAAGACGTCAACACTGATGCTAAAAGGCAGTACAGGTTCATGAGGGGTTTGGTGGATCCCCTGCATTACCAGCTGATGAACCACACCTTCCCCACCTTCCTGCACCTGATCGATAGGGCAATCATGACCGAGAGGAAGCGCAAGGATATGGAAGATCGGAAGCGCAAGATGGGTGGACCACAGTCCGGGAGCCACAGCCGCCCCTGCTTCTCAGGCAGTTCATCTCAGCAAGGCAAGCCTGGTCACCCACAGGGATACCAGCATCAGAGTCAGCGCCCGTACCAGCAGCAATTTCAGAGGCAGTACCCACAGCAGCAGCAGTATCGTCAGAACAGCCAGCAGGGAGGTAACCAGTATCAGAGGCAGAACAACCAGGCACCTCGCCTTCCTGCCCCAGCAGCGAATCAGAACAACCAAGCAGCCCTAGCACAAGGAGGAGGTAGAGGATGCTTCCACTGTGGGGAGCAAGGCCACTGGGCGATGCATTGCCCAAAGAAGATGGTGCAGTAGCAGACAAACCCTAATGCTCCAGCAAGGCAAGGTGTACCTCAACAGGCAACAGGTTATCGTGGCCATGCGTACAACCGTGGAAAGGTGAACCACTTGGAGGCCGAAGCGATCCAGGATGCACCAGATGTGGCAATAGGTATGTTCTCAGTCGAATCTCATCCAGCAAAAGTGCTATTTGATACTGGTGCAACTCATTCATTTGTCACTGCAACATGGGTAGAAATGCATAACATCTCAGTAGAGCCAATGATGCCACCCATGAGGGTTAATTCGGTCGGTGGTAAAGTGCAAGCAGATAAGGTATGCTCAAATGTAAGGGTGGAAATAAGGGGGATAGGGTTCCCCAGCGACCTAATAGTAATAGACACCCCTAGGGTAGATGTCATCCTAGGGATGAATTGGTTAATGAAGTATGAAGCGAGTGTTAGTTGTGACAAGAGGACCGTAACATTGAAGTCCCCGCCCGGAGAGAAGGTAGTGGCTGAGCTAAGGATGCCTAAAACAGCGAAAGGAGATTGTCACCAGATTTCGGTTGATAGCAAGGAGGCCAACCCGCTCGAGGCTATTAGGGTTGTGTCGGACTTTCCAGATGTGTTTCCCGAGGAACTAACGGGCATGCCACCCGAGAGAAAAGTCGAATTTGCCATAGAGCTTATCCCTGGCACCGCCCCCATTTCTAAAAGAGCCTATCGAGTGTCTGGGCCAGAATTGGTGGAACTCAAGAAACAGTTAGATGAGCTGTTAGAGAAGGGTTACATCAGACCAAGTACCTCGCCTTGGGCCGCTCCAGTATTGTTTGTAGAGAAGAAAGATGGTACCAAAAGGATGTGCATAGATTACAGAGCCTTGAATGAAGTCACCATTAAGAATAAGTACCCCCTGCCAAGGATAGAAGATCTGTTTGACCAGCTCAGAGGTGCCAGCGTATTCTCGAAGATAGATCTGAGATCAGGTTTCCATCAACTTAGAATCCGACCCTCAGACATACCGAAGACAGCATTCATCACCAAGTATGGGTTATATGAATATACAGTTATGTCCTTTGGTTTGACAAATGCGCCAGCCTTCTTTATGTATCTGATGAACAGTGTGTTCATGGACTACCTAGACAAGTTTGTGGTAGTGTTCATCGATGATATTCTCATATATTCTCAAAGTGAGGAAGAACATGTGGAACATTTGAAGATGGTATTGCAAAGGCTACGAGAGCATCAGTTGTATGCCAAGCTGAGTAAATGCGAGTTCTGGATTCATGAAGTCTTGTTTCTGGGTCACATCATAAACCAAGATGGGTTAGCTGTGGATCCAAAGAAAGTAGCAGATATCCTGAACTGGAAAGCACCGAAGGATGTTCGTGGAATCAAGAGCTTCATTGGAATGGCCGGGTACTATAGGCGTTTCATTGAAGGATTTTCAAAGATTGCTAGACCAATGACAGCGTTGCTAGCAAAGAAAGTTGAGTTTAAGTGGACCCAAAAGTGCTAAGAGGCATTTGAAGAACTGAAGAATAGATTGACTACAGCACCTGTATTGGTTCTGCCTGATGTTCACAAGCCATTCTCGGTGTACTACGATGCTTCCTACACCGGATTGGGATGTGTGTTAATGCAAGAAGGAAGAGTTGTAGCATACTCATCTCGACAGCTGAAGATCCATGAGAAAAATTATCCCACACACGACCTGGAGTTGGCAGCAGTGGTTCATGCTTTAAAGACATGGAGACATTACCTGTATGGGCAGAAGTGCGACATCTACATGGATCACAAAAGTCTGAAATACATATTCACCCAGACAGAGTTAAACATGAGGCAGCGAAGATGGTTGGAATTGATCAAGGACTACGAGTTGGAGATACATTACCATCCAGGCAAAGCCAATGTTGTTGCAGATGCTCTGAGCAGGAAGAGTCAAGTCAATATGATGGCCACGTACCCAATGTCATATGAGTTAGCCAAGGAGTTCGACAGACTGAGCCTCAGTTTTCTGAACAGTACACAAGGAGTAACAGTGGAATTAGAGCCCACCCTAGAGCGGGAGATCAAAGAAGGGCAGAAGGATGATGAAAACATCAACAAGATCCGGTAGCTGATCTTAGAAGGAAGAGGCAAGGACTTTCGAGAGGATGACGAGGGAGTAATATGGTTCAAGGACCGATTGTGTGTCCCCGACATCAAACATATTCGGGAGCTGATCCTCAAGGAAGCTCATGAGACAGCCTACTCCATACACCCTGGAAGTGAAAAGATGTATCAGGATTTAAAAAGGAGGTTTTGGTGGTATGGCATGAAAAGAGAAATCGCAGAATATGTCGCCATCTGTGATAGCTGTCAAAGAACCAAAGCAGAGCATCAGAAGCCCGCCGGACTGTTGCAGCCATTGCAAATTCCTCAGTGGAAGTGGGATGAGATCGGGATGGATTTTATAGTTGGCCTACCTCGTACCCGGGTCGGCTATGATTCCATCTAGGTGGTTGTGGACCGCTTAACAAAGGTGGCCCATTTCATACCTGTGAAGACAACATACACCGGGGCAACATTAGCTGAGTTATACATGTCTCGGATAGTCTGCCTACATGGTGTGCCAAAGAAGATAGTGTCAAATCGAGGAACATAGTTCACCTCTCATTTTTTGCAGCAGCTACAAGAAGCTTTGGGCACGCATTTGAACTTCAGCTCGGCTTATCACCCGCAGACAGACGGTCAGACTGAAAGAACTAATCAGATCCTAGAAGATATGTTGAGAGCCTGTGCGTTGCAAGACAAGTCAGGATGGGACAAAAGGTTACCTTATGCAGAATTCTCCTACAACAATAGTTACCAAGCCAGCTTGAAGATGTCACCGTTTCAGACGCTCTATGGATGGAGTTGTAGGACTCCGCTGCATTGGGACTAGCCTGGAGAGAGACAGGTGTTCGGCCCCGATATTTTGCTTGAAGCCGAAGAGAATATCAAAATGGTTCGGGAAAATCTGAAGATAGCACAATCAAGGCAGCGAAGCTATGCTGACAGAAGAAGAGAACTGAGTTTTGAAGTGGGAGATTACGTCTATCTGAAGGTGTCGCCTATCAGAGGAGTCAGAAGGTTCGGAGTCAAGGGCAAGTTAGCACCCCGGTACGTTGGACCATATCAGATTCAAGCAAAGCGTGGAGAAGTGGCCTACCAGCTCAACCTACCAGAAAGTCTGTCAGCAGTGCACAACGTGTTCCACGTGTCGCAATTGAAGAAGTGTCTGCGAGTACCAGAAGAACAGTTGCCAGTGGAGGATTTGGAAGTCCAAGAGGATCTGACATACATAGAAAAGCCATCGCAGATTCTGGAGTTTGCATACAGGGTCACCTGGAGGAACACCATCAGAATGTGCAAGGTCAGATGGGGTCACCACTCTGAAGAAGAAGCAACCTAGGAACGAGAAGATGATCTGAAAGCCAAATACACTGAACTCTTTGCTGACCAACCTTGAATCTCGGGGCGAGATTCTTTTAAGGGGGATAGGTTTGTAACACACGGAATCTAGGGGTATAAAAAAATCTCTTCTATAACATCCACCAAGTTCAGGTTTTAATAAAAACCCTAAGGGAACAATGGTTGTTGCATCATGTTGGAAGGCATTTATTTTTTTTGTTTGATGAATGGTTTGCTTGATCTTTCATTTAATCAATGATTTTCACTTGATGTCAAACTGAAATAATAGAAAAAGAGAAAGAGAAAGAAAAATGAGAAAGGAAATCAGCCCTCTCTCTCCTTTCCTGGCCCATTCGGCCGGCCCACCCCGCCTCCTTCTCCCTCTCCCCCCCCCCCCCCCCCCCCCCCCCCCCGCTCGGCCCAGCGCCATTTTCCCCTCTCCTGGGCCCACGCGAAGCGCGGCCCAACTCGTAGTCCATCCCGCGGTTGCGCGCCCGGCCCAGCGCGCGACCTCGGCCCAGCTCCACGCCGCGTCCCCCGCTCTGCAGCCCATCGTGGCCCAGCCGCAGCGCACCCAGCGCGCGCGTCCGCGCATCGCGCATGGAGCACCTGCCGCCGCCGCCGCCCAGTGGGGCCCACGCGCCAGGACGCCACTGTTTATATTCCTGTGCGGCTCGTCGTGCAGTTTTTTTTTTTGCCCACGACGCCTCCAAAACCGCCCGCGCCCCTCGCCCAGTTCGTCGCTCTCTGCTTCGCCATCGCCGCCGTCGGAGCCGCGCCCCGCTCGTTGTGTCTCGCCGCCGCGCCGTGTTGCCGAGGTGAGCTCGCCCTCCCTTCCTCTCTCCCCTTCCCCATCCTCTCTCCCCCACCATGGACTCTCCCTGCAGCGCCTCGTCGCGCCGTTCTTCTTCCTCGGTGAGACCTCGCCCTGTCGCTGCCCAGCTTCGCGGCCAGGAAGCCTTGCGCGTGGCTGAGCTCCCTGCCGCGCGGCACCTAGCCTCGGCCACCTGCGCAATGCGCCTGGCCCTGCCTCGTCCCCACCCCAGCCCCCCGGATGCTCCTCCCTGGCTGCAGGCAGCAGGGCGCTCGCGCGCAGCCCAAGCCAGCGCGCGCTCGCCGCACGCCCAGCACCCCGCCATGGCTAGCTATGGTGACCGAACCGCCGAGCCCGACCCCGCCGATGTCCCTGCAGCCCGCCCCGGTCGTTCATCTACCCTTGCCGCGTCTCAGGCTCGCTGTTAGCCATGTCGTGCACGTCAAATCGCGCGTTCGCAGCGCCTCGCCTTGCCATCGCAGCCGCGTTGTGCAACTAGTGCACGCACTCGTCTACCCTCGTCTACCCCTCGTCTACCCCCCCCCCCCCCCCCCCGTGTGCATTCGCGTTGCTCGCCATCGCCCGCGCATCGCGCATTAAATCATCGCGTGCCGTTCGCACGCGTCGTCGTGCGCTTCAGTGCACGTTAATAATTCGCCTCACCTAGAATAGCTCGCGCTAATTAAATACATATTTAAACAACGGTTATTCGAGTAGCAAACTAATTGGGACTAAGTAGTAATTTTACTTGGCATATGATTAATGTCTGTCAATATGATTAAGCGGAATTAAATATTATAATTTATATCCGCTTAGTGTAAGCGTGATATCCCTCGACTGTAGCGTCGATCGTCTCAGTTCCTTTCTCGCGTAGTCGTAGATGCGAATTCTATGTCGCGTGCATATTTATTTGATCTATATTGTTGTATGGTGTATTGTTTCCTTCCGTTTCAAGAATGTTGGATGTATGTTTGCACTCGCGTAGATATCGGGCCGTTCGTGGAGTCTGAGAGAATTGCAGAAGAAGACCCTGAGAAGCAGCAGCTTGGTGAAGGCAAGTGTCCTCTGACCCATTATGTCCCATTTACTTTATAATACACTGTCCCGCATACTATGAACAACCTAAGGATTTACTAGCTTTCTATTTACCTTGTCCTTGATTTACCTTTTTGGGTTACTATGGTTAGCTACATGCTAGCGCTTTGCTTTAATCAATGAACATGATGAGATACAATGATGATACTATGATTTTATTCTGGATATGATGATATACTTGTGGCATTTAAGGGGACTCGGGCTGTTTCCCGAGTACCTCTTCGTAAGGACCTGTTCATTGAGAGACCACCCGAGATAACAGTGCAACCATGAGGGTGAAATGGGACGCCCTTAGCTAATTAATTAGAGGAACTAGAGGTGTAGTTGCTTCGCCGTCGTGCCGTCAATGGGGTCCAGGCACAGTGCTTGCTCTGCCGAGGCTGGGTGCTGAGGTTCTTTCGATTTGCTTTTGTTAGTCACCCTCCTACGGGGAGGGGTACTGTGTTTATCAAACTGGAGAAACCTAACGGGCGGCTATGACCTCTAGGGAATCTTTGTAAAAGCTACGTAGTGATACCCTGCCGGACCACCTAGGAAGTGATCAATGGGGAGTCATGATCCCTGGGCAAAATGGGAATCACGGCTCATGGGTAAAGTGTGCGACCTCTGTAAAGGGTAATGAAACTGATATATCAGCCGTGCTCACGGTTAAGAGCAGCCTTGGGATCCTCTTTGATTAGAGATACTCTGGATACACCTCAGATGATGGCTTTAATGATGATGGTTAATGATGGTGACTTTAATTATGTATTCTAGTATTTCCTCTCTAAGGAGGTACTTTTTGGGACTATAACTTGGGTTTTATGATAAAATCTGGCTTCTATTAACAATAAATACCTGACCAACTAAAAGCAACTGCTTGAGCCTAACCCCACATAAAAGCTAGTCCACTTCAGCCAAACGGGGCATTTGCTGAGTACGTTGATGTGTACTCATCCTTGCTTTACCACAAAACACCAGGTTGTCCACATTGTAACCACTGCTCAGGAGAAGATGAAGCCGTGGAAGGAGACTTCCAGGAGTTCCAAGACTACGACGAGTTTTAGGTGTGGGTTGGCGGCAAACCCCCAGTCAGCTGCCTGTGAAGGCCCTATCTTTACTGCGTTTCGCTTAGCACTTTGATTTACCCGTTAAGTCGATGACTATGTTGATGTCTCTAACTCTGTGATGTAATAAGTTAATACTCTTTCATGTTATTATTCAAGCACTATGTGATGATGTTCATTTATGTAATCGCTGTGTACGTGAATTCTGATCCTGGCACGTACATAGTTCGCATTCGGTTTGCCTTCTGAAACCGGGTGTGACAGGTACGAGGGTAGCGCCCAGCAGGTCCTTTGCGAGGGTGCTGGCGTCGTCAGTCCGCTTGGGGCTGATACGTCGCGGGGAAGTGACACCCGCCGTCGCCTCAGGTGCAAGGACAATGTCTGACATGTCCTGTAACACCCTGAATTTGGGGGTATAAAATTTCTTTGCTCATATTCACAAATTCAGGTGTTACTTTTCTTTTCTCATCCTTCCCCAATCTTTTCTTTCTCATTTCTATAGGAGAGAAATGCTTATTTTATTTGTAATAGTAGTGTGATAGGTTAAACCCTAAGGGACTATGAATTGTTGCATCATGTTGAACCCTAGATTTCACTTTTGTTTGGTGCATAATTCTCAAAAGGTCTAATTTGAATTTGTGGCACATTTGAATTTGAATCAAATAGAGAAAATAAAAAGAAAAGAGAAAGGAAATTACAAAATAAAAAGAAAAAGGGAAGAAGCCCGTTACCTCAGCCTGCTCGGCCTTTCGGCCCACCAGGCCCAACCCGCGCGCCCGCGCGCGCGCTCTCCCTCCCGCCCCTTCTCTCTCTGCGCGAGCGGGCCCGCCTGTCGGCGCGGCCGCCGTCTCCGCGCTCGCTCCCTCGCTCTCTCTGGTTGCCCGGTCCCACCTGTCGGCGCCCCCGCCCGCGCGTGCGCCATCTCCCTCGCTCTCTCTGCCCGTGGGCCCTCCCGGTCAGCCCCGCTTTCCTCGCGCTCGCGCCCGACTTCTTCTCTCTCTCTGCGTCGCGGGTCCCGGCTGTCAGCTTCGCCGTTCTCGCGTAACCGCCGCCGAGCCGCGCGCGCCTGCCTTCCTCGCGCCCACGTCGTGCGTGGGGAGCTCGCCCCACCTCGCCCTCGGCCACTTGAGCCCCGAGCCCCACTCGCCCTCACCCTCTCCCCCATTTGCGCTCCAGTAGACCCTCTTTCCCTCTCGCTGCGCGCACGCAGAGCGCCGCCGCCATAACCCCGCCGTCCCGAGCTCGGTTCCCCGTCGCCGTTGGGGCTCCGCCGCGCCCTTAGCCCCGGTGAGCTCCACCCCGACGTCCGCAACCCGGAACGCGCCCCAATTCCCTCTCCCCCTCCCTATTTCTCTCTGCCCGCGCTCACCCGTCGTCCGCCGTGCAGCCGCCGCCGTCGACCCGGGCCACCGTCGCATCTCCGTCGCCGCCGAGGAGTCCCCGGAGCCCGCCTTGAGGTAAGGGACCTCTCCCGCCCCTATCGCCCCTTGTTTTGCTCTCTGCCGTGTGTAATTCCTCGCCGGAGTAGAGTAATCCCGCCGCCGAGCCGCCCCGCCGTGAATCGCCCCCCTCCGGTGCCTCTGCCCCGACCCAGACCCTACCGGAGAACTCCCCGCGCCCTCCCCGACCTCCCCGACCACCCAGGTCACCCCAGAGTCCCGCCAATCGCCCGCGCCCCTCGTCTCCGGCGAGCCCTCCGCCGCGGGGACGAGCGCTGCCGCCCCAGCTAGCCGTAGGGAAGACCCAGGCCGCCCATCCGATCTCCGCCGTTCAACCCAGATCGGGTGGCTCTGATTCAACCCGCCCGAACCTAATCACGGCCGTCCGCCGGAGATCCAGCGGCCCAGGCCCACTGCCCCCTCACTCCGTCTCTCTGCTCGTTATGCCCCACTTGTCAGCTCGCCCGCGCGCTCTGCCCGCCCGGTCCCGCTTGCCAGTCGCCCGCGCCCGCGCTGTCCGCCCGGTCCTGCCTGTCAGCCACCCCGAGCCGCCGCGCGCCCGCGCGCCCGCCGCAGGATCTAATCCTGGCCGTTGATCTGAGATCTAACGGCTGTAAGCGCCCGATACCCCTTCGCCCGCGCATTTTCTTAAAGAACCCCCCGGTTTTCTGGATTTTGCGCCCGCCGTCCCTGGTTTCTCGCAGTTAAGTCCTCAGCCCTTTTACTTAATTCAAAAAAGGTCCTTAGGGTATATTTTTAATCCCTAAACTTGTAAAATTCATAACTTTGTCATATGAACTCCAAATTAGGTGCTTCAAATTGCAAAATGTTCATAAAATTATTATCTATCTGTTTATGCAATGTTTCCCTGCTGTTTCCATGTTCCAATTAATGGTTAATCATTAAGATAGGATTAAGGTTATTGGAACCCTTTTTGAGATAAATAAAAGATAGTGGACTTTAATAGAAGTTGGAGCACTTAAGTTTATGGACTCAAACACTTAAGTTTAGGAACTTAAACCAGATAATTATTTAATCCCACCATTAACTTAAACCTGAGTAGTGGATAATGACTCATTCTGTATAGTCCTCTACCCCAGACCTAGGGAACACCAGGGTGCCTATCCCTTTTCTGTTATGAACTTGTGACCTCTCTCTGCTGCATATGTTTGGTATATTGTTTTTGTTTGTTATTTCCCAAGTGCATAGTGTGAATGATTGCTTTACGTAGACAACGAGCAGTCTGTGTTTCCCGAGGAAGTTGCAGAGGAAGTCCCTGAGCAACAGTTTGGTGAAGGCAAGTGTCCTCTGACCCATTATGTCCCATTTACTTTATAATACACTGTCCCGCATACTATGAACAACCTAAGGATTTACTAGCTTTCTATTTACCTTGTCCTTGATTTACCTTTTGGGTTATTATGGTTAGCATTCTGCTATTGCCTTAACTTAATCAATGAACATGATGTGAATATTTATGATACTGTTATCCTGATGATGTTGATGATCTTGTGATACTCTAGGGGGGCTCAGGCTGTTTCCTGAGTACCTCTCCGTAAGGACCTGTTCGTTGAGAGACCACCCGGGATAACAGTGCAACCATGAGGGTGAAATGGGGCGCCCTTAGCTAATTAATTAGAGGAACTGGAGGTGTAGTTGCTTCGCCGTCGTGCCGTCAATGGGGTCCAGGCACAGTGCTTGCTCTGCCGAGGCTGAGTGCCGAGGTTCTTTCGTTTTGCTTTTGTTAGTCACTCTCCTGCGGGGAGGAGTACTGTGTTTACCAAACTGGAGAAACCTAACGGGCAGCTATGATCTCTAGGGAATCTTTGTAAAAGCTACGTAGTGATACCCTGCCGGACCACCTAGGTAGTGGTTAATGGGGATTAGCTCTCCCCGGGCAGAAAGGGAATCATGACTCATGGGTAAAGTGTGCGACCTCTGCAGAGGGTAGTGAAACTGATATATCAGCCGTGCTCACGGTTAAGAGCAGCCTTGGGATCCTCTTTGATTAGAGATACAAATGGTTCGAGATACAAGGATTCTGTTATGATTTTGGTTCGAATATGATGATGTTGTTCCTCGATGAGGAAATGGTTCATGGGTTGGTTAATGATAAAATCTGGCTTCTACTAATGATAAATACCTGACTAACTAAAAGCAACTGCTGGAGCCTAACCCCACATAAAGCTAGTCCACTTCAGCCAAACGGGACATTTGCTGAGTACGTTGATGTGTACTCATCCTTGCTTTACCACAAAACACCAGGTTGTCCGCATTGTAACCACTGCTCCGGAGAAGATGAAGCCGTGGCAGGAGACTTCCAGGAGTTCCAAGACTACGACGAATTCTAGGTGTGGGTTGGCGGCAACCCCCAGTCAGCTGCCTGTGAAGGCCTTATCTTTACTACGTTTCGTTAGCACTTTGATTAACTGTTAAGTTGATGACTATGTGGATGTCTAAGACTCTGTGATGTAACCGGTTATTACTCTCTTATGTTATTATTTCGAGCATTGTGCGATGATGTTCATTTATGTAATCACTGTGTACGTGAGTTCTGATCCTGGCACGTACATAGTCCGCATTCGGTTTGCCTTCCAAAACCGGGTGTGACATAAGTGGTATCAAAGCCGTGCTGACTGTAGGACCGCTGACCTAGAGTAGCACTGGTCGTACTAAGGACTATTGACCTTCCCTCTCACCTTGACCTCTGATGTTACTTCAAAAGTTCGTCACCTCGACCAACCCTATGTTTTACTACATATATATATATATATATACTATATTATACCTTGTTAAAATTTTTATCTTATTCTGTCTATGGTTTATTCACTTGTCATATTAGTTCTGCTCTTACTCTTATGCTTACGGTGTCTTTTGTAGATGGCTCGTCTTAGACACACTGCACGTAAGTCGGTGATTCCTTTCCTGCCGTCTCGACTTGCGGAGCGTCCCCTGCACCGCACCGTGTCCGGTCAGTCGAGTCACCTGGAGAGACTGCACCACCGCCTGCGTGAGGAGCAGGAACGCCGGCGTCAGCACAGAGAGCAGCAGGGCTCTTCCTCCTCATCCCAGCATGAGGTGGAGTCCGTGAGGCCCCGTTCCTCTGTTGCCCAGCTGGAGGCGCCCCTTGCACCACCGCGGGACGTCCCGGCTGTTGGAGGAGGACCTGGAGGAGACCCCGACGACGACGACTCAGACCACAGCACGGAGTCTTCTGAGCCGCAGGAGGCGGAAGGATGGGTCGCCCGACCCATCACTCGTGACGCCGCTCGCGGTTGCCACTTCCACGACGCACTCGACACCTTGCTGCGCCAGGCTTTCGACCGGCACACCTGGTCGATCGAGTATCGTTGTGTGGTCTACCAGCACAGTCGCGGGAGGTACCCGGACCGCTGGGAGGCTACCTGCCTAGTTCGCCGTCCGGAGGATGACCTCCGGGGTGTGGAGGCCGTTTCGGAGCACTATTCCATCTCCGAGAGGGACACTGCAGAGGCGGCTATGCAGGATGCAGCACGACGTGCACTCTCCCAGTACTGTTCTTTGTTCGGTGGCGTGGCCGACGGTCTTAACCTTCGGTACTACCCCCGCCGCCCTACTGGCAGCACAGAGAGTGTGGTTGTCTCCCCTGTTGGTGAGGCTAACCCTAGGTTGAGCAGCACAGTCAACCTAGTCGCAGTGCTTAACACTGAGCTGGACCACTCTCTGGACGAGCTGAGCAGGGCTCGAACGGAGATTGCGGAGTTGCGTGCTGAGCTGGCAGAGCGCCATCACCAGGAGGGTGGTTCTCCCGCTCCTGTTGGGACTCAGCACCCATACCGCTCGCCGCCACGTGGTCACCACACTTATGGTTCCCCTGCCTGTAAGACCAGGATAGATCTGGATCCTTAGATCGTTAGCGTCGAAGTTTGTAATAATTCTTAAGTCAGATGTCTCAGTCTTAGATAGTTAGTTTAGTTTGCTTATCAGTTGCTTCCATTTAGTTTAGTTTGCTTATCAGTTGCTTTCATGCTTGTTATGATGAACTTGTGCTGGATTCGAATCTTTGTAATGACTGTTGCCAACCTGTGGATTTCTCCTACAGTTTGGCCTAGATATAATGTTAATGAAGTCAGTTATTTAGTTGGGAAGCCATTTACTTCTACTTTCCTTCTTATCTGAGAAGCTGTGTTGAATCATAATGAGGATCAGTGAAGCTCTTTGTTCACTCAGTGTCATGAAGAATTCTGTATTCTCTTTTCTTATGCTGGAGGGTTGTAAGATCAATGCTGATGTATGAATGTCTTCCACAGATGTCTGACAACAGGCGCCGATGCAACAGGCGTGCTCAGCAAGAGCAGCATGACCAGCAGGAGGAGCACCAGAGGCAGCCTCCCCCGCCACCCCCGATGACAGTGGAGCAGATGTTCTTGATGCAGACTCAGGCAGTGCAGGCCATTGGGCAGACTCTGGCAGCCATGCAGCAGGCTCAACAGCAACCTCAACCCCAATTGCAAGTGCAGATGCCCCAGATGCCACGAGATAAGCGTGGTGAGTTCATGAGAGGGCACCCTCCTACCTTCGCCCATTCTGCCGACCCCATGGATGCAGAAGACTGGCTGCGCGCAGTGGAAAGGGAACTGCGCACCGCCCAATGTAACGACAGGGAGAAGGTTCTGTATGGTCCCCGTCAGCTAAGGGGAGCAGCCCAGTCCTGGTGGGAGTCCTACCTCGCCACACATGCTGACCCCGAAGCCATCACCTGGGAAGAATTCAGCGAGAGTTTCCGCAGGTACCATGTGCCGGAGGGACTGATGATCGTGAAGAAGGAGGAGTTTCTGGCTCTGAAGCAGGGACCCCTGTCTGTTAGTGAATACAGAGACAAGTTTCTGCAGCTATCTCGGTATGCACCTGAGGATGTCAACACTGATGCTAAAAGGCAGTACAGGTTCATGAGGGGTTTAGTGGATCCCCTGCATTACCAGCTGATGAATCACACCTTCCCCACCTTCCAGCACCTGATCGATAGGGCAGTCATGACTGAGAAGAAGCGTAAGGATATGGAAGATCGGAAGCGTAAGATGAGTGGACCCCAGTCCGGAAGCATCAGCCGTCCACGTTTCTCAGGCAGTTCATCTCAGCAAGGCAGGCCTGGTCACCCGCAAGGATATCAGAATCAGAATCAGCGTCCGCATCAGCAGCAGTTTCAGAGGCAGTATCCACAGCAGCAGCAGTATCGTCAGAACAGCCAGCAAGGGGGTAATCAGTATCAGAAGCAGAGCAACCAGGCACCTCGCCTTCCTGCCTCAGCAGCAAACCAGAGCAACCAGGCAGCCCCAGCACAAGGAGGAGGCAGAGGATGTTTCCACTGTGGAGAGCAAGGCCACTGGGCGATGCAGTGCCCGAAGAAGGCGGCGCAGCAGCAGGCCAACCCCAATGCTCCAACAAGGCAAGGTGTACTGCAGCCAACGACAGGCAATCGTAACCAAGCGTACAACCGTGGAAAGGTGAACCACTTGGAGGCCGAAGCAATCCAGGATGCACCAGATGTGGCAGTAGGTATGTTCTCAGTCGAATCTCATCCCACGAAAGTGCTATTTGATACTGGTGCAACTCATTCATTTGTCACTGCAACCTGGGTAGAATTGCATAACATCTCAGTAGAGGCAATGATGCCGCCCATGAGGATTAATTCAGTTGGTGGCAAGGTGCAAACAGATAAAATATGCTCAAATATAAGGGTGGAAATAAGGGGGATAGGGTTCCCCAGTGACTTAATAGTAATAGACACCCCTGGGATAGATGTCATTCTAGGGATGAATTGGTTAATGAGGTATGAAGCGAATATTAGCTGTGACAAGAGGACTGTAACATTGAAGTCCCCGTCAGGAGAAGAGGTAGTGGCCGAGCTAAGGATGCCTAAATCAGCGGAGGGTGTCTGTCACCAGATTTCAGTTGATAGTAAGGAGCCCAACCCGCTTGAGACTATCAAGGTTGTGTCGGACTTTCCGGACGTATTTCCCGAGGAGCTAACGGGCATGCCACCCGAGAGAAAGGTTGAGTTTGCCATAGAGCTTATCCCTGGTACCGCCCCCATCTCCAAAAGAGCCTACCGAGTGTCTGGACCAGAATTGGTGGAACTCAAGAAGCAGATAGATGAGATGTTAGAGAAGGGTTACATCAGACCAAGTACCTCGCCTTGGGCCGCTCCGGTGTTGTTTGTAGAGAAGAAAGATGGTACCAAAAGGATGTGCATAGACTACAGAGCCTTGAATGAAGTCACTGTCAAAAACAAGTATCCCCTGCCAAGGATAGAAGATTTGTTCGACCAGCTCAGAGGTGCCAGCGTATTCTCGAAGATAGATCTGAGATCAGGTTACCATCAACTCAGAATCCGACCCTCGGACATACCGAAGACAGCATTCATCACCAAGTACGGGTTATATGAATTCACAGTTATGTCCTTTGGTTTGACAAATGCGCCAGCTTTCTTTATGTACCTGATGAACAGTGTGTTCATGGATTATCTGGACAAGTTTGTGGTAGTGTTTATCGATGACATTCTCATATATTCCAAAAGTGAGGAAGAGCATGTGGAGCATTTGAAGATGGTATTGCAAAGGCTACGAGAGCAACAGCTGTATGCCAAGCTGAGCAAATGCGAGTTCTGGATTCATGAAGTCTTGTTTCTGGGTCACATCATAAATCAAGAAGGGTTGGCAGTGGATCCAAAGAAGGTGGCAGATATCCTGAACTGGAAAGCACCAAAGGATGTTCGTGGGATCAAGAGTTTCATTGGAATGGCTGGGTATTACAGGCATTTCATTGAAGGCTTCTCAAAGATTGCAAGACCAATGACAGCGTTACTAGCGAAGAAAGTTGAGTTTAAGTGGACCCAAAAATGTCAGGAAGCATTTGAAGAACTGAAAAATAGATTGACTACAGCTCCGGTGTTAGTCCTGCCTGATGTTCACAAGCCATTCTCAGTGTATTGCGATGCTTCTTACACCGGATTGGGATGTGTGCTAATGCAAGAAGGAAGAGTTGTAGCATACTCATCTCGGCAGCTGAAGATCCATGAGAAAAATTATCCCACACATGACCTAGAGTTGGCAGCAGTAGTTCATGCTTTGAAGACCTGGAGACATTACTTGTATGGACAGAAGTGCGACATCTACACAGATCATAAAAGTCTGAAGTACATATTCACCCAGTCAGAGCTAAACATGAGACAGCGAAGATGGTTGGAATTGATCAAGGACTACGAGTTGGAGATACATTACCATCCAGGCAAAGCCAATGTTGTTGCAGATGCTCTGAGCAGGAAGAGTCAAGTCAATATGTTGGCCACGTACCCAATGCCATATGAGTTAGCCAAGGAGTTCGACAGACTGAGTCTCGGTTTCCTGAACAGTACGCAAGGAGTAACAGTGGAATTGGAGCCCACCCTAGAGCGGGAGATCAAAGAAGGGCAGAAGGATGATGAAAGCATCAACAAGATCCGACAGCTAATCTTAGAAGGAAGAGGCAAAGACTTTCGAGAGGATGAAGAGGGAGTAATATGGTTCAAGGACCGATTGTGTGTCCCCGACCTCAAACCTATTCGGGGGCTAATCCTAAAGGAAGCTCATGAGACAGCCTACTCCATACACCCGGGAAGCGAAAAGATGTATCAGGATTTAAAAAGGAGGTTTTGGTGGTATGGCATGAAAAGAGAGATCGCAGAATATGTTGCCATCTGTGATAGCTGCCAGAGAACCAAAGCAGAGCATCAAAGGCCCGCTGGATTGTTGCAGCCATTGCGGATTCCTCAGTGGAAGTGGGATGAGATCGGGATGGATTTTATAGTTGGCCTACCTCGTACCCGGGCCGGTTATGATTCCATCTGGGTGGTTGTGGACCGCTTAACAAAGGTGGCCCATTTCATACCTGTGAAGACCACATACACCGGAGCAACGTTAGCTGAGTTATACATGTCACGGATAGTTTGCCTCCATGGTGTGCCGAAGAAGATAGTGTCAGATCGAGGAACGCAGTTCACCTCTCATTTTTGGCAGCAGCTACAAGAAGCCTTGGGCACCCATTTGAACTTCAGCTCGGCTTATCATCCGCAGACAGACGGTCAGACTGAAAGAACTAATCAGATCCTAGAAGATATGCTGAGAGCCTGTGCGTTGCAAGACAAGTCAGGATGGGACAAAAGGTTACCTTATGCAGAATTCTCCTATAACAATAGTTACCAAGCCAGCTTGAAGATGTCGCCGTTTCAGGCACTCTATGGACGGAGTTGTAGGACTCCGCTGCATTGGGACCAGCCTGGAGAGAGACAGGTGTTTGGCCCCGACATTTTGCTTGAAGCCGAAGAGAACATCAAAATGGTTCGGGAGAATCTGAAGATAGCACAATCAAGGCAGCGAAGCTATGCGGACCGAAGGAGAAGAGAACTGAGCTTCGAAGTGGGGGATTTCGTCTATCTGAAGGTGTCACCTATCAGGGGAGTTAGAAGGTTCGGAGTTAAAGGCAAGTTAGCACCCCGGTACGTTGGACCATATCAGATTCAAGCAAAGCGTGGAGAAGTGGCTTATCAACTCAACCTACCAGAAAGTTTGTCAGCAGTGCACAACGTGTTCCACGTGTCGCAATTGAAGAAGTGTCTGCGAGTACCAGAGGAACAGTTGCCAGTGGAGGGTTTGGAAGTCCAGGAGGATCTGACATACATAGAGAAGCCAACGCAGATTCTGGAGTTTGCAGACAGAGTCACCCGGAGGAATACCATCAGAATGTGCAAAGTCAGATGGGGTCACCACTCGGAGGAAGAAGCAACTTGGGAACGAGAAGATGATCTGAAAGCCAAATACCCTGAACTCTTTGCTGCCCAACCCTGAATCTCGAGGGCGAGATTCTTTTAAGGGAGATAGGTTTGTAACACCCTGAATTTGGGGGTATAAAATTTCTTTGCTCATATTCACAAATTCAGGTGTTACTTTTCTTTTCTCATCCTTCCCCAATCTTTTCTTTCTCATTTCTATAGGAGAGAAATGCTTATTTTATTTGTAATAGTAGTGTGATAGGTTAAACCCTAAGGGACTATGAATTGTTGCATCATGTTGAACCCTAGATTTCACTTTTGTTTGGTGCATAATTCTCAAAAGGTCTAATTTGAATTTGTGGCACATTTGAATTTGAATCAAATAGAGAAAATAAAAAGAAAAGAGAAAGGAAATTACAAAATAAAAAGAAAAAGGGAAGAAGCCCGTTACCTCAGCCTGCTCGGCCTTTCGGCCCACCAGGCCCAACCCGCGCGCCCGCGCGCGCGCTCTCCCTCCCGCCCCTTCTCTCTCTGCGCGAGCGGGCCCGCCTGTCGGCGCGGCCGCCGTCTCCGCGCTCGCTCCCTCGCTCTCTCTGGTTGCCCGGTCCCACCTGTCGGCGCCCCCGCCCGCGCGTGCGCCATCTCCCTCGCTCTCTCTGCCCGTGGGCCCTCCCGGTCAGCCCCGCTTTCCTCGCGCTCGCGCCCGACTTCTTCTCTCTCTCTGCGTCGCGGGTCCCGGCTGTCAGCTTCGCCGTTCTCGCGTAACCGCTGCCGAGCCGCGCGCGCCCGCCTTCCTCGCGCCCACGTCGTGCGTGGGGAGCTCGCCCCACCTCGCCCTCGGCCACTTGAGCCCCGAGCCCCACTCGCCCTCACCCTCTCCCCCATTTGCGCTCCAGTAGACCCTCTTTCCCTCTCGCTGCGCGCACGCAGAGCGCCGCCGCCATAACCCCGCCGTCCCGAGCTCGGTTCCCCGTCGCCGTTGGGGCTCCGCCGCGCCCTTAGCCCCGGTGAGCTCCACCCCGACGTCCGCAACCCGGAACGCGCCCCAATTCCCTCTCCCCCTCCCTATTTCTCTCTGCCCGCGCTCACCCGTCGTCCGCCGTGCAGCCGCCGCCGTCGACCCGGGCCACCGTCGCATCTCCGTCGCCGCCGAGGAGTCCCCGGAGCCCGCCTTGAGGTAAGGGACCTCTCCCACCCCTATCGCCCCTTGTTTTGCTCTCTGCCGTGTGTAATTCCTCGCCGGAGTAGAGTAATCCCGCCGCCGAGCCGCCCCGCCGTGAATCGCCCCCCTCCGGTGCCTCTGCCCCGACCCAGACCCTACCGGAGAACTCCCCGCGCCCTCCCCGACCTCCCCGACCACCCAGGTCACCCTAGAGTCCCGCCAATCGCCCGCGCCCCTCGTCTCCGGCGAGCCCTCCGCCGCGGGGACGAGCGCTGCCGCCCTAGCTAGCCGTAGGGAAGACCCAGGCCGCCCATCCGATCTCCGCCGTTCAACCCAGATCGGGCGGCTCTGATTCAACCCGCCCGAACCTAATCACGGCCGTCCGCCGGAGATCCAGCGGCCCAGGCCCACTGCCCCCTCACTCCGTCTCTCTGCCCGTTAGGCCCCACTTGTCAGCTCGCCCGCGCGCTCTGCCCGCCCGGTCCCGCTTGCCAGTCGCCCGCGCCCGCGCTGTCCGCCCGGTCCCGCCTGTCAGCCACCCCGAGCCGCCGCGCGCCCGCGCGCCCGCCGCAGGATCTAATCCTGGCCGTTGATCTGAGATCTAACGGCTGTAAGCGCCCGATACCCCTTCGCCCGCGCATTTTCTTAAAGAACCCCCTGGTTTTCTGGATTTTGCGCCCGCCGTCCCTGGTTTCTCGCAGTTAAGTCCTCAGCCCTTTTACTTAATTCAAAAAAGGTCCTTAGGGTATATTTTTAATCCCTAAACTTGTAAAATTCATAACTTTGTCATATGAACTCCAAATTAGGTGCTTCAAATTGCAAAATGTTCATAAAATTATTATCTATCTGTTTATGCAATGTTTCCCTGCTGTTTCCATGTTCCAATTAATGGTTAATCATTAAGATGGGATTAAGGTTATTGGAACCCTTTTTGAGATAAATAAAAGATAGTGGACTTTAATAGAAGTTGGAGCACTTAAGTTTATGGACTCAAACACTTAAGTTTAGGAACTTAAACCAGATAATTATTTAATCCCACCATTAACTTAAACCTGAGTAGTGGATAATGACTCATTCTGTATAGTCCTCTACCCCAGACCTAGGGAACACCAGGGTGCCTATCCCTTTTCTGTTATGAACTTGTGACCTCTCTCTGCTGCATATGTTTGGTATATTGTTTTTGTTTGTTATTTCCCAAGTGCATAGTGTGAATGATTGCTTTACATAGACAACGAGCAGTCTGTGTTTCCCGAGGAAGTTGCAGAGGAAGTCCCTGAGCAACAGTTTGGTGAAGGCAAGTGTCCTCTGACCCATTATGTCCCATTTACTTTATAATACACTGTCCCGCATACTATGAACAACCTAAGGATTTACTAGCTTTCTATTTACCTTGTCCTTGATTTACCTTTTGGGTTATTATGGTTAGCATTCTGCTATTGCCTTAACTTAATCAATGAACATGATGTGAATATTTATGATACTGTTATCCTGATGATGTTGATGATCTTGTGATACTCTAGGGGGGCTCAGGCTGTTTCCTGAGTACCTCTCCGTAAGGACCTGTTCGTTGAGAGACCACCCGGGATAACAGTGCAACCATGAGGGTGAAATGGGGCGCCCTTAGCTAATTAATTAGAGGAACTGGAGGTGTAGTTGCTTCGCCGTCGTGCCGTCAATGGGGTCCAGGCACAGTGCTTGCTCTGCCGAGGCTGAGTGCCGAGGTTCTTTCGTTTTGCTTTTGTTAGTCACTCTCCTGCGGGGAGGAGTACTGTGTTTACCAAACTGGAGAAACCTAACGGGCAGCTATGATCTCTAGGGAATCTTTGTAAAAGCTACGTAGTGATACCCTGCCGGACCACCTAGGTAGTGGTTAATGGGGATTAGCTCTCCCCGGGCAGAAAGGGAATCATGACTCATGGGTAAAGTGTGCGACCTCTGCAGAGGGTAGTGAAACTGATATATCAGCCGTGCTCACGGTTAAGAGCAGCCTTGGGATCCTCTTTGATTAGAGATACAAATGGTTCGAGATATAAGGATTCTGTTATGATTTTGGTTCGAATATGATGATGTTGTTCCTCGATGAGGAAATGGTTCATGGGTTGGTTAATGATAAAATCTGGCTTCTACTAATGATAAATACCTGACTAACTAAAAGCAACTGCTGGAGCCTAACCCCACATAAAGCTAGTCCACTTCAGCCAAACGGGACATTTGCTGAGTACGTTGATGTGTACTCATCCTTGCTTTACCACAAAACACCAGGTTGTCCGCATTGTAACCACTGCTCCGGAGAAGATGAAGCCGTGGCAGGAGACTTCCAGGAGTTCCAAGACTACGACGAATTCTAGGTGTGGGTTGGCGGCAACCCCCAGTCAGCTGCCTGTGAAGGCCTTATCTTTACTACGTTTCGTTAGCACTTTGATTAACTGTTAAGTTGATGACTATGTGGATGTCTAAGACTCTGTGATGTAACCGGTTATTACTCTCTTATGTTATTATTTCGAGCATTGTGCGATGATGTTCATTTATGTAATCACTGTGTACGTGAGTTCTGATCCTGGCACGTACATAGTCCGCATTCGGTTTGCCTTCCAAAACCGGGTGTGACATGTCCCCTGGGGGAGTGCCGGCGTCGTCAACTCGCTCTGGTGCGACAGCCGACAAGGTGCCGCCTCCTGCGTGGCCATGGTTGCCTCGTCTCTACCTCCTCCGACGAGGAGGGTGGCGGGGACGACCGGAGTGCTCCTCTTCTACCGCGGGGAGATGCTGTCGTAGAGCTCGCTGCCGCCGGGCGAGTCGGAGACCGTCGTTGTCGTCACGCCGCGGGGGGAGGAGTACCATGTCGTAGCTGCCGTCGAGGGACATGAACTCGAGACTCCTGAAGCGGAGCACCGTCCCGGACTGAAGAGGTTGCTAAAGACTCCCCATCTGGATCTCAACGGAAAGGTGTTTGTTAACACGCAGCAAGCCCCTATGTGGCGCGCCATCTGTCGGCGTCTCGGACCCGGGGGGTCCCTTGGACCGACCAGTGAAATCGCTGCGTGCCCCTGCCCAGATGGGTTGGCGCGGGATGGAACACAAGAGGTGGGACAAGCCTTGTATTATCCTGCACCAGGGGTGCCGCTCGTAGTAGGGGTTACAAGCGCGTCGCGTGAGGGAGGGAGAGACACAGAGTTCGTCCGCCGCTCCCCTCGCGCGAACCCCCCTCAGGGTGGCCCTGGACCTCCCTTTTATAGAGGCAAGGAGAGGGTCCAGACGTACAGCAGGGGGCGTAGCTATGCGCTAACGTGTCCGGCAGTGGAGTGCCTAAGCCCTGTGTACATGCCAACATGGCCGTTGGGGGAGAGCTTGGGCCCTGTACATGTGATGGCGTGGCCATCGGAGGAGCGCCTGAGTCCTGTAGGAGCACAGCTGGCAGCGCGGTGAGGATCCTGCTGACGTCTCCTTGCTGTTGTAAGGGGTTGAGAGCCACCGGCGTCATGGTGCACGTGGGGCACCATCATTACCCATCGCTAGGGTAAGCCAGATGGGACACCGGTCTTGTTCCTTGTAGCCTGAGCAGGCTAGGAATAGGGAAATGATGTATCCCCTGTTTGCGCAGTCGGCCCGAGCCCAAGGTCGGTCGAGGCGGAGACTTCTCTTGAGGCCGAGGCCAGAGTCGGGCGAGGACGCGATCCCTCCTGAGACCAGGGTCGAAGCCGAGTCCGGGGGTCGGGCGAGGCGGAGACCTCCTCCCGAGGCTGGAGCCTGAGGTCGGGCGAGGCGGAGACCTCCTCCTGAGGCTGGAGCATGAGGTCGGGCGAGGCGGAGCTTCCTGTTGCGCCCGAGGCTGAACTCGGTGGTTGATCGTGACTTGTTGTCAGTCGTCGCTGGGGTGGCTTACACGGCAGTTGGAGCGGAGCGAGCGGCGCTGTTTTCTTGTCATGTCAGACAGTAAAGAAGAGGGGCGAAGTGACTGCGGTCACTTCGGCCTGCCCGTCTGAGGCGCGTGTGTCAGGATACGGCGTCAGGCATCCCCTACATTTAATGCGCCTGCAAAGCGGTCGGTTGTTGAGGCGGTCTGGCCAAGGTTGCTTCACAACGAAGCCTGCCCGAGCCGGGCCTCGGGAGAGCCGAGGGGGCACCTGCCGCCTGAGGAGGCCATTGGGCGAGGCGTGAATTCGTCTGGGACTACTGTTCCAACCCGAAGCTGGGCTCGGGTGAGATCGCGTCCCTCGGGTAGGCGAAGTCTTGACCTGAACCACACCCGTTAGTTGGTCTGAGGGTGTTTACCAGCCATAATTAGGAGCGTTGGGGGTACCCCTAATTATGGTACCTGACAGAGGTATTCCATACCAAATGGTTAGCTAACCCTGCTCTTGTCAGGAAGAAGGATGGGAAATGGAGGATGTGCGTAGACTACACCAGTTTAAACAAAGCATGTCCGAAGGTTCCCTACCCTCTACCTTGCATCGATCAAATTGTGGACTCCACTGCTGGGTGCGGAACCCTGTCATTCCTCGATGCCTACTCAGGTTATCACCATATCAAGATGAAAGAGTCTGACCAGCTCGCGACTTCTTTAATCACACCTTTTGGCATGTACTGTTACACTACCATGCCATTTAGTTTGAGGAATGCGGGCGCCACCTACCAGAGGTGCATGAACCACGTGTTCGGAGAACACATCGGCAGAACGATCGAGGCTTACGTCGATGACATCGTTGTCAAGACGAAGAAAGCCTCCGACCTCCTCTCTGACCTTGAAACGACATTCAAGTGTCTGAGAGCGAAAGGCGTGAAACTCAATCCCGAGAAGTGTGTCTTCGGAGTCCCCCGAGGCATGCTCCTGGGATTCATCGTCTCCGAGCGGGGCATCGAGGCCAATCCGGAGAAAATCGCGGCCAACACCAACATGGACCGATAAAAGATTTGAAAGGAGTACAGAGGGTCATGGGATGCCTTGCAGCTCTGAGCCGCTTCATCTCACGCCTTGGCGAGATAGGCCTGCCTCTGTACCGCCTCTTAAGGAAGGCTGAGCACTTCACTTGGACCCTCGAGGCCGAGGAAGCCCTCGAAAACCTTAAGGCGCTCCTTACAAATGCACCCATCCTGGTGCCTCCCGCTGCAGGAGAAGCCCTCTTGACCTACGTAGCCGCAACCACTCAGGTGGTCAGCGCCACGATCGTAGTCGAGAGACAAGAAGAAGGGCATGCACTGCTCGTCTAGAGACCGGTCTACTTCATCAGCGAAGTGCTATCTGAGACCAAGATCCGCTACCCACAGATCTAGAAGTTGTTGTACACAGTGATTCTGACACGGCGAAAGTTGCGACACTACTTCGAGTCTCATCCGGTGACTGTGGTGTCATCCTTCCCCCTGGGGGAGATCATCCAGTGCCATGAGGCCTCGGGTAGGTTAGCAAAGTGGGCAGTGGAGCTCATGGGCGAAACGCTATCATTCGCCCCTCGGAAGGCCATAAAATCCCAGGTCTTGGCAGACTTCCTGGCTGAGTGGACTGACACCCAGTTACCAACAACTCCAATCCAACCCGAGCTTTGGACCATGTACTTCGATGGGTCACTCATGAAAACAGGAGCAGGCGCTGGCTTGCTCTTCGTTTCACCCCTCGGAAAGCATCTTCGCTACGTCATACGCCTCCATTTTCCAGCATCAAACAACGTGGCCGAGTACGAGGCCCTGGATAACGGGCTACGCACCGCCATTGAGCTAGGGGTCCAGTGCCTCGACGCTCGTGGCGACTCGCAGCTTGTCATCGACCAAGTCATGAAGAACTCCCACTGCCGCGACCGGAGGATGGAAGCCTACTGCGACGAAGTCCGACGCCTAGAAGACAAGTTCTACGGGCTGGAGCTCAACCACATCGCCCGACGGTACAACGAGACTGCGGATGAGCTGGTGAAGATAGCCTCGGGGCGGACGACGGTTCCCCCGGACGTCTTCTCCAGATACCAACATCAACCATCCGTCAAGATTGACGACACGGCCGAGCCCGAGGAGGCCTCGGCCGAGCCCGAGGTACCCTCGGCCATCGAGGAAGAGGCCTTGCCCGTCGAGGGGGAACAGAATGGGGTCGCGCTAGATCCGAACTGGCAGACCCATTACCTAGAATATCTCCTCCAAGGAGAGCTTCCCCTCGACAAGGCCAAAGCTCGGCTACTGGCTCGGCGCGCCATGTCGTTCGTCTTGCTGGGTGATGAAAAGGAGCTCTATCACCGTAGCCCCTCGGGCATCCTCCAACGATGCATATCCATCGCCCAAGGACAAGAGCTGTTGCAAGAAATACACTCGGGGGCTTGCGGCCACCATGCAGCACCTCGAGCCCTCGTGGGGAATGCCTTCCGACAAGGTTTCTACTGGCCAACCGCGGTGGCCGACGCCACTAGGATTGTACGCTCCTGCCGGGGGTGTCAATTCTACGCGAAACAGACACGCCTGCCCGCTCAGGCCCTTCAGACAATACCCATCACCTGGCCATTTGCAGTATGGGGTCTGGACCTCGTTGGTCCCTTGCAAAAGGCACCCGGGGGCTTCTCGCACCTACTGGTCGCCATCAACAAATTCTCCAAGTGGATCGAGGTCCGACCCTTGACCAGCATCAGGTCCGAGCAGGCGGTGGCATTCTTCACCAACATCATCCATCGATTCGGGGTCCCAAACTCCATCATCACCGACAATGGCACGCAGTTCACCGGAAAAAAGTTCCTGGACTTCTGCGACGACCACCACATCCGTGTGGACTGGGCCGCCGTAGCTCACCCCATGACGAATGGGCAGGTGGAGCGTGCCAATGGTATGATTTTGCAGGGACTCAAACTGAGGATCTACAACGACCTCAACAAGTTCGACAAGCGGTGGATGAAAGAGCTACCCTCGGTAGTCTAGAGTCTGAGGACGACGCCGAGCCGAGCCACGGGTTTCTCGCCGTTTTTTCTAGTCTATGGCGCCGAGGTCGTCCTCCCCACGGACTTAGAATACAGCTCCCCAAGGACCAGGGCGTACGACGACCGAAGCAACCAGACCAGCCGAGAGGACTCGCTGGACCATCTCGAAGAGGCTCGGGATGTTGTCTTACTACATTCAAGACGGTACCAGCAGTCTCTGCGACGCTACCACGCCCGAAGCGTTCGGCCCCGAGGCTTCTAAGTGGGAGACTTGGTGCTTCGTCTACGACAAGACGCCCGAGGGCGCCACAAGCTCACTCCTCCCTGGCAAGGGCCCTTCATCATCGCCAAGATTTTGAAGCCTGGAACATACAAGCTGGCCAACGACCAAGGCGAGGTCTACAGCAACGCTTGTAACATCCAACAGCTACGTCGCTTCTACCCTTAAGATGTTTTAAGTCGTTCATGTACCTCGTTTTCTTTACATACATAAAGTCTAACCGTCAAGGAAGGGTCGAACTTGCCTCAGAAAAAGCCCGACCCTCCCTCAGGGGCTAGAAGGGGGGAACCCCCTCTGCGTCAAAATTTTCCTCGGAAAAATTTCCTACCAAAACGACCTTTCGTGCTTTCGACTTCTGTGTCGATAGCAGGATCCTAAAAACGATGAGAGTGCACGTAAGCGGCAAGGCCGACCGAGCCGAGGGACTCCTAGGCCTCCGGGATACGGATACCCCACTCGTCACCTTCCGTGAAAAGTAACTCTCGCTCGGACAAGTGGTTCTGCTACCAACGAACAAGTCATGGCGCACGAAACAAGAGCAAAGAAAATGCAGCTTTATGATACGACGATGAAAGTGTTCGGGCCTCGGCAGCCGCGAAAGAACACACGCATGCTACAAATAAACTGCTCCAGCAGGATCAGGCATCGGCAGGGGAAGCAGCTGCGCCCTCGGCGTCGTTTCCGCCTTCGGCGAGATTTGGCCCAGCCTTAGACGACGACGCGGGCGGAAGGATCTCCACCTCAAAGGAGGAGGCCAGCACCGCGCTCGAGCCCTCGGCCGCCGCATCAAGCCGCTGGACCTCGGCTAAGGCAGCCTCGTCTTCGTCGGGTAGACAGTACCCCTCGCTGACCCGCTCCAAGTCCATGTCGTAGTGGGAAGCGAGCACGGCGAAGGCCCGCCTAACGCCGTGGTGCAGCGCCCTGCGGAGTCTGCTGCGCACATGGCCGCCCAAGGCCCACAGATGACTCTAGGGGAGCTACCCAAGGGGACGTTGTCAAGGTCAAAGGCTCGGCAAAAGCCCGAGATAGCCTCGGACATAGCCACACGGTCGGCCTCATTCTGCTCAGCCGCCCGGGCGTGCGCCTTGACGGACTCATTAAGAGCCGTCTCGAGCTCTGCAGATAGCCGATCAAAATTCTTCAGACACGAGTTGAAGAATGAAGCTGAATTGAAGTCGCAAAGCAGGCGAAACATACCTTCGGCTCGGGCACGCTCCTGCGAGGCCACGACTTGGGCAGACTGGGCAGATCCGACGGCCACAGCCAGGTCCACCGCAAGGGCCCCGGCCCGAGCAGACACCTCGACCAGCTGACCCTCAAGGGCCTCAGCCTGGCCCACGGCCTCGGCAGCCTGGCTCCAAGATTGGTCCCGCTCGTCGATGGCCTGGCCAAGATCCAGCTGCCGCTGTTGTGCCTCCATCCGTGCCAACGCCGCCTCTGCCTGCGCTGCCGCTGCCTCCGCCTTCAGATCATCACAGAGCAGCCGAAGGTCTGCCAGCTCGGTGCTCTGTTGGGCAAGGCGCTCATTAGCCTTGGCAAACGCGGCCCTCTATGACCGCAGCGAACCCCAGATGCCGCTCTCGCGACGGATGGACAGCGACTTGGCGGTGCTCACATCCGCCAGTTCCTGAGCAAGGAAAACAAGGTATTACAAAGAACGCCCTGGCCACGCAAGGTATGCGCCTGAAATCCTTACCTGGAGGACCCTGGGAACGTCCCTGGAAAGGATCTCCATGGTCGACAGAAGTGGCCCCATCGTCGCCTTGGCATACTCGCGGAGCTCATCCCGGGACTGCTCCTCCTGCTCATCGTTGAGGATGAGGAGGGGTTTCGAGGCGCCGCGGCTCCAGAACCGGAACGCCTGCCCGCACCACTCATTGGGGTTGCGCTGCGCGGGGATGAGGATGCCGCCTCCCAAGATGGGTCGCGGTGTTGCGCGCTCCTCCGCCAAGACGTCGGGATCCCCTGCAGTCAACACGTCAGGCACCATCACCATCGACGCGCTGGGCTTCCCCTCGGCTAAGATGGCGGGTTTCCGATCACCAACCTCGGCAACAGCGTCCGCCCCCTCCTCAGGGCCAGGAACAGGGAGGTCGGGGACGACCGTGAGCGGTGACGCCCCAACCATCCCGACATCGGGAGCGATGGACGGCTCCACGGGTGAGTCGGCAACGACCGCGGCAGGAGTCGACGCCGGCACCGACGACACGTCAGGCGGGCTCGGGGCCGCGGTCGCGTCAGCAGCCTCCCCTGGCATGATGACCACCCCGATGGAGGGGTCGGCCTGGGCAGCTTGCTCCATGGCAGCTCGTGCCGCCTGGGCCCCCCGCTCGAGAGCATCCTGTGCGGAGGCCGGCCAACCGGCACGGCGCGCCGCGGCACCGGCTGCAGAAGCCGGCACCGTCTTAAGGGCCTTCGTGGGGGCCAGGCCGGTTAGGCCCTGCCTCCGCTTGCTGAAAGGAAGAGAGAAAGCAAGTTCAAGACACGCGACGAAAGAAGCCAAAACAGAGGCATTCTCAGGCACTTACCTGCTCCGGACCAAGGCCAATCGTGCTTGCGGGGAGGCCCCTTGGGCCTCGGTCCCCGCAGGCGCTGCCAAGGGTTGCCCGGCTACTGACTTCGGCGCCGCCCCCACCTCGAGCGCCCGAGGCGCCGAAGGAGCGGCCTGCCCAGGCGTCGCCGCAACGGCCGGAGGATCGACCTCCTGCACAACCGGCACGGGCGCTTGCTCTTGGGGGATAGAAGGGTCGGCCTGACTCCCCAGAGTCAACACAGTTACCTCGGCCAAGGGGTCAGGTGCCCCCTTGGCCTGCCTCCGCTCCTCGGACTGGGACCCCGATGTCCCGGCCCCGGGCACTGATGGTACCAGCCCACTTGGAGGCTGGCACGGCAACCCCTGGCCCGGCCCCGGGTCCGGGCTGAGGCCAAGATGGGCTGCCATGTCGTCGTCCTTGTCATCATCATCGTCATCATCGTCGTCGGGCGTCTCCGGCGACGGCTCCCTCGGGAGCCCGTCCCTCTCTTGCCTCCGACGACGCTTCTCCAAGGCGTCCCGAGCTCGCATCCGCTCGCGAGCCCGAGCCATCTCTGCGTCCTTCTTCTCCTTCTTCTTCTCCGCGGCGAACCTCCACGCGGCTCGGTCCACCGTGTCCTCCGGGACCGGCGGCAGGGCGGGTTTATAAAAACTTAACCCCTGGGGAAGAGCAAAGATCCCAACAGTGGGAATCGAAGGCAACTCGGCGCAATACAGGAGACGGATCGGACACTTACTAGGGAAACATACCTATGGTCGGGACGCATCGCAGGCTGAGTAAGGGCGCCGGCATCCAGCCTCCCTACCGTACCCGCTACCCGCTTGCGGAGGTCGTCGTCGGGGAGGGAGGCCGAGGACATCTGCGAGCCCTCCAGATCGACCCCCGGTCTCATCTCCGAGAGCTGCAACCGCCGCTCTGCCAAAGGGAGCAGCCTCCGGCGATGGATGGCGGCAACAACCCCCACAGCGGTAAGGCCCCCATCTCGTAACCTCTGCAAAGCCTGTAGAATAGGCTGGAGCTTCTCCTGTCTCTCGCGCGTGGCACCCCAGCGCCAGTTGCTGCCGGCGGCGGTCACCACTTGTTGAGAAAACGACGGAAGCCTCCCATCGTCATTCCAGAGATAAAACCATCGGCGCTGCCACCCCTTGTTTGAAGACACAAGGGTGGCAGGGATGTACTGTTGCGCGTGCCCCTGCCTCAGCTGGAGGGTACAGCCACCGGCCCACACCGCCATATGAACCTTCTTCGTGTCCGTCGTCAAGGCAAAGAGCTCCGCGGAGAAGAGGTGGGTCCACAGATCCTAGTGAACCTCGATCCCTAGAAAACCCTCACAAACCGCCACGAAGATGGCCGCTTGCACAATGGAGTTGGGGTTGAGGTTGTGCAGCTCCACCTCGTAGTGGTGCAGGAGCGCCCGCACAAAGCGGCTCGCTGGCACTCCAAACCCCCGCTCATGGAAGGGGATGAAGCTAACCACGTACCCCGGCGGCGGGGAAGGGACGGCCTCGCTCGGGGCCATCCACTCCGGCTGGGCCCCACCAGAGAGGGGATGGAGCAGACAATCGGCAACGAGGGCCTCTAGATCCTTCGCAACGATGGTGGAGGAGGGCCACGGGTCACGCGGCAGGACAACGGACACCCTGTCAGCCATCACCGAACGGAGATGGTGGAGGCGGAGGAGATGAGGTGCGCGGTTTCCTTTTCCCTGGCTATTCTCTTAGGTTGCGAAAACCAGAGCAGAAGGCAGGCGCAAATGGTAGAGTGACGAACCACCGCCGGCCCCCCTTCCGAGCATATAAAGGCCCGGGCGAGAACCGTTCAAAACTTCGCCCGAACTCACCGCAAAATTCAAAACTCGAAGGTAAAACGATCTTTCCGTTCCTCGAACGGCTCGCACGCGCAACGGGCGCCACGCGAATCGCCCGTCCCATCGCATTAACTCCCTGGCAGAGCAAGCGACACCTCTGGCAGGCGAGGCGGGCGTCGTTTCGCCTCCGCCATGACGACCGCGTCGAAAAAGGTGCGCCACCTTATTTAAATTCATATCCTTCCCCTCCTCCTCTCTCTCTCTCTCTCTTGCTATAGGTACCGGGAAAGGGGGTGTTGTGGAAAGGATCCTTCTCGGCGAAGGAAGCGGGCCCCGAGCCCTCCTACTAATCAGGGGTTCGAAGGCTGGCCCCTCGAAAGGGTTTCGATAGTCGCCCCAGAGCACTCAGGCTCCGCGCCCATTACTGATCAGGGGTTCGAAGGCTGGCCCCTCGGAAGGGTTTCGACAGTCGCCCCAGAGCATTCGGGCTCCGCGCCCATTACTGATCAGGGGTTCGAAGGCTAGCCCCTCGGAAGGGTTCGACAGCCGCCCCAGAGCACTCGGGCTCTGCGCCCACTACTGATTAGGGGTTCGTAGGCTAGTCCCTCAAAGGGGTTCGACAGCCGCCCCAGAGCACGCAGAGTGAGGGATGACTCTGGTACGTCCGATACATGGCCGAGGCTCAGGCTACACTCCCGAGGTACCCTAGGACATTTCCGAGACCAGCGGGAACAATTTGTAACGGAATCCCACCGGAGGGAGGCATCGAGCCCTCGGACCCTGTCGAAGGGGTCTGGGTCCGGTGAATCACCCGCAAGTACTTTTGGAGCGCGCCTCTGGGCCACCAGCCGACCCCTAACGAACGGGGCACATGTGTCCACTCGGATCACCCGTTAGCAGCTCACTGGAAACACCATGTTCGGCGCCCTCTGAGGGCAACATGGCGCTTTCCCCCCCCCCCCTCCTCCTTGCAAAAAGGCGACGCAGGGGCGTATGATAAAAGTCGGGAAAGTCCTTGATCGTCCTCTCGCTCCGTTCAGAGGCTCGGGGCTGCTCTCGCACCCGGCTACGGCCAAACTGTTGACAGCATCAACAAACCAACTTGATAACTCGGAACCTGACCATGCACCCGGGCTACGGCCAGGCCGCATGAGGGAACGATTAGACCGGTCGAGGCACCATGAAAAGCATTAAGACCTCAGAGGAGTCAAACCACTCCTCCGAGGCCTCGGGGGCTACACCCGGCGGGTGCGCTCGCGCGCACCCACCAGAACAAAGCAAAACCGAGAAAGGCCGGTCCCCTCACCGAAAATGCGGCAAAAGCCTCCAAGCGAGTACCAACACTCCCTTCAAGGCTCGGGGGCTACTGTCGGGTACCAAAATTAGGGGTACCCCCAACACTCCTAATCACGGCTGGTAAACACCCTCAGACTAACTGACGGGCGCGGTCCAAGTCAAGGCTTCGTCTACCAAAGTGACGCGACCTTGCCCGAGCCCAGCCTCGGGCTAGAGCGGTAGTCCCAGATGAGTTCACGCCTCGCCCGAGGGCCTCCACAGGCAGCGGGCACCCCCTCGGCTCTCCCGAAGCCTGGCTCGGGCAGGCTTCATTGTAAAGTAGCCTTGGCCAAACCGCCTCACCAACCAACCACATCGCAGGCGCATTCAATGCGAGGATCGACTGACACCGTATCCTGACACACGCGCCTCAGTCGGCAGGGCCGAAGTGACCGCAGTCACTTCGCCCCCTTTTTACTGTCCGATCTGACGAGAAAACAGCGCCGCTCGCCCCGCTCCGACTGCCGTGCCAACCACCCAGGCGAAGCTGACAACAAGTCACGATCAACCACCGAGTTCGGTCTTGGGCACAACAGGAAGCTCCGCCTCGCCCGACCTTAGGCTCCGGCCTCGGGAGGAGGTCTCCGCCTCACCCGACCTCAGGATCTGGCCTCGGAAGGAAGTCTCCGCCTCGCCCGACCCCCGGACTCGGCCTCGACCTCGGTCTCGGGAGGAATCACGTCCTCGCCCGACCCCGGCCTCGGCCTCAAGAGAAGTCTCCGCCTCGCTCGACCTTGGACTCGGGCCGACCGCGCCAACAGGGGATACATCATTACCCTGTCCCTAGCCAGCTCAGGCTACAAAGAACAAGACCGGCGTTCCATCTGGCTTACCCCGGCGATGGGTAATGATGGTACCCCGCGTGCAACCATGACGCCGGTGGCTCTCAGCCCCTTACGGCAGCAAGGAGACGTCAGCAGGATCCTTGCCGCACTGCCAGCTGTGCTCCTACAGGGCTCAAGCACTTCTCCGACGGCCACGCTATCACGTATACAGGGCTCAAGCTCTCCCCCGACAGCCACGTTGGCATGTACATAGGGCTTAGGCATTTCTCTGCCAGACACGTTAGCGCATTGCTACACCCCCCCATTGTACATCTAGACCCTCTCCTTGCATCTATAAAAGGGAGGTCCAGGGCCTTCCCGCGGGGAGGGGAGGGGGGAGAGAAGGAAGAAGAAAGAGGGCTCTCGCGCAGAGGGGACGGTAGGCTGACGAACCGGCTCCCGGCTCTCTTCTTCCCTCTCGCGACGCTTGTAACCCCTACTACGAGCACCCTGGTGCAGGATAATACAAGGCTTGTCCCACCTCTTGTGTTCCATCCCGCGCCAACCCATCTGGGTAGGGGCACGCAGCGACAATTTCACTCGTCGGTCCAGGGACCCCCCGGGTCCAAAACGCTGATAGATACCTCACTCATCACCTTCCATGAAGAGTAGCTCATGCTCAGATAAGTGACTCTGCTACCGAACAAGTCCTAATGCTCGAAGCGAGAGGAAAGGAAACGCAGCTTTATAATCCAACATTGAAAATGTTTAGGCCTCAGCGCCCGCAAGAAACATACGCATACTTAAAACAAACTATTCCTGCAGGCTCAGACATCGGCAGGGGGAGGAGCAGCACCCTCGACGTCGTTTCCACCCTCGGCGTCATTTCCACCCTCGGCAGAATCTGGCCCGGCCTCAGACGGCGACACAGGCGGAAGGACCTCCACCTCGAAGGAGGAAGCTAGCACCACGCTTGGGCCCTCGACATCCGCGTCAAGCCTCTGGACCTTGGCTAGGGCAGCCTCCTCTTCGTCGGGTAAGCAGTACCCCTCGCTGACCCGCTCCAGATCCACGTCGTAGTGGTAGGTGAGCACGGCGAAGGCCCGCCTAACGCCGTGGTGCAGTGCCCCGCGGAGTCTGCTGCGCACATGGCCGCCCAAGGCCCGCAGGTGACTCTAGGGGGAGCTACCCGAGGGGACGTCGTCGAGGCCAAAGGCCTGGCAAAAGGCCGAGATAGCCTCGGACATGGCCACGTGGTCGGCCTCCTTCTGCTCAACCGCCTGGGCAAGCGCCTTGCAGTTCTCAACGGACTCGTTAAGAGCCGTCTTGAACCCTGCAGACAGCCGGACAATGTTCTTCAAACACGAGGAGAAGGACGAAGCAAAACCAAAGTTGCAAAGCAGGCGAAATGTACCTTCGGCCCGGGCACGCTACTGCGAGGCCACGGCCTGGGCGGACTGGGCAGACCCGACGGCCACGGCCAGGCCCTCCGCAAGGGTCCCAGCCCGAGCGGACGCCTCGGCTAGCCGCTCCGTAGCCTCAGCCAACTGACCCCTAAGGGCCTCAGCCCGGCTTACGGCCTCGGTGGCTTGGTTTCGAAACTGGTCCCGCTCACTGGTGACTTGGTCGAACTCCTGCTACCGCCGCTGCATCTCCCCGGCCTGGGAGGCCACCTGCTCCCGTGCCGATGAAGCCTCCATTCGTGCCGACACCGCCTCGGTCTGTGCCGCCGCTGCCTCTGACTTCAGCTCATCACAGAGCAGCCGAAGGTCCGCCACCTCGGCGCTCCGTTGGGCGAGGAGCTCGTTCGCCTCGGAAAGCGCAGCCCACTAGGACCGCAGCGAATCCCAAACGTCGCTCTCGCGACGGATGAACAGCGACTTGGCGGTGCTCATGTCCACAAGCTCCTGAGGGAGAAAAACGGGATGTCACGAAGAATGCCCTGATCGCGCGAGGCGTACGCCTAAATCCATACCTGGAAGACCCTGGGAACATCCCTAGAAAGGATTTACATGGTCGTCCGGAGCGATCTCATCGCCGCCTTGGTATATTCACGGAAATTACCCCAGAGCTGCTCCTCCAACTCGTCGTTAAGGGAAAGGAGGGGCTCCGAGGTGTCGCGGGTCCAGAACAGGAGCGGCTGCCCACACCACTTGTTGGGATTGAGCTGCGTGGGGATAAGGCCGCTGCTCCCCAAGACGGGCCACGGTTCTGCACGCCCCGTGACCGAGGCGTCGGGTCCCCCTGTAGTCGATGCGTCGGGCGCCGCCGCCGACGTGTCGGCCCTCCCCTCGGCCAAAGTGACAAGCCTCCGCTCACCGACCTCGGCAACAACGGCCGCCCCATGGTCGAAAATGGGGAGGTCGGGGAGGACCACGGGCAGCGGCACCTCAGTCATCCCAACATCGGCCGCGACGGGCGGCTCTGCGGGCGAATCAGCGATGGCCCTGGCAGGAGTTGATGCCTGCGCCAACAACAAGTTAGTCATGCTCGAGGCCGCAGCCGCACCAGCGGCCTCCCCGGCATGATGACCGCTCCAACTAGGGGGTCAGCCTGGGAGGCTTGCCCCATGGCAGCTCGTGCCGCTTGGGCCCCTCGCCGGAGGGCGCCTTGTGCGGAGGCCAACCAACCAGCATGGCGTGCCGCAGCACCGGCTGCAGATGCCGTCCCCGTCTTAAGGGCCTTCGTGGGGGCCAGACCAGCTGAGCCCTGCCTCCGCTTGCTGAGAGAGAGGGAGAGCAAGTTCAAGACACACAGCGAAAAAACCAAAATAGAGGTATCTTCAAATACTTACCCGCTCCGGGGCAAGGCCAATCGTGCCTGCGAGGGGACCCCTCAGGCCCCGGTCTCCGCAGGCGCTACCGAGGGTTGCCCCGCTGCTGGCGTCGGTGCCACTTCCACCTCGGGCGCCCGAAGCGCCGAGGGGGCGGCCTGCCCAGGCGTCGTCCCGACGGCCGAGGGACCAACCTCCTGTGTAGCCGGCACGGGCGCTTGCTCTTGGGGGACAGGCGGATCGGCCTGACCCCCCAGGGGCACCCCGATTATCTCGGCCAAGGGAACAAGTACCCCCTCGGCCGGCCCCCGCTCCTCGGACCGGGACCCCGGCGTCTCGGCCCCCAGCTCTGGTGGCGCCAGCCCACCCGGAGGCTGGCTTGACGACCCCTGGTCCAGCCTCGGATCTGGGCTAAGGCCAAGCCGAGCCGCCATGTCGTCGTCTTCATCATCATCATCATCTTCATCGTCATCGTCAGGCATGTCCGGCGATGACTCCAACGGGAGCCCATCCCTTGCCTGCCTCCGACGACGCTTCTCCAAGGCTTCCCAAGCTCGCATCCTCTCACGAGCTCGGGCCTTTTCCGCGTCCTTCTTCTCCTTTACCTTCTCTGTGGCGAGCCTACACGCGGCTCGGTCCGCCGCGTCCTCCGGGACCGGTGGCCGGGAGAGTTTAAAACCCCTCAACCCCTGGGGACGAACAAAAATCCCAACAGTAGGAATCAAAGACGTAAAAACTCGGTGCAAAACAGAAGGAGGATCGGATACTTACCAGGGACACGTACCCATGGTCGGGGCGCATCGAGGGCTGGCTAAGGGCGCCAGCATCCGACCTCCCTACCGTACCCGCTACCCGCCTGAGGAGGTCATCGGCGGAGAGGGAGGTCGAGGACATCCGTGAGCCCTCCAAATCGACCCCCGGCTTCATCTCCGAGAGCCGCAACTGCCGCTCTGCCAAAGGGAGCACCCTCCGGCGATGGATAGCGGCGACGACCCCCGCAGCAGTAAGGCCCTCATCTCGTAACTTCTGCAAGGCACGCAGGATAGGCTGGAGCTTCTCCTGGTTCTCGCGTGTGGCCACCTAGCGCCAGTTATTGCCGGCGGCGGTCACCACTCGTTGAGAAAACGGAGGAAGCATCCCGTCGTCGTTCCGGAGATAAAACCACCGGTTCTGCCACCCCTTGTTTGAAGATACAAGGGAGGCAGGGATGTACTGCTGCGCACGCCCCGACCTCAGCTGGAGGGTGCAGCCACCAGCCCGCACCGCCATGCGGACCTTCTTCACATCCGTCGCCATGGCGAAGAACTCCGCGGAGAAGAGATGGGTCCACAGGTCCCAGTGAGGGTCAATCCCCAAAAACCCCTCGCAAACCGCCGCGAAAATGGCTGCTTGCGCAATGGAGTTGGGGTTGAGGTTATGCAGCTCCACCCCGTAGTGGTGCAGGAGCACCCACATGAAGCGGCTCGCCGGCATCCCGAACCCCCGCTCATGGAAGGGGATGAAACTGACCACATACCCCGGCAGCGGAGTCGGATCGGCCTCGCTCCCGGAGGCCATCCACTCAGGCTGCGGCCCGCTGGAGAGAGGACGGAGCAAACCGTCGGAAACAAGGGCCTCTAGATCCTCCACGGTAACGGTGGAGAAAGGCCACGGGTCGCGCGGTGGAACGACGGTCGCCTTGTCAGCCATCGCCGAGCGAAAGCGGTGGAGGCGGAGGGGATGAGGTGCACGGTTTTCTCTTCTCTGGCCTTTCTCTCAGGTTGCGGAAACCAAAGCAGAAGGCAAGCACAAATGGCAGGGTAAAGAACCGCCGCTGACCCCTCTTCCGGGTATATAAAGGCCCGGGCAAGATCCACCCAAAACATCGCCCGAACCCGTCGCGAAATTCAAACTCGAAGGCGAAACGGCTTTTCTGTTCCTCGAACAACTCGCGCATGCGCAACAGATGCCCCGCGAACCGCCCGTCCCGTCGCATTAACTCCTTGGCAAGGCAAGCGACACCTCTGGAAGGCGAAGCGGGCGCCGTTTCACCTCCGTCATGATGACCACGTCAAAAAAGGTGCGCCTCATTATTTAAATTCATATCCTTTTCCTTTTCCTCTCTCTCTCTCTCTTGCCACAGGGATCGGGAAGGGGGATATTTCGGAAAAGGATCCTTCTCAGTGAAGGAAACGGGCCCCGAGCCCTCCTACTGATCAGGGGTTCGAAGGTTGCGCCCTGCGGGGTTCAGCAACCGCCCCAGATCACTCGGGCTCCGAGTCCTTTACTGATCAAGGGTTCGAAGGCTGGCCCCTCGGAAGGGTTCGACAGCCGCCCCAGAGCACGCAGAGTCAGGGATGACCCTGGGTACGTTTGTTACATGGCCAAGGCTCGGGCTACGCTCCCGAGGTACCCTAGGACATTTCCAAGACTAGCGGAAACGATTTTGTAATGGAATTCCACCGGAGGGAGGCACCGAGCCCTTGGACCCTATCAAATGGGCCCGGGTCCAGCAAATCACCTGCAGGTACTTTTGGGGCGCGCCTCTGGGCCACTAGCCGACCCTTATCGAACGGGGCTCGGGCGTCCACTCGGATTACCCGTTAGCAACTCACTGGAAACACCATGTTCAGCGCCCACCGAGGGTAACATGGTGTGTTCCCTCCTCCTCCTTGCGGAAAGGCGACGAAGGGGCGTATAATAAAAGCCGAGACAGTCCTCGATCGTCCTCTCGCTCCGTGCAGAGGCTCGGGGGCTGCTCTCGCACCAGGCTACGGCCTGATTGTTGACCACGTCAACAAACCAGCTTGAAAACTCGGAGCCTGACCATACACTCGGGCTGCAGCCAGGCCGCATGAGGAAACAACAAGGTCGACCGAGGCATCACAAACAGAATTAAGACCTCAGAGGAGTCAAATCACTCCTCCAAGGCCTCGGGGGCTACACCCGACGGGTGCGCTCGCGCGCACCCATCGGAACAAAATATAATCGAGAAAGGTTGGTCCCCTTGCAAAAAATCCGGCAGAACCTCCAAGCGAGTGCCTACACTCCCTTCGAGGCTCGAGGGCTACTGTCGGGTACCGTAATTAGGGGTACCCCCAACACTCCTAAACACGGCTGGAAAACGTCTTCAGAACAAACCATAAAGGCTGATAAGCACGGCTCAAGTCAAGGCCTCGTCTACCAAGGGACGCGATCTCACCTCGCGCGAGCCCGGCCTCGGGTAGGAACAGTAGTCCCGGGCGGATTCACGCCTCGCCCGAGGGCCTCCACAGGCAGTGGGCGCACCCTCGGCTCGCTAGAAGCCAAGCTCGGACGAACTTTGTCGTGCAAGCGACCTCGACCAAATCGCCTTACCAACCGACTGTATCGCATGCGCATTTAATGCGGGGATCGCCTGACACCTTATCCTGACACGCGCGCCTCAGTCGGCAAGGTCGAAGTGACCGCAGTCACTTCACCCTTTCACTGGCCGTTCTAACAGGAAAACAGCACTGTTCGCCCCGCTCCGGCTACTATGCCAACCACCAGGGAAAGACTAACAGTAGTCACGAGCTTTCCCGAGTTCGGCCTCGGGCGCAACAGGGAGCTCCGCCTCGCCCGACCCCAGGCCTCGGCCTCAGCTTCGGCCTCAGAAGAAGGTCTCCGCCTCGCCCGACCCCGACCTTGGCCTCAGCCTCGGCCTCGGGAGGACTCCGCCTCGCCCGACCTCGGCCTCAGAATTGACTACGCTACAGGGGATACATCATTACCCTACCTCTAGCTAGCCGCCTCAGGCTACGAAGGAACAAGACCGGAGTCACATCTAGATTACTCCGGCAACAGGTAATGATGGTTCCCCGCATGCGCCCATGATGTCAATAGTCCACAAGCTCTCTACGGAAGCAAGGAAACGTCAGCAGGATCCATGCCGCACCGCCAGCTGCGCTTCATACAGGGCTCAAGCACCTCTTCGCCGGACACGTTAGCACATTACTACACCCCCATATGTACAGCTAGACTATCTCCTTGTGTCTATAAAAGGGGATGCCCAGGGCCAGAGAGAGAAGGAGGAGGAAGGGAAAAAACACGGGCAGCAAGGGCAACGGAGACGGACTCACCCAAAACGTCGAGCTCCACTCCACAACGCTAGACTCCCCCGGGAGGCCTAGAGCCCGTTCCCTCTCTCGCTCAGCTTGTAACCCCTACTGCAAGCACCCGCGGTGCAAGATAATACAAGCCTCATTCCCCCTCTTGTGTTCCATCTTGCATCAACTCATCTAGACGCGGGCACGCGGGCACGCGGCGCAAAATTCACTAGTCGGCCTGGTTGAGGGTCCCCCGGGTCCGAAACACCTACAGCTCTAACCATCTAAGTTTTATCACCTATGCTCCACATCTATACACAAACTCTATCTAACCATCTAAGTTTACATTTGCTCCACATCTATACTCCTCCGTTCTAAATTAGTATTCATTTTAGCTCTTGATTTTTATATCTATATTTTAAATGGATGGTAATAAATCTAGACATATATACATCAAGTATTGTATGAATCTATTAAAATTCTAAAATAAATTTAAATTTGGAACAGAGAGTTATAGTTTGTACTTGTTGCTAGTAGATGTATACCAGAGGCCAGGCTAATAGAATTGTTCAGGAAGCTTTCTTTGCATGTATACACTTCCATGCCACCTTTTATAGTAACTAATTTAGCTCTAATAATAATTGTGTGTTTATATGGTATTTTTTATAGGCTATCCACTCTTACCTAATCATCTGAGTCCTATCACCTATTCTCCACATCTATACACAAAAACTCTATCCAACCATCTAAGCTCTATCACATATGCTTCACATCTATACTCAAGTTCACCATCTAAGTTCTATCACCTATGCTCCCACATCTGTACACAAGTTCACCTATGCCCTACATATATACACAAGTTAAGAGACATGTTACATGTGCCACAACTTACGTTAAATTAGTTAACACTAAACCTAAGTCTATCATCCCTTCAACACCATAGACGTATCTCAACCATGTGTTAACAATCACTCATTTCATAATCTCGACCACGTATTCTCACTTTGAACAGGATCGATTGACTGAAGAACGGATCAAACGAGGATATGGAGAAAGACGGAGTGCACGATGCAGTAAAATATACAAATGCTCCCCCCATATTGTCACAGCAAAAGCACCAGACAGTGTCACGCGGGTACACAACTTATTCACACGCTGGATTTAGCTGTGGCAGACTAACCAAATTACACGAGCGCAAGGTCAGCAAAAGAACTGGATTATGCAAACATATAATATAATGAACAAATCGAGCTGTAAGTAATCCACCCTTCACCGCAAAACCTATCAATGACACGAACCGAAAACACCCAGTCACATCTCTACAGCACCACAGAATAAACCTTCTTGCTGATGATCACTTGAAACCTTTGCTGTGGAAACTTTACAGGGGGCATTTCCTCGGGGTCCTCAGCCAGATTTTGTGACGGGCATAGAGAAACCTTTTTGTAGTGACAGGAACATGTACATACGGTTTGTGATCTATCCCACAAGTCAAATCTTCTTCGGTAGGTTGTAAGTTTTCTTGAGGAACTTTGTAGCTGTCTCATCATTACGGTAGCACAGAACTCGCAGGACTGTGTTAGGCTCATTTGGACTCCAATGCCCTGTTGTTGGAGGCAATGGTAACCTGTTCTTGGACGCAGGCCGATTCGATTCAACCATCATGCGTTTGAATCGCTCAATGAGACTTTCAGAGTCTGCTCGAAAGAGGGGCAGGACATTCTTGACCTGGGAGGATGCCTTGTCAACTAATTCCTCTGGCAAACCATCCCCATCTGCTAAGTACAGATCTCTGAGGGCCCTGAAGTCATCTTCTATTATCTGAGAGTCTTGACGGGTGAAAGTACGCAAAGGCCCACCAGCAAGAAGCACCAGCAAGAAACCATCAAAAGTTGCTTTCATCAGTGCAGTAATAGCACGGTTCCGCACTTTGTTGTGCACCATACTAGATACCGTCTCAAGGACAGGGTCAAGTTCCCTCAACAGTACCTCAGCCCTGTTTGATGCAGTATCACCAACATAAAGGGTGTCCCAGAGGACATGGCCCAAGTCATAAAACATCACCTTATATGCAGTCGTCTCACAAATCTGCTGAATGCCTTCTTGACAGGCTGCCTGGCAAAGCTCAAACTTGATGTTCAATCCATCAGTGATATCTGCCTGAGCTGACTCAACATTTCGTAAGCTCGTTTTAATTTTCTTCTCTAGATTCTCAAACTCACCACGGATGTACTGAAGAGTATTCAGGCGCACACAAAGTTGAGGAAGGCCCAAGGGATCATTTCCGTTTGATGCTCCATTTTGTGATACACGAACCTGCAGATTTTGTGGCTTCTCCTTTTTCTTGAATAATAACTTGGAGCCAACCTCGCATCGCGTTAGTGGGGGTAGTTGGGGCATAAAAGAATTTCGTGCTCCTGTTCATTGATACAAAAGCAGAAATGAGCTTCATCAAAAACAGAAATGAGGTTCACACAAATTACTTAACCTTTGTCTAGTACTTACCGCAGCCAGATTTTGCTTTAGCAACATAAAGCTGTAGGCTTCTGTCGAGCCCAACTGTCAGATCAGGAAGAAGAGCCGGATGCATTGGTATAGGCAATTGGAAAAATGCATCCAACGTTTCACCAATAACTCGAAGCATCTCCACGGAAGAGGGAGCAAAATTATCCCTGTTGGCACCTGGATTCCAGGTCTGCATAAAAGATGCTACCAGGTTTAGTGGCTCAGAAATCATGCAAAGCCCATGGCAACAAGTTTCAAGGTAGGCATAACAGAACTATGTATCAAAATTTTATTTAATTCGCAGAAGGTTGTTCAGAATGATTCGCTCAAGTTGCTCAGTCAACATAAATTTCAGTCTGCACATAGACTTGTGGTTTCAAGACCTCAAAAACAATTAGCAAGAGTGTGATATCGGACATTAGGACTAGAAGGATAGGCCGGACGGCGGACGCAGTGGTGAAAAAAGTCTTTCCACGGTGCCAAAGGTCCTGGGTTCAACATAGCCTCTCTGCAAAATGCAGGGGTAAGGCTTGCCTCAATTATTCCTTCCCCAGACCCCACTCACTCACTCACGTCAGAGCCGCCAGCATTGGGTCTATCATTTTTAGTGCAATACTAGATTATGGCTGACAATATCAGTGACAATGTGACATGATTGGATACTTAAGCATGCACAGGGGCTCACTTCAGAGGTTTGTAACCATTGATGAGTGGCAAATGGATGATGGACATGGAAGAATAGTAGCATGAACAAAATAGGCAAACACATTATGCATCAAAGCCGTGTACTTAGCAAATATTAAATAACATCAATGATTATGTATATTGCAGATGAAAAAAAAGGGTCCGCTTTAGCAAGTATAATAATACATTGCTACTACAGCGCGTAGAAGATAGATCATATATATACAGAAAATGGATTGAAAAAATAAACTATAACAGCACACGGCATTGGTTACTGAATTATGACTATTTATTTACATAAAGAAATAAAGGTCTGATGATGAAAGGGGGGAAAATGAGCACCTCTTGCTTCAAATTCCGGTCAACCCATCCCTTTAGTCTGTCTACTCTTTCTTTTATCCACACTTTCACCAGATTAGCAATTGCATTTTCAGCTTCATATGGCGGCATCTCTCTGATTAGTGACTTGCCTCCATCATCACTATCCACAGAATCTTCTACAGCAATATTAACAAGGTCCTTCTCTAATTTGTCTGCTGATTTAAGTACCTCAACTGTATCAGGGGTCAGCTCTGTAAGCCCAGCTACAAACTGCTTCAGCTCATTTCCATAACAAGAATGAAGGGTTGCAACAGCAACACCAGAAGCAAGAGGATGCCATGTCTTCAGTATTGGACTGTACAATTTTTTCTCCTTCGTAGCTAGGTCACTAATGTCCTTCGCAAGGATAGAAAGAACTGGAGTAGGGTTTCTTGATGATCGTTTTGAATCTGCTTCTTCCATTCTCTACACAGGTCGAAGTAACATCAATAACAGAAGAGCTTGTGCACAATACCAAAATATCAATTTTATGAAACCTAGCATCTCAATCCATGCATAAAAGAGAACAGCTAAGTACAAATATAAGTTGAGATCATGGAAAATGATTGTCTACAGTTTCTAGGTTAAAACTTTCTAGTCATTTCTTTACCAAACATGGCATGGGTTGTGAGCAATAAATTGACGTGGCAAAACAAAAACAACAAATGCACATGGGTATTTTGAGGTACAGAAACAACATTATTCATATATGTTAAACCAAAGATTGAGGATGATATTTATGACTAACAAGACTTACTTGAGCAAAAGCTGTCCGTAGTGAAGACCTTATGTATGTCTCTACCCTGCTTCGAGCTACATCAGTCTCTTCTTTTCTTCTACGGCGGTATTCATGGGATATATCTTCAACAAGAACCCTTGCAGCTGACACTCCAATGGAGACAATGCCTTGCATAGACTCAATATTACTTGTATTGAAGGTTTCATGATATGCCAGAAGTCTTTTCTCTGTCCAGCCCATTATTGAGCTTAATGTTGAGCTCAATACTTTACAGTAATTTGGATCTTTTGTGGTTTTCGCATCCTTAGCCACTTCAGCTAACTGGTTCTCTGCTGCAGAAAGTAGCTCGATATCTACTTGACCAGACATAACAAAATGGTTGAACAACGCCCAAGTAAAGCAAAGATTGTGGAGCAACTCATTAATTCCAAGAATAACCCAGGTTTTCTTCAAGAGCTCCATCACCTCATCGATCTCATCAACCACAGTGCCCTCATCATTATCAAAGCAAGCTTCTACCAACGTTTCGTACAGATGAAGATTCAATGGGAAGCCATCTGCCCAGTGGCATCCATCAGAAGTACCATCATGAGATCTTCCAGCAAGGGACATGACAGAAGTACGTAGACCCTGCATTGACTCAGAGTTTTTCCCAGTTTCAAGTGGCCTATCATATGCACCCCGTATAATCTGCCGCAACCGTTGCACAGAACTGTCTGATTTGTTCAATGGAACGAGTGGATGAACAAGTAGACCAGCCTCAAGAAGCTTCAGATTCCTACTCCGCCATGCCTCATACTCTTGAGGATCAGAGAAATCTGATGCCTTGAATTGCTGCAAGAATTCCAAGGGCAACACCATAGATTCTGCACGCCTGCCAAGCTGTTTGATGAAAAATGTTAGCGTAACTGTGTATTTCTCTTCTGTAATGGGCCTTGGCCCACATACTCAGCTATATTAATGTATTCCCAACCCATATTAGGGTTAGGGTTTCATTCTCCTAACATGGTATCTAGCTAGGTTTTCCTCTCTCCCTCCCACAGCAGCCACCACCCCCTCCTCCCCTGCTGCTGCCACCACCAGGCCCCTCCCCTCCCTCAAAGTGGCAGCCCATTGTCTCCCGCTCTAGCGCTGAGGCCGAGTATCGCGTTGTAGCCAATGGTGTGGCCGAGACTTCCTGGCTCCGTCAACTTCTTCATGAGCTCCACAGCCCCCTCGCGTGCACCACTCTTGTCTACTGCGACAACGTTAGCACGGTCTGCCTCTCCACCAATCCCGTGCAGCATCAGCACAAACCACGTGGAGATCGACCTCCATTTTGTCCGTGAGCATGTCGCTATCAACGATGTTCACGTTCTCCGCGTCCTTCGCCGACATCTTCATCAAGGGGCTTCCTTCGACAATTTTTACCGAGTTTTGGTCCAGTCTCAACATCTGTACAGGATAGAGTTGTGACTAGAGGGTGTTAGCGTAACTGTGTATTTCTCTCCTGTAATGAGCCTTGGCCCACATACTCAGCTATATTAATATATTCCCAACCCACATTAGTGTTAGGGTAGGGTTTCATTCTCCTAACAAAAAACTGTTAAAAAACTTCAGTATATGCACAACCCCATATAGGCCCACCAAATCGAGGATTCAACATAAACATGCTATAACTACAGTTTATCTAAATTTGATTGAACCTGCATCACTGCATCTTTTACAAATTGTCCACATTCATGTTCACTCCTGAGTTATACTATGAACCAAGCAAACAATGACGCAATAGAATTTTTGGAAACTTTTCACAATTGACACTCTTAACCGTTAAACATCTAGTGTTAACTATGGCATGCCCATACAAACTCCGGTGATCATCTTTTCAATCATGAAAACAAACTGGGTCACTAGTTACACTCTAAACAACATTATAGAGTAAAGACCTACTACACCTACTACTAAAATGAGGACAATGTAGAAAGTCATTTTGGTTGTGCAATGTAAATGTGTAGCAGCACATGAGTTGCCAATTTTACCCTTGCAAAATAAAGTAGTAAAAAACAGAAAGAAAACACTGCCTGAAATCAAGACGAGTGAATTATGTGTCTTGTCCTAAAAACTTACTTCCTCCGTTCAGAATTGTAGGTTATTTTAGCTTCGTCCTAAGTCAAACTTCTCTAGTTTTGACTGACTGACTGAGTTTATAGTTTTATGCACAATCATCTACATGATCAAACAACACTTATTAGATAGACCATGAAATATATTTTGATAGTGCTCGGCCTGTTTGGTTCCTAGTCCAAGGACTAAAGTTTAGTCGAGTGACTAAAGTTTAATCTCTACCATGTTTGGTTGCAGGGACTAAAAGTGTTGAGAACAGCATTAAATGACTCATAAGAAGACTAAAATGCCCCTTAACCTTCTTCCGTCATTAGTGCAACTGAAATAACTGAGGGGAAAAAAGTGGAATTAATATGGTTTAGTCCCTTTTAGTCACCCCTTGAGGTACTGGAGACTAAAATAGTTTAGTCCCTGTTTTAGTCCCACCGTTTGGCTATTTAGAGACTAAATGTAACTAAAATGGAAGGACTAATCTTTAGTCCCTCAAACCAAATGGGACCTTATTTGATATTGTATATGTTAATATATTTTATATAAAATTGGTCAAAGTTAGACAAGTTTGACCTGGAACAAAACTAAAACTGAGTTTCAGATTAAAACAGAGGGAGTATGTGCATTCCTAATTCATCTTCGCACTTTATCACGAGAACCCTAGACCAAGGTAAGAATTAACAAACAAAGGTTATCCGTGACTACAAAGTAGAGAGATGCAATTTTATATTCAATGAAACAAGGGAAAATCTTAATTAGGTATCTGAAGGCAACAAATATTAATAACAGCTGCTGAAGCCGACACCCAAATTACAAGATCCGCCAAAAAATAGATAAGTCATTTCACTCTCGTCCCTATAAAATGCCGCATGTTTAGCAACGGCATTCAAATCCTAAACTAAAAATATCTAAGACATAGTATACTTTTAAATCAAATAAGGAAATAGGTGTAAATTTAGCTAAATTTGAATTTTCGACGGACCCTTCAACAAACTCCGAGAACATCATGGCACTCTTGACCGACTCCAGATCTACTAACGCAATCCACCAACGCCAGCATTGGAAGGAAATCTCAGCAGCCAAACACGAGATCCTACCTGGCTGGCAGCGATGCGGAGGAGGCCCCTGCGGATCCTGGCGTCGGTGGGCTCGGAGATGCGCATCTGCACCCGCATGAGCTCCCCAAACGTGGCGGGCCTACGCGGGGGCGCCGCCTTCCCGCCACTCCCGGGACTGCCGACACCCTTGGACGAGGCGGACGAGCGGAGCCCGAGCGCCTTCTTCATCTTGCTGGCGGCGGCGGAGGTGAGGGAGCGCTGGAGCGAGGCGGAGGATGCCGAGGACGCCGAGGAGGCCGGGGACGCCGTGGCCCCCGCGGCCACCGACGAGGACTGGGGGATATAGGTGAGGGGCTTCCCGCCCGTGGTGCGGGAGGCCGCGACCAGCACCTCGTAGACGGCCTCCCGGAGGTCCGCGGTGGAGAGGGCGACCCCGAGGTCCGGGAACGGCGAGGGGAGCGCGGAGACCGAGGGGCTGGAAGCGGACGCCGGCGGGAGGATGCCATTGGAGGAGGAGGAGAAGGGGGACGAGTCGCGGCGGGACTCGCGGAACAGGCGAGCCATCGCGGCCGTCGGCGGCGACGGTGACCTCCCGGCGTGACTCTCTCCCTCCCTCCCTCTCGTGCGAGGTCCCGCGCTCTCTAGTGGAGAAAGAGGGGGATGAGGAGGAGAGAGAGAAGGAAACCCCCTCCCAACTCCAGCGAGGCAGCGTGGGATAGAGAGGGAGATGGCATGTCGCCGGTTAAATTGCAAAGAGTACTCGCAGCTAGGTTTAACAAGTGCGACCCTCCTTTTGTTTTTAGTGCAACTTTAAGAGGAGCGAGATAGTTTTGTAAAAGTAAATTTGATTATTATTAAAAAAACATCTCCAACAGATTCTATAAATGACTATTTAAATTTAGTAGCTTTATATCCCTATACTTCACTTTCTTTTTTAGAGCAGTTCTAATAGATATATAAATTTTAGTTTTCTAAATCATAGATTTAGGAAGTTATTAAATAATTTTGGGAGTTAAAAATTGTGATTTATCCAATAGCTCTTTCAATATATGTTGTAGTTTGGTTTTGAATCTACATAAAAAATAAGTGGGCCTATTTCCTACTTATATTTTGATTGCATCTGTAACAAAACATTTGGTTCACCATACGGTGATAGATCATTGTCATCTGTTTCAGAAATATGTTGGCAGTTCCTTGCTATTGCTAGTAGTACTCATCGACATAACAGTGACGGTAGAGGACCTAGCATACGGATCAAGCTGAATCCATTCATGTGGGATGATCAAATTGCTCCTGGAAGGGTACATCATGTCGACATATGATTGGTTTTCGTCATTCTTCGTTGTTTCGGGACTTGGTAAAAGGTTGCCAGATGTAGGGAGCAAATGAGGTTAGATGAGAAGTAGCTAGATTTAGAAAGTTTACTTAAAAGTTATTGGATAGAAGTTTTTAACTTAACTACCTAAATTATTGATTTAGGGGATATTTTAGAGAACTACTGAGTTGCTCTTAGATATCTTTCTTCACTCGCTATACAGGAGTTCTGGATTTACAAGTATATTGGAATAATCTCCTTATTTTTTATAAAATCTATTATAGAAAATAGCTAAATCAGAAAATTTGGCTAATATTTTTAACTAAACTTTTGGGGTTGCTCTTACCGTGTTTTCCTTTCGACGCCGACAAAAAAACATGGGTAAACATACGGAAAATTGAAGCTAACTTGGTTTGTTGATTTAGAACTCATAAATAGAAAGAAGAGTGGATATTCAATAAATTTAATGTTCTAAAATAGATATGCATTAAATTTGGTGTTAATGTATTCTTATGTCATTACACATTATCACAAAAAAATTGCATAAATTGTTTTATGCATTTATAACGAAAATGTAAAAAAACTGATATGTATCAATTCTATGTGTGAATTTTATAGTTATCATCGAAGAAGATATGTGATAAATTTGATATTTACTTTTTATAAATCTTTACAGGATTAATGCTAAAAACTAAAATATAATTTGAATAACATATTTATATCCTATTTATTCGTAATTAAAAAAGACAAAAAATAATATTCAAATAAGTGTTCATTTTTATCTCTATCCATAAACATTAGATGTCATATTTAAGTTGGAAATAGCTCGTATGTTGGTTTGAATTTTCGATGGGGGTTTTGCAAGCACCACACATTATTGTAATGTAGTTACATTTTTTTGTCTAATGGTTTTATAGTTGAGTAAAAAAGAGTAATTTACATAAAATACATTGTTAATAGATGAAATCAACTTTATGTTTAAACATGCCATTATTTATGAGGAAACTCTATTTCCGCTTTTGCGTCTCATTGATGACCTATGAGGATAGAGAAAGTGTCATTACTTTTTCACGTGTTTTGATACGAGAGCTAATTGCTAGCTTAGCTAAAATAATTCTAGTGTATTATGGTATAAGAGCTAATAGGTGGACTACTTTATTAGCCAAATTTTTAACTAGTAGTTAGTTAGGTTATCTTTAGTCGAGCTTATAATTGAATGTCCATGTGTATTTTTCGTGTCCATATTCAACTATTCACACTTCCAGCGAAGCACGGATGAGAATACACAAATTGAGTGCTCAGCCTCCCCATGCCCTAAATCCACGATTTATCTCTCCTCCGTGTGGAAGTACCCTCTCCTTCTCACGCTCACATTCACCTTGTGCATGCGCTCAGCCTCCCCACATCCCAAATTCATGTTTTACCTCTCATCCGTGGGAAGTGCCCTCTCCTTCGCACGCTCACATTTACCCTGGGCATGTTTGGTGTATCGTGGGAGCGTGGCCCAACCTAGCATGTATACAGGGAGCCAAGTTCTCAATAGCCAGACCAGAGACAACAAGGGATTTTTGTCCTGAGGTCAATTCTCAGGTTACAGATCCAATATGTATAGTTTCTTCCATTTAACTTAACTTTTTCAAGAATTGATCGCAAAGTTAATGATAGGGTGCTAGGTGTCATTTATCTACAACAAAATAATACAAAATAAAGACAAAAATTCCATGTCAGAGTAAATCATATTAAACATTTAATAGAATATATGGCGTGTTTGGGACTTCTCCAGGTTCTAGCCCCAGCGTGGACTTGTAGTTCATAATATAAATTTAAGTAGTTTAAAACTATTATTAATTTAAATAATGAATAAAATGACTTTTAAAGGTTCACAACTCTAGCTCCACAATTTTCTGGAGCGCCTAATGAGTTGCTCCACCGAATTTTCTAGAGCTAGAGCAGTCCTAAATAGGGTCATACTCCCACTAAAATTGACATCCCTTGACTGATACTTAGTGATTCAGAACCCACAACTAATAAGTCTACTAGTGAGCTTTGGCATCACCGCTAGAAGACAAGGTAGATCGGTAAGCAACTCCTTGCTAATCATATTATATATGACTTCTGTTGTTGGGTGACATCTCTATGTCTTGGCTCCCAACCTTATGCCCCAAAGTCTTTAACCATTAACCTGACTTTGTTTAAGTTAACCAACTCTTTCTATAGTAAGTATTCGATACAAACCTATCTAGTCAAGGAAAATTGGGGGCACCCTAATTTCATAGATCCACCATCAATTGTACAGGACTTGTGATAGAGCATGGTTTGGAGAGGCATCTAAGCTTAAAGATTTATGAGGGATTGTTCTACTTATATCATCGCATGCAAGGACAATATATGCAACATGAATAAGTAGAACATTAAGAATGACATTCACACAACAGTTGTGATTTGGTATGGCTCGCTATCACATGATGATCTCTACTTCCAATAATTTGTCCATCATGTTGATCTCCATTTCCATGATGTAAATATGCCATCCTTCAAGTGATGAGTCCTTCAAGACCTATCTAACGTATGCTGGTAAACAAATTACATATAAGCTTTAGGTCGTCACATGTTGACACGCAAGTCATTACATTAAATTTTGACAATACATGTGACTATAGTGTATTACCCTGGTCATAACAAGCAGGTTGTCACACCCAGATTTTAGGGGCCAAAACACGGGCGCGAAATAATCACCAAGTGTGCTAGGATCTACTCTCACACATATGATGACTCATGGTACATAAACGAATGTCACATCTTTACTATATAACAAAGTTCTGTACAAAATAGTTAAATAATTACATCATACGAAGACAACAATCCAACAACCATAGTTGACTGGGAGACGACAGCCTAGACCACTCACGAACTCATCACGATATCCTTCACGCGCCTTATCCTGTGGTACTTGTTCTTGACCTGGGGGATGTGAGTACAGCAAGGGTGAGCTCACATACGTTCATAGCTCAACAAGTTGTGGGGAATAATGTGCATGAACTCATCAAAGGTGGGAGCTCATGTGAAGAGTAAGGCTTACCAAAGGAGATGGTTAAAGCTGACCATTGCTTTTAAAGTTGGTCAAAATGTTATTAGCAGTTACTAGGTATAAGTAGATATCAACCCAATTAAATAAGAGATCAAGATTAATAACAACACCCACAATGCAATCCAAATGACAAATTGAGTTTAATTCCATAATTTAATCATGTGAGTGTCCGAGCCGCTCATGATCGTGAGCACGACTGATATACCAGTTTTACACTTTGTAGAGGTTGCGCATCTTTACTCACAAGTCGTGTTATCCATCTGCCATGGGGTTTTACGGACCCTATACACCTCTACCAAGGAAGGAGGCAGGGTAGCACTATGAGGCCTTTCCAAAGTTCCACTAGTTCGAGAAAACCCGCTACGAATTCAGGAAGAAGGAAGCATAGGAATCCCTCGTTCGAAAAGCTTTACAGACAGTTCGACCCGAAGACCTCCCTATACTCTACAGCGATGCCTCCCCGCTTGCCCCTACCTAGGTAAGGTAATCTCTCTCTAGCATTCCTAATTACTTGGCCAAGGTGTCACATTCCACCCTTGTGGTAGCACTGTTTTCTCGAGTGGTTCTCCATGTTCTAATTAACAATATGATCTTATCATGAACAATAATTAAACAACAACATAATTGGAACATGATCATAATAAAACATTAGTTTCCCAAAACCAGGTAGAGCGATAGCAAATCTACCTAATAATTCATCTATTTGCAAGGTGGGGGATAAATAATGCTAGGGAAATCTATTAGGTCCCAATCAAATTAACCTGAGCATGTCACAGTGATTAGCAGTGAACATTTTTAGGTAAAAAGGAGTGATCAAGGGCATAACTTGCCTTATACTTGAGATTCCAGGTACTAGGATGATCTTCAGATTCTCGTGACCTCACTGCTATTCGTAGCAATACAAACAAATATGGTATAGGCAAAATTAACATCACACCAAACATAAGAACAAACTGCATAATAATGTCTTACACATCATAACTGGATCCTAGGTTCGAGAACCACTAAAATCCGAGTTGTGGTTAAAGAGTTATGATTTTCTGAAGTTTTAGGTGTTTAATATAGAATAAATTAAGTGCATAATTTTTAATCTATATTTCATGACAAAACATGGTTATCAGATGATAAACAATATTAATATGAATTTAATGCAAATGGAATGGGTCAATTTGAAGTTAAATCAAAGAAGTTATGAATTTGTGAAGTTTTAGGATTAAATTTCTATATTAAAATTCACTTTCTAATTGATTTTGTTATCCCAGATATCCCATTTGGACCTTGGATAATATTTTGAAATCTTCCAGGGTGCACTGCGCACAATCCCAGGGCCAATGCGCACAATCCCTAGCCCCCATGTGGATGGCGGGTTGATTTTGAACAAACTGAGGGGCTCATATGTAAAAAGCCCCCGACAAAGGAGTATGGTGTGTTTTGAGCCGTCCGATCTAATCCAACGGCTCGGATTAAGTTTGGCTTTAATGAACCGGTATGCGAGCGCAGCCCTCGGATCACCAGCCAAGCGCCTAGATTAAATTACAATGAGGTAAGAGACCTCGACCCTTAGATCTAAATCCTACGGTCCGAGCTTTATGAGAACATGGTCTACTCTCGGCCACCGATCGCTCATCCTATGGCCAATATTCTTTCTCCAACCTCCGTCATCAGCACCCGGTGGCGCCAGTGGCTGCGCGGCGGCGCATCGCCGGAGCAAAGCCCTCCGATTGCCCCGGTGCCCAAGGCGTTCCCCCAAACTGTGCAAAATGACGTGTAGGACAAGGCGAACAATAAGGAGGGGGTTCTTACAGGTGGTTGGGCCATGCATGACACTATCCGTGACAATGGATGTAATTGTGGCGGCGCTTGGTCACCGCCGAGGAATTACGAGTTATTCATGGCTTCCTAATTGACTCCATGCCTCTTATACAAAAGGAAGAAGGTAACAAACCTCCGAGGGGTAACTCACCGGTTATCGCCATGCGGTCGTGTAACACCACAAAAGCCATCAAATAAAAATAATGGATTTAGTTATTATATTAATTAGGGTAATAATTTTTTAAGTGTTTAATTATTTATTTGCATTTTGATCATTTTCTTTCTATGCGCTTGCTTGATTCTCGGATGATTGTTATTAATTTCCCTTGAAAAAGAAATCCTAGTAACTAAACAATAATGAAGAAAAATAATAATTATTAGTCTAAAAATAAGTATTCTGTTTATAAATATTTTTGGTAAATGTTTTTTTTATGAATTTTTCGAGCTCTTTAAAAATGCATTTCGCAATTAAAAAAAAAGAAAAAAAAACCCAAATCCTACTCTAACCGGCCCACTAGGGGCCCAAAACCCCAAAACCCTAGCACTAGGCATACGCGCGCGCGCCCCTGGGAAAAATCCCAGCTGCCGCATGTGCCTCTCTCTCACTCTCTTCCTCTCTCTATTCTCTCTCTCTCCCCTCACTCCTCTCTCTCATCCCTCGCTACCTGGCTTCCCAGGCACCGCGCACACCGGCTTCCAGGCGGTTGAGCAGCCGCGCGCCCAACGCTCTGCCTTCCCCCCGCGCGCCGCCCAGGACGGCCCCACCGCAGCAGCCGCGCCCTGGCTCCACCGCGCGACGCCGTCAACGATCCGACGGCCGAGCCGACGCCGCGCCCTGCCTCCTACGCGCAAGCCGCGAGCAGCGCGTCCGAGCGCCCAGCGCCTGCTCCTAGCCGCAGCAACTGCGCCGTCCAGCCCGCGGCAGAGCAGCCGACCGAGCCCGAAGCCGCTGCAGCGCCCGTTGCCGAGTCCCGCGACACCCAAGCGCCGCGCGCCGAGACCGACAAGCCGCGACCGTTTCTGCGTTAATGAAAATCACTGTTACCGTTTCTCCTCCCCCATTTCTCACACCATTGATGCCAAAATAAAACTGACGCAGTGATGGCCATTTGCAGACCACGTTACTCTCTCTGGCAGACCCTTCTTCTTCCCTCCCTCTCTCTATAAAAGGCAGCAGAGGCCTCCCCATTTCTTCCTACTTGAGTTTGCCTCTTTCTCTCTAGCACTCCTCGCTCATCGCTAGTGCGTTGCCGTTCGTCGCCGGAGTGTGCCGTTCGTCGCCGGAGTTCGCCGGAGTTCGTCATCACCGGAGCCTGTGGAGTTCGCCGGAGCCGCGTACTAGCTGTCCGTAGTCGAGCCCCGCTCTCCGTCGATCCGTCCTCGTCACACGCACGAACCTGAGGTTGTTGGCGACCCAAATTTATTTTATGTATTTTATAAAGTGCTTTCGATTCGATTCATGTGTTGTATAGTTCGTTTGTTGTAATATGAACACATGTGATTCCAATTTATGTATTTGTGTGCGCTACGGAATTTGTTAAAAATATACGATTAGTAGTGCACCGTGTTATTCCATGTAATCGACGCGTTGATTTTGGTTTAGAAAGATATGGCGTAGATTTAATAGTCACTTTGGCGATAAAATGCTAGATAGGAATTTTTGTAGTTAAATTTGGTCACGATAAATTTTAGAAACTACTTGGAGAATTATAGGTGCATTTTAAATGGACATGGAAAATGGTATAGATGTCATATGAATATTATAGGATTTTTAGATGATTTATCTAATTATTTTATTAGCATTTTCTTTTTTTTGAAAGAAAAGGGAAAAGATCACCGGTAGTATGGTAAATAGATTTTTACTAGTTAAATAATCATGTTCGCAAATTGAGCACTTAGATTTTTTTTTTGGATTAAACAAAATACTAGTTTATGTCAGAATATCCTCACTTGTTTTATAAAAAGTACAATTACCAATTTATGTAGACTTTTAGAATATTAATATTATTAGATTCATTTTTGGTCATACTAAACAATTTGAGTTAGAAATAATAAAGGGTATTAATTTATTTATTAGTATTAAAAGATCATAAGTATTATTTAACTTCATTGATGGTGTTAAAATAAATTAATATTAGTTAAAATTATACTTATTGCACCCACTCCTAAATTCACCATTAGGATTCACATTAATAGCTATAATTAAATTAATAAGTATTTACGCGATTAGTACGTAATTAAAATGTGATTAGTATGACGTGTTAATGTGCATGTAATGGTGTATGATTATGTAATGGTGCATGTTTACTTATGGATGTATACTTTATTTTTGTATGTGCGATGTGCGACCCTATTAGAAGCGGATTGTGCGGTAGAGAATCCGAACTCGTTCGGGGACGACCCGCAAGACGCTGTTGAGCAAGGCAAGTGGATTCTCCCTCTGCATATTCTGTTTGTACCTACTTATTGCATATAACAATGTTTACTTTTCGATATAGTGCATAATTTGATGGGCTTACCTAATTAAGGATTTCCTAGATTTACTACCTATATTCCTTGTTTAACCTGGGAAAATAATTAAGCTGTGCAAGATTCATGCTACCGCTCAACTTAATGATTCTTAATGTCACTCTTGAATTGGTTTTAATGTTCCAAAAATGTTAATTTGCAATTATGACATTAACCCGATGGTTAGAAATAACTTTATTACAAATTAATTGGAACATGGAGTGACCACCCAGGATAACAGTGCAACCACGAGTGCTATCATGGCTCTGGCTTTGGTAAATAGCTCTATATGCTTAGTGCCTAGCAACCTTACCTGAAAGATGGGCAAGAGGGGGAGCGGTAGGTGCTGGCAGCCCACGTTAACATGGGGTCGTATTCTTGGCTATGGTACTTCACCCAGGGGGCCACCACCATCGTCTTAGAAACCTTAGCGGGTTGCTTCGTATTAAGTGTATTTTGTGAAAACCTCATAATGGATCCCTAGCCATTCACCTCGGCAGTGTCTAAGGGTCCGATCAACCCGGGCTAGATGGGATACATGGCTTGTGGGTAAAGTTGTACCACCTCTGCAGAGTGTAAAACTGATATATCAGTCGTGCTCCCGGTTATGAGCGACCTGGACTCCTCACATGATAATTGAACTTAAAGATGGACATAAATTGAGATCCGATGATCTGCCCACAGTTTGCTTAAGTGGTTTCACTTAAATGCTTTTGTTATATTCATATTCTTTTGTTTAAATTGGATATTTGGGATTCACACTTAATAGTAAGACAGGTGTTGTTAATAAAATATTGACCAACTAAAATGCTTACTGCTCAGACTTAGCCTCACCTTGTTATACCTGCATTAATTTTTCCCCCACTTGCTGAGCCCCGACCATAAGTGAGCTCACCCTTGCTAATATTTTGATCAGAGGGTGATGCTGGAGACTTTGATGGAGAATTTATCGACGAGGAATTCTAAGTCTAACGATGCGCCGGTCAACTTCCTGTGGAAGATTGCCCAGTTGTTTATTTCCGCTTTACTTTGATATGATACTTGTTTAAGACACAATGTTTCAGATGATGTAATAAAGTTTTATACTCTCTTTACGCCTTTATTGCATTGTCTTTTGATATATTACACTTGTGACGTCAACATATGTGTGGAAATGGATCCTGGCACACATATGGTATGCGCTCGGTTCTACCCCTGGAACCGGGTGTGACAGAAGTGGTATCAAAGCTATGCTGACCCTAGGTCGTTAGATTAGTTAGAAATGGAAAGCCTAGTTGTTCAAAACTTGCTAATTTCATTCCTATAGATTCCTTTATCAGTCTTACCTCTTTGAAATTCAACTAAGTTGACTCTTCTCTTGTAGATGGTTCGCACTCTCCAAACCACCCGCGTCAACACCAGCTACACCCCTCAGCCCCGGCAGATCCCGGTCTACCCAGTGATAGTCGAGGATGTTCCAGTGAATCTCCCTCCCGTCCGAGTGGAAAACGTGGTCAACCTGGAGGACAGCTCGGAGGAGCAGCTGCCGACCCCCACCCCGTTGGCCGAGTCCCTGGCCTTCGCAGCTGGGTCAGCGACATCAGCATCGTCGGCACCAGCCTTCCAAGCACCTGCACCTGGAGGCGACGACCCCGACGACTCCGGAGACGGCGATGACGAGGACGACGACGACGAAGACGATGGAGAAAACGGACACGTCCACGAGGAAGCTGACTACGCCCAGCAGGACCACTTCATGGGGATTGGTCCAGTTGTCGAACATTACACATCAATGTTCGAGACAGGACACTTTCCCAACCTGCTGCAAGCAGTGCTGCACGAGCTAGGAGCCTACGTCCGCCCCCTGTACGAGACGAGGCGAGTGAGCGAGCCTCCCCGGGCTTGCTATTACATCACTCGCATCCATGTCAGGGTGATGGATGCAGGTGACAGGGGATTCAGGACTCTGTCTGCTCACGAGTCCCTGATACCACTGTCCACCTACGCTGCCTCTGTCAGCGACGCTGCCCGTCGGACCCTATGGTCGCTTAGCCACACCTACCGGCAGCAGCTGCAGAACACAAGGTTCAGGCATCTTCCTCAGCGCCTGCGTGGAGAGAACCAGACCAACATTGTCCCAGGTGAGCCTGGTGAGGACCGCCTCAACACCCTAGCTGGTGTAGTGCTCGGTCTCAACACCGACCTGGACAGTGCCACTCTGGACCTCTACAGTGTGCACTTGGAGCTGGAGAATGCCCACGCCAGGATTGCAGCCCTGGAAGCCCAACTGCAGGGACTGAATCCGCCAGAAGCTCAGGTTCCCGCCGTGGCGTTGTCTCCTCCCCGCAAGAGGCTGCGCTACGGAGAGGCCGGATCCGTCACTAGGCTGCTTTAGGAGTGTTGATCATGATGTAATAAGTTACGCTTCGCGTTAGACGATGAAACTATCTTTAAATTTTTATATTAATAAATATCAACCATGTGATGGTGATTGGTTGAAATGCTTGATTTGAATCTTTGTTTGAGTGCTATGGTCTTATGGAATGATGGCCATAAGAACATATAAAATTTGTAAAACTTAAGCTATTTTCCCTCTTGAATCTTTTCTACTCCTCACTTTTCTAAGGACTTCACTTCCTAACAAATCAGATGGTGAACCAACGTCAAGGACCTAACAACCGGAACCAGCATGGACAACAAGCACCACCACCACCGCCACCACCTAATCCCAACATGGAGCAGTTCATCGCCGCCCAAATGCAGATTTTGCAAGGACTTACTGCTGTGGTTCAGCAATTACAACAGAACCAATAGAATCAGCAACCCCAGCAGCAGCAGTATGCACCCCCGGCCAGAGATAAACACCGGGACTTCATGAGTCATCACCCGCCGACATTTTCTCATGCGGTTGATCCTCTTGACGCCGATGACTGGCTCAAAGTCATTGGGAAAAAGCTGGACATAACTCAGTGCAACGACCAGGAGAAGGTCTTGTACGCCTCGGGAAGACTCGAGGGAGCTGCGTCCGATTGGTGGGATGCCTTCACAGCGGCACATCCCAATGCTGATACAATAACCTGGCAGGAGTTCCAAGAGAACTTCCGCGCTCACCACATCCCCTCTGGAATCATGAAGCTGAAGAAGAAGGAGTTCCTTTCCCTTACTCAAGGGAATATGTCTGTCAGTGAGTATCGTGATCGCTTCACTCAGCTTTCACGTTATGCCCCTGAGGAAGTAGACACTGATGAGAAGCGCCAAGAGCGTTTCCTGGAAGGATTGATTGGACCTCTGAACTATCAACTTCAGAGTCACACATTCCCCAACTTCCAGACACTCCTGAACAAGGCAATTGGCCTTGAAAGCAAAAGGAAGGAGCTATCTGACCACAAGAGAAAATTCCAAGGTCAGTCCAGCAGGAACACCCGGCCAAACAATGCTCAAGGTTCGCAGTTCCGCTCTGGAAATCAGGGTGGAAATAATTATCAAGTGCAACGCTCTGGACAGCAAGGCCAGAGAAATAATCAAAATCAGAATCAACAAAGGAGCAACCCCCAGACCAATCAGAGGTCTGGTGGAAATTCACAGAACCGTCAGGGTGGCACCAACAACACACAGGCCAGAAACAACGCACCTGTCCAACCCAACGGTTGTTTCAAGTGCGGTGAATTAGGCCACTATGCCAACAATTGCCCAAGGCGCAACCAGCAAACACCCCAAAGGAGCAACACTCAGAGAAATGACCAGAGCACCCCCGCTCGTGGATCTGCTCAGAACAAGACTCCGCAGAACCAGAGCCGAGGAAGGGTCAATCACGTCACTACGGAATCAGTGCCTGAGGATGCCGACATTGTGTATGGTATGTTCCTTGTTAACTCCATACCTGCATCAGTTTTATTTGACTCTGGAGCATCACATTCATTTATAACTGAGTCATTTGTGGAAAAACATAACATACCTAAGTACCCTCTGAAGAGGATATTACACATTAGTTCACCAGGAGGTGACATGAAGGCCACACACTCATGCCCTCATGTTAATATCAAGATTCAAGGAATAGATTTTACAGTCGACCCAGTGGTCCTAGGATCCAACGGGATTGATGTGATTCTTGGATGCAACTGGTTGAAAAGTTGTGATGGAGTGATACGGTGTGCCAACGGAACAATTACGTTGACAAGTCCTCAAGGTGAAAGAATCCAAGTCAACATAGACAAGTCAACAGATGAAAAAGGGAAGACAGTGATCAATCACTTGGAAGAAAAGCCCTTGGAAAATATCAAAGTAGTGTGCGAATACCCAGACGTATTTCCGGAAGAATTACCAGGTATGCCACCTGACCGTGATATAGAGTTTTCTATTGAATTAGTACCCGGAACCGCACCTATCTCGAAAAGACCTTATAGAATGGATGGCAAAGATTTAGTAGAACTGAAGAAACAAATAGAAGAATTACTAGAAAAAGGTTTTATTCGCCCAAGTTCATCCCCTTGGGGAGCCCCAGTGCTGTTTGTGAACAAGAAGGATGGTTCGAGAAGAATGTGCGTTGATTATAGAAGTTTGAATGAAGTAACCATCAAGAATAAATACCCACTACCCCGGATTGAAGATTTATTCGATCAAATGAAGGGAGCTAAGATATTCTCGAAGATAGATCTGAGATCGGGATATCATCAGTTAAAGATTCGAGCAGAAGATGTACCGAAGACAGCCTTCACGACGAGATATGGATTATATGAGTTTTTGGTCATGTCATTTGGACTGACTAATGCACCAGCATACTTTATGAACTTGATGAATAAAGTATTCATGGAATATCTGGATCAGTTTGTGGTCGTATTCATTGACGACATACTGATATATTTTCCGAATGAAGAAACACATGAAGATCATCTAAGGCTAGTCCTACGAAAGCTTCGTGACAACCAACTGTACGTAAAATTCTCGAAGTGTGATTTTTGGCTTAAGGAAGTTGCTTTCTTAGGGCATATTGTTACCGATGGTGGAATTAAAGTGGACCCAGGAAAGATAAGTGAGATACTAAATTGGAAGCAACCCACAGATGCGTCCAAGATCAGAAGTTTTCTTGGATTAGCAGGATACTATAGAAGATTTATTGAAGGTTTTTCCAAGTTAGTGAAGCCTCTTACCTCTCTACTGGAGAAAGGCAAAGAGTTCAAATGGGATGAAGCTTGTCAGAATTGTTTTGAGGAACTCAAGAAGAGGTTAACCACTGCACCAATACTGGTAATGCCAGACATCCACAAGGGATTTGATGTGTATTGCGATGCATCACACCTTGGACTTGGATGTGTGCTAATGCAAGAAGGAAAAGTGATTGCTTATGCTTCAAGACAGTTGAGGAAGCATGAGAAGAATTATCCTACACATGATTTGGAACTAGCTGCCGTAGTGCATGCTTTGAAGATTTGGAGGCACTATATGATTGGAAACAAGTGCAAAATCTTCACGGATCACAAAAGCTTGAAATATATATTCACTCAGAAGGAACTCAACCTCAGACAGAGAAGATGGCTAGAGTTGATTAAAGATTATGATTTGGAGATACAATATCACCCCGGAAAGGCAAATGTAGTAGCTGATGCTTTGAGCCGTAAGGGTCAAGTGAACAACATCACTACTCATTTGATGTCACAGGAATTGCGCTGGGAAATGGAACGACTCAACCTTGGATTTCTCAATAATATAGAAGCAACAGTGATGGAAGTTGAATCTACTTTGGAAGAAGAGATTCGTAAAGGACAAGAGTCCGATGAGAAGATTAAGGAAATTAAAGCTTTAATTAGTTTGGGTAAAGCCCCATATTTCACGGAAGATGAACAAGGCACAATATGGTTTAAGAAGAGAATCTGCGTACCCGAAATTGAACACCTGCGCCAACTTATTTTGAGAGAAGCTCATGATTCAGCTTACTCTATTCACCCTGGAAGTACTAAGATGTACCAGGACCTTAAGGAAAAATATTGGTGGTACGGTTTGAAAAGAGATGTTGCTACTCATGTTGCATTATGTGACGTGTGTCAGCGAGTTAAAGCCGAACACCAAAGACCAGCAGGATTGCTACAACCTCTCAAGGTACCGGAATGGAAATGGGAAGAAATCAGTATGGATTTCATAGTTGGACTACCCCGTACTCGAGATGGCTATGATTCAATATGGGTCATAGTAGACAGGTTAACTAAAGTGGCACATTTTATACCTGTGAAGACAACTTACTCAGGAGCCCAGTTAGCAGAATTATACATGTCGAGGATTGTTTGTCTGCATGGAGTACCGAAGAAGATCGTATCAGATCGAGGAACCCAATTTACCTCGCGCTTTTGGAAAAGACTTCATGAGTCCATGGATACCAAGCTAAATTTTAGTTCAGCTTATCATCCGCAAACGGATGGGCAAACGGAAAGAACGAACCAAGTATTAGAAGATATGCTAAGAGCGTGCGCTCTAAAGCATGGTAGAAGCTGGGATAAAAGTTTGCCTTATGCAGAATTTTCATATAACAACAGTTATCAAGCAAGTCTCAAAATGGCACCGTTTGAGGCACTATATGGACGAAAGTGTAGAACGCCGCTTTATTGGAATCAGACTGGAGAAAGTCAAGTATTTGGTCCAGAAATTCTCCAAGAGGCAGAAAAGCAAGTGCAGATTATGAGAGAAAATTTGAAGACAGCACAGTCAAGACAGAAGAGCTATGCTGATAATAGAAGAAGAGAATTGATGTTTGAAGTAGGAGACTTTGTCTACCTTAAAGTTTCACCGATGAGAGGAATGAAAAGGTTTAAGGTTAAAGGAAAATTATCACCTCTCTATATTGGCCCATTCAAGATTTTGGAAAGAAAAGGCGAAGTAGCCTACCAGTTAGAGCTACCCGATAGACTATCAGATGTGCATGACGTATTTCACGTATCACAACTCAAGAAGTGCTTAAGGGTACCAGAAGAACAGTTACCCATGGAAGAACTGAATGTTAATGAAGATTTGACTTATTCGGAGTACCCAATCAGAATTCTAGAAACATCTCGCAGAATTACGCTGAGTAAGGTCATTAACATGTGCAAAGTTCAGTGGAGTCATCATTCGGAAGATGAGGCCACTTGGGAAAGAGAAGATGAACTCAGAGCAGAATTTCCCCAGTTATTCTCGGAAGTTTCTTAATCTCGAGGACGAGATTCTTTTTAAGAGGGGTAGGTTTGTAACACCACAAAAGCCATCAAATAAAAATAATGGATTTAGTTATTATATTAATTAGGGTAATAATTTTTTTTAAGTGTTTAATTATTTATTTGCATTTTGATCATTTTCTTTCTATGCGCTTGCTTGATTCTCGGATGATTGTTATTAATTTCCCTTGAAAAAGAAATCCTAGTAACTAAACAATAATGAAGAAAAATAATAATTATTAGTCTAAAAATAAGTATTCTGTTTATAAATATTTTTGGTAAATGTTTTTTTATGAATTTTTCGAGCTCTTTAAAAATGCATTTCGCAATTAAAAAAAAAGAAAAAAAACCCAAATCCTACTCTAACCGGCCCACTAGGGGCCCAAAACCCCAAAACCCTAGCACTAGGCATACGCGCGCGCGCCCCTGGGAAAAATCCCAGCCGCCGCATGTGCCTCTCTCTCACTCTCTTCCTCTCTCTATTCTCTCTCTCTGCCCTCACTCCTCTCTCTCATCGCTCGCTACCTGGCTTCCCAGGCACCGCACACACCGGCTTCCAGGCGGTTGAGCAGCCGCGCGCCCAACGCTCAACCTTCCCCGCGCGCGCCGCCCAGGACGGCCCCACCGCAGCAGCCACGCCCTGGCTCCACCGCGCGACGCCGTCAACGATCCGACGGCCGAGCCGACGCCGCGCCCTGCCTCCTACGCGCAAGCCGCGAGCAGCGCGTCCGAGCGCCCAGCGCCTGCTCCTAGCCGTAGCAACTGCGCCGTCCAGCCCGCGGCAGAGCAGCCGACCGAGCCCGAAGCCGCTGCAGCGCCCGTTGCCGAGTCCCGCGACACCCAAGCGCCGCGCGCCGAGACCGACAAGCCGCGACCGTTTCTGCATTAATGAAAATCACTGTTACCGTTTCTCCTCCCCCATTTCTCACACCATTGATGCCAAAATAAAACTGACGCAGTGATGGCCATTTGCAGACCACGTTACTCTCTCTGGCAGACCCTTCTTCTTCCCTCCCTCTCTCTATAAAAGGCAGCAGAGGCCTCCCCATTTCTTCCTACTCGAGTTTGCCTCTTTCTCTCTAGCACTCCTCGCTCATCGCTAGTGCGTTGCCGTTCGTCGCCGGAGTGTGCCGTTCGTCGCCAGAGTTCGTCATCACCGGAGCCTGTGGAGTTCGCCGGAGCCGCGTACTAGCTGTCCGTAGTCGAGCCCCGCTCTCCGTCGATCCGTCCCCGTCACACGCACGAACCCGAGGTTGTTGGCGACCCAAATTTATTTTATGTATTTTATAAAGTGCTTTCGATTCGATTCATGTGTTGTATAGTTCGTTTGTTGTAATATGAACACATGTGATTCCAATTTATGTATTTGTGTGCGCTACGGAATTTGTTAAAAATATACGATTAGTAGTGCACCGTGTTATTCCATGTAATCGACGCGTTGATTTTGGTTTAGAAAGATATGGCGTAGATTTAATAGTCACTTTGGCGATAAAATGCTAGATAGGAATTTTTGTAGTTAAATTTGGTCACGATAAATTTTAGAAACTATTTGGAGAATTATAGGTGCATTTTAAATGGATATGGAAAATGGTATAGATGTCATATGAATATTATAGGATTTTTAGATGATTTATCTAATTATTTTATTAGCATTTTCTTTTTTTTTGAAAGAAAAGGGAAAAGATCACCGGTAGTGTGGTAAATAGATTTTTACTAGTTAAATAATCATGTTCGCAAATTGAGCACTTAGATTTTTTTTGGATTAAACAAAATACTAGTTTATGTCAGAATATCCTCACTTGTTTTATAAAAAGTACAATTACCAATTTATGTAGACTTTTAGAATATTAATATTATTAGATTCATTTTTGGTCATACTAAACAATTTGAGTTAGAAATAATAAAGGGTATTAATTTATTTATTAGTATTAAAAGATCATAAGTATTATTTAACTTCATTGATGGTGTTAAAATAAATTAATATTAGTTAAAATTATACTTATTGCACCCACTCCTAAATTCACCATTAGGATTCACATTAATAGCTATAATTAAATTAATAAGTATTTACACGATTAGTACGTAATTAAAATGTGATTAGTACGACGTGTTAATGTGCATGTAATGGTGTATGATTATGTAATGGTGCATGTTTACTTATGGATGTATACTTTATTTTTGTATGTGCGATGTGCGACCCTATTAGAAGCGGATTGTGCGGTAGAGAATCCGAACTCGTTCGGGGACGACCCGCAAGACGCTGTTGAGCAAGGCAAGTGGATTCTCCCTCTGCATATTCTGTTTGTACCTACTTATTGCATATAACAATGTTTACTTTTCGATATAGTGCATAATTTGATGGGCTTACCTAATTAAGGATTTCCTAGATTTACTACCTATATTCCTTGTTTAACCTGGGAAAATAATTAAGCTGTGCAAGATTCATGCTACCGCTCAACTTAATGATTCTTAATGTCACTCTTGAATTGGTTTTAATGTTCCAAAAATGTTAATTTGCAATTATGACATTAACCCGATGGTTAGAAATAACTTTATTACAAATTAATTGGAACATGGAGTGACCACCCAGGATAACAGTGCAACCACGAGTGCTATCATGGCTCTGGCTTTGGTAAATAGCTCTATATGCTTAGTGCCTAGCAACCTTACCTGAAAGATGGGCAAGAGGGGGAGCGGTAGGTGCTGGCAGCCCACGTTAACATGGGGTCGTATTCTTGGCTAAGGTACTTCACCCAGGGGGCCACCACCATCGTCTTAGAAACCTTAGCGGGTTGCTTCGTATTAAGTGTATTTTGTGAAAACCTCATAATGGATCCCTAGCCATTCACCTCGGCAGTGTCTAAGGGTCCGATCAACCCGGGCTAGATGGGATACATGGCTTGTGGGTAAAGTTGTACCACCTCTGCAGAGTGTAAAACTGATATATCAGCCGTGCTCCCGGTTATGAGCGACCTGGACTCCTCACATGATAATTGAACTTAAAGATGGACATAAATTGAGATCCGATGATCTGCCCACAGTTTGCTTAAGTGGTTTCACTTAAATGCTTTTGTTATATTCATATTCTTTTGTTTAAATGGGATATTTGGGATTCACACTTAATAGTAAGACAGGTGTTGTTAATAAAATATTGACCAACTAAAATGCTTACTGCTCAGACTTAGCCTCACCTTGTTATACCTGCATTAATTTTTCCCCCACTTGCTGAGCCCCGACCATAAGTGAGCTCACCCTTGCTAATATTTTGATCAGAGGGTGATGCTGGAGACTTTGATGGAGAATTTATCGACGAGGAATTCTAAGTCTAACGATGCGCCGGTCAACTTCCTGTGGAAGATTGCCCAGTTGTTTATTTCCGCTTTACTTTGATATGATACTTGTTTAAGACACAATGTTTCAGATGATGTAATAAAGTTTTATACTCTCTTTACGCCTTTATTGCATTGTCTTTTGATATATTACACTTGTGACGTCAACATATGTGTGGAAATGGATCCTGGCACACATATGGTATGCGCTCGGTTCTACCCCTGGAACCGGGTGTGACAGGTCGTTCTCGGGCATGGCGCAGCGCGGATCCATGGTTGAGAGCATGTTCTAGTGAGCGATTGGCGACACTCTGATTTGCCACCAGGCTCAGCAACACCGAGTTCTCGCAGCGCACACGTTGGCGAACGACCCAGAGCACTCCGCGGACACCGAGCGACCGCACAGGTGAGAGTCGACATCGTTGACCCAGCATCTCCCTCCACCCGTAATGGATGTGGCTCTGTTACACGACAGAGGGATGGTCGGCCCAGGTTATATAGTCGTGAGGCCGCGAGCTATGATCGTAACGGCCTAACGAAACCGCGATCAACTTCGGTAAGGCGGCTATGGTGCCGTACTTTTGGTCCCATGGCGATCGCGACGATCTTGCTCAGGTTTGTTGCTACGACGAGGGAGACCAAACAACGTGGTCCCATGGCTCGGTTGGCTACGCGGTCCCTCGGACACTGGCAGCCAGGGCCCACACGTCGGCGTCATCCGAGAACACGTGAACAAGCGGTGTACATGACTCGCGGGTCCCAGATGTCACTGACCCGGGAGCGAGGTGGGAGGACAACTGGCTGACATGAGGGTCCCACCAGCCGGCGCGAGGGGCACAACACACGCTAAGGTGTTGGGCCGGTCTGCACTAGTGTGAGGGCGAGGTCTGCTGGGCCGCGGGGTGAGGATTTTGGCCCGAGCGCATGTTTTGTGGCTTTTCTTCTTCTTTTTCTTTTTAATTTAATTTGCTATTTTAAATTTGTATCTTTTAAATTCCAACTTGAACTTTGTTGAATTTTGGTCATCCCATTAAATGCACGAACAAAATCTTGGCATGGATGCAGGGTCAAATTTTGTGTTGATTATTTTATTACCCTTTTAAACAAATCCTTTAATACTCAATAATGATTAATTCACTCTATTAAATAATCAGAGATCCTTTTGTCTATTTCCTATTTCTGAACCACAAGTCATATTTCTAGTTTTAAAAGTTCAAGCCTAAATTTGAATCACCTATTACCACCATGTTATTCATTTTAAAGTATAACTTTGAAAAGAAGTGATCATTATTGTGGACATTTTCTTATTATTAATGTTATAAATTCTAAAATAAAATTCTGGGTGTTACACAGGTCATGAATAATTCATATACATGCATCATATACATATAACATCCATACCAATAACAAGAGATATCCTACAAAAACAAGTTAGGTGTTCCTAACGTCTAAATTAAACCTTCCACAACTCAATTTTGCAAGTTGAATTTGGGAAATCTAATTTCGCTTGATGCGGCAAACCTACAAAAATTCATGTGTAAATTTTTCTAGTAGATTGATTTTCGTATAGAATCTGTCTCAATCTGAGTTACGTGCGAAAAGTTGACTATTTTACGGTAAAGATGTCATAACAACGATAAACCTGATTCGGTAACAGATCCAATCTACTACCGCGCATCAGATACGAAAGGTGTATGAAACTGGGTTTCGATCTAACCAATCATATTGATCTAATCTCGCTGCAACTGGTATTACGTGTATCATTTAACTCTGATGGCGGAATACCGACCGGTAGGAGTAGATCGTTACATGACCATTGCAGCAAGAACATCAAAACTCGTTCACAGATCATATAGAAATCTTGCATATCCCCGTATGCACACATCCCAAACCTAAAACTTAATATCTACGTTTTTGATACCACTGTAGGATTATGGGGACGCTATACTAGCGCAAAACAAAATTTTCGACCCATAAAACCAAGGTATACTGTTGTTATTGAAAGTCGCCTAGAGGGGGGTGAATAGGCGTAATCTGAAATTTATAACTTAAAACACAAACTACAAGTCGGGGTTAGCGTTAGAATTAAATCCGAGTCCGAAAGAGAGGGGAAACAAATCAATAGCAAATAAAGCGGATGACACGGTGATTTGTTTTATCGAGGTTCGGTTCTAAAGAACCTAGTCCCCATTGAGGTGGTCACAAAGATCGGGTCTCTTTCAACCCTTTCCCTCTCTCAAACGGTCACCTAGACCGAGTGAGCTTCCTTCCTTGATTTCTCGGGTCACTTAGACCCCGCAAGGACCACCACACGATCGGTGTCTCTTGCTTCGCTTACAAGGCTTTGAGAGTAAGAATGAGAGAAAGAAGAAAGCCAACCAAGCAACAAGAGCAACAAAGAAACACAAGAACGATCCTCTCACAAGTCCTAAAGCACTAGAATTGAATCGGAGACTTTGATTGGATCGATGGCTTTGATTTGTGTCTTGGAGTGTTGCACTTTGCTCTTGTATTGAATGAGGAGTGCTGAATGCTTGGATGGTTGGAGTGGTGGTGGTTGGGGGTATTTATAGCCCTCAACCACCAAAACAACCATTAGGGGCTGCTGTCGATGGGCGCACCGGACAGTCCGGTGCGCCACCGGACACTGTCCAGTGCGCCAACCACGTCACCCAACCGTTATGGTTATGGAGCTTCTGACCGTTGGAGCGCTGACTTCTGGTGGCACCGAACATTCTGGTGCTGCACCGGACAGACACTGTTTAGTGTCTGGTGCGCCTCTGACGGGCGGCTCTGACTCTACGCGCACTGTTCTTCACTATAGCTCTGAATCTTCAGCTTTTGCAGTCGACTGTTGCGCCGAGTAGCTGTTGCTCCACTGGTGCACTGGACAGTCCGGTGGCACACCGGACAGTCCGGTGAATTATAGCGGAGCGCGCTCTAAGAAACCCGAGAGTGGCCAGTTCATGACTGTACGGTCCTGGTGCACCGGACACTGTCTGGTGGCACACCGGACAGTCCGGTACGCCAGACCAGGGCACACTCAAGTTTCTTGCTCCTTTGAATTTGAACCCTATCTTTTATCTTTGTATTGGTTTGTGTTGAACCTTTGGCACCTGTAGAACATATATTCTAGAGCAAACTAGTTAGTCCAATTATTTGTGTTGGGCAATCAACCACCAAAATTATTTATAGGAAAAGGTTGACCCTATTTCCCTTTCAATCTCCCCCTTTTTGGTGATTGATGCCAACACAAACCAAAGCAAATATATAAGTGCAGAATTGAACTAGTTTGCATAATGTAAGTGCAAAGGTTGCTTGGAGTGAAACCAATATAATTATTTCAATAGATATGCATGGATTGCTTTCTTTCTTATTTAATATTTTGGACCACATTTGCACCACATGTTTTGTTTTTTCAAATCTTGTGGAAATTCTTTTCAAAATCCTTTTGCAAATAGTCAAAGGTATAAGAATAAGATTGAAAGAAGCATTTTCAAGATTTGAAATTTTCTCCCCCTGTTTCAAATACTTTTCCTTTGACTAACCAAAACTCCCTCTCAATGAAATTCTCCTCTTAGTGTTCAAGAGGGTTTTACCAATTGAGATAGAATTTTCAAATATACCAATTGAAAAACATTTAAAACTTAAACTTATTTCGAAAAATTTTGAAATTGGCATGGTGGTGCGGTCCTTTTGCTTTGGGCTAAAACTTTCTCCCCCTTTGGCATGAAACGCCAAAAACGAATACTTGTGATTGAAATATGAGCCTTTTGTAACTTCTCTCCTACTTTGGCAAACAATATATGAGTGAAAGATTATACCAATGGAGAGATGGAGGAATACTGGCAAAGAGTAGATAATACCGATGGAGTTGAGTGGAAGCGTCGTCTTTGTCGAACACTCCATTTCCCTTTCAATTCTATGACTAAGCATGATAATACACTTGAAAACACATTAGTCATAGACATAAAAGAGATATGATCAAAGGTATATAAATGAGCGATGTGTGCAAAGTATCAATCAAAATTCCGAGAATCGAGAATATTTAGCTCATTCCTAAGTTTGGTAAAGGTTTTCTCATCTAGTGGCTTGGTAAAGATATCGGCTAATTGATCTTTGGTGTTAATATAGGTTATCTCGATATCCCCCCTTTGTTGGTGATCTCTCAAAAAGTGATACCGAATGGCTATGTGCTTAGTGCGGCTGTGTTCAACGGGATTATCCACCATGCGGATTGCACTCTCATTATCACATAGGAGAGGGACTTTACTAAATTTGTAGCCATAGTCCCTAAGGGTTTGCCTCATCCAAAGCAATTGCGCGCAACAATGGCCTGTGGCAATATACTCGGCTTCGGCGGTAGAAAGAGCTACTAAGTTTTGTTTCTTTGAAGCCCAAGACACCAGGGATCTCCCTAGAAACTGACAAGTCCCTGATGTGCTCTTCCTATCAATTTTGCACCCTACCCAATCAGCATCGGAATATCCTAATAAATCAAAAGAGGATCCCTTGGGGTACCAAAGACCAAACTTAGGCGTATAAACTAAATATCTCAAGATTCTCTTCACGGCCCTAAGGTGAACTTCCTTAGGATCGGCTTGGAACCTTGCACACATGCATACAGAAAGCATAATATCCGGTTGAGATGCACATAAATAGAGTAAAGATCCTATCATCGACCGGTATACCTTTTGATCTACGGATTTACCTCCCGTGTCGAGGTCGAGATGCCCATTGGTTCCCATGGGTGTCTTGATGGGCTTAGCATCCTTCATTCCAAACTTGGTGAGTATATCTTGAATGTACTTCGTTTGGCTGATGAAGGTGCCCTCTTGGAGTTGCTTGACTTGAAATCCTAGAAAATACTTCAACTCCACCACCATAGACATCTCGAATTTTTGTACCATGATCCTACTGAACTCTTCACAAGTAGATTTGTTAGTAGACCCAAATATGATATCATCAACATAAATTTGGCATACAAACAAATCATTTGCAATTGTTTTAGTAAAGAGAGTAGGATCAGCCTTGCCGACTTTGAAGCCATTAGTGATAAGAAAATCTCTTAGGCATTCATACCATGCTCTTGGGGCTTGCTTGAGCCCATAAAGCGCCTTTGAGAGTTTGTAAACATGGTTAGGGTACTCACTATCTTCAAAGTCGGGAGGTTGCTCAACATAGACCTCTTCCTTGATTGGTCCATTGAGGAAGGCACTCTTCACGCCCATTTGATATAGCTTAAAGCCATGGTAAGTAGCATAGGCAAGTAATATACGAATTGACTCAAGCCTAGCTACGGGTGCATAGGTTTCACCAAAATCCAAACCTTCGACTTGTGAATAACCCTTGGCCACAAGTCGTGCTTTGTTCCTTGTCACCACACCATACTCATCTTGCTTGTTGCGGAATACTCACTTGGTACCTACAACATTTTGGTTAGGACGTGGAACTAAATACCATACCTCATTCCTTTTGAAATTGTTGAGATCCTCTTGCATTGCCATCACCCAATCCGAATGTTGAAGTGCTTCCTCTACCCTGTGTGGCTCAATAGAGGAAACAAAAAAGTAATGTTCACAAAAATGAGCAACACGAGATCGAGTGGTTACCCAATTATGAATATCTCCTAGGATGGTGTTCACGGGGTGATCTCGTTGGATTGCTTGGTGGACTCTTGGGTGTGGCGGCCTTGGGTCTTGTCCATCTTCCTTGTCTTGATCATGGGCATCTCCCCCTTGATCATCGCCCTCCTCTTGAGGTGGCTCATCTTCTTGATCTTCTTCTTCATCATCTTGAGCCTCATCCTCATCTTGAGTTGGTGGAGATGCTTGCATGGAGGAATAAGGTTGATCTTGTGCTTGAATGGGCTCTTCGAATTCCTTAGGACACACATCCCCAATGGACATGTTCGTTAGCGCGACGCACGGAGCCTCTTCATCATCTAATTCATCAAGATCAACTTGCTCCACTTGGGAGTCGTTAGTCTCATCAAACACAATGTTACAAGAAACTTCAACTAGTCCAGTGGACTTGTTAAAGACTCTATATGCCCTTGTGTTTGAATCATATCCTAGTAAAAAGCCTTCTACAACCTTAGGAGCAAATTTGGATTTTCTGCCTCTTTTAACAAGAATAAAGCATTTGCTACCAAAGACTCTAAAATATGAAACATTAGGCTTTTTACTGGTGTGGAGTTCGTAGGATGTCTTCTTGAGGATTCGGTGTAGATACAACCGGTTGATGGCGTAGCAAGCGGTGTTGACCGCCTCGGCCCAAAACTGATCCGAAGTCTTGTACTCATCAAGCATGGTCCTTGCCATGTCTAATAGAGTTCTATTCTTCCTCTCCACTACACCATTTTGTTGTGGCGTGTAGGGAGAAGAGAACTCATGCTTGATCCCTTCCTCCTCAAGAAAACCTTCTATTTGAGAGTTCTTGAACTCCGTCCCATTATCGCTTCTTATTTTCTTGATCCTCAAGCCGAACTCATTTTGAGCCCGTCTCAAGAATCCCTTTAAGGTCTCTTGGGTTTGAGATTTTTCCTGTAAAAAGAATACCCAAGTGAAGCGAGAATAATCATCCACAATAACTAGACAGTACTTACTCTCGCTGATGCTTATGTAAGCTATCGGGCCGAATAGGTCCATGTGGAGGAGTTCAAGTGGCCTATCAGTCATCATGATGTTCTTATGTGGATGATGAACACCAACTTGCTTCCCTGCTTGGCATGCGCTACAAATCCTGTCTTTCTCAAAATGCACATTTGTTAGTCCCAAAATGTGCTCTCCCTTTAGAAGCTTGTGAAGATTCTTCATTCCAACATGGGCTAGTCGGCTATGCCAGAGCCAACCCATGTTAGTCTTAGCGATTAAGCAAGTATCGAGTTCAGCTCTATTGAAATCAACTAAGTATAGCTGACCCTCTAATACTCCCTTAAAAGTTACTGAATCATCACTTCTTCTAAAGACAGTAACACTTGTATCCGTGAAAAGACAGTTTTAACCCATTTTACATAATTGGGAAACAGAAAGCAAGTTGTAATATAAAGAATCTACAAGAAAAACATTGGAAATAGAGTGGTCAGGTGAAATAGCAATTTTACCCAATCCTTTGACCAAACCTTGATTTCCATCCCCGAATGTGATAGCTCGTTGGGGATCTTGGTTTTTCTCGTAGGAGGAGAACTTCCTTTTCTCCCCTATCATATGGTTTGTGCACCCGCTGTCGATGATCCAACTTGAGCCCCCGGATGCATAAACCTATAAAACAGATTTAGTTCTTGATTTTAGGTACCCAAACGGTTTTGGATCCTTTGACATTAGATACAAGAACTTTAGGTACCCAAACACAAGTCTTTGATCCCTTGTGTTTGCCCCCAACATATTTGGCAACTACCTTGCCGGATTTGTTAGTAAGCACGTAGGAAGCATCAAAAGTTTTGAATGAAACATTATGATCATTTGATGCCTTAGGAGTTTTCTTCTTAGGCAATTTAGCATGGGTTGATTGCCTAGAACTAGATGCCTCACTCTTATACATAAAAGCATGATTAGGGCCAGAGTGAGACTTCCTAGAGTGAATTCTCCTAATTTTGTGTTCAGGATAATCGGCAGGGTATAAAATGTAACCCTCGTTATCCTGAACCATGGGAGCCTTGCCCTTAACAAAATTGGACAATCTTTTAGGTGTGGCATTAAGCTTGACATTGTCTCACTGTTGGAAACCAATGTCATCCTTAATACCAGGGCGTCTCCCACTATAGAGCATGCTTCTAGCAAATTTAAATTTTTCATTTTCTAAGTCATGCTCATTAATTTTAGCAGTTAATGTAGCTATGTTATCATTTTGTTGTTTAATTAAAGCAAGGTGATCATGAATAGCATCCACATTAACATCTCTACATCTAGTACAAATAGTAACATGCTCAACGGAAGATGTAGAGGGTTTGCAAGTATTTAATTCAACAATCTTAGCATGCAAAATATCATTCTCATCTCTAAGATTGGAAATGGAAGCATTGCAAACATCTAAATCCTTAGCCTTAGCAATCAATTTTTCATTTTCAATTTTAAGGCTAGAAAGAGAAGCATTCAATTTGTCAATCTTAGCAATTAAATTAGCATTATCATTTCTAAGACTAACAATTGAATCATCACAAATATCAAGCTTCCCAACCTTAGCAATTAAATTGGCACTCTCATTTCTGAGGATGGAAATAATATCATGGCAAGTGCTTAGCTCACTAGTTAATTTTTCACATTTTTCTACTTCTAGAGCATAAGCATTTTTCACTTTAACATGCTTTTTGTTTTCTTTAATTAGGAAGTCCTCTTGGCTATCCAAGAGTTCATCCTTATCATGAATAGTGCTAATCAATTCATTTAATTTTTTCTTTTGTTGCATGTTCAATTTGGCAAAGAGAGTAAATAAATCATCCTCATCGTCACTAGAATTAGCCTCATCACTAGATGTTGCATATTTAGTGGAGGATTTGGATTTCACCTTCTTCTTTTTGCCGTCTTTTGCCATGAGGCACTTGTGGCCGACATTGGGGAAGAGAAGCCCTTTGTTGACGATGATGTTGGCGGCGTCCTCGTCGGAGGAGGAGTCGGTGGAGCTCTCGTCGGAGTCCCACTCCCGGCAAACATGGGCATCGACGTCCTTCTTCTTGTGATACCTCTTCTTTTCTCTCCTCTTTCCCTTCTTGTCGTCGCCCGTGTCACTGTCACTAGATAATGGATATTTTGCAATAAAATGACCGGGCTTACCACACTTGTAGCACACCTTCTTGGAACGGGGCTTGTAATCTTTCCCCTTCCTTTGTTTGAGGATTTGACGGAAGCTCTTGATGATGAGCGCCATCTCCTCATTGTCGAGCTTGGAGGCGTCGATGGGGATTCTACTTGGAGTAGAATCTTCTTTCTTCTCCTCCGTTGCCTTGAATGCAACGGGTTGTGCTTCGGGTACGGAGGAGGATGCGCCTTGCTCGATGATCTTTTTGGAGCCTTTGATCATTAGCTCAAAGCTCACAAATTTACCTATCACTTCCTCGGGAGACATTATTTTGTATCTAGGATCACCATGAATTATGTGTACTTGAGTAGGATTAAGAAAAACTAGTGATCTTAGAATAACCTTGACCATCTCATGGTCATCCCATTTGGTGCTCCTGAGGTTGCGCACTTGGTTCACCAAGGTCTTGAACCGGTTGTACATCGCTTGTGGCTCCTCCCCTTGGTGAAGCATGAATCGACCGAGCTCCCCCTCGATCGTCTCCCTTTTGGTGATCTTGGTCACCTCATCTCCTTCGTGCGCCGTTTTGAGTACATCCCAAATTTCTTTGGCGCTCTTCAACCCTTGCACCTTGTTATACTCCTCTCGACTTAGAGAGGCGAGGAGTATAGTGGTGGCTTGGGAGTTGAAGTGCCGGATTTGGGCAACTTCGTCCGAATCGTAGTCCTCATCCCCTACGAATAGTACCTGTACACCAAACTCAACAACGTTCCAAATACTAGTGTGGAGTGAGGTTAGGTGATGCCTCATTTTGTCACTCCACATGTTATAATCTTCACCGTCAAAAACCGGTGGTTTGCCTAATGGAACGGAAAGTAATGGAGTACGTTTAGAGATTCGAGGGTAGTGTAGAGGAATCTTACTAAACTTCTTGCGCTCATGGCGCTTAGAAGTTACGGACGGCGTGTCGGAGCCGGAGGTGGATGGCGATGAAGAATCGGTCTCGTAGTAGACCACTTTTCTCATCTTCTTCTTCTTTTCGCCACTCCGATGCGACTTGTGTGAAGGGGATTCCTTCTCCTTCCCCTTGTTGTGGGACTCCCCCGATGGAGCCTTCCCGTGGCTTGTAGCGGGCTTGTCGCCAGTCACCATCTCCTTCTTGGCGTGATCTCCCGACATTACTTCGAGCGGTTAGGCTCTAATGAAGCACCGGGCTCCGATACCAATTGAAAGTCGCCTAGAGGGAGGTGAATAGGGTGAATCTGAAATTTACAAAGTTTAAGTACAACTACAAGTCGGGGTTAGCGTTAGAATTAAAATTGAGTCCGAGAGAGAGGGCGAAAACAAATCACAAGCAAATAAAGAGTGTGACACAGTGATTTGTTTTACCGAGGTTCGGTTCTTGCAAACCTACTCCCCGTTGAGGTGGTCACAAAGACCGGGTCTCTTTCAACCCTTTCCCTCTCTCAAACGGTCACTTAGACCGAGTGAGCTTCTCTTCTCAATCAAACGGGACACTAAGTCCCCGCAAGGACCACCACACAATTGGTGTCTCTTGCCTCGGTTACAATTGAGTTGATCACAAGAAAGAATGAGAAAGAAAAGAAGCAATCCAAGCACAAGAGCTCAAATGAACACAAATCACTCTCTCACTAGTCACTATTTGATTGGAATGATCTTTGGACTTGGGAGAGGATTTGATCTCTTTGGTGTGTCTTGTATTGAATGCTATAACTCTTGTAAGGTGTAGGAAGTCTGAAAACTTGGATGCAATGAATGGTGGGTGATTGGGGGTATTTATAGCCCCAACTACCAAAGTAGCCGTTGGTGGAGGCTGCTGTCGACGGGCACACCGGACATTCTGGTGCACCACCGGACACTGTCCGGTGCGCCAGCCACGTCACCCGGTCGTTAGGGTTCGACCGTTGGAGCTTCTGTCTTCTGGGCCACCGGACAGTCCGGTGGTGCACTGGACAGGTCCTATAGACTGTCCAGTGCGCCTTCTGGCGCTGCTCTGACACTGGCGCGCACTGTAGCGCATTGAATGCGTTTTGCAGACGACCGTTGGCGCGAAGTAGCCGTTGCTCCGCTGGCACACCGGACAGTCCTATGGTGCACCGGACAGTCCGGTGAATTATAGCGGAGTGGCTCCCAGAATTCCCGAGACTGGCAAGTTTGGAGTTGGATTCCCTGGTGCACCGGACACTGTCCGGTGGCACACCGGACAGTCCGGTGCGCCAGACCAGGGCTGCCTTCGGTTTAACTTTGCTCCCTTTGTTTGAACCCTTTCTTTTGACTTGTATTGGTTTGTTGTGAACCTTTGGCACCTGTAGAACATATTTTCTAGAGCAAACTAGTTAGTCCAATAATTTGTGTTGGGCAATTCAACCACCAAAATTCTTATTGGAAAAGGTTTGACCCTATTTCCCTTTCAACTCTTCTTTCTTCTCCTCTGTTGCCTTGAAGGCAACGGGTTGCACCTCGGGTGTGGAGGTGGCGCCTTGCTCGATGATTTGTTTGGAGCCTTTGATCATCAACTCAAAGCTCATAAACTTTCCTATCACTTCCTTGGGAGACATTAGCTTATATCTAGGATCACCACGAATTAATTGAACTTGAGTAGGATTAAGAAAAACGAGTGATCTAAGAATAACCTTGACCATTTTATGGTCATCCCATTTGGTGCTCCCGAGGTTGCGCACTTGGTTCACTAAGGTCTTGAGCCAGTTGTACATAGCTTGTGGCTCCTCTCCTTGGTTGAGCATAAAACAACCGAGCTCCCCCTCAATCGTCTCCCTCTTGGTGATCTTGGTCACCTCATCTCCCTCGTGCGCGGTCTTGAGCACGTCCCAAATTTCTTTGGCGCTCTTCAACCCTTGCACCTTATTATACTCCTCTTGACTTAGAGAGGCGAGGAATATAGTAGTGGCTTGGGAGTTGAAGTGCCGGATTTGGGCAACCTCGTCCGAATCATAAACTTCATCCCCCGGCGATGGTACCTGCACTCCAAACTCAACAACGTCCCAAATACTAGTGTGGAGTGAGGTTAGGTGATGCCTCATTTTATCACTCCACATGTTATAATCTTTACCCTAAATACGGGTGGTTTACCTAGTGGGACGGAAAGTAAAGGAGTACGTTTGGAAATGCGAGGATAGCGTAGGGGATCTTACTAAACTTCTTGCGCTCATGGCGCTTAGAAGTGACGGACGGCGCGTCGGAGCCGGAGGTGGATGGCGATGAAGAATCAGTCTCGTAGTAGACCACCTTCTTCATCTTCTTTTTCTTGTTGCCGCTCCGATGCGACTTGGTGTGTGAAGGGGATCCCTTCCCTTTGTTGCCGGACTCCCCTGATGGAGCCTTCCCGTGGCTTGTGGCGGGCTTCTCGCCGGTCATGACCTCCTTCTTGGCGTGATCTCCCGACATCACTTTGAGCGGTTAAGCTCTAATGAAGTACCGAGCTCTGATACCAATTGAAAGTCGCCTAGAGGGGGTGAATAGGTGGAATCTGAAAATTATAAACTTAAGCACACACTACAAGCTGGGGTTAGCGTTAGAAATAAAACCGAGTCCGAAAGAGTGGGCAAAAACAAATCACAAGCAAATGAAGAGTGAGACACGGTGATTTGTTTTACCGAGGTTCGGTTCTTGTAAACCTACTCCCCGTTGAGGTGGTCACAAAGACCAGGTCTCTTTCAACCCTTTCTCTGTCTCAAACGGTCACCTAGACCGAGTGAGCTTTTCTCCTTAATCAACGGGTCACTTAGACCCCTCACAAGGACCACCACAACTTGGTGTCCCTTGCGTTGATTACAAGTTGCTTGAGAACAAGAAAGAGGAAGAAGAAAAGCGATCCAAGCACAAGAACTCAAATGAACACAAATATCTCTCTCTCACTAGTCACTAATTGTTTGGAGTGATCTTTGGACTTGGGAGAGGATTTGATCTCTTGTTTGTGTCTTGGAGTGAAGTCTAGAGCTCTTGTATTGAATGCAATGGCTGAAAACTTGGATGCCTTGAAGTGTGGTGGTTGGGGGTATTTATAGCCCCAACCACCAAAGTGGTGGTTGGGGATGGCTACTGTCGACGGGCGCACCGGACAGTCCGGTGCGCCACTGAACACTATCTGGTGTGCCAGCCACGTCACCCAACCGTTAGGGTTCGACCATTGGAGCTTCTAACAACTGGGCCACCGGACAGTCCGGTGGTGCACTGGACAGTCACTGTTCACTGTCCGGTGCGCCTTCTGACGCCTGCTCTGACTCTGCGCGTGCAGTCCACATTGTTCACTGTTCACTGTTCACTTTTGCAGACGACCGTTGGCGCGCTAGTTGTTGCTCCCGCTGGCACACCGGACAGTCCGGTGCTACACCAGACAGTCCGATGAATTATAGCGGAGAGCATTTTCCAGAAACCCGAAGCTGAGGAGTTCGAGTTGATCCACCCTGGGACACCGGACATTGTCCGGTGGTGCACCGGACACTGTCCAGTGGCACACTGGACAGTCCGGTGCGCCAGACCAGGGCAGCCTTCGGTTTTCTTTTGCTCCTTTCTTTTGAACCCTTTCTTTTAACTTTGTATTGGTTTGTTGTGAACCTTTAGCACCTGTAGAACATATATTCTAAAGCAAACTAGTTAGTCCAATTATTTGTGTTGGGCAATTTAACCACTAAAATTCATTTAGGAAAAGGTTTGACCCTATTTCCCTTTCAAGTTCAATTATCATGTGAGGAGTCCAGGCTCCTCATAACTGTGAGCATGGCTGATATATCAGTTTTACACTCTACAGAGGTGGTACAACTTTACCCACAAGCCATGTATCCCCTCTAGCCTGGGTCGGCCAAAACCCGTAAACACTTCCGAGGTGAGTGGCTAGGGATCCACTATGAGGCTTTCACAAAATACTCTTAATACTAAGCAACCCGCTAAGGTTTCTAAAGTCGATGGTGGAGGCCCCCTGGGTGAGGTACTTTAGCCAAGAATACGTCCCCATGTTAACGTGGGCTGCCACCACCACCGCTCCCCCTCTTGCCCATATTTCAGGTAAGGTTGCTAGGCACTAAGCATATAAAGCTAATTACCAAAGCCAGAGCCATGACAGCACTCGTGGTTGCACTGTTTTTCCTGGGTGGTCACTCCATGTTCCAATTATCACAATATGATCTTGCTTAATCATCGGATTAACAACAATAATATAACTTACCATTTGGAACATTGATATCATCAGTAGGAGTAACATCATTGAGTTAAAATTGTAGCAATAGCATAGCTACTTAATTAGATCATAACCCAGGTTAACAAGAAACAAGGTTGGAAATGTTAGGAGTATCTGAATAGGTAACTGTCAGGTACCATAATTAGGGGTACCCCCAATTCTCCTAATCATGGCTGGTTAACACCCTCAGACCGACTGACGGGTGCGGTTCAAGCCAAGACTTCATCTGCCCGAGGAACGCGATCTCACCCGAGCCCAGCCTCGGGTTGGAACAGTAGTCCCAGACAAGTTCACGCCTCGCCCGAGGGCCTCCTCAGACAGCGGGTGCCCCCTCGGCTCTCCCGAGGCCCGACTCGGGTAGGCTTCGTTGTGAAGCAACCTTGGCCATACCGCCTCACCAACCGACCGCTTCGCAGGCGCATTAAATGCAGGGATGCCTAACGCCGTATCCTGACACACGCACCTCAGTCGGCCAGGCCTAAGTGACCGCAGTCACTTCGCCCCTCTTCTTTACTGTCCGATATGACAGGAAAACAGCGCCGCTCGCTCCGCTCCGACTGCCGTGTCAGCCACCCCAGCAACGACTGACAACAAGTCACGATCAACCTCCAAGTTCAAGCCTCGGGCGCAACAGGAAGCTCCGCCTCGCCCGACCTCATGCTCCGGCCTCAGTTGGCAAGTACACAGGGCTTAGGCACTCCACTGCCAGACACGTTAGCACATAGCTACGCCCCCCGTTGTATGACTGGACTCTCTCCTTGCCTCTATAAAAGGGAGGTCCAGGGCCACCCTGAGGGGGGTTCGTGCGAGGGAAGCGGCGGACGAGCTCTGTGTCCCCCTCTCTCTCTTCCTCACGCGACGCACTTGTAACCCCTACTGCGAGCGGCACCCCTGGTGCAGGATAATACAAGGCTAGTCCCACATCTTGTATTCCATCCCGCGCCAACCCATCTGGGCAGGGACACGCAGCGACAATTCACTCATCGGTCCAGGGACCCCCCCGGGGTCGAAACGCCGACAGTTGGCGCGCCAGGTAGGGGCCTGCTGCGTGTTAACGAACACCTTCCCGTTGAGATCCAGATGGGGAGTCTTTAGCAACCTCTCCAGCCCGGGATGGTGCTCCGCTTCGGGAGTCTCGAGTTCATGTCCCTCAACGGCAGCTACGACATGGTACTCCTCCCCCCGCGGCGTGACGACAACGACGGTCTTTGACTCGCCCGGTGGCGGCGAGCTCTACGACAGCATCTCCCCGCGGCAGAAGAGGAGCACTCCGGTCGTCCCCGCCACCCTCCTTGTCAGAGGAGGCGAAGACGAGGCAACCATGGCCACGCAGGAGGCGGCACCTTGTCGGCTGTCGCACCAGAGCGAGTAGACGACGCCAGCACTCCCCCGCGGGACATGTCGGACATTGCCCTCGCACCTGAGGCGACGGCGGGTGTCACTTCCCCGCGACGTGTCAGCCCCGAGCGGACTGATGACGCCAGCACCCTCGCAAAGGACCTGCTGGGCGTTACCCTCGTACCTGAGATGATGGTGTGCTTCGCCCCCGATGCGACTTCACCACCGTCCAACGACCAAGAGGTACCGTCTATTTTCCATCCCATACCTTTTCGGTTCAGCTTCGATCCACCTAGCAACCCCGCTATGGTGAGCGCCTTCGTAAAGGCGTATCCAAACCTTCCGGGGTACCACATGTGGTCGACCTAGGACCGACTGACAGCCGTCTCAACCTTCGGACCGACGGGTTCTGAGGAAGAGGACGACCCCGACTCCGGTTGGGATTTCTCTGCCCTCAATGACCCCAGCGCCATGCGGGGTTTCATGTCCGCATGTGACCACTGCCTCTCCGGTTGTTCTGACGATGGCCATAACCTTGACGACGAGGGTTACGGCCCAAGTCACGAATGTTTCCACGTCGATTTGGGAGATCACAACAAAGGCAACCACCTCGGTATGCCTGAGGTTGACGATCCCCCTGGGCCCGCATCTCGCGTTGACATCCCGCGGGAGCTAGCTGTGGTCCCAGTCCCTGCGGGGGGTCGGGACATACAGCTCGAGCAAATCCGTGAGATGCAGGCCCTGGTCGACGGGGAAGCAGGCCGGTTTGTACAGCTCCGACAGAACATCGAACAGGAGTGGGCAGGCCGATCACTCGCCAGAGAAGCCTGTCATCAGGCCCAAGACATCCGGCACCGCATCATCGACAATGCCAGGGCAGCGCTGCCTCCGGCCGTCAGCGGGTTCGGCTAGGACCTAGCTGCAGCGGCGATGCTGCTTCAGGCCATGCCGGAGCCATCCACCACCGAGGGACGGCGCATCCAGGGCGAACTCAAGAATCTCCTAGAAGGCGCCGCTGTTCGACGAGCCTTGAGCTCTGCCTCCCGCAGACGAGCTGACCCCTTGGAGCATCACGCGGTGTCCTCCCGGCGCATTCGGGAAGCCTCGGTCCATCCCGAGCGTACACGGGACGAGGCGCCCGCCGCCCGGGAACACCTCAGCAACGAGCACCACCATCTCGACCATCGAGCCTGCCTCGACGAGAAGGTGCGCCGAGGCTACCATCCTAGGCGCGGGGGACGCTGCAACAGCGAGGAGGATCACAGTCCTTCGCCCGAACCACCCGGCCCACGAGTCTTCAGCCAGACCATATGACGAGCACCGTTCCGTGCCCGTTTCCGAGCCCCGACTACTATCACCAAGTACTCGGGGGAGACGAGGCCAGAGCTGTGGCTCGCGGACTACCGACTGGCCTGCCAGTTGGGAGGGGCGGATGATGACAACCTCATCATCCGTAATCTACCCCTTTCCTCTCCGACGCCGCCCGAGCCTGGCTGGAGCATCTGCCTCCTGCGCAGATCTCCGACTGGGATGATCTGGTCAAAGCTTTCGCGGGAAACTTCCAAGGCACGCACGTCCGCCCTGGGAACTTGTGGGACCTCGAAGCTGCCGCCAGCAGCCAGGGGAGTCCCTCCGAGAGTACATCCAGCGGTTTTCGAAGCAGCACACCGAGCTGCCCAATGTTACCGACTCGGATGTCATTGGGGCTTTCCTTGCCGGCACCACTTGCTGAGACCTGGTGAGCAAACTAGGGCGCAAGACTCCCACCTGCGTGAGAGAACTGATGGACGTCGCCACCAAGTTCGCCTCGGGTCAAGAGGCGGTTGAAGCCATCTTCCGGAAGGACAAGCAGCCTCAGGGGGAGCCGAAGACAGACGCCCCTGAGGTGTCCGCCCAGCGGGGCACGAAGAAGAAGGCCAAAAACAAGTCGCGAGCGAAGCGCGACGCCGCAGACGCGAATCTCGTCGCTGCGGCCGAGCACAGGAACCCTCGGAAATCACCTGGAGGGGCCGGCGCGTTCGATAAGATGCTCAAAGAGCCGTGCCCCTATCACTAGGGGCCCGTCAAGCACACCCTCGAAGAATGTGTCATGCTCCGACGCCACTTCCATAAGACCGGGCCCCCAGCGGAGGATGGCAAGGGCCATGACAACGACAAGAAGGAGGGTGGCAAGGAAGAGGGATTCCCGGAGGTCCATAACTGCTTCATGATCTACGGCGGGTAGGCGGCGAACGCCTCGGCTCGGCACCACAAGTAGGAGCGCCGGGAAGTCTGCTTGGCGAAGGTGGCGGCGCCAGTCTACCTAGACTGGTCTAACAAGCCTATCACCTTCGACCAAGGTGACCACCCTGACTTCGTGCCAAGCCCGGGAAGGTACCCGCTCGTCGTCGATCCGATAATCGGCAATATTAGGCTCTCCAAGGTCCTCATGGATGGAGGCAACAGCCTTAACATCATCTACGCCGAGACCCTGGACTCTTAGGGGTTGATTGGTCCGAAGTCCGGGCCGGTGCGGCACCCTTCCACGAGATCGCGCCCGGGAAGCAAATCCTACCCCTCGGATGGATCGACTTACCTGTCTGCTTCGAAACTCCCTCTAACTTACGAAAGGAAGCTCTCACCTTTGAGGTCGTCGGGTTCCGAGGAACCTACCATGCGGTGTTGGGAAGACCATGCTACGCCAAGTTCATGTCCGTCCCCAACTACACCTACCTCAAGCTCAAGATGCCGGGCCCGAATGGGATCATCACCGTCGGATCCACGTACCGCCACGCGTACGAATGCGACATGGAGTGCGTGGAGTACGCCGAGGCTCTCGCCGAGTCCGAGGCCCTCATCGCCGACCTAGAACGCCTCTCCAAGGAGGCGCCCGACGTGAAGCGGCACGCCGACAACTTCAAATCAGTTGAGGCGGTCAAGTCCGTCTCTCTCGACCCTAGCAACGACGCCAGCAAGCAAGTTCGGATCGGCTCCAAGCTCGACCCCAAATAGGAAGCAGTGCTCGTCGACTTTCTCCGCGCAAACGCCGAAGTCTTTGCGTGGAGTCCCTCGGACATGCCTGGCATACCGAGGGATGTCGCCGAGCACTCATTGGACATCAGAGCTAGAGCCCGACCCGTGAAGCAAACCCTGCGCCGTTTCGATGAGGAAAAGCGCAGGGCCATAGGCGAGGAGATCCACAAGCTACTCGTGGCAGGGTTCATCAAAGAGGTATTCCATCTCGAATGGTTAGCTAACCATGTTCTTGTAAGGAAGAAGGATGGGAAATGGAGGATGTGTGTAGACTACACTGGTCTAAACAAAGCATGTCCGAAAGTTCCCTACCCTCTACCTCGCATCGATCAAATCGTGGACTCCACTGCTGGGTGCGAAACCCTGTCATTCCTCGATGCCTACTCAGGCTATCACCAAATCAAGATGAAAGAGTCTGACCAGCTCGCGACTTCTTTCATCACACCTTTTGGCATGTACTGTTACACCACAATGCCATTTGGGTTGAGGAATGCAGGCGCCACTTACCAGAGGTGCATGAACCACATGTTCGAAGAACACATCGGCAGAACGGTCGAGGCTTACGTCGACGGCATCGTTGTCAAGATGAAGAGAGCCTCCGACCTCTTCTCTGACCTTGAAACGACATTCAAGTGTCTGAGAGCAAAAGGCGTGAAACTCAATCCCGAGAAGTGTGTCTTCGGAGTCCCCCGAGGCATGCTCCTTGGGTTCATCGTCTCCGAGCGAGGCATCGAGGCCCACCCAGAGAAAATCGCGGCCATCACCAGTATGGGACCGATCAAAGATTTGAAGGGAGTACAGAGGGTCATGGGATGCCTTGCGGCTCTAAGCCGCTTCATCTCACGCCTTGGCGAGAAAGGCTTGCCTCTATACCACCTCTTAAGGAAGGCCGAATGCTTCACTTGGACCCTCGAGGCCGAGGAAGCCCTCGGAAACCTTAAGGCACTCCTTACGAAAACACCCATCCTGTTGCCCCCGCCGCAGGAGAAGCCCTCTTGATCTACGTAGCCGCGACTACTCAGGTGGTCAGCGCCGCGATCGTAGTCGAGAGACGAGAAGAAGGGCATGCACTGCCCATCCAGAGGCCAGTCTACTTCATCAGTGAAGTGCTTTCCGAGACCAAAGCTCGCTACCCACAGATCCAGAAGCTGCTCTACACAGTGATCCTGACACGACGAAAGTTGCGACACTACTTCGAGTCTCATCCGGTAACTATGGTGTCATCCTTCCCCCTGGGGGAGATCATCCAGTGCCGCGAGGCCTCAGGTAGGATAGCAGAGTGGGCGGTGGAGCTTATGGGCGAAACACTATCATTCGCTCCTCGGAAGGCCATAAAATCCTAGGTCTTGGCAGACTTCCTGGCTGAGTGGACTGACACCCAGTTACCGACAACTCCAATCCAGCTCGAGCTCTGAACCATGTACTTCGATGGGTCACTCATGAAAACAGGAGCGGGCGCTGGCCTGCTCTTCGTTTCACCCCTCGGGAAGCATCTCCACTACATCATTCGTCTCCAGTTTCCAGCATCAAACAACGTGGCCGAGTACGAAGCACTGGTTAACGGGCTACGCATCGCCGTCGAGCTAGGGGTCCGACGCCTCGATGCTCGAGGCGACTTGCAGCTTGTCATAGACCAAGTCATGAAGAACTCCCACTACCGTGACCGGAGGATAGAAGCCTACTGCGATGAAGTCCGGAGCCTGGAGAACAAGTTCTACGGGCTAGAGCTCAACCACATCGCCCAACGGTACAACGAGACTGCGGACGAGCTGGCGAAAATAGCCTCGGGGCGAATGACAGTTCCCCCGAACGTCTTCTCCAGAGACCTACATCAACCATTCGTCAAGATCGATGACGCGCCCGAGCTTGAGGAAGCCTCGACCCAGCCCGAGGCACCCTTGGCCGAGCCCGAGGTACCCTCGGCCGCACCTGAGGCACCCTCGACCATCGAGGAAGAGGCCTTGCACATCGAAGAGGAACAGAATGGGGTCACGCCAGATCCAAACTGGTAGACCCTGTACCCTGAATATCTCCTCTAAGGAGAGCTTCCCATCGACAAGACCAAAGCTCGGCGGCTGGCTCGGCGTGCCAAGTCATTTGTCCTGCTGGGTGAGGGAAAGGAGCTCTATCACCACAGCCCCTCGGGCATCCTTCAACGATGCATATCTATCGCCCAAGGACAAGAGCTGTTGCAAGAAATACACTCGGGGCTTGCAGCCACCATGCAGCGCCTCGAGCCCTCGTGGGGAATGCCTTCCGACAAGGTTTCTACTGGCCAACTACGGTGGCCGACACCACTAGGATTATGCGCTCCTACCGGGGGTGTCAATTCTATGCAAAGCAGATGCATCTGCCCGCTCAGGCCTTGCAGACGATACCCATCACCTGGCCATTTGCTGTGTGGGGTCTGGACCTTGTCGGTCCCTTGCAGAAGGCACCCGGGGGCTTCACGCACCTGCTGGTCGCTATCGACAAATTCTCCAAGTGGATCGAGGTCCGACCCCTAAACAGCATCAGGTCCGAGCAGGCGGTGGCATTCTTCACCAACATTATCCATCGGTTCGGGGTCCCAAACTCAATCATCACCGACAATGGCACGCAGTTCACCGGAAAAAAGTTCCTGGACTTCTACGACGACCACCACATCCGTGTAGACTGGGCCGTCGTAGCTCATCCCATGACGAATGGGCAGGTGGAGCGTGCCAACGGTATGATTCTGCAGGGGCTCAAACCAAGGATCTACAACGACCTCAACAAGTTCGGCAAGCGGTGGATGAACGAGCTACCCTGGGTAGTCTGGAGTCTGAGGACGACACCGAGCCGCACCACGGGTTTTACGCCGTTCTTTCTAGTCTATGGGGCCGAGGCTGTCCTCCCCACGAACTTAGAATATGGCTCCCCGAGGACCAAGGCATACGACGACCGAAGCAACCAGACCAGCCAAGAAGACTCGCTGGACCAACTCGAGGAGGCTCGAGACGTTGCCTTACTACATTCGGCATGGTACCAGCAGTCGCTGTGGCGCTACCACGCCCGAAGCATTCGGTCACGAGGCTTCCAAGTGGGAGACTTGGTGCTTCGCCTGCGACAGGACGCCCGAGGGCGCCATAAGCTCACTCCTCCCTGGGAAGGGCCCTTCATCATCGCCAAGATCTTGAAGCCCGGAACATACAAGCTGGCCAACGACCAAGGCGAGGTCTACAACAACGCTTGGAACATCCAACAGCTACGTCGCTTCTACCCTTAAGATGTTTTAAGTCGTTCATGTACCTCGTTTACATGCACAAAGTCTAACCGTCAAGGAAGGGTCGGCCTTGCCTCAGCAAAGCCCGACCCTCCCTCGGGGGCTAGAAGGGGGGAACCCTCTTCGCGTCAAAATTTTCCTCGGAAAAATTTTCTACCAAAACAACCTTTGTGCTTTCGACTTCCATATTGATAGCGGGATCCTGAGAACGACAAGAGTACACGTAAGCGGCAAGGTCGACCGAGTCGAGGGACTCCTACGCCTCCGGGATACGGATACCTCACTTATCACCTTCCGCGAAAAGTAACTCTTGTTCGGATAAACGATTCTGCTATTGACAGACAAGTCGTGATGCTCGAAACAAGAGGAGAGAAGACGCAGCTTTTTAACACAACGATAAAGTGTTTAGGCCCCGGCGGCCGCGAAAAAGCATGCGCATGCTACAGACAAACTGTTCCTGCAGGTTCGGGCATCGGCAGGGGGAGCAACAGCACCCTCGGCGTTGATTCCACCCTCGGCGGAACTAGACCCGGCCTCGGACGGCGACCCGGGCAAAAGGACCTCCACCTAAGGGAGGACGCCAGCACCGCGCCAGCAGATGTCTTGGCCAAGCTCCAGCGGCTGCTACCACATCTTCCTCGGCCTGGGAAGCCGCCATCTCTCGGGCCTACGAAGTCTCTTTCCGAGCCGACTCCGCGTCTGTCCGCGCTAACACCGCTGCCTCCGGCTCTGGCTCATCGCAGAGCAGCCGAGGGTTCCGAAAACTGAGCAAGGGAAGCCTAGAGCAGCAAGGCCGACAGAGCCGAGGGACTCCTACGCCTCCGGGATATGGATACCTCACTCGTCACCTTCCGCGAAAGGCAACCGACGCTCGGTTAAGTGGTTCGACCAGCCAAAAGACAAGTCCCAGTGCTCGGAATGAGGAAGACACACAGCTTCGTTCTCGAATACCCAAATGTTCAGGCCTCGACAGCCACAAATAACAAACACATATTCCTGGGGTAACTATGCTACACAGGCTTAGACGTCGGCAGAACCCTTGGTGGTTCTCCCAACCTACGACAAATGTCTAAGTACTTGAAGCGGTTACATTTTGCTCTGGCAAAAACCCGGTATATCTCCTTACAAACGGGACTCCGGTTCCATTCCCGTAGGCACGAACAACTTCCACACCGGAAGGCTTGCGGGATAACAAACTCCAAGCGGCTTGCCGGCGACCTCTGCAGAAGCAGAGACAGCGACCTCTACCTTGGGCGGCTAAACAACAGCAGCGATGACCTCAGGACGAACGCTGCTGTGAAGAGGCCCTCGCCCACGTCCTCACACGAGGGGCGAGGACAAGCCGCTAAGGCCGAAGAGTCGGAGGGCGCCGACCGTGGGTTCGAACCCACCGACACCGCGCCGGCGAACAGCGGCCGCCCCAAAGCGCATCGGTAGGTCCTCGCTCCCGTCCTCGCTGAGGCCGCCCTAGAACACGAGCACTGCCCTCGCGGCGTACGGCGTGCTGGGCAACCCTCTGGTGTGGCTGACGGCGCGAGGAAGACCTGGACGTGGCTGGCCCATGCGCGGCACGACCGCTGCCCGGACGAAGGACGGAAAGCTGCACCCTGTCTAGGAAGCAGCAGTTCGCCTTCCCCCGCATGGCTGGAGGAAGCCTCCATAGGGCTGGAGGATGTCTTTCTCCCCCAAACGCTGGGGGAAGAAAAGGGTTACCGGCCCACGCGGAGGCAACCCCCCACCCGGTGCACTCCTCCGCCTCAGCCCGGATGACGAAAATCCTTGAAGCTGAGGGCAGGGTGGAGGCCGCAGCCCGGCTTGCTTCTCCCCACCAAACTGCCCATTGGTGAGGGAATGCAGCCGGGCTGCATGACGAAAATCCTTGAAGCCGAGCAATGGCTGAAAGGTGCCGATCTCCACAAGGCCGCGCTCCTCCCAACGACAGCAAGAGCAAGGCGGCGCTGGAGCACCCCATCCGGGGGCTCAAAAGGTGGAAGGGCGCAAGGCATGAGGGGAGGACGAAGGCATGGCCACTACCCAGGGGATCGATCCCCCTTTTATAGGCAGACCTCCTCGCTTGCACCCCTTAGCGTCACGGGCGAAATCCCCACTAACATCCTCCAGGGTTCTCCCCCCACGACACGGGGGCTGGGACCCACACGACATACGAGCTGATCCGAAGCACGAAGAAGGCGAACCGCCGCACGCGAGGCATGTAACCATCCCGCGGTTACAAGCGCTCTCCCATCTTCGCAGAAACCGGTGGTTGAAAGGGTGGACTGCCACGCGACAAGCATCCAACTGCACCGCAACCGTGCACCTCTTCGGCTCCGTCCACATCCGGTAGACCAGCGCAAAGGAAGCGGGCCCGCATGTCATGTAACCGGCGCGCCGGTTACGATGTGCAATAAGCTACACTGCCACTCACGCCAATGCTGCGCCTCCTCGACTGCGGGACCAGTACCGCGACTCGAGTAACTGCAGCGGCAGACGAGCGGAGGCAGCAGTCAAGTCACCTGCAGGCTTGCGTCCCTTCCTGATGCGACGGGAGAGCCCTCTCTCACGGCGTGAAGACGACGCGCCCGTGCCCCGTTCCTCGAACGGCTCACACGTGCAACGGGCGCCACGTGAATCGCCCGTCCCATCGCATTAACTCCCCGACGGAGCAGGCAACACCTCTGGCAGGCGAGGCGGGCGTCGCTTCGTCTTCGCCATAATGACCGCATCAAAAAAGGTGCGCCACCTTATTTAAATTCATACCCTTCCCCTCCTCCTCTCTCTCTCTCTCTCTTGCCACAGGGACCGGGAAAGGGGACGTTGTGGAAAGGATCCTTCTCAGCAGAGGAAGCGGGCCCCGAGCCCTCCTACTGATCAGGGGTTCGAAGGCTGGCCCCTCGGAAGGGTTTCGACAGCTGCCCCAGAGCGCTCGGGCTCCGTGCCCACTACTGATCAGGGGTTCGTAGGCTGGCCCCTCGGAAGGGTTCGACAGTTGCCCTAGAGCACGCAGAGTGAGGGATGACTCTAGGTACGTTCGATACATAGCCGAGGCTCGGGCTACGCTCCTGAGGTACCCTAGGACATTTCCGAGACCGGCGGGAATGATTTGTAACGGAATCCCACCGGAGGGAAGCATCGAGCCCTCGGACCCTGTCGAAGAGGTCTGGGTCCGGCGAATAACCCGCAGGTACTTTTGGAGCGCACCTCTGGGCCACCAGCCGACCCCTCACGAACGGGGCACGGGCGTCCACTCGGATCACCCGTTAGCAGCTCACTGGAAACACCATGTTCGGCGCCCTCTGAGGGCAACATGGCGCTTCCCCCCTCCTCCTTGCGGAAAGGTGACGCAGGGGCATATAATAAAAGTCGGGAAAGTCCTTGATCGTCCTCTCGCTCTGTGCAGAGGCTCGGGGGCTGCTCTCGCACCCGGCTACGACCAAAACTATTGACAGCGTCAACAAACCAGCTTGATAACTTGGAACCCGACCACGCACCCGGGCTACGGCCGGGCCGCATGGGGGAATGATCAGACCGGCTAAAGCACCACAAAAAGTATTCAGACCTCAGAGGAGTCAAACCACTCCTCCGAGGCCTCGGGGGCTACACCCGGCGGGTGCGCTCGCGCGCACCCACCAGAACAAGGCAAAAACCGAGAAAGGCCGGTCCCCTCACCGAAATGCGGCAGAAGCCTCCAAGCGAGTACCATCACTCCCTTCGAGGCTCAGGGGCTACTGTCGGGTACCATAATTAGGGGTACCCCCAACGCTCCTAATCATGGCTGGTTAACACCCTCAGACCGACTGACGGGTGCGGTTCAAGCCAAGACTTCATCTGCCCGAGGAACGTGATCTCACCCGAGCCAAGCCTCGGGTTGGAACAGTAGTCCCAGACAAGTTCATGCCTCGCCCGAGGGCCTCCTCAGACAGTGGGTGCCCCCTCGGCTCTCCTGAGGCCCGGCTCGGGCAGGCTTTGTTGTGAAGCAACCTTGGCCATACCGCCTCAACAACCGACCGCTTCGCAGGCGCATTAAATGCAGGGGATGCCTGACGTCGTATCCTGACACACGCGCCTCAGTCGGCCAGGCCTAAGTGACCGCAGTCACTTCACCCCTCTTCTTTACTGTCCGATATGACAGGAAAACAGCGCCGCTCGCTCCGCTCCGACTGCCGTGTCAGCCACCCTAGCAACGACTGACAACAAGTCACGATCAACCTCCAAGTTCAAGCCTCGGGCGCAACAGGAAGCTCCGCCTCGCCCGACCTCACGCTCCGGCCTCGGGAGGAGATCTCTGCCTCGCCCGACCCCTGGACTCGGCCTCGACCCCGGTCTCGGGAGGAATCGCGTCCTCGCCTGACCCCGGCCTCGGCCTCAAGAGAAGTCTCCGCCTCGACTGACCCTCGGCTCGGACCGACCGCGCTAACAAGGGAAACATCATTTCCCTATTCCTAGCCTGCTCAGGCTACGAAGAACAAGACCGGCGTCCCATCTGGCTTACCCCGGCGACGGGTAATGATGGTGCCCCGCGTGCGCCATGACGCCGGTAGCTCTCAGCCCCTTACGACAGCAAGGAGACGTCAGCAGGGTCCTCGCCGCGCTGCCAGCTGTGCTCCTACAGGACTCAGGCGCTCCTCCGGCGGCCACGCCATCACATGTACAGGGCCCAAGCTCTCCCCCAATGACCACGTTGGCATGTACACAGGGCTTAGACACTCCACTGCCGGACACGTTAGCACATAGCTACGCCCCCCGTTGTACGACTGAACTCTCTCCTTGCCTCTATAAATGGGAGGTCCAGGGCCACCCTGAGGGGGGTTCGCGCAAGAGAAGCGGCAGACGAGCTCTGTGTTCCCCTCTCTCTCTCCCTCACGCGACGCGCTTGTAACCCCTACTGCGAGCGGCACCCCTGGTGCAGGATAATACAAGGCTTGTCCCACATCTTATGTTCCATCCCGCGCCAACCCATCTGGGTAGGGACACGCAGCGACAATTCACTCGTCGGTCCAGGGACCCCCCCAGGGTCGAAACGCCGACAGTAACCCATCAAATTATGCATATATATCCAAGAATAAACTTTATTAAATGTATTGTTTGGGATCAAATAGAGTATGCAGAGGGAGAAGTCCACTTGCCTTGCTTATTGAAAACTTGAGGTTCTTCCACGGATTGGAATAGATCTTGATTCTTAACTACTAGATCAACCACCGAATATTACACAAACAAACAAGAAGAACAAACACCACTCAATAACATACAACATTCACCATACGTAAAGCTAAAAGAAAGCCTAACACAAAGAGTGTTCGCTTTTCAAAAATATTACACGTAAGGGTTACAATAAAAAGATATTCTTTTCAACCATGTGATATATACTTTATAAAATAAGACATGAGCTTATAAGTATCTTAATTAAAATATACAAATATTAGATTTACCATTTTATTCCTTTATAAACGCATATGTGGTATATCTAAGATTAAGAGTTCATAAGATAAAACACATTATAACATTATTAAACCTTTTTAACCTTTTATAAAAGATATATGTTATATATCTAAGGTTAATGAGTTATGAAACACATTATTAAACATAAATTGATGAGAAGCTAATATATAAGCCTAAACATGTTTTATATGAAACAAATAATTATCTTTATCTTTATTAAGAAACATATGGCTTATATTATTATTAAGAAAGCTGTATTCAAAGTCAATATATGTAGTAACATTTTAGTTATTACTTTATTTTACCCTTTAGGAAAAACTAAATGATTTATATAACATGGACTAAATTCTATAAAATCATTAATCATGTCATAAATCTAGTTAAGAACAAATTAACTGTTGGTTTGGTTAATAAATTATGATAATGATAAAGGATAATTAATATATTAATTATCTTTAATTCTATTGTAGGAACAAATGATCTAATTCATTAGAAAGGAAATTATGTATAAACTATCATTTTAGTTTATAAAAGCAATGACTCATGTTATCTTTTAATTAAGAAACTATAAAATAATCTATTAATTATATTTAGTTTCAATTTAGGGACAAATGACTTAAATCATTTGAAATGAATACTATATTCATTGGTATATTATTAACTATTTTAGTTATAATGGTGTGAGCACTTAATTAAGCCATTATTAGAAAAGTTATATGACATAATTCTATTGTAAAGCATATTATTATGGGTACTTAAACATGAGACTAAATGAGTTTTATGTGAAGGGATAATAATTATCATTCTATTAAGAAAACACTAAATCTATATTTGTCGAGAAAACTACATTCAAACCGATAGATCATCATTTTAAAGATATGAACACCAATTCTATTATTTTAGTATCTTTTTAGAAAACTCTATTCTTTTTATTTTCTCATTTCTTTTCTAAATAGAATTTATACGTATAACTAAAAATTGTTTATTTATAATTCTTCTAACATTAATATACTAAGAATTAATTGTAAATTACTAAATGAGATTTTTAATAACATATTCATGGTTATTACTACATACATAAATATTTTACTAATTTTAAGTAATTAAGTGCCATACTCATGAATACATTTATTATGAATAGTAACATCTATATTTTCATTTGACCGAAAAATACGTGACTTAGTATTTCTTCTTTTTTTCATGCAAATAAGTTTACACTTAAAATACTACTAACAATTATCGTTCCACACACACTAAAGCAAAATTAATTATAAACATTTCTAGTATGAAAACCACTGAAGTAGTGAATAGTGATCGTGCCCATTTTTAGAATTATAAAATCATACGCATTTTCAAAGTAGTATTGCGGGGTTCGATTTTGGCTATCCGTATATATACATTGAATCTCTAAAATCATACACGAATCGCCAAATCGCATCAATTTTACAACAACAATTCACAAGATACATAAATTAATTTAAAACATGATTTAGAAAGTAAATTAGCGGGTTGTCATCAACCTTGTGGTGAATGGAGGGATTTGGTTGTGGTCAGACGAGGCACGGCGTTGGACGCGGATGATCCAGTTGGTGTGCTGCGCGATCGCGTCGACGACGGACAGCGTAACTCCGGTGATGCGTGCGTGTGTATGTTTTGTTTTTCTTTTTTTCTTTTTTTGAAAATTATTTTCTCTTTTTTTAAACTCAGAAATTATATATATTCCAAAATAATAGTAACGTAGAAGAGTTACACAATAAATAGTTTTAGGGCAAATTCCATTATCAAAATAAAGCGTGCTTAAAAAACAATAAAAGTGAGATTTTTTGCAAATAATTACATACAAAATGATTAACCATATTAAAATACATGTCTTATTAAACATATCTATTTTTAACAATTCACTATTATTTTGTAAAATGAGATTTTTCTCACATAATTATATCAAAAAAAAGATACATCAAACAAAATTTAAGCCTCGACATGAATGCATAAAAGACTTGATAAGATTTTACTACTTAAGAAATTGTTTAATTTTCTTATATCACCATTTCATTATTTGAAAATATAAATATTTTCCTTTCTACTGAAAACTAATAATTCAAACTGGATTGTTTTCAATTGATATATTTTAGGATGTTATATGCACTCTGCTCTTGTATTGAATGAGGAGTGTTGAATGCTTGGATGGTTCGAGTGGTGGTGGTTGGGGGTATTTATAGCCCTCAACCACCAAAACAGCCGTTGGGGGGCTGCTGTCGATGGGCGCACTGGACAGTCTGGTGTGCCACCGGACGCTATCCGGTGCGCCAGCCACGTCACCCAACCATTAGGGTTCTGGAGCTTCCGACCGTTGGAGCGCTGACTTCTGGTGGCACCGGATAGTCCGATGCGCCTCTGACGGGCAGCTTTGACTCTATGCGCACTGTTCTTCAATGTAGCTCTTAATGTTCAGCTTTTGCAGTCGACCATTGCACCGAGTAGTCGTTGCTCCGCTGGTGCACCGGACAGTCCGGTGGCACACCGGACAGTCCGGTGAATTATAGCGGAGCGCGCTCTAAGAAACCCGAGAGTGGCCAGTTCACGACTGTTCGGTCCTGGTGCACCGGATATTGTCTAGTGGCACACCGGACAGTCCGGTGTGCCAGACCAAGGCACACTCAAGTTTCTTGCTGATTTGAATTTGAACCCTATCTTTTATCTTTTATTGGTTTGTGTTGAACCTTTATGCACCTGTAGAACATGTATTCTAGAGCAAACTAGTTAGTCCAATTATTTGTGTTGGGCAATCAACCACCAAAATTATTTTATAGGAAAAGGTTGACCCTATTTCCCTTTCAGTTATAGGTCACGAGATTAGCACTAGACGCTAGGGCAGCGAAAATCGTCTCGTTGTAGACGAACGCGTCGAGCAGTGTCGTGCAATCGCCAATGTCCTCCATGTCCTCGCGCAGTTCGTCCTAGTGCTACATATGCAACACCTCCGAGGTATCCACACATACATGAAGGAAGTGTCGTGTACCGAACTGCTAGATTCACGATGGCAGCTTGGCGAAGGCGAGAGGGATGTGACTGTTGGTTTGCTGGTGGGCGAATTAGATTAACCCTAACCACCCCAATCCTTCATTATATCTGCGTTCTGGTGGGCTTCTGACTCTGAGTCCCATCAACAACCCTAAGCCCAGTCTAATTTGGATCTTATCTGAATTAGGCTTCCTTTCCCTTAAATGTGTGATCCTATAGGTTCACGTATATATAGACATGGTCTAAATACTCTTACTTATCCCAATAATTGATAGCAACCTCTAGCAAGACAAGTCAACTCCTATGCACACATAAAGATCATATCAGATGAACCATCACAACATTATGTACACGTTGTTCCTCTTGTCTCATGATATTTGGTCTAGTTTTAAGTTGACCTCTTTTTCTCAATACTACGATTTGGAATCCAACACTTAACCCAAGCACGGTCATGCATTTCTTAATCCAATCACTCGAGGGCCTAGTGATATCCCTCTCAAGTAGAGAGGGACAAATTCTATCTTGACTGACCATGCCTCACAAAATGCTTCCTAACAAATCCAAATTAACTTTATAACTAGCACGTTATGGAGTAACATTTGATAGTCCCTAAGTAGGTAAATTCACATCTTGAGAACATGCGACAATCTTAGGTCTAAGGACACAGTGTACATGTTGCAAAAAAGAGAACTATGTTACGAAATCTCACATTGGGTAGGTTCAGCCTCATGTCATACATGTGCTCACATTATTAGTTTGACATCTCTATGTCCATGACTTGTGAAACATAGTCGTCAACTAATACATGTGCTAGTCATCGACTCTAACTAGGGACATCTTTTAGAATAACCATACAAGTAAAGAATCGCACAAACAATTCACATAATTGGTAATCAATACAAGGTGCCTTTCATGGATATTCAATTAAACAATTTATCATGGATACAAAGAAATATAGCCATGTCTATGATCATCTTTAGGTCATATTTCTAACATAAATTGCATGCATTAGAAGTGTAGGAACTACCCCATTGAATGGTGAGGGTAGTTTGCAAGGGAGACATTGGATCCTCGGCTATTATGCTCGAGGTGGTTGTTTTGTTTGACATGTGGATTTAGCATGCTTTTTAGGGTAGCGGGGCAAACAATGACATTAGTGTACTTAACCAGTCGTTGTTGTTCATTGATGTGCTCAATGAGAAGCACCAAATATGAATTTCACGGTGAATGGTCACGAGTACAACCAAGGATACTATCTTGCCGATGGCATCTACATTTGGTGTCCGATGTTTATGAAGATCATTCTCCTCTCATATACTCTGAAGTAGTGGATATTTGTTGCATGCTAGAAGGGTGTATGGAATGACGTAAAGAGAGCATTTAGGGTCCTCAAGGTTTGCTTCTATTTTCTCACTAGCTCATATTCATGGTGTTTGCTTAGCTGAAAGCTACTGTAGTTATGGCATTTCACAACTAAACCTTGATGCAGTTGTAGTCAGCCGAACAACTTGTGCAACCGAACAACTTAATTGTTCCTTTTCTTACCAAGAGTATGATCATGCATATATGTATCATTCTGCACAAAACATGATTATTGAGGCTGAGAGTGGAGGATCTTATGCCATCGCAGCACCAACTATCACCTCCAAAGCAATGATGTACTTTGCAACCAACCTTCAACATGAGCCACAATCCATACTAGTGTGGTTGCATGGTCAACTCCAAAATAATCAAATAGAGCATATTTGAGATCTGCACCACATGAATTATATTTTATTTTTAGAAAAAAAATGTGATTTTATTTTTTTAAGTAATGTATTTAAATTTGTTTTATAAATTATGTAATCTTTATTTTAAGTAATATTTTTAAAATTTGTATGAAATATGTACTTTTTATTGGTTTATTTATGTGTCTGATGTTTCTAATAAAATGTCGTGTTTTATTTGCAATACAAATATGTAAATAAAAAATTGATGTGGCGTTGAGATCACTATAGGCTGATGATAAAGATTATGCATTAAAACGTTATGGTAGATAAAGGCTGACGATAGTAGATAGCATAGTCGTTAGTGTGGTCGATAGTTGAAGTAGCGTGCTGTAAAGACCACTTGCATTGGGTCTTGCATGAAAGAGAATGAGTTAAGGTTGGCTCCAACGATTTCTAGTGTTGGGGTCCTTATTAGTGGAAGGTCCTCAAAAAGCATTTTCTCAGCAATCACTTATAAATCTATCTAGCTTAACAGAGCAAAGTGACGAAAATCGTCTTCAGACAGGACGACGTACGACTGATAAAACGAAGCCACGACCTTCGTCTGGATGGTATGCACATGCAATCCCAAAGCCTTCCAGAGCGGTGTAAACCCTCGAGACTTGTTTAACAAGACAACAACGAGAAGAGACAAAAATACCCCCTGATTAATATTGTAATATATGTGTAGTAACTTGAGGACATGATTGTAATTTAGCCGAATTTTCACCTTACGACTATAAATAGAAGTACAGTGCCATATATAGGGGGCGACTTCTTGAGACCTGAGAGATCTGCTACGCTCCATCTATAAAGCAGTATTTTTCCTTTCATTTCATTTAATTGTTTGTAAAGACGAATGTATATTTATAATCATTCAGTATAATGTAATAAACGAAACAATGTTATCACATAATTATTTGAGTAATCTACATCGTTTTTCGCTTTTCACAATTCGTTTATGTAAAACATATTTTGGGCTCTCATCTTCTTCCTTTAATTAATCTCTAAATGAGGAGTTAATTAAAGGACAAAGCTTAAAAATCAACTCTTGTGTTATCTTATTTTTAATATCTTACAGGAATAAAAAACAAGTGACCAACACCCGATATAGACTATAGGTCCCAGTCCCCTAACCGGATGTAAGTGGACTGTATCCCCCAATGGTTCATGGTAAATGTTACATGTATGTATTGCAAGAAGGAATCTCCTTGTATATATAGGGAGAGCACTATACTCCCCATACAGGTTAATTATATCTTGTTAGCTCTAATTAAGCCTTATAACATGCTAATAATGTGTATTATGACACTACAAATATTGTATGTTTTTAAAATTTTTAAAAAGCGATAAATAGGTGCCAATTATATAAGTTGAAGACAAACTATATGTAGGGGAAATGTTTTTAGATATGGATAGTAAAATATATTAGAAAGCCGTATAAGGTTTTGTGAGGGGGAATGGTTGGAGAGTCTAATAATAGTGCCTCGTATGCTACGGATGTAGATAGGGATGGACCCCTAGCAAAACCCATACCAAGAGAGCAGTCTTTCGGCCAGGCTGTGTTGCCAAATCATCACGCCATAGACCATGCTCGTCGACCGGTGCCCTTCGGCCGTTTATAGTTGCAGAAACGGTGGCTGGTGGGTGGATGCTCGTGGTAGCGGAGAATTGGAAGTTGATGTCCCTCCCTCACTCACACGGTTGGAAGGGGCGGAGGAGAAAATGAAAAGGAAATGCTAAATAAGTATTACCTCCATTTTTGAATATTTATCGCTTTTATTTTTAAACTAAAATATGATAAATAAATAAATAAAAGAACAGAAAGGGTAATTAGCAAAAGCTGAGTTTAAGTAGGACACACGCATACCAGTGATTATTGGGGGAGCGAGAGCCATCGCTTTCACACAAGTATGAGGTAGGCTTGCCGCAGCATGCACTGTGTATAATGGAGTTTATCAGGCAGACAAATAGGTAAGTGCACTCTGTACTGTATCACTACCGGACACAGCTCCTTTGCCGAGTGTCTCAGACACTCGGCAACGGCTATTTTACACTCGGCAAAGGCTTTGCCGAGTGTAACACTCAGCAAAGAACGCTCGGCAAACTGTACATCGGCAACGGCCTCTTTGCCGAGTACTTTTTGTCGGACACTCGACAAAGAAAAGTCACCGTCACGGCGCCAAGTGACGGTGACGGATCCTTTGTCGAGTGTCTTCTTAGGCACTCGGCAAAGAGGCCAATTTTGCCGAGTGTCTGCTATCATGGCCCTCGGCAAAGACGGCTCCAGTGGGCCCCACCGCCAGTCCCTTTGCCGAGTGTGCTGGGCGGCACTCGGCAAAGGTAGCTTCTTTGCCGAGTGTCTTGACCACAGCACTCGGCAAAGAAGGCTTTACCGATTCCCAGGTTTCCTCCTTTGCCGAGTGCCATGGTCACAGCACTCGGCAAAGATACCCTTTGCCGAGTGTTACACTCGGCAAAGTGACCAGGAAGTCCCTTTTTTATTTGTTTTTGCTGTTCCATCCAAACAAACAAAAGATATATATCATTCACATCACATTATATATCATTCGCATCACAGAATCAACACATTTATCATCAACACCATATATATCACAAATATCACCACATAAATCAGGTTTCACAGCACATAAGTCTCAATAAGTATCTCACAAGACCAAGTATAACTAACATCACCAACACTCACGAATATAAGTCTGGATCATCACAAAACAGGTCATCAACGAGGTGGGCATCTGGACTGGTTCGGCGAAGGGCTGGACGAAGCGTGAGGGTTGTTCGACGCCGCCGATTGACCCTGCACAGAGAAGAGATTGCATGTGTGAGAACATATGAATATATATCATGCAGTACTAAAATTTTGATACTCACAGGAGTAGCGAACTCAGCAGGGTCAGCTGCAGGGAACAACGGAGGTGGTGGAGCATGACCCTATGCGGCGCCAAGGCTCTGCATGTACGCGAACATCTCCGCCATCCTCTTCTCTAGCTCCTCACGTTGCCTCCTCTCATCATCTAGCTGAGTCTATAATATTTCGCCCTAATGTTACGATAATGCAAAGAGAAGATATATAATAATCAATGAACGATGAATAGATAAGGAATAACCTGGAGTTGCTGGATACGATGCTGTGAGCTGTCTTGCCGAGGTCGTATGGCTGGGCTTGCGCTCGTGCTCCTAGCTCGCACCTGAGATAGAGTGGGAGTGGAGGACGAGTCGATTGCCCCGTCGGCAATCCAGTACCGCCCATGCCTCTTGCCTCCTCCGACCCTGATGAGGACATCTCCGTTGATGTCCTCGGTCCTCGGATCGTAATCTGGCCCGTGGACCTCCTTGGCCATGGCGGTGTACTCACTGAGGCGGCTGGGATGGCGGGGTTGGTGTACGCCTCGGGCCCATCATCCGGGTTGTAGGTGATGTCGGACGTCGCCTTCCCCTTGTGGGCCATAGCAAATGCCGAGAACGTGGAGCAAGGCGCGCCACCATGTGCCACCGACTGCGAGATAACCAACGAGATGGTTAGAAATCATGTCTAATCGAAAGTTATATACCTAAATAAAAAAGAGCGCGTACCCATGCTTCCGCGTATTTGCCCAGGCTGCGGCTGCCTTGATGGTGGGAGGGACCTTGCATCATCAAACGTCGTTCCTGGCTAGCGTTGTGCGCCTCGTCCCACTCAGCCGAGCACCACCTCTGCACCATCTGCTCCCAACACTCAGGATGTGCGGCGCACCAATGAGGAATCATCTAAAAAAATACAAGTACATGGCATATTAGAAGATAAAATTAAGCATATTTAGTACCAATAATAAAGTTTTGTATTTACCTGCAAGTACTGGTCCGGAGTCAACGACATGGTTCGGGCGTCCTTCTTGCTCACCTTCTCCCCAAGGACGGAGCCGTGGTAAGTGACGATAGCCTGGATGCGCGCCTCGTAGTGCATGTCCACGACGAGCTTCTTACAGCTCGTAGTAGCCACCACATCCGCCCTGGCCTCGTATCCAGCCTCGCATCTGAAGAAATCCTACATACAAAGACGATGTATCCATACATTATTTCAAGAATATGCAACAAATGCGACTTATTAAACAATATAGTGCGAGGAAGACTTACCCACAGCTCTTGCTTCACCCGCTCCGCCTTGTTGTTGAATTGTCTGCCGTCCCGATCTACTGCATCGGGAGCGACGGCGTAGTGGTCGAAGGTGTATGCTAGGCTCGTCACTCAGACGTACTCGACAAGTCCAGGGAAGTGTTCCCTGCATAGAAGGCCGAGGATGCCATTGGGGTTGCGGCCGTGACCCCCTGCAATCTCCAAAACCATCCAAGACCTGTCCAAGTGATTAAGATAAAGTATTAGTTTTTATTATTAATTTGAACATATAATATGAAAAAGCAGCAACAACATCTAAAAAGTTACCTACCTCTCTCCATCAGGTCGTATCAGCGGACGTCTGTCACGAAGTATGGGTCACTGAGGGAGACTCGCGGGACCTCGCAGGTAGATACTCCTCGAACCTGAGGAGCCAGAACCTGAGACATCCTGCTGAGCGGCGTTGTCATCGTCGTCCTGCTGCGCCGCATCGTCGTCGTCCTGCTGCGCCACATCGACAGCGGCTTGCTGCTCCACCTGCTGCTGTACGGCGTCGTCCTGCTGCGCCTCCTCCTCCGTCCTACGGGTGCTCCTCCTCCCCCTCCCCCTCCTGGTCCTCGTCCCACCGCCCACCATCTTTGTCCAACAACCTACAATTAAGAGTAAGCAATTAAGCACAAATAAAAAATATGTATTTAGGAACATATGCAAAATAAATGAAATATAGCATTACATCGAATAAAAATAATCTTCATATGTGTCCGGGTTAGCCGGATCATAAGTGTCATCATCACTATCAACCATTTCATAGTCAACACCATCTGAAGGCGCAATTTCGTCATTGGCATTGCCTTCAAGCATTTCTAAGTCATTCTCATTTTGCACCTCATCATCCTCCTCATCAACAATCATTTCAATATCTACTTCCATTCCGATCGCTTCGGTTAAGTCTATCTCAAATCGCCCTTCTAGCCCATCTTCTTGGAAGAACTCTCCGTCATATGTGTCCGGGTCTAAGTTATAATCTTCATCGTCTGGAACACGTCCTGGCAGGGAGAGTGTACTGTCCGGAGAACAACAGGGAGGTGACGCCGAAACTCTGTCTCGGACCAGAGTAGAGCATGGAAACTAACACCATCTACGCAACCGCGGGCTGTCCAAAAAACGTGGACAATTCGAAACTGATACATTTGTAGATATGCAAAGATCTGCATATCTAAACTGTATCTCTTTCGAACGGGAGACACCTAACTGGGTTACGTGATCTACGACCATGATGCGGAAATAGAGGTTATACCTAGGGTGGCGGTGGAGTCAGGCTAGTGGGGCTGTGGCGGGTCGGTGCAGTGGCGACGCGACGCGGTGCAGGCAGACCCGCAGCGGCTAGGAAGACAAGTATCTTCTCTGTAAAAAAGAATCACAAGTATGTTAACACAAGTATTTGAAACACGAATTAAATATTCAATGTCCACTATGGATGGTTATTGCTTAACCACAACCCACTAATAACTAGATAGATAACTATATGTATAACCACAACCGACTAAATACTAACCACCTAATACTACCCACTAACTACTAAATAACTAAGTATAAATTTTGACAGCACCTCCCCTGCACGCGGAGGATACTAAAACCTGCATATTCAACTCACATTCATCACATCCGATCAAATTCGCATTTATCACATTCATATTCACGATATTCATACCTAACAAAAATGCTAACAAAACTAACAAACAACTAATTATAGCAACAAAACTAACATACCTAACAAAAATGCTAACGACGGTGCTCGCGACGGTGCGGCGAGGACACAGCTCGCGACGGTGCGGCGAGGCGGGTGCGGTGGGCGTGGCGGGCATGGCCGTGGGGAGGGGGCCCGGCGCGGCGAGTGGCCGCCGCGGCGAGCAGGTGGGCGGGCGCCTGAGTGGGGGGGCGCAGCGTGCCGGCGTGGGGAGGGGCAGACGGCGCGGCGGCGGGCAGATGGCTCGGCGGCGGGCAGAGAACGAAGAGAAAGAAGAGAGCGTGAGAGAAGAGAAAGGAGAAAGAAGAACGGTCGGATAGTTTATTTCCTGACTTTGCCGAGTGCCCGTGATCTCGCACTCGGCAAAGATTTTTTTAAAATTTTAAAATATTCTTTGCCGAGTGCCAGATCGCTGACACTCGGCAAAGTCTCCTTTGCCGAGTGCCCACTGGGCGGCACTCGGCAAATATACTTTTACAATTCTTTGACGAGTGTCAACCAGCTGGCACTCGGCAAAGGCTGCTTTGCCGAGTGTCATTCCTTGACACTCGGCAAAGTACATTTTTATTTTTTTAATTTTCCCAACCAAAATTTTTGTGGTATGTTCCTACACTATATAGACCTACATGTACCATTTTGAGACAATTAGAAAATTGTTTTCTATAACTAGTAGATTTAGTTTGTTTATTTAAATTTCTTCGAAAAAATCACATTTGAACTGCAGGTCACTCGAAACTTGGAATACCGTGCATGCAAAAATGATATCCATGCTAGTTAGCATAAGTTACGACCGATTTCAGGAGCGCACCGGAAACATCGAGCACCATGCTCACTCAACATGGCCGTGAACTTGCCATACAGATGTTTAAAAATTTTATAAAACACAAACAAACTTAGAAAATCATGAAACTTATCCACGTGTCATGATATCATATGTAGAGTCTGTGATAAAAAATTTAGAATGTTTGGAGAAAGTTGTGAGACATTATGTGTAGAAACCCGAGAGAACTACACATGAAATCATAGAGTTTCAATGTGGATCTCTTAGTTTTGTACACATAGTGCGTTACAGCTTTTTCGAAACTTTTTCAAATTTTTATCACAGCCTCTACATATGATATCATGACACGTGGACATGTTTCATGATTTTCTGACTCTGTTTGTGTTTTATACAATTTTTAAACACCTGGATGGCAAGTTCACGGTCATGTTGAGTGAGCATGGTGCTCGAAGTTTCTGGCCCGCTCCTGAAATCGGTCGTAACTTGTGCTAAGTAGCATGGATATCATTTTTGCATTCACGGTTTTCCAAGTTTCGAGTGACCTGCAGTTCAAATCTGAATTTTCTGAAGAAATTCAAATAAACAAACTAAATCTACTAGCTATAGAAAACACTGTTATAATTGTCCCAAAATGGTACATGTAGGTCTACATAGTGTAGGAACATACCACAAAAAGTTTGGTAACCAAAATTAAAAAAATAAAAATATGCTTTGCCGAGTGTCTACAGAAGACACTCGGTAAAGACTTTCTTTGCCGAGTGCCAGATATTTGACGCTCGACAAAGACTGACGGCCGTCAGCTGTAGACGGCCGCTAACGGCCCTTTGCCGAGAGCCGTCTTTGCCGAGTGTTCGACGCTCGGCAAAGCAGTCTTTGCCGAGTGCTTGGCTGTGCCGAGTGTCGTGCACTTGGTAAATAAGCTCTTTACCGAGCGCAGGACTTTACCGAGTGCCCGATAAAAAGCACTCGACAAAGCCGCCGGCACTCGGCAAAGGCCCGGATTCCGGTAGTGTATAATGGAGTATACTGATGCATTCGCAATTCGCATACAGCATGTGTGCATGTGTTGGACTGAGTTGTCATCCATTTATTAAGAAAAAAATCAAAGGGAAACAATTCGACGAGATGTCAAACCAGCGTGGTGATCCAGGCCCACTGTCTCGGTAGGTGGGTGATGAGCTCAGTGCCCTCAGGTGTCAAATTAAATGATACTCTCTATATACTAAATTAGTAGTCGTTTTAGTTTTCATCTTTATATCTATATTCAAATAAATAAAAATGAATCTAGACATATATACAAAACACATACATCAATTATTGAATGAATTTATTAAAAAGGCAAAAACCACTTTTATTTCGGTACGGAGAGAGTATCATATATATGGTGGTACGTGTCGGAGTTTGGAGACTCACAAACGAGGTCTTCTCTTCCTTTAGAACCCCGTGTAATTTAGAGCGTGTTTGTTTGAGATTATAATCTATCTATATTATAGTTTAAAATAAGTTAGATTATTTAATCTGAACTGATTATAATTCTAAACAAATGGGCCTTTAATTCAACCGTCTATACATTCCTCCTATCCGGAAGTTGTATAAAGGGCACCGTCCTTGGAAGAAATCCGAGCGTTGTTAGAGGCCGTTGCCTCCCCCGTGCTTCCTTTGCATGCGGACCAGGGGCTTTCCTCAGTGAGCGCGGGCATTGATGGGCCACCTCAGTCGGTGCCTTACTCGCAGGAGGCTCCTTTTTCAACGAACAGCTCCCTAGGGGCGCCGCCCTCCTTACGTCAACCGTTGTCCACGATGTGACGGAACTTCCCAAGTCATTAGGTCCACCTACAGTTGTCCTTGTCCAACAGACATCAGACAACCCTGTAGATGTTCCTGAATCACTTGACAAGTTCGGTATCTTTTCTCTTACCTTTCTAGGAACGTTTCACCCGTCTGACAGACAATATGTTCATCGGAGATGCGGAAATGCGGAAGTGATTACATAAACTTACATTTATTTAAAAAGTAAGAGTAAGTCATTTATTACAGACCAGAGTATAAAGCGAGTGCTGAAAAGTATTATTACAATACCTGGGAGGCAAAAACTCCTCCCATTAAGTTCTTTACATAAAAGTTTTTAAGGAGGACTCGGTCCTCCAGCAGCTTCATTCTTGATTGTCTTCATTTTTCACCACCTTGGTACAAAAACAACAAAAGTTTGTTGTCTCCTCACCTAAAAAGAACGGGGGAATAAACCCTGAGTATGGAATTACTCAGCAAGTCTTACCCGACTAAAGAAAAGACTCTCAAGGGTATGCTGGTTATATGGGAGTCAAGGTAAGGCCTTTCAATAATCAAAGACTCTGTTTGCAGAATTGCTTACTAAAGTGGATCCTTAAAATCTAGTTTTATTGTCAGGTTAGTAAATTACCTGTGTCTAGAGTTCTTTCTACTCTAGTTCAAACACTTGTCCTACACTAGCCAGTTTCTCATCAATCCCTTTATCTTTAGTGGAATTCTACGTATAGGTCAGTGGCCAAGTCTCCATAACCGCGGAGGTACGACGATCCGAATCGATTATACTCAGCTAAGGATCTCCGATCACACGACATATGTAGCACTTAACCCTTGCATGTCAACCCGCCACCGGGTTTCTTAAGACCAGATCAGGTTCACGCAAACCGAGAGCACAGATACACCACCGTCCAGCCTTTTGCCACGGAGGGTACACGCTACTCTCGCCACCGCTCCACGCCCATTTCGTGTTATCTTATTCTGGCCTTAGTCTACCCGAGGCAAAGCTTACCCATGACGAGGCATGTGACCAGTTAAAGGGTCCTCGGTCAGCAGGCCTACATCGACACTGTCCTTAAACGACTCAGACGGAGACACTACACCGAGACTCTCTTCTCGTGCAAGTCACCCGCCCGGTCTCAGCTTAATCATTTAACCCCAAAGGTTGGTACCTGGCAGAGGTACATCTTTTCCGATGTTGGACCCATCATGGCCAGGATGGATCCACCATTGAGTTTTGTTTTAAAAAACATCCCAACCACTTTTGCCACATCATCTTTTGTAAAAACAAAACATTTTGTTTTACTAAAGCAAGGCTAAGCATCAAAAAATCTTTTGTAAAACAAGGATTTCAAGGAGAGTAATCAAATCCAAGGAAGGTAATGCAGGAATTGTTTAAGCAATCAACGCCTATCACCTAATGCATCAAGCAAGTGAAAAAGATTGTTAAAACACAAGGGGGTGGCAAATGCACCGGGGCTTGCCTTTGTTTATGGGTGAGTTAGGCTCGGATCCACAAATATCGAAGTAGAAACAATTCCCAGCCTGAGTTTCCAAAGGTGGTGGTACTTGCTCTTCAGTGGCTTCCACTTCTTCCTCGTGTTCTAATCATAACCATACATATGTATATAAGAATGAATGCCATGTAATGCTCATGAGAGTGCGAAGATAATACAAATTTGTTATCTAAGGTCTTGAATACAACTTTCCTTCACGAAACTCCGAGAACTTAGGGTTTCCAGAGTCAGTAAAGGAGTTCACAGGGCAGGGGGTTTTGGGGTTTAGGTGTCAAACAAGGTCCAAATCAAGCCAAACTCTACCCAAGGTTTCTAAATAATATGAGGAACTCATATAAAAAGTTTGAGCATTTTTGGGGTTACCATTTATCTTTTAAAAATCTAGAACCACTACCTTAAATTATTTTAAATACCTTAAAATTCCTAATTTAACCTAAAAATCATGAAACTATTTTTATTAAATTCTAGGGAAAATAAGAAGCCCAGGAAAATTTGTTTCACAATTTTATGAATTTTCTGTAGTTTTCTACATATTTCTAAAGTTTCTCTGAAAAAAATGAAAAAGTTTGAATAGTACTGGGCCAGAAGCAGCCCATACGGCCCAGCCACTCAGAGAAACGGGGCGCGCCCGCGCCCGCGTTGGTAGTCTTGCAGAAGGGCCCTCGAGGTTTTCCCTGTTTGGGGATGGGTCCTTCCACTGTTTAACACAGTCGCTGACATATTGCAGAAATGCCCTCAGGTTTCTATTTCTTCACCGTGTCCGGTCCTCGACGAAGCTCCGCACGGGAAGCCGAAATCCGGCGAGCTATACCGGCCAAAGAGGGCGAAGACCGACGCTAATCTTTGGTTCACACCTGATTCTACCCCTAAGGAGTATTTCCCCTCACTCAATTTCTGAATTGGGGCTCTATCGTAATCTGTCCACGGGGACAGCGGAAAAACTTGAAGGAACCGCATGTTCCAAGCGATTCACGGTGGTATAATCCAATTGGATAGGTTGGGGAGCATCACGGTTACCTAGGAATACTTAAACGGGGAAGTAGAAGACGTGAGCTAACTCAAATCGCGCTGGTCACGGAAGGATTCTTGCGGCGGAGCTAAGAACAGGGAGGAAAGGACTCGTGGGTTCTTCAGTGGAATTAAGCCAATTGATTGATCGCTTGAGCGCGTGATGCAACGACGAAGCAACACCAGGACCCAATTTATAGTCGGCCGGCCGAAGATGGATGAGATCCCCGAGCTATGACTGCGCTGGCGAGCACACCCGCGCGGTGGATTCCGGTGACAGCGCGGTGATCGCCGTTTAACCGGAGCCTGCCACCTCAGTGACACTCTGACACGTCGCCGGTAACTTTTGCCGTGGCCGCCGACGTCTTACCTGAGCCACGGCGACATCCTTATCGCCGACGAGCCGATCCTTATCCACGGCGCGATTTTACTGAAAATCGATGAACAGTGCACCGGATTCAGTAGAAAGCTTACCTGACAGACCAAGTTGGAGCCCTATTTTCTCTAATTTTTATGTGGAACCTAAGCCTACTTTCTGCATCGAAGTTGTAGTGGTACATACCAGCTACAACTTTGTTATAGGAATCATGCTTAAACTCGCACTGGATCTGAGTTGAATTGGCTCTCAAACTTGGATCCAAGTCACTATTAGTCTGAAATTCAGACAGTATTAGTGTGACACCCTGACTTCAGGCTTGATTATCCCCAATATTTTCTTAACAACTGTGCTAACACTTTTAAGCAAAGTTGTTCCCCTTAGTTTGGTCTACAATTTTGATGTGGTTCCCTAGGGCAAAAACCCTATATTTTAAAAGTTGCATGGCTCCAAAGTTGAGCTCATCAATCTGAAATTCAGACTTAACATGAAATCACAACTAAGGGCCTTTTTGCAAATGAATCCAAATCTTAGGGTTTGGCTTCCAAATTCACACCTTAGTGAACCAAGTGACTTAAGATACTTTATTAACTTGGTTTTTGCACTTTAGTCCAAATGTGCATCAATTTTGCACATAAGCCCCTAGGTTTTAGTTTTAGAGTTTTCTAGGGTTCAAATGGGGATTTTTGGTATCCCAGGGGTACAAAAGTGATTCAAGTTCATTTTTGGGAACATTTTGTGACCATTCCCCTAAAGCTTTTAGGTTTTCTTAATTTGGGTTATGTCTTACCCCTTTAATTCCTATTTAGGGTTGAGTTTCCTATTCCAGGGTCTTGTTTGCAAAACACCAAAACAATACAACTTGTTTGAAATTTTTACCTAGTAAATACACTCTAGGTGTGTCAAACATATGCAATGCCAATGTTTATGATGCCATGCTCAAGTTTTAGTTACAGTAACACCAGGGGTGTTACATCCTTCCCCCCATAAAAGAATCTCGTCCCGAGATTAAAAGTCCTAGGGTGAGTAATGGAAAAGGAAATGTGTCACATTTTTATTCCCTTATTTCTGGTACAAGGCAGGGGGTGGTGTGGGGGTCACTTCTTTATTACAACACTAAATATACTTTACAAATTACATGAGGCTAAAAAGCCTGGGAAATTCTTATCTAAAAAGTCTTGAGTTTCCCATGTAGCCTCTTCTTCAGAATGTTGGTTCCACTGTATCTTATAGAACTTGAGAGTTTTTCTCCGGGTAACCCTGTCTCTTTGATCCAAGACTCGAATAGGGTGCTCAGAATATGTCAAGTCCGGCTCAAGGACAACATCTGTCACTTCAATGGTTCGATCTAGAACCCGAAGACACTTCTTCAATTATGACACATGGAACACATTATGTACAACAGACAATGCTTCAGGGAGTTGGAGTCGGTATGCCACTGGTCCACACTGTTCAAGTATAGGGAAAGGACCAATGTACCGGGGTGCCAGCTTTCCTTTAACCCCGAAACGCGATACTCCCTTCATTGGTGAAACCTTCAGGTAGACATAGTCCCCTTCAAGAAAATATAATGGCATTCGCCGTTTGTCTGCATAGCTCTTCTGACGAGCTTGGGCTGTCTTCATATTACGAATTATTTTCTGAACTTTTTCTTCAGTTTCTTTTACCATATCAGGTCTAAAGAAATACCTTTCTCCAGGTTCAGACCAATTTAGCGGAGTGCGACATCGCCGACCATATAAAGCTTCGAAGGGTGCCATCTTGATACTTTCTTGATAGCTATTATTATATGAAAACTCCGCCAATGGCAAACATTCATCCCATTTTTGCGAGAAGTCCAGAACACAGGCTCGCAACATATCTTCAAGTATTTGATTAACCCTCTCAGTCTGTCCACTGGTTTGAGGATGGTAGGCCGAACTGTGGAGCAGCTTAGTACCTAGGGATTTATGAAGTTCTTCCCAAAATTTGGATACGAATTGTGGTCCGCGGTCCGACACTATAGTCTTTGGAACACCATGCAAACTGAGAATGCGAGCAATGTACAATTGGGCATAAACAGCAACTGGGTGCACTGTCTTGACAGGCAGAAAATGAGCAACCTTCGTAAGCCTATCAACAATAACCTAGATGGAATCATACCCTTTTGCAGTTCTGGGTAATCCCACAATAAAGTCCATACTTATGTCTTCCCATTTCCATGTCGGTATAGGTAGAGACTGTAATGGACCGGCAGCTTTCAAGTGTATGGCTTTGACACGTCTGCAGGTGTCACACCTAGCCACATAACGTGCAATCTCGATCTTCATCTTTGTCCACCAGTAATGTTGCTTCAGATCTTGGTACATCTTAGTGCTTCCGAGATGAATAGAATAGCGGCTAAGATGTGCTTCATCAAGAATTTGCTGGCGGATCTCTTCATTCTTCGGCACCACTATGCGGTTATTGAACCATACAATGTCTTGATTATCTTCGTTGAAACATTTGGCTTTTCTAGCCCTTATCTTCTCACGAATGTGTTTCATACCCGCATTATCCCTTTGAGCATCAATTATCCTTTGCAAGATGATTGACTCAAGCTTTAGCTGATTCAGGGTTCCTTGTTGGACCATTCCCAGGTTTAGCTTCTCCATTTCCTGACATAACGTATTGTCAGAGGCCTTCATCGTAAGGCAGTGACAGGAAACCTTACGGCTAAGTGCATCTGCCACTACATTAGCTTTGCCTGGGTGACAATGAATTTCTAGTTCATAGTCTTTAATAAGCTCAAGCCATCGCCTTTGCCTCATGTTCAATTCTGACTGGGTGAAGATATACTTCAAGCTTTTATGATCTGTATAAATGTGACAGATATTTCCCAGCAGATAATGACGCCAAATCTTCAGGGCATGAACCACAGCAGCTAGCTCCAGATCATGAGTTGGGTAATGCTCCTCATGTCGGCGCAACTGCCTTGAAGCATATGCAATTACTCGGCCTTCTTGCATTAATACACAGCCGAGTCCACTGCCTGATGCATCACAATATACATCAAAAGGCTTGGTGATGTCCGGTTGAGCCAATACCGGAGCAGTGGTTAATAATGTCTTCAATTGTTCAAAAGCTTCATTACACTTAGAAGACCAATTAAATTTACTATCATTCTTCAATAAACTTGTGATTGGCTTCACAAGCTTAGAAAAATCTGGTATGAATCTGCGATAATATCCAGCTAGTCCAAGAAAACTCCGGACTTGGTGAATCGTGGTTGGGGGTTTCCACTCCAGAATATCCTTGACTTTGCTAGGATCTACCGCAATTCCCTTGGCAGATAACACATGCCCCAAAAATTGAATTTCCTCCAGCCAGAACGCGCACTTGCTGAACTTGGCATACAACTGATGTTCCCTCAAGCGCGTCAATACAATCCGCAAATGTTGAGCATGCTCCTCTTCATTTTTGGAATATATCAAGATATCGTCGATGAAGACCACCACGAACTTGTCCAACTCGGGCATGAACACCGAGTTCATCAAATAAGTGAAATGGGCAGGAGCATTTGTTAGTCCGAAGGACATTACCAAATATTCAAATAAACCATACCGCGTAGTAAACGCGGTTTTCGGTATATCCTCGGGCCGAATACGGATTTGGTGATAGCCCGACCTGAGATCGATCTTGGAGAATACCCTCGCTCCAGTTAGTTGATCAAATAAGATATCGATCCTCGGAAGAGGGTACTTCTTCTTGATGGTGACCTCATTCAGGGGTCGATAATCCACGCACATTCGTAAGGTTTGATCCTTCTTCTTAACAAAAATGGCGGGGCAACCCCATGGAGACGAGCTTGGCCGGATGAATCCTTTATTCAGTAGATCTTGTAATTGAATCTTCAATTCTGCCAACTCATTAGGAGGCATACGGTACGATCTTCGGGAAATGGGAGCCATACCGGGCTTTAACTCAATTACAAATTCTACATCTCTCTCAGGTGGCAGTCCAGGCAAATCTTCTAGAAATACATCTGGAAACTCACATACTACTGGAATATCCTTGATCTCCGGTACAATGGCTTCATATATTCTACCAGAAGCTTTGGCTGGATTGGTTACGGGGATGGACAAAAGAATCTCTTCTTGATTATAGCTCAACCTGACGGTTCTCAGCACAATGTTGAGAATTGCCTTATGTTGGGTTAACCAATTCATACCCAAAATTACATCTATATCCTGGCCTTTCAGAACAATCATGTTAGCAGGAAAGTTCCGTCCGGCCATTGTTACTGGCACTTGATAGGCCACTTCTCTAGTAAAAATTTGTCCCCCAGGTGAATGAATTTTAAACCCTTCTTTTGATTCATGACATGAAATGTGATGTTGCTCCACAAATTTCTTGCTAATAAATGTATGCGAAGCACCAGAATCAAAAAGAATAATTGCAGGGTGACTGGCCACGAGAAACGTACCCATCATCACCGGTTCACCTTCCGGTGTAGTGGCCACTTGAGTATAGTATATCCGCCCCGTCTTCTTTGTATTCTTCCCCACATTGTTTCCCTTGGGCTGAGCTGATTTCCCAGATCCTTGCTGATTATTTGACTGATTCTGCTTGGGATATGGGCAATCCTTGATGAAATGCCCAGACTTGCCACAATTGAAACACCCGGTTGAAGAGCTGGGCAAAGCAGGGAATCGAGTGCCCGGGGCACCCGGCTGACTTGGGGTAGTGGGGGCATTATTGGGACGAATAATTATTGGCTGCTTGAAAGGGAATGAGGGTGGACGAGAAAAAGAGCGATTTTGGCTAGAAGGCTCGATCACAAACCGTTGCCTTTTTGCCTAGCCCTGATTAGACTTCTCACCTCCAAATCCCTTGTTTTTCCCGGAACCTGCATATTTTGCTTCAACAGATAGGGCTGTGCTGACAGCCTTTCCATACGTAAGATCTATGCAGGTTGCCATTTTTCTCTGCAATCGATCATTTAGACCTCTCATAAAGCAATTCTTCTTTTTTAAATCAGTGTTCACCTGATCGATTGCATATTGCGACAGGTGATTGAACTTATTGAGATACTGATTAACAGTATCTCCTCCTTGTTTTAGCTTCATGAACTCTTCTTGCTTCATATGAAGAACACCCTCCGGGATATAGTGTTCACGGAAGGCCACCTTAAATTCTTCCCATGTTACTTGATGGTTAGCAGGTTGAATAGCCACGAAATTTCCCCACCAGGTGCTGGCAGGGCCGCGCAGTTGTTGCGCTGCGAATAAAGGCTTCTGGGTCTCTGAACAGCGCAGAAGACCAAATTTTTGCTCAATAACCCGTATGCATTCATCTGCTTCCAACGGGTCCTCAGCCTTGACAAATAGTGGTGGTCGGGTTTCAGAGAAATCCAAATATGTGGTTTCACGGGGGCCCTGTTGATAACCCCTTCCACCCTGCTGCTGAAATTGTTGGCCCGCCATTTCTCTCAGAAAGCGGGTATTGTCTGCAGTTGCGTTCACCAAGGCGGCAATCGCCTCGGCCAATGTGGGAGGAACCGGAGGTGGATTTGGGGTAACCTCCCTCCCCCTAGAAGTTCCTGCTGCATCCTGTCCTCAAGTCCTGTTAGGCATCTAAGGCAAAGAACATTTGAAACAAATATAATATGCCAGAGAAACCTTCCATTTTACATTACCATCAAGAGTAATGATACAGACTCGATGTTATACAGCAGGATACATTACCCATTATACAATAGTTCAACCTATTATACAGCATACTACTTCTATTTCTACTACTACACTACTACTCCTGCTTCTGGTTGCTCTTGGCAGCTTCGTCGTCAGGTGTGGGAGACCATTCATCGACCAGCCTCATAGAAGGAGGGGGCCTAAAAAGGTCTAACTCACCACCAAGCGCTTCTCCCGCAACATGCGAGGGTCCGGCTTCCGACCTGACAGGATCCGCAGGGGCATTTGGGTGTAATTGCGAATACAATACATGAACTTCCTCATGTAAAGTATTGCAATACGTCTGCAAGTTGTCAATAGCAGTGCTAAGTTCTTCGACTCGGGCTCGAGCCTTCGCTTCCTTAGCCCAGGCTACTGAACGAGATTGTACCGCCCAATCAAGCGCCAAATCCTGATCAGCAAGTTGATCTTGCAGGCGGCGGATGTAACTTCTTAATTCATTTATTCGGTCGCCATCCACGACCCATAAATTGGTCCTGCGTTGCAATTTCGTTTGAAGCTGATTCACTCGAGCTTCAAGCTCTCCAATCGGATCATTGCTCCCGCTACTGCTATCTTCCTCCCGTGGGGCAAGTTGGTGTCGAGGTACACCGATAGGCCCAGTATGCTTTCGCGCAGTTTTCCTTGTACGCGGCGGCATTTTCTAAGGGGGAAAATTTATTAGTACAATTCTTAGCATGATGCATGAATAATTACAGAATCAACCTTAGTTGATTCAACCTTCTATACATTGCACTCTTCCTATCTGGTCTTTGAAATAAACTCTTCAGAGATGCTTAGGTAAGAAGAGAAGTAATTTTCTAGATAAGTCTAAGAAAATCTTTTTGAAGATGCTACATAATATCTGCCAGGAAGGGCTACGCTCCGATACCAGCTGTGACGAAACTTCCCAAGTCATTAGGCCCACCTACAGTTGTCCTTGTCCAACAGACATCAGACAACCCTGTAGATGTTCCTGAATCACTTGACAAGTTCGGTATCTTTTCTCTTACCTTTCCAGGAACGTTTCACCCGTCTGACAGACAATATGTTCATCGGAGATGCGGAAATGCGGAAGTGATTACATAAACTTACATTTATTTAAAAAGTAAGAGTAAGTCATTTATTACAGACCAGAGTATAAAGCGAGTGCTGAAAAGTATTATTACAATACCTGGGAGGCAAAAACTCCTCCCATTAAGTTCTTTACATAAAAGTTTTTAAGGAGGACTCGGTCCTCCAGCAGCTTCATTCTTGATTGTCTTCATTTTTCACCATCTTGGTACAAAAACAACAAAAGTTTGTTGTCTCCTCACCTAAAAACAACGGGGGAATAAACCCTGAGTATGGAATTACTCAGCAAGTCTTACCCGACTAAAGAAAAGACTCTCAAGGGTATGCTGGTTATATGGGAGTCAAGGTAAGGCCTTTCAATAATCAAAGACTCTGTTTGCAGAATTGCTTACTAAAGTGGATCCTTAAAATCCAGTTTTATTGTTAGGTTAGTAAATTACCTATGTCTAGAGTTCTTTCTACTCTAGTTCAAACACTTGTCCTACACTAGCCAGTTTCTCATCAATCCCTTTATCTTTAGTGGAATTCTACGTATAGGTCAGTGGCCAAGTCTCCATAACCACGGAGGTACGACGATCCGAATCGATTATACTCAGCTGAGGATCTCCGATCACATGACATATGTAGCACTTAACCCTTGCATGTCAACCCGCCACCGGGTTTCTTAAGACCAGATCAGGTTCACGCAAACCGAGAGCACAGATACACCACCGTCCAGCCTTTTGCCACGGAGGGTACACGCTACTCTCGCCACCGCTCCACGCCCATTTCGTGTTATCTTATTCTGGCCTTAGTCTACCCGAGGCAAAGCTTACCCATGACGAGGCATGTGACCAGTTAAAGGGTCCTCGGTCAGCAGGCCTACATCGACACTGTCCTTAAACGACTCAGACGGAGACACTACACCGAGACTCTCTTCTCGTGCAAGTCACCCGCCCGGTCTCAGCTTAATCATTTAACCCCAAAGGTTGGTACCTGGCAGAGGTACATCTTTTCCGATGTTGGACCCATCATGGCCAGGATGGATCCACCATCGAGTTTTGTTTTCAAAAACATCCCAACCACTTTTGCCACATCATCTTTTGTAAAAACAAAACATTTTGTTTTACTAAAGCAAGGCTAAGCATCAAAAAATCTTTTGTAAAACAAGGATTTCAAGGAGAGTAATCAAATCCAAGGAAGGTAATGCAGGAATTGTTTAAGCAATCAACGCCTATCACCTAATGCATCAAGCAAGTGAAAAAGATTGTTAAAACACAAGGGGGGTGGCAAATGCACCGGGGCTTGCCTTTGTTTATGGGTGAGTCAGGCTCGGATCCACAAATATCGAAGTAGAAACAATTCCCAGCCTGAGTTTCCAAAGGTGGTGGTACTTGCTCTTCAGTGGCTTCCACTTCTTCCTCGTGTTCTAATCATAACCATACATATGTATATAAGAATGAATGCCATGTAATGCTCATGAGAGTGCGAAGATAATACAAATTTGTTATCTAAGGTCTTGAATACAACTTTCCTTCACGGAACTCCGAGAACTTAGGGTTTCCGGAGTCAGTAAAGGAGTTCACAGGGCAGGGGGGTTTTGGGGTTTAGGTGTCAAACAAGGTCCAAATCAAGCCAAACTCTACCCAAGGTTTCTAAATAATATGAGGAACTCATATAAAAAGTTTGAGCATTTTTGGGGTTACCATTTAACTTTTAAAAATCTAGAACCACTACCTTAAATTATTTTAAATACCTTAAAATTCCTAATTTAACCTAAAAATCATGAAACTATTTTTATTAAATTCTAGGGAAAATAAGAAGCCCAGGAAAATTTGTTTCACAATTTTATGAATTTTCTGTAGTTTTCTACATATTTCTAAAGTTTCTCTGAAAAAAATGAAAAAGTTTGAATAGTACTGGGCCAGAAGCAGCCCATACGGCCCAGCCACTCAGAGAAACGGGGCGCGCCCGCGCCCGCGTTGGCAGTCTTGCAGAAGGGCCCTCGAGGTTTTCCCTGTTTGGGGATGGGTCCTTCCACTGTTTAACACAGTCGCTGACATATTGCAGAAATGCTCTCAGGTTTCTATTTCTTCACCGTGTCCGGTCCTCGACGAAGCTCCGCACGGGAAGCCGAAATCCGGCGAGCTATACCGGCCAGAGAGGGCAAAGACCGACGCTAATCTTTGGTTCACACCTGATTCTACCCCTAAGGAGTATTTCCCCTCACTCAATTTCTGAATTGGGGCTCTATCGTAATCTGTCCACGGGGACAGCGGAAAAACTTGAAGGAACCGCATGTTCCAAGCGATTCACGGTGGTATAATCCAATTGGATAGGTTGGGGAGCATCACGGTTACCTGGGAATACTTAAACGGGGAAGTAGAAGACGTGAGCTAACTCGAATCGCGCTGGTCACGGAAGGATTCTTGCGGCGGAGCAAAGAACAGGGAGGAAAGGACTCGTGGGTTCTTCAGTGGAATTGAGCCAATTGATTGATCGCTTGAGCGCGTGATGCAACGACGAAGCAACACCAGGACCCAATTTATAGTCGGCCGGCCGAAGATGGATGAGATCCCCGAGCTGTGACTGCGCTGGCGAGCACACACGCGCGGCGGATTCCGGTGACAGCGCGGTGATCGCCGTTTAACCGGAGCCTGCCACCTCAGTGACACTCTGACACGTCGCCGGTAACTTTTGCCGTGGCCGCCGACGTCTTACCCGAGCCATGGCGACATCCTTATCGCCGGCGAGCCGATCCTTATCCACGGCGCGATTTTACTGAAAGTCGATGAACAGTGCACCGGATTCAGTAGAAAGCTTACCTGACAGACCAAGTTGGAGCCCTATTTTCTCCAATTTTTATGTGGAACCTAAGCCTACTTTCTGCATCGAAGTTGTAGTGCTACATACCAGCTACAACTTTGTTATAGGAATCATGCTTAAACTCGCACTGGATCTGAGTTGAATTGGCTCTCAAACTTGGATCCAAGTCACTATTAGTCTGAAATTCAGACAGTATTAGTCTGACAGCCTGACTTCAGGCTTGATTATCCCCAATATTTTCTTAACAACTATGCTAACACTTTTAAGCAAAGTTGTTCCCCTTAGTTTGGTCTACAATTTTGATGTGGTTCCCTAGGGCAAAACCCCTATATTTTAAAAGTTGCAAGGCTCCAAAGTTGAGCTCATCAATCTGAAATTCAGACTTAACATGAAATCACAACTAAGGGCCTTTTTGCAAATGAATCCAAATCTTAGGGTTTGGCTTCCAAATTCACACCTTAGTGAACCAAGTAACTTAAGATACTTTATTAACTTGGTTTTTGCACTTTAGTCCAAATGTGCATCAATTTTGCACATAAGCCCCTAGGTTTTAGTTTTAGAGTTTTCTAGGGTTCAAATGGGGATTTTTGGTATCCCAGGGGTACAAAAGTGATTCAAGTTCATTTTTGGGAACATTTTGTGACCATTCCCCTAAAGCTTTTAGGTTTTCTTAATTTGGGTTATGTCTTACCCCTTTAATTCCTATTTAGGGTTGAGTTTCCTATTCCAGGGTCTTGTTTGCAAAACACCAAAACAATACAACTTGTTTGAAATTTTTACCTAGTAAATGCACTCTAGGTGTGTCAAACATATGCAATGCCGATGTTTATGATGCCATGCTCAAGTTTTAGTTACAGTAACACCAGGGGTGTTACACATGAGAGGGTCGCGGTCCTTCTGTCATCAAGGAGGATCACATCCTGAGGACGAAGATGGATGCTATAGGGCATCCGGGGCGTGCGACCGTTTTGCGGTGGTTGGGGGAGTATTTTGTTATCCTCGAGCTCGGACGTCAGTTGTCCACGGTGGCCTAGCCTTTCGAGGAGGCGCGGGGTTCGTGACTTCGTTCGAGAAGCCATCAATAAGGGGTTACTGTGGCAGGGTCCGGACTCATTAAGATGGCGAGGCCTAAGCACCCTGTAGTGAGGGAGGGCTCTCCGAGGGCCCACCTGAGTCTTAGCGAGGCGTCGTTGCCAGGATGCAGTGCCGAAGGACCTTCGTCTAGGCTTTTGGCAGAAGGTGTGGCTTGTTCTCTTCCTTCTTTGACTTTTGACCATCTGGTTCCCAGCGGGTTTCTTATATGATTTTCTGTTTTTTTCGCCAGCAATGGTGCTAGAGTAACTTTCACGTGAGAAGGACCGCCTCCGGGCTCTCAATGCTGAGCACTCCGATCTGTCCATGGTCATTGACCTCGTGTGCGGTCATCTCAGGATTCCTCGATCGAGGGAATCGTTCGCCAAGACCTCCCGGATGATGCCAATCACCAGCTGCATCTATGAACTGGAGGATGTCGTGTTCCGGCTCGGGGTCCACCATGCCCTAGTCGCCGCTCGATCGAGCGAGATTGAGTATGCCTCGGGTATGCCGGCAGTCGATGATACGACGAGCTCCAAGACCTAGGAGTGTTGGTGGGACTCGCCATGCGACGCCCGACCTATGGTCGTCCATTTTTTGCATTTCCTAGAGAGAAAAAGTAGAGGATTATTTTTTCCTAGAAGATTTGTAAGAGAAGAAATACACTAATAAATATCATCAGGGTCTTTGCGCTGCGCTTTTCGGTTCATCTTCGTTAGTGGTCATCCCACCAGGATGCGTTTTCACAAGTTTTTAGGTCCCCCGGTTCCACTCGTGATCATCGTCGTAGCCTTCGAGGCATAGGCGTTTGCAGTCACTACCGACTTCTCTGATAGGTCCTTCCGTCCGCGTCACATGTCCCTTTTGGTCCGCTCTAGCGAGGATGAAAGTAGGATTGCCCCGCCCGACTTCCTTCCTCAAGGTTCGATCATGGGGGTCTCTGGTTACGTTGTCCTAAGCCACCTTCCCGTCGAGGGTGCCCTAGGAGAGAAGGAGCGACGTGGCATTGCGTTTCGCTGAAGACCCTTTTGAAAGTCACCTAAAGGGGGTGAATAGGCGAAACCTAAAAATTATAAACTTTGAACACACATTATACCCGGGATTAGTGTTAGAAATAATTCGGAGTGCAGAAGATAGTTTCTCTTGCAATGAGTTGCTCAATCAATACGGATAACTTTGGGAGCAAACTCAAAACGATGTGAGCAAGAGAACTTGAGAAAGGAGAGGTGAGAAACAAATCGAGTGATGAAGATCAACACAAATGAATAGGTGATTTGTTTCCTGAGGTTCGGTTCTAAAGAACCTAGTCCCCGTTGAGGAGGCCACAAAGGCCGAGTCTATTCCAACCCTTTTCCTCTCTCAATCGGTCACTTAGATCGGTTGAGTGCTTCTTCTTAATCACACGGGTCACTAAGACCCTGCAAGGATCACCACATAATTAGGTGTCTCTTGCTAGCTTTACAAAACACTTGAGAAGTTTAGAATGAGAAGAAGAAAGCACGATTAAAAGACAAGCAACAAGAGCAATATGAAAAGACACAAATCACACTCTCTCAAGTCACTAATCACTAATGATCACTGGTCACAATTATGGAACTTGGAGAGATTTGGAAGCTTGAATGTGTCTTTGGTTGAAGTGAATGCTCTTGTATTGAATGAGAGTGAATGAGAGGCTTGCATGAAGTGAATGGAGGTGGTTGCGGTTGTATTTATAGCCTCCAACCACTTCCTAGTCATTGCTTCTTTTCTGCCGACCGCGGACGGTCCGCGCCCCCTGTCCGGACGGTCCGCCCCTACACATCAACGGCTGGAATCGCAACGGTCAACAGTAACGGCTGTATCAACAGCTATAGTGCATTTAATGCGTCGTCAGATGTCAGATAAAGTAGTTACGGACGGTCCAACCATGCACCCCGGATGGTCCGCGAGGACGCTAAAAATGCATTTTACCGAACCTATCACCTTCGAGTTTTTCTGATTTTTAACGACCGAACGGTCCACGCCTGAGGGTGGATGGTCCGTGCTTGGTCTCGAACGGTACTTGCTTCTCCTTCAAACGATCCATAGTATTAACTTGTGTTTTTACAGTGTTCCTGTCCGAGCTCACCTTGGTGTCGCGGAAGGTACATCGCAAGGGCCCAGACGGTCCGCGCATAGGTGTTTTTCTAAAAAGCTTCTCCTGTCTGGAATAATCTACGGTATTCCAGACAGTCAACTTAGAGTAGTTGTAGATGAACTTATCCACCTGACAAATGATCAACTGGGCAAACTAGATAGTCCATAAGGTTTGTGATGGTCGTCAAACACCAAAATCGATTATAGGAAATGTTGAGGTCATTTCCCTTTCAATTTCCCCCCTCGTGGCTGACTGTCCAGTCAGGGCTTGGTCTCGGGTGAGTCATGACTGTGTCTCCCATCGGGGTTGCTTCTAGCGAGTCATGACTGCCTATCTCGCCAGAGGATGGCCTCGGGCTAGAGATGTCAATGGGGAATTCCCCATCGGGTTATAACATCCCATACCCATCCCCATCATGTTTGATCTATCCCCATACCCATCCCCATACCCATCATGGGTGCAAGACTCATCCCATACCCATCCCCATTCGGGTTTCGGGTCCCCAATGGGTCCCCATCCCCAATTAAGGGATAACTAGGTACTAATAGGTAGCACAAACAATCTAGATTTCAGACATCACCACATCGGCAAGCACTCATCCATGAACCATGATCCATTCATCCATCCATCAGAAAAGATATAAGTACTTTGGGACTGATAGAAGAAATGGAGAAATGAAGTTTGCTCACCTTCCTTGGTCACCATTTGAGTTCGTTGGCGCCTGAGAATCCATGGTCATCACCATCGTCTAGGCAGGGCGTAGCATATGGCTGGTTATTTTAGGGTTTTGATTTTTGCTAGTCTGCTAGTTGCCTTGTCGTGTTGCCTTGTTGGGCTAGGACCTGGGGCCTGGTGCGCTGCCGTGCTGGGCTTGGTGGCCGGCTTAGCCTCAACTCATTCATACACCACGACAGGTGTACACGTATGAAATACCCATGGGTAATCGGGTTCGGATTATTGCTTCCCAAACCCATACCCATTTACCCAATGGGTGGAGATTTTGTCCCATATCCATACCCATGGGGACAAATTTTGTCCCATACCCGTACCCTAATAGGGGAATTCCCCATAGGTTGGCGGGTATCGGGTCCCCATTGACATCTCTACCTCGGGCTAGTCGTGGCTGCCTATCCTGCCTGGGCTTAGCCTCGTGCGAGTCGTGACTGCCTCTCCGACCCGAGGGTTGCCTCGGGCACACTGCTTATTCTGTCTTGGCTTGGCCTCAGGCGAGTTGTAACTTTGTATCCCACCGGGGTTGGCCTCGGGCGAGTCGTAACTCTGTATCCCACCTAGGGGGTTGGCCTCGGGCGAGTAGTGACTGTTTGTCCCTTCCGCGGATGACCTCAGGCGAGTCGTTACTGCCTGTTCCGCCCGGGCTTGCCCTCAGACGAGTCGTGACTGTGTCTCCCGCCCGAGAGTGGCCTAGGAAGAGTCGTGGCTGCCTGTCCCATTTTGGCTTTGCCTCGGGCGAGTCATAACTGCCCCTCCCAGTGGGGGTTAGCCTCGGGCGAGTCGTTACTGCCTCTCCCACCCGATGGTGGTGGTGCACGCGGGGGCGACGGAGGTAGGCCGATCATGGGGGCGGCGCGCTCATCTCCTCGAGGAAGCTATCACCGCAGGAGGAGAGGGAGACAAGGAGGTACTACATATTTGTGACATGTCTTTAATTGGATACACCTACAAAACAATTATAAATATTGCATAAAAAATAAAATACATGCAAACAATAACCGTATAAATTTCAAACTCATATTTACCGTGTCATGGTCTAGGTAAAGTAAAACCCTTCATTCAGCACTACATATTTGTGACATGTCTTTAATTGGATATAGCTCATCTGTTTTAGTTTCAACATCACTGTCTCACTTTAGAAAGTTGAACTAAAAAGCATTTTCTATATGGACACGACCTCCAGATCGACACTTTAGATGATCTTGAGATTTTATTAAATTTATGCAATAGTCTATCACCTGCAAGTGTGTAAGTTGTTGTTAAAAATACCAGGGTGGGTAAAAAATTATACATACCAGGGTCACCAAATGAAAAACTAAGCATGAATTACCTCATTACCTAGATATCGTAGTTGAGGTTGAATGTAATCCAACATGAGTTGAGTTGGCTAGTGGGTGGGAGCCTAGGCATTCTGCTCAAGGCATCTAGGGTTCAATCTCTGAGCTGTGGTGTAGCAATTTATTTTTATTTTTTTATGCGGGCGGAACAATAATGGACGGGGGAAGACAGAACGGAGGGAGGGCAGAATGGGGTGGCAGCATACTCCTTACCTTCTTCATAGTAGTAGAGATTTGATATTTTTAACATTTCGGATCACATTTGCACCACTCAGCTAGTTTTTTGCAAATCTTTTGAAGAAGTCTTTGAAATTCTTTTGCAATTAGCCAATGGTATAAGAATATGATTTCAAAAGGCATTTTCAAGTTTTTGAAAATTCTCCCCCTATTTCAAATGCTTTTCCTTTGGCTAAATAAAAGCTCCCCTTGAAGAAGTTCTCCTCTTAGCTGTCAAGAGGGTTTTTGTAATTTGAATAATTTCTCCCCTTTTTTGAAAATGTTTTTAGAAAACAGGTTGGTGGTGCGGTACTTTTGCTTTGGGCCTATTAATTTCTCCCCCTTTGGCATTAAGCGCCAAAAACGAAGAAACTTGAGAGGCCTAATCTTTTCTCCCCTTTGTAAAAGGATATGAGTGAAAGTTTATGAGTAGGGAAAAGGATAAATGATATCGACAGAGTTGTAGTGGAAGCCTTGCCTTTGCCAAAAACTCCATTTCCCTTTCAATCTAAGACTAAGGATAGAAATATACTTGGAAGCACATTAGTCTTAGCTTTGACACAAGAAGAATAAGAAATATGCATTTGTACCAAAAAGAAAGAGACATGATCAAAGGTATATAAATGAGCTATGTGTGTAAGATTTCAATCAAAGTTTCAAGAATCGAGGATATTGAGTTCATTCCTAAGCTTGCTAAAAGTCTTTTCATCCATGGGCTTGGTGAAGATATTGACTAATTGGTTGTGGGTGCTAACATAAACAATTCCGATATCCCTCTTTTGTTGGTGATCTCTCAAAAAGTGGTATCAGATGTTTATATGCTTAGTGCGCTATGTTCAACGGGATTATCCGCCATGCAGATTGCACTCTCATTATCACATAGGAGAGGGACTTTGCTCAACTTGTAGCCATAGTCCCTAAGGGTTTGCCTCATCCAAAGTAATTGTGCACAACAGTGTCTTATATACTCGGCTTCGGCGGTGGATAGAGCTACTGAGTTTTGTTTCTTTGAAGTCCAGGACACTAGGGATCTTCCCAGAAACTAACAAGTCCCTGATGTGCACTTCCTATCAATTTTACATCCGACGTAATCGGTATCAGAATACCCAGTAAAATCAAAGGTAGATCCCTTGGGGTACCAAAGCCCAAACTTAGGAGTGTAAACTAATATATGATGATTCTTTTCACGGCCCTAAGGTGAACTTCCTTAGGATTTGCCTGGAACCTTTCACACATGCATACAGAAAGCATAATATCCGGTTGTGAAGCACATAAATAGAGTAAGAATCATATCATCGACCGGTTTACCTTTTGATCTACAGATTTACCTCCTATGTCGAGGTCGAGATGCCCATTTGTTCCCATGGGAGTCTTAATGGGTTTGGCATTCTTCATTCCAAACTTCTTGAGTATATCTTGGATGTACTTAGTTTGGCAGATGAAGGTGCCCTCTTGAAGTTGCTTGATTTGGAATCCAAGAAAATACTTCAACTCCCCCATCATGGACATCTCGAATTTCTGTATCCTAATCCTACTGAACTCTTCACAAGATGACCTGTTAGTAGACCCAAATATAATATTATCAACATAAATTTGGCATATAAACAAGTCTTTAGCAATAGTTTTAGTGAAGAGAGTAGGGTCAGCTTTTCCAACTTTGAAGCCATTAGTGATAAAAAAGTCTCGCAGGCATTTATATCATGCTCTTGGGGCTTGCTTGAGCCCATAAAGCGTCTTTAAGAGTTTATAAATATGGATAGGATACTCACTATCTTCAAAGTCAGGAGGTTGCTCAACTTACACCTCTTCCTTGATAGGGCCATTGAGGAAGGCACTCTTCATATCCATTTAATACAACTTAAAGCCATGGTAAGTAGCATAGGAAAGTAATATACGGATTCCCTCAAGCCTAGCTACGGGTACATAGGTTTCATCAAAATCCAAACCTTCGACTTGTGAATAACCTTTGGCAACAAGTCGGGTTTTGTTCCTAGTCACCACACCATACTCATCTTGTTTGTTGCGGAATACCCACTTGGTACCTACAACATTTTTGGTTAGGATGTAGAACTAAATGCCATACTCGTGAAGTTATTGAGCTCCTCTTGCATTGCCACCACCCAGTCTGGATCTCTTAGTGCATCCTCTATCCTGTATGGCTTAATAGAAGACACAAAAGAGTAATGTTCACAAAAATGAGCAACTCGAGATCGAGTGGTTACCCCCTTATGAATGTCACCAAGAATAGAGTTGACAGGGTGATCTCTTTGAATTGCTTGGTGGACTCTTGGGTGCGGTGGTCTTTGATCCTGAATTTCTTGATCATCTTCCTTGTATTGATCATCTTCATCTCCTCTTGATCAATGTCCTTCTCTTGAGGTGGCTCATCGTCTTGATCTTGATCCTCGTCCTCCTGAGCCATTTCCTCATCTTGAGTTGGTGGAGATGCTTGTATGGAAGATGAAGGTTGATCTTGTGCTTATGAAGGCTCTACGGGTTCTTTTGGACACACATCTCCAATGGACATGTTCCTTAGTACGACGCACGGAGCTTCTTCATCATCTAATTCATCAATATCAACTTGCTCCACTTGGGAGCCATTAGTCTCATCAAAAACAATGTCACAAGAAACTTTAACTAATCCAGTGGACTTGTTGAAGAGTCTATAAGCCCTTGTGTTTGAGTCATAACCAAGTAAAAAGCCTTCTACTGCTTTAGGAGCAAATTTAGAATTTCTACCTCTATTAATAAGAATAAAGCAATTGCTCCCAAAAACTCTAAAATAAGAAACATTGGGCTTTTTATCGGTGAGGAGTTCATATGATGTTTTCTTGAGGATTCAGTGAAGGTAGAGTCGGTTGATGGAGTAGCAAGCGGTGTTAATTGCTTCCGCCCAAAACTGATCCGATGTTTTGTACTCATCAAGCACAGTCCTTACCATATCCAAAAGAGTTCTATTCTTCCTCTCCACAACACCATTTTGTTGAGGTGTGTATGGAGAAGAGAACTCATGCTTGATGCCCTCCTCCTTAAGAAATCCTTCAATTTGAGAGTTCTTAAACTCCATTCCATTGTCGCTTCTAATCTTTTTTATTCTCAATCCAAACTCATTTTGAGCCCGTCTCAATAATCTCTTTAAGGTCTCTTGGGTTTGAGATTTTTCCTGTAAAAAGAATACCCAAGTGAAGCGAGAATAATCATCCACAATAACAAGACAATACTTACTCCCGTCGATGCTTATGTAAGCAATCGGGGCGAATAGATCCATGTGGAGTAGCTCAAGCGGCCTGGCGGTCGTCATGATGTTCTTATGTGGATGATGAACTCCAACTTGCTTCCCTACTTGACATGCGCTATAAATCATGTCTTTCTCAAAATGAACATTTGTTAGTACTGAAATGTGTTCTCCCTTTAAAAGCTTGTGAAGATTCTTCATCCCAACATGAGCAAGTCAGCGATGTCAGAGCCAACCTATATTAGTCTTAGCAACTAAGCAAGTGTCTAGTTCAACATTGTTATCATTAAAATCAACTAAATATAGCTGACCATCTAACACTCCCTTAAAAGCTACTAAATGATCACTTCTTCTAAAGACAGTAACACCAACATCAATAAAAAGACAGTTGTAACCCATTTTGCATAATTGAGAAACGAAAAGCAAGTTGTAATCTAAGGAATCTACAAGAAAAACATTGGAAATGGAATGGTCAGGAGATATAGCAATTTTACCAAAACCTTTGACCAAACCTTGATTTCCATCCTCGAATGTAATCGCTCTTTGGGGATCTTCATTTTTCTCATATGAGGAGAACATAATTTTCTCCCCTGTCATGTGGTTTGTGCACCCGTTATTGATTATCCAACTTGTCCCGTCGGATGCATAAACCTACAAAACAAATTTAGGCATTATTCTTAGGCACCCAAACGGTCTTGGATCCTTTCACATTAGAAACAAGCACCTTGGGTACCCAATCACAAGTCTTAGGACTCTTGAGTTTGCCCCCAACATATTTGGCAACTACTTTTCCTGATTTGTTAGTGAGCACAAAAGATGCATCAAAAGTTTTAAATGAGATGCTATGTTCATTTGATGCATTTGCAATTTTCTTTTTAGACATTTTGATATAAGTTGAATGCCTAGAGCTAGAAGCCTCATTACTATACATGTAAGCATGATGAGAAACATTATTAGATTTTCTAGCATGAATTTTCCTAATTTTGTGCTAAGGATAGTTCTCAGGATATAAAATGTAACCCTCCCTATCATGAACCTTAGGAGCCTTTCCCTTAACAAAATTAGAAAGTTTGTTCTTAGGGGCATCAAGTTTGATGTTGATTTGGCTCCCTTGTTGGAAGCCAATGCCATCCTTAATGTCAGGGCGTCTCCCATTATAAAGCATGCTTCGAGCAAATTTAAATTTTTCATTTTCTAACTCATGCTCGGCAATTTTAGCATTTAATTTAGCTATGTGATCATTTTGTTCTTTAATCATGGCAAGGTGATCATTAATAACATCATATTAACATCCCTACATCTAGTGCAAATGGTGACATGCTCAATAGTAGATGTAGAAGCATTGCAAGCACTCAATTCTTCTATCTTAGCATTTAAACTAGTATTTTTAGTTCTAAGACAGGAAATGGAATCATTGCAATCATTAATCTCTTTAGACAAATTTTCACATTTTTCTACTTCAAGAGCATAAGCATTTTTTAGTTTAACAAACTTCTTGTTTTCCTTAACTAGCAAGTCTTCTTGGCATTCCAAGAGATCATCCTTCTCATTAATGGTTTCTATCAATTCATTTATCTTTTTCTTTTGATCCTTGGTAAGGTTGGCAAAAAGAGAAGTTAAATCATCATTATCATCACTAGAGCTACCCTCATCATCAGATGTAGTATATTTGGGGGTATCTCTAGAATGTACCTTCTTCTTTTTGCCATTCTTAGCCATGAGGCATTTGTGGCTGATGTTTGGGAAGAGAAGGCTCTTGTTGACGGCGATCTTGGCAGCGTCCTCATCGGAGGAGGAGTCGGTGGAGCTCTCGTCGGAGTCCCATTCTCGCCCCATGTGTGCCTCGCCACCCTTCTTCTTGTCGTAGTATCTTTTCTTTTCCATCTTATTCTTCCCTTTCTTGTCATCTTTCCTGTCACTTTTACTTGTATATGGACATTTAGCTATAAAGTGACCGGACTTACCACACCTGTAGCAAACCCTCTTGGACTAAGGTTTGTAGTCCTTCCCCTTCCTTTGCTTGAGGATTTGCCGAAAGCTCATGATGATAATAGCCATCTCCTCATTGTTGAGCTTAGAGGCATCAATTGGGAGTCTACTTGGTGTAGACTCTTTCTTCTTTTCTTCTGTTGCTTTGAATGCAACGGGTTGCACCTCGGGTGTGGAGGTGGCGCCTTGCTCCAAGTTGACAATGTGTTTGGAGTTTTTGATCATAAGTTCAAAGCTCATAAACTTGACCTCCTCGAGAGACATCTGTTTATTAAGGGAAATGGGCTTAAAACATTACCTATAATCGATTTTGGTATTTGATGTCCATCATAAACCACGTGGACTAACAAGTTTGCCTAGTTGTCGTTTATCCCAGGTGCATAAAATTCAATATAAACCAACAAAGAAATTAAGTTGGGAATTCAACAAAGTTTGGAGCAAAGACAAGGATTTGTGTTGCCAGTGGCGCACCGGACAATGTCTGGTGCCCAGGCCGAGCACTCCACGAAATGGCCACTTTCAGGTTTTTCCGAGAGACGCTTCGCTATAATTCACCGGACTGTCCGGTAAGCCAACAGAGCAACGGTCAACTACGCGCAATGGTCGACTGCGATGAACAGTAAAAAAACGTATTGTGCAGAAGTCAGAAGTCAGAGCTGCGAAGTCAGAATGCACCAGACTGTCCGGTGTGCCACTGGACTGTCCAATGCAGCAAGAGGACAAAAGACTTCAACGGTCAACCGCTCCAAACCCCAACGGTCTACTGACGTGGCACTCACCAGATAATGAATAGTGCAGTGTCCAGTGCACCAGCGGACTGTCCGGTGTGCCCATCGATAGCAACGACTGGAATAGTGGTTGGGGCTATAAATACCCCCAACCATCACCATTCAAGCCATCCAAGCCTCCTACACTTCTCATTCAATACAAGAGCAAAGACAAGCACTTCAAAGACACAAGCAAAGCATTCAATCCACTCCAAGCCCCTAAATCAACTCAATTGCTTAGAGACTTGAGAGAGGATTATTTGTGTTTCTTTTGTTGCTCTTGTTGCTTGGATTGCTTTCTCCTTCTCATTCTAGTTCTTCTAGGTGCTTTGTAAAGCTAGTAAGAGACACCTAAGTGTGTGGTGATCCTTGCGGGGTCTTAGTGACCTAATTGATTAAGGAGAAGCACTCGACCGGTTTGTGTGACCGATTGAGAGAGGGAAAGGGTTGGAATAGATCCGGCCTTTATGGCCTCCTCAACGGGGACTAGGTTCTTTGGAACCGAACCTCGGTAAACAAATCACCGTGTTCATTTGTGTTGATCATCACTTGATTTGCTTCCCTTTCTTTCCTCTCTCTAAAAGTTCCCTTGCTCACATTGATTTGAGTTTGCTCTAAAAGTTATTTGCATTAGTTGAGCAACTCCTAGCAAGGGGAACTATCTTCCGCACTCCAAATTAATTCTAACGCTAACCCCGAGCATAGTGCGTGTTTAAAGTTTGTAAATTTCAGGTTTCGCCTATTCACCCCCCCTCTAGGTGACTTTCAATTTATATCTAGGATCTCCACGAATTAATTGAACTTGAGTGGGATTGCGAAAAAGAAGAGATCTTAGAATAACCTTGACCATTTCATGGTCATCCCACTTGGTGCTCCCGAGGTTGCGCATTTGGTTGACCATTGTTTTGAGCCAGTTATACATTGCTTGTGGCTCCTCTCCTTTGTTGAGGACGAATCGACCGAGTTCTCCCTCAGTCGTTTTGCGCTTGGTGATTTTGGTCACCTCGTCCCCTTCATGCGCCGTCTTGAGGACGTCCCAAATTTCTTTAGCATTTTTCAACCCTTGCACCTTGTTGTACTCCTCTCGACACAAGGAAGTGAGGAGTATAGAGGTTGCTTGGGAATTAAAATGCCTTATTTGGGCGGTCTCATCGGAGTCGTAGTCCTCGTCACCCACCCATGGTGCCTGCGCTCTAAATTTAACAATATCCCATATGCTTTCATGGAGTGAGGTTAGATGGTGCCTCATTTTATCACTCCACATACAATAATCTTCACCATCAAAATATGGTGGTTTGCTTAGGGGTACAAAAAGTAGAGGAGCGCGTTTAGGAATACGAGGATAGCGAAGAGGCATCTTACTATACTTCTTATGCTCTTGGCGCTTCGAAGTGGTAGACTCGGTGCCGGAGGTGGAAGGTGATGAAGAGTCGGTCAAGTAGTAGACCACTCTCTTCATTTTCTTTTTCTTCTTGTCACCCTTCCTATGTGACTTGATGGAGCCTGCAGATTCCTCCTTGTGTTTGTCGCCGGCCTCCTTTGATGGAGTCCGTTCATCGTTCTTCATTCCCAAGGCTTCGGGCTTTTTGCCGGTGGCCATCTCTCTCTTGGCGTGTTCTCCCAACATCACTTAGAGTTGTTAGACTCTAATGAAGCATCGGGCTCTGATACCAATTGAAAGTCACCTAGAGGGGGTGAATAGGCAAAACCTGAAAATTATAAACTTTGAACACTCACTATATCTGGGATTAGTGTTAGAAATAATTCGGAGTGCGGAAGATAGTTTCTCTTGCAACGAGTTGCTTAATCAATGCGGATAATTTTGGGAGCAAACTCAAAACGATGTGAGCAAGAGAACTTGAGAGAGAGAGAGAGGAGAGGTGAGAAACAAATCGAGTGATGAAGATCAACACAAATGAACATGTGATTTGTTTCCCGAGGTTCGGTTCCAAAGAACTTAGTACCCGTTGAGGAGGCCTCAAAGGCCGGGTCTATTCCAACCCTTTCCCTCTCTCAATCGGTCACTTAGACCGGTTGAGTGCTTTTTCTTAATCACACGAGTCACTAAGACCCCACATGGATCAACACACAATTAGGTGTGTCTTGCTAGCTTTACAAAACACTTGAGAAGTTTAGAATGAGAAGAAGAAAGCACGATTAAAAGCAAGCAACAAGAGCTATATGAAAAGACACAAAATCACACTCTCTCAAGTCACTAATCACTAATGATCACTGGTCACAATTATGGAACTTGGAGAGATTTAGAAGCTTGAATGTGTCTTTGGTTGAAGTGAATGCTCTTGTATTGAATGAGAGTGAATGAGAGGCTTGGATGAAGTGAATGGAGGTGGTTGGGGTTGTATTTTTAGCCTCTAACCACTTCCTAGCCGTTGCTCCTTTTTTGCCGACCGCGGACGGTCCGAGCCCCCAGTCCGGACGGTCTGCCCCTGCACATCAACGGTTGGAATCGCAACGGTCAACAGAAACGACTATATCAACGGCTATAGTGCATTTAATGCATCGTCAGATGTTAGATAAAGTAGTTGCGGACGGTCGGACCGTGCACCCCGGACGGTCCGCGAGGACACTAAAAATGCATTTTACCGAACCGTCACCTTCTGGTTTTTCAACGACCAGTTGGTCTGCGCCTGAGGCCGAACGGTCCGTGCTTGGTCTTGGACGGTGCTTGCTTCTCTTTTAGACGGTCTGTAGTGTTAACTCTTTGTTTTTGCAGTGTTCCTGTCTGAGGCACACCTTGGTGTCGCGGACGGTCCACCGCAAGGGACCGGACGGACCGCACATAGGTGTTTTTCCAAAAAGCTTCTCCTGTCTGGAATAATCTATGGTATTCTGGACAGTCGACTTAGAGTAGTTGTAGATGAACTTATCCACCTGATAAATGATCAACTGGGCAAACTAATTAGTCTATAAGGTTTGTGATGGTCGTTAAACACCAAAATCGATTATAGGAAATGTTGAGGCCATTTCCCTTTCACCTTTCGAAAAAAGATAAGAGAACTCAAAGCACTCATTTTTGGAAGAGGAAAAGTAACGTAGTTGGCTTTGTGGTGGGGGCTCCCTGCCCGTTACTCCACTGGGTCCGTCATCGTTCGTCCCGCCTCGTTTGGCACCTGGCATGCTCCCTTCTTGCAAGTCATCGAAGGGAAGCGAGAAAGGGAGAGAGAGAAATGAACTGGGACTAGGTCGAGGTTCACCCCCTCTTTACCGTGTTCGACGCCGAGAGCAATTTTAGAAACACACTTTATTCATAGCTACTCGAGAGATTTACAAAACGGGGCGCAAATCCGCTCTGGTCGGGCATTTACTATAGGCTTTCGTCGGAGGCATTACTCCTGACGGTCCCTCCGACTCCTACCGTGCGTGGTGACCCACTTTGCAGGTACCACCAATGGGGGCTGTGGAAGTCGGGCGGTCTTCATCCTCCTCATCGTTGAGGGACTTTTCTTCGCTGCTCGCAGGGGAACTTAAGTCTGAGTTCGTGTCCGTGCAGAGCACATCGAAGATCAGGTCTCTCCCGCCGTCGACCATCCCTACAAACTCCAGGTCGTCGGAGGTGGGGAGATGGCCGCGAGCCATGAGGGCCACGATCACCGCCGAGCATGGCGCAGTCGAGGCGGGAAGGCGTCGCAGCCGCTGTTAGAGCCATCGTGGTAGGACAACGTTTCCGCGTCGTATAACGCAGAAAGTTCCGCGTAGGACACGAAGAAAGTTGACAGATCATCATATGAGGGGTCGGGCACCATATGGATCGCGACCTGTTGAGTGCCCAGAAACAAGGTACCCATAGCGAGGCCCATAAAACTCTTTCTAGCCCGTCCATCGAGCAAATCTACGAGGCGGGACGAGCGACTAAGTCTCCATCGAGAAAGCCTGCGAGGTGGGGCGAGCAACCAAGTCCTCTCCGAGCAAGCCTATAAAGAGGGACATACGGTCAAGCGGACCCGTAAGGAGGGAACCCAGGCCCACATTGTTGGTCCACGACGATCGTAATAGGATACATCGTCATCAAACCACGTCCACGTTATGTATAGAGTACCAAGGGGTTATGACCTCTATCCTTTGAAATAAAACGCGATAAATAAAAAAACGAAGTATATTGGTATGATGATGCAGGCGAATCGTTGCAGAGAGATGTGATATAGAGGTGAGATTGCTGACGTAGTGGGTGAAATTCCGTTCAAGACAGTCTCAGTCATCCACTTCCCCTCTGCACCTTGAACGTCCAGCTCCCCAACTGTTAGAATGGACGACACGGAAGCCGCCAAGAACACGGCCACCACCGGCCCCACTTTCGCCTCCCCTCTCTTCTCTTTCTCCAACCTCGGCGGTGCTTCCTTCGGCTCTGGCTTTGGCTTCAAATCCAGCGCTCCTCTGCCGCCTGCCATCGAGGTCCAGCTCTGCGAGGTACTTTTCCGTCTCTTTTGTGCTTATTTCGGTGTTCTCGCTTTGGGTGATAGCGTTGAAGGTTGGGTTTTGCCTGACGATCTTGCAGGAATCACCCGTTCCGGCAGCTAGGTTGGAGCCAGTCGTGGTCGATGACTCCTTGACGATCTACAAGGTGCGGTAGCTAGGCTCGCTCTCTCGCTTGACTTGTGTTCGTGGAAATGCTTCTGTCACGGTGTACTGTAAGAACTGTGCAGTACTGCCAAGGGAGATGTGATAAATAAATAAATGGAAAATTCTATATGCATTTACTTATTTTCTCTGCCGAAGATACCAAGTTTAAATTTCATATATATGTACAAGATTTAAAAAATATCATCCGACAAATCAATAGGCGAACGAGAAAGAAGACAAACACAAATTATTGCAAAGTTTATCTCTTTTACTTATTAGTATTACAAAGTTTTGAGTTGCATGTTTCAAAGTTGTGCTACTGCTACCCAAGAAGTCATATCATACATAAAAAATCATGTTGAATTGATGCCCAGATTAACTGTTAATTGCATGCTCAAGATATGGTTGCATTTGGCAATGTTACCTTGCTGTGAAAACTTCATTTAGCCACTAGTTATTTGACACATCTGAGAAGAGGCAACAGTGACTTCAACCGCTTTATCAATCTTTTCTTACCATACGCTGCTGAGCGAGAATGATGCAAGTAACAGGTGCTGGAAAACACAGGGACCAGAGGTGGAAGATGATTGTAGTTGGCTAGTTGCTTATCTGATAGTTTTAGACACTTAGACATAATATTGTGAATTTTGTTTCTGCTTCATCTGAAGGAGGCTCTGGGCCCATGCCTGCATACACCACTGGTCATTGATAATTTGGTATCTCCTTGTGATGGTGTTAAACTAAGCCAATTTTCCTTCCCAATCTTATTAGGGCAGAGTGAGTACATCTGACGTGTTTGGTGTCAAAGACTCTGATTTGGTCCCTGGAAAATATGAAGGTGAAGACTAAATATATTTTTTTCTTTACATCATATTTGTATTTATTTGGCCCTGTGAACTTGAGCGTAACCATGGGCACCAGGTGGGTTGAAGCTGTGGGAAGGTTCATTAGACTTGGTGAAAGCCCTGAATTCTGATATCAAAGAAGATAAATTTCATCTGGAAGGCAAACACGTATTGGAGGTGCGATGCTTAATTTCAGGTTCATGGTTATGCATATACCATGTGAACCTCTGTTTGTTAATTAAATTCTTTATTCTTCTACTGAAGTCACTGAACTTGTTACTTTTGGTACAACCTTTATTCTTTTCTGTAGTAAGGGATGCAAGCAGCTTTGTCTGCGATCCTGCAAATATCCCATTTTTATGCGGGTTCAGAGATAACATTGTATCCCACGGTGTATATATAGTTATATACTTGTCAACAAATGAATCTGCACTGGTAATATGTGCTCTGTGGTATAATGTCCAAGTGACTGATTTTTTCAACAGAAGTATTCAAATGAAACCGTTGTAAAGTAGGAAACCAATGTATTATAAGCAAGCTACTTATATTAGCTACTTTATTTTGATTTTTAGCTTGGATGTGGACATGGCCTCCCTGGCATTTTTGCGGGTCTCAAGGTATTGCCCTTGATCCTTTCCTTTGTGCCACTTTCAAATAATTCCTCGTTTATATTGATTTTTCAAAAACTTGAACTGTCAGGGTGCGGACCTGATTCATTTCCAAGATTTCAATGCCGAGGTGCTTAGGTGCTTGACTATACCAAATGTAAAAGTCAATCTTTTCAAGGATTCACCAGAAGGAACATGTACATCTCCGATTGTTGGTTTCTTTGCTGGTGATTGGAGTGAAATGGATAAGCTACTACTTTGCGGGGATGCTGAGCAAGACAAAACAGCCAGTGGTGATACAGAAGGTAAAATGTGTAATGGTTATGATATCATCCTGATGGCTGAGACTGTTTACGCGGTATCTTGTCTTCCAAATCTCTACAGGCTCATCAAGAAGGTTAACCTTCAAAATTTCCATTTTTCTGAATATTCTTTCTTGAACATTAAAAAAATTGCTTAATACTGGCTTTCTTACACACTGAAAGTCTTTTGCAGTGCTTGCGCTACCCTGGGGGTGTGGTTTACATGGCAGGGAAGAAGCATTACTTTGGAGTAGGTGGTGGCACAAGGCAGTTTCTGCGCTTGGTTGAAAAAGACGGTAAGTTGTCTGTTTCTCCTGACTAGAGCTGTTAATGAACATGATTTGTGTTCATGCACCCCATACTCCCATACCTTGCTTCCAGTAGGATCGAATGTTCGTCTTGCAAACTTGTGAAATAACAAGCTTGCGAAATAATATTTGCCTGCTACATGGTGAGTTGGTGATTGGATCGTTTATGTTTCATTTACTCTTTCTTCTACATATGTCAATCTTATCTAAATCATTGAACATATTCAGCTTTGACTGGTACCATGCACAGAACTATTTAGATTGCTGACATGGAAATAGTAGTATTAATCAGTTTGTTTTGTTATGTATTTTCAAAGTAAAAGGGAAGGTTTTACTACCATATTACTACAAACGATGTTCTTTTTCCTGAAAAGGTGGTGAAAGCTTTGCTTCACCATAATATTGTTAGAAGAAAATTGACCTACTTTATAAGGAAACCGGGCCTGAAAACTATACAATTAGGGTTTAAACCCGCACAACTTGGGTCCACAGACTGCACAACTAGGGGCTACACAACCACATCCTGAACATCTTTGATCAGAAGACCAAACAGCAATGTCGGGTGCCACAACTCGCTCAGGAACTCATCAGTTATCACTACTCAAGACGCAACCCAAGCAACAACTCAAAGCCAACTGTTTAGGAACAAAACAGCAAGGAGAAAAAGAAAACCTGAAAAAAAAACAACCCGATGAAGCTGAACCAAGGCGCTGGAAATGCTTGATGACGCCTTTAGGAAGGGAACAATGCCAACCCAAACAGGTTTGGGATTTCATTCGCAACAACTGAGCGCAGGTTAGGAAGGCACCTCCAAGGAGGAAGTGATGCTCGCAGACATTGCCATCCAAGCTTTCTCCACGACCTCAACTGACAACACCAACAGAGTGGCCAGAGCACGAGCTCGAGCGCGCCCAGCTACACTCCCACAGCTGCAGCCCGTCATCGCGTCGTCACCACGCCACAGCGGACACTGACCCTGTCACCAGGCGTTGGTGACATACACGAGCGTTACTGCTATCTCCAAAACATCAAGTAGTTAGAATGTAGATTATCCATTCTTAATATGATATTCTACATTCCGTAAACAATGGATTATTTTAACTTTTCTTGTTGATGTGAGCATAACTGTAGAGCACAAAGAGGTTCTCTGGATCTGTCATGTGGGTTATGGTTTACATTTGCACACCATGTGGGATTCAAGTGTTGCTTATACTAACTTTTGGTTGTTCTCAGGTGCCATGCATCCTGAGCGGCTCAATGATGTTGCTGATGGATCATCCAATGTTAGGGAGGTTTGGAAATTCTCATTCAAATAGATTAGCACTGCCCCCTGCGATTGTCGGGAGAACTGGAAACATGTACTGGACTCCATATTGGGTGAGAGGGAGGTCTTATAGGACTTCCTGGTTCTGTTAATCTACCTGTGACTGTTTCAAAAAGCTGATCTTTCTCTTTTGGAGCACTGCTTTGCTCTTGTAGACTCAAAAAAATCGCTTTTACCTCTGGTTTCTGTTTGTGAAACTTGTTTAGCCTTTCATATGAAACGATGAATTCTCCATGATATTATCACACTTGCTCTCAAATTACCCTCCAAAGATAGCATCTCCTATGTAGATTAAAAGCGTCACTTTCCACCGAGCATCATGGCGAAGATTCCTGATAGTTTCAATGGCAGACACATCTGATTGAGTCAGCACCTGACTATTTAGAGCCCATTGTCACCCCTACACCTGACAAGTCAAAAAAAAGGCGCAAGGACAAAATTCTATCCCAGATGCTTCACCCTCTATTTTTTTCTATCTGGATTGATACACCATGCTGGATGGGGCCAAGAGGAATGTTTTTTTTTCCAGTAAACACTCGAGAATGCACCCCCCAGCAGCACAAGCAGGCGAGAGGTGTGAATGCAGTAGGGACATGGATGTGAAAGGGTGCTCATAGCCCCATGTGAAGCAAGGAGTCAAGCATTGGGGCAAGCTTTGTCCCTATCTCCACGTTTCAGTGCTGCTAATCCTAGCTCCAACATGGTACAGCCTTGTGGGGGTCATTCCATGTGGCCTACTGTTCCAGCCCTTCGTGATTTATATCTCCTGCCTTGCAGCTTTTGCAGTGAGCTACCATGTCCACGATGGGCTTCTTCCAGGACACCCGCGTCGTCGGTGGTGGCAGCAGCCGGACGGCCAGGTTTCTCCAGTACCAGAGGCTGGAGTGCTGGGAGGACGCCGGAGTCGCTCCCAGTCCCAGGTCCCGGTGGCGGTGGCCGTGGCTGCCAGACACGGGGAATGGTAAGATGGCTCCCCCCTGTTTGTTCAATGTCAAGAGGCTGAAGTGGAGCAAGATCACCTCGGCTCTGATACTACCAAGGAAGGTTGCGGAGCTCTCCGCAAAGATCCGTCACGCCAGCGCCAGGACTGAGGCCGCCGCCACCATCTGCCCGGCCGTCGTCTTCGTGTCACCGTGGGGGCTTCCTGTGCTCTCCCGGCCACTCTTGGTCGGCCACAAGAGCAGGTACCAGTATCACCATGGAAAGGACACCTGATGATGAGCTGAGCAGGTAGTACCCAATCTGTATTCCTGGCGATGATTATATATGCGGCGAGCTAGTTGATCTTGTAGTATGTGTAGTAATCCTCATTTTGATTCCCCTGCGATGCTTGTGTCATGCTTGATTGGGCCCCTTGCTACGGCATGCATGTCATGTTGTGCCCTATCAACATCCGTACCAAGCAAAGCAATTGCTATATTCCATCACTACCATTCGCCCATGTGGATTTGGATATCTCGTAGGGATTCACCGTTCTTCATGAGCAGCTTCAATCGCATGCATAATTGCATATATGGTCTGGAAAAACATCTAGGATTTGGTGTTCTTTTTTTTTGGGAAAACATTTGCTATTCTCAGCTAAACATGTTGGGGAATCCATCCAGCAACTAAAATAAACTACAGAGCTATTTAGGCCATGATTGGCAGGTCTCCGGCTCCTCTATATATAGGAGCAGCTCATTCATAAGAGCCATTGTTTTTTTTTCCAAATCGTTGCAAAATGGCTCCTCCTATACGATTTTATTTTGTATGTGTCAAATACCGACACTGTCTTTGGTTAGACATTTGCACGAACTTCTCGTGCGCGCGCGTATTGTACGAAGCGCCCGCCAGGAACATTCGCACGAGTCCCAAAATGGATCCTGCTCTCGGTGTGGAGTCGTTTTCGACGCACTGTTTGGGAGGACTCCGGTAAGGAGCTGGAGCCGAACGGGGTCATTATTTGCCAAATATATTACCTCATGTTAGTTGGAACGAGCAATACGTTATTTCTTAGCTAGCTTACCTCAGGCTATGCGTTGGCAAGTTTTGTCTTGGTGAGGCGAGCTAGCCAAATCGTCTCACTTTAATTGGCAATGTTTGGTTTGACTAGCCATGCTAGGTGAGGCTAGATTGCTGGGAAATCAAGGACATGTTTGGAGGTCTTGCCCTATTGTCTCCCTGGCTTGGCTCGACAAAGCCATAGATGTTTGTTTGGTTTTAATCCGAAACGGATTCTATTGTTTGTATAGTGTTTTGTCTTTATGGATTGCAGCTGCAGCAGTCTGAACAACTGGCTTTAATATAAAGCAAACAGACCAGCAAAACAGAAAGCTTGAAAACACAAAAAAATCAAGAGAGATTGGAAAGAAACCAAACGAATGTGGACTTCGCCCAGCCATGCGAAACAAGACGCGCCTCAAACGGACTGCGGACCCTAACTGGGCCTAGCATTCTTCATCTTGGACCCATGATTGTACTCTCTCTATTCTAAATTAAAATTTATTTTAGCTTTTTATTGGATTCATACAATAATTAGTGTATGTTTTGTATATGTGTCTAAATTTATTACCATTTATTTGAATATAGACATAAAAAAGCAAGCGATGGGATGGAGGGAGTACTTGCTTATTAATTTATATTATGACAAAAAGTATATGTATTGAAGGAACACATGAAGTCTAAGATAGGGTAAATTAGACCATATAATTTTTGTCTAAACTATGATATCTAGTTTTCTTCTTGTCAAAACCTACGCGATAAATAAACTATCTTATGTGCAACTAGAAATTTGTCTAAGTATTGTTATTCACAACCGTAAAGCGTTATACAATCTAGGTTTCAATTCTATCCATTAGCCTATAACTAAGTTCGAAAGACAAAACATATAATCAACGTAACATTATACAAATGCAGAAGCTTAAATCCGATATAGTACAAACATTTGTTGATGTGTCAAGCGCGCAAGCTTCCCCCTAATTTTCATTGTAGCTCCATGCAACATAATATATGTGCAAGGGCCAAGCTTCCAGTCAGATAACTTTGTGGATAGCCTCACGTCTTTCCACGCACAAGTAGTGCTCCAGTTGTGGCCTCTTCGAGATGCTTTGTCTAGTATAAAGTGGTGACCACACTAGAAACGTAGTTGATGTGGTCTCGACATACAAGTCCCACCTGATTCAACTATTACAATGATGTGCACAAGCATCAAGAGATAAGAGGTGTGTCTAACCTCACATCTAATCACTAGGCCTAAACCTAGAGAAAGTGCTAATGATAGTGATCTAACTAATCTAAGCACTTCACCAAGCACCTTTGCTAATCAACGAGTGATTCCTTAAGCATTTTTGTGTATACAACTATTGTGTATGAGTCTCAACTCACTTGGTATGTTTACCAGCTTCTACACTTTTCAAATGGTCAATTAGGATCCTATTTATAGCCCTCAAGTCGAGAACTAGCCATTGGACAACCAGCTCAGCCATGAACCGTTGCTTATGATATGGTGATATCTGATTATGTCGCATGTACTTTGATTCTAGCCATTACATCCTAACAAATAGTTGAGCTTTTAGTATGATACCTCCTATTTCAACGCTCGTTGGACTATAGTCTCCACAGTTTGACGCCCTTTAGACAGTTCCCCAAGAACTTCCATACATCATCGGACTGGTCCGATGACTACCTTTGGACTATAGTCTAAGGTTCTAGCGCCTCACCATCCATCACACTGACTAGTGGGCCATCCAATGAACAGTGTCTATGTTTGGTCCAATTTTACCTAGGTCAATAGTATGGTAGTCATGTCTGATGCCCTATCCTTAGCTAGTTTGGCCCAATGTCTCCACCGTAGAGTCTGGTGCCATTGGTGAACAATATAGGTCTGACGCCTTGACACTAGGGTCCAACGCCAGGGTACAATGCCTTATAATGCCTTTTGTTCTTTGTTTATTCATGATCATTCCATCTGACTTGGTTCTATCTTGTGTCTTGGACTCTCTGCATGTGGTTGTACATCTTTAATGGATGTTATAATGTCTTTCTTGAGGTGTTGATCTTTTCGATCATCACTTTACCTTCGTCCAAGTCCATTTTGTATCTTGTGAACTATATCCATAAGCACTAGTAAATAATGTTAGTTTAAATGGTCATGTTGATCATCAAACACCAAAACATATCTATCAAATGGGCATCAGTCCATTTTCCTTACATGTATAAATTTGAGTCCTTGTGGGTGTTGCTAGCCAATGTTACATGATGTAGAGTGTGCGTGCCATTCATTCTTGTTGCAAAAAATGAGTGAAGTACCTTAGAGCAAAAGGTCAACCTACAAATCAATATGAGTAGGTGACCCTAACAAATGAGAATCAATCAAAGGTCAACCTAGTAAAGTTGGAAACCCTCCCTATCCGACCTAGCAACACACTGTTCACCATAATGTATGTAATGTCAATCTCCCATGCACATGAATGTGAAGCACCTACTGTCCTTTCTTCTCTCTACCAAAGCTTTAGAGCCACCACAAATGCACCTCAAGATCCACAGATTTCCAAGAACTCATACATGAAGGAGGACAAGAGAACTAATGCTATGAGACACAAGAAGGAATGTGACGAGGCTCCAAAGGTCATTCCTACACCTATCCAAAGTGCTCAACAAGTTCCATGGCCCTTAGATACATGCAATGGCGAACAGTGAGACATCGTTGTCATCATCATCTTCCACCGTCACTTTTTCTCTCTGAGTGCATACAATCCCGGATACACTCCTTCACCTCTATCCATCGTCATAGTTGTTCACAGGTGAATATGTCATGCATGCCCCTAGCAATGAACACAATGGTTAAGACATGCCATAAAGAGAGTCTTGCCGGAAGTGTGATATGCAAGACACACTAATGATATCTCTTGAAATCCTACACCCCACGCTCCAAGAATTATGCAACCTAGGTTCCAGTCTTATTAACTACCCTATAACTAAGATAGAAAGGTAAAGCACATAACCAAAGTAAAAATATAAATGTGGAAGCTTAAATGTAATAGAGATACAAACTCATGGTGTTGTGCTTGTATTTTTATCGAGGTTTCGAGAAGCACACAAGCTTCCCCCTAGTCCTTGTTGGAGCCCCATGCAAGGGCCATGCTCCCGGTCATATAACTCCATAGGTAGCCTTGGGCCTCCTACATATGTAAGTGGTATTCCAGTTCTAGCCTCTTTTGGATGCTCCCCATCATATCCACTATAGAGTTTTTATTACTATAACACTATGGGCCTCATTCTCTCTAGTACACTATGGCAACACCACCACTAACGTAGTTAGTATGCTCTAGTAAGACTTACAATCCCTCCTAGTACAACTATTATGATGCATGCAAGCATCAAGGGATATAATGGTGCGCACAAGAATCAAGGGTTGAAGGTGTTTATTTCTCAATTCTAATAAACTAGGCATAACCTAAAGAAATGCTAATACAACATCTAACTAACCTAAGCACTTTGCAAAGTGCCTATGCTCATCACTGAGTGATCTTTGAGCACTTGGGTCTCTAGAGCTGTAGGAATGGAGTCTTAACTCTTTATCAATATTTCTCAGCTCCCACACTTCTAAAAGGTTGGTCGGGGTGGTATATACAAACCCCAAGTCCAAAACTAGCCATTGAAAGCAAAACAGAAATTTTTCATACTCACTAAATACTCTGATGCACCCACAAACACGTTCAGTTTATGTCCATGTCAGGTACCCATTGGAACAAGTTATTGTTGGTCGTTTGAGTACATGCATTCGGTGTTACCACTAGTGTTACACCAAACACAATCGGTGTGTTGTAGGATGCCTCGAGTTTCTTTGTAACCTCTTTGAGTACCTTATCCGATGGGGTATCCGTTGACACACCAGACATGTTCGGTGTCTTATGGAATTCCCCAAACACACTATACACCTCTTTCACCTCTCTAAGTATCATATCTGGTGCCCTGTCCGGTGCGATATCTGGTGCACACTTGTGTGTATGATGTATTCTAATTTTCAACCCTTCCTTTAGTACATGTGTCACTCATGTTTGATGCTTTATATGGTGCTTCACCGGACACATCTAGGCTGCTTAGCATTCTAATTTTTTGCTTCTTTATGTATATTCATTTGGGCTTCTTCCATCTTATGTCTTGGACTCTTGCATGGTGTTTGTAGGTCTTCAATGATTCTTCTAATGTCGTGCTTGAGGTGTTGATCTTCTCAATCATGACTTTGCCTTTGTCTAAGTTCACATTGCATTCTTTGAACTATATCCACAACACTAGCAAATAATGTTAATCCAAATGGTTATGTTGATCATGAAACGCCAAACTCAATAATCAAATGAGACTCAATCCATTTTCCTTAATCTCCCCCTTTTGGTGATTGATGACAACACAACCAAAGCAAGCAAATAATTAAATACCAAAAGTAAAATACAATCTACCTGCTAGGATGCACATGCAAAGGCAAGATTCATATGATGTAAAAATATGTCACATGTAGACACTAAAATCTATGTGAAGATATGAACTTTCTCTATGTAAATATGATTAACGGCCTTAACACCTTAACATGATATAACTGAGAACTACTAGAGGAAACCTTGAGTTGACGAATATTTAGAATGACATCTTCAATAGGTTTGAGAAAAAGACATAGGCTAATGCTACTACCTATTATGAATAGCACATATTTATTATGTGGCAACTGGCTCAAATATATAAACAGGTATATGAGGGGTACAAATATACAAAAACCATTATGAAAGGAAAAAATACAAATAATACCACTATCTATCTACCCCTTCGAACCAAGTGGGACATCATGTGGACTCGGGAATGGTTTTTTTATAAGGTGGACTTGATGAAGTTCCCCAAGATGAAGGTGCTTATCATAATCCCATTGAAATTTTCATTTGGGATAAAACGCATGTTCTGCTCTTTTGCAGTGCTTCGAGGACAACGATGATTGCTTACAATGTTATCTATCAGCACATGTGCACACACAACTTGGCTCAAGAGCATATTGACTATTATGTTTTCCTAACCAAGGATGGGTGGTAGATGTCGAAGCATGATGATGAAGAAGAGATGAAGAAGAAAATTGCCAACAAAGAGATCATCACACTGCCCTTCAAGTTTCAACCCTTCACCAAGTAAACTAAGCCTTGTGAGGATTAGCTTACAACTATTGACATGATCACCAATGAAATACTAGGGAACTATATAACAAAGGAATATAAGTTACTGACCAAAAAATTGATCACCGTGGTAAGTGGAGTTACAACTATGATTTTAAGGCGTATGGATTTGAACACAAATTATCCTAACCTCGCCAAAGATGATGAGACTAGGGTAAAGAGAAAATATGAGGTGACCACGATACAGAAGGAAGCAAAGCACATCCTGAAGAAATATAAGCACTTCAAGGCCTCTGTGCCAAATAAAGATGAATCCTTCAAAGTCAACCGATCGATGCTAGAAAAAGGAAGCTCACCAAACTAGCCACCAGAAAGATGTTAACAAGCCAAGCGACTTCTAGGACTATGTACATGCTTGAGACCATGACAAAACAAACCCCATGGACCTCTATGAGCTAATGTTATTAATCTTGAACCTTATACAAAGGGAGCACATAGTGTCGGGTACCGTAATTAGGGGTACCCCCAACACTCCTAATCACGGCTGGTGAACACCCTCAGACCAACTGACGGGCGCGGTTCAAGTCAAGGCTTCGTCTACCCAAGGGACGCGACCTCGCCCGAGCCTAGCCTCGAGCAGGAGCAGTAGTCCCAGACGAACTCACGCCTCGCCCGAGGACCTCCTCAGGCAGTGGGAACACCCTCGGCTCTCCCGAGGCCCGGCTTGGGCAGGCTTCGTTGTGAAGCAACCTTGGCCAGACCGCCTCACCAACCGACCGCTTCGCAGGCGCATTCAATGCAGGGGTCGCTTGACGCCGTATCCTGACACACGCGCCTCAGTCGGCCAGGTCGAAGTGACCACAGTCACTTTGCCCCCCTTTTACTGTCCGATCTGACGGGAAAATAGCGCCGCTCGCCTCGCTCCGACTGTCGTGCCAACCACCCAGGCGAAGCTGACAACAAGTCACGATCAACCACCGAGTTCGGCCTCGGGCGCAGCAGGAAGCTCCGCCTCGCTTGACCCCCGGACTCGGCCTCGACCTCGGTCTCGGGAGGAATCGCGTCCTCGCCCGACCCTGGCCTCGGCCTCAGGAGAAGTCCCCGCCTCGCCCGACCTTGGGCTCGGACCGACCGCGCCAACAGGGGATACATCATTACCCTATCCCTGGCTAGCTCAGGCTACAAGGAACAAGACCGGCGTCCCATCTGGCTTACCCCGACGACGGGTAATGATGGTGCCCCGCGTGCAACCATGACACCGGTGGCTCTCAGCCCCTTACGGTAGCAAGGAGACATTAGCTGGATCCTTGCCGCACCGCCAGCTGTGCTTTCACAGGGCTCAAGCTCTCCCCCGACAGCCACGTTGGCATGTACATAGGGCTTAGGCATTTCTCTGCCAGACACGTTAGCGCATTGCTACACCCCCCATTGTACATCTGGACCCTCTCCTTGCATCTATAAAAGGGAGGTCCAGGGCCTTCCCGCGAAAGGAGAAGGGAGGAGGAGGGTTCGCGCGGGGGAAGGAGCGAACGAACAGGCTCCCTCTCTCTCTCTCTCCCTCTCGCGACGTGCTTGTAACCCCTACTACGAGCACCCTGGTGCAGGATAATACAAGGCTTGTCCCACCTCTTGTGTTCCATCTCGCACCAACCCATCTGGGCAGGAGCACGCAGCGACAAATTCACTCGTCGGTCCAGGGACCCCTTGAGTCCGAAACGCTGACAGTTGGCGCGTCAGGTAGGGGCCTGCTGCGTGTTAACGAACGCCTTCCCGTTGAGTTCTAGATGGGGAGTCTTCAGCAACCTCTTCAGCCAGGGACGGTGCTCCTCTTCGGGAGTCTCGAGTTCATGTCCCTCGATGGCAGCTACGACATGGCACTCCTCCCCTCGCGGCGCGACGACAATGACGGTCTTCGACTCACCCGGCGGCAGCGAACTCATCGACAGCATCTCCCCACGGCGGAAGAGGAGCATTCGGGTCTGCCTCGCCACCCTCCTCGCCGCAGGAGGAGGAGACGGGGCAATCGTGGCCAGGCAGGAGGCAGCACCTCGTCGGCTTTCGCACCAGAGCGAGCCGACGATGCCGACGCCCCAGCGGGGGATATGTCGGGCATTGTCCTCGCACCTGAGATGACGGCGGGTGTCACTTCCCCTCAACATGCCAACCCTAAGCGGACTGATGACACCAGCACCCTCGCAAAGGATCTACTGGGCGTTACCCTCGTACCTGAGATGACGGTGTGCTCTGCCCCCGATGCGACTTCACCATCGTCCATCGACCAAGAGGTACCGTCCGTTTTCCATCCCGTAACCTTTCGGTTCAGCTTCGATCCACCTAGCGACCCCGCTATGGTGAGTGCTTTCGTAAGGGCATATCCTAACCTTTCGGGATATCATATGTGGTCAACTTGGGACCGACTGACGGCCGTCTCGACCTCCGGACCAACGAATTCCGAGGAGGATGATGACCCCGACTCCGGTTGGGATTTCTCCGGCCTCGGTGATCCCGGTGTCGTGCTGGACTTCGTGTCCGCGTGTGACCACTGCCTCTCCGGTTACTCTGACGATGGCCACGACCTTGACGATGAGAGTCATGGCCCGAGTCGCGAGTGTTTCCATGTCAATCTGGGAGATCACGACGAAGGCAACCATCTCGGTATGCTGGAGGTCGACGATCCCCCTAGGCCCGCATCTCGCGCTGACATCCCATAGGAGCTGGCTGTGGTCCCAGTCCCTGCGGGGGGTCAGAACGCATAGCTCGAGCAAATCTACGAGATGCAGGCTAGGGTCGATGAGGAAGCAGGCCGACTTGTGCAGCTCCGATAGGACATCGCGCAGGAGTGGCCAGGCTGAACCCTCACCGAAGGAGCCCGCCATCGGGCCCAAGACGTCCGTCGTCGCGTCATCGACAACGCCAGGGCAGCGCTGCCCCCGGCCGTCAGCGGGTCCAGCCAGGACCTAGCTGCAGTGGCTATGCTACTTCGAGCCATGCCGGAGCCATCCACTACTGAGGGACGGCGTATCCAGGGCGAACTCAAAGATCTCCTAGAAGGTACTGCAGTTCGACGTGCCGAGAGCTCTGCCTCCCAAAGGCGAGCCGACCCCTCGGAGCATCGCGCGGTGTCCTCCCGACGCATGCGGGAGGCCTCGCTCTGCCCCGAGCGCACGCGGGACGAGGCGCCTGCCGCCTGGGATCGCCTCGACAATGAGCACCACCATCTCGACCGTCGAGCCCGCCTCGAGGAGAAGGTGCGCCGAGGCTATCATCCTAGGCGCGGGGGACGCTGCGACAGCGAGGAGGATCAGAGTCCTTCGCTCGAGCCGCCCGGTCCGCGAGTCTTCAGCCGAGCCATACGACGAGCGTCGTTCCCTGCCCGTTTTCGAGCCCCGACTACCATCACCAAGTACTCGGGGGAGACGAGGCCGGAGTTGTGGCTCGCGGACTACCGACTAGCATGCCAGTTGGGAGGAGCGGACGACGACGACCTCATCATCCGCAATCTTCCCCTTTTCCTCTTCGACGCCGCCCGAGCCTGGCTGGAGCATCTGCCTCCTGCGCAGATCTCCGACTAGGATGATCTGGTCAAGGCTTTCGCGGGAAACTTCCAAGGCACGTACGTGCGCCCTGGGAACTCATGGGATCTCCGAAGCTTCCGCCAGCAGCCAGGGGAGTCCCTTCGAGAGTACATCCAGCGGTTTTCGAAGCAGCGCACCGAGCTGCCCAATGTTACCGACTCGGATGTCATCGGGGCTTTCCTTGCCGGCACCACTTGCCGAGACCTGGTGAGCAAACTGGGGCGCAAGACTCCCACCAAGGCGAGCGAATTGATGGACGTCGCCACCAAGTTCGCCTCGGGTCAAGAGGCGGTCGAAGCCATCTTCCGGAAAGACAAGCAGCCTCAAGAAGAGCCGAAGAAAGACGCCCCCGAGGCGTCCGCCCAGTGGGGCACGAAGAAGGCCAAGAACAAGTCACAAGCGAAGCGCGACGCCGCTGACGCGAATCTCGTCGCTGCGGCCGAGCACAGGAACCCTCGGAAACCTCCTGGAGGGGCCGGCGCGTTCGACAAGATGCTTAAAGAGCTGTGCCCCTATCACCAGGGTTCCGTCAAGCACACCCTCAAAGAATGTGTCATGCTCCGGCGCTACTTCCACAAGGTCGGGCCCCCGGCGGAAGGTAGCAAAGGCCATGACAACAACAAGAAGGAGGGCGACAAGGAAGAAGAGTTCCCGGAGGTCCACAACTGCTTCATGATCTACGGCGGGCAGGCGGCGAACGCCTCGGCTCGGCACCGCAAGCAGGAGCGCCGGGAGGTCTGCTTGGTGAAGGTGGCAGCGCCAGTCTACCTAGACTGGTCCGACAAGCCTATCACCTTCGACCGAGGCGACCACCCCGATTTCGTGCCAAGCCAAGGAAGGTACCCGCTCGTTGTTGATCCGATCATCAGCAATGTTAGGTGAAAGTCGCCTAGAGGGGGGGGGTGAATAGGGCGAAACTGAAATTTACAAAATTAATCACAACTACAAGCCGGGTTAGCGTTAGAAATAATAATGAGTCCGAGAGAGAGGGCGCAAAACAAATCGCAAGCGAATGAAAAGTGTGACACGCGGATTTGTTTTACCGAGGTTCGGTTCTTGCAAACCTACTCCCCGTTGAGGAGGCCACAAAGGCCGGGTCTCTTTCAACCCTTACCCTCTCTCAAACGGTCCCGCGGACCGAGTGAGCTTCTCTTCTCAAATCAAACTGGGAACAAAGCTTCCCCGCAAGGACCACCACACAATTGGTGTCTCTTGCCTCGATTACAAGTGAGCTTTGATCACAAGAACAAGTGAGAAAGAAAAGAAGCAATCCAAGCGCAAGAGCTCAAAAGAACACGGCAAATCTCTCTCGCTAATCACTAAAGCCTTGTGTGGAATTGGAGAGGATTTGATCACTTGAATGTGTCTAGAATTGAATGCCTAGCTCTTGTAAGTGGCTGAGAAGTGGAAAACTTGGATGACTTGAATGTGGGGTGGTTGGGGGTATTTATAGCCCCAACCACCAAACTAGCCGTTTGGTGGAAGCTGTCTGTCGTATGGTGCACCGGACAGTCCAGTGCACACCGGACATGTCCGGTGCGACAGCCACGTCACCAGGCCGTTAGGGTTCCGACCGTTGGAGCTCTGACGCTGGGCCCGCCTAGATGTCTGGTGGCGCACCGAACATGAACTGTAGGGTGTCCGGTGCGCCAGCATGGGCGTGCCTGACCTCTGCGCGCGCTGGCGCACATTTAATGCGCTGCAGGTAGCCGTTGGCGCCTTGCAGGAAGCCGTTGGCGCCTGAAGTAGCCGTTGCTCCGTAGTTACACCGGACAGTCCGGTGTACACCGGACATGTCCGGTGAATTATAGCGGAACAGTCGATGCGAATTCCCGAGGCTGCCGAGTTCAGAGCCGCGCCTTCTTGGAGCACCGGACACTGTCCTGTGTACACCGGACAGTCTGGTGAATTATAGCACGCCGGCTCTGAGAATTCCCGAAGGTGCGAAGTTCAGTTTGGAGTTCCCTGGTGCACCGGACACTGTCCGGTGGCACACCGGACAGTCCGGTGCGCCCGACCAGGGTCCTTCGGTTGCCCTTGGCTCCTTTGTTTGAACCCTTTCTCTTGATCTTTTTATTGGTTTATTGTGAACCTGTGGTACCTGTAGATCTTATAGACTTGGGCAAACTAGTTAGTCCGATTATTTGTGTTGGGCAATTCAACCACCAAAATTAGTTTAGGAAATAGGTGTAAGCCTAATTCCCTTTCAATCTCCCCCTTTTTGGTGATTGATGCCAACACAAACCAAAGCAAATATAGAAGTGCAGAATTGAACTAGTTTGCAAAATGTAAGTGCAAAGGTTACTTAGAATTGAGCCAATAAACATTACTTACTAGGTATGCATGGATTGTTTCTTTATTTTTAACATTTTGGACCACGCTTGCACCACATGTTTTGTTTTTGCAAAAAAATTTTTGTAAATCCTTTTTAAAGTCCTTTTGCAAAATAGTCACAGGTAAATGAGTAAGATTTTGAGAAGCATTTTCAAGATTTGAAATTTTCTCCCCTTGTTCCAAATGCTTTTTCTTTGACTAAACAAAACTCCCCCTCAATAAATTCTCCTCTTAGTGTTCAAGAGGGTTTTAAGATATCATTTTTGAAAATACTACTTTCTCCCCTTTTAGAACACAATAAGATACTAATTTGAAATTTTCCAATTGAAAAATTATTGATTTTAAAATTAGGGTGGTGGTGCGGTCCTTTTGCTTTGGGCTCTTACTTTCTCCCCCTTTGGCATGAATCGCCAAAAACGGATACTTTGAGTGAGATATAAGCCCTTCCCTAACTATTTTCTCCCCTTTGGCAAATAAAACATATGAGTGAAGATTATACCAACGACGAAGAAATGCTCGGAGCGACGGCGAAGGATGAGTAGTAGAGTGGAGTGGAAGCCTTTGTCTTCGCCGAAGACTCCAATTCCCTTTCAATATACCTATGACTTGGTTTGAAATACACTTGAAAACACATTAGTCATAGCATATATAAAAGAGACATGATCAAAGGTATACTTATGATCTATGTGTGCAAATTAGCAAAAGAAATTCCTAGAATCAAGAATATTGAGCTCATGCCTAAGTTTGGTAAAAGTTTGTTCATCTAGTGGCTTGGTAAAGGTATCGGCTAATTGATCTTTAGTATTAATGTATACAATCTCGATATCCCCCTTTTGTTGGTGATCCCTAAGAAAATGATACCGAATGGCTATGTGTTTAGTGCGGCTATGCTCAATGGGATTATCCGCCATGCGGATTGCACTCTCATTATCACATAGAAGAGGAACTTTGGTTAATTTGTAACCATAGTCCCACAGGGTTTGCCTCATCCAAAGCAATTGCACGCAACAATGGCCTGCGGCAATATACTCGGCTTCGGCGGTTGAAAGAGCGACCGAATTTTTCTTCTTTGAAGCCCAAGACACCAAGGACCTTCCCAAGAACTGGCAAGTCCCCGATGTGCTCTTTCTATTAATCTTACACCTCACCCAATCGGCATCCGAAAAACCAATCAAATCAAATATGGATCCCCGAGGGTACCAAAGCCCAAACTTAGGAGTATAAGCCAAACATCTCAAGATTCGTTTTACGGCCGTAAGGTGAGATTCCTTAGGGTCGGCTTGGAATCTTGCACACATGCAAACGGAAAGCATAATGTCCGGTCGAGATGCACGTAAATAAAGCAATGAACCAATCATCGACCGGTATACCTTTTGATCGACGGATTTACCTCCCGTGTCGAGGTCGAGATGCCCATTTGTTCCCATGGGTGTCTTGATGGGTTTGGCATCCTTCATCCCAAACTTGTTCAGAATGTCTAGAGTGTACTTGGTTTGGCAAATGAAGGTGCCCTCTTGGAGTTGCTTGACTTGGAATCCTAGAAAATACTTTAACTCCCCCATCATAGACATCTCGAATTTCTGTGTCATTATCCTACTAAATTCTTCACATGTAGATTCGTTAGTAGACCCAAATATGATATCATCAACATAAATTTGGCATACAAACAAATCATTGTCAAGAGTTTTAGTGAATAAAGTAGGATCGGCGTTGCCGACTTTGAAGCCATTAGCAATAAGGAAATCTCTAAGGCATTAATACCATGCTCTTGGGGCTTGCTTGAGCCCATAAAACGCCTTAGAGAGCCTATAGACATGGTTAGGGTACTCACTATCTTCAAAGCCGGGAGGTTGCTCAACATAGACCTCTTCCTTGATTGGTCCATTGAGGAAAGCACTCTTCACGTCCATTTGATAAAGCTTGAAGCCATGGTGAGTAGCATAGGCTAATAATATGCGAATTGATTCAAGCCTAGCTACGGGTGCATAGGTTTCACCAAAATCCAAACCTTCGACTTGGGAGTATCCCTTGGCCACAAGTCGAGCTTTGTTCCTTGTCACCACACCATGCTCGTCTTGCTTGTTGCGGAAGACCCACTTGGTTCCTACAACATTTTGGTTAGGACGTGGAACTAAATGCCATACCTCGTTCCTCGTGAAATTGTTGAGCTCCTCTTGCATCGCCATCACCCAATCCGAATCTTGAAGTGCTTCCTCTACCCTATGTGGCTCAATAGAGGAGACAAAAGAGTAATGCTCACAAAAATGTGCAACACGAGATCGAGTAGTTACCCCCTTATGAATGTCGCCGAGGATGGTGTTGACGGGGTGATCTCGTTGTATTGCTTGGTGGACTCTTGGGTGTGGCGGCCTTGGCTCTTCATCCTCCTTGTCTTGATCATTTGCATCTCCCCCTTGATCATTGCCGTCATCTTGAGGTGGCTCATCTCTTTGATCTTCTCCTTCATCAACTTGAGCCTCGTCCTCATTTTGAGTTGGTGGAGATGCTTGCGTGGAGGAGGATGGTTGATCTTGTGCATGTGGAGGCTCTTCGGATTCCTTAGGACACACATCCCCAATGGACATGTTCCTTAGCGCGATGCACGGAGCTTGTTCTTCACCTATCTCATCAAGATCAACTTGCTCTACTTGAGAGCCATTAGTCTCGTCAAACACAACGTCACAAGAAACTTCAACTAGTCCTGAGGACTTGTTAAAGACTCTATATGCCCTTGTGTTTGAATCATATCCTAGTAAAAAGCCTTCTACAGTCTTAGGAGCAAATTTGGATTTTCTACCTCTTTTAACAAGAATAAAGCATTTGCTACCAAAGACTCTAAAATATGAAATATTGGGCTTTTTACCGGTTAGGAGTTCATAGGATGTCTTCTTGAGGATTCGGTGTAGATATAACCGGTTGATGGCGTAGCAGGCGGTGTTGACCGCCTCGGCCCAAAAACGATCCGGTGTCTTGTACTCATCAAGCATGGTTCTTGCCATGTCAATAGAGTTCGATTCTTCCTCTCCACTACACCATTTTGTTGTGGGGTGTAGGGAGAAGAGAACTCATGCTTGATGCCCTCCTCATCAAGGAAGCCTTCAATTTGTGAGTTCTTGAACTCCGTGCCGTTGTCGCTTCTAATTTTCTTGATCCTTAAGCCGAACTCATTTTGAGCCCGTCTCAAGAATCCCTTTAAGGTCTCTTGGGTATGGGATTTTTCCTGCAAAAAGAACACCCAAGTGAAGCGAGAATAATCATCCACAATAACTAGACAGTACTTACTCTCGCCGATGCTTATGTAAGTGATCGGGCCGAATAAATCCATGTGTAGGAGCTCCAGTGGCCTGCCACTTGTCATGATGTTTTTGTGTGGATGATGAGTGCCAACTTGCTTCCCGGCTTGGCATGCGCTACAAATCCTGTCTTTCTCAAAATGAACATTTGTTAGTCCTAAAATGTGTTCTCCCTTTAGAAGCTTATGAAGATTCTTCATTCCAACATGAGCTAGTCGGCGGTGCCAGAGCCAACCCATGTTAGTCTTAGCAATTAAGCAAGTGTCGAGTTCAGCTCTATCAAAATCTACCAAGTATAGCTGACCCTCTAACACTCCCTTAAAGGCTATTGAATCATCACTTCTTCTAAAGACAGTGACACCTACATCAGTGAATAGACAGTTGTAGCCCATTTGACATAATTGAGATACGAAAAGCAAATTGTAATCTAGTGAATCAACAAGAAAAACATTGGAAATGGAATGGTCAGGAGATATAGCTATTTTACCCAAACCTTTGACCAAACCTTGGTTTCCATCCCTGAATGTGATAGCTCGTTGGGGATCTTGGTTTTTCTCGTAGGAGGAGAACATCTTCTTCTCCCCTGTCATGTGGTTTGTGCACCCGCTGTCGATGATCCAACTTGAGCCCCCGGATGCATAAACCTACAAAACAAGTTTAGTTCTTGACTTTAGGTACCCAAACGGTTTTGGGTCCTTTGGCATTAGACACAAGAACTTTGGGTACCCAAACACAAGTCTTAGAACCCTTGTGTTTGCCCCCAACAAACTTGGCAACTACCTTGCCGGATTTGTTAGTCAAAACATAAGATGCATCAAAAGTTTTAAATGAAATGCCATGATCATTTGATGCACTAGGAGTTTTCTTTCTAGGCAACTTAGCACGGGTTGGTTGCCTAGAGCTTGATGTCTCACCCTTATACATAAAAGCATGGTTAGGGCCAGAGTGAGACTTCCTAGAATGAATTCTCCTAATTTTGCTCTCGGAATAACCGGCAGGGTACAAAATGTAACCCTCGTTATTCTGAGGCATGGGAGCCTTGCCCTTAACAAAGTTAGACAAATTTTTAGGAGGGGTACTAAGTTTGACATTGTCTCCCCTTTGGAAGCCAATGCCATCCTTGATGCCAGGGCGTCTCCCATTATAGAGCATACTTCTAGCAAATTTAAACTTTTCATTTTCTAAGTTATGCTCGGCAATTTTAGCATCTAATTTTGCTATATGATCATTTTGTTGTTTAATTAAGACCATGTGATCATGAATAGCATTAATATCAACATCTCTACATCTAGTGCAAATGGAAACATGCTCAACGGTAGATGTAGAGGGTTTGCAAGATTTTAATTCTACAACCTTAGCATGTAGAAAATCATTCTCATTTCTAAGGTTAGAAATAGTAATATTGCAAACATCAAAATCTTTAGCCTTAGCAATCAATTTCTCATTCTCATTTCTAAGGCTAGCAAGAGAAACATTCAACTCATCAATCCTAGCAAGTAAATCAACATTATCATCTCTAGGATTGGAAGTTGTAATATTACAAACATGTGAATCAACCTTAGCTAACAATTTAGCATTCTCATTCCTAAGGTTGTCAATAGTCTCATGGCAAGTGCTTAGCTCACTAGACAATTTTTCACATTTTTCAACTTGTAGAGCATAGGCATTTTTAACCTTAACATGCTTTTTGTTCTCCTTAATAAGGAAGTCCTCTTGAGAGTCCAAGAGATCATCCTTCTCATGAATAGCACTAATCAATTCATTTAATTTTTCCTTTTGTTGCATGTTGAGGTCGGCAAAAAGAGTACGCAAATTATCTTCCTCATCACTAGCATTATCATCACTAGAGGACTCATATTTAGTGGAGGATTTGGATTTAACCTTCTTCCTTTTGCCGTCCTTTGCCATGAGGCACTTGTGGCCGACGTTGGGGAAGAGAAGTCCCTTGGTGACGGCGATGTTGGCGGCGTCCTCATCGGAGGAGGAGTCGGTGGAGCTCTCATTCGAGTCCCACTCCCGGCAAACATGGGCATCGCCGCCCCTCTTCTTGTAGTGCCTCTTCTTCTCCTTTCTTCTTCCCTTCTTGTCGTCGCCCCTGTCACTATTACTGGATAATGGACATTTAGCAATAAAATGACCAGGCTTACCACATTTGTAGCATACTTTCTTGGAGTGGGGTTTGTAGTCTTTCCCCCTCCTTTGCTTGAGGATTTGGCGGAAGCTTTTGATGATGAGCGCCATCTCCTCGTTGTCGAGCTTGGAGGCGTCGATGGGTGTTCGACTTGGAGTAGCCTCCTCCTTCTTTTCTTCCGTCGCCTTGAAAGCGACCGGTTGTGCCTCGGGTGTGGAGGAGGTGCCTTGCTCGATGATTTTCTTTGAGCCTTTAATCATTAGCTCAAAGCTCACAAATTTTCCTATAACCTCCTCGGGAGACATTAGCTTATATCTAGGATCACCTCGAATTAATTGCACTTGTGTAGGGTTAAGAAATACGAGGGATCTAAGAATAACCTTGACCATCTCATGGTCATCCCATTTTTCGCTCCCGAGGTTGCGCACTTGGTTCACCAAGGTCTTCAAGCGGTTGTACATAGCTTGTGGATCCTCCCCTTGGTGAAGCATGAAGCGACCGAGCTCCCCCTCGATCATTTCCCGCTTGGTGATCTTTGTCACCTCGTCTCCTTCATGCGCGGTCTTGAGTACGTCCCAAATTTCCTTCGTACTTTTTAACCCTTGCACCTTGTTATACTCCTCTCAACTTAGAGAGGCGAGGAGTATAGTGGTTGCTTGGTAATTAAAGTGGTGGATTTGGGCCACCTCGTCCGAGTCGTAGTCTTCATCCCCTACGGATGGTACCTGTACACCAAACTCAACAACATTCCATATGCTTGTGTGGAGTGAGGTTAGATGGTGTCTCATTTTGTCACTCCACATATTATAATCTTCACCGTCAAAAACCGGTGGTTTGCCTAATGGAACGGAGAGTAAAGGAGTACGTTTTGAAGTGTGAGGGTAGCGTAGGGGGATCTTACTATACTTCTTGCGCTCTTGGCGCTTAGAAGTAACGGACGGTGCGTCGGAGTCGGAGGTCGACGTTGATGAAGTGTCGGTCTCGTAGTAGACCACTTTCCTCATCCTCTTGTGCTTGTCGCCTCTCCGATGCGACTTGTGGGAAGAGGATTTCTTCTCCTTCCCCTTCCCTTTGTTGGAGGAGCTCTTCTTCTCCTCCTTCTTCTTGGTGCGGGACTCTTCCGATGAAATGCTCTCGTGACTCGTAGTGGGCTTGTCGCCGGTCTCCATCTCCCTCTTGGTGTGATCTCCCGACATCACTTCGAGCGGTTAGGCTCTAATGAAGCACCGGGCTCTGATACCAATTGAAAGTCGCCTAGAGGGGGGGTGAATAGGGCGAAACTGAAATTTACAAAATTAATCACAACTACAAGCCGGGTTAGCGTTAGAAATAATAATGAGTCCGAGAGAGAGGGCGCAAAACAAATCGCAAGCGAATGAAAAGTGTGACACGCGGATTTGTTTTACCGAGGTTCGGTTCTTGCAAACCTACTCCCCGTTGAGGAGGCCACAAAGGCCGGGTCTCTTTCAACCCTTACCCTCTCTCAAACGGTCCCGCGGACCGAGTGAGCTTCTCTTCTCAAATCAAACTGGGAACAAAGCTTCCCCGCAAGGACCACCACACAATTGGTGTCTCTTGCCTCGATTACAAGTGAGCTTTGATCACAAGAACAAGTGAGAAAGAAAAGAAGCAATCCAAGTGCAAGAGCTCAAAAGAACACGGCAAATCTCTCTCGCTAATCACTAAAGCCTTGTGTGGAATTGGAGAGGATTTGATCACTTGAGTGTGTCTAGAATTGAATGCCTAGCTCTTGTAAGTGGCTGAGAAGTGGAAAACTTGGATGACTTGAATGTGGGGTGGTTGGGGGTATTTATAGCCCCAACCACCAAACTAGCCGTTTGGTGGAAGCTGTCTGTCGTATGGTACACCGGACAGTCCGGTGCACACCGGACATGTCCGGTGCGACAGCCACGTCACCAGGCCGTTAGGGTTCCGACCGTTGGAGCTCTGACGCTGGGCCCGCCTGGATGTCTGCTGGCGCATCGGACATGAACTGTAGGGTGTCCAGTGCGCCAGCATGGGCGTGCCTGACCTCTGCGCGCGCTGGCGCGCATTTAATGCGCTGCAGGTAGCCGTTGGCGCCTTGCAGGAAGCTGTTGGCGCCTGAAGTAGCCGTTGCTCCGTAGTTACACCGGACAGTCCGGTGTACACCGGACATGTCCGGTGAATTATAGCGGAACAGCCGATGCGAATTCCCGAGGCTGTCGAGTTCAGAGCCGCGCCTTCTTGGAGCACCGGACACTGTCCTGTGTACACCGGACAGTCCGGTGAATTATAGCGCGCCGGCTCTGAGAATTCCTGAAGGTGCGAAGTTTAGTTTGGAGTTCCCTGGTGCACCGGACACTGTCCGGTGGCACACCGGACAGTCCGGTGCGCCTGACCAGGGTCTTTCGGTTGCCCTTGGCTCCTTTGTTTGAACCCTTTCTCTTGATCTTTTTATTGGCTTATTGTGAACCTGTGGTACCTGTAGATCTTATAGACTTGGGCAAACTAGTTAGTCCGATTATTTGTGTTGGGCAATTCAACCACCAAAATTAGTTTAGGAAATAGGTGTAAGCCTAATTCCCTTTCATTAGGCTCTCCAAAGTCCTCATGGACGGAGGCAGCAGCCTTAACATCATCTACGCCGAGACCCTGGAACTCTTGGGGGTTGATAGGTCTGAGGTCCGGGCCGGTGCGGCACCCTTCCACGGGATCATGCCCGGAAAGCAAATCCTGCCCCTCGGACGGATCGACTTACCCATCTGCTTCGGGACTCCCTCCAACTTCCGAAAGGAAGCTCTCACCTTCGAGGTCGTCGGGTTCCGAGGAACCTACCATGTGGTATTGGGAAGACCATGCTATGCCAAGTTCATGGCCGTCCCCAACTACACCTACCTCAAGCTCAAGATGTCGGCCCCCAACGGGATCATCACCGTCGGATCCACGTACCGCCACGCGTACGAATGCGATGTGGAGTGCGTGGAGTACGCTGAGGCCCTCGCTGAGTCTGAGGCCCTCATCGCCGACCTGGAGCGCCTCACCAAGGAGACGCCCAACGCGAAGCGGCACGCCGGCAACTTCGAACCAGTTGAGGCGGTCAAGTCCGTCTCTCTCGACCCCAGCAACGACGCCGACAAGAAAGTTCGGATCGGCTCCGAGCTTGACCCCAAATAGGAAGCAGTGCTCGTTGACTTTCTCCGCGCAAACGCCGAAGTCTTTGCGTGGAGTCCCTCGGACATGCCCGGCATACCGAGGGATGTCGCCGAGCACTCACTGGACGTCTGGGCCGGCGCCCGACCCGTGAAGCAGCACCTGTGCCGTTTTGACGAAGAAAAGCGCAGGGCCATAGGCGAGGAGATCCACAAGTTACTGGCTACAGGGTTAATCAAAGAGTATTTCATTCTGAATGGTTATCTAACCCTGTGCTTGTGAAAAATAAAGGTGGGAAGTGGAGGATGTGCGTAGACTACACCAGTTTAAACAAGGCATGTCCAAAGGTTCCCTACCCTCTGCCACGCATCGACCAAATTGTGGACTCCACTACTGGGTGCGAGACATTGTCATTCCTCGACGCCTATTCAGGTTATCATCAAATCAAGATGAAAGAGTCCGATCAGCTCGCGACCTCTTTCATCACACCTTTTGGCATGTATTGCTATACTACTATGCCATTTGGCTTGAGGAATGTAGGTGCAACATACCAAAGGTGCATGAACCACGTGTTCGGAGAGCGCATCGGCCGAACGGTCGAGGCTTACGTCGATGACATCGTTGTCAAGACAAGGAAAGCCTCTGACCTCCTCTCCGACCTTGAGACGACATTCAAGTGTCCGAGAGCGAAAGGCGTGAAACTCAATCCCGCGAAGTGTGTCTTCAGAGTTCCCCGAGGCATGCTCCTAGGATTCATCGTCTCCGAGCGGGGTATCGAGGCCAATCCGGAGAAAATCGCGGCCATCACCAACATGGGACCGATCAAGGATTTGAAAGGATTACAGAGGGTCATGGGATGCCTTGTGGCTCTGAGCCGCTTCATCTCACGCCTTGGCGAGAAAGGCTTGCCTCTGTACCGCCTCTTAAGGAAGGCCGAGCGCTTCACTTGGACCCCCAAGGCCGAGGAAGCCCTCGGAAACCTTAAGGTGCTCCTTACAAATGCACCCATCCTGGTGCCCCCCGCTGCGAGAGAAGCTCTCTTGATCTACGTAGCCGCGACCACTCAGGTGGTCAGCGCCGCAATCGTAGTCGAGAGACGAGAAGAAGGGCATGCACTGCTTGTCCAGAGGCCGGTCTACTTCATCAGCGAAGTGCTATCCGAGACCAAGATCTGCTACCCACAGATCTAGAAGCTGTTGTACGCAGTGATACTGACACGGCGAAAGTTGCGACACTACTTCGAGTCTCATCCGGTCACTATGGTGTCATCCTTCCCTATGGGGGAGATCATCCAGTGTCGTGAGGCCTTGGGTAGGATAGCAAAGTGGGCAGTGGAGCTCATGGGCGAAACGCTATCATTCGCCCCTCGGAAGGCCATAAAATCCCAGGTCTTGGCAGACTTCCTAGCTGAATGGGCCGACACCCAGTTGCCAATAGCTCCAATTCAGACCGAGCTCTGGACCATGTACTTCGATGGGTCACTCATGAAAACAGGAGCAGGCGTTGGCTTGCTCTTTGTTACACCCCTCGGAAAGCATCTTCGCTACGTCATACGCCTCCATTTTCCGGCATCAAACAATGTGGCCTAGTATGAGGCTCTGGTTAACGGGTTGTGCATCACCGTCGAGCTAGGGGTCCAATGCCTCGATGCTCGTGGCGACTCGCAGCTTGTCATCGACCAAGTCATGAAGAACTCCCACTGCCGTGACCGGAGGATGGAGGCCTACTGCGACGAAGTTCGGCGCCTGGAAGACAAGTTCTACGGGCTGGAGCTCAACCACATCGCCCGACGGTACAACGAGGCTGCGGATGAGCTGGCAAAGATAGCCTCGGGGCGGACGACGGTTCCCCCGGATGTCTTCTCCAGAGACCTACATCAACCATCTGTCAAGATCGACGACACGCCCGAGCCCGAGGAAGCCTCGGCCCAGCCCGAGGTACCCTCGGCCGAGCCCGAGGAGGCCTTGGCCGAGCCTGAGGTACCCTCGGCCATCGAGGAGGAGGCCTTGCCCGTCGAGGGGGAACAGAATGGGGTCACGCCAGATCCGAACTAGCAGACCCCATACCTGGAATATCTCCTCCGAGGAGAGCTTCCCCTCGACAAGGCCAAAGCTCGGTGACTGGCTCAGCGCGCCAAGTCGTTCGTCTTGCTAGGTGATGAAAAGGTGCTCTATCACCGTAGCCCCTCGGGCATCCTCCAACGATGCATATCCATCGCCCAAGGACAAGAGTTGTTGCAAGAACTACACTCGGAGGCTTGCGGTCACCATGCAGCACCTCGAGCCCTCGTGGGAAATGCCTTCCAACAAGGTTTCTACTGGCCAACCGCGGTGGCCGACGCCACTAGGATTGTACGCTCCTGCCAAGGATGCCAATTCTACGCGAGGCAAACGCACCTGCCCGCTCAGGCCCTGCAGACAATACCCATCACCTAGCCGTTTGCAGTATGGGGTCTGGACCTCGTTGGTCCCTTGCAAAAGGCACCCGGGGGCTTCTCGCACCTACTGGTCGCCATCGACAAATTCTCCAAGTGGATCGAGGTTCGACCCTTGACCAGCATTAGGTCCGAGTAGGCGGTGGCGTTTTCACCAACATCATCCATCGGTTCGGGGTCCCAAACTCCATCATCAACGACAATGGCACGCAGTTCGCCGGAAAAAAGTTCCTGGACTTCTGCGATGACCACCACATCCGTGTGGACTCGGCTGCCATAGCTCACCCCATGACGAATGGGCAGGTGGAGCGTGCCAACGGTATGATTTTGCAGGCACTCAAACCGAGGATCTACAACAACCTCAACAAGTTCGGCAAGCGGTGGATGAAAGAGCTACCCTCGGTAGTCTCGAGTCTGAGGACGACGCCGAGCCGAGCCACGGGTTTCTCACCGTTTTTTCTAGTCTATGGGGCCGAGGCCGTCCTCCCCATGGACTTAGAATACAGCTCCCCGAGGACCAAGGCGTACGACGACCGAAGCAACCAGACCAGCCGAGAGGACTCGCTGGACCAGCTCGAAGAGGCTTGGGACGTTGCCTTACTACATTCGGCACGGTACCAGCAGTCGCTACGACGCTACCATGCCCGAAGCGTTCGGCCCCGAGGCTTCCAAGTGGGAGACTTGGTGCTTCGTCTGCAACAGGATGCCCGAGAGCGCCACAAGCTCACTCCTCCCTGGGAAGGGCCCTTCATCATCGCCAAGATTTTGAAGCCCGGAACATACAAGCTGGCCAACGACCAAGGCGAGGTCTACAACAACGCTTGGAACATCCAACATCTACGTCGCTTCTACCCTTAAGATGTTTTAAGTCGTTCATGTACCTCGTTTTCTTTACATACATAAAGTCTAACTGTCAAGGAAGGGTCGGCCTTGCCTCAGCAAAGCCCGACCCTCCCTCGGGGGCTAGAAGGGGGGAACCCCCTCTGCGTCAAAATTCTCCTCGGAAAAAATTTTCTACCAAAACGACCTTCGTGCTTTCGACTTCCGTATCGATAGCGGGATCCTGAAAACGACGAGAGTACACATAAGTGGCAAGGCCGACCAAGCCAAGGAACTCCTACACCTCCGAGATACGGATACCTCACTCATCACCTTCCGCGAGAAGTAACTCACGCTCGGATAAGCGATCCTGCTAACGAACAAGTCCAAACACTCGGGTAGAAAACGACTTCCGTGCCTTCTCGACTGTATTGATAACAGAATCCTACGACCAAATGAGAGTGCACGTAAGCGGCAAGGCCGACCGAGCCGAGGAACTCCTACGCCTCCGGGATACGGATACCTCACTCATCACCTTCCGCGAAAAGTAACTCTCGCTTGGATAAACGATTCTGCTACTGACAGACAAGTCGTGATGCTCGAAACGAGAGGAAAGAAAACACAACTTTTTAACACGACGATAAAGTGTTTAGGCCTCGGCGCCCGCGAAAAACATGTGCATGCTACAGACAAACTGTTCCTGCAGGTTCAGGCATCGGCAGGGGGAGCAGTAGCACCCTTGGCGTTGTTTCCACCCTCGACGGAACCTGGCCCAGCCTCGGACGGTGACCCGGGCGAAAGGACCTCCACCCAAGGGAGGACACCAGCACCGCGCCCGCGGATGTCTTGGCCAAGCTCCAGCCGCTGCTGCCACATCTTCCTCGGCCTAGGAAGCCGCCAGCTCCCGGGCCGACGAAGTCTCTTTTCGAGCCGACTCCGCCTCTGTCCACGCCAACACCGCTGCCTCCGGCTCCGACTCATCGCAGAGCAGCCTAGGGTTCTAAAAACTGAGCAAGAGAGGCCTAGAGTGGCAAGGCTGACCGAGCCGAGGGACTCCTACGCCTCCGGGATACGGATACCTCACTCGTCACCTTCCGCGAATGGCAACTCACGCTCGGTTAAGTGGTTCGGCTAGCCAACAGGCAAGTCCCAGTGCTTGAAATGAGGAAGAAACGCAGTTTTATACTTGAATACCCAAATGTTCAGGCCTCGACAGCCACAAAGAACAAACACATATACTCGGGGTAACTATGCTACACAGACTTAGACGTCGGCAGAACCCTCGGCAATTCTCCCGACCTACGACAAATGTCTAAGTCCTTGAAGCGGTTACATTTTGCTCAGGCAAAAACCCAGTATATTCCCTTACAAACGGGACTCCGGTTCCATTCCCGCGGGTATGAACAACCTCCACACCAGGGGGCCCACGGGATAACGAACTCCAAGCGGCTCGCCGGCGACCTCTGCAGCAGTAGAGACAACGACCTCCACCTCGGGCGGCTAAACAGCAGCAGCGATGACCTCAGGACAGACACTACTGTGAAAAGGCCCTCACCCATGTCCCCACATGAGGGGCGAGGACAAGCCGTTAAGGCCGAAGAGTCGGAGGGCGTCGTCCGTGGGATCGAACCCACCGGCACCGCTCTGGCGAACAGCGGCCGCCCCAAAGCGCACCGGCAGGTCCTCACTCCCATCCTCGCCGAGGCCGTCCCAGAACACGAGTACTGCCCTCGTGGCATCGACGTGCTGGGCGACCCCCCGGCGCAGCTGACGGTGCGAGGAGGACCTGGACGTGGCCGGCCCACGCGCGGCACGACCGCCGCCCGAGAGGAGGATGGAAAGCTGCACCCCAGCCAGGGAGCAGCAGTTCGCCTTCCCCCCGCATGGCTGGAGGACGTCTCCTCCGCGGCCCGGCGCGCTTCCCCACCTCAGCCTGGATGATGAATATCCTTGAAGATGAGGGCGGGGCGGAGGCCGCAACCCGGCTTGCTTCTCCCCACCAAACTGACCATTGGTGAGGGAATGCAGCCGGGCTGCACGACGAAAATCCTTGAAGCCAAGCGATGGCTGAAGAGCGCCGATCTCCACAAGGTCGCGCTCCTCCAACGACAGCAAGAGCAAGGCGACGCCGGTGCACCCCATCTGGGGGCTCGAAAGGTGGAAGGGCGCAATGCATGAGGGGAGAACGAAGGCATGGCCACTGCCCGAGGGATCAGTCCCCTTTTATAGGCAGACCTCCTTACTTGCACCCCCTAGCATCACGGGCAAAGTCTCCACTGACGTGCTCCAGGGTACTCCCCCTACGACACGGAGGCTGGGTCCCACACGTCATGCGAGCTGACCCGAGACGCGAAGGAGGCAAACCGCCGCACGCAAAGCATGAAACCGCCCTGCGGTTACAAGTGCTCCCCCATTGTAACACCCCTGGTGTTACTGTAACTAAAACATGAGCATGGCATCATAAGCATTGACATTGCATATGTGTGATACACCTAGAGTGCATTCACTAGGTAAAAAGTTCAAACAAGTGTGTTGTTTTTGGTGTTTTGCAAATAGGACCCTGGACAGGGAACCTAACCCTAAATAAAGCTCAAAGGGAGTAAAACTTAACCCAAGATGAGAAAACCTATAGGCTTTAGGGAAAGAGTCATAGAAGTCCCCAAAAACAAAGTTGAGTCACATTTATACCCCTGGGATACCAAAAATCTCAATTAGAACCCTGGAAAACCCTAAATCCAAACCCTAGGGACCTATGTGCAAAATTAGTCCACTTTTGGACTAAAGTGCCAAAAACCAAGTTAAATAAGTATCTTAAGTCATTGGGGTCACATATATGTGAATTTACAAGCCAAACCCTAAATTTTGGACTCATTTGCAAAAAGGACCCCAATTGTGATTCCTATGCTAAGTCTAAAATCAGGGTTATAGGCCCAACTTTAGAGCTGTGTAGCTTTCAAAATAGTGAGAATTCATATTAGGTCACCACATCAAAATTGTAACCTAATTATAGAAGAACAACTTTGCTTAAGGTTGTAATCTCACTTGTTGAGAAAAATCCAGAGATAATCAAGCCTAAAGATTGGCTGTCAGGCTGGTTCAGTCTGAAATTCAGAAGTTCAGTGTAGCAGAGCCAACTTTGGGTATGAATTCCACCTTGATTTAGTGCTCAAATGGGGTTCAAGTCCTATAGCCGAATTGTTGCTGGTTTATAGCTCTACAATTTTGCTACAGAGCTTGGGTGGAGTTGCCATTAGAAATTGAGAGCAAATTCTGCTCCAACTTGCTCTGTCAGGCATCAAAAACTGAATTTCTGATGGTACAGTGCCCTCAGCGGATCAGAACGAGCGCAGCAGAAGAATCCCACCGCTGGTGATCTCCCTGCCGTGATACGTGTCGCCGGCGTCAAGATTCACGTGCGGGGTGGATTGATAACATCGCGGGGTAAGGATCCTCGCCGACGGTGAGCTGGAGGTCACTCCGGTGACTCACCGTGGCTCCCCTTCTGCTTTGCGGCTGAAGCCGATAAGCTCACCGACGACCGCCGCCTCCCGGCCGTGCGCCGCGTGGCTCAACCTTTCCACCGCGTCGCCATAACTCGCTACTGCTGTCAAATCAACGCCGGTGAGGTCGCCACGGGGTAGGACACTAATTCGCGTGCGCCAGTGTTCTTCCTCACCTCCGACCGCCGCGCGTCTTGCTCAAAATTCACGGTCGCCGCCTCTGGAATCTATAAATTGAGCCCTCCACCAGTTCCGCAAAGTAATCAGCTAGCCAGCCCCCGCTAATCGTTAGCAATCATCCACCAGTGAGCTTGAATTCGAGTTTTCCCCCAAATCCACTTTCCGCCACCGTTGAATCAAGCTCGCCGCGGCCAGCCCTTTCCAGGTTAGCTCATCGCTCTCTCTCCCTCGTTTAAGCACTCTGATGACTCTGTGATGCTTGTCGAGCCTTCAATTGAGACTAGGAGACCCCCAATCGTCGGGAACACATCGATCTAGCCGCCATGCTATCGGCCACCGTGGCCAGAGCTCCTTAGTTGATCGTTAGCCAAATTAAGTTGGGGAAAACGATCTAGGTAGCCCCGATTTCATGTATGCTGCTCGGAGAACCCAGCCGTTGCCCCAATCGGCCGGTACAGGTGCTCGCCGGAGCGCTGTCGTGCGCGGCACCGTCGGGGACTTGGCCGTGCGAAGAAATAGAAGTCGGAGGGGTTTTCTGTAAACCGTCAGTGGCACAGAGAAACAGTAAACAAACCTAATTCGAGTTAGCTAATAAACCAAGGGCCTCTGTGCAAAGCTGCCGCGGGCGCGCGCGTGGACGTATTTCTGTTAACGTTGGGCCGACTTGGACTGATTTCGGCCCAAGTCTGTTCATTGTTTTCCTTTTTCTATTTTTAGCCAGCTTTAGAAATCTGTAGAAAAATATAGAAAAATCCTAAAATTGTGAAACCAATTTTCCTAGGTTTCTTATTTTCCCTAGAATTTAATAAAAATAGTTTCATGATTTTTAGGGTAAATTAGGAATTTTAAGGTATTTAAAATAGTTTAAGGTAGTAGTTCTGGATTTTTAAAAGATAAATGGTAATCCCAAAAATGCTTAAAATTTTTATATGAGTTCCTCATATTATTTAGAAGCCTTGGGTAGAATTTTGGTTGATTTGGACCTTGTTTGATCACCAAACCCCAAAACACCCCCCTACCCTGTGAACTCCTTTACTGACTCCGGAAACCCTAAGTTCTCGGAGTTCCGTGAAGGAAAGTTATATTCAAGACTTAGATAATAAGTTTATATTATCTTTGCATCCTCATGAGCATCCCATGGCATTCATTCTTATACCTATATATGGTCATGATTAGAACACGAGGAAGAAGAGGAAGCCACTGAAGAGCAAGTACCACCACCTTTGGAAACACAGGCTGAGAATTGTTTCTACTTCAATATTTGTGGATCTGAGCCTGACTCACCCATAAACAAAGGCAAGCCCCAGTGCATTTGCCACCCCCTTGTATTTTAAAATCTTTCTCACTTGCTTGATGCACTAGGTGATAGGTGTCGATTGCTTAAACCAATTCCTGCATCACTTTCCTTGGAATTGAGTACTTTCCTTGATACCCTGTTTTACAAAAGGTTTTATTATGATTAGTATTGCTCTAGCAAAACAAAAGGATCTATTTTACAAAAGATGTTTGGCAAAGTGGGAGGGTTGTTTTCAAAATAAAACTTGATGGTGAATCCATCACGGCTGTGATGGATTCAACATCGGAAAAGATGTTCCTCTGCCAGGTACCAACTTTTGGGGTTAAACGATTAAGCTGAGACCGGGCGGGTGACTTGCATGAGAAAGAGAGTCTCGGTGTAGTGTCTCCGTCTGAGTCGATTAAGGGCCATCTCGATGTAAGCCTGCTGACCGAGGACCCTTTAACTGGTCACATGCCTCGTCATGGGTAAGCTTTGCCTCGGGTGGACTAAGGCTAGAATAAGATAACACGAAATGGGCGTGGAGCGGTGGCGAGAGTAGCGTGTACCCTCCGTGGCAAGAGGCTGGACGGTGGTGTATCTGTGCTCTCGGTTTGCGTGAACCTGATCAGGTCTTAAGAAACTCGGTGGCGGGTTGACATATGCAAGGGTTAAGTGCTATATATGTCGTGTGATCGGAGATCCTTAGCTGAGTATAATCGATTCGGATCGCCATACCTCCACGGTTATGGAGACTTGGCCACTGACTTACACGTAGCAATCCAGTGAAGATGAAGGGTTGATAAGAAATTGGCTAGTACAGGTCAAGTGATTGAACTAGGGTAGAAAGAACTCTAGCTACAGGTAATTTTACTTAACCTGACAATAAAATTGGATTTTAAGGATCCACTTTAGTAAGCAATTCTGCAAACAGAGTCTTTGATTATTGAAAAGCCTTACCTTGACTCCCATATAACCAGCATACCCTTGAGAGTCTTTTCCTTAGTCGGGTAAGACTTGCTGAGTAATTCCATACTTAGGGTTTATTCCCCCGTTGTTTTTAGGTGAAGAGACAACAAACTTTTGTAGTTTTTGTACCAAGGTGGTGAAAGGTGAAGATAACCAAGAATGAAGTTGCCAGAGGACCGGGTTGTCCTTAAAAACTTTTATGTAAAGAACTTAATGGGAGGAGTTTTTGCCTCCCAAGTATTGTAATAATACTTTTCAGCACTCTCTGGTCTGTACTATATGACCTACTCCTACTTTTTAAATAAAGGTAAGTTTATGTAATCACTTCCGCATTTCCGCATCTCCGATGAACATATTGTCTGTCAGACGGGTGAAACGTTCCTGGAAAGGTAAGGATAAAGATACCGAACTTGTCAAGTGGTTCAGGAACATCTACAGGGTTGTCTGATGTCTGTTGGACAAGGACAACTGTAGGTGGGCCTAATGACTTGGGAGGTTCCGTCACAGCTGGTATCGGAGCGTAGCCCTTCTTGGCAGATACTATGTAGCATCTTCAAAAGAATTTTCTAAGACTTATCTAGAAAATTTCTTCTCTTATTACCTAAGCATCTCTGAAGAGTTTATTTCAAAGACCAGATAGGAAGAGTGCAATGTATAGAAGGTTGAATCAACTAAGGTTGATTCTGTAATTATTCATGCATTATGTTAAGAATTGTACTAATAAAGTTCCCCCTTAGAAAATGCCGCCACATACAAGGAAAACGGCACGAAAACATACTGGACCTATTGGTGTACCTCGACACCAACTTGCCCCATGGGAGCAAGATAGCAGTAGCGGGAGCAACGATCCAATTGGTGATCTCGAAGCTCGCGTGAATCAACTTCAAGCAGAGTTACAACGCAGGACCAATTTATGGGTTGCGGACGGTGACCGAATAAATGAATTAAGAAGTTACATCCGCACCCTGCAAGATCAACTAGCTGATCGAGATTTGGCGCTTGATTGGGCAGTACAGTCTCGTTCAGTAGCTTGGGCTAAGGAAGCGAAGGCTCAAGCACGAGTCAACGAACTTAGCGCTGCTATTGACAACTTGCAGGTATATTGCAATACTTTACATGAGGAAGTTCATGTACTGTATTCGCAATTACACCCACATGTCCCTGCGGATCCCGTCAGGTCAGAAGCCGGACCCTCGCATAATGCGGGAGAAGCGCTTGGTGGCGAGTTAGACCTTTTTAGGCCCCCTCCTTCTATGAGGCTGGTCGACGTATGGTCTCCCACACCTGACGATGAAGCTGCCAAGAGCAATCAGAAGCAGGAGTAGTAGTGTAAAGGTAGTATGTTGTAAAATAGGTTGAACTCTTGTATAATGGGTAATGTATCCTGTTGTATAACATCGAGTCTGTATCATTACTTTTTATAGTAATGTAAAATGGAAGGTTTCTCTGGCATATTATGTTTACTTTAAATGTTTTTTGCCTCAGATGCCTACCAGGACTCGAGGACAGGATGCAGCAGGAACTTCTGGGGGAAGGGATGTTACCCCAAATCCACCCCCGGTTCCTCCCACATTGGCCGAGGCGATTGCCGCCTTGGTGAACGCAACTGCAGACAATACCCGCTTTCTTAGGGAAATGGCGGGCCAACAGCAACAGGGTGGAAGGGGTTATCAGCAAGGCCCCCGTGAAACCACATATCTGGATTTCTCTGAAACCCGTCCACCACTATTTGTCAAGGCTGAGGACCCACTGGAAGCTGATGAGTGGATACGAGTTATTGAGCAAAAATTTGGTCTTCTCCGCTGTTCAGAGACACAGAAGCCGTTGTTCGCAGCGCAACAACTGCGCGACCCTGCCAGTACTTGGTGGGGGAATTTTGTGGCTATTCAACCTGCAAATCATCAAGTGACATGGGAAGAGTTTAAAGTGGCCTTCCGTGAACACTATATCCCAGAGGGTGTGCTGCATATGAAGCAAGAAGAGTTCATGAAGCTGAAACAAGGAGGAGATACCGTCAATCAGTATCTCAACAAGTTTAATCACCTGTCGCAGTATGCCATCGATCAGGTGAATACTGATTTAAAGAAAAAGAACTGCTTTATGAGAGGGCTAAATGATCGATTGCAGAGAAAAATGGCCACTTGCATAGATCTCACGTATGGAAAGGCTGTCAGCACAACCTTATCTGTTGAAGCAAAATATGCAGGTTCTGGGAAGAACAAGGGATTTGGTGGTGAGAAGCCGAATCAGGGCCAGGCAAAGAGGCAACGGTTTGTGATCCGGTCCTCTAGCCAAAATCGTTCTTTTTCTCGTCCGCCCTCATTTCCCTTCAAGCAGCCAATCATTATTCGCCCCAACAATGCCCCCACTACCCCAAATCAGCCGGGTGCCCCGGGCACTCGATTCCCCGCTTTGCCCAGTTCTTCAACCGGGTGTTTTAATTGCGGCAAGTCTGGACATTTCATCAAAGACTGCCCATATCCCAAGCAGAATCAATCAAATGCTCAGCAAGGATCTGGGAAGTCAGCTCAGCCCAAGGGAATTAATGCGGGGAAGAATGCAAAGAAGACGGGTGTAACACCCGGATTTTAGGGGTCCAAAACCCGGGGTTAACATAAACACCAGGTATGCTGGGACCAAGTCTCATACATATGATGTATAGTGGCACAGGATCGAATGTCACATCTTTATATATAACAGGAGTTCTATACAAAATAAATAATTACATTATAAGGAGACAACGGTCCAGCAACCCAAAAGTTGACTGGGAGACGATGACCTAGAGCTCTCACGAACACATCTCAGCATCCTCCAAGAGCATCATCCTGCAGTACCTGGTCCTGACCTGTGGTGTATGTGAGACAGCAAGAGTGAGCTCACATACGTTCATCGCTCAACAAGTTGTGGGGAATAATGTGCATGAACTCGCCAAAGGTGGGAGCCCACGTGAAGTGTAAGGCTTACCAAAGAAGATGGTTAGAGCTGAGCATTGCTTTTAAAGTTGGTCAACATTTTATTAGCAGTTACTAAGTATAAGTAAATACCAACCCAATTAAATAATAGAACAAAGTAACAACATCACCCGCGATGCAATGCATATGACAAATTGAGTTTAGGTTCCATAATTTAATCATGTGAGGGTCCGAGCTGCTCATGACCGTGAGCACGGCTAGTATACCAGTTTTACACTCTGCAGAGGTTGCGCATCTTTACCCACAAGTCGTGTATCCCATGTCGCTAGGGTTTGCAAAGCCCTAAGACACTTCCGAGGTGAATGGCTAGGGATCCACTACGAGGCCTTTACAAAGTTCCACTAGCTTCCGAAAACCCGCTACAGTTTATAGGAAGATCCAGTGCAGGAATCCCTTGCAGGACCGCCATCGCAGCAAAATCCTCCCGAGGGCCTCCCTACACTGACCTCTCCCCTACTGCCCTTGCCCCTTTCGGGTAAGGTAGTCTTCCACTAGCTTTCCTAATTAATCAGCCAAGGGCGTCCCATTCCACCCTTGTGGTAGCACTGTTTTCCCGGGTGGTTCTCCATGTTCCAATTAACATAATGATCTTAACATGAACCATAAATAACAACTGATAACAAAAGTATAATCATGAATAGTGTAATCTTCATACCCAAAACCACATATAGCACTAGCAAGTACTACCCAGAAAGTTCAGTGGTAAACAAGGTATAAAGATAGACAAACTAGGGTAACCTATTGGGTCCCATCAAAATTAACCTATGCAGATCATTATGATTAATTAGAACATGAGTGGGTAAAAAGAAGTGATCAAGGGCACAACTTGCCTGGGCCTTGAGATTCCAGGTACCAGGATGATCTTCTGGTGACACGTGACCTCGCACTAGTCGTAGCAATACAAACAAACATTGTATAGGCAAAATTAACATTACACCAAACATGTAAATAAAATACACAGTAAAACCTACTCATTAAAATGAAACCATAGGAACTGGAATCACTAAGTTTGGAGTTATATATTTCAAGTTATGAATTTCTGTAGCTTTTATGTATTTAATACAAGATTAAGTATTAGATAAATTTAAATGAGCCTTTCATGCCAAAACAGAGGCACAAAATGATGAAGAATATTATTACAAAATTTTAGAAACTGGAATGGTTCAATTTGGAGCTAGAATGAATTAGTTATGAATTAAATAAGTTTCTGGATTTATTTTAACACTAAAAATCATTTTCTAAATCATTTTCTATGATTTTATAACCCTCTGGACTGCGCCTCAATATCAGATAAGTGCAGGGGCTTTCTCGAAAGAATCCCCAGACTCAGGCTCCCCACATATGGACGGCGGGTTGATTTCACAAAACCCCGAGGGCTCTTTAGAAAAATGACCATCGCGAAGGGGTACCCGTTATTCCTAACCGTCCGATCCACAATCGATGATCCAGATTAGATCAAAGCCCTGCGAACCGGTACAGAATAGAGGCCACCAGATCCAGATCGGATGGTTCAGATTTTATGAGATCAGGACTGAATTCAGCCGAACGATCAAGAATCAACGGTCAAGATCTTCGGCCGAAGGGGATACTAGAGATGTAATCACGCACGCACGGCCGGATCCGTCCGATCACGATCCAAGGGTTTCTATTAGTTCTTTCTGAAGCGAAACGCGGCAACAGATCCGGGCCATCTAGAAGAGATCCAACGGTACCAGAGCCTTCTTCCTCCCGGCTGGCCAGACAGGGGCCACGTGAATCCACCCGCGGCGGCAACTTCGCCGGCGCAAGCGAACCAGTGCCATGGTGTCCAACCGACGAGTTGAACTAGCGCAATACCAAGAGGAGGAGATGACGAACACAATGGATGGATTCATACCGGTCGACGCGCAGTAGAGCCGGCTGCCCACGGGGCATGCGGATCCGCGGCGGAGTTTCCCCCACGGCGAGAAATTCCAGAGGTCTGGAGCACGATTCCACCCAGGCGAAGCCGCGACGAGCATCCACGTGCACTGGGCTTCCTCCCGGGTTGATCACCGAGGCCTGGACGTGGGTGGTGGAGCACAGCCACGGAGCGCAGCGCGATTTCTTGGCGCGGCTTCCACACCGGCGAGAAATTGCCCGCGATGTTCTCACTCTCTTTGTTTCTCTATTGGCTTTGTGCGCGCATGGCGTCGATTGGTGAGCTCGGGACCATGGATAGAGTACTTATACCGACGGCCAAGCCTAGATTGGCGGCGGATTCGCAGGCCGTTGAAGCAGTCCGCGAGCTCATCAGTGAGGACGAGAATTGCGGCAAGTGGTTGTAACAACCCTCACCGAGATCGACGCGGGATGAGAGAAGCACAGAGCCGTGGTCGAGTTTGTTGGGAAGGAGGAGACGGACCTGTCGCGGTCAGCTCATCACGCGGCGGGCGGAATTTTGGCGTGGTGGGGAAGAAGAGTCTGGCCACCGGGTCCACTTGCCAGGGCGCAGACGATTTCCCACGCCCGCGGGACCCACCAGTCGGCGTTACTGAGCGCGCGTGAGAGACTTAGCACAGGTGGCCCACCCGTCAGTAACGGCACAGGTTTGAGGAGAGGCCGCCAAGTGGGCCCGGCTAGCCAGTGACCGCGCGTGGAGTGGACAGAGACGGCTGGCGCAGTGAATGGGCCGCAGGGGTTAATCCGGTTGTTGGGCTGAATAGGAGGGAAGTGGCCCAGCTAGGTGAGGTTTTGTTTTATTCTTTTCTTTTGCATTTTTTTTCTCCATTTGAAATCCAATTCAAATTTTGAATCCAAATTTTGTAGCTTAATTTGTACTAAATTTAATTATTAATCTTGAACATACTAGTGTGGGATTTTATGAATTGATTTTGTACTTTATAATATTTCCTTCTCTTTTTCAAAATTTCAAATCCCAAGTTCAAATCTAGGGTTTTAATCTAACTCTTCTATTCATTGTAATATTTTTATCCAACAAGATTCAATATGACACAATGGTTTATTTGTATCTTAGTAAAGATTTATTATTTTTTTATTCCTTGTTTTCTTTAATACAAATTTTGGGCTCTACAAATCCTACCCCCCTTAACAAAAATCTCGTCCTCGAGATTTGTAAGAAAAGGGTGCATAACTTATGTTATCTCCAACATATGCACAAACAAAATCTCAGCATGATGCATTATTTATTAGCAACACATGGGGTCAGATAGACCTTATTATTATTCTCAATATAGTAAAATACTAGCTACTAACTAAGGTAACACTTAGATCTTACAAATAGTAGTAATATATAAATATGTTTATGTATCTTGGTGGAACTGGTGGTTAGGAGAACATGGGTGTATATATGTATGTCCACTTTATTATGTATGGTAGAAGATGTCTTTAGGGCATATATAGGTTTGGTTAAGAAAGTGTAGGGTAAGAAAAGATTCCATCCTAGATTGTGGCTTTTGACTCATCTGGTGATCCTGCTTGATCCTTGAAGATTTGAGTTGGTGTTTGTCCTTTCTTAACGAGGTTGATCTTCTTCGGTCTCCAATCTTGGTGTCTTCATTTGAGCTAGGGAGATATAGTTAAGGTAGTTGGGTCTATGAGTAGGACATTTTTTTTAATCAATAGGTTCACATAAATGGATTGTGCAATTTATTGGGAGTGTATGGTTGAGTTGATCTATGACACTAACTTAGGCTTAAGTGACTTAAGAGTATGGCTTATTCCTTGTACCAGCATTAAGTAACTCACACTAGATTAGAACATGTTAGGTTAGATATGATCTAGATTAGACTAGTTTAAGTTAGATAGATTTATCAGGGTAAGATATATCTTGTTAGGATATGTTAGAATCTTTTGAAATAGGATGGGGTATATGGTGTAGGTAGGTCAGAAGCTCTATTAGGTTAACACAGAGGGATTATGCATCTATTGGATGGGTAAGGTAGTTGCATATGTATATGGTCAAGTTAATCTAGGGCATCAATTTAGCTTAAATCATTTTTATAGGAGTGAGGTCTAATCCATTTCACTAGTACTAACTAATTTATTAAATAACTCACTTTAGATTGGATCATATTAGATTAGATGGGATCTAGATTGGTATCACCGGATTAGTCTAGACAATATCTAATTACTTTGAATTAGATCATAATAGATTAAATAAAATCTAGTTTAGGTTGGATATCACTAGATTAGACCGGTTAAGATCTAAGTAAATTTTGGATTATCACATGGTTGTTATTCTAGAGTGGGATCAATATGCTAATTAGGGCAATGTGAATCCATAAGGATAAGGTAAAATCTTTTGAGGTCAGTTAGATCTGGTACGAAAGGTTAGAATCTTTTTTTTTCGAGATAAGATGGATCTATTAAGATAAGGGAGAATCTTTTTAAGATAAGATGAATTGGTTAGAATGAGATTTTTTTAGGGTAAGATAAATCTCTTAAGCTAGATATGTTCCAATGGGGATAATCTAGGTTGTCTAGTTATTTTATAAATATATTTTTATACCTATGTGTATATGCAGATGCAATTGTGGACATTACTCCACAACTCATCACACTCAAACAAAGATCCAAATCAGACAAGTATCATAAGGACAAACTTTCAAGTGCATAGATACTTATAAAAATAGTTTTGTTTTTGTTCCTAAGAGTAGGTCTCCTATTCCTAAAAGTCACTTTAGGCACAGGATTTCAAAGTGTGAAATCCACATTTGTCTTTAGAAAGATAAAGGTAAGAATAATCAGAGTAAAGCGGAAATGGATGAGAAAAAGATTAAGATAAGTTTAGAAAAGAATCAGAGTAAGGTAAGTAAAGAATGGTTGTCCAGTTCTATCTAGGTTTCGTCCTACAGTCAACATTCCTCTGATACCACTTCTCTAACACCCGGATTTTAGGGGTCCAAAACCCGGGGTTAACATAAACACCAGGTATGCTGGGACCAAGTCTCATACATATGATGTATAGTGGCACAGGATCGAATGTCACATCTTTATATATAACAGGAGTTCTATACAAAATAAATAATTACATTATAAGGAGACAACGGTCCAGCAACCCAAAAGTTGACTGGGAGACGATGACCTAGAGCTCTCACGAACACATCTCAGCATCCTCCAAGAGCATCATCCTGCAGTACCTGGTCCTGACCTGTGGTGTATGTGAGACAGCAAGAGTGAGCTCACATACGTTCATCGCTCAACAAGTTGTGGGGAATAATGTGCATGAACTCGCCAAAGGTGGGAGCCCACGTGAAGTGTAAGGCTTACCAAAGAAGATGGTTAGAGCTGAGCATTGCTTTTAAAGTTGGTCAACATTTTATTAGCAGTTACTAAGTATAAGTAAATACCAACCCAATTAAATAATAGAACAAAGTAACAACATCACCCGCGATGCAATGCATATGACAAATTGAGTTTAGGTTCCATAATTTAATCATGTGAGGGTCCGAGCTGCTCATGACCGTGAGCACGGCTAGTATACCAGTTTTACACTCTGCAGAGGTTGCGCATCTTTACCCACAAGTCGTGTATCCCATGTCGCCAGGGTTTGCAAAGCCCTAAGACACTTCCGAGGTGAATGGCTAGGGATCCACTACGAGGCCTTTACAAAGTTCCACTAGCTTCCGAAAACCCGCTACAGTTTATAGGAAGATCCAGTGCAGGAATCCCTTGCAGGACCGCCATCGCAGCAAAATCCTCCCGAGGGCCTCCCTACACTGACCTCTCCCCTACTGCCCTTGCCCCTTTCGGGTAAGGTAGTCTTCCACTAGCTTTCCTAATTAATCAGCCAAGGGCGTCCCATTCCACCCTTGTGGTAGCACTGTTTTCCCGGGTGGTTCTCCATGTTCCAATTAACATAATGATCTTAACATGAACCATAAATAACAACTGATAACAAAAGTATAATCATGAATAGTGTAATCTTCATACCCAAAACCACATATAGCACTAGCAAGTACTACCCAGAAAGTTCAGTGGTAAACAAGGTATAAAGATAGACAAACTAGGGTAACTTATTGGGTCCCATCAAAATTAACCTATGCAGATCATTATGATTAATTAGAACATGAGTGGGTAAAAAGAAGTGATCAAGGGCACAACTTGCCTGGGCCTTGAGATTCCAGGTACCAGGATGATCTTCTGGTGACACGTGACCTCGCACTAGTCGTAGCAATACAAACAAACATTGTATAGGCAAAATTAACATTACACCAAACATGTAAATAAAATACACAGTAAAACCTACTCATTAAAATGAAACCATAGGAACTGGAATCACTAAGTTTGGAGTTATATATTTCAAGTTATGAATTTCTGTAGCTTTTATGTATTTAATACAAGATTAAGTATTAGATAAATTTAAATGAGCCTTTCATGCCAAAACAGAGGCACAAAATGATGAAGAATATTATTACAAAATTTTAGAAACTGGAATGGTTCAATTTGGAGCTAGAATGAATTAGTTATGAATTAAATAAGTTTCTGGATTTATTTTAACACTAAAAATCATTTTCTAAATCATTTTCTATGATTTTATAACCCTCTGGACTGCGCCTCAATATCAGATAAGTGCAGGGGCTTTCTCGAAAGAATCCCCAGACTCAGGCTCCCCACATATGGACGGCGGGTTGATTTCACAAAACCCCGAGGGCTCTTTAGAAAAATGACCATCGCGAAGGGGTACCCGTTATTCCTAACCGTCCGATCCACAATCGATGATCCAGATTAGATCAAAGCCCTGCGAACCGGTACAGAATAGAGGCCACCAGATCCAGATCGGATGGTTCAGATTTTATGAGATCAGGACTGAATTCAGCCGAACGATCAAGAATCAACGGTCAAGATCTTCGGCCGAAGGGGATACTAGAGATGTAATCACGCACGCACGGCCAGATCCGTCCGATCACGATCCAAGGGTTTCTATTAGTTCTTTCCGAAGCGAAACGCGGCAACAGATCCGGGCCATCTAGAAGAGATCCAACGGTACCAGAGCCTTCTTCCTCCCGGCTGGCCAGACAGGGGCCACGTGAATCCACCCGCGGCGGCAACTTCGCCGGCGCAAGCGAACCAGTGCCATGGTGTCCAACCGACGAGTTGAACTAGCGCAATACCAAGAGGAGGAGATGACGAACACAATGGATGGATTCATACCGGTCGACGCGCAGTAGAGCCGGCTGCCCACGGGGCATGCGGATCCGCGGCGGAGTTTCCCCCATGGCGAGAAATTCCAGAGGTCTGGAGCACGATTCCACCCAGGCGAAGCCGCGACGAGCATCCACGTGCACTGGGCTTCCTCCCGGGTTGATCACCGAGGCCTGGACGTGGGTGGTGGAGCACAGCCACGGAGCGCAGCGCGATTTCTTGGCGCGGCTTCCACACCGGCGAGAAATTGCCCGCGATGTTCTCACTCTCTTTGTTTCTCTATTGGCTTTGTGCGCGCATGGCGTCGATTGGTGAGCTCGGGACCATGGATAGAGTACTTATACCGACGGCCAAGCCTAGATTGGCGGCGGATTCGCAGGCCGTTGAAGCAGTCCGCGAGCTCATCAGTGAGGACGAGAATTGCGGCAAGTGGTTGTAACAACCCTCACCGAGATCGACGCGGGATGAGAGAAGCACAGAGCCGTGGTCGAGTTTGTTGGGAAGGAGGAGACGGACCTGTCGCGGTCAGCTCATCACGCGGCGGGCGGAATTTTGGCGTGGTGGGGAAGAAGAGTCTGGCCACCGGGTCCACTTGCCAGGGCGCAGACGATTTCCCACGCCCGCGGGACCCACCAGTCGGCGTTACTGAGCGCGCGTGAGAGACTTAGCACAGGTGGCCCACCCGTCAGTAACGGCACAGGTTTGAGGAGAGGCCGCCAAGTGGGCCCGGCTAGCCAGTGACCGCGCGTGGAGTGGACAGAGACGGCTGGCGCAGTGAATGGGCCGCAGGGGTTAATCCGGTTGTTGGGCTGAATAGGAGGGAAGTGGCCCAGCTAGGTGAGGTTTTGTTTTATTCTTTTCTTTTGCATTTTTTTTCTCCATTTGAAATCCAATTCAAATTTTGAATCCAAATTTTGTAGCTTAATTTGTACTAAATTTAATTATTAATCTTGAACATACTAGTGTGGGATTTTATGAATTGATTTTGTACTTTATAATATTTCCTTCTCTTTTTCAAAATTTCAAATCCCAAGTTCAAATCTAGGGTTTTAATTTAACTCTTCTATTCATTGTAATATTTTTATCCAACAAGATTCAATATGACACAATGGTTTATTTGTATCTTAGTAAAGATTTATTATTTTTTTTTATTCCTTGTTTTCTTTAATACAAATTTTGGGCTCTACAACGGGGCGGGTACACTATACTCAAGTGGCCACTACACCGGAAGGAGAACAGGTGATGATGGGTACGTTTCTCGTGGCCAGTCACCCTGCAATTATTCTTTTTGATTTTGGTGCTTCGCATACATTTATTAGCAAGACATTTGTGGAGCAACATCACATTTCATGCCATGAATCAAAAGAAGGATTTAAAATTCATTCACCTGGGGGACACATTTTTACTAGAGAAGTGGCCTATGAAGTGCCAGTAACAATGGCCGGACGGAACTTTCCTGCTAACATGATTGTTCTGAAAGGCCATGATACAGATGTGATTTTGGGTATGAATTGGTTAACCCAACACAAGGCAATTCTCAACACTGAACTCAGAACCGTCAGGTTGAGCTATAATCAAGAAGAGATTCTTTTGTCTCTCCCCATAACCAATCCAGCCAAAGCTTCTGGTAGAATATATGAAGCCATTGTACCGGAGATCAAGGATATTCCGGTAGTATGTGAGTTTCCAGATGTATTTCCGGAAGATTTGCCTGGACTGCCCCCTGAAAGAGATGTAGAATTTGTAATTGAGCTAAAGCCCGGTACGGCTCCCATCTCCCGAAGATCGTACCGTATGCCCCCTAATGAGTTGGCGGAATTGAAGATTCAATTACAAGATCTACTGAATAAAGGATTTATCCGGCCAAGCTCGTCCCCATGGGGTTGCCCCGCCATTTTTGTTAAGAAGAAGGACCAAACCTTACGAATGTGTGTGGATTATCGACCCCTGAATGAGGTCACCATCAAGAACAAGTACCCTCTTCCAAGGATCGACATCTTGTTTGATCAACTGACTGGGGCGAGGGTATTTTCCAAAATTGATCTCAGGTCGGGCTATCACCAAATCCGTATTCGGCCCGAAGATATATCGAAGACCGTGTTTACCACGCGGTATGGTTTATTTGAATATTTGGTAATGTCCTTCGGGCTAACAAATGCTCCTGCCCATTTCACTTATTTGATGAACTCGGTGTTCATGCCCGAGTTGTACAAGTTCATGGTGGTCTTCATCGACGATATCTTGATATATTCCAAAAATGAAGAGGAGCATGCTCAACATCTACGGATTGTATTGACGCGCCTGAGGGAACATCAGTTGTATGCCAAGTTCAGCAAGTGCGCGTTCTGGCTGGAGGAAATTCAATTTTTGGGGCACGTGTTATCTGCCAAGGGAATTGCGATAGATCCTAGCAAAGTCAAGGATATTCTGGAGTGGAAACCCCCAACCACTGTTCACCAAGTCTGGAGTTTTCTTGGACTAGCTGGATATTATCGCAGATTCATACCAGATTTTTCTAAGCTTGTGAAGCCAATCACAAGTTTATTGAAGAATGACATTAAATTTAATTGGTATTCTAAGTGTAATGAAGCCTTTGAGCAATTGAAGACATTATTAACCACTGCGCCGGTATTGGCTCAACCGGACATCACTAAGCCTTTTGATGTATATTGTGATGCATCAGGCAGTGGACTCGGCTGTGTATTAATGCAAGAGGGCCGAGTAATTGCATATGCTTCAAGGCAGTTGCGCCGACATGAGGAGCATTACCCAACTCATGATCTGGAGCTAACTGCTGTGGTTCATGCCCTAAAAATTTGGCGTCACTATCTGCTGGGAAATATCTGTCATATATACACAGATCATAAAAGCTTGAAGTATATCTTCACCCAGTCAGATTTAAATATGAGGCAAAGGCGATGGCTTGAGCTTATTAAGGACTATGAGCTAGAAATTCACTATCACCCAGGCAAAGCCAATGTTGTGGCAGATGCACTGAGCCGTAAGGCTTCCTGCCACTGTATTATGGTGAAAATCTCTGACAACACTTTATGTCAAGAGATGGAAAAGCTAAACCTGGGGATGGTCCAACAAGGGGCCCTGAATCAGCTAAAGCTTGAGTCAATCATTTTGCAAAGGATAATTGATGCTCAAAAAGATAATTTGGGTATGAAGCACATACGGGAAAAGATAAGGGCTGGAATAGCCAAATGTTTCAAAGAAGATGATCAAGGTGTGATATGGTTCAATAACCACATAGTAGTGCCGAAGGATGAAGAACTCCGCCAACAAATCTTAGATGAAGCGCATCTTAGTCGCTATTCTATTCATCCGGGAAGCACTAAGATGTATCACGATCTAAAGCAGTACTACTGGTGGACAAAGATGAAGATTGAAATTGCACGCTATGTGGCTAAGTGTGACACTTGCAGACGTGTCAAAGCCATACACATGAAAACTGCTGGTCCATTACAATCTTTGCCGATCCCAACATGGAAATGGGAAGACATAAGTATGGACTTTATCGTGGGATTGCCCAGGACTGCAAGAGGGTATGATTCTATCTGGGTTATAATTGATCGGCTTACGAAGATTGCTCACTTTCTGCCGGTCAAGACAGATTCCCCAGTTACTGTCTACGCCCAATTGTACATTGCTCGTATCCTTAGTCTGCATGGTGTTCCGAAGACCATTGTGTCGGATCGTGGACCCCAATTTGTAGCCAAGTTTTGGGAAGCACTTCACAAATCCTTGGGTACTAAGTTGCTCCATAGTTCGACATATCATCCACAAACCAGTGGACAGACTGAGAGAATTAATCAAGTACTCGAAGATATGTTGCGAGCATGTGTCCTGGATTTCTCACCAAAATGGAATGAATGTTTACCTTTGGTGGAGTTTTCATACAATAATAGTTATCAAGAAAGTATCAAGATGGCACCTTTTGAAGCTTTATATGGTCGACGGTGTCGAACTCCGCTAAATTGGTCTGAACCTGGAGAAAGGTATTTCTTTAGGCCTGATATTGTGAAGGAGGCCGAGGAAAAGGTTCAGAAAATTATTCATAATATGAAGAAAGCACAAGCCCGTCAGAAGGGTTATGCAGACAAACGGCGAATGCCCTTGTATTTTCTTGAAGGAGACTATGTTTACTTGAAGGTTTCACCAATGAAGGGAGTATCGCGTTTCGGGATAAAAGGAAAGCTTGCACCCAGGTACATTGGTCCATTTCCTATACTTCAAAGGTATGGGCCAGTTGCGTATCGACTTCAACTTCCCGAAACATTGTCTGTTGTACATAATGTGTTCCATGTGTCGCAATTGAAGAAGTGTCTTTGGGTTCCCGATCGAACCATTGAAGTGACAGATGTTGTCCTGGAACCAGACTTAACATACTCGGAACATCCTATTCGAGTTCTGGATCAAAAGGACAGGGTTACCCGGAGAAAGACTCTCAAGTTCTATAAGATACAATGGAACCAACATTCTGAAGAAGAGGCTACATGGGAAACTCAAGACTTTTTAGATAAGAATTTCCCAGGCTTTCTAGCCTCATGTAATTTGTAAAGTATAATTAGTGTTGTAATAAAAAAAGTGACCCCCACACCACCCCTGCCTTGTACCAGAAATAAGGGAATAAAGATGTGACACATTTCCTTTTCCATTACTCACCCTAGGACCTTTAATCTCGGGACGAGATTCTTTTATGGGGGAAAGGATGTAACACCCCTGGTGTTACTGTAAATAAAACATGAGCATGGCATCATAAGCATTGACATTGCATATGTGTGATACACCTAGAGTGCATTCACTAGGTAAAAAGTTCAAACAAGTGTGTTGTTTTTGGTGTTTTGCAAATAGGACCCTGGACAGGGAACCTAACCCTAAATAAGGCTCAAAGGGAGTAAAACTTAACCCAAGATGAGAAAACCTATAGGCTTTAGGGAAAGAGTCATAGAAGTGCCCAAAAACAAAGTTGAGTCACATTTATACCCCTGGGATACCAAAAATCTCAATTAGAACCCTGGAAAACCCTAAATCCAAACCCTAGGGACCTATGTGCAAAATTAGTCCACTTTTGGACTAAAGTGCCAAAAACCAAGTTAAATAAGTATCTTAAGTCATTTGGGTCACATATATGTGAATTTACAAGCCAAACCCTAAGTTTTGGACTCATTTGCAAAAAGGACCCCAATTGTGATTCCTATGCTAAGTCTGAAATCAGGGTTATAGGCCCAACTTTAGAGCTGTGTAGCTTTCAAAATAGTGAGAATTCATATTAGGTCACCATATCAAAATTGTAACCTAATTATAGAAGAACAACTTTGCTTGAGGTTGTAATCTCACTTGTTGAGAAAAATCCAGAGATAATCAAGCCTAAAGATTGGCTGTCAGGCTGGTTCAGTCTGAAATTTAGAAGTTCAGTGTAGCAGAGCCAACTTTGGGTATGAATTCCACCTTGATTTAGTCCTCAAATGGGTTCAAGTCCTATAGCCGAATTGTTGCTGGTTTATGGCTCTACAATTTTGCTACAGAGCTTGGGTGGAGTTGCCATTAGAAATTGAGAGCAAATTCTGCTCCAACTTGCTCTGTCAGGCATCAAAAACTGAATTTCTGATGGTACAGTGCCCTCAACGGATCAGAACGAGCGCAGCAGAAGAATCCCACCACTGGTGATCTCCCGGCCGTGATACGTGTCGCCTGCGTCAAGATTCGCGTGCGGGGTGGATTGATAACATCGCGGGGTAAGGATCCTCACCGACGGTGAGCTGGAGGTCACTCCGGTGACTCACCGTGGCTCCCCTTCTGCTTTGCGGCTGAAGCCGATAAGCTCACCGACGACCGCCGCCTCCCGGCCGTGCGCCGCGTGGCTCAACCTTTCCACCGCGTCGCCATAACTCGCTACTGCTGTCAAATCAACGCCGGTGAGGTCGCCACGGGGTAGGACACTAATTCGCGTGCGCCAGTGTTCTTCCTCACCTCCGACCGCCGCGCGTCTTGCTCAAAATTCACGGCCGCCGCCTCTGGAATCTATAAATTGAGCCCTCCACCAGTTCCGCAAAGTCATCAGCTAGCCAGCCCCCGCTAATCGTTAGCAATCATCCACCAGTGAGCTCGAATTCGAGTTTTCCCCCAAATCCACTTTCCGCCACCGTAGAATCAAGCTCGCTGCGGCCAGCCCTTTCCAGGTTAGCTCATCGCTCTCTCTCCCTCGTTTAAGCACTCTGATGACTCTGTGATGCTTGTCGAGCCTTCAATTGAGACTAGGAGACCCCCAGTCGCCAAGAACACATCGATCTAGCCGCCATGCTCTCGGCCACCGTGGCCAGAGCTCCTTAGTTGATCGTTAGCCAAATTAAGTTGGGGAAAACGATCTAGGTAGCCCCGATTTCATGTCTGCTGCTCGGAGAACCCAGTCGTTGCCCCAATCGGCCGGTACAGGTGCTCGCCGGAGCGCTGCCGTGCGCGGCACCGTCGGGGACTTGGCCGTGCGAAGAAATAGAAGTCGGAGGGGTTTTCTGTAAACCGTCAGTGGCACAGAGAAACAGTAAACAAACCTAATTCGAGTTAGCTAATAAACCAAGGGCCTCTGTGCAAAGCTGTCGTGGGCGCGCGTGGACGTGTTTCTATTGACGTTGGGCCGACTTGGACTGATTTCGGCCCAAGTCTGTTCATTGTTTTCCTTTTTCTATTTTTAGCCAGCTTTAGAAATCTGTAGAAAAATGTAGAAAAATCCTAAAATTGTGAAACCAATTTTCCTAGGTTTCTTATTTTCCCTAGAATTTAATAAAAATAGTTTCATGATTTTTAGGGTAAATTAGGAATTTTAAGGTATTTAAAATAGTTTAAGGTAGTAGTTCTGGATTTTTAAAAGATAAATGGTAATCCCAAAAATGCTCAAAATTTTTATATTAGTTCCTCATATTATTTAGAAGCCTTGGGTAGAATTTGGGTTGATTTGGACCTTGTTTGATCACCAAACCCCAAAACACCCCCCTGCCCTGTGAACTCCTTTACTGACTCCGGAAACCCTAAGTTCTCGGAGTTCCGTGAAGAAAGGTTGTATTCAAGACTTAGATAATAAGTTTATATTATCTTTGCATCCTCATGAGCATCCCATGGCATTCATTCTTATACCTATATATGGTCATGATTAGAACACGAGGAAGAAGAGGAAGCCACTGAAGAGCAAGTACCACCACCTTTGGAAACACAGGCTGAGAATTGTTTCTACTTCGATATTTGTGGATCTGAGCCTGACTCACCCATAAACAAAGGCAAGCCCCGGTGCATTTGCCACCCCCTTGTATTTTAAAATCTTTCTCACTTGCTTGATGCACTAGGTGATAGGTGTCGATTGCTTAAACCAATTCCTGCATCACTTTCCTTGGAATTGAGTACTTTCCTTGATGCCCTGTTTTACAAAAGGTTTTATTATGCTTAGTATTGCTCTAGCAAAACAAAAGGATCTGTTTTACAAAAGATGTTTGGCAAAGTGGGAGGGTTGTTTTCAAAATAAAACTTGATGGTGAATCCATCACGGCCGTGATGGATTCAACATCGGAAAAGATGTACCTCTGCCAGGTACCAACTTTTGGGGTTAAACGATTAAGCTGAGACCGGGCGGGTGACTTGCACGAGAAAGAGAGTCTCGGTGTAGTGTCTCCGTCTGAGTCGATTAAGGGCCGTCTCGATGTAAGCCTGCTGACCGAGGACCCTTTAACTGGTCACATGCCTCGTCATGGGTAAGCTTTGCCTCGGGTGGACTAAGGCCAGAATAAGATAACACGAAATGGGCGTGGAGCGGTGGCGAGAGTAGCGTGTACCCTCTGTGGCAAGAGGCTGGACGGTGGTGTATCTGTGCTCTCGGTTTGCGTGAACCTGATCTGGTCTTAAGAAACTCGGTGGTGGGTTGACATATGCAAGGGTTAAGTGCTACATATGTCGTGTGATCGGAGATCCTCAGCTGAGTATAATCGATTCGGATCGCCGTACCTCCGCGGTTATGGAGACTTGGCCACTGACTTACACGTAGCAATCCAGTGAAGATGAAGGGTTGATAAGAAATTGGCTAGTACAGGTCAAGTGATTGAACTAGGGTAGAAAGAACTCTAGCTACAGGTAATTTTACTTAACCTGACAATAAAATTGGATTTTAAGGATCCACTTTAGTAAGCAATTCTGCAAACAGAGTCTTTGATTATTGAAAAGCCTTACCTTGACTCCCATATAACCAGCATACCCTTGAGAGTCTTTTCCTTAGTCGGGTAAGACTTGCTGAGTAATTCCATACTCAGGGTTTATTCCCCCGTTGTTTTTAGGTGAAGAGACAACAAACTTTTGTTGTTTTTGTACCAAGGTGGTGAAAGGTGAAGATAACCAAGAATGAAGCTACCGGAGGACCGGGTTCTCCTTAAAAACTTTTATGTAAAGAACTTAATGGGAGGAGTTTTTGCCTCCCAAGTATTGTAATAATACTTTTCAGCACTCTCTGGTCTGTACTATATGACCTACTCCTACTTTTTAAATAAAGGTAAGTTTATGTAATCACTTCCGCATTTCCGCATCTCCGATGAACATATTGTCTGTCAGGCGGGTGAAACGTTCCTGGAAAGGTAAGGATAAAGATACCGAACTTGTCAAGTGGTTCAGGAACATCTACAGGGTTGTCTGATGTCTGTTGGACAAGGACAACTGTAGGTGGGCCTAATGACTTGGGAGGTTCCATCACACCCATCTTCACCGAAACCAGCAGACCAAAGGGCGGACCGCCGCGAAGGGAGCAGGCAACCACACCCCGGATGTGCACCCTTTCGGCTTTGACCACATCTGGTGGGCCAGCGCGAAGGAAGCGGGCCCGCATGTCATGTAACCGGTGCGCCGGTTACAACGTGCAAAAAGTCGCACCGCCACTTGCGCCGAATGCCGCGCCTCCTCGACTGCGGAACCAGTGCCGCGACTCGAGGCAACCCTGCGCGTGACCCAACAGTGCCAATTAAGTGCAACGATCATGGGTCAGTCAGCCGCGGGGATAGGCACGACGGTTGGCATGGCCAAAAGTGGGCCGGCAGTAATTGCAGCGGCAGACGAGTGGAAGCAGCGGTCAAATCGCCTGCAGGCTCGCGTCCCCTCCTGAAGCGACAGGAGAGCCCTCTCCCACGGCGTGAAGACGACGCACCTGTGTCCCGTTCCTCGAATGGCTCACACGCGCAACGGGCGCCACGCGAATCGCCCGTCCCGTCGCATTAACTCCCCGGCAGAGCAAGCGACACCTCTGGCAGGCGAGGCGGGCGTCGTTTCACCTCCGCCATGACGACCGTGTCAAAAAAGGTGCGCCTCATTATTTAAATTCATATCCTTTTCCTCTTCCTCTTTCTCTCTCTCTTGCTACAGGGACTGGGGAAGGGGATAATTCGGAAAGGATCCTTCTCGGCGAAGGAAGCGGGCCCCGAGCCCTCTTACTGATCAGGGGTTCGAAGGCTAGCCCCTCGGAAGGGTTTCGACAGCCGCCCCAGAGCACTCGGGCTCCACGCCCATTACTGATCAGGGGTTTGAAGGCTGGCCCCTCGGAAGGGTTCGGCCCCAGAGCACGCAGAGTGAGGGATGACTCTGGGTACGTCCAATACATGGTCGAGGCTCGGGCTACACTCCCGAGGTACCCTAGGACATTTCCGAGATCAGCAGGAACGATTTGTAACGGAATCCCACCGAAGGGAGGCATTGAGCCCTCGGACCCTGTCGAAGGGGGTCCGGGTCCGGCGAATCACCCGCAGGTACTTTTGGAGCGCGCCTCTAGGCCACCAGCCGACCCCTAACGAACGGGGCACGGGTGTCCACTCGGATCACCCGTTAGCAGCTCACTGGAAACACCATGTTCAGCGCCCTCCGAGGGCAACATGGCGCTTTCCCCCTCCTCCTTACGGAAAGGCGACGTAGGGGCGTATGATAAAAGTCGGGAAAGTCCTTGATCATCCTCTCGCTCCGTGCAGAGGCTCAGGGGCTGCTCTCGCACCCGGCTATGGCCAAACTGTTGACAGCGTCAACAAACCAGCTTGAAAACTCGGAACCTGACCATGCACCCGGGCTACGGCCAGGCCGCATGAGGGAACGATCAGACCGGCCGAAGCACCACGAAAAGCATTAAGACCTCGGAGGAGTCAAACCACTCCTCCGAGGCCTCGGGGGCTACACCCGGCGGGTGCGCTCCCGCGCACCCACCAGAACAAAGTAAAACCGAGAAAGGCCGGTCCCCTCACCAAAAATGCGGCAAAAGCCTCCAAGCGAGTACCAACACTCCCTTCGAGGCTCGGGGGCTACTGTCGGGTATCGTAATTAGGGGTACCCCCAACACTCCTATAATCACGGCTGGTAAACACCCTCAGACCAACTAACGGGCGTGGTTCAAGTCAAGGCTCCGTCTACCCAAGGGACGCGACCTCGCCCGAGCCCAGCCTCGGGCAGGAGCAGTAGTCCCAGACGAATTCATGCCTCGCCCAAGGACCTCCTCAGGCAGCGGGCACACCCTCGGCTCTCCCGAGGCCTAGCTCGGGCAGGCTTCGTTGTGAAGCAACCTTGGCCAGACCGCCTCACCAACCGACCGCTTCGCAGGCGCATTCAATGCAAGGGTCGCCTAACGCCGTATCCTGACACACGCACCTCAGTCGGCCAGGCCGAAGTGACCGCAGTCACTTCGCCCCCCTTTTACTGTCCGATCAGACGGGAAAACAGTGTTGCTCGCTCCGCTCCGACTATCGTGCCAACCACCTAGGCGAAGCTGACAACAAGTCACGATCAACCACCAAGTTCGGCCTCGGGCACAGCAGGAAGCTCCGCCTCGCCCGACCTCAGGCTCCGGCCTCGGAAGGAAGTCTCTGCCTCGCCCGACCCTCAGACTCGGCCTCGACCTCGGTCTCGAGAGGAATCGCGTCCTCGCCCGACCCTAGCCTCGGCCTTAGGATAAGTCCCCGCCTCGCCCGACCTTGGGCTTGGACCGACCGCGCCAATAGGGGATACATCATTACCCTATCCCTGGCTAGCTTAGGCTACAAGGAACAAGACCGGCGTCCCATCTGGCTTACCCCGGCGACGGGTAATGATGGTGCCCCGCGTGCAACCATGACACCGGTGGCTCTCAGCCCCTTACGGCAGCAAGGAGGCGTCAGTAGGATCCTTGCCGCACCGCCAGCTGTGCTTTCACAGGGCTCAAGCTCTCCCCCGACAGCCACGTTGGCATGTACATAGGGCTTAGGCATTTCTCTACCAGACACGTTAGCGCATTGCTACACCCCCCATTGTACATCTGGACCCTCTTCTTGCATCTATAAAAGGGAGGTCCAGGGCCTTCCCGCGAAAGGAGAAGGGAGGAGGAGGGTTCGCGCGGGGGAAGGAGCGAACGAACAGGCTCCCTCTCTCTCTCTCCCTCTCGCGAAATGCTTGTAACCCCTACTACGAGCACCCTGGTGCAGGATAATACAAGGCTTGTCCCACCTCTTGTGTTCCATCTCGCACCAACCCATCTGGGCAGGGGCACGCAGCGACAAATTCACTCGTCGGTCCAGGGACCCCCCGGGTCCGAAACGCCGACACATAGCCCCGTTGAAAGTCGCCTAGAGGGGGGTGAATAGGCGAAACCTGAAAATTAAAACTTTATCCCCCAACTAGATCCCTTGATTAGTGGTTAGAACAAGATATACAATTATCGGAGTATAAAAAAACTAAGTCCTTGCTTGTAAAGAGTATTGCTTTCAAATAATGCGGAATAGATAAAACAATACAACTAATAGGTCTATGACAATAAAGCAAGAGGGCTTAGATAAGAAGAGCAATGGCACAAGTTCTTTCTTGCAAGGTGTTGCTTCACTAAATGAGAATTTACTTTGAAGCAATACCAAATAATGTTAGCAAAGAATAGTGCAAGAAAGCTTAGTATGAGGGAAAGCAAACAAATCACAAGAAATGAACACAAGAGACACGGGTGATTTGTTTTACCGAGGTTCGGCCCTCGAAGGCCTAGTCCCTGTTGAGGAGTCCACTAAGGATGGGTCTCTTTCAACCCTTTCCCTCTCTCCACCGATCACCAAAGACCGGCGAGCTCTTCTTCTTTTCAAGGATCACTTAAGATCCCGCAAGGACCACCACACTCTTTGGTGTCTCTTGCTAGCTTTACAAGCCTCCAAAACTTTGGAGGAAGTTCAATGGGAGTTAAAACTCCACGCGCAAATGAACACAAAGATGTAGCACACACTATCTCTCAGTGAATCTCACAAGGCACTAGTGCTAAACTCAAATGAGTAGCTCTCTCTTGCTTGCTCTCTCTTTTGTGGCACTTGTGTTGGTTGTAGTGGTCTAAATCTTGTGTATAGGATGTATCAATGAATGTATGTGGTTGGGAGGGCTTGAATATGTCAACTAGATGACTTGGAATGTTGCTTGGACTCCCACACCTTGAAGTGGCCGATTGGGGTGGTATTTATAGCCACCAACCAAATTGTAGCCGTTTGAGAAGGCTGCTGGCGATGAGCGCACCGGACAGTGTCCGGTGCGCCACCGGACAGTGTCCGGTGTGCCGCCACGTCATCCAGACGTTAGGGCTTAGAGCTGGTCGACCGTTGAAGGCTTTGTCCTCATGTGGCACCGGACAGTCTGGTGCCCCTCTGACCAACTGCTCTGACTTCTGCCGCGTGTACTGTTCTACACTGTTCACTGTTAGAGTCGACCGTTGCGCGCAGATGACCGTTACATCGCTGGTGCACCGGACAGTCCGGTGAATTATAGCGGAGTTGCGCCTGGGAAACCCGAAGGTGAAGAGTTTGAAGTCGATATTCCCTGGTGCACCGGACAGTGTCCGGTGGTGCACCGGACACGGTCCGGTGGCACACCGGACAGTCCGGTGCGCCAGACCAGGGAGCACTTCGGTTTCCTTTGCTCCTTTCTTTTTAGCCCTTTCTTTTGACTTTGTATTGGTTTTAAGTTGAACCTTTGGCACCTGTAGAACATATACTCTAGAGCAAACTAGTTAGTCCAATTGTTTGTGTTGGACAATTCAACCACCAAAATCATTTAGGAAAAGGTTAGATCCTATTTCCCTTTCAATCTCCCCCTTTTTGGTGATTGATGCCAACACAAACCAAAGCAAATATATAAGTACAGAATTGAACTAGTTTGCATAAGGTAAGTGCAAAGGTTGCTTGGAATAAAACCAATATAATTATTTCTTATTTGATATGCATGGATTGTTTTCTTCTTGTTAAATATTTGGACCACGCTAGCACCACTAGTTTTGTTTTTGCACATTCTTTGTAAAAATTCTTTTCAAAGGCTTTTTGCAAAAGGTCAAAGGTATATGAATAAGATTGAAAGAAGCATTTTCAAGATTTGAAATTTTCTCCCCCTGTTTCAAATGCTTTTCCTTTGACTTAAACAAAACTCCCCCTAAATAGAATTCTCCTCTTAGTGTTCAAGAGGGTTTTGCAAGTTTTGAAGATACTACTTTCTCCCCCTTTTGAACACAATAAGATATCAATTTGAAAAACTTCATTTTTAAAATTTGGCTCCCCCTGTTTCAAATGCTTTTCCTTTGACTTAAACAAAACTCCCCCTAAATAGAATTCTCCTCTTAGTGTTCAAGAGGGTTTTGCAAGTTTTGAAGATACTACTTTCTCCCCCTTTTGAACACAATAAGATATCAATTTGAAAAACTTCATTTTTAAAATTTGGTGGCGGTGCGGTCCTTTTGCTTTGGGCTAATACTTTCTCCCCCTTTAGCATGAATCGCCAAAAACGGATACTTGTGAGTGAAATACAAGCCCTTTTTCTTTCTCCCCAATGGCAAACAAATAAATATGAGTGAAGATTATACCAAAGTGAAGAACAATGCGTAATACCGGCAAAGAGTAGATAATACCGATGGAGTTGAGTGGAAGCGTCGTCTTTGCCGAATACTCCATTTCCCTTTCGATTCTATGACTAAGCATAAGATTACACTTGAAAACACATTAGTCATAGACATAAAGAGATATGATCAAAAGATATTTCAATTAAGCCTAATCATAGTTCTATATAATATAGATTGCTCCTGTAACACCCTGAATTTGGGGGTATAAAATTTCTTTGCTCATATTCACAAATTCAGGTGTTACTTTTCTTTTCTCATCCTTCCCCAATCTTTTCTTTCTCATTTCTATAGGAGAGAAATGCTTATTTTATTTGTATTAGTAGTGTGATAGGTTAAACCCTAAGGGACTATGAATTGTTGCATCATGTTGAACCCTAGATTTCACTTTTGTTTGGTGCATAATTCTCAAAAGGTCTAATTTGAATTTGTGGCACATTTGAATTTGAATCAAATGGAGAAAATAAAAAAGAAAAGAGAAAGGAAATTACAAAATAAAAAGAAAAAGGGAAGCAGCCCGTTACCTCAGCCTGCTCGGCCTTTCGGCCCACCAGGCCCAACCCGCGCGCCCGCGCGCGCGCTCTCCCTCCCGCCCCTTCTCTCTCTGCGCGAGCGGGCCCGCCTGTCGGCGCGGCCGCCGTCTCCGCGCTCGCTCCCCCGCTCTCTCTGGTTGCCCGGTCCCACCTGTCGGCGCTCCCGCCTGCGCGTGCGCCATCTCCCTCGCTCTCTCTCTCTGCCCGTGGGCCCTCCCGGTCAGCCCCGTTTTCCTCGCGCCCGCGCCCGACTTCTCCTCTCTCTCTGCGTCGCGGGCCCCGGCTGTCAGCTTCGCCGTTCTCGCGTAGCCGCCGCCGAGCCGCGCGCGCCCGCCTTCCTCGCGCCCACGTCGCGCGTGGGGAGCTCGCCCCACCTCGCCCTCGGCCACTTGAGCCCCGAACCTCACTCGCCCTCTCCCCCTCCCTCATTTGCGCACCAACCGGCCCTCTCTCTCGCCCTCTCCCTCGCTGCGCGCACGCCCAAGCTCCATCGCCGCGAACCGCCGCCGCCCGAGCTTGTTCCTTCGTCGTCGTTGGAGCTCCGCCGCGTCCCTTGCCACGGTGAGCTCCACCCCGACGTCCACGACCCGGGACGTGCCCCAATTCCCTCTTCCCCTCCCTATTTCTCTCTGCCCGCGCTCACCCGTCGTCCGCCGTGCAGCCGCCGCCGTCGACCCGGGCCACCGTCGCGTCTCCGTCGTCGCCGAGGAGTCCCCGGAGTTCGCCGTGAGGTAAGGAACCTCTCCCGCCCCTATTGGTCCTTGTCTTGCTCCCTGCTGCACTTGATTTCTCGCCGGAGTCGGTTAACGCCGCCGCCGAGCCACTCCACCGTGAACCGCCCCCTCCGGTGCCCCTACCCCGACCTAGACCCCACCAATGGGTTCCCCGTGCCCTCCCCAGCCTCCCCGGCCACCCAGGTCGCCCCGGGAGCCGCAGGGCCCCCGTTTCCCTCGTCTCCGGCGAGCTCCTCGCCGCGAGGACGGGCACCGCCGTCTCAGCCAGCTGGGGAAGGAGACGGGAGTCAGCCGCCCCATCCCCGCCGTCTATCTCAGATCGGACGGCGCGGATTCAATTAACCCGAACTCAATCTCAACCGTCCGTCCAAGATCCATCGGCCCAGAGCCGCTTCCCCGCGCCCAGTCCCTCTGCCCGCTGGGCCCCGCCTGTCGGCGCGTCCGCGCGCTCGCTCTGCCCGCTGGCCCCGCCTGTCAGTCGCCGCGCCCGCGCTGCCCGCCCGGCCCCGCCTGTCAGTCGCCGCGCCCGCGCTGCCCGCCCGGCCCCGCCTGTCAGCCACCCAGGCCGCCGCGCGCCCGCGCGCCCGCCCGCAGGATCTAATCCTGGCCGTTGATCTGAGATCTAACGGCTGTGAGCGCCCGATACCCCTTCGCCCGCGCATTTTCTTAAAGAACCCCTCGGTTTTCTAGATTTTGCGCCCGCCGTCCCTGGTTTTTCGCGGTTAAGTCCTCAGCCCTTTTATTTAATTCAAAATAGGTCCTTAGGGCATATTTTTAACCCCTAAACTTGTAAAATTCATAACTTTGTCATATGAACTCCAAATTAGGTGCTTCAAATTGCAAAGTGTTCATAAAATTATTATCTATCTGATTATGCACTGTTTCCCTGCTGTTTCCATGTTCCAATTAATGGTTAATCTTTAGGATAGGATTAAGGTTATTGGAACCCTATTTGAGATCAATAAAAGGTAGTATACTTTAATAAAAGTTGGAGCACTTAAGTTTATGGACTCAAACCCTTAAGTTTAGGAACTTAAACCAGATAATTATTTGATTCCACCACTGACTTAAACCTGATTAGTGAATAATGAATCCTTTGAATAGTCCTCTACCCCAGACCTAGGGAACACCAAAGTGCCTATCCCTTTTCTGTTATGAGCTTGTGACCACTCTCTGCTGCATATGTTTGGTATATTGTTTTTGTTTGTTATTTCCCAAGTGCATAGTGTGAATGATTGCTTTACGTAGACAACGAGCAGTCTGTGTTTCCCGAGGAAGTTGCAGAGGAAGTCCCTGATCAGCAGTTTGGTGAAGGCAAGTGTCCTCAGTCCCATTATGTCCCATTTACTTTATAATACACTGTCCCGCATTACTTACTTGAAACCTAAGGATTGACTAGCTTTACACTTTACTTTATCCTTGATGACCTTATGGGCTATTATGGTTAGCATTCTGCTACTGCCTTAACTTAATCAATGAACATGATGTGAATATTTATGATACTGTTATCCTGATGATGTTGATGATATTGTGATACTCCAGGGGGCTCAGGCTGTTTCCTGAGTACCTCTCCGTAAGGACCTGTTCGTTGAGAGACCACCCGGGATGACAGTGCAACCATGAGGGTGAAATGGGGCGCCCTTAGCTAAATAATTAGAGGAACTAGAGGTGTAGTTGCTTCGCCGTCGTGCCGTCAATGGGGTCCAGGCACAGTGCTTGCTCTACCGAGGCTGAGTGCCGAGGTTCTTTCGTTTTGCTTTTGTTAGTCACTCTCCTGCGGGGAGGAGTACTGTGTTTATCAAACTGGAGAAACCTAACGGGCAGCTACGATCTCTAGGGAATCTTTGTAAAAGCTACGTAGTGATACCCCGCCGGACCACCTAGGTAGTGGTCAATGGGGATTAGCTCTCCCCAGGCAGAAAGGGAATCATGACTCATGGGTAAAGTGTGCGACCTCTGCAGAGGGTAGTGAAACTGATATATCAGCCGTGCTCACGGTTAAGAGCAGCCTTGGGATCCTCTTTGATTAGAGACACAGATGGTTCGAGATACAAGGATTATGTTATGTTTTTTGTTCGAATATGATGACGTTGTTCCTCGATGAGGAAATGGTTCATGGGTTGGTTAATGCTAAAATCTGGCTTCTACTAATGATAAATACCTGACCAACTAAAAGCAACTGCTTGAGCCTAACCCCACATAAAGCTAGTCCACTTCAGCCAAACGGGACATTTGCTGAGTACGTTGATGTGTACTCATCCTTGCTTTACCACCAAACACCAGGTTGTCCGCATTGTAACCACTGCTCAGGAGAAGATGAGGCCGTGGCAGGAGACTTCCAGGAGTTCCAAGACTACGACGAATTCTAGGTGTGGGTTGGCGGCAACCCCCAGTCAGCTGCCTGTGAAGGCCTTATCTTTACTGCGTTCCGTTAGCACTTTGATTTAACTGTTAAGTTGGTGACTATGTGGATGTCTAAGACTCTGTGATGTAACAAGTTATTACTCTTTTATGTTATTATTCGAGCATTGTGCGATGATGTTCATTTATGTAATCACTGTGTACGTGAGTTCTGATCCTGGCACGTACATAGTTCGCATTCGGTTTGCCTTCCAAAACCGGGTGTGACATAAGTGGTATCAAAGCCGTGCTGACTGTAGGACCGCTGACCTAGAGTAGCACTGGTCGTACTAAGGACTATTGACCTTCCCTCTCACCTTGACCTCTGATGGTGCTTCAAAAGTTGGTCACCTCGACCAACCATATGTTTTACCACATATATATATATACTATATTTTACCTTGTTAAAATTTTTTATCTTATTCTGTCTATGGTTTATTCACTTGTCATATTAGTTCTGCTCTTACTCTTATGCTTACGGTGTCTTTTGTAGATGGCTCGTCTTAGACACACTGCACGTAAGTCGGTGATTCCTTTCCTGCCGTCTCGACTTGCAGAGCGTCCCCTGCACCGCACCGTGTCCGGTCAGTCGAGTCACCTGGAGAGGCTGCACCACCGCCTGCGTGAGGAGCAGGAACGCCGACGCCAGCACGGAGAGCAGCAGGGCTCTTCCTCCTCATCCCAGCATGAGGTGGAGTCCGTGAGGCCCCGTTCCTCTGTTGCCCAGCTGGAGGCGCCCCCTGCACCACCGAGGGACGCCCCGGCTGTTGGGGGAGCTACTGGAGGAGACCCCGACGACGACGACTCAGACCACAGCACGGAGTCTTCTGAGCCGCAGGAGGCGGAAGGATGGGTCGCCCGACCCATCACCCGTGACGCCGCTCGCGGTTGTCACTTCCACGACGCACTCGACACCTTGCTGCGCCAGGCTTTTGACCGGCACACCTGGTCGATCGAGTATCGTTGTGTAGTCTACCAGCACAGCCGCGGGAGGTACCCGGATCGCTGGGAGGCTACCTGCCTAGTTCGCCGTCCGGAGGATGACCTCCGGGGTGCGGAGGCCGTTTCGGAGCACTATTCCATCTCCGAGAGGGACACTGCAGAGGCGGCTATGCAGGATGCAGCACGACGTGCACTCTCTCAGTACTGTTCTTTGTTCGGTGGCGTGGCCGACGGTCTTAACCTTCGGTACTACCCCCGCCGCCCTACTGGCAGCACAGGGAGTGTGGTTGTCTCACCTGTTGGTGAGGCTAACCCTAGGTTGAGCAGCGCAGTCAACCTAGTCGCAGTGCTTAACACTGAGCTGGACCACTCTCTGGACGAGCTGAGCAGGGCTCGAACGGAGATTGCGGAGTTGCGTGCTGAGCTGGCAGAGCGCCATCACCAGGAGGGTGGTTCTCCCGCTCCTGTTGGGACTCAGCACCCATACCGCTCGCCGCCACGTGGTCACCACACTTATGGTTCCCCTGTCTGTAAGACCAGGATAGATTTGGATCCCTAGATCGTTAGCGTCGAAGTTTGTAATAATTCTTAAGTTAGATGTCTCAGTCTTAGGTAGTAAGTTTAGTTTGCTTATCAGTTGCTTCCAATTAGCTTAGTTTGCTTATCAGTTGCTTGCATGCTTGCTATGATGAACTTGTGCTGGATTTGAATCTTTGTAATGACTGTTGCCAACCTGTGGGTTTCTCCTGCAGATTGGCCTAGTTATAATGTTAATAAAGTCAGTTATTTAGTTGGGAAGCCATTTACTTCTACTTTCCTTCTTATCTGGGAAGCTGTGTTGAATCATTATGAGGATCAGTGAAGCTTTTTGTTCACTCAGTGTCATGAAGAATAATGTATTCTCTTTTCTTATGCTGGGGGATTGTAAGATCAATGCTGATGTATGAATGTCTTCCACAGATGTCTGACAACAGGCGCCGATGCAACAGGCGTGCTCAGCAGGAGCAGCATGACCAGCAGGAGGAACAACCGAGGCAGCCTCCCCCGCCACCCCCGATGACAGTGGAGCAGATGTTCTTGATGCAGACTCAAGCAGTGCAGGCCATTGGGCAGACTCTGGCAGCCATGCAGCAGGCTCAACAGCAACCCCAACCCCAGTTGCAAGTGCAGATGCCCCAGATGCCATGGGATAAGCGTGGTGAGTTCATGAGAGGGCACCCTCCTACCTTCGCTCATTCTGCCGACCCCATGGATGCAGAGGACTGGCTGCGTGCAGTGGAAAGAGAACTGCGCACCGCTCAATGTGACGACAGGGAGAAGGTTCTGTATGGTCCCCGTCAGCTAAGGGGAGCAGCCCAGTCCTGGTGGGAGTCCTACCTCGCCACACATGCTGACCCCGAAGCCATCACCTGGGAAGAATTCAGCGAGAGTTTCCGCAGGTACCATGTGCCGGAGGGACTGATGATCGTGAAGAAGGAGGAGTTTCTGGCTCTGAAGCAGGGACCCCTGTCTGTTAGTGAATACAGAGACAAGTTTCTGCAGCTATCTCGGTATGCACCTGAGGATGTCAACACTGATGCTAAAAGGCAGTACAGGTTCATGAGGGGTTTGGTGGATCCCCTGCATTACCAGCTGATGAACCACACCTTCCCCACTTTCCAGCACCTGATCGATAGGGCGATCATGACTGAGAAGAAGCGTAAGGATATGGAAGATCGGAAGCGTAAAATGAGTGGGCCCCAGTCCGGAAGCATCAGCCGTCCACGTTTCTCAGGCAGTTCATCTCAGCAAGGCAGGCCCGGTCACCCGCAAGGATATCAGAATCAGAATCAGCGTCCGCATCAGCAGCAGTTTCAGAGGCAGTACCCACAGCAGCAGCAGTATCGTCAGAACAGCCAGCAAGGAGGTAATCAGTATCAGAAGCAGAACAACCAGGCACCTCGCCTTCCTGCCCCAGCAGCAAACCAGAACAACCAAGCAGCCCCAGCGCAAGGAGGAGGCAGAGGATGTTTCCACTGTGGAGAACAAGGCCACTGGGTGATGCAGTGCCCGAAGAAGGCGGCGCAGCAGCAGACCAACCCCAATGCTCCAACAAGGCAAGGTGTACTGCAGCCGACAGCAGGCAATCGTAACCAAGCGTACAACCGTGGAAAGGTGAACCACTTGGAGGCCGAAGCGATCCAGGAGGCACCAGATGTGGCAGTAGGTATGTTTTCAGTCGAATCTCATCCCACGAAAGTGCTATTTGATACTGGTGCAACTCATTCATTTGTCACTGCAACCTGGGTAGAATTGCATAACATCTCAGTAGAGGCAATGATGCCGCCCATGAGGATTAATTCAGTTGGTGGCAAGGTGCAAACAGATAAAATATGCTCAAATATAAGGGTGGAAATAAGGGGGATAGGGTTCCCCAGCGACTTAATAGTAATAGACACCCCTGGGATAGATGTCATCCTAGGGATGAATTGGTTAATGAAGTATGAAGCGAATATTAGCTGTGACAAGAGGACCGTAACATTGAAGTCCCCGTCAGGAGAAGAGGTAGTGGCCGAGCTAAGGATGCCTAAATCAGCGGAGGGTGTCTGTCACCAGATTTCAGTTGATAGTAAGGAGCCCAACCCGCTCGAGGCTATCAAGGTTGTGTCGGACTTTCCGGACGTATTTCCCGAGGAGCTAACGGGCATGCCACCCGAGAGAAAAGTTGAGTTTGCCATAGAGCTTATCCCTGGTACCGCCCCCATTTCCAAAAGAGCCTACCGAGTGTCTGGACCAGAATTGGTGGAACTCAAGAAGCAGATAGATGAGATGTTAGAGAAGGGTTACATCAGACCAAGTACCTCGCCTTGGGCCGCTCCAGTGTTGTTTGTAGAGAAGAAAGATGGTACCAAAAGGATGTGCATAGACTACAGGGCCTTGAATGAAGTCACTGTCAAGAACAAGTACCCCCTACCAAGGATAGAAGATTTGTTCGACCAGCTCAGAGGTGCCAGCGTATTCTCGAAGATAGATCTGAGGTCAGGCTACCATCAACTCAGAATCCGACCCTCGGACATATCGAAGACGGCATTCATCACCAAGTACGGGTTATATGAATTCACAGTGATGTCCTTCGGTTTGACAAATGCGCCAGCCTTCTTTATGTATCTGATGAACAGTGTGTTCATGGATTATCTGGACAAGTTTGTGGTAGTGTTTATTGATGATATTCTCATATACTCTCAAAGTGAGGAAGATCATGTAGAGCATTTGAAGATGGTATTGCAAAGACTTCGAGAGCATCAGTTGTATGCCAAACTGAGCAAATGCGAGTTCTGGATTCATGAAGTCTTGTTTCTGGGTCACATCATAAATCAAGATGGGTTGGCAGTGGATCCAAAGAAAGTAGCAGATATCCTGAATTGGAAGGCACCGAAGGATGTTCGTGGGATCAAGAGCTTCATTGGAATGGCTGGGTATTACAGGCGTTTCATCGAAGGCTTCTCAAAGATTGCTAGACCAATGACAGCGTTACTAGCGAAGAAAGTTGAGTTTAAGTGGACCCAAAAGTGTCAGGAAGCATTTGAAGAACTGAAAAATAGATTGACTACAGCTCCGGTGTTAGTCCTGCCTGATGTTCACAAGCCATTCTCAGTGTATTGTGATGCTTCTTACACCGGATTGGGATGCGTGCTAATGCAAGAAGGAAGAGTTGTAGCATATTCATCTCGGCAGCTGAAGATCCATGAGAAAAATTATCCCACACATGACCTGGAGTTGGCAGCAGTAGTTCATGCTTTGAAGACCTGGAGACATTACCTGTATGGGCAGAAGTGCGACATTTACACAGATCATAAAAGTCTGAAGTACATATTCACCCAATCAGAGTTAAACATGAGACAGCGAAGATGGTTGGAATTGATCAAGGACTATGAGTTGGAGATACATTACCATCCAGGCAAAGCCAATGTGGTTGCAGATGCTCTGAGCAGGAAGAGTCAAATCAATATGTTGGCCATGTACCCAATGCCATATGAGTTAGCCAAGGAGTTCGACAGATTGAGTCTTGGTTTTTTGAACAGTACGCAAGGAGTAACCGTGGAATTAGAGCCCACTTTAGAGCGGGAAATCAAAGAAGGGCAGAAGGATGATGAAAGCATCAACAAGATCCGGCAGCTAATCTTAGAAGGAAGAGGCAAAGACTTTCGAGAGGATGAAGAGGGAGTAATATGGTTCAAGGACCGATTGTGTGTCCCCGACCTCAAACCTATTCGGGAGCTGATCCTAAAGGAAGCTCATGAGACAGCCTACTCCATACACCCGGGAAGTGAGAAGATGTATCAGGATTTAAAAAGGAGGTTTTGGTGGTATGGCATGAAAAGAGAGATCGCAGAGTATGTCGCCATCTGTGATAGCTGTCAAAGAACCAAAGCAGAGCATCAAAGGCCCGCCGGATTGTTGCAGCCATTGCGGATTCCTCAGTGGAAGTGGGACGAGATCGGGATGGATTTTATAGTTGGCCTACCTCGTACCCGGGCCGGTTATGATTCCATCTGGGTGGTTGTGGACCGCTTAACAAAGGTGGCCCATTTCATACCTGTGAAGACCACATATACCGGAGCAACGTTGGCTGAGTTATACATGTCACGGATAGTTTGCTTTCATGGTGTGCCGAAGAAGATAGTGTCAGATCGAGGAACGCAGTTCACCTCTCATTTTTGGCAGCAGCTACAAGAAGCTTTGGGCACCCATTTGAACTTCAGCTCGGCTTACCACCCGCAGACAGACGGTCAGACTGAAAGAACTAATCAGATCCTAGAAGATATGCTGAGAGCCTGTGCGTTGCAAGACAAGTCAGGATGGGACAAAAGGTTACCTTATGCAGAATTCTCCTATAACAATAGCTACCAGGCCAGCTTGAAGATGTCGCCGTTTCAGGCACTCTATGGACGGAGTTGTAGGACTCCACTGCATTGGGACCAGCCTGGTGAGAGACAGGTGTTTGGCCCCGACATTTTGCGTGAAGCCGAAGAGAATATCAAAATGGTTCGGGAGAATCTGAAGATAGCACAATCAAGGCAGCGAAGCTATGCGGACCGAAGGAGAAGAGAACTGAGTTTCGAAGTGGGAGATTACGTCTATCTGAAGGTGTCACCTATCAGGGGAGTCAGAAGGTTCGGAGTTAAAGGCAAGTTAGCACCCCGGTACGTTGGACCATATCAGATTCAAGCAAAGCGTGGAGAAGTGGCTTACCAACTCAACCTTCCAGAAAGTTTGTCGGCAGTGCACAAGGTGTTCCACGTGTCACAATTGAAGAAGTGTCTGCGAGTACCAGAAGAACAGTTGCCAGTGGAGGGTTTGGAGGTCCAGGAGGATCTGACATACATAGAGAAGCCAACGCAGATTCTGGAGTTCGCAGACAGAGTCACCCGAAGGAATACCATCAGGATGTGCAAAGTCAGATGGGGTCACCACTCGGAGGAAGAAGCAACTTGGGAACGAGAAGATGATCTGAAAGCCAAATACCCTGAACTCTTTGCTGACCAACCCTGAATCTCGAGGGCGAGATTCTTTTAAGGGGGATAGGTTTGTAACACCCTGAATTTGGGGGTATAAAATTTCTTTGCTCATATTCACAAATTCAGGTGTTACTTTTCTTTTCTCATCCTTCCCCAATCTTTTCTTTCTCATTTCTATAGGAGAGAAATGCTTATTTTATTTGTATTAGTAGTGTGATAGGTTAAACCCTAAGGGACTATGAATTGTTGCATCATGTTGAACCCTAGATTTCACTTTTGTTTGGTGCATAATTCTCAAAAGGTCTAATTTGAATTTGTGGCACATTTGAATTTGAATCAAATGGAGAAAATAAAAAAGAAAAGAGAAAGGAAATTACAAAATAAAAAGAAAAAGGGAAGCAGCCCGTTACCTCAGCCTGCTCGGCCTTTCGGCCCACCAGGCCCAACCCGCGCGCCCGCGCGCGCGCTCTCCCTCCCGCCCCTTCTCTCTCTGCGCGAGCGGGCCCGCCTGTCGGCGCGGCCGCCGTCTCCGCGCTCGCTCCCCCGCTCTCTCTGGTTGCCCGGTCCCACCTGTCGGCGCTCCCGCCTGCGCGTGCGCCATCTCCCTCGCTCTCTCTCTGCCCGTGGGCCCTCCCGGTCAGCCCCGTTTTCCTCGCGCCCGCGCCCGACTTCTCCTCTCTCTCTGCGTCGCGGGCCCTGGCTGTCAGCTTCGCCGTTCTCGCGTAACCGCCGCCGAGCCGCGCGCGCCCGCCTTCCTCGCGCCCACGTCGCGCGTGGGGAGCTCGCCCCACCTCGCCCTCGGCCACTTGAGCCCCGAACCTCACTCGCCCTCTCCCCCTCCCTCATTTGCGCACCAACCGGCCCTCTCTCTCGCCCTCTCCCTCGCTGCGCGCACGCCCAAGCTCCATCGCCGCGAACCGCCGCCGCCCGAGCTTGTTCCTTCGTCGCCGTTGGAGCTCCGCCGCGTCCCTTGCCACGGTGAGCTCCACCCCGACGTCCACGACCCGGGACGTGCCCCAATTCCCTCTTCCCCTCCCTATTTCTCTCTGCCCGCGCTCACCCGTCGTCCGCCGTGCAGCCGCCGCCGTCGACCCGGGCCACCGTCGCGTCTCCGTCGTCGCCGAGGAGTCCCCGGAGTTCGCCGTGAGGTAAGGAACCTCTCCCGCCCCTATTGGTCCTTGTCTTGCTCCCTGCTGCACTTGATTTCTCGCCGGAGTCGGTTAACGCCGCCGCCGAGCCACTCCACCGTGAACCGCCCCCTCCGGTGCCCCTACCCCGACCTAGACCCCACCAATGGGTTCCCCGTGCCCTCCCCAGCCTCCCCGGCCACCCAGGTCGCCCCGGGAGCCGCAGGGCCCCCGTTTCCCTCGTCTCCGGCGAGCTCCTCGCCGCGAGGACGGGCGCCGCCGTCTCAGCCAGCTGGGGAAGGAGACGGGAGTCAGCCGCCCCATCCCCGCCGTCTATCTCAGATCGGACGGCGCGGATTCAATTAACCCGAACTCAATCTCAACCGTCCGTCCAAGATCCATCGGCCCAGAGCCGCTTCCCCGCGCCCAGTCCCTCTGCCCGCTGGGCCCCGCCTGTCGGCGCGCCCGCGCGCTCGCTCTGCCCGCTGGCCCCGCCTGTCAGTCGCCGCGCCCGCGCTGCCCGCCCGGCCCCGCCTGTCAGTCGCCGCGCCCGCGCTGCCCGCCCGGCCCCGCCTGTCAGCCACCCAGGCCGCCGCGCGCCCGCGCGCCCGCCCGCAGGATCTAATCCTGGCCGTTGATCTGAGATCTAACGGCTGTGAGCGCCCGATACCCCTTCGCCGCGCATTTTCTTAAAGAACCCCTCGGTTTTCTGGATTTTGTGCCCGCCGTCCCTGGTTTTTCGCGGTTAAGTCCTCAGCCCTTTTATTTAATTCAAAATAGGTCCTTAGGGCATATTTTTAACCCCTAAACTTGTAAAATTCATAACTTTGTCATATGAACTCCAAATTAGGTGCTTCAAATTGCAAAGTGTTCATAAAATTATTATCTATCTGATTATGCACTGTTTCCCTGCTGTTTCCATGTTCCAATTAATGGTTAATCTTTAGGATAGGATTAAGGTTATTGGAACCCTATTTGAGATCAATAAAAGGTAGTATACTTTAATAAAAGTTGGAGCACTTAAGTTTATGGACTCAAACCCTTAAATTTAGGAACTTAAACCAGATAATTATTTGATTCCACCACTGACTTAAACCTGATTAGTGAATAATGAATCCTTTGAATAGTCCTCTACCCCAGACCTAGGGAACACCAAAGTGCCTATCCCTTTTCTGTTATGAGCTTGTGACCACTCTCTGCTGCATATGTTTGGTATATTGTTTTTGTTTGTTATTTCCCAAGTGCATAGTGTGAATGATTGCTTTACGTAGACAACGAGCAGTCTGTGTTTCCCGAGGAAGTTGCAGAGGAAGTCCCTGATCAGCAGTTTGGTGAAGGCAAGTGTCCTCAGTCCCATTATGTCCCATTTACTTTATAATACACTGTCCCGCATTACTTACTTGAAACCTAAGGATTGACTAGCTTTACACTTTACTTTATCCTTGATGACCTTATGGGCTATTATGGTTAGCATTCTGCTACTGCCTTAACTTAATCAATGAACATGATGTGAATATTTATGATACTGTTATCCTGATGATGTTGATGATATTGTGATACTCCAGGGGGCTCAGGCTGTTTCCTGAGTACCTCTCCGTAAGGACCTGTTCGTTGAGAGACCACCCGGGATGACAGTGCAACCATGAGGGTGAAATGGGGCGCCCTTAGCTAAATAATTAGAGGAACTAGAGGTGTAGTTGCTTCGCCGTCGTGCCGTCAATGGGGTCCAGGCACAGTGCTTGCTCTACCGAGGCTGAGTGCCGAGGTTCTTTCGTTTTGCTTTTGTTAGTCACTCTCCTGCGGGGAGGAGTACTGTGTTTATCAAACTGGAGAAACCTAACGGGCAGCTACGATCTCTAGGGAATCTTTGTAAAAGCTACGTAGTGATACCCCGCCGGACCACCTAGGTAGTGGTCAATGGGGATTAGCTCTCCCCGGGCAGAAAGGGAATCATGACTCATGGGTAAAGTGTGCGACCTCTGCAGAGGGTAGTGAAACTGATATATCAGCCGTGCTCACGGTTAAGAGCAGCCTTGGGATCCTCTTTGATTAGAGACACAGATGGTTCGAGATACAAGGATTATGTTATGTTTTTTGTTCGAATTTGATGACGTTGTTCCTCGATGAGGAAATGGTTCATGGGTTGGTTAATGCTAAAATCTGGCTTCTACTAATGATAAATACCTGACCAACTAAAAGCAACTGCTTGAGCCTAACCCCACATAAAGCTAGTCCACTTCAGCCAAACGGGACATTTGCTGAGTACGTTGATGTGTACTCATCCTTGCTTTACCACCAAACACCAGGTTGTCCGCATTGTAACCACTGCTCAGGAGAAGATGAGGCCGTGGCAGGAGACTTCCAGGAGTTCCAAGACTACGACGAATTCTAGGTGTGGGTTGGCGGCAACCCCCAGTCAGCTGCCTGTGAAGGCCTTATCTTTACTGCGTTCCGTTAGCACTTTGATTTAACTGTTAAGTTGGTGACTATGTGGATGTCTAAGACTCTGTGATGTAACAAGTTATTACTCTTTTATGTTATTATTCGAGCATTGTGCGATGATGTTCATTTATGTAATCACTGTGTACGTGAGTTCTGATCCTGGCACGTACATAGTTCGCATTCGGTTTAATTTGCCTTCCAAAACCGGGTGTGACAGCTCCCCCTAAATACGTGCCTTGAGAGGAATACAAATTTGGGCCTTAAATGCCAAGTGCACATAGTTAGGTTAATGAGATCAAGTCTATATCATAGAGAATGTGAAGTGCATTGTGTCATAGTATAAGTGTGACGCTCATGACAGTTTATGCACTTATGAAAGCATGTTATAAACATCTTAAGCATTTTCCCTTAAGGATTTCAAAGAGACTTAAGGACCATCCACCTTTGGAACAAAGGTAGCTTATCCTCGTTACAAGGTTAAGCTTTAAGCTCTTTGACAATAAAAACACTTCATCTAGTTTTAACAAAAGATGCATTAATGTAGGAGTGGGATTTTTGAGAAGTTAAACTAGGTATGAAGCAGGGTTAATGCATGGACATGTTTTCTCTTCCTTTTATACAAGGTATGCAAAGAATGTATATAAAAGGGAGATTTAGGTACATGTTTAAATGAGATGAAGTAGTTTTACCCTTTCGTACCTTCACATAGAGACGCTCTCTTCATTGTGCTTTGTCCTCAGTCTTAGTTGCTTAAGACCTATACTCAAGACAATATATGGAAATATTTTGCACAAGAGAGAGCTCTACAACTCATGATCCTTCTCCAAGTCATGGTTAGCATATATCAAATGGATCACAAATTGCATAAATGTATCATGAATTCTCCTTTTAACTTAGTGCATATCAAGAGAGATATCGATTGATAGTATATACGGCACTAAGAAACATAAGTGTTAATTGAAGTTATTCGATGATCAAAATATAATAGATGTGATCAAAAGAACAACATATGCATTAGATTAGCAAATAAGCTCAAAATAGGATAATCCAGTAAATATGCTACTTTAGCAATGAAAGCAACAATCCTTGATAAAAGCGACATTATTTTAACAAGTTGGATACCAATTGAAAGTTGGATTGATATGTAGTAGCATTACTTCATGAGAAACTTATTCTCATACTTGAGACTATATGAAATTACTAAGATAAAGTGTTAGTCTCAATATGATCAAGATATAGAAGTAGGCTCCCCCTATAGATATGCATCAAAGAATTTTAATAAGATGAAAAGATGCATTCATTTTAGAGACATGTAGGGAGAAGCATTATACATCTTGATCAAGGCTTATAAGATTTGCAATAAACACCTTATGCTGATATTCTCATAATGAAAAGGATTTAGAATACTCACAACCACACCATTGATTGTTTTGTAGAAGTAGGTGGTGGTGTTCTTGATGTCCTCCTCTTTCATTTGAGAGTCCTCCCTTTGCAGTGGCTTCTTTTTCCTTCCAAACTTATTGAAAATACTCAAGAAAGATGTTAATAGCACAAGGGAGTATATAATGAAGGATGATTTCTTCAGATAGGAAATAAACACAATTCATCAACCATAAGTCACATAGACATGAAATAAAATCCTTAACATTAGTGCATTTCATTGAGAAAGAGGAATATGCACCTTTTAAACATTTTAATCAATCATTGGAAATTTACTTCTTCATATTGAATTTAGTAATTATTACTTAGAAGCAAATCAATATGAGAACATATATATATAGCAAAGGCATGAATTGTATTCTAATGGACAAGAGCATTTATGAGAATGAGATTGAATGCATACTTAGTTAATTTAAGTCCACTAAAGAATCTATTCTTTACATGGATAGAATATCAAAATTTAGAGTAAATAACCAATGATGGGAAAAAGAGTTCTCATACCTTTGCTTTTACCTTTCTTCCTTTGGGTGAAGAGCAACCCTTGAGGCTTGTGCACTTTTTCTTTTGTAGATATTCATAAGTAAGCTCAAGAGATACGTTGTTAGTAACACAAGCACTAATTTCCATTTTTGTAATCATTTTTTATAAGGAATGAAAAACTAGATTACTAAAACATGGAAACTTCATAGCATGAACTAGATTATCCTATAGATGATGTTATGCTCAACTTTAACTCATAAAACAAGCATAAATAATTTCTTTAGATTATGGAATAACTCTAGTTCATAACATGGAGAGCGATAAATGTAGAAGAATCATATCCAACTTAAGCAAGTAGAAATACATCATAAATCATTGGATTGATTTTTCTTTTTATGTTAGATTACGCATTTCCAAAGAGAAACTTATTCTCTACAAGTGAGACTACTTGGGATACTTAGATAAAAGCATTAGTCTCACTATTCTAGTTATAGAGAGAGTTTTCCTTTTATAAGTGTCCTAAGGATTTGAATTCCTTACATGACACCTTATTCTTTTAAGAACATGAAATATCTCTCTATATCTAGAAGCATGGCAATAATAGAATGACTAGTGAAAAACATGCCATGAGGTACTTACAATAACTAAAAACATGTAGATTGCCAAAGTACAGAAATGATGAATATGCAATCTACCATATGAGAGGAATTTCTTCAAAGAATGGTGACATAATTTAAAGATATTTGAGGTGCTTCATTTTTCTATGTGACTACACAAGACACGTGAGAAATAGTAATTTAAGATATTCGCACTTAAAAACATAGATGTTACCATCCTTTGGCTTTTCTCCAAGTTGTAGGCCTTGTTGTTTCCGCACAGGATAATTCTTTATTTCCTACAACATCAATACTTTTCCCCGAGATGATATGAGTTTAAGGCATAGTAATTTGAAAAATAACTTTGGGTCAATCATGGATATAGATCATTGAAGATTGATAGCTTGAGTTAACAAGAATTGAATTGACTCTCTCAAGCACCCCAAAGTTTCATATCATCTCCTTCTCCTGCAAAGCTTGTCAAGCATATTTTGGTACCCATCTCTTGATGGGTCTATGAAGGTTAGTCAACAAAGATCTAGGAACCCAAACGTCCTTTGTGTTAGCACTAGGTAAACTCATTACCTTTCTAGCACAAGTTGCAATTTTGGGTTGCCTAGTTACATGAGAATTAATTGACAAGCTAGGAGTGGGATTGTTACCAATGGGACAATCCTTGCATTGATGTCCCTTCTTTCGGCATATGTAGCATAGGCGATCCTCAAGTCTTGAAGATTTCTTCTTTCCTTGTTTCTTTCTTGCTACATGGTTAGTGAATATTTTATTTTCTAACACTATGCCTTTTTGTTTTAGATGGGGACAAGACCTAAACAAGTGTCCCTTCTTGGAGCATTTAAAACAAAGTTTATCATCCTTGTTAATAATCAAGTCATTTTTAATATAGGGACATGACCTAATAGAGTGCCCCTTTTCAAAGCATTCACTACACTTCTTACTTCTCTTAGTGTGAAGTGTGACTTGATTATTACCTTGGATGTTACCTTTTATGGAGGCGTGGTTGAGGCTTTTGGAAGAGGTATTGATTTTCTTCTTTTGTTCCTTCTTCTTGACAATCCTCAAGTCCTTGACATTTTCTTCAAGGGATTTAGTGCATGCCACGGTTGTTCCCATCTCAAGCTTCTTCACCATGTGGTCACGGTTATCTTGAGAAGGTTGAGCAATGCACTTCCCTTTTAGTTGTGTCAAGCTCATTTTTAGCCTCTCATTTTCTTCTTTGATCTTTTGATATGTATCATCTTTCGTTCCTGTAAATTCTAGCTCAAAGGAATATTTGCTTGTCGACGGACAACAAGCATTAGCACATGGTAATGTAGTTTTAATTTGAACACATGTGCATGAGTGAGGTTGTTGGGATTTTAAGTTTTCTATCACAACCTCATGAGCAATATTTAATATGATATGATTATCCATAAGATTTTCATGAGAACATAGAATCATATCATATTTTTCTTGAAAAGCTAGATTTTCAAAGTTTAGCTTTTCTACTTGGTCCTTAAGTAAGGCATTCCTATTTACTAATTGAGCGATACAATGTAAAGAGTTATCTTGCTCAATCGAAATAGTTTCATACCTTTGGACCAAATCAACATGAGAGCACTTTAGCTCCTCATGTTCTTTAGTCAACTCGTCAAAGCTTAGCATTTTTATGGAGAGAATATCTTCTAGCCTTTGACGAGCTTCTCTTTGCTCTCTTGCTCCTTTTAGAAGTTTGAGCATGACTGCCTTATCTTCTTGGCTTAGGCGAGTGTAGAGTTACAAGAAGCTTCTTTCTTCCTCCTCATCCTCATTTGTGCTTCCGCTATCATTTTCATTAGCCACACAACATATGTGGGAATCGAAATGGGAAGACAAACCGTTTGGAGAGATGGATTCATCGTTTGGTCTCCATCGTTCATTTTCTTCTTCTTCCTTCAAAGGGTTAGTTTCACAAATACCAAAGGAAGTAGAGGCACAAAATGAACTATCATGTTTGGACTCATCAAATTTGCTTTTAATTCTAGTCCAAATATCATGCACATCACAAATAGGTTCATCATATTTTATTATGAAGGCATGATAATCTTCTTTGCTAAGGGATTTACTTAAGATGTCATAAGCTAGATAGTTTAAGCGTATACATCTTAGATCTTCCTCGGAAGCATTTCCCTAGTATAATTAGGAGGAATAATACTCTTGTCTAAAATTTGTTCTAATTGAGGATCTATGGTTCTAAAAGCATTTATCACTCTAGTAGACCATGAATCATAATTAGAACAATCAGAAAGTAATATCTCAAGAGTTACCTCCTTGTTTTCCTAGGTCTTCTTGTTCTTTTGGGATCTTCTACGAGCCATCACTTCGAGTTGTTAGACTCAATATGAAGTGCCTAGCTCTGATACCAATTGAAAGTCGCCTAGAGGGGGGTGAATAGGCGAAACCTAAAAATTAAAACTTTATCCCCCAACTAGATCCCTTGATTAGTGGTTAGAACAAGATATACAATTATCGGAGTATAAAAAAACTAAGTCCTTGCTTGTAAAGAGTATTGCTTTCAAATAATGCGGAATAGATAAAACAATACAACTAATAGGTCTATGAGAATAAAGCAAGAGGGCTTAGATAAGAAGAGCAATGACACAAGTTCTTTCTTGCAAGGTGTTGCTTCACTAAATGAGAATTTACTTTGAAGCAATACCAAATAATGTTAGCAAAGAATAGTGCAAGAAAGCTTAGTATGAGGGAAAGCAAACAAATCACAAGAAATGAACACAAGAGACACGGGTGATTTGTTTTACCGAGGTTCGACCCTCGAAGGCCTAGTCCCCATTGAGAAGTCCACAAAGGACGGGTCTCTTTCAACCCTTTCCCTCTCTCCACCGATCACCAAAGACCGGCGAGCTCTTCTTCTTCTCAAGGATCACTTAAGACCCCGCAAGGACCACCACACTCTTTGGTGTCTCTTGCTAGCTTTACAAGCCTCTAAAACTTTGGAGGAAGTTCAATGGGAGTCAAAATTTCCACATGCAAATGAACACAAAGATGTAGCACACACTATCTCTCAGTGAATCTCACAAGGCACTAGTGCTAAACTCAAATGAGTAGCTCTCTCTTGCTTGCTCTCTCTTTTGTGGCACTTGTGTTAGTTGTAGTGGTCTAAATCTTGTGGATAGGATGAATCAATGAATGTATGTGGTTGGGAGGGCTTGAATATGTCAACTAGATGACTTGGAATGTTGCTTGGACTCCCACACCTTGAAGTGGCCGATTGGGGTGGTATTTGTCGGCGTTTCGACCCCGGGGGGTTCCTGGACCGACGAGTAAATTGTCGCTGCATGTCCTAGCCCAGATGGGTCAGCGCGAGACGGGACACAAAGGGGGGAGAACAGTGAGGGGAAACCACGACCTTCGTGTTGTCCTGCGCCCAGGGTGGATGGATGCGCTTGCAGTAGGGGGTTACAAGCGTTCGCGTGGGAGAGAGAGAGAGCGAGAGCCTTATGCGTCGGCCCGTTCTCCCGCGCGGCCAACCTCTCTCGTACGAGAGCCCTGGATCTTCCTTTTATAGGCGTAAGGAGAGGGTCCATGTGTACAATGGGGGGTGTAGCAGTGTGCTAACGTGTCTAGCAGAGAGGAGCTAGAGCCCTAAGTACATGCCATCATGGTAGTCGGAGAGGTTTTGGCACCCTGTTCATGTGATGTCGTGGCCGTCGGAGGAGCGCTGGAGCCCTGCGGAAGTATAGTTGTCGGGGCTGTCAGATCCTTGCTGACATCTCCTGGCTGACGTAAGGGGCTGGGAGCTGCCGTCGTCATGGAGTGTGCGGGGTGTCATCATTACTTGTTTGCTAGGGCGAGCCAGATGAAACGCTGGTCTTGTCCCCCGTAGCCTGAGCTAGCTAGGGGCAGGGTAATGATGACCCCCTGGCGACGTGGCCGGTCCGAACCCGAGTTTGGGCGAGGTGGCGATTCCTCCGAGGTCGAGGTTGAGTCCGAGCCCTAGGGTTGGGCGAGGTGGAGTCCATCGTCTTCGGGAGCCGAGGCCGAGTCTGAGCCCTGGGGTCGGGCGAGGCGGAGTTCGTCGTCTTCCGGAGCCGAGGCTGAGTCCAAGCCCTGGGGTCGGGCGTGGCAGAGTTCATTGTCTTCCGGAGCCAAGGCTGAGTCCGAGCCCTGGGATTGGGCGAGGCGGAGTTCGTCGTCTTCCGGAGCCGAGGCTGAGTCCGAGCCCTGGGGTCGGGCGAGGCGGAGTTTGTCGTCTTCTAAGTCGTGGTTGAGTCCGAGCCCTGGGGTCGGGCGAGGCGAAGTCCATCTTCCGAGGCCAAGAAGGGGGCCGAACCCTGGGGTCGGGCGAGGCAGAGCTTCCTATGTCGCCCGAGGCTGGACTTAGCCGCTATCGACCTCACTCTAGCGAGTGGCACGACAGTCGGAGTGGGGCAGGCGGCGCTATTTTCTTGTCAGGTCGGTCAGTGGAGCGGCGAAGTGACTGCGGTCACTTCGGCTCTGTCGACTGAAGAGCGCGCGTCAGGATAAGGTGTCAGGCGATCCTTGCATTAAATGCTCCTATGATACGGTCGGTTGGCGTGGCGATCTGGCCAAGGTTGCTTCTCTGCGAAGACTGGGCCTCGGGCGAGCTGAAGGTGTGCCCGTTGCTTGAGGGGACCCTTGGGCGAGACGTGAATCCTCCAGGGTCGGCTGCCTCTGCCCGAGGCTGGGCTCGGGCGAGGCGAGATCGTGTCCCTTGAGTGGACTGAGCCTTGACCTTAATCGTGCCCATCAGGCCTTTGCAGCTTTGTGCTGATGGGGGTTACTAGCTGAGATTAGGAGTCTTGGGGGTACCCCTAATTATGGTCCCCGATAGTAGCCCCCGAGCCTCAAAGGGAGTGTTGGCACTAACTAGAGGCTTTTGTCGCACTTTTTTTGCAAGGGGACCGGCCTTTCTCGGTTGCGTTTTGTTCCGATGGGTGCGCGCGAGCGCACCCACCGGGTGTAGCCCCTGAGGCCTCGGAGGAGTTTTTTGACTCCTTCGAGGTCTTAGTGCCTTTCGTGATGGCTCGGCCGGTTTGGTTGTTCCCTCATGCGAACTGGTCGTTGCCCGGGTGCTTAGTTAGGTCCCAAGTTCTCGGGCTGGTATATTGACGCTGTCAACGGTTTGGCCGGAGCCGGGTTTGCGAGAGCAGCCCCCGAGCCTTCGCACAGAGCGAGAGGACGGTCAAGGACAGACTCGGCTTTTTTCATACGCCCCTGCGTCGCCTTTTCGCAAGGAGGAGGGGGGGAAAGCGCCATGTTGCCCTCGGAGGGCGCCGAACATGGTGTCTCCAGTGAGTTGCTAATGGGTAATCCGAGTGGACGCCCGTGCCCCATTCGTTAGGGGTCGGCTAGTGGCCCGGAGGCGCGCTCCAAAAGTACCTACGGGTGATTCGCCGGACCCGGTCCCCTTTTGACGGGGTCCGAGGGCTCTATGCCTCCCTCTGATGGGATTCCGTTACAAAATCGCTCCCGCTGGTCTTGGAAATGTCCTAGGGTACCTCGGGAGCGTAGCCCGAGCCTTGGTTATGTATCGAACGTACCCAGGGTCATCCCTCGCTCTGCGTGCTCTGAGGCGGCTGTCGAACCCTTTAGGGGCCAGCCTACGAATCCCTGATCAGTACTGGGCGCGGAGCCCGAGTGGCCTGAGGCGGCCGTTGAACCCTTCCGAGGGGCCAGCCTTTGAACCTCTGACCAGTAGTGGGCACGGAGCCCGAGTGCTCTGAGGCGGCTGTTGAACCCTTCCGAGGGGCTAGCCTTCGAACCTCTGATCAGTAGGGGGGCTCGGGGCCCGCTTCCTTCGCGGAGAAGGATCCCCTTCGGAGTATCCCCTTTCCTGGTCCCTGTAGCAAGAGAGAGAAAGGGGAAGAGGGAAAGGATACGAAATTGAGCGATGTGGCGCACCTTTTTTGACGCGGTCATTATGGCGGAGGTGAAGCGTCGCCTGCTTCGCCTGCCAAAGGTGCCGCCTGCCCTGCCGTAGAGTTAATGCGACGGGACGAGTGGTTCACGGGGCAGCCGTTGTGTGTGCGCGAGCCGTTCGAGGAATGGAACACGGGTGCGTTGTCTCCACGCCGTGGGAGAGGGCTCTCTCGCTATCCCAGGAGGGGACGTGAGCTTGTAGACGACTTGACTGCTGCTTTCGCCCGCCTACCGCCACCATTACTGTCGGTCCACTTTTGGCCGTATCGATCGTCGCGCCTTCTCTCGCGGCTGACTAACCCGTGACCGATGTGCTCGGTTGGCACTGTTGGGTCATGCGCAGGGTCGCCTCGAGTCGCGGCACCAGTTCTGCAGTCGAGAAGGTGCGGTACTGGCGCGAGTGGCGGTGCAGTTTCTCGCACGTAGTAACCGGTGCGCCGGTTACATGACGTGTGGGCCTGGGCCTCCATGCTGGACACGTCGGAGTCGAATGGGTGTGCCTCCTTGGTACAGTCGCATGCCGCCTGCATGGCATTCCGCCCTTTCACCCGCTGGTTTGGGCGAAGACGAAGGAATGCTTGTAACCGCCGGGCGGTTACACGCTCCGCGCGCGGCGGTTTGGCTTCTTCTGTCCTAGGCCAGCTTGCATGACGCGTGGGACCTAGCCCCCGTGTCGTGGGGGGAGGACCTTGGAGCGTGTTGGAGAAGACTCAGCCCGCGACGGCTGAGGACGCAAGTGGGGAGAGTTGCCTTTAAAAGGAGTGCGACCCCCTTGGACGGCAACCATGTCTTCGCACTCTCCTCATACATCGCGCCCTTCCACCTTCCGAGCCCCCGGATGGGGAGCGCTCGTGTTGCTTTCGTCTCGTCATCGGAGGAGGAACGCAACTTCGCGGAAGTTGGTACCTTTCAGCCATCGTTCGGCTTCAAGGATTTTCATCAGGCAGCCTGGCTGCATCCCCTCGCCGGTGGTCACCCAAGACGGTGACCACCAGTTCGATGGTGGGGAGAAGCGAGCCGGGCTGCAGCCTCTGCCCCGCCCTCAGCTTCAAGGATCTTCATCATCCTTGCTGGGGCGGAGGGCGGGCTGAGCCGGAGCTCTACCTCCCGCACGGGTTCGTGGGTCACCCTCTCCTTCAGCATTCAGGGGAGAGGGTGCTCACTGACCTAGCGGAAGGGGCGGACTCCGACAACGCGGGGCTGGTCGGCCGCGAGCGTCGTCAGCTTTAGCGCGTTGGGCTCGCTGGCTCGGCTGGCTCTGGCTCAGCTCCCGGTGCCCCCTCCCGTCGTACGAGCGGTCGCCGTGCCACGCGCACCGGAGGGCCGCCCAAGACGTCGCGCGCTGCTAGGGCGGCGTTCGTGTTCTTGGGTTGTCCTGTCTTTGCTCCGGTACGACGCCTCTTGCGCGGAGGTCAGTGCTTCGCCCGTCCGGGAGGATCCAAGTGGGGATCCACCGGTGGGCAGATGGCTGCCGTCGCCGATGTTGAGGTGGTGGCGGCTGAAGAAGTCCTCGTTGCCGACAAGATCGCTGCCACCATCCGCGCTCCGGGCCTCCGGCTCTTTGGCTTTGATAGCTTGTCCTCGCCCCTCGGGTGGGGATGTGGGCGAGGAGCTCGTCACAGCAGCGTCCGCCCTGAGGTCATCGCTGCTGCTGTTTGGCCACTCAGAGCGGAGGTCGTTGTCGCTGCTGCCGGAGCGGGCGTCGGTGAGCCACCAGGGGTTTCGTCGCCCCGCAGGCCCTCCAATGTGGGGGTTGTTCGTACCTGCGGGGGTGGAACCGGAGTTCCATTTGTAATGGCACCTTGAGTGTTGGCGTATGTTCATTGTGGCTGTCGGGGCCTGAACATTTATGTATTTTGGCGTGAAGCCATGTTTCTTCCTCATTTCGAGCACTAGGAATCGCCTGTCGGCTAACTGAACCGCTTAACCAAGTGTGAGTTGCCTCGTGCGGAAGGTGACGAGTGAGGTATCCGTATCCCAGAGGCGTAGGAGTCCCTCGGCTCAGTCGGCCTTGCCGCCCGAGGCTTCTCTTTCTTAGTTAGAGGAACCCTCGACCGCTCTGCGATGAGTCAGAGCCGGAGGCAGCGGTGCCAGCATGGATAGAGGCAGAGTTGGCTCAAAAAAGGAAGCTTTGTCGGCCGGGGCTTGGCCAAGTCATCCCCTGGCGGGACCAACGCCGGAGTCGAGTTGCCGAGGCCACGAGCCGGGCTGGTGTCCTCGAGGGACAGCTAGCTAAGGCTTCGGGGCGGCCGGCCGAGCCGTCTGCTCAGGCCGGGTTCCTGGAGGAGACCCTGGCAGCGATGGCCTAGGCGTGGTGTTGACGTCGTCCTTTGAAGCGGAGATCCTCCGACCGTATTATTGACCGAGGCTCGGTCTGACTTCGCCGAAGGTGGAGTTGACGCCGAGGGTGCTGCTTCTCCCCCTCCATCGACGTCTGAGCCTGCAGGATCGGTTCACCTATAGTATGCATATGTTTTTTGCGGCCGCCGAGGCCCAAACATATTGTCGTCGCGTTGTAAAGTTGTGTCTCTTTTCCTCTTGCTTCGAGTATCAGGGCTTGCTCGTCGGTAGCAGAATCGTTTATCCAAGCTAGAGTTACTTCTCACGGAAGGTGATGAGTGAGGTATCCGTATCCCGGAGGCGTAGGAATCCCTCGGCTCTATCGGCCTTGCCGCTTACGTGTACTCTTGCTCGTCCGCGGGATTCTATTATCGACGTAGCCGAGAAAACCCAAAAAATCGTTCTGTCAGAAATTCTTTTGAGCGTTAAGGTTTGTTCGGTCAGCAGGATCGCTCATCCGAACGCAAGTTACTTCTCGCAGAAGGTGATGAGTGAGGTATCCGTATCCCGGAGGCGTAGGAGTCCCTCAAGTCGGTCGGCCTTGCCTGCTTACGTGTACTCCATCGTTTTCATGATCCCACTACCGAAGTAGTCGAAAAGCACGAAAGATATTCTGGCGGAAAGACTTTTTCTGAGGAAAATTTTGACGCGGAGGGGGTTCCCCCCTTCTAGCCCTCGAGGGAGGGTCGGGCTTTGCTGAGGCAAGGCTGACCCTTCCTTGAAGGTTAGACTTTGCTTGGGTATGTAAACGAGGTGCATGAATGACTTGAAAACATCTTAAGGGTAGAAGCGATGTAGCTGTCGGATGTTCCAAGCGTTGCTGTAGGCCTCGCCTTGACTGTTGGCCAGCTTGTATGTTCCGGGCTTCAAAATTTTGGCGATGATGAATGGCCCTTCCCAAGGAGGCGTGAGCTTGTGGCGCCCTCGGGCGTCTTGTCGTAGCCGAAGCACCAGGTCGCCCACCTGGAGGCCTCGGGACTGAACCCCTCGGGCATGGTGGTGTCGCAGGGACTGCTGATACCGCGCCGAGTGTGGTAAGGCCATGTCCCGAGCCTCTTCCAGCTGGTCCAGTGAGTCTTCTTGGTTGGTCTGGTTGCGTCAGTCGTCGTAGGCCCTCGTCCTTGGGGAATCGTATTCTAAGTCTGTGGGCAAGATGGCCTCGGCCCCATAGACTAGAAAGAACGGTGTGAAGCCCGTGGCTCGGCTCGGTGTTGTCCTCAAGCTCCAGACCACCAAGGGGAGTTCCTTCATCCATTGCCTACCGAACTTGTGGAGGTCGTTGTAGATCCTTGGCTTGAGTCCTTGCAGAATCATGTCGTTGGCACATTCTACCTGCCCATTCGTCATGGGGTGTGCCACGGCGGCCCAGTCCACCCGGATGTGGTGATCCTCGCAGAAGTCCAGGAACTTTCTGCCGGTGAACTGGGTGCCGTTGTTGGTGATGATGGAGTTCGGGACCCCGAAGCGATGGATGATGTTGGTGAAGAATGCCACCGCCCGTTCGGACCTAATGCTGTTTAGGGGTCGGACCTCGATCCACTTGGAGAATTTGTCGATGGCAACCAGTAGGTGTGTGTAGCCCCCGGGTGCCTTCTGCAAGGGACCGACGAGGTCCAGACCCCACATAGCAAACGGCCAGGTGATGGGTATTGTTTGCAGAGCCTGGCGGGTAGGTGCGTCTGCCTTGCATAGAATTGACACCCTTGGCAGGTGCGGACAATTCTAGTGGCGTCGGCCACCGCGGTCGGCCAGTAGAAACCTTGTCGGAAAGCGTTTCCAACAAGGGCTCGAGGCGCTGCGTGATGACCACAAGCCCCCGAGTGTATTTCTTGTAAGAGCTCCTGGCCTTCGGCGATGGATATGCATCGCTGGAGGATGCCAGAGGGGCTGCGGTGGTAGAGCTCCTTCCCGTCACCCAGCAAGACGAATGACTTGGCGCGCCGCTCCAGTCGCTGAGCTTCGGCTCGGTCGAGGGGCAGCTCTCCTCGGTGGAGATATTGCAGGTACGGGGTCTGCCAGTCTCGATCAGGCGGGACCCCATTCAGCTCTCCCTCGACACGCAGTGCCTTACCCTCGGGGGCCGAGGGTGCCTCGGGCTGAGCCGAGGGTGCCTCGGGCAGGGCCGAGGGCGCCTCGGGCTAAGCCGAGGGCACCCCAGGCAGGGCCGAGACCTTCTCGGGTTCGGGCGTGTCGTTGGTCTTGACTGAGGGTTGATGTAGGTCCCGGGAGAAAACATTCGAGGGAACCGTTGTTCGCGCTGAAGCTATCTTCGCCAGCTCGTCCGCAGTCTCATCGTACTGTCGGGCGACGTGGTTGAGCTCGAACCCGTAGAACTTGTCCTCCAGCTCGGATATCCAGTGAGTGCTCGGCGACTTCCCTCGGTATGCCAGGCATGTCCCAGGGACTCCACGCAAAAACCTCGGCGTTCGCGCGGAGAAAGTCGACGAGCACTGCTTCCTATTTGGGGTCGAGCTCGGAGCCAATCTGGATCTGCTTGGAGTCGTCGTTGCTGGGGTCGTGAGGGACGGATTTAACCGCCTCTACTGGTTCGAAGTTGCTGGTGTGGCGTTTCGCATCTGGTGCCTTCTTGGAGAGGTTTTCCAGGTCGGCGACGAGGGCCTCGGCGTACTCCACGCACTCCACGTCGCATTTGTACGTGTGTCGGTACGTGGGGCTGACGGTGATGACCCCGTTGGGGCCCGGCATCTTGAGCTTGAGGTAGGTGTAGTTGGGGACGGCCATGAACTTGGCGTAGCATGGCCTCCCCAGTACTGCGTGGTAGGTTCCTCGGAACCCGACCACCTCGAATGTGAGGGTTTCCCTTCGGAAGTTGGAGGGAGTCCCGAAGCAGACGGGCAGATCGAGTTATCCGAGGGGTTGGACGCGTTTCCCGGGGATGATCCCGTGAAAAGGCGTCGCGCCTGTCCGGATCGAGGACAGATCGATCTGCAGGAGCCCGAGGGTCTCGGCGTAGATGATGTTGAGGTTGCTGCCTCCGTCCATGAGGACCTGGGTGAGCCTGACGTTGCCGATGACGGGGTCGACAACGAGCGGATATTTCCCCGGGCTCGGCACGTGATCGGGGTGATCGCCCTGGTCGAAGGTGATGGGCTTGTCAGACCCATCTAGGTGGACTGGCGCCGCCACCTTTACCGAGCAGACCTCCCGACGCTCTTGCTTGCGGTGCCGAGCCGAGGCGTTCACCACTTGCCCACCATAGATCATGAAGCAGTCGTGGACCTCGGGAAACTCCTCTGCCTTGTGATCCTCCTTCTTCTCGTCGTTGTGGGCCCTGCCACCTTCTGCAGGTGGCCCGACCTTGTGAAAGTGGCGCCGAAGCATGACGCACTCCTCAAGGGTGTGCTTGACGGGCCCCTGATGATAGGAGCATGGCTCCTTGAGCATCTTATCGAAGAGATTGGCAGCTCCAGGAGGTTTCTGAGGGTTCTTGTACTCGGCGGCGGCGACAAGGTCCGCGTCGGTGGCGTCGCGTTTCGCTTGCGACTTCTTCTTGTTCTTCTTTTTGGTGCCGCGCTGAGCGAACACCTCGGGAACGTCTTCCGGCTGCCGGCCCTGGGGCTGCTTGTCCTTTCGGAAGATGGCCTCAACCGCCTCCTGGCCAGAGGCGAACTTGGTGGTGATGTCCATCAGCTCGCTCGCCCTGGTGGGGGTCTTGCGACCCAGCTTGCTCACCAGGTCGCGGCAGGTGGTGCCGGCGAGGAACGCGCCGATGACGTCCGAGTCGGTGACGTTGGGCAGCTCGGTGCGCTGCTTCGAGAATCGTCGGATGTAGTCCCGAAGAGACTCTCCTGGCTGCTGGTGGCGGCTTCGGAGATCCCAGGAGTTCCCAGGGCGCACGTACGTGCCCTGGAAGTTGCCGGCGAAGGCTTGGACCAGGTCGTCCCAGTCGGAGATCTGCCCCGGACGCAGATGCTCCAGCCAGGCTCGAGCGGTGTCGGCGAGGAACAGGGGGAGGTTGCGGATGATGAGGTTGTTATCGTCCGTTCCACCCAGCTAGCAGGCCAGTCGGTAGTCCGCGAGCCACAGTTCCAGCCTCGTCTCCCCCGAGTACTTTGTGATGGTAGTCGGGGTTCGGAACCAGGTCGGGAACGGCGCCCGTCGTATGGCCCGGCTGAAAGCCTGCGGACCGGGTGGTTCGGACGAGGGGCTCCGATCCTCCCCGCTGTCGTAGCGTCCCCCACGCTGGGGTGGTAGCCTCGGCGCACCCTCTCGTCGAGGTGGGCTCGACGGTTGTGGTGGTGGTGCTCGTTGCCGAGGTGACCCGAGGCCGCAGGCGCCGTGTTGCGCGCGCGCCTGGTGTGGACCGAGGCTTCCCGCACGAATCGGGAAGTCACGGCGCGATGCTCCGAGGGGTACCCCTGCCTTCGGGAGGCAGAGCTTTCGGCCCGTCGCACCGCGGCATCCTCCAGGAGATTCTTGAGCTCTCCCTGGATACGTCGCCCTTTGGTGGTCGATGGTTCTAGCATTGCGTGGAGTAGTATTGCTGCTGTATCCAGGTTCTGGCCGACCCCACTAGAAGCTGGTGGCGGCCTTGCCCTGACGTCGTCGGCAATGCGGTGCTGGATGCCCTGGGGTAGATGACGCGCTTCTCCGGCCGGAACTTGGTCTGCCCATTCCTGCCCGATGTTCCGCCGGAACTGCTCAAGTGTTCCTGCTCCCTTGTCGAGCCTGGCCTGCATCTCGCGGATTTGCTCGAGCTGTGCGTCCTAACCCCCTGCAGGGACTGGGACCACAGCTAGCTCCCGAAGGATGTCAACGCGAGGTGCAGGCCTAGGGGGATCGCCGTTTTCCGGCATACCAAGATGGTTGCCTTCGCCGGGACCCCCTAGATCGACGTGGAAACATTCACGACTTGGGCCGCAGTCCTCGTCGCCGAAGCTGCGGCTACCATCGGAACAATCGGAGAGGCAGTAGTCTCATGCGGTCATGAAGTCCCGCATGGCACTGGGGTTATCGAGCCCGGAGAAATCCCAACAAAAGTCGGGCTCGTCATCTTCCTCAGAACCCGAGGGTCCGTAGGTCGAGACGGTCGTCAATCTATCCCAGGGCGACCGCATATGGTACCCCGGAGGGTTGGTATATGCCTCTATGGAGGCTTCCACCAAAGCGAGGTCGCTTGGTGGATCGAAGCTGAATCCAAAAGGCACGAGATGGGAATCGGTCGGTACCTCTTGGTCGACGGGCGGTGACGAAGTCGCGTCAGGGGCAGACTGCACCGTTGTCTCAGGTACGAGGGCGACGCCCAGCAAGTCCTTCGCGAGCGTGCTGGCGTCGTCCGTCTGCTTGGGGTTGGCGTGTTGCGGGAAACGGCGCTCGTCTTCGTCTCAGACGCAAGGTCGAAGCCCGACGTGTCCCCCGCTGGGGCGCCGGCGTCGTCGACTTGCTCGACTGCCGACGAGGTGCCGCCTCCTGCTTGGCCATGGTTGCCCCGCCTCCTCCTCCGTCAGTGGGGGAGGCGACGGGACAAACCCGGATGTTGTTCTTCCGCCATGTGGGGAAGACGTCGTTGATTCTGCCGCCGGCGGGCGGGCTGACGGCCGCCATCGTCGCTGTCGCGCGGCGGAGGAAGGAGTATCATGTCGTAGCTGCCGTCGAGGGACATGAACTCAAGACTCCCGAAACGGAGCATCGTCCCGGGTTGGAAAGGTTGCTGGAGACTACCCATCTAGAGCTTGACGGGAAGCTGTTCGTCAACACGCAGCAGGCCCCTACCTGGCGCGCCAACTGTCGGCGTTTCGACCCCGGGGGGTCCCTGGACCGACGAGTAAATTGTCGCTGTGTGTCCCAACCCAGATGGGTCGGCGCGAGACGGGACACAAAGGGGGGAGAACAGTGAGGGGAAACCGCGGCCTTTGTCCTACGCCCAGGGCGGATGGATGCGCTTGCAGTAGGGGGTTACAAGCGTTCATGTGGGAGAGAGAGAGAGAGCGAGAGCCTTATGCGTCGACCCGTTCTCCCACGCGGCCAACCTCTCTCGTACGAGAGCCCTGGACCTTCCTTTTATAGGCGTAAGGAGAGGGTCCAGGTGTACAATGGGGGGTGTAGCAGTGTGCTAACGTGTCTAGCAGAGAGGAGCTAGAGCCCTAAGTACATGCCATCGTGGCAGTCGGAGAGGTTTTGGCACCCTGTTCATGTGATGTCGTGGCCGCCAGAGGAGCGCTAGAGCCCTGCGGAAGTACAGCTGTCGGGGCTGTCGGATCCTTGCTGACGTCTCCTGGCTGACGTAAGGGGCTGGGAGCTGCCGTCGTCATGGAGCGTGCGGGGTGTCATCATTACTTGTTTACTGGGGCGAGCCAGATGGGACGCCGGTCTTGTCCCCCGTAGCCTGAGCTAGCTAGGGGCAGGGTAATGATGACCCCCTGGTGACATGGCCGGTCCGGACCCGAGTTTGGGCGAGGTGGCGATTCCTCCGAGGTCGAGGTTGAGCCCGAGCCCTGGGGTCGGGCGAGGCGGAGTCCATCGTCTTCGGGAGCCGAGGCCGAGTCCGAGCCCTGGGGTCGGGCGAGGCGGAGTTCGTCGTATTCCGGAGCCGAGGCTGAGTCCAAGCCCTGGGGTCGAGCGAGGCGGAGTTCGTCGTCTTCCAGAGCCGAGGCTGAGTCTGAGCCCTGGGATCGGGCGAGGCGGAGTTCGTCGTCTTCCGGAGCCGAGGCTGAGTCCGAGCCCTGGGGTCGGGCGAGGCAGAGTTCGTCGTCTTCTAAGTCGTGGTTGAGTCCGAGCCCTGGGGTCGGGCGAGGTGATGTCCATCTTCCAAGGCCGAGACGGGGGCCAAACCCTGGGGTCGGGCGAGGCGGAGCTTCCTATGTCGCCCGAGGCTGGACTTAGCCGCTGTCGACCTCACTCTGGTGAGTGGCACGGCAGTCGGAGCGAGGCAGGCGGCGCTGTTTTCTTGTCAGGTCGGTCAGTGGAGCGGCAAAGTGACTGCGGTCTCTTCGGCTCTGTCGACTGAAGAGCGCGCGTCAGGATAAGGTGTCAGGCGATCCTTGCATTAAATGCTCCTGCGATATGGTCGGTTGGCGTGGCGATCTGGCCAAGGTTGCTTCTCTGCGAAGACTAGGCGTCGGGCGAGCCGAAGGTGTGCCCGTTGCTTGAGGGGACCCTCGGGCGAGACGTGAATCCTCCGGGGTCGGCTGCCTCTGCCCGAGGCTGGGCTCGGGCGAGGCGAGATCGTGTCCCTTGAGTGGACTGAGCCTTGACCTTAATCGCGCCCATCAGGCCTTTGCAGCTTTGTGCTGATGGGGGTTACCAGCTAAGATTAGGAGTCTTGGGGGTACCCTTAATTATGGTCCCCGACAGTATTTATATCCACCAACCAAATTGTAGCCGTTTGAGAAGGCTGCTGGCGATGGGCGCATCGGACAGTCCGGTGTGCCACCGGACAGTGTCCGGTGTGCCGCCACGTCATCCAGATGTTAGGGCTTGGAGCTGGTCGACCGTTGGAGGCTTTGTCCTCATGTGGCACCGGACAGTCCGGTGCGACACCGGACAGTCCGGTGCCCCTCTGACCAACTGCTCTGACTTCTGCCACGTCTACTGTTCTGCACAGTTCACTGTCAGAGTCGATCGTTGCGCGCAGATGACCATTGCTCCGCTGGCGCACCGGACAGTCCGGTGACCCACCGGACAGTGCGGTGAATTATAGCGGAGCTGCGCCTAGGAAACCCGAAGGTGAAGAGTTTGAAGTCGATCTTCCCTGGTGCACCGGACAGTGTCCGATGGTGCACCGGACACGATCTGGTGGTGCATCGGACAGTCCGGTGCGCCAGACCAGGGAGCACTTCGGTTTCCTTTGCTACTTTCTTTTTAGCCCTTTCTTTTGACTTTGTATTGGTTTTAAGTTGAACCTTTGGCACCTGTAGAACATATACTTTAGAGCAAACTAGTTAGTCCAATTGTTTGTGTTGGGTAATTCAACCACCAAAATCATTTAGGAAAAGGTTAGATCCTATTTCCCTTTCACCCGTAACCCTATAATCGAAGGAGAAACAATTTCAAGGCCAAGTGCTGACTGCACTTTACTGGTGGTGGTCCTTCAACCCCGCTAGAATGTGTGCCAAACATGAAGAAGATTGACATTGTATGAGATGTGATGCACAACTTCACCATGCCCATGCTCGAGCACAAATCACTGGCTTAAGCAAATGAGACCTCTCTGAGTGCCTTCATACACACACTAGCCTCAGGTTTTGCACTTGCTTTGTTTTGTTTCGTACGGTTTGCTTACACTTTTATTGAACCACCTAGTTTCTAAAGACCATCTTTCTGATTTAACTTTTTTAGGACATTATTCTCGACAAGGCTCTTAGATCTCAAGGCGACATATATATAGGAAGAGAGTCACGATATGGCCGTCTCCTAGCTTCGTGTAGAGATCATTTTTTGAGGAAGAATGATGATGAGAAAATGAAGATGCTAAACTCTTTGGCCACTGATACCAAGGAGTACAAAGGTGTCATCAAGACCCTTACTGATGAGAGGGCTAACCTTCGGTCTATGCTAGAGATGAAGGAATAGAGAGGTCGAACCCAAATATCCGAAGCACAACAAAAACATGATGCAGATATTTTAGTGCCTCATCATCAACTAGTCAAAGTGCAGGAGAAACACAAGGAAGTTGTTGCCTCACAAACTACAGTATATAGTTATTAAGGACATTCGAAAAGAGAAAGAGGAAACTTGCAAACTACAAGATGCCCTTACAGCCCTAGCTCTACGATCAACTGTGAACTCCCTCTTTGAAACGGCCCCAAGCTACGCCGCCTACAGAGTCCAAAGCATTTTGTCTTCAGTCGAAGCACGTCTGAAGCGAATGTCGAGGATAGAGACTATAGATGTCCAATAAGCACGAGGCCCGCGAGCCCGACACGAGGCCCGCTGTTTAGGCCCAGTCCGAGCCCGGCACGGCCCGGTTATATACGGGCCCGGGCCGGCCCGGCACGAATAAGCGGGCTAGGCTCGGACAGGAAATTAGGCACGGTGGGCTAGCCCGGCACGGCCCGTTTAGCTCTAAGCCCGTTAAGCCCGCTTTTTTACACTAAAACGTGCTTTTCGGCCCGTATAGCCCGCTTTTCGGCCCGCTTTTTTCTGCTAAACGGGCCGGGCCGGCCCGTTGCGGGTCGGGCTCGGACAAGAAATTGAGCCCACGTGCTTAGCCGGCCCGGCCCGGTTTTCTAATCGGGCCTGGCGGGCCGGGCCCAAAACGGGCTGGGCTTCACCGGGCCCGGGCCGGACCGGGCCGGGCGGCCCGTTTGGACATCTCTAATAGAGACTCAGTTAGGGCACTTAAGAAAATGGTTGAGGAAGTAGATGGTTTATCGTCCATTCTTGAGTCAAGCGACGACTATTGCGACTGAAGAAGACGATGATTGCGCTCATATGAAGACTGTCTTGCACTCTTGCTCTAACTTCAATATTTTAACTAGCTGAATGTCTGTGCGTTGCAACGGGAATATATAATACCAGTATACTACGATAACTTACATACAAAATGTTTGTTATATTGTTATGAGAAAATGTTTCATAATCAATTTGTGATCCTAGCCATACATAAATTTTGTTATTTTAATCTAGTTGTTTCACCACTACATTGCAATCATCAGTATCATGCAGACTTCGATATATATCACGCCAACGCGAGTGCCTCCTGCTCATGGTGTTTGTTCCGGGTTTCAAGTAAGAAACATGGATTTATGTTTGGCGTTGGTTTATGAAAATGACTCACAAGTCTGATTCATGGAAAAATATTACGAAGAAAAAATGTCACACATGCAAAAAAGGGAATTTAAGTATAATACATTATTCAAACAAAAGAAATTACATGCAAAGCTCTTCTTTAAATAATATTACCTCCATTCAAAAGTATAATTCAAGAATCTAGGTGATACTTACCTACTACTACGCATTGTGCAAGGGTAGCAAGTGAGCTTGGTGAGAGATTTAGTAGATGTGTTTCCTGTCATAGATGTAGATATAAACACACATGTAGTGTAGCGGTAGCTATTTTTGGCCTTTGCTTGAAAGGTCGTGGGTTCAAATTCCTGATATGTGTGTTTTTTTAATTTTAGCATTTTAGCTAGACGTGGGGTTGCGGGGAGGGGAAAAGAGAAAGACAGAACAAAGAATAGGGAAAAGAGAAAGACAGAACAAAGAATAGGGAAAAGAGAAAGACAGAACAAAGAATAGGAATGGAAGAACATAGAATGATATGAGAATGAGAAACGCAGAACAAGGAATGAGAATGATGGCAGAACGGAAATGGTGCTAGAACACGGAATGACAGACTACTCTTACAGCCCTAATAAGTAGTAAAGATTGGCAACAGAGATTAGCACGTGAAGAACCTTTGAATGACTACTGCAATGTTGGCCGAAGGTTTTTCGCGTTGATCTGGAACAAGGGCAGAAGGGATTTGGCTCGGGCGAACGCCGGAGTTAAGACGATTAAAGTTATTCTTGCCCTGTTTACGCATAGTTTAGTTTTTAACTCCTCTCTCTCTTTTTACAAATAAACCTCTTTAATACAAATAAAGCGATACGCTGCAACAAGCAGTCTTGGCAGAATTTGTAGTTCAAGAGTTTGTGGAGGACAGCTCTAAATTTTATTTCCAGGACGAAGAAAGCATACATGCGAAATGTTGTCACAAACTGAAAGCGTTAATTATTTTCACAAATAGTTACTGAAAAGGCATCCCAGAGAATCGTAGAAGAGCATTACACATTCACACCAAACGAAAGCCGTTTCCAACATTTTCAGATGTGGTAGACGAACATGGGCAAACAAGTGTAAAATGTCTATAAAAGTTGGAGAGAAAAAATACTGCAATCAGACAGCGATGGCACGGGGAAAGATAAGCTCTGTTTATAGCATAACATTAGGACAACTGTTCAGCTGTTCGACAACAAATTTTGGTAGAACTTCAGCAGGTTCAGTACATGAACAATCTAAGTTGCCAACACATGGCATTTTAAGCTCAGAGAGAAGAAATAAGCATGGCCATTTAGAGTCCACCTTTACTCCAACAAAAACCTGCAGACATAAAGCCAGATAATAGCATAAGCGAAGGCATTGCAGGCTATGCACATGGAATTGTTTTGAAAGGGTTAAGCATTGGATTCGAACTTCGTGTTGGGAGACACGATGCCCAATGTTCTAAACAAGACACGGTATGTTTACAGCCATTGTATTGTATCACAAAGGCAATGAACATTACCAAATATCAGTGCACTTCTATGGCAAGAAAAGCTGCCCAATATAAATATAAATGGAAGCAATAAAAACTGCCAAGTCTCAATTGCTCAAAATAGGCATCACTATATGCAATATACAGTGACAGCACAATTAAAGAACTGATGCAAAACAGCATTGAGGAGCTCCAATGCAAAGGAACTGATAAAATCAAATGGTGGTAAACATTAGTTGGAACAACTGTATATACTTCCCTTCATCCCTAATAAGGGTAAGCATTTTTTAGAGTTTCGACAAATGCAGACATTCCTAGCATGTTACACTATTCCTATCCCTCGCTGTAAATTTTCCAGCAGTTTTCTCTCTTACAATATTACTTGTTGATTGATGAGGACCATGTCATTTTCCTTGACTAGAGTGAAGAACAGTGAAAAGTTTTTAACTTGCGTTCTTCACTAAAGTGAATTACTCCCTCAGCCAGCTATAATAAGCTCACCGAATTCAGGCCAGTATCAACACGAGCACACCAAACCACAATAGCCAAACTACCATGATTCTCAGCTGAATAGGGACTATTTGCTGCTACAGACTCAATGTGCCTCCTAATCCTAACAAACAACCGTAACCACAAACTATGATGCGTTTAACAACCTAAAGACCTAGCCTCTACAGCAATGTCGAGTGCAAACTAAGCAGAATTCGTTGTCATCTCATTTGATAGCAAACAACAAATTCAAGATCAACCAGCCAAACAAATAGAGAATAACAGACGTCTGTGGATCATACCTAACCTTAGATGCTGCTCGGGTACATGAAGACTCTGACCTTGCGCCCCTGCACTCAAATGAAAAAAGGCATCAGGACAGGGCAGGAATTGGGAAGCAGCACATCACATAGCTTAGGGAGTTCGGCACAGACCATGGACTCAGGCGGGAGGTTGGACTTGAACTTGGCGCGGACGACGCCCGAGTTGCCGTGCGGGCGGGTGACCTTGCCCCAGATGCACCTGTAGCGGGTCTCGCTGCTCTTGGTCTTAGCCTTGTAGATGTACGCCATGCGCTTGCCAGCGTACCACGCGACGTCCTCCTTGGTGTTCACCCCCTCGATCTGAACGAGCGACGTGGTCTCGTACTGGTTCGACTTGGACCTGCATAGCCACCACCGCAACCACTGTTAGCGGAATCGAACCGAGAAAGGCCAGATGTATGTAGACGGAGAAGAAGCGGCGGCGCGGATCTCACCTCTTGTATCCGAGGATGGTGCCCCGGACGTAGAGCCTGACGCGCTGTCCCGTGCGTCCCTTCACCATGGTGGCCGCCTGCTTCCTTGCACTTCTCCTTCCGCCGCCGGAGACGAGAGAGCTCGTGCAGGTTTATATGTAGCAGCGGAAGTAGATAAGAGCGGTCTCGATTGGCTCGCAGATTGCAACCAACGGTCCTGATGTTCCGAAGGGCTGTCTGGACAAAACTAGGGTTTTAGATTGCGAGGTGTTAAAACGCTTTTTCGATTTTTTTTTTAGTCTTTCCATCTGATACAAGATGGACCAGCAACATGACAGGCCTAATTGCAAATAGCACGTCCCGTGCTCATCACTTCATCAGCTCCCTGGTGGTTAGGGGTGTCCATGTCACACCAAATGTTTAAGTGATAATTATGTGTATTAAATATAGTCTAATTATAAAAAAATAATTTAAGACTAAAAGATAAGATAAGATTATTAAACCTATAGTTAATATTTATAATTAATATTCAAGCATTTGATGCGACAAACCAAGCACCCCTTTAGCTCGGCTCTACTTTGCTCTTCCACATCTAAATGTTAAAAAAAATATTTATGTATGTCTTTCTGCCCACATTTAAATGGTAAAAACGCTAAAATCCACGTTCACAAATCCTTTATGTTGTTATAGGGTTTTGAACCATAGTTGTTGGCTCCAAGTTCACGTTCAAATCCAGCTAACCCACAAAACATATATGTCTTTGTGTTTTATATTCTATACTCAGCATAAATGAAAATCATAGCAATGTATGATCACTTTGCTAGTGTTACATGTATATGCTTCTGGCTTATGCATAGAACTGGTGATTGATAAAATTGTATATTAAATTGGTATCCACGATTGTGCGTGTGGATTAAAATTGATGAACATGTGTGTGTGTGCTTGTGTTGGATGAACTATGAGTGATGAATTCTGTGAATTTGGTGTTGAATTGATGTGGTCTATGAAAATGTGAACATTAATACTCTTTAATGATGTTAAATTGGCGTGGAATTAACTAGCAATGGATTATGTTGATACATATGTGAGTATGCATATGTATATATGCATATATTTTTTTGGTTGTGGTTCGTGAACTAAATGATCTATCTCGAGCTCGCAAATGAGTCGAACCAAGTTGGTTCTCTGATTCAATTTCTTAACGAGCTGAGCGAGCTCGACTAAGCTAAGCTGAGCTAGCTCGATATCTAGCCCTACTGATTGGAGTCCTAGGAACAAAAAAACTATGGTGGTGTTTGGATTTATGGAAATGGATGGAGGGATAGATTAAAATCCATGTTGGTTTTGGGATAGGGATCTCTTTATCTTTCTTTCTATATAAGAATCATGGGCCAAATCATGGAAAACTAATAAAGCCATGTCGCCCCATTAGGTCGATAACCATGCGATCCAATTTTGCACGATATTGATCATTCAATCACAATCATTATGGGTCTCTCACCTGTTAAGTTGAGCCCAAGCTATTGTGAATGTCCATGAACCCTACTCTCGCGAGCACCGATGAGGTTGTCTCAAGCACAACACGATAAAGTATTTGGTTCATTACATTTAGCATGTGCTTGCCTCCTTTGTCTCTCCAATAAGATGAACTAAATGCTCCCTTATGAAAGAGGAGGACGTCCTCTAAATGTGGTGGCTCTTTCCGCTCCTGACTACTACCCCCCTTCTCTCGCGCTCGCTCTGGGACTTCCCCTCATGCTCGATCTCTTCCCTGGTCCAACTCTCCCTCCCACGACCACTTGGAGCTAGGGAAGATGTGCCCTTCAGTGTGGCGAAACTAGGCTCTAGTGACCACCCATTTGACAGGTTTGAAAGTGGACCCCTCAAATCTAGGAGAACGCAAACTCTAGATATCACCATCGTCGCTGGATCTAGCCAGGAAAGGCATCACCGTCGACGCGCAATGAATAAGAGGAGCTTGGCGGTGATCTCGAGTGGAGGATATGATGACAAAGTGCACCAGCGAGGTGTCCCACTTATTCCCGCATCTATGTCTCAAATCCACCTTGACAAAAGAAAGATTTCACCAGTTTTAGGATCGTCATATGTGACCATTAACTTGTTTATCCTAGCTACAAGGAGGCGTAGGGCAAATCCTAAAACCTCTTTTCCTTGTGATGTTGTTTTTTGGGATTAGGGTTAGGTTTGTTGTGAAGGTAATAAATATGTAGAAGAGGGTAGCTTAATTTCTTGCATCGGATACACAATCATCATAGAAGATGTAGATGATGTAGTGTCATGGAGGGGATAAGAGCCAAGGACACCAGATGTAGGACCTCCAAAATCAATTGAACATGCTTTTTATTTCATAGCTATGACCCTAGATGGTTCTAAATGATCTTACAGTTACTTGCACCAAAACTGTTTAAAAGATTATTGAATGAATCTCTCAGCTTAACTATAGGGTCTTGACAAAATTATTATTAGAGCACTAATTCATTATGGTTCAAATGATCATCAAATAACTGTGAAGTCATACAAAAGATCTAAGAGTTTTTTGTGGACTTTTGGGATAATAAACACTACATACAACTACAACAAAAGTCATAGATGAGATTTACAAACTCCAATATTTTGTGACCAACATATGACTTTGAAGAGGCATACACCAGTGGTGAGACTTGAAGCAATCCAAATGCTTTGTAGACTTTGTTGCCCATCATGGCTTCAAGTTATATGGGATGGATGTCAAGAGGGTGCTTCTCAATGGACCTATCACCAAGATAGTTATGTGGAGCAACGACTAGGTTTTCAAGATCCCGAGCATCTCGACCATGTCTACAAACTTCATAAGGTGCTCTATAAATTGTACTTCGTGAAAAAAATTGTATCTATATGAAAGCTCTCTTGTGGGTTTTGGTATTTAGATGACAACCCAATTAAAGGACTAATAAGTGTGCTAGTGTTGAATAGGTGCTTAATGCAAAGCTAACAGGGTTCAACACAAATGAACAAGTGTGATGGTCCAAAGACTGGATTATCTATAGATAATGGGCATCACAAGTAAGATGGACATTGCTTAAGTGAGACTCGATGTGCGTAACTCAGAGACAACCGATCAAGCCAAGGATGGAGGCAAGAAGAGCTTCAAGGTACCGAGTGCACGGGAGAAGGTCAAGGAGACCAGGAACGGTGCATCAAGGATCACTAAATAAGGACATGACTTACAACCAATGAGGTAACATCTACAGTTATGTGGTGTAAGTCATAAGGCTCAAGATCAAGCTCGGGAAGTGAACAAGGGGGTTGGAGCTTAGATATGTCAATCTAGATCAAGTCAAGTTGACTTGATGGTTTAGAGTCCAACATCGACCTCAAACATGCAAATTGGGTAAAACGATGAAAAAAGTTAAGTATGTAAGGTTTGAGTGTTCAACCATTTTGCATACACCTCTTACTACAAGTTTGGTGCTTTGGTTTGCACTCTAACTCTTTCTATAGAGAAAGTGCCATTCTGATCTCTGCTTGAGGAGAAACAGAAAAGCTAGGAGAAGAACAAGAAAGCGGTAAGTTTCTAGTACTAAATCAATTGGATTATACTCTAAATGTGTTTGTTTAAGTCTCAGAAAAAACCTCCCAAAAGTTGAAGTCAAACGGAGAAAGAATGGATGAAAAAGCACTTAGTGTGTTGTTGGCTGGTGCACATGACAGTGAATAGTAACTGTCCGGTGCACAGGACAGTGAATAGTAACATATCTGGTGCACATGATAGTGAATAGTAACATGTCTGGTGCACAGGACAGTGAATAGTTACTTTGTCCGGTGCACAGGACAATGAATAGTTACTCTGTCCGGTGCACAGAACAGTGAATAATTACTCTATCTGGTGCACACGACAGTGAATGGTAACTTGTCCGGTGCACCAACGGCTAGCTCTTCCAGAGAAGGAAACTGTCAATCAGATCTGTTACTGTTCACTGTCCGGTGCTCCACCGGACAGTCCGGTGCACCCGCAACCAGGGAAGGCTGGGAGCTTCCAAATGAAGCTCCAACGGCTCCTAGGCCCTTTGGGACTATAAAAGGGACCCCTAGGCGCCTCCAACAAGCACACAAGAGGAGCCAACAAGTCCATACATTATTTGGATCAATTCTTTCTCTCCCTCTCTTATGTATCTCTCTAGTTTGTGTAGACGCGAAGTTATAAGCCTTTAGAGAAAGGGGAAGTGCTGCTGAGAGCTAGAGCAAAATCTTGAGCGCATTGTTACTCTGTCAGAGTGCTGTCGAGAAGATTGTAAGCAACCACGACATCGTTGTAACTGATATCAACATAGTGGAAGGCTCTATCTGTCGCACTAACAAATCTGAGCAAACGGAGTAAGGATTTGAAATAGACTCCAAGCCAAGGTGTGGCTAACTCCAACGAGGACTAGGCAAGCATTTCAGGCTTGACCGAACCTCGAGATAAATCCCTGTGTCTGTGTGCTCTGCTCTGTGTTGTGTGTTGTTTCTCTGTCTTATTTACTGTTTATACTTGCACTTCAATATTTATATGTGATACAAGCTATTTTCGAAGTGCAGGGTATTTTAAGATAGGAACTTCAATTCCGCTGCAACCTACTCGAAGGGTCTTTCATTACACTGCAATCCAGCCTTCGAGTAGAGTAAGTATTTCTAGTTATAAAAGTGATAATTATTATTCGCCTATTCACCCCCTCTAGGCGACATCCAGATCATGTTCCCGGGCATAGGGAACTTTCACTATAAACATTAATTTTGTCTCAATTTATTTGGTTAATATTTTATTTTTGTCATAATAACACCTTTTCAAAACTTAGCAAAACACAACTTAAGCCTCCTTTGGTATGGTTTTAGCTTCTTCAGAAATGACTTTGGCGCTGGCTTCTTGACAAAAGCAGCTTTTCTGGAGGAGCCAAAGCCATTACAGAAAACTATAAACCCTACCTAGTTACTTTTTAGATATTCATGATTAAAATAGCCAATTTCAAATGTAAACATTCATACAAATGATGTGAGTGCAATAGTACTAAGGAAAAACACAACTTTGTCTTGTAACCAAAGCGACATGTGCCATCGTAAGCTTCCTCACTAGCACATTGTCGTGTGACTGTTAGTGTTGAAAATTGGATATCTAGTATGTCGATCCTATTAACAACAACAGGGAAGCCTGATGTGCCATGGTCGCTGGCGTCAAAGTTATGGGCGATGAATCACTGGAATGAAGCAATATTGCTATTTCTTTCTATATATAATAAAGCGCGACGCAAAGCAGCTCATTGAGCCCGTCCACGTTAGCAAAAAGAATATAAACCCTGCGATGAAGCATCAACGATCACGGAGGTCTCGACATGTTGCCTACAGAGAGTCACGCTGCTTCTAGAGAGGTCCAGCGCATGGGAAAAAAGAGGCAGACTCGAGTTGTCTTCCTCTTCACTGGCCCCTCACGTATCGTTCGTTCGCATTCATCTCATTCCACTGATAAAATTAGGAGCACTTCCTCACACGCTACACAGCGGCCTGCCCAACATGCTAGCCGGTGGCTCATCGTATCTAGCGACTATGAGCCACCGGAGCTTCTCCTACCACAGTCGTCGCTCCCTCTCTCCCCATCCTCCTGAAGTCCTGCCATGACGATGGACCCTGCTACCGCCGTCGTCATTAAGGAGTCATACCGGTCCTACTATTGCATGTCGGTGAGTTTGGGATGCTCATTGGCTGTGTTCCTAATCAAATTCGTCAGTTTCTGGGCATGTGAGGACAGACGTTCCATCATTGGTCGGTTTGATGTAGCTTCGGTGTCTGTAGTTGTTTCATGAGTTTCTTGAATTTTTAAATCTAAAAAGTATGTAGCTTTTAAACGCTGGTTACATGCTTACACTTGCTTGCAATAACTAGAATTTAGTTCTTAATTCTGAATTTCTGATGTACTCTTGATGTGCGGGCTATCTTTACCTCCAAGCAGTGTAAGGAACTCCTAGCAGTGTAAGGAAGACAACATGGCGAAAGCTGAATTGCAGAAAACAAAAGGAGGACATTTGGTTGTTGAACGATGGTCGAAGGCTCCAATTTCGCTGGCATGATTGGTGGTCATGACGATGGTAGGAATTTACTAGACCTCTCCGGAATATAAAGTAACTTAAGTGTCAACTACTGTGTCTATATTTGTCGGGGACCATAATTACGGGTACCCTCAAGACCCCTAATTCTCAACTGGTAACCCCCATCAGCACAAAGCTGCAAAGGCCTGATGGGTGCGATTAAGCCAAGGATTGGTCCATTCAAGGGACATGATCGTGCCTCGCCCGAGCCTAGCCTCGGGCAAGGGAAACCAACCCCGGAGAACCTACGTCTCGCCCGAGGACCCCCCTCCAGCAGCGGGCACACTATCGGCTCGCCCGAGGCCCAGTCTTCACTGAGAAGCAACCTTGGCCACATCGCCACGCCGACCGACCACGTCGCAGGGGCATTTAATGCAAAGGTGGCCTGACACCTTTATCCTGACGCACGCCCTCCAGTCGACAGGGCCGAAGTGACCGCAGTCACTTCGCCGCTCCACTGACCGGTCTGACAAGAGGACAGCGCCGCCTGCGCCGCTCCGACTGCTGAGCCACCCGACAGAGTGAGGCTGACAGCAGCCAAGGCCGGCCTCAGGCATCATAGAAAACTCCGCCTCGCCCAACCCTAGGGCTCGGACTTGGACTCAGCCCCGGAAGACGACGAACTCTGCCTCGCCCGACCCAGGGCTCGGACTCGGGCTCAGCCCCAGGAGACGACGGACTCCGCTTCGCCCGACCCCAGGGCTCAGACTCAGCCCTGGCCTCAGCCGACGGTCTCCGCCTCGCCCGACCCAAGGGCTCGGACTCGGCCATGACCATGGAAGATAGACTCGACCTCGACCTCGGAGGAGCCTCCACATCGCCCAACCTAGGGCGTGGACTGACCACGTCGACAGGAGGCGCCATCATTACCGTACCCCGAGCTGACTCAGGCTACGGGGAACAAGACCGGCGTCCCATCTGGCTCGCTCCGTCAGATAGGCAATGATGGCGTCCCGCACGCTCTGTGACGACGGCGGCTCTCGGCCCCCTTACGGAAGCAAGAGGACGTCAGCAAGGACTCGACAGCCCCAACAGTTGTCCTTCCGCCAGGCTCCAGCGCTCCTCCGACGGCCACGACACCACACGAACCGGGTGCTTAAACCTCTCCGGCTGCCACGACGGCATGTACTTAGGGCACTAGCTCTCCTCCGCTAGACACGTAGCACTCTGCTACATCCTCCATTGTACACCTGGATCCTCTCCTTACGCCTATAAAAGGAAGGACCAGGGCCCTCTTACAGAGGGTTGGCCCGCGCGGAGGAGGACGGGACGGCGCTCGCGCAAGGTCGCTCGCTCCGACTCTAGCGTGGACGCTTGTATCCCCCTACTGCAAGCGCACCCGACTCAGGCGCGGGGCTAACACGAAGGCCGCGGGATCCGCTCTCTCACACGCCTGCCTCCCTCCGCCTGCCTCCTTTCCCCCTTCACGTTCCGCCTCGCGTCGACCCATCTGGGCTGGGGCACGCGGCGACAATTCACTCGTCGGTCCAGGGACCCCCCGGGTTTCGAAACACCGACAGTTGGCGCGCCAGGTAGGGGCCTGCTGCGTGTTGACGAACAGCTTCCCGTCAAGCTCCAGATGGGCAGTCTCCAGCAACCTTTCCAGCCTGGGACGGTGCTCCGTTTCGGGAATCTTGAGTTCATGTCCCTCGACGGCAGCTACGACATGATACTCCTCCCCCGCCGTGCGACAACGACAATGGCGGTCGACAACCCGCTCGCCGGCGGGGAAATCGATGACGCCTTCCCCACGTGGTGGAAGGACGACATTCGGGCTTGTCCCGTCCCCTCTCCCGCCGACGGAGGAGGAGGCGGGGCAACCAAGGCCAAGCGGGAAGCGGCACCTCGTTGGCTGTCGAGCGAGTCGACGGCGCCGGCGCCCCAATAGAGGGCGCGTCGGGCGTCGATCTCGCGTCTGAGACGAAGACGAGCGTCGCCTCCCCGCAACACGCCAATCTCAAGCAAACGCACGACGCCAGCACGCTCGCGAAGGACTTCCTGGGCGTCACCCTCGTACCTGAGACGATGGTGCAGTCAGTCCCAGACGCGACCTCGTCACCGACCATCGACCGAAAGGTACTGACCGATTCCCATCTCGTGTCTTTTGGATTCGGCCTCGACCCACCAAGCGACTCCGCTTCGGTGAGCACTTTCATAGAGGCGAGCCCAAACCCCCGGGGGTATCGTGTGCGGTCACCCTGGGACCGACTGACGACCGACTCGACCTACGAGCCCTCGGGGTCCGAGGAAGATGGCGAGCCCAACCTCTGTTGGGATTTCTCCGGACTTGGTAACCCCAGTGCCATGCGGGACTTCATGACCGCATGTGACTACTGTCTTTCCGACTGTTCCGACGACAGTCGCGACCTCGACAATGAGGACCACGGCCTAAGTCGTGAATGTTTCCACGTCGATCTAGGGGGTCCCGGTGAAGGCAACCATCTTGGTATGCCGAAAAAACGGTGATCCCCCTAGGCCCGTGCCTCGCGTTGACATCCTTCGGGAGCTAGCTGTGGTCCCCGTCCCGGTGGGGGGTCCTGACCCACAGCTCGAGCAAATCCGCGAGAGGCAGGCCAGGCTCGATGAGGGAGCAGGAACGCTTGTGCCGATCCGTGGGGACATCGGGCAGGAATGGGCGGTCCAACCCCCGGCCGGAGAAGCACGTCATCTCCCCCAGGACATCCAGCACCGCATCGCCGACGACGTCAGGGTGAGGCCGCCGCTGGATTCCAGCGGAGTCGGCCAGAACCTGGCTGCAGCAGCGATGCTTCTCCGCGCGATGCCGGAGCCATCAACCACCGAGGGGCGGCGTATCCAGGGAGAGCTCAAGAATCTCCTGGAGGACGTCGCGGTCCGACGGGCCGAAAGCTCTGCCTCCCAAAGGCAGGGGTTCCCCCCGGAACATCGCGCCGTAACTTCCCGATTCATGCGGGAAGTCTCGGTCCACTCCGGGCGCACGCGCAACACAGTGCCTGCGGCCCCGGGTCGCCTCGGCAACGAGCGCCCTCATCACGGCCGTCGGGCCCACCTCGACGATAGGACGCGCCGAGGCTACCACCCCAGGCGTGGGGGACACTACGACAGCGGGGAGGATCGGAGTCCTTCGCCCGAACCACCCGGTCCGCAGGCTTTCAGCCGCGCCATACGACGGGCACCGTTCCCGACCCGGTTCCGAACCCCGACTACTATCACGAAGTACTCGGGGGAGACGAGACCGGAACTGTGGCTCGCGGACTATCGGCTGGCCTGCCAACTGGGTGGAACGGACGATGACAACCTCATCATCCGCAACCTCCCCCTGTTCCTCTCCGACACCGCTCGAGCCTGGCTGGAGCACCTGCCCCCGGGGCAGATCTCCAACTAGGACGACCTGGTCCAAGCCTTCGCCGGCAATTTCCAGGGCACGTACGTGCGCCTGGGAACTCCTAGGATCTCCGAAGCTGCCGCCAGCAGTCGGGAGAGCCTCTCCGGGACTACATCCGGTGATTCTCGAAGCAGCGCACAGAGCTGCCCAACGTCACCGATTCAGATGTCATCGGCGCGTTCCTCGCCGGCACCACCTGCCGCGACCTGGTGAGCAAGCTGGGTCGCAAGACCCCCACCAGGGCGAGCGAGCTGATGGACATCGCCACCAAGTTCGCCTCTGGCTAGGAGGCGGTTGAGGCCATTTTCCGGAAGGACAAGCAGCCCCAGGGCCGCCCACCGGAAGATGCTCCTGAGGCGTCAACTCAGCGCGGCGCCAAGAAGAAGGGCAAGAAGAAGTCGCAAGCGAAACGCGACGCCACCGACGTGGACCTTGTCGCCGCTACCGAGTACAAGAACCCTCGCACTACACCAAAATAGTAAACTTCCTAGAGCCTAAACCCTAGGAAGTTAGGCCTAAACTCTAGGAAGTTAGCTAAACTCTCGGAAGTTAAGCCATCCCGTCGGAAGTTTGGCTCTCGGAATTTTTTTGTCGGAAGTTAGCTTAACTTCCTAGAGCCCTCTAGAAAGTTAGCTAACTTCCTACAGCCAAAGAAGCCTCTCGGAAGTTAGTAGATTCTCGGAAGTTAGTAGCTTCATGCCGTCAGCGCCGTCAGCTGACTAACTTCCTATGACTAACTTCCTACGGCTGACTGTAGCCCCTAGGAAGTTAGCTGGCTAACTTTCTACGGCTGACTGTAGCCCCTAGGAAATTAGCCAGCTAACTTCCTACGGCTTAATGTAGCCTCTAGGAAGTTAATTTGACCAGCATTACAAATGCTGTTTATTTTTATTTTACACCACATTACACAACATAACAAATATATCAACAGCTATATAGCACAACATATTTTCACATAAAACATCTCACACACAATCACATAACAATATTTAAATCCATAGTCTCATCAATTACATCATGAAAGTCTCATCCATAGTCATAATAATAAACATCTCATCGTCCAGTACTAATAAGAGACAATATCTCATACAGTCATAATAAAAGTCTCAAGTATCATAACACAATAACATGGAAGCTCACGGTCGCCGATCACCATCGGGTTACAGTGACGAGTGATGGTTGATACCTCCACTAGCGAAGAGGGTTTCGACAAAGTCTAACTCGTCTTCTCGTTCATGCGTCGGCAAGGTAGCTAGAGGGGTCTAATATACATGTACAAATGACATTTACTGAGTTACATCATAATATAGTTAACAACAAGTAAATGATGATGAATTTGCATACCTGATGAATTTGCTGAGTTACATCATTAGAAGCTACACATGGTCGTGCTCCTCTGATTACTATTAAGCTAGTTCTGCCTAACAACAAATTCAGCAAGAATTTAAGCAGGTGTGTGGTTATAGATCAAGAAAATGAAAGCATGTAAACTATGTCGTGCAGACGACATACATGGATCTAGAGCTGCCGCAGGAGCGCATGCATAGCTGCAAGAAATGTTCTTAAGCCTTATTAAGAACATAGTTCATTCACATAAGAACTTTCAGTTAGTCCCCGCTTTTTTGTGGGAAAATTATAGCTAGGCACTCTTTTTTCTTGCATGCACACACTTGGCTTCTAAAAAAACCCAATATATACTACTCTTTATCTTCGTCGCATGCGTAGCTGCAATAAATGTTCATGTTGTTACTACTAAGAGCTAAGTTATAATGAGTGTGCATAGCCTAGCTAGCTAGATAACACACCCCAATATAATGCATGCAAGGACTTAATACTACACAACGCCAAATAAATGTTTTCTGTGATTGGAAAATAATCATGTGTACTAGGATTCCTGCACGTACTGCAACAGTCGGTATAGTACTACGGGCTAAGGCTACTCCCAACAGAGACAAAAAAAACAATTCAAGATGATTATTAACTTAGTTTAGTTAAACATAATCACCTAATAATGAGAATGCATCGATCTGGGCCTCCATGCTCCTAAAGAATTCATCGGCTTCCTCAATTGGCCTTGTGAGCTCCTGTCTATACCTCACCAACATGTGACAGTAGATCTCCTACGCGCGCGCATAGAAACACACGACATGTAGATCCATTGTCTCGGCCAGATATATGCACGATCAAAAAAACCCAGAAATGAATCAGTTACTCATCACGTACTGATATATATAGATATATATGTTGTTATACCATGAACTGGTCGAGCTCTGGGTCTGCTGCTCGTCGCTGTTCTTGTCTGTCGTCTGAATTCATTTTGACGTCATCAGCGAGGGCGGAAAGCCGGCCGACAATCTCTAGCGGCGCTCTGACCTCAAGTAACAAAAAACACACAAAAGAGAAATTCCTCATGAAAAATTGGAGAATAATATATAAGGACGGAGCTAGCACATTAAAAAAATCAAGAAGCCATGCTTTCGCTCTCTGGCAAAATTAGCTGTAGAATTGTATGTCTCTCGGAAATCTGCTGCACGCATACCTTCTGGCAGTCTATGAAGGCTCTCAAGACAGCCGGATAGAGTGGGTGGGACATGATCTTCGCCTTGATTATTTCGGATCCCCTCTCGCTGTTGGCAGCACACGGCAGCGGTGGCGTCTCCATCGGCGGTGGAGACGACGTGGCGGAAGCTGTGTGATCTAAGGCGAGGTAGAAGGGCGTCGTGGTGGCCGCCTGCTTTGAGCCACCAGTAAGATCAGCATCGGGCGCGTCGGGTGCAGGCTTGGGCGGCCGGTGGGCTGCCGCGGCGGGCGGGGGCGAGGGCAGGGGCGACGGGCGAGGCCAAGGCGGAGCCGGGGGCGGCGAGCGGGGCCGGAGGAAGCCATGCCGGCGGGAGCGACGTCCGGGGCCAGGACCGAGGGAGAGAGAAACGCGAGAGAGAGACGTGAGTGAGAAAGGTGAGAGAAGAGATAAGGTTGAGGAGAGGTTTAAAATAAAAAATATAACTTCCTAGAGTACAGCCGTAGGAAGTTACATAACTTCCTAGAGTTTGTACATTTACTCTAGGAAGTTAAGTAACTTCCTAGAGCCGACCGTAGGAAGTTAGCTTTTCGTTTGACTGGTCAAAAGCTAAAATCTAACTTCCTAGAGGAGGCCGTAGGAAGTTAGATTTTCGTTTAACTGGTCAAAAGCTAAAATCTAACTTCCTAGAGCCGGCCGTAGGAAGTTAGCTTTTCGTTTGACTGGTCAAAAGCTGAAATCTAACTTCCTAGAGGAGGCTGTAGGAAGTTAGCTGGGCAGCTAACTTCCTAGAGCTGGCCGTAGGAAGTTATCTTTTCGTTTGACTAGTCAAAAGCTGAAATCTAACTTCCTAGAGGAGGCTGTAGGAAGTTAGCTGCCCATGCTAACTTCCTACGGCTGCCTCTAGGAAGTTAGCGGCTCGTTTGGTCGAACGCGCGGGTCAGCCTGTGAAAGCTAACTTCCTACAGGTTTTATAGAATACCGTAGGAAGTTATGTTTATTTCCTAGAGCTACCAGTTGCCTCTCGGAAGTTATTTATTTCCTACGGTTTGTTATAAAAGCTGTAGGAAGTTAAAAACCGTAGGAAGTGTATGATTTTGGTGTAGTGTCGGAAACCTCCCGGAGGTGCCAACCTCTTCGACAAGATGCTCAAGGAGTCGTGCCCCTATCATCAGGGGCCCGTCAAGCACACCCTCGAGGAGTGTGCCATGCTTCGACGGCACTTCCACAAGGCCGGGCCACCCGTGGAGGGTGGCAAGGCCCCCAACGACACGAAGGAGGAAGATCACAAGGTAGGAGGGTTCCCCGAGGTCCGCGACTGCTTCATGATCTACGGCGGGCAAGTGGTGAACGCCTCGGCTCGGCACCGCAAGCAAGAGCGTCGGGAGGTCTGCCCGGTAAAGGTGGCGGCGCCAGTCTACCTAGACTGGTCCGATAGGCCCATCACCTTCGACCAGGCCGACCATCCAGACTACGTGCCGAGCCCGGGGAGATACCCACTCGTTATCGACCCCATCATCGGCAACGTCAGGCTCACCAAGGTCCTCATGGACGGAGGCAGCAGCCTCAACATCATCTACGCCGAGACCCTCAGGCTCCTGCGGATCGATCTGTCCTCAGTCCGGACGGGCGCTGCGCCTTTCCACGGGATCGTCCCCGGGAAGCGCGTTCATCCCCTCGGACAACTCGACCTACCCGTCTGCTTCGGGACGCCCTCCAACTTTCGAAGGGAGACCCTCACGTTCGAGGTGGTCGGGTTCCGAGGAACCTACCACGCAGTGCTGGGAAGGCCATGCTACGTGAAGTTCATGGCCGTCCCCAACTACACCTACCTCAAGCTCAAGATGCCGGGCCCCAACGGGGTCGTCACCGTCGGGCCCACGTACCGACACGCATACGAATGCGATGTGGAGTGCGTGGAGTACACCGAGGCCCTCGTCGAATCCGAGGCCCTCATCGCTGACCTAGAGAGCCTCTCTAGGGAGGCGCCCGACGTGAAGCGCCATGCCGGCAACTTCGAACCAGCGGAGACGGTCAAGTCCGTCCCTCTCGACCCCTACAACGACGCCTCCAAGCAGATCCGGATCGGTTCTGAGCTCAACCCCAAATAGGAAGCAGTGCTCGTCGACTTTCTCCGCGCGAGCACCGACGTTTTCGCGTGGAGTCCCTCGGACATGCCCGGCATACCGAGGGAAGTCGTCGAGCACTCTCTGGATATTCGAGCTAGAGCCCGACCCGTGAAGCAACCTCTGTGCCGATTCGACGAAGAAAAGCGCAGAGCCATAGGCGAAGAGATCCACAAGCTACTGGCAGCAGGGTTCATCAAAGAGGTATTCCATCCCGAATGGCTTGCCAACCCTGTGCTTGTGAGAAAGAAAGGGGGGAAATGGCGGATGTGTGTAGACTACACTGGTCTAAACAAAGCATGTCCGAAGGTTCCCTACCCTCTGCCTCGCATCGATCAGATCGTGGATTCCACTGCTGGGTGCGAAACCCTGTCTTTCCTCGATGCCTACTCCGGGTATCACCAGATCAAGATGAAAGAGTCCGACCAGCTCGCGACTTCATTCATCACACCCTTCGGCATGTACTGCTATGTTACAATGCCGTTTGGTTTGAGGAATGCGGGGGCAACGTACCAGCGATGCATGAACCATGTGTTCGGCGAACACATCGGCCGAATGGTCGAGGCCTATGTCGATGACATCGTAGTCAAGACGAGGAAGGCCTCCGACCTCCTTTCCGACCTTGAAGCGACATTCCGATGTCTCAGGGCAAAAGGCGTGAAGCTTAATCCCGAAAAGTGTGTCTTCGGGGTCCCCCGAGGCATGCTCTTGGGGTTCATCGTCTCCGAGCGGGGCATCGAAGCCAACCCGGAGAAGATTGCGGCCATCACCAGCATGGGGCTGATCAAGGACTTGAAAGGCGTACAAAGGGTCATGGGATGTCTCGCGGCTCTAAGTCGCTTCATCTCCCGCCTCGGCGAAAGAGGTCTGCCTCTGTACCGCCTCTTAAGAAAAGCTGAGTGCTTCGCTTGGACTCCCGAGGCCGAGGAAGCCCTCGGGAACCTGAAGGCGCTCCTCACGAACGCGCCCATCTTGGTGCCCCCCGCTGCCGGAGAAGCCCTCTTGATCTACGTCGCCGCAACCACCCAGGTGGTTAGCGCCGCGATCGTGGTTGAGAGACGAGAAGAAGGGCATGCATTGCCCATCCAGAGGCCAGTCTACTTCATCAGCGAGGTACTGTCCGAGACCAAGATCCGCTACCCACAAATCCAGAAGCTGCTGTACGCGGTGATCCTGACACGGTGGAAGTTGCGACACTACTTCGAGTCTCATCCGGTGACCGTGGTGTCATCCTTCCCCCTGGGAGAGATCATCCAGTCCCGAGAGGCCTCGGGTAGGATTGCGAAGTGGGCGGTGGAGATCATGGGCAAGACGATCTCGTTCGCCCCTCAGAAGGCCATCAAGTCCCAGGTCTTGGCGGACTTCGTGGCTGAATGGTCCGACACCCAACTCCCGACGGCTCCGATCCAACCGGAGCTCTGGACCATGTTTTTTGATGGGTCGCTGATGAAGACGGGGGTCGGCGCAGGCCTCCTCTTCGTCTCGCCCCTCGGAAAGCACCTACGCTACGTGCTACGCCTCCACTTCCCGGCGTCCAACAACGTGGCTGAGTACGAGGCTCTGGTAAACGGGTTGCGAATCGCCATCGAGCTAGGGGTCCGACGCCTCGACGCTCGCGGTGACTCGCAGCTCGTCATCGACCAAGTCATGAAGAACTCCCACTGCCGCGACCCAAAGATGGAAGCCTACTGCGATGAGGTTTGGCGCTTGGAAGACAAGTTCTACGGGCTCGAGCTCAACCACATCGCCCGACGCTACAACGAGACTGCGGAAGAGCTGGCTAAAATAGCCTCGGGACGAACAATAGTTCCCCCGGACGTATTCTCCCGAGACCTGCATCAACCCTCCGTCAAGACCGAGGACACGCCCGAGCCCGAGGCACCTTCGGCTCCGCCCGAGGCACCCTCGGCCCAGCCCGAGGCACCCTCGGCCCAGCCCGAGGCACCCTCGGCCCAGTCCGAGGTACCCTCGGCTCAGCCCGAGGTACCTTCGGCCCCTGAGGGTGAGGCACTGCGCGTCGAGGGGGGACCGAGCGAGGTCATGCCTAATCAAAGCTGGCAGACCCCGTACCTGCAATATCTCCAGCGAGGGGAGCTGCCCCTCGACCAAGCCGAAGCTCGGCGGTTGGCGCGGCACACCAAGTCTTTCGTCTTGCTAGGAGATGGGAAGGAGCTCTACCACCGCAGCCCCTCAGGCATCCTCCAGCGATGCATTTCCATCACCGAAGGCCAGCAGCTCTTGCAAGAGATACACTCGGGGGCTTGCGACCATCACGTAGCACCTCGAACCCTCGTTGGAAACGCCTTCCGACAAGGATTCTACTGGCCGACGGCGGTGGCTGACGCTACTAGAATTGTCCGCACCTGCGAAGGGTGTCAGTTCTACGCGAGGCAGACCCACCTACCCGCTCAGGCTCTGTAGACCATACCCATCGCCTGGCCGTTTGCTGTGTGGGGTCTGGACCTCGTTGGCCCCTTGCAGAAGGCACCCGGGGGCTACACGCACCTGTTGGTCGCCATCGACAAATTCTCCAAGTGGATCGAGGTCCGACCCCTAAACAACATCAGATCACAGGCGGTGGCGTTCTTCACCAACATCATCCATCGCTTTGGGGTCCCGAACTCCATCATCACCGACAACGGCACCCAGTTCACCGGCAGAAAGTTCCTGGACTTCTGCGAGGATCACCACATTTGGGTGGACTGGGCTGCCGTGGCACACCCCATGACGAATGGGCAAGTGGAGCGGGACAACGGCATGATCCTGCAAGGACTCAAGCCTCGGATCTACAACGACCTCAACAAGTTCGGCAAGCGGTGGATGAAGGAACTCCCCTCGGTGGTCTGGAGTCTGAGGACAACGTCGAGCCGAGCCACGGGCTTCACACCGTTTTTTCTAGTCTATGGGGCCGAGGCCATCTTGCCCACAGACTTGGAATACGGTTCCCCGAGGGCGAGGGCCTACACTGACCAAAGCAACCGAGCCAACCGAGAAGACTCACTGGACCAGCTGGAGGAGGCTCGGGACATGGCTTACTACACTCGGCGCGGTACCAGCAGTCCCTGCGATGCTACCACGCCCAAGGGGTTAGGTCCCGAGACCTCCAGGTGGGCGACCTGGTGCTTCGGCTGCGACAAGACGCCCGAGGGCGGCACAAGCTCACACCTCCCTGGGAAGGGCTGTTTGTCATCGCCAAGGTTCTGAAGCCCGGAACATACAAGCTAGCCAACAGTCAAGGCGAGGTCTACGGCAACGCTTGGAACATCCAACATGCTCCAAGATTCTCCCCCCACGGCGCGGGGGCTGGGTCCCACACGTCATGCAAGCCGACCCAGAGCAGAAGAATCCAAACCGCTGCGCGCGGTGCATGCAACCGCCCAGCGGTTACAAGCACTCCTCCACTTTCGCCCAGACCAGCGGGTGAAAGGGCGGACAGCCATGCAGGTGGCATGCAACCATGCCAAGTGGGCGCGCCCCTTCGACTCCAACAAGCCCAGCATGGAGGTCCAGGCCCACGCGTCATGCAACCGGTGCGCCGGTTGCTACATGTGAGCAACTGCACCGCCACTCACGCCACTACCGCGCCTCCTAGACTGCGGAGTCAATACCGCGACTCGAGGCAACCCTGCAGTGCCAGCCAAGCGCGACGGTCAAATGCGGTCAAAAATGGGCCGGCAGTAATGGCGATGACAGGCGGGCAGGAGCAGCGGTCACGTCGTCAGCCAAGCTTACGTCCCATCCAGGGGCAGCGAGGGAGCCCTCTCCCACGGTGTGAAGACGGTGCGCCCGTGATCCGTTCCTCGAACGGCTCGCGCACGCGCAACGGCCGCCCCGCGAACCGCTCGCCCCGTCGCATTAACTCCGCGGCAAGACAGGCGGCGCCTCAGGCGGGAGATGCAAGCGACGCTTCGCCTTCGCCATAATGACCGCGTCAAAAAAGGTGCGCCGCGTCATTCGATTTTGTGTCCTTTCCCTTTTCCTCTTTCTCTCTCTTACAACAGGGACCGGGAAGGCGGGATACCCCGAAAAGGACCCTTCTCCGTGAAGGGAACAGGCTCTGAGCCTCCCTACTGATCAGAGGTTCAAAGGCTGGCCCCTCGGAGGGGTTCAACAGCCGCCTCAGAGCACGTGGGCTCCACACCCACTACTGGTCAGAGGTTCGATGGTCGGCCCCTCGAAGGGTTCAACGGCCGCCTCAGGCCACTCGGGCTCCGCGCCCACTACTGATCAGGGGTTCGTAGGCTGGCCCTCGAAGGGTTCACAGTCGCCTCAGACACAGAGCGAGGGATGACCATGGGTACGTTCGATACATAACCAAGGCTCGGGCTACGCTCCCGAGGTACCCTAGGACATTTCCGAGACCAGCGGGAACGATCTTGTAACGGAATCCCATCAGAGGGAGGCATCGAGCCCTCGGACCCCGTCGACAGGGGACCGGGTCCGGCAGATCACCCGCAGGTACTTTTGGGCATGCCTCTGGGCCTCTAGCCGACCCCTATCAAATGGGGCACGGACGTCCACTCGGATTACCCGCCAGCAGCTCACCGGAGACACCATGTTCAACGCCCCCTGAGGGCAACATGGCGCTTTCCCCCCTCCTCCTTGCGGAAAGGCGACGCAGGGGCGTATGTAAAAAAGTCGAGTCTGTCCCTGACCGTCCTCTCGCCCTGTGCAGAGGCTCGGGGGATTTGTAATACCCAAAATTATATAAGAGTTGATCTCGTTATGTGTTGAGCCATCCACACATTAACTCATGGAAATAACCACATTTAAAGAATTAAATAAGACACTTCAATAAAATATGCATCATATTGGGATTTTTGTTTGTGCATCTAAAGGTAAAAGTTGGAATTCAAACTTGGAATTGATTTGAAGTTAAAATAGAAATTAAAAAGTCAAATGAAAAAATGGGAAAGGAAAAGTTCATGAAACCCTTTTATTCCTCCCATAAATAAAAGGGAAGAGAATGAATCTTAATATTTTAAAACACTAAAGTTATATTCACATTAAAGAATATTTGGCCCTTGGAATTTGAAGCTCAAACCAGGGATTTAAACTCGGTTTGAACACTTGAATTTGAAATAGGAAAGGAAAATCAGAAAATGAGAAAAAAGAAAACATGAACACGTTTGGTGGGCTGAATTACCCTTCCTCGCCCCACTAACGCGCGCACAGCGAGCCATTTTTATTTTCCACGCGCGCTGGTTAGCTTCTCCTGGCGTGCACACTCCCTGGCCGGCTGGGCCCTTCGGTCAGCCACTAGCCACGCCCCTCGCACTCGCTGTCACTGCCGCGCGGGGCCCGTTGACAGCCTCTCCCACCAACGTGCACTCTCTCGCGCCAGTCGCTGACATGGTGGGGCCGAACCGCAGGCCCATCGTCCCCAATGGACTTGGGCGAATTTCACGCGTCGTCCCTGTAAGAATCCTCGCGATGGCTGCTGCGACCATAGAAATCTCGCGAGTTGTTACAGCCGCCTCTAGCCCCGCCTCGACCGCAGCTAGGGGCATTAATACCGGGGAGGGAGCCCTCGCCGCCTTGACCCCCATCTATACAGAGACCATGGATCCGTGGACTCTGTGCTGCTACCGGGCCGCCGCTCCCATCACCGTGGAGATCTGCGCATCGATTTCCGGTAAGAAACACCCCCACTGAGTTCGTCCGATGCTTCTCTGTGCATAGCATTGATTCGGTGAGATTTGGGGCGCCTGGCGAGCCTTGGGTGGGCTGATTTCTCGCCGCCGTAGTGAAGCCGCCGTGATTTGGTGCTTTGCCGCGGGCTGGGACCTGGGCGCAACGGTTCGTGATTGGGAGTGATCCACGTGACTCGTGGTAGTCGAGTGTCCGTGAAAACCGATTTGGGTGCATGAATCGGTCGAGGACTCACTGTTGGACGCGTTCGCCGGTGGGCTTCCGTCGCCTTGGGTGCGCGCCGCCGTCTGCGCAACATGGAGGTAGGAGAGAGTATCAGAGCCGTCGATCTGCCCGTGAACGGCTCGGATTAGATGCCGCATACCGGTTCGATTAGATAGGATTCGGACCGTTGGATTTCAATCGTACGACATGAGTGAGATCGAGGGCGATCGTGTCTGGGAGCCGTGGATCTCTGATCCGGTGACCAGAGATGAATGCAGGTTCAGAACTTGCCTGATCTAATCTAGCACGTCCATTCTTGATCGTGCGAACAGAAACCCCCAATACCCCTTCAGTCGCACCAATTGCATATAAACCCCTGGGATTTGGGGTTTTTGAACCCGCCGTCCTCGCCAGGGACTCTCTGAGTCTTAGGACATTTTTCGTGGGAGCCCCTGCGCTTTCCTAAAATTGAGGCCCAATCCAGAGAGAGCTGAAAATAGGAAATTAATATTAGAAATCGATTTTTAATACAAAAATAAATCTAGAAACTTGTTTAATTCATAGAAAATGCATATGAACTCCAAATTGATCCATTCCAGTTCCAAAATTTTTATAATATATTATTGTCTAGCCATTAGTGTCTCTGTCTTAACTTGAAAGATGATTTAAAATTTATCTAGCACTTAATCTTGTATTAAGCACATAAAACATTAGAAAATTCATAACTTAAAATATATAACTCCAAATTTAATGATTCCATTTTCTGTGATCTTATTTTAATGTCTAGTTTATTACTGTATATTCTATTTGCATGTTTGATGTGATGTGAATTTATGCTATGTTATGTATGTATTGTGTTGATGCGAGTAGACGAGCAAGCCACTGTGGAATCTGAGGTTCAGCAAGTAGAGATAGCTGAGCAGGAGCTCATTGAAGGCAAGTTGTGCCCTTGATCACTTCTTTTACCTATTCATGTTCTTATTAATCATAATGATCTACATAGGTTAATTTTGATGGGACCCAATAGGATACCCTAGATTTTGACTATCTTTATACCTTGATTCACCACTGGTTTCACTACTAAAGTTTTGGGTAGTACATGCTATTGCTTTATATGGATTTGGGTATAGAGATATTCATCACTCATTGTTATACTTTTTATTATCTGTTTTATTCTTTACTGTTCATGTTAAGATCATTATGTTAATGGGAACATGGAGAACCACCCGGGAAAACAGTGCTACCACAAGGGTTTAATGGGACGCCCTTGGCTGATTAACTAGGAAAGCTAGTGGAGGGCTACCTTACCCGAAAGGGGCAAGGGCAGTAGGGAAGTGGTCAGTGTAGGGAGGTCCTTGGGTTGATTTTGCTACGATGGCGGTCAGGCAAGAACCCTGCACTGGAGCTTCCTATAAACTGTAGCGGGTAGTCTGAAGCTAGTGGAACTTTGTAAAGGCCTCGTAGTGGTACCCTGCCTCGCTTCCTTGGTAGAGGTGTATGGGGTCTGATCAACTCCGTGGCAAATGGGTAACACGACTTGTGGGTAAAGATGCGCAACCTCTGCAGAGTGTAAAACTGGTATACTAGTCGTGCTCACGATCATGAGTGGCTCGGACACTCACATGATTAATTTATGGAACTTAAACTTAAATTGTCATCTCATTGCATTTGGGATTATTTTATTATTACTTTTATTTATTATTACTATGGTTTGGTATTCACTTACACTTAGTAACTGCTAATAAAATTTTGACCAACTTATAAAAGCAATGCTCAGCTTCAACCTTTAATCCATTGATCAGCCTTACACTTCATGAACTCCCTACCTTTGGTGAGTTCATGCCACATTATTCCCCACGACTTGTTGAGCTATGAACGTATGTGAGCTCACCCTTGCTGTCTCACACCCCCCACAGGAGAAGAACAGGTGGTCGAAGAGGAGCCGCCTAACACCGAGGCTTTCGACTTGATCTAGGTGGCGTTTCTCAGTTGACATTGGCGCCGACGATCCTTAGTTCGTTTTATATTTATTGTTTTATTTTGTAATAAGTCTTCCGCTATGTAATAAATACTCTGATGTTTTGTGACATTTATCTCTATACACTCTGTTATTATATATGTTGTCTTCTTGGCGCATGTATGAGATGCACCTGACTTTGTTCCTTAAAGCCCGGGTGTGACAGAAGTGGTATCAGAGGAAATGTTGACTGTAGGACGAAACCTAGATAGAAATGGATAAGCCTTACCTACTTATCTCATTTTGATTCATTCTATACTTACCTTACTCTAAATCTCTTTATACTTATCTTAATCCTGTCTCACCTTCTACTGTTCTACTCTGATCATTCTTACCTTTTCTACTCTGAGACAAGATGGATTTCACACCTTGGAATCCCTACCCCTATGACATTTTTAGGAGATAGGAGACCTAAGACAAAAAAAATTAAAATTATTTTCTCTATAAAGAAAGTTGGTTGATTGTTCTGATGACAAATGTCTGATTTGCTTCTTTGATTGATTGAAATAGTATAGACGGGCATCTTAGCATGTACCACCATAAGGTAATGTATTAGCTTTAGTGGATAACACACTAATCTACTTAGCTAATAAATCCCCCGCAGTAATATGCCTCGTAATTACATTCCTTGTCTATAATCCTTCCTTTCTTACCCTATGTTTCTAACCCAAATGGGCTACCCCTGTACTGTTAGAAGAGAGCAGTATAGATTTGATCCTTGGTATGTCATGGTTAAGAAAGGCAAAGGCAGTATATACATTGTGCTAAGGGAACCGTAGAACTCACTAGTTCCAAAGGACAAAGATTTGAAGTTGAAGTTGCAGTAACTACCGCCATCAGACTAGCGGCATTCTTAGTAGATGAGAAGTTTGTGGGTAACAACATTCGTGCGGTTAGAGATTTTCCGGATGTCTTTCTAGAGGAGTTACCAGAGATGCCACCTGATAGAGAAGTTGAGTTTGTGATTGATCTTCTACCTGGAACTGCCCCTATATCTAAGCGACCATACAGGATGTCGGTAGAAGAGTTAAAGGAACTGAAGAAGCAGTTGACGGAGTTACAAGAGGCTGGTTACATTCGTCCGAGTTCCTCACCTTGGGGAGCACCGGTGTTATTTGTGCAAAAGAAGGATGGATCACAACAGATGTGTGTGTACTACAGATCACTTAATGATGTTACTGTGAAGAACAAGTACTCGTTACCCGTATTCAGGATTTATTTGATCAGATGAGAGGTGCAAGGGTATTTTCGAAGATTGATCTCCGATCGGGATACCATCAGATGGGAATTAGACCATCGGATATTCCTAAGACGGCTTTCTCGACTCGATATGGATTATACGAGTTCACTGTTATGTCATTTGGATTGACCAATGCACCGACTTATTTCATGAATTAGATGAATAAGGTGTTTATGGAGTATTTGGACAGATTTGTCGTGGTGTTCATCGACGATATTCTTATCTATTCTAAGAATGAAAGTGATCATGAACAACATCTAAGGTTGGTGCTACAGAAGCTGTGAGATAATCAACTCTATGCTAAGTTCAGCAAGTGTGAGTTTTGGATTGGTAAGGTGCCATTCCTTGGTCATATTATTTCTAATGGAGGAATAGCACTGGATCCTACTAAAGTGAAGGAGATTATGGAGTGGAGAGTGCCCACTACAGTTACTGAGATTCGGAGTTTCTTGGGACTCGCGGGATATTATCGGAGATTTATTGAAGGATTCTCTAAGATTGCCAAGCCTATGACATCGCTTTTGGAGAAAGGAAGAGAATTTAAGTGGGACGAGAAATGCCAAGACAACTTTGATCAATTGAAGAAGAGATTGATGTCACCACCAGTGTGGGTTATGCCAGACCTGTAGAAAGGATTTGATATTTATTGTGATGCATGTGGCCAAGGCTTGGGATGTGTGCTCATGCAAGGACATGTGATCGCCTACGTGTCTCGTCAGTTGCGGAAACATGAATTGAACTACCCCACTCATGACTTGGAACTGGCAGCCGTTGTACATGCACTGAAGATCTGGAGACATTACATTATGGGAACTAAGTGCCAAGTATATACAGATCATAAGAGTTTGAAGTATATATTCACTCAGAAGGATCTCAACCTCAGACAACGTCGTTGGTTGGAGCTCATTAAGGATTATGATTTGGAGATTCACTATCACCCGGGCAAGGCAAATGTGGTTGCAGATGCCTTGAGTCGGAAAGAGCATGTTCACTCCGCTTTTGTTGTCCAGCTACCCGATGAATTAGCAAAAGACTTTGAGAGACTCAACCTGGGAATTGTTACTCACACTGAAGGAGTCACCATAGAGTTGGAACCTACCTTGGAGCAAGAGATTCGTAAAGGTCAGGTTGGTGATGCTAAAATTCAAGAGATTAAGGATCTGATTACGGAAGGTCGAGTTCCGGAATTCACGGAGGATGAGCAAGGTACTATATGGTTCAAAGATCGGATATGTGTTCCAGAGATTGATAGACTCCGTGAGACTATATTGAAAGAAGCCCATGATTCTGATTATTCTATCCACCCTGGTAGCACTAAGATGTATCAAGATTTGAAGCAAAAGTATTGGTGGTATTGACTGAAAAGAGATGTTGTTGCACATGTGGCTAAGTGTGATGTGTGTCAAAGAGTCAAGGCCGAACATCAAAGACCAGCTGGATTATTGCACCCATTGAAGATACCCGAGTGGAAATGGGAAGAAATTGGTATGGATTTTATTGTTGGACTACCCCGCACACCAGTAGGATATGACTCTATTTGGGTGATTGTGGACAGATTGACGAAAGTAGCTCATTTCATACCTATGAGGACTAATTACACGGGAGCCAAGCTAGCAGAATTGTATATGACTCGGATAGTTTTCCTACATGGAGTACCTAAGAAGATCGTGTCTGATCGAGGATCGCAGTTTACTTCTCGATTTTGGAAGAAGTTGCATGAGAGCTTGGATACAAAGTTGAATTTCAGTTCAGCCTACCATCCCCAGACTGATGGACAGACAGAGAGGACTAATCAAGTGCTAGAAGATATGTTAAGAGCTTGTGCCCTCAAGCATGGTGGCAGTTGGGAGAAGAGCTTACCCTATGCTGAGTTCTCTTATAATAACAGTTATCAAGCCAGCTTGAAGATGCCACCTTTTGAGGCTTTGTATGGCAGGAAATGCAGGACTCCCCTGTATTGGGATCAGACTGGAGAAAGATAGTTCTTTGGGCCTGAGCTTATTCAAGAGGCAGAAGAACAAGTTCGAATGATAAGAGAAAATTTGAGGATTGCACAATCCAGGCAAAAGAGCTATGCTGATAATAGGAAAAGATTACTGGAATTTAAGGAGGGTGATCACGTGTATCTGAAGGTGTCACCAATCCGAGAGATGAGGAGATTTACAGTTAAAGGAAAGTTGTCCCCTCGCTTCATTGGACCTTTCTTGATCTTAAAGCGAGTGGGAGAAGTTGCATATCAACTGGAGTTACCTAATCATCTGTCAGATGTACATGATGTATTCCATGTGTCCCAGCTAAAGAAGTGCCTCAGGATACCTGAGGAGCAGCTACCAATGGAGGACCTTAGTGTTCAAGATGATCTGACTTATGCTGAGTACCCTATCAAGATTCTGGACACTTTATTCTCCCCTCATGCACTTAAACCTAAAGTTAGTGCATTAAACCAACTCAACCATGAGCAGAAGAGCTAACCCAACCAATAGTGTCATGATGAATTGCATAACCTGTCTATTTCTACCTAACATTAAACAAACTTTAATCTACATCATATGGCCTATCTCACCCATATCTATCTCATCTTGACAAATTCTATCCTACCTTTGGATATTCACCTTATACGACTAGTTACCCCAATCCGGACATAAAACAAAGATTAAGCCCTGCTAAAAAAAATCTTCAGATCGTAACCAGTTATTGGCCTATACGTCTGCCTGCCAAATAATTTTCCTTGCAAAATTATATTACCATATGATTCTAACTTCGATGGTAAATACCAGGAAGGAAAGATTATCAGACAACAGCAAGCAGAAATGAATCCTCCAAATCCTCCATCTGTTGAAATCGATCAAGTGGTTGCCACCCAAAGGCTGGTAATACAACAATTGACAGACATGGTGACCGAAATGCAAAATCAGATAAGACAAGAACGCGAGGAAATACGTCAGGTCCGTTTGGAGATACGTCAAGAAATAAGGCAATCCCGGCTGGAAAGACAACGACAACAACAACCTCCTCCACCACCAGCAGCTTCACCAAGCTACATAAACATATATATATAAATTACTACTATTTGTAAGATCTAAATGTTATTTTAGTTAGTAGATGATATGATACTATGTTAGGTGGAATAATAAGGTCTATTTGACCCTACGTGTTGCTAATAAATCATGCATCATGCTGAGATTTTTGTTTGTGCATATGTGTTGAGACAATATGAGTATACACCCTTTCCTCACAAATCTCGAGGAAGAGATTCTTTTTAAGGGGGGTAGGATTTGTAATACCCAAAATTATATAAGAGTTGATCTCGTTATGTGTTGAGCCATCCACACATTAACTCATGGAAATAACCACATTTAAAGAATTAAATAAGACACTTCAATAAAATATGCATCATATTGGGATTTTTGTTTGTGCATCTAAAGGTAAAAGTTGGAATTCAAACTTGGAATTGATTTGAAGTTAAAATAGAAATTAGAAAGTCAAATGAAAAAAAAGGGAAAGGAAAAGTTCATGAAACCCTTTTATTCCTCCCATAAATAAAAGGGAAGAGAATGAATCTTAATATTTTAAAACACTAAAGTTATATTCACATTAAAGAATATTTGGCCCTTGGAATTTGAAGCTCAAACCAGGGATTTAAATTTGGTTTGAACACTTGAATTTGAAATAGGAAAGGAAAATCAGAAAATGAGAAAAAAGAAAACATGAACATGTTTGGTGGGCTGAATTACCCTTCCTCGGCCCACTAACGCGCGCACAGCGAGCCATTTTGATTTTCCACGCGCGCTGGTTAGCTTCTCCTGGCGTGCACACTCTCTGGCCGGCTGGGCCCTTCGGTCAGCCACTAGCCACGCCCCTCGCACTCGCTGTCACTGCCGCGCGGGGCCCGTTGACAGCCTCTCCCACCAACGTGCACTCTCTCGCGCCAGTCGCTGACATGGTGGGGCCGAACCGCAGGCCCATCGTCCCCAACGGACTTGGGCGAATTTCACGCGTCGTCCCAGTAAGAATCCTCGCGATGGCTGCTGCGACCAAAGAAATCTCGCGAGTTGTTACAGCCGCCTCTAGCCCCGCCTCGACCGCAACTGGGGGCATTAATACCGGGGAGGGAGCCCTCGTCGCATTGACCCCCATCTATATAGAGACCGTGGATCCGTGGACTCTGTGCTGCTACCGAGCCGCCGCTCCCATCGCCGTGGAGATCTACGCATCGATTTCCGGTAAGAAACACCCCCACCGAGTTCGTCCGATGCTTCTCTGTGCATAGCATTAATTCGGTGAGATTTGGGGCGCCTGGCGAGCCTTGGGTGGGCTGATTTCTTGCCACCGTAGTGAAGCCGCCGTGATTTGGTGCTTTGCCGCGGGCTGGGACCTGGGCACAACGGTTCGTGATTGGGAGTGATCCACGTGACTCGTGGTAGTCGAGTGTCCGTGAAAACCGATTTGGGTGCATGAATCGGTCGGGGACTCACCGTTGGACGCGTTCGCCGGTGGGCTTCCGTCGCCTTGGGTGCGCGCCGCCGTCCGCGCAACCTGGAGGTAGGAGAGAGTATCAGAGCCGTCGATCTGCCCGTGAATGGCTCGGATTAGATGCCGCATACCGGTTCGATTAGATAGGATTCGGACCGTTGGATTTCAATCGTACGACATGAGTGAGATCGAGGGCGATCGTGTCTGGGAGCCGTGGATCTCTGATCCGGCAACCAGAGATGAATGCAGGTTCAGAACTTGCCTGATCTAATCTAGCACGTCCATTCTTGATCGTGCGAACAGAAACCCCCAATACCCCTTCAGTCGCACCAATTGCATATAAACCCCTGGGATTTGGGGTTTTTGAACCCGCCGTCCTCGCCAGGGACTCTCTGAGTCTTAGGACATTTTTCGTGGGAGCCCCTGCGCTTTCCTGAAATTGAGGCCCAATCCAGAGAGAGCTGAAAATAGGAAATTAATATTAGAAATCGATTTTTAATACAAAAATAAATCTAGAAACTTGTTTAATTCATAGAAAATGCATATGAACTCCAAATTGATCCATTCCAGTTCCAAAATTTTTATAATATTATTGTCTAGCCATTAGTGTCTCTGTCTTAACATGAAAGATGATTTAAAATTTATCTAGCACTTAATCTTGTATTAAGCACATAAAACATTAGAAAATTCATAACTTAAAATATATAACTCCAAATTTAATGATTCCAGTTCCTGTGATCTTATTTTAATGTCTAGTTTATTACTGTATATTCTATTTGCATGTTTGATGTGATGTGAATTTATGCTATGTTATGTATGTATTGTGTTGATGCGAGTAGACGAGCAAGCCACTGTGGAATCTGAGGTTCAGCAAGTAGAGATAGCTGAGCAGGAGCTCATTGAAGGCAAGTTGTGCCCTTGATCACTTCTTTTACCTATTCATGTTCTTATTAATCATAATGATCTGCATAGGTTAATTTTGATGGGACCCAATAGGATACCCTAGATTTTGACTATCTTTATACCTTGATTCACCACTGGTTTCACTACTAAAGTTTTGGGTAGTACATGCTATTGCTTTATATGGATTTGGGTATAGAGATATTCATCACTCATTGTTATACTTTTTATTATCTATTTTATTCTTTACTGTTCATGTTAAGATCATTATGTTAATGGGAACATGGAGAACCACCCGGGAAAACAGTACTACCACAAGGGTTTAATGGGACGCCCTTGGCTGATTAACTAGGAAAGCTAGTGGAGGGCTACCTTACCCGAAAGGGGCAAGGGCAGTAGGGAAGTGGTCAGTGTAGGGAGGTCCTTGGGTTGATTTTGCTGCGATGGCGGTCAGGCAAGAACCCATGCACTGGAGCTTCCTATAAACTGTAGCGGGTAGTCTGAAGCTAGTGGAACTTTGTAAAGGCCTCGTAGTGGTACCCTGCCTCGCTTCCTTGGTAGAGGTGTATGGGGTCTGATCAACTCCGTGGCAAATGGGTAACACGACTTGTGAGTAAAGATGCGCAACCTCTGCAGAGTGTAAAACTGGTATACTAGCCGTGCTCACGGTCATGAGCGGCTCGGACACTCACATGATTAATTTATGGAACTTAAACTTAAATTGTCATCTCATTGCATTTGGGATTATTTTATTATTACTTTTATTTATTATTACTATGGTTTGGTATTCACTTACACTTAGTAACTGCTAATAAAATTTTGACCAACTTATAAAAGCAATGCTCAGCTTCAACCTTTAATCCATTGATCAGCCTTACACTTCATGAACTCCCCACCTTTGGTGAGTTCATGCCACATTATTCCCCACGACTTGTTGAGCTATGAACGTATGTGAGCTCACCCTTGCTGTCTCACACCCCCTACAGGAGAAGAACAGGTGGTTGAAGAGGAGTCGCCTAACACCGAGGCTTTCGACTTGATCTAGGTGGTGTTTCTCAGTTGACATTGGCGCCGACGATCCTTAGTTCGTTTTATATTTATTGTTTTATTTTGTAATAAGTCTTCCGCTATGTAATAAATACTCTGATGTTTTGTGACATTTATCTCTATACACTCTGTTATTATATATGTTGTCTTCTTGGCGCATGTATGAGATGCACCTGGCTTTGTTCCTTAAAGCCCGGGTGTGACACTGCTCTCGCAAACCCGGCTCCGGCCAAACCGTTGACAGCGTCAACATACCAGCCCGAGAACTTGGGACCCGACCGTGCACTCGGGCTACGGCCAGCTCGCATGGGGAACAACTAGACCAGTCGAAGTGTTGTGAAGCACACTAAGACCTCGAAGGAGTAAAACTACTCCTCTGAGGCCTCGGGGGCTACACCCGGCGGGTGCGCTCGCGCGCACCCACCGGAACAGAATGCAACCGAAAAAGGCTGGTCCCCTTGCAAAAAAGTGCGGCAAAAGCCTCCAAGCGAGTATTAGTACTCCCTTGGAGGCTCGGGGGCTACTGTCGGGGACCATAATTAGGGGTACCCTCAAGACCCCTAAATCTCAGCTGGTAACCCCCATCAGCACAAAGCTGCAAAGGCCTGATGGGTGCGATTAAGCCAATGATCGGTCCATTCAAGGGACATGATTGTGCCTCGCCCGAGCCTGGCCTCGGGCAAGGGAAGCCGACCCTGGAGAACCTACGTCTCGCCCGAGGACCCCCCTCCAGCAGCGGGCACACTATCGGCTCGCCCGAGGCCCAGTCTTGACTGAGAAGCAACCTTGGCCACATCGCCACGCCGACCGACCACGTCGCAGGGGCATTTAATGCAAAGGTGGCCTGACACCTTTATCCTAACGCACGCCCTCCAGTCGACAGGGCCGAAGTGACCGCAGTCACTTCGCCGCTCCACTGACCGGTCTGACAAGAGGACAGCGCCGCCTGCGCCGCTCTGACTGCTGAGCCACCCGACAGAGTGAGGCTGACAGCAGCCAAGGCCGGCCTCGGGCGTCATAGGAAACTCCGCCTTGCCCGACCCCAGGGCTCGGACTCGGGCTCAGCCCCAGAAGACGACGAACTCCGCCTCGCCCGACCCAGGGCTCGGACTCGGGCTCAGCCCCAGGAGACGACGGACTCCGCTTCGCCCGACCCTAGGGCTCGGACTCAGCCCTGGCCTCAACCGACGGTCTCCGCCTCGCCCGACCCAAGGGCTCGGACTCGGCCACGGCCACGGAAGACAGACTCGACCTCGACCTCAGAGGAGCCTCCACATCGCCCAACCTAGGGCGCGGACCGACCACGTCGACAGGAGGCGCCATCATTACCCTACCCCGAGCTGACTCAGGCTACGGGGAACAAGACCGGCGTCCCATCTGGCTCGCTCTGTCAGATAGGCAATGATGGCGTCCCGCACGCTCTGTGACGACGGCGGCTCTCGGCCCCCTTACGGAAGCAAGAGGACGTCAGCAAGGACTCGACAGCCCCAACAGCTGTCCTTCCGCCAGGCTCTAGCGCTCCTCCGACGGCCACGACACCACACGAACCGGGTGCTTAAACCTCTCCGTCTGCCACGACGGCATGTACTTAGGGCACTAGCTCTCCTCCGCTAGACACGTAGCACTCTGCTACACCCCCCATTGTACACCTGTGTAATGAAAATGGACCCCGGGCCATTTGGCTAATTGAGTTTTGGTGTTTGATGATTAACACAACCTGTGAACTAATATGTTTGCCAGTGTTTATTATTGTAGTTCACAGGATGCGAAGAGAATTGGACCAAGGCAAAGAGGATGCAACACCTCAAAAGAAGACATAAAAAGATGCGTAGGAGTCCAATACTCAAGAACAAAAGAAGCCCGAAGAAATCAGCAAAGGAATCCAAGAAACGGGCTGTCAGCCAGCGCCTGGTGGCGCACCGGACATTGATGTCCGGTGTGCACCGGACTGTCCGGTGAGGCACCGGACAGTCTGCGCAGAGAGGCCACAGACAGGCGCTCTCTGGCTGTAGCACCGGACTGTCCGGTGTGCACCGGACTGTCCGGTGTGCCACGGGCAGACGCAACGGTTGGATCCAACGGTCGACTGCTACAGGCGCCAACGGTCGGCTGACGTGGCGTGCACCGGACACTGCACAGTAGATGTCCGGTGGTGTACCGGACTGTCCGGTGCACCCGACGACAGAAAGTTGCTGCTTTCTGTCCAACAGCTAGTTTGGGGTGTGGAGGCTATAAATACCACCCCAACCGGTCATTCTCAAGTGTGAGAGCCCAAGCAACAAACCAAAACACATAGTGCATATTTCCAAGTGCTCAAACACCCAAGTGCTTAATAGAATCACTCGGTGATTAGCGTAGGTGCTTTGCGAAGTGCTTAGGTTAGTTAGACCGCTTTAGCGCTCGCTCTAGGTGAACCCTAGTTAGTTGAGTGAGTTTTGTAAAACTACACAACCCCTCGGCTCTTGCGTGAGTCGTTGTAATTGTACCGAGTGGGGCGAGAGTCTTGCGAGACCATGACAACCGCGTTTGTGTCACGGTCGCCACCGTGTACCGGAGGGAACGAGGCCCGCGGCGTTTCGGCCGGAAGCTCGATAGTGGAGGCGGCGGGGAGCGACCGAGAGGAGCCGGAAGCGGAGCACCACTTGCGCGTGGAGAAGGCCTATGGCTCTCTACGGAGTTACTCGACCGTGGTGCTTGGCCCTCGCGTGGGCTTCCCTTTGCGTAGGGGCACCAACGAGGATTAGTCGGAACCTTGTGTGGTTCCGGATACCTCGGTAAAAATATCGGCGTCATCCACGAGAGTTTGCTTCTCTACTTAGCTCTTTACATTCCGCATTTATATTAAGCATTTAAGTTTCAATCTTGTAGTCATACTTATTTAGTGTAGATTGAAACTTAGCCTTTGCGGTAGAGATAGCAACACTTAGACAAAACCTAGATTGCACTCTCTAGTTTGATTATTTGCATAGGTTTTGCTGTAGGGATTTAATTGTGGTCTAGTTTAGTAAAAGTTTTAGAAGTCCTAATTCACCCCCCCCCCCCTCTTAGGCGTCACCCGTTTCCTACAAGTGGTATCGGAGCCCGGTTTGGCTCATTTGAAACGCTTTAGCTTCACCGCTAAAAGAGCCGACACCTTTTAGAGGAAGGGATGGATATCCATAGGCCACCACACTTCGACGGCACTAACTTCCCATATTATAGTGCTAGAATGGCTTGTTACCTAGAGGTCGTTGATCTAGGTGTTTGGAGAGTCACTCATGACGAGATGAAACCCCTCAAGAATCCCGAGAAACCCACCACGAGTGAGGAAAAAGAAATTCATTTAAATGCTAGAGCCAAAAATTGCTTGTATGAATCTCTTAGCATGGATATTTTTAATCAAGTATTTACCTTGAAAACTGCTAATGAGATTTGGCTAAAATTGCATGAGCTCCATGACGGCACATCCAATGTCCGTGAGCAAAAACATTGCCTAGTCTTAAATGAGTATAATTCTTTTGCTATGAAAGATGATGAGCTTGTTAGAGACATGTATTCTCATTTGAATCTAATTATCAATGAGCTCAATTCGATTGGCATTAATAAGCTAGGTGATGCGGATATTGTGAGGAAGATTATCTCCCTGCTACCACAACAAAGATATGGGAGCATCATCACCATCCTTCACAACATAGAGGACTTGAGCAACATGACCCCGACCATTGTGATTGGGAAAATCGCGGCTTTTGAGATGTCGCGAAAAATGAGTCGGGGAGAGGAGCCAACTCCCTCAAAACCATATGCTTTTGCATGTGATGAAAGGAAGGGCAAAAAGAAGGCTCCCACTACAACTTCCTCAAGTGAAGAAGAGGAAGAAGAAGAAAGTGATGATGATGAAGATAATCAACCATGCACATCATCCTCCGAGGACGAAGAAACAATCTGACGCGTCGGAAAGGTAATGAGGATGATTCGCAAGATTAATCTAATGGGTGTACCCCTGCAGGTCGAGGATCTTCTCTTTAACATTGACAGGAAAAAGCAAAGGAAGAGAGGATGCTTCGCATGTGGGGAGAAGGGCCACTTCAGGGACAACTGTCCAAATATGGCCAAACCCAAAAATGAGAGGAGCAAAGGCAAGGCGCTAACAAGTGTTAGAACTTGGGATGATTCTTCAAGTGAAGATGAACCTCCAAGGACGCGCAGCCACCGATCCTCATCACGCTCATCACGGTCATCACACAAATGCCTTATGGCAAGAGGTAACAAAAGCATTCCATCCTCTAGTGATGAAAGTAGTAGTAATGATGAAGGTGAGGGAAAGCCCTCTGTAGATGAAAGTAGTAGTAATGATGAAGTTAGCTAGCTCCCAAGAAGCTATTGAAAATTTGCTAGAGAAAATGGAAATTCTTAGCATACACAATAATGAGCTAACTACTAAGCTAGAAAACATTGGTAGCACCCCAGCAGCATTTTTAGTTGAAATACCTGAAATAATTAAGAAAGATGCTTCTACTTCCTGCTTTGATTTAATTGATGATTCTAACCCCTGCAACCAAGTCGTTGTTGAGAATATTATTGTAGAGACATGTTCGGATGAGGTTGCAAGGGAAAATGAACAATTAAAGCAAGAAGTGGCTCGCCTTGGCAAGGCTTTGTATGACAAGAAAGGCAAAGCCAAACAAATCCGACCTCCACAGGATAACACCAATGTGGGAGTGAACAAGCCTGTAGAGGGAGAAACGGTGATTTGTAGGCTATGCCACATGGAAGGCCACAAGTCTTTCCAATGCAAGGCGATGACCGGGGATAAACAAAGGCAAAAGCCATCAAGCAAAATCTCCAACACCTACAAGGTGAACAAAAAGGATGCTACACCATATTTGATCAAAAAGAAAAAGAATGGAAATGTGATAGCAATCAAGGCCAACAAGCAAGCCAACAAAGGAAAAGGGGCCAAACGCATCTGGGTGCCAAAGGAGATAATTTCAACCATGAAAAGCACCAAGAAGGTTTGGATCCCGAAAGGGAAGTGAGTGGACCAAAGGTCTTCGGGAAATTTGGAGACTTGGCAAATTTGGGATGTATATCATGGGATACATCATATTGGATCAAGTTTATTGCCAAGTGGGTTAGTAAAAATTTTGGACCCAAATTTCCCACCCATGACTAAGGTAACTAGTTTTATTGTATTCTTCATTTTTAGATATGTGTATCTATTTACCTTTTATCTAGTTTACCTTTCTTGCCTAGTATTACATTTGTTATGTACTTTTGTTTAAAATCATGCATACTAGGTAAAACATATGGTAGGATTGCTTGTTTTTAATTCATATACTTAAGCAAACCTACATGGCTTAAAATGTTTATTTAAGCACGGCACATAGCTTTTATATCACACCATAGTAAATGATGCATCAATTGAAAATTTTGATTTCTACAAGTTGTATCATTTAACCTATATGTGCCAAAGTTAGGATTATAGATAATTTACCCCTCTTGATATCAAATCAAAGTGCATGTCTCCTACAAGTATTCAAAACTTGTATGCACACCTTTAGGGGGAGGTTACTCTATAATCTAACACTTTGAGACTAACACCTTTTCAAGTCTATTTCATGTGATAGTCTCATTGTAAGGAAAATAAGGTCCCCGGAGAAAGACAACAATCTTCCACTGCAAAATCTCCAAGAACTCTCATGTCTCTCAAGCTAACCACTGACTTTCAATTGGTATATTTTGAGACTACTTTCAGTATCATTTACATGACTTCTCCAAAATTTGATTAGACTATATTTCATATCATATGCTTCCATGTTGCAAAAATGCATAAGTAGTTAACTCATATTCTGTTACCTATGCATAAGGGAAGTTAGTGTTTTCAAATCATGTCTTGCACCTCTAATTTTCACATGCTTTTTCCTAAGTAGAGGATCTCTGTCAGGGGGAGTATTTCTTCATCTCTAAAAAAAAGGGGGAGAAACTTCTTTCTAAAGAGAACACTCATTTAGGGGGAGTTCCTTTCAACTGGTATCATTCATATGGTTTATTTTAATATCCTTCTAGTGATATCATTTGATACAATTCTTGTTGAGGGCAAGCTTTTATTTACTTCCTACATGCTTTTAATGTCTTCCTTTTCGGTGGTTGATGCCAAAGGGGGAGAAGTTTAGGGACCAAAGCAATGAAAACTATATCAAACACCAAACACCACCAATTTAAAATTTTATATCTACAAATGGTTTTTCCAGTGGTTTTGGTTATTTGGTCCAAAAATAGGAAGTAAGTGAATTATGGAGTTAGGGGGAGGCTTAAGTCCATAATTTCATATTGTGGGGACAATCATACATCTTAGCAAGTAGATTGCATATTTTAATTCAAACACTTGTATTATTTGCTTGCTTTGGTTGTGTTGTCATCAATCACCAAAAAGGGGGAGATTGTAAGGAAAATGGACCCCGGGCCATTTGGCTAATTGAGTTTTGGTGTTTGATGATTAACACAAACCTGTGGACTAATATGTTTGCCAGTGTTTATTATTGTAGTTCACAGGATGCGAAGAGAATTGGACCAAGGCAAAGAGGATGCAACACCTCAAAAGAAGACATAAAAAGATGCGTAGGAGTCCAATACTCAAGAACAAAAGAAGCCCGAAGAAATCAGCAAAGGAATCCAAGAAACGGGCTGTCAGCCAGTGCCTGGTGGCGCACCGGACATTGATGTCCGGTGTGCACCGGACTGTCCGGCGAGGCACCGGACAGTCTGCGCGGAGAGGCCACAGACAGGCGCTCTCTGGCTGTAGCACCGGACTATCCGGTGTGCACCGGACTGTTCGGTGTGCACCGGACTGTCCGGTGTGCCACAGGCAGACGACAACGGTCGGATCCAACGGTCGACTGCTACAGGCGCTAATGGTCGGCTGACGTGGCGTGCACCGGACACTGCACAGTAGATGTCCGGTGGTGCACCGGACTGTCCGGTGCACCCGACGACAGAAAGCTGCTGCTTTCTGTCCAACGGCTAGTTTGGGGTGTGGAGGCTATAAATACCACCCCAACCGGCCATTCTCAAGTGTGAGAGCCCAAGCAACATACCAAGACACATAGTGCATATTTCCAAGTGCTCAAACACCCAAGTGCTTAATAGAATCACTCGGTGATTAGCGTAGGTGCTTTGCGAAGTGCTTAGGTTAGTTAGACCGCTTTAGCGCTTGCTCTAGGTGAACCCTAGTTAGTTGAGTGAGTTTTGTAAAACCACACAACCCCTCGGCTCTTGCGTGAGTCGTTGTAATTGTATCGAGTGGGGCGAGAGTCTTGCGAGACCGTGACAACCGCGTTTGTGTCACGGCCGCCACCGTGTACCGGAGGGAACGAGGCCCGCGGCGTTTCGGCCGGAAGCTCGATAGTGGAGACGACGGGGAGCGTCCGAGAGGAGCCAGAAGCGGAGCACCACTTGCGCGTGGAGAAGGCCCGCGGCTCTCTACGGAGTTACTCGACCGTGGTGCTTGGCCCTCGCGTGGGCTTCCCTTTGCATAGGGGCACCAACGAGGATTAGTCAGAACCTTGCGTGGTTCCGGATACTTCGGTAAAAATACCGGCGTCATCCACGAGAGTTTGCTTCTCTACTTAGCTCTTTACATTCCACATTTATATTAAGCATTTAAGTTTCAATCTTGTAGTCATACTTATTTAGTGTAGATTGAAACTTAGCCTTTGCGGTAGAGATAGCAACACTTAGACAAAACCTAGATTGCACTCTCTAGTTTGATTATTTGCATAGGTTTTGCTCTAGGGATTTAATTGTGGCCTAGTTTAGTAAAAGTTTTAGAAGTCCTAATTCACCCCCCCCCTCTTAGGCGTCACCCGTTTCCTACAAGTGGTATCGGAGCCCGGTTTGGCTCATTTGAAACGCTTTAGCTTCACCGCTAAAAGAGCCGACGCCTTTTAGAGGAAGGGATGGATATCCATAGGCCACCACACTTCGACGGCACTAACTTCCCATATTATAGTGCTAGAATGGCTTGTTACCTAGAGGTCGTTGATCTAGGTGTTTGGAGAGTCACTCATGACGGGATGAAACCCCTCAAGAATCCCGAGAAACCCACCACAAGTGAGGAAAAAGAAATTCATTTAAATGCTAGAGCCAAAAATTGCTTGTATGAATCTCTTAGCATGGATATTTTTAATCAAGTATTTACCTTGAAAACTGCTAATGAGATTTGGCTAAAATTGCATGAGCTCCATGACGGCACATCCAATGTCCGTGAGCAAAAACATTGCCTAGCCTTAAATGAGTATAATTCTTTTGCTATGAAAGATGATGAACTTGTTAGAGACATGTATTCTCATTTGAATCTAATTATCAATGAGCTCAATTCGATTGGCATTAATAAGCTAGGTGATGCGGATATTGTGAGGAAGATTATCTCCCTGCTACCACAACAAAGATATGGGAGCATCATCACCATCCTTCACAACATGGAGGACTTGAGCAACATGACCCCGACCATTGTGATTGGGAAAATCGCGGCTTTTGAGATGTCGCGAAAAATGAGTCGGGGAGAGGAGCCAACTCCCTCAAAACCATATGCTTTTGCATGTGATGAAAGGAAGGGCAAAAAGAAGGCTCCCACTACAAGTTCCTCAAGTGAAGAAGAGAAAGAAGAAGAAAGTGATGATGATGAAGATAATCAACCATGCACATCATCCTCCGAGGACGAAGAAATAATCTGACGCGTCAGAAAGGTAATGAGGATGATTCACAAGATTAATCTAATGGGTGTACCCCTGCAGGTCGAGGATCTTCTCTTTAACATTGACAGGAAAAAGCAAAGGAAGAGAGGATGCTTCGCATGTGGGGAGAAGGGCCACTTCAGGGACAACTGTCCAAATATGGCCAAACCCAAAAATGAGAGGAGCAAAGGCAAGGCGCTAACAAGTGTTAGAACTTGGGATGATTCTTCAAGTGAAGATGAACCTCCAAGGACGCGCAGCCACCGATCCTCATCACGCTCATCACGGTCATCACACAAATGCCTTATGGCAAGAGGTAACAAAAGCATTCCATCCTCTAGTGATGAAAGTAGTAGTAATGATGAAGGTGAGGGAAAGCCCTCTGTAGATGAGCTTGCGGAAGCCGTAGAATTTTTCCAGGATGTTTGCACTAAGCAAAAAGCTCAACTTAAAACTTTGAAAAATAAGTTGGTTAGCTCTCAAAATGATTACAAAGGTTTGCTTGAAAAATTTGAAACTTTTGCAAACTTAAATAGTGAGCTATCAACTAAAATTGAGCTATTGGAATCTAGTGCTCCATCCACTGCTACCGATGATAGCCTTATTAAAAAGAATGAAAAACTTAAGGCTAAGTTAGCTAGCTCCCAAGAAGCTATTGAAAATTTGCTAGAGAAAATGGAAATTCTTAGCATACACAATAATGAGCTAACTACTAAGCTAGAAAACATTGGTAGCACCCCAGCAGCATTTTTAGTTGAAATACCTGAAATAATTAAGAAAGATGCTTCTACTTCCTGCTTTGATTTAATTGATGATTCTAACCCCTGCAACCAAGTCGTTGTTGAGAATATTATTGTAGAGACATGTTCGGATGAGGTTGCAAGGGAAAATGAACAATTAAAGCAAGAAGTGGCTCGCCTTGGCAAGGCTTTGTATGACAAGAAAGGCAAAGCCAAACAAATTCGACCTCCACAGGATAACACCAATGTGGGAGTGAACAAGCCTGTAGAGGGAGAAACGGTGATTTGTAGGCTATGCCACATGGAAGGCCACAAGTCTTTCCAATGCAAGGCGATGACCGGGGATAAACAAAGGCAAAAGCCATCAAGCAAAATCTCCAACACCTACAAGGTGAACAAAAAGGATGCTACACCATATTTGATCAAAAAGAAAAAGAATGGAAAGGTGATAGCAATCAAGGCCAACAAGCAAGCCAACAAAGGAAAAGGGGCCAAACGCATCTGGGTGCCAAAGGAGATAATTTCAACCATGAAAAGCACCAAGAAGGTTTGGATCCCGAAAGGGAAGTGAGTGGACCAAAGGTCTTCGGGAAATTTGGAGACTTGGCAAATTCGGGATGTATATCATGGGATACATCATATTGGATCAAGTTTATTGCCAAGTGGGTTAGTAAAAATTTTGGACCCAAATTTCCCACCCATGACTAAGGTAACTAGTTTTATTGTATTCTTCGTTTTTAGATATGCGTATCTATTTACCTTTTATCTAGTTTACCTTTCTTGCCTAGTATTACATTTGTTATGTACTTTTGTTTAAAATCATGCATACTAGGTAAAACATATGGTAGGATTGCTTGTTTTTAATTCATATACTTAAGCAAACCTACATGGCTTAAAATGTTTATTTAAGCACGGCACATAGCTTTTATATCACACCATAGTAAATGATGCATCAATTGAAAATTTTGATTTCTACAAGTTGTATCATTTAACCTATATGTGCCAAAGTTAGGATTATAGATAATTTACCCCTCTTGATATCAAATCAAAGTGCATGTCTCCTACAAGTATTCAAAACTTGTATCCACACCTTTAGGGGGAGGTTACTCTATAATCTAACACTTTGAGACTAACACCTTTTCAAGTCTATTTCATGTGATAGTCTCATTGTAAGGAAAATAAGGTCCCCGGAGAAAGACAACAATCTTCCACTGCAAAATCTCCAAGAACTCTCATGTCTCTCAAGCTAACCACTGACTTTCAATTGGTATCTTTTGAGACTACTTTCAGTATCATTTACATGACTTCTCCAAAATTTGATTAGACTATATTTCATATCATATGCTTCCATGTTGCAAAAATGCATAAGTAGTTAACTCATATTCTGTTACCTATGCATAAGGGAAGTTAGTGTTTTCAAATCATGTCTTGCACCTCTAATTTTCACATGCTTTTTCCTAAGTAGAGGATCTCTGTCAGGGGGAGTATTTCTTCATCTCTAAAAAAAGGGGGAGAAACTTCTTTCTAAAGAGAACACTCATTTAGGGGGAGTTCCTTTCAACTGGTATCATTCATATGGTTTATTTTAATATCCTTCTAGTGATATCATTTGATACAATTCTTGTTGAGGGCAAGCTTTTATTTACTTCCTACATGCTTTTAATGTCTTCCTTTTCGGTGGTTGATGCCAAAGGGGGAGAAGTTTAGGGACCAAAGCAATGAAAACTATATCAAACACCAAACACCACCAATTTAAAATTTTATATCTACAAATGGTTTTTCCAGTGGTTTTGGTTATTTGGTCCAAAAATAGGAAGTAAGTGAATTATGGAGTTAGGGGGAGGCTTAAGTCCATAATTTCATATTGTGGGGACAATCATACATCTTAGCAAGTAGATTGCATATTTTAATTCAAACACTTGTATTATTTGCTTGCTTTGGTTGTGTTGTCATCAATCACCAAAAAGGGGGAGATTGTAAGGAAAATGGACCCCGGGCCATTTGGCTAATTGAGTTTTGGTGTTTGATGATTAACACAAACCTGTGGACTAATATGTTTGCCAGTGTTTATTATTGTAGTTCACAGGATGCGAAGAGAATTGGACCAAGGCAAAGAGGATGCAACACCTCAAAAGAAGACATAAAAAGATGCGTAGGAGTCCAATACTCAAGAACAAAAGAAGCCCGAAGAAATCAGCAAAGGAATCCAAGAAACGGGCTGTCAGCCAGTGCCTGGTGGTGCACCGGACATTGATGTCCGGTGTGCACCGGACAGTCTGCGCGGAGAGGCCACAGACAGGCGCTCTCTGGCTGTAGCACCGGACTGTCCGGTGTGCACCGGACTGTCCGGTGTGCCACAGGCAGACGGCAACGGTCGGATCCAACGGTCGACCGCTACAGGCGCCAATGGTCGGCTGACGTGGCGTGCACCGGACACTGCACAGTAGATGTCCGGTGGTGCACCGGACTGTCCGGTGCACCCGACGACAGAAAGCTGCTGCTTTCTGTCCAACGGCTAGTTTGGGGTGTGGAGGCTATAAATACCACCCCAACCGGCCATTCTCAAGTGTGAGAGCCCAAGTAACATACCAAGACACATAGTGCATATTTCCAAGTGCTCAAACACCCAAGTGCTTAATAGAATCACTCGGTGATTAGCGTAGGTGCTTTGCGAAGTGCTTAGGTTAGTTAGACCGCTTTAGCGCTTGCTCTAGGTGAACCCTAGTTAGTTGAGTGAGTTTTGTAAAACCACACAACCCCTCGGCTCTTGCGTGAGTCGTTGTAATTGTACCGAGTGGGGCGAGAGTCTTGCGAGACCGTGACAACCGCGTTTGTGTCACGACCGCCACCGTGTACCGGAGGGAACGAGGCCCGTGGCGTTTCGGCCGGAAGCTCGATAGTGGAGACGGCGGGGAGCGTCCGAGAGGAGCCGGAAGCGGAGCACCACTTGCGCGTGGAGAAGGCCCGCGGCTCTCTACGGAGTTACTCGACCGTGGTGCTTGGCCCTCGCGTGGGCTTCCCTTTGCGTAGGGGCACCAACGAGGATTAGTCGGAACCTTGCGTGGTTCCGAATACCTCGGTAAAAATACCGGCGTCATCCACGAGAGTTTGCTTCTCTACTTAGCTCTTTACATTCGGCATTTATATTAAGCATTTAAGTTTCAATCTTGTAGTCATACTTATTTAGTGTAGATTGAAACTTAGCCTTTGCGGTAGAGATAGCAACACTTAGACAAAACCTAGATTGCACTCTTTAGTTTGATTATTTGCATAGGTTTTGCTCTAGGGATTTAATTGTGGCCTAGTTTAGTAAAAGTTTTAGAAGTCCTAATTCACCCCCCCTCTTAGGCGTCACCCGTTTCCTACAACCTGGATCCTCTCCTTACGCCTATAAAAGGAAGGACCAGGGCCCTCTTACAGAGGGTTGGCCCACGCGGAGGAGGACGGGACGGCGCTCGCGCAAGGCCGCTCGCTTCGACTCCCGCGTGGACGCTTGTATCCCCCTACTGCAAGCGCACCCTACTCAGGCGCGGGGCTAACACGAAGGCCGCGGGATCCGCTCTCTCACACGCCTGCCTCCCTCCGGCTGCCTCCTTTCCCCCCTTCGCGTTCCGCCTAGCGTCGACCCATTTGGGCTGGGGCACGCGGCGACAATTCACTCGTCGGTCCAGGGCCCCCCGGGTTTCGAAACACTGACAATATTCTATTTTTTTTTATTTCAACATTTAAATACTAATATAGCTCCCTTCTATATTTAGTACGTTTATTCCCATTCCCGACTCTTCTTTCTCATTTCCATTCCCACGTGCATCCCACGCCTAACTAAAATTAAATTAAAAAACACAAATATGGCCCCAATGGGATTCGAACCCACGACCCCTCAAGCAAATGTGCTCGTAGCTACCACTACACCACATGTGTGTTTATATCAATATTTGTTACAGTAAAAATATCTACTACATCTCTCCCAAATCTCACCTGCTATCCTTGCACAATGTGTAGTAGTAGATAATTATCAACGTGATTACTGAATTATATTTTTGGACGGAGGCAGTAGTATTTAAAGAAGAGCCTTGCATGCAATTTCTTTTGTTTTTATAATATTTTCAACTTCAATTCCTTTTTTATATGTGTGACATTTATTCTCCGTAATATTTTTTCCATAGATCTGACTTGTAAGTCATTTTCATAAACCAACGCCAAAGATGAATCCATGTTTCTTACTTGGAAACCCCGAACAAACACCACTGACTGGAGGCGCTCGCGTTGGCGTTGCTCATCGACGACGAGAAGAAGCTTGGTGACTGCCAGTTCGACCTCTGGAAGCAGTCCTACGTGTCCGCATGCGCCGCTGTGTTCGACAAGCTCCGGCGCAGCCGCCGCTTGGACGTGGTCCAGAGCGGCTGCACCGCGCTGTCCATCTTCAAACAGGGGGACCTCATGGTCGTCCCCAACGCTGGCGACTCTCGGGTTGTTCTAGGCACCACATCCGACGACGGCGCTGTCACGCTGTCCAGCTCATCATCCATCTGAAGCTCAACCTGCCACGTAAGTCGCTACTGGCCGGCCATGAATTCTTGTGCGCTGGGACGACGGCCGTTGCTGACGTTGTGTGAGTGTCCTCGAACAAGATGTATGTAGAGGAGTAGCACATCCGTGGTGCAATGACTAGGTGTACTACCTCGCTGATGAGCCTGGGGTGCACTTCGTTTGGAAGCCCAGACAAGAGTTATCGGTACTCGCCATGTCGTGCGCGTTCGACGACTACTATATCAAGGTATGTGGTGTCATCTTGGCGCTAGAGGTGACGCAGAGGAGGACCGACAGAAATGACCACTTGCCATCGTCAGGGTAGCTTTTGTGCCGGCTTGCCTTTAATTCTCTTCGCAGACACTTGCCTTTTTTTGTTTAAGCAAGCGTGTATGGTGGTGCGTACCTGATGACTGACAATGTACGAGGGAATTTGTACTGGTAGGTGTGGCACGTGCTCTTCAATGATGAGACCATGCAAATCGTGGCATATATCGAAGTCTGCATGATACTGATGGTTGCAATGTAGTAGTGAAACAACTAAATTAAAATAACAAAAATTATGTATGACCAGGATTACTAATGGATTATGAAACATTTTCTTATAACAATATAAGGCACATTTTGTATATAAGTTATCATGTTATTATATATTCCCGTTACAACGTACGGACACTCACTTAGTGCACAATGAAGCGCGCCCAAGGGCGCGCCAACTACTAGTTAACTTGTTGCTGGGCAGGAGGCGGTGTCAGGTTTCCTCCATTTACCAGAGAATTTATGTTAAAATGGAATGTGTTATCTTCGCTAGAGTCGTGATAGCCTGATATGAACAATGGTGAAGTTGTCATGGTCCAATAGGAACACCGCAACCTCTCTAAGCCCGTATCTCCTACTCACACAAATCTCTGGGGTGAAACGATCGGTAGACACTAAAACCATTTTCGTTTTCATATCTTTTCTCGGAAATAAGATCGAAAACGGTAACTCCAGAAACGAAAACGACATCAGTAATTCGGAAACGAAAGTTCGGTAAGAAAATTACACCGGTTACGATCGCAATCTAAAATTCGGTCGGTAAAAATTGTAACATGTACCCTCAATTAACTTTAAAAATTCACGCAAGTCATACATTCATATAAATTAGTAATAATATAGAAGGTACGAGGTCACAATAAATATATAAGGTAAGAAGTGCACAATAATAAAATCATTATTACGTATTTAAATAAAGTAGAATCAAAATGTGCATAATGATATGACACTTACATTCTATTTGTACTCATACTACTTGGCATATTCAATATAATTAGTGTCCTCTGAGTCTTTCTTAAGTTCTCGTACAAATTATGAATATATGTATCAAGAGTATTAATAAGTAAGAAAACATAAATAAGATTTATAAAAGTTTCAAACGATTCTAAACTATATATCATTAGATAGATATTGATTTTAAGAAAATAATAAAATTAGTTTCATAATTTTTAAGCCAAGATCAATTTATTATGAATTTATAAATGTTACTTCAGATTTAATATTTTTTTTGAAAAATACCGAATTTATTACCGACGGTAAAATACCGAATAAAAATGGTAATTTCCTGAAACGGTCGGAAAAAAACGTAAACCGTTTCCGTTTTCGATTTTTTCTACCGATTTCGTTCCCGTATTTTCGATAACTGTTTCCATTTAGACCTAAATTTCGGTAAAACTTCTAAAATAATTTCCGATATCTGAAAATTACCATTTCCGTTTTTATCATACGTATATCTCTAAAGGCCCGGCTGACCGAGAACCCTCTCGACGAACCCCTTGGGATATGGCTTCCATGCGGGGTGGACGCTGTCGCCAAGGAGTGCGAAGAAGAGACGACAACTCAAAGCAAAGCTAGAGTCTAGTGCCCTGTTCGCTGCGGCTTTAATCCGACTACGGCTGCGGCTTCTACAGTATTTTTCTCTCTATAGATTGCAGCTGCAGCAGTCCAAACGGCTTTAATCCAGCCGCAGCGAACAGCCTGTAGCTCTCTGGCTCCCCGCGTTTCCGAGGCCACTGGACCGGCCACTGCTGCTTGCAGTGGGCCGCTGGGCCTATTAATCTGTAGTGGGCCGTTGGGCCTATTACGCCTACCGGTGCTGCCAGGCGGGCAGCTCCGATGGTCCCACTACCTCGCATCCACGCCGTCAATCTGTCAGCCCCCATGCCACGTGCTTGTACGCTCCCGTCCCGTTCCTCCCACCGCCATGCGGGCCCAGCGTCGGCATCATTCTCCGCGCGCGCTCACGACACGAGCCACACCACACCCACTGGCCACTGCAAACGACGCGACGACGAGACGATATGAAGAGCGAGGAGTAAGAGAAACCAACCAAAACCACGGGAAGGAGACGAGACGGGGGGAAAAACACTGCGCAGGCACAGGCAGGGAGAGACGTAAAGCCGCCGCTTCGTGCGCGTCGACGTCACCTCGCCGCCGGGGCCCGTCTCGCCGCGGGGTCCCTTAGAGCTCCCTTCCGTCGCCGGACGGATCGGGAAGCGACGACCTGAGGGGACTGGCTGGGATGGCCGGGAAGAAGCGCAAGGCGGAGGCGGCACGCCTGGAGGAGACGGACCGGGCGCTCTACGGGGCCTTCCGGGGCGCCGCCAACTCGCTCTCGCAGCTCTACACGCTCGGCATGGGCGCGCAGAAGGCCTCCTTCCACGCCGGCGAACGCCACGCCATGGTACGTCCACGGACCACGGCACATCTCCCTCCCTCTTCTCCCCAGGCGGCGGATTGCGGTACCTGTTGGTTGTCGTTCCACGGTGGTAGTGGCAGAGATTTGCGAACTGGCGGAGGCCAATTCGGGCCTATCCGCTTTTGGGCGCTTTGTCAGTCTGCGTGGTGTGAATTCCTGTGTTTTAGGCTCGATTGGTTGGGAATTCCGGTGCCGACTTCTCCTCTACTGGGAGGGGGGATTGGATTTCTCAAGTCCAGTTCGATACTGATTTCGATTTGTTGTTTGCGATGCCAAAGGTTATGATGTCAGTAGCAAGTATGCATGTTACGTCCCGACGCAAGTTCTGACTGAATTTCCTGGATGGATGGATAGGCTGAGCATGGTTAGTTTCGATCCACGTCCAGTGCCAACCTTTCCTGGGATTAATGTTTATTCGTACTTGATGCCTAGCTCATCCTGTTCGTATTCAATGTCACACCTCCAACAAAACTGATTGATAAAAGAATCACTGTTGTATTGCCATTTGGAGTCATTCCGCTTGGAATTTTACCAGCTCTAATTGCTGCTCCTTCTCTAATTAGCTGCTTCCGTGTTACTTTAGCCTTTTCCGTTCTGAGTGGAAGCGGCTGTGGGCGTCTTACTTTGTGCTTTGCAACTTGCAAGGCTCAGATTAGCCTTGGTTAGGTTCAGAGGGATGGTGTGCAATCGGAAAGCTGGTGGGAGGGGCTAGAGACTTTACTTTTGGGGCAGCTTACTTAAGCAGTAGTACCAAGGATGCATCCTTTTTCAAACCTCACTTTGCTTGTGCACTGCTATATGGAAGTCTCGCCATTCAGTGTACTACTGTACTGTTCCAGTCAGAGATTGCAGTACTTGATTTCTATGATAGGTGTTGTTCTGTGGTCCACATTGTTTTATTGTTAGGTAAGAAGTTAACATTTATTTTTCAGACACAACAAGTAAGCTTTGGTAGTGCAATATTGTATCTAAACGTGTATGCATATTTATTAGACTAAATCTCCTCTTCTTATCTCATCAAATGGATAGTCCGGTATACCCTCGTACAACCGGAAACTAGTGAACGCATTGGAATTTTCAGTAGTGGCATCTAGTTGACAACTTAGTATTCACTTCCTCATGTGCATAACCAACCTCATAGAGCCTAAGCTGTCTCTAGCCCCTGATTGCCAGCGGCTGTCATCTCACCAAGTGTCATCACCTGGAGACTAGGAAAAACTGCAGATGCCTCCAGCCCTCCTCCAGCATCCCACAAGATGGTGTGAGTTCCAAGTTCCAACAAAACAGATGCAACATTCCACTATGCGCATGCCACATAATAGCATTATACATTGCCTAAGTTCTAGGCTTTCAGCTAGTTCATTGCAATGCATTGAAGCACAATACGTTCTTGAGGTACATAGCCAGGTTGTCTACAAATTGTGATTAGAATTAAATAGGTAGAGGTAGAAAAAACAGTGCAGTTATTTCTATGAGTGAGTACATGATTTCACACTTCTACAACTGGTGACGATTGTGCCCTCTAGTAGCATGATTTTAGCTTTTTCACAGAACTATCTGTGAATTTGGAATCTGGAGCATGCTCTTGCCTCAATTTTTTAGTCCAAACTGCATTTACCTAAAATTAATGACCATGCTGATCTTTGCTCATTGTTGTTATTTATCCATCTTCTGTAGGCTATATCATCTCTCTATGTGTGTTAAAAATTTTATTTAATATGTCACACCGTTTGAAAACCAGTTAGCAGGTGTGAGATTTACATAACATGGTTTCTGATAATGCCTTGACGTTCCAATCTGTGGATGGTGTAGGGCATTTGAGTTTTTCTTTTTGACATAATAACCAGGGTGCCGTTTTCCATGTACTGGAATTAACGCCAAACTCAATACTAACTATTAAGTTGCTACTTAATGCCAAACTCAATACTAACTATTAAGTTGCCACTACCCCATGTACTCACATTTGTTTCTTTTGCTCTGTTTTTTGTAAGATGCAAATAATGTTTTTTTGTCTCGATCATGGACCTTTCCATGAAAATGCACTGATTGTAGGCAGACAATGTTCATCCATACTACTAGTATCAGTATTGGTATCTCTTATTTCTTTTCAGCGCCCCCAACCACCATCACTAGTTCACTACACACACATACACCCCGTTTACTAATAAAATTCTATTTTATTTGGTTGATTCAGGAAAAACTTTATGAATGGATCCTGAGGCAGCACGAAAATGGTTTGAGGCTAACAGTTGCTGATGTAGCCTCCCATATCCAGGTAAGTTTGCAATCGTTCCTTGATATGTTTCTATCCAAATTGAGAATAGAAACTCAGGTAAAAAACCTGCATATATTGCCATTTCATAGGTCATGATTAGTTCTAAATTGTGTGCTACTGACTTGTTGCCTTAATGAACAATAGTTTATGACAAATGAGATGAGATGAACTTGTTGTTCTTGAGACTTAACTTCGATCCTGTTCCTATCCTCTGATTATTTTCTTTGCCTTTTTACATCTCCAGCCATAGCATGTTTGCATACAGTTTCACCATTGTTCTTCCTTTTGCGCATATTCAGGCAAAGAATGATTACACACTTATGTATCATCTGTGTGTAGCATGAGATTCAGTATGGAGGTGACAATGCATCAGCCTCTCCAAGGTCACAATACCCTAGCCAAAGCACTGCACCGACAATGCACATTCCCAACACAAGCAACCAGCAACCATCGCCAAGCTTATTTGCTCCAGGAAACCCTGGGTTGACACAGTCCAAGAATTCCATGGTCTTTTCAAGCGCATTATCCAGCCCCATCCGGCGGAGCCTGCAACCTTACCACCTAGAGCAGGACGGGGATGCAGGGTACTTTGCGAACGGTGCAAGCCGCGACGTGAACCCCACGGCTTCGAATGATTCGTCCATGGACATGCACTCGGACAGCCCAGCTCATGACTCCTACTGAGCAGCTCCCTCCATGGAACCAACCGCAAGAACAGCGCTTCAAGTGGAAGAAGTCTGCTGTCACAGCCTCCCAGGCCTAGTAGTAATATTCAATTTAACACCTTCCATAGCCTCTCTTACACTAAGCGTGTGATGTCTTGTGTTGTTACTACTACTTACCACTTGTTGCTTTGCGAGAATTATGTAATTTGCATGTACTATACTGTACCATTTGATTTATCTGTGCATATTACTGCTGTTGGTACGTGACAAGTGCAGGAAACAAACCACTGGAAAGAATTAACAGCTTGGACAGTTTGTGAGGTGATCTTGATTTATCTGTTGCCGCTGCTGTCATTCGTTTTTGTTGAGACGGAAACTGCATAAATGTAGCTGCTGGTGTTGGATTGTGGTGAATCAAGGCAGCAGCCAAATTAAAAACCACATGACTGCTGTGCTTTCTCATGTGTTGTAACTGATAATGTATTGTTATGACGATCCATGACGATGAGACTGCACTGGTGTCGACGGCACATAATGTAGCTGTTTGAGCGTGGTTGTAATCGAGAGATAATGATTGAACTGTGATTTTGAATTTTCATTGATTAACCTCATATTTATACATGTTAAATCGTCGTCCATAGATCAGACGGTGTTTGCTCCGAAGCATCCCTCTCGAACACATCCATCGATCCGTGAGATTAGATCCACCCTTGTGATACGTGTGACGAGATCACTTGAGTGTGATAATGTCCAGCGAGGCAGCGACTAAAGCTTAGTCAGGAAGTTTAGTCTCTAGTTCTAGAGATTAAAAGTAGTCAAAAAGCATTATATAAATAGTAAGGATCCAAATACTCCTTAATATTCTTCTGTAATTAGTGCAACTGAAATAAAGAAAGGGAAAAAAGGCGAAATTAATATGGTTTAGTCATTTTTAGTCATCATTTGAGGCCGTTCCTGACTTTTCGGGGGCCAGTGCAAAATCCGATATGAATGCCCCATCCACACACAAATATATATAATTGTACATGTAGTATCGAATATTTGATGTATAAAATTATTATGCACTGTTTTGAAGTTTATAAGATAACAAATGTAAAATATAGCAAAAACACTTGTTATCTGATATCATTAAAAATATCTTCTAACATTTTATGATACAAAGTCATCGCTTATATCATTGAGATCAATCCCATCCAACAACTTTTTTTCGATATATAGAATTGTCGAGCCATTTAACCTCTCTTGAGTTATTGTTGACCATAAATAGTTCACAAAAATTTTTCAATTTTAAAAAGCTTCTCTCTGCCAATACAATCATCATGTGTATAGTAAATAATACTCTCTCTATATCAAAACAGAATTTGTTTTACTTCTTTAGTGGATTCATCATTATATAGTTGAATATAAACATAAAAATCAAGAGCTAAAGCAAATATTATTTTGAAACGGATGGATTATTCGATAAGTAATTGAGACATTAGTTTAACAATCTAAACGAGACTGATCGATAGCGCATCGCTCTTTGCGTATTTGTGCCTAGAATAGATAGGTTTAACAGAAAAAAGTGCTAGCGTCCAGTGGCTAGGGGGACCCTCTGTTTTTTGGGGCCCGGTGCGGCCATACCCTCGCACCCTCTCAGGTACGACCCTGCCTTTGAGGGACTAGAGATTAAAAGAGCTTAAACCCTATTTCAATCTCACCGTTTGACAATTTATAGGCTAAATGAGACTAAAATGTAGGGACTAAGTCTTTCAAACTAAATGGGGCCTTCGTTATACGCTATTGAACTCCTCAAAAACCTAGTAAAAATAGGGGGGGTGATATATGGCATTTTAGATTAGGAAGAATTGAATCTATACTATTAAAAGATTGCAACTTTAGATCTATACCATTAAAATATTTATTACATCAGCACCCCTAATCGTTGTCAGATTGCAGTCTGTGCAACAATATCACACACCCAAGGTTTATCCGAAGAGGTAATTGGCTCTTGCTTTATGTTGTACTCTATTTCTGTGCCATTGTATCCTTACATGAACTGTTCGGTGGCATACCATTTTCTATAAGCACCCTTTATTCGTGTGCTGCGTCTGCTACATGTTGCATTCTGCTTTATTGATTTGGTTTATAGAACGTCTTTTATGCGGCGACAAACAAAGGATTGCTTCTACATGTTGCACTTATATTGTTTTAGGATGTTAATGTAGTACTAATATGAGCTAATTTCACCTGTATTTCATGAAATAATTTTATCTCATTGTGTTTGTGTGTTTCTTGTGCTTCGCCATCGACTAAGTTAGTGCCATTGAAAATTATACACAGTCCTTGTGTGCCACTGACCACACATGTCATACACATAAAAAATAATTTTCTATATGTCACTCAATGACACACAAAGAATGGTTATAAATTTCGATGGCACATAGGGATTTTTTCCATGTGCAGCGAACACACAGTACAAGGGAATCAACATTGGGTTCTGGATACTTTTAGAGCAACACTCTAAACTGTTTTTGGATTCCATTGATTACAACAATCACATAACCAAGGTTTATCCAGAGAGGTAATTGGTTCTCGCCAAACTATCCACTTCTAACAATCAAGAAAATGTGGTAAGATATTGTTGGAGCGAAGGCAGAAACGCCACCCTTCGCCCGAAGTCTCCACCGCTTAGCCCCCGCCCTGACAGGTAAAGCAGGCAGGGACACTCTTCGCTTGATCGACACCAGGGACAACATGGAGACCCTTCGCTCGATTCGGCACCAGACGAAGGCCTGCGGCAGCGCCTCCCTACGGCGCGGCCTCGGTCGGCTCCAAGGCCCACATGAGGTCGGGCCCATTGTAACAGGCCCTGCGTGGCCGCGGTTGTGTTACGGGCCTAATTTGTAAAGGCGTACATGTAATTACAGCTTGTAACCCCGCTTTATAGGAATATTCTGGGGATAAACTAGGTACCTGAGGGCACATGCGTCCTTAACGCAAGGCGCCGTGCACTCGGATACCTATAAATACCCCCGCACAGTGCCCGTGAGAGGCCAGATTAACAGAGCTTTTGCCATCACGCGCGAGTGCCCTGTTGCCATCTCCATTCACCCGTGTTGGATCTCCTTGCTGTCGAGAGACAGTGCCAACATTTGGCGCCCACCGTTCGTGCTACGAGACAACCACCCGCGATGGCACCCAAGCGAGCTAACCCGAAGGCTGACGAGGCTGCGAAGGCAGCACTGCTCGCCGCAAGGAAGGGCAAGGCCCTCGCCCTCACCCAATCCACCCACCAAGAGGCCACTGAAGACGACACCCTCCGCACCTGCGACCCTGAGGGACAACCCTCAGGCCTCGCACCTCCCTCAGACATCACTCCACCGGAGGGCGCGGATCTCGTCGAGGACGGCGAGGTCCTCGGCATCTCAACAGAAGAACAGCTACAGCTGCGTGCCCTGCGCCTCAAGAACCGCAACCTCCAGAGGCAGAAGGAGATACTGGAGGCCAAGCGCCAGCGTGTGTCCGCACTCGCCAAAGTGCGGCAGATGATCCGCGACGAAGAGCACAAGGCCCAGGAACTCGAGCGGGAGATCGCGCTGATGCAGCGCGAAGGCCACCTCAGCCCGCGGCACGAGTCATCCCTCCAGCAGCGCGCACAAAACGAAGACACGCGCGAAGGCCACCCCGGCCTGCAGCATGGGCCACCCCTGCAGCACCGCGCGCAGCCGGAGGACCCGCGTTTCCCCCAGCGCGACTTCACTTTCCCGCACGCCGCGCCATTCCAAGGGGTCAACTACCTCGATGAGCGAAGCCCCCTGGCGCCTCACCTGCAAGTGACGCCGTGGCCAGCCAACTTCCGGGCTGGGACCTACCCCAAGTACAACGGCAGCACCGACCCGGCTCAGTACATAATGAGTTACCAGGTCGCCGTCGCATCGTCCGGGGGGGACGACGCCACAATGGCGAAGTCCTTCATCATCGCCCTCGAGGGCCCCGCGCTCACCTGGTTCACCAGGTTGCCTCCGCTGTCCATCGATTCCTGGAGAAGTCTCCGGGACAAGTTCCTCCTCAACTTCCAGGGGTACCGCCCGGACACCGACGCCCTGGCCGAGCTCTCGCTCTGCAAGCAGCTAGAGAAGGAGACCCTGAGGGAATATTACCGCAAATTCTTGACACTCAAGTCACAGCTACCCTCAGTCGATGACCAGATTGCCATCCACTATGCTATCAGTGGTCTTCGCGCTGGCGTCCTTTACAGTCATTGCATCAGGGACCCGCCCAAGAACCTCCAAGAGTTATACCAGCTGTTTGAAAAGTACGCCAGATCCGAGGAGCTCCACCAGCGCAAGATTGAGTCCCAGCGGAAGCCAAAAGATGCTCCGCAGTCCAGCCGCACGTGGACAAGGACTCCGCAGCCAGACTCCGGTCGGGATGGCCGCGGTCAGCAGCAAGTGCACAACATCGCCAACCAGCAGCCGGCCGCTGACCCCCTTCGTCGCCAGGAATATCCCCCCCAGGGCCGCGGAAGTGGGACTCGCGGCAGGGGCCGAGGGCGTGCGCAGCCACCCCCTCCGCCGCGCCGATTTTACTGCCTTTTCCATGGCGAAGACTGCGCCCACCAAACTAAAGACTGCCCCGAAGTAAAGGCCACCAGAGACAGAATGGCGAGGGCGCAGCCAGCCGACAACCCCAGAATTGTCGCGCATAACTACCAGCCACCCCCTCCACCATATATCCACGCTCCCGCCCCGCATCCACCGCACCACGCTTACCAACATCATCAGGAAGTACAAATCGTACATCCTCCGCCTCCACCACCACACCAGCAGCAACAAAACATCCCCCACGCCCCAAAACAGGAAGACTTCGCCGATCAACCTTATCGCGGAGTCATTCATATGATAACTGGGGGGTCCAGCACCGACTTCGACACCAAGCGGCAGAAGCGGGACCACTACCGCAGCGTAAACCATGTCGCTATCACGGGCCCAGTTGTGCAGACGAAGTGGTCCCACATACCGCTCACCTTCGACGCACGGGACGTCGACTTGCGTAGCGCCCCCCACTGCGATGCCATGGTCATCAATTGCAGCGTGGCAGGGTGGGACCTACACAAGGTCCTCGTTGACAACGGCAGCCAGGCGGACATCATCTTCCTCCATGCCTTCGATCGCATGGGCATCAGCCACAGCCTGCTCAAGCCTTCGGACAACCCGTTGTATGGCTTCGGCGGCAAAGGCACCTTCCCCGTCGGCAAAATAGAGTTGCCCCTCTCCTTCGGTGTAGCACCCAATGCCCGAAGCGAGCAAGTGACTTTTGACATTGTGGATATGGTATATCCATACAACGCCATCATGGGTCGGGGCTCCATCAATAAGTTTGAAGCTGCCATCCACGGACTGTATTTGTGCATGAAGATACCAGGCCCTCTAGGCGTAATCACAGTCCGCGGTAACCAGCAAGCTGCGCGCAACATAGAGCGGGACTTCGTGCCTGGTCAGAGGAACGTGCACTGTCTCACGACATAGTGCGAGGTCCCTGCGCCCGCCAGCCCAACTGACAAGCACCACGACAAGGCTCAGCTGCAGAGTCAGGATGGGACCAAGACTGTCCCCCTCGATCAGGCCACGCCCAAGCAGACAGTCACTATCAGCGAAGACCTCACTTCGCATGAAGAAGAGAAGCTTCTCTGCTGCCTGGCCAAGAATAAAGATGTCTTCGCCTGGTCCGCCCTCGACCTGGTCGGAGTCAGCCGATCCATAATCGAGCACAGTCTGGGGATCGACCCCTCGGTGCGACCAAGAAAGCAAAAGCTTCGCAAAATGTCCGATGAAAAGACAGAGGCCGCCAAGGCGGAGGTGCACCGCCTCCTAGAGGCTAAATTCATTGAGCCAGTGGCTTACCCCACATGGCTCTCCAATGTTGTAATGGTGCAGAAAAAAAGCGGGAAATGGCGGATGTGCATAGACTTCACCAGTCTCAATAAGGCCTGCCCAAAAGACAATTTCCCGTTGCCACGGATCGACAAAATAGTCGATAGCGCGGCCGGGTGCGAGGTCATGTCTCTCCTCGACTGCTTCTCCGGCTATCACCAGATATACATGAAGGAGGAAGACAAGGCTAGCACCAGCTTCATAACACCCTTCGGCACTTATTGCTTCATCAGAATGCCGGAGGGTCTCAAGAACGCCGGGTCCACATTCTCCAGACTCACCAAAACAGTACTCGAGGGACAGGTCGGCAGAAATATATTTACATATGTGGACGACATCGTCGTCGCCAGCAAAAATAAGGAGGACCACCTCGCCGACCTGGCCGAGACATTCGCAAACATGCGAGACGCACGACTCCGCTTAAACCCGGAAAAGTGCGTTTTCGGTGTTCGCCAGGGCAAGATATTGGGCTACCTGGTGTCGCACCGCGGCATCGAGGCTAACCCAACTAAGATCCAGGCCATCATCAACATGTCGCCTCCGCAGTCCACCAGGGATGTCCAGCGTCTGACAGGCAGATTGGCCGCTCTCAACAGATTCATTTCCAGGTCGGCCGAGCGAAGTCTTCCTTTCCTCAAAACTCTCCGCGGCGCAAAAGACTTCGCTTGGGGGCCGGAGCAAGCAGCGGCCTTCGCCTCATTAAAGCAGTACTTAACGGAGCTGGCCACCCTCACGAGCCCCGACTCCTCGCTCCCCTTATTGCTCTATGTCGCGGCTTCGCCGCACGCGGTCAGCGCGGCACTAGTGCAGGAGCAGACAGTCGAAGGCACTGTCAGATAGTGCCCTGTTTATTACGTCTCCGAGGTCCTGACTCCGTCCAAATGCAACATGACAGAGCTGGAGAAGATCGCCTACGCAGTCGTTATGTCCTCGCGCAAGCTGCGCCATTATTTTGAAGCATTCAAGGTCCGCGTCACCTCAGATAGGGGGCTCGGCGAACTGTTTAGAAACCCGGAGGCATCGGTAAGGATCGCCAAGTGGGCAGCCGAACTCTCCGGCTACCACATCAGCTTCGAGCCCAGGACAGCCATCAAATCGCAAGTCCTGGCAGACTTCGTCGTCGACTGGACCGGGCCAGTAGCACAGCCGGACCCGACCACAGAGAAGGTCTGGACGATCCATTGCGATGGCGCATGGTGCCATGCGGGGGCAGGCGTCGCTGCAATCATAACATCACCAGTCGGGGTCAAGCACAGATATGCAGCACGACTCAGCTTCAATCTGGAATCCGACAGGTGCACAAATAATATAGCAGAATACGAAGCAGTCATCCTCGGCCTCCGCAAGCTGAGGGCCCTCGGAGTCACCACTTGCATCATCAAAACTGACTCCAAGGTAGTTGCCGGCCAGGTCGACAAAGACTATGCAGCCAAGGACCCCGCGCTCATGCAGTACCTCGCGGCCATCCGAAGTCTCGAGAGACAGTTCAAGGGGTTCACCGTGCAGCATGTGGACCGGGCCAAGAATGAGGAGGCCGACGCATTAGCCAAGGCCGCGGCCAGGGGCGAAACTCTGCCCTCCGACGTGTTCTTCCACGTCATCGGCACGCCAGCAGTCCGGAGCCCCGAAGGGCTCCATATAACCAATGACATCGAGGGCCACCGTACAGTCAACCTCATCATGACCGAAGACTGGCGAGCACCCATTACCCTGTTCCTGCAGGGGTTTTATCACCCAGCCGACATCAGTGAGGCCAAGCGCCTCAGACATCGAAGCCGGGACTTCGCTCTTATTGAAGGCCAACTCTACAAAAAAGGGGTCAGCCAACCAATGCTTAAGTGCGTCACTGAGGCCGAAGGCATGCATGTCCTACGTGAAGTCCACAGTGGCACGTGCGGCTCGCACGCGGGGCCAAGGGCCCTAGCTGCTAAGGTGATACGCCAGGGTTTTTACTGGCCAGCAATGATTTGCGCCGCGAACCGGGTCACTCGGTCCTGCGAAGCCTGCCAGAAGTTCTCTCCTCGGTCAGGCGGCCCTTCGCAGTACACAAAGCTGATCGCCCACACATGGCCTCTCCAGCGCTGGGGTCTCGACATTGTTGGACCCCTGCCCACCGCTCAGGGGAACCTCAAGTTCGCCTTCGTCGCGGTCGAGTACTTCACCAAATGGATCGAGGCACGGGCTGTCTCCACAATAACATCAAAAACTGCCCAAAAATTCTTCTGGCAGAACATCGTTTGCCGTTTCGGAGTACCGTCCGAGTTAACGGTCGACAACGGCAAACAGTTTGATAACCAAGACTTCAAGGATTTTTGTTTCTCCATTGGCACCAAGCTTGCCTTCGCCTCAGTCTACCATCCGCAGTCCAACGGGGTCGTGGAGCGCGCCAACGGAAAAATCTTCACAGCTATCAAAAAAATGCTCCTCGATGAAAAAAAGGGCAAATGGAGCGATTTCTTACCTGAGGCAGTCTGGGCACTAAACACGACTGAGTGCAGGGCGACCGGGTTTACTCCTTTCCGTCTGTTATACGGATCGGAGGCCATGACCCCGCAGGAAATAAAGCACGGGTCCCCGCGAACGGTCCCGTCAGCCGTCCCAGATGTGGACGAGCCGACTTCAAAGGATCTCATCGACGGAGACCGTGTCTTCGCCCTACAAGCTCTGAACAAGTATCAAGCCCAGACCAAAGCATGGCGCGACCACTCAGTCACCCCGAGGGAGTTCAGCGAGGGGGACCTCGTGCTCATTCGGACAGCTCGGACGGAGTCAAGGGGCAAGCTGGAGCCCAAGTGGGAGGGTGATAGTCGCCTAGAGGGGGGGTGAATAGGGCGAAACTGAAATTTACAAAAATAATCACAACTACAAGCCGGGTTAGCGTTAGTAATAAAGAAACGAGTCCGCGAGAGAGGGCGCAAAACAAATCACAAGCAAATAAGAGTGTGACACAAGGATTTGTTTTACCGAGGTTCGGTTCTCGCAAACCTACTCCCCGTTGAGGAGGCCACAAAGGCCGGGTCTCTTTCAACCCTTCCCTCTCTCAAACGATCCCACGGATCGAGTGAGCTTTCTCTTCTTCTCAATCAACCGGGAACAAAACTTCCCGCAAGGGCCACCACACACTTGGTGCCTCTTGCCTTGGTTACAATTGAGTGATGATCTCAAGAACAAATGAGAAAGAAAGAAAGCGATCCAAGCGCAAGAGCTCAAAAGAACACGGCAAATCTCTCTCGCTAGTCACTAAGGGCTTGAGTGGAATTGGAGAGGATTTGATCTCTTTGTATGTGTCTAGAATTGAATGCCTAGCTCTTGTAAGTGGTTGAGAGTTGCAAAACTTGGATAGCAATGAATGTGGGGTGGTTGGGGTATTTATAGCCCCAACCACCACAAGTGACCGTTGGCTGGAGTCCTCTGTTCGATGGCGCACCGGACAGTCCGGTGCACACCGGACAGTCCGGTGCACACCGGACAGTCCGGTGCCCCTGCCACGTCATGGTTCCCGTTGGATTCTGACCGTTGGAGCTTCTGACTTGTGGGCCCTCCTGGGTGTCCGGTGCACACCGGACATGTACTGTTTGATGTCCGGTGCACCGGTATGGGCGTGCCTGACGACTGCGCGCGCTGCGCGCGCATTTAATGCACCGCAGGGAGCCGTTGGCGCCGCAGGGAGCCGTTGCTCCGCTGGTACACCGGACAGTCCGGTGCACACCGGACAGTCCGGTGAATTTTAGCGGAGCGGCTGCCGAGCAAACCCGAGGCTGGCGAGTTCCGGAGGCCGCGTTTCCTTGGAGCACCGGACATGTCCGGTGCACACCGGACAGTCCGGTGAATTATAGCGCGCCGGCCTTGGAGAATACCCGAGGGTGAAGAGTTGGAGTCGAAGTCCTCTGGCCACACCGGACAGTCCGGTGCACACCGGACAGTCCGGTGCCTCCGGCCAGAGGAGCCCTCGGTTGCCTTGCTGCTCCTTTATTGAATCCAACATTTGGTCTTTTTATTGGCTGATTGTGAACCTTTTGCACCTGTATAACTTATGCACTAGAGTAAACTAGTTAGTCCAATGTTTGTGTTGGGCAATTCAACCACCAAAATTATTTAGGAACTAGGTCTAAGCCTAATTCCCTTTCAATCTCCCCCTTTTTGGTGATTGATGCCAACACAAACCAAAGCAAATATAGAAGTGCATAATTGAACTAGTTTTCATAATGTAAGTGCAAAGGTTGCTTGAAATTGAGCCAATATAAATTTATATGATGCGCATGGATGGTTTTCTTTATTTTTCACATATTGGACCACATTTGCACCACGAGTTTTGTTTTTGCAAATTCTTTTGTAAATTCTTTTCAAAGTACTTTTGCAAGATAGTCAAAGGTAAATGAAAAAAGATTTTGCAAAGCATTTTCAAGATATGGAATTTTCTCCCCCTATTTCCAATGCTTTTCCTTTGACTAAGCAAAACTCCCCCTCAAATGAGGTCTCCTCTTAGTGTTCAAGAGGGTTTTCCATTAATTTTGAAAACACTACTTGCTCCCCCTTTTAGAACACAAAGAGATACCAATTTTGAAATTTATCATTGAAAATCATCAAATTTAAAATTAGGGGTGGTGGTGCGGTCCTTTTGCTTTGGGCTCATATTTTCTCCCCCTTTGGCATGAATCGCCAAAAACGGAATCATTAGAGCCCAATGAAATACATTCTCCCCCTTTGGTCATGAAATAAATGAGTGAAGGTTATACCAACGTTGGAGAGATGATGCGGAGCGACGGCGAAGGATGAGTAGTAGAGCGAAGTGGAAGCCTTTGTCTTCGCCGAAGACTCCAATTCCCTTTCAATATACCTATGACTTGGTTGAAATACACTTGAAAACACATTAGTCATAGCATATATAAAAGAGACATGATCAAAGGTATATTCATGTGCTATGCGTGCAAGACTAGCAAAAGAAATTCCTAGAATCAAGAATATTAAGCTCATGCCTAAGTCGGGTAAAAGATTGTTCATCAAGTGGTTTGGTAAAGATATCGGCTAATTGATCTTTAGTATTAATATAAGAAATCTCGATATCCCCCTTTTGTTGGTGATCCCGAAGAAAATGATACCGAATGGCTATGTGCTTAGTGCGGCTGTGCTCGACGGGATTGTCGGCCATTTTGATTGCACTCTCATTGTCACATAGCAAAGGGACTTTGGTTAATTTGTAACCGTAGTCCCGCAGGGTTTGCCTCATCCAAAGCAATTGCGCGCAACAATGGCCTGCGGCAATATACTCGGCTTCGGCGGTGGAAAGAGCGACCGAATTTTGCTTCTTTGAAGCCCATGACACCAAGGATCTTCCCAAGAACTGGCAAGTCCCCGATGTGCTCTTCCTGTTAATCCTACACCCCGCCCAATCGGCATCCGAATATCCAATCAAATCAAATGTGGATCCCCGAGGGTACCAAAGCCCAAACTTAGGAGTAAAAGCCAAATATCTCAAGATTCGTTTCACGGCCGTAAGGTGTGATTCCTTAGGGTCGGCTTGGAATCTTGCACACATGCAAACGGAAAGCATAATATCCGGTCGAGATGCACATAAATAAAGCAATGAACCAATCATTGACCGGTATACCTTTTGATCCACGGACTTACCTCCCGTGTCGAGGTCGAGATGCCCATTTGTTCCCATGGGTGTCTTGATGGGCTTGGCATCCTTCATTCCAAACTTGCTTAGAATGTCTTGAGTATACTTCGTTTGGCTAATGAAGGTGCCTTCTTGGAGTTGCTTGACTTGGAATCCTAGAAAATACTTCAACTCCCCCATCATCGACATCTCGAATTTCTGTGTCATGATCCTACTAAATTCTTCACATGTAGATTTGTTAGTAGACCCAAATATGATATCATCAACATAAATTTGGCATACAAACAAATCATTATCAAGAGTCTTAGTGAATAAAGTAGGATCGGCCTTGCCGACTTTGAAGCCATTAGCAATAAGGAAATCTCTAAGGCATTCATACCATGCTCTTGGGGCTTGCTTGAGCCCATAAAGCGCCTTAGAGAGTCTATAAACATGGTTAGGATACTCACTGTCTTCAAAGCCGGGAGGTTGCTCAACATAGACCTCCTCCTTGATTGGTCCATTGAGGAATGCACTCTTCACGTCCATTTGGTAGAGCTTGAAGCCATGGTAAGTAGCATAGGCTAGTAATATACGAATTGACTCAAGCCTAGCTACGGGTGCATAGGTTTCACCAAAATCCAAACCTTCGACTTGTGAATACCCCTTGGCCACGAGTCGAGCTTTGTTCCTAGTCACCACACCATGCTCGTCTTGCTTGTTGCGGAAGACCCACTTGGTTCCTACAACATTTTGGTTAGGACGTGGAACTAAGTGCCATACCTCGTTCCTCGTGAAATTGTTGAGCTCCTCTTGCATCGCCATCACCCAATCCGAATCTTGAAGTGCCTCCTCTACCCTGGTTGGCTCAATAGAGGAAACAAACGAGTAATGTTCACAAAAATGAGCAACACGAGATCGAGTAGTTACCCCCTTATGAATGTCGCCGAGGATGGTGTCGACGGGGTGATCTCGTTGAATTGCTTGGTGGACTCTTGGGTGTGGCGGCCTTGGTTGTTCATCCTCCTTGTTTTCATCATTTGAACCTCCCCCTTGATCGTTGCCGTCATTTTGAGGTGGCTCATCTTCTTGATTTTCTTGTTCAACATCTTGAGCCTCATCCTCAACTTGAGTTGGTGGAGATACTTGTGTGGAGGAGGATGGTTGATCTTGTGCATTTGGAGGCTCTTCGGATTCTTTAGGACACACATCCCCAATGGACATGTTCCTTAGCGCTATGCATGGAGCCTGTTCTTCACCTACATCATCAAGATCAACTTGCTCTACTTGAGAGCCGTTAGTCTCATCAAACACAACGTCACAAGAAACTTCAACAAGTCCTGAGGACTTGTTAAAGACTCTATATGCCCTTGTGTTTGAGTCATATCCTAGTAAGAAGCCTTCTACAGTTTTAGGAGCAAATTTAGATTTTCTACCTCTTTTAACAAGTATAAAACATTTGCTACCAAAAACTCTAAAATATGAAATATTGGGCTTTTTACCGGTTAGGAGTTCATAGGATGTCTTCTTGAGGATTCGATGAAGATATAACCGGTTGATGGCGTAGCAGGCGGTGTTGACCGCCTCGGCCCAAAACCGATCCGGTGTCTTGTACTCATCAAGCATGGTTCTTGCCATGTCCAATAGAGTTCGATTCTTCCTCTCCACTACACCATTTTGTTGTGGAGTGTAGGGAGAAGAGAACTCATGCTTGATGCCCTCCTCCTCAAGAAAGTCTTCAATTTGGGAATTTTTGAACTCCGTCCCATTGTCGCTTCTAATTTTCTTGATCCTTAAGCCGAACTCATTTTGAGCCCGTCTCAAGAATCTCTTTAAGGTCTCTTGGGTTTGTGATTTTTCCTGCAAAAAGAATACCCAAGTGAAGCGAGAATAGTCATCCACAATTACAAGGCAGTACTTACTACCGCCGATGCTTATGTAAGCGATCGGGCCGAACAAATCCATGTGAAGAAGCTCCAGTGGCCTGTCGGTAGTCATGATGTTTTTGTGTGGATGATGAACACCAACTTGCTTCCCGGCTTGGCAAGCGCTACAAATCCTGTCTTTCTCAAAATGTACATCGGTTAGTCCCAAAATGTGTTCTCCCTTTAGAAGCTTGTGAAGATTCTTCATTCCAACATGGGCTAGTCGGCGGTGCCAGAGCCAACCCAAGTTAGTCTTAGCAATTAAGCATGTGTCGAGTTCAGCTCTTTCAAAATCTACTAAGTATAGCTGACCCTCTAACACACCCTTAAATGCTATTGAATCATCACTCCTTCTAAAGACAGTAACACCAATATCAGTAAAAAGACAGTTGTAGCCCATTTGACATAATTGGGATACGGAAAGCAAATTGTAATCTAAGGAATCTACAAGAAAAACATTAGAAATGGAATGGTCAGGAGATATAGCAATTTTACCCAAACCTTTGACCAAACCTTGATTTCCATCCCCGAATGTGATAGCTCGTTGGGGATCTTGGTTTTTCTCATATGAGGAGAACATCCTTTTCTCCCCTGTCATGTGGTTTGTGCACCCGCTGTCGAGTATCCAACTTGAGCCCCCGGATGCATAAACCTACAAAACAAGTTTAGTTCTTTGTTTTAGGTACCCAAACGGTTTTGGGTCCTTTGGCATTAGATACAAGAACTTTGGGTACCCAAACACAAGTCTTGGAGCCTTTGTGTTTGCCCCCAACAATTTTGGCAACTACTTTGCCGGACTTGCTAGTCAAAACATAAGATGCATCAAAAGTTTTAAATGAAATGGCATGATCATTTGATGCATTGATAGTTTTCTTTCTAGGCAACTTGGCATGGGTTGGTTGCCTAGATCTAGATGTCTCACCCTTATACATAAAAGCATAATTAGGGCCAGAGTGAGACTTCCTAGAATGAATTTTCTTAATTTTACTCTCAGGATACCCGGCAGGGTACAAAATGTAACCCTCGTTATCCTGAGGCATGGGAGCCTTGCCCTTAACAAAGTTAGACAAGTTCTTAGGAGGGGCATTAATTTTGACATTGTCTCCCCTTTGGAAGCCAATGCCGTCCTTAATGCCCGGGCGTCTCCCATTATAGAGCATGCTTCTAGCAAGTTTAAATTTTTCATTTTCTAAGTCATGCTCTCTAATCTTAGCATTAAGTTGTGCTATGTGATCATTTTGTTTCTTAATTAAAGCTAGGTGATCATGGATAGCATCAACATTAATATCTCTACATCTAGTACAAATGGAAACATGCTCAACATTCGATGTAGAGGGTTTGCAAGTTTTAAGTTCAACAACCTTAGCATGCAACATATCATTTTTAGTTCTAAGGTCGGAAATAGTAGCATTGCAAACATCAAAATCCTTAGCCTTAGCAATTAATTTCTCATTCTCATCTCTAAGGCTAGCAAGAGAAATGTTCAATTTTTCAATTCTAGCAAGCAAATCATGATTATCATTTCTAGGAATTGAAACATTGCAAATGTGAGAATCAACCTTAGCTAGCAAATTGGCATTTTCATTTCTAAGGTTGTCTAAAGTCTCATGACAAATACTTAGCTCACTAGACAATTTTTCACATTTTTCTCTTTCTAGAGCATAAGCATTTTTAACCTTAACATGTTTTTTGTTTTCCTTGATTAGGAAGTCCTCTTGGGAGTCCAAGAGATCATCCTTTTCATGGATGGCACTAATCAATTCATTTAATTTTTCTTTTTGTTCCATGTTAAGGTTGGCAAAAAGAATACGCAAATTATCCTCTTCATTTTTATCATTATCCTCATCACTAGATGTTTCATATTTAGTGGAGGACTTTGATTTTACCTTCTTTTTGCCGTCCTTGGCCATGAGGCACTTGTGGCCGACGTTGGGGAAGAGGAGGCCCTTGGTGACGGCGATGTTGGCGGCGTCCTCGTCGTCGGAGGAGTCGCTTGAGCTTTCGTCGGAGTCCCACTCCCGACAAACATGGGCATCGCCGCCCTTCTTCTTGTAGTACTTCTTCTTCTCCTTCCTCTTGCCCTTCTTGTCGTTGTCCCTGTCACTATCACTTGATAATGGACATTTAGCAATAAAGTGACCGGGCTTACCACATTTGTAGCAAACCTTCTTGGAACGGGATTTGTAATCCTTCCCCTTCCGTTGCTTGAGGATTTGCCGAAAACTCTTGATGATTAGGGCCATCTCCTCGTTGTCGAGCTTGGAGGCGTCAATTGGTTGTCTACTTGGTGTAGACTCCTCCTTCTTCTCCTCCGTTGCCTTGAAGGCCACGGGTTGCGCCTCGGATGTGGAAGGCTCGTCAAGCTCGTTGATCTTCTTGGAGCCCTTAATCATGCATTCAAAACTAACAAAATTCCCGATAACTTCCTCGGGGGTCATTTGTGTATATCTAGGATTGCCACGAATTAATTGAACTTGTGTGGGGTTAAGGAAAATAAGGGCTCTTAGAATAACCTTAACCACTTCGTGGTCATCCCATTTTGCGCTCCCGAGGTTGCGCACTTGGTTCACCAAGGTCTTGAGCCGGTTGTACATGTCTTGTGGCTCCTCCCCTTGGCGAAGACGGAAGCGACCGAGCTCCCCCTCGATCGTTTCCCGCTTGGTGATCTTGGTGAGTTCATCACCCTCGTGCGCCGTCTTGAGTAGGTCCCAAATCTCCTTGGCGTTCTTTAACCCTTGAACTTTGTTGTATTCCTCCTTGCTTAGTGAGGCAAGGAGAATGGTTGTGGCCTGGGAGTTGAAGTGCTCGATTTGGGCCACTTCGTCCGTGTCGTAGTCTTCATCCCCTACGGATGGTACCTGTACACCAAACTCAACAACATCCCATAATCTTTTGTGGAGAGAGGTTAGATGAAATCGCATCAAATTACTCCACATAGCATAATCTTCACCATTAAAAGTTGGTGGTTTGCCTAATGGAACGGAAAGTAAAGGTGTATGTTTAGGAATGCGAGGGTAGCGTAGGGGAATCTTACTATACTTCTTACGCTCTTGGCGTTTAGAAGTGACGGACGCCGCGTCGGAGCCGGAGGTGGAGGTCGATGAAGTGTCGGTCTCGTAGAAGACCACCTTCCTCATCCTTTTGTGCTTGTCCCCACTCCGATGCGGCTTGTGAGAAGAAGATTTTTCCTTCTTCTCCTTGTGGTGAGAAGAGGAAGATCTTTTCTCCTTCCGCTTGGAGGATCTCTTCTTCTTCTCCCTTCTCTTGGTGCGGGACTCTTCCGATGAAGATGAGGTGCTCCCTTGGCTTGTAGTGGGCTTGTTATCGCCGGTCTCCATCTCCTTCTTGGCGGGATCTCCCGACATCACTTCGAGCGGTTAGGCTCTAAGTTTGGGCTTTGATACCAATTGATAGTCGCCTAGAGGGGGGGTGAATAGGGCGAAACTGAAATTTACAAAAATAATCACAACTACAAGCCGGGTTAGCGTTAGTAATAAAGAAACGAGTCCGCGAGAGAGGGCGCAAAACAAATCACAAGCAAATAAGAGTGTGACACAAGGATTTGTTTTACCGAGGTTCGGTTCTCGCAAACCTACTCCCCGTTGAGGAGGCCACAAAGGCCGGGTCTCTTTCAACCCTTCCCTCTCTCAAACGATCCCACGGATCGAGTGAGCTTTCTCTTCTTCTCAATCAACCGGGAACAAAACTTCCCGCAAGGGCCACCACACACTTGGTGCCTCTTGCCTTGGTTACAATTGAGTGATGATCTCAAGAACAAATGAGAAAGAAAGAAAGCGATCCAAGCGCAAGAGCTCAAAAGAACACGGCAAATCTCTCTCGCTAGTCACTAAGGGCTTGAGTGGAATTGGAGAGGATTTGATCTCTTTGTATGTGTCTAGAATTGAATGCCTAGCTCTTGTAAGTGGTTGAGAGTTGCAAAACTTGGATAGCAATGAATGTGGGGTGGTTGGGGTATTTATAGCCCCAACCACCACAAGTGACCGTTGGCTGGAGTCCTCTGTTCGATGGCGCACCGGACAGTCCGGTGCACACCGGACAGTCCGGTGCCCCTGCCACGTCATGGTTCCCGTTGGATTCTGACCGTTGGAGCTTCTGACTTGTGGGCCCTCCTGGGTGTCCGGTGCACACCGGACATGTACTGTTTGATGTCCGGTGCACCGGTATGGGCGTGCCTGACGACTGCGCGCGCTGCGCGCGCATTTAATGCACCGCAGGGAGCCGTTGGCGCCGCAGGGAGCCGTTGCTCCGCTGGTACACCGGACAGTCCGGTGCACACCGGACAGTCCGGTGAATTTTAGCGGAGCGGCTGCCGAGCAAACCCGAGGCTGGCGAGTTCCGGAGGCCGCGTTTCCTTGGAGCACCGGACATGTCCGGTGCACACCGGACAGTCCGGTGAATTATAGCGCGCCGGCCTTGGAGAATACCCGAGGGTGAAGAGTTGGAGTCGAAGTCCTCTGGCCACACCGGACAGTCCGGTGCACACCGGACAGTCCGGTGCCTCCGGCCAGAGGAGCCCTCGGTTGCCTTGCTGCTCCTTTATTGAATCCAACATTTGGTCTTTTTATTGGCTGATTGTGAACCTTTTGCACCTGTATAACTTATGCACTAGAGTAAACTAGTTAGTCCAATGTTTGTGTTGGGCAATTCAACCACCAAAATTATTTAGGAACTAGGTCTAAGCCTAATTCCCTTTCAGAGGGCCCTTTCATCGTCAAGACGAAGGCCTCCCCCAGCGCATACAGGCTCACAACGCCAACCGGCGAGGACCTGGAGCATTCCTGGAACATTGACAACCTCCGCAAATTTTTTGTTTGAATCCTCAGGGCTGTCTTCGCCCTTGTAATTTGCAAAAACAATCTTGCACCGGCCCGCACTCTTTTCCTCCCGGGGGGTGAGGTTTTTAACGAGGCGGAGCCATGTAATATATGCGTAAAAAATCCCCCGCAAAAAGACATGCGTCGAAAAAGACCGCGATGACGGTCTTCGACATTCGACCACCACAAGGTCACCGCGAGGCTAAGCGCTAGCTACCCTCGCGTGCGACAAATCCGCGCAGAAGTCGCCTAAGGGTGCAGCCGGATTAGCACAACAAGTGCGAAAAAAATCTAAGTCTATCGCGAAGACTATCCGTGCAGAAGTCGCTTAAGGGTGCAGCCGGGAAAAAATCAAAGTCTATCGCGAAGACTATCCGTGCGGAAGTCGCCTACGGGTGCAACCGGATTAGCACAACAAGTGCGGAAAAAATCTAAGTCTATCGCGAAGACTATCCGTGCAGAAGTCGCTTAAGGGTGCAGCCGGGAAAAAATCTAAGTCTATCGCGAAGACTATCCGTGCCGAAGTCGCCTACGGGTGCAGCCGGATTAGCACAACAAGTGCGGAAAAAATCTAAGTCTATCGCGAAGACTATCCGTGCAGAAGTCGCCTAAGGGTGCAGCCGGGAAAAAATCTAAGTCTATCGCGAAGACTATCCGTGCCGAAGTCGCCTACGGGTGCAGCCGGATTAGCACAACAGGTGCGGAAAAAATCTAAGTCTATCGCGAAGACTATCCGCGCGGAGGTCGCCTAAGGGTGCAACCGGTTTAATACAGCAAGTGCGAAAAAACCGAAGACTATCTGTGCAGAAGACACTTAAGGGTACGCCTGGACTAGCACAACAACGGCCGAAACGACAACATCGAACCATTCACGCCAAGACCAATTATAATCAACCAAGCACAGCGCAGCCGAACGAATCAGTTAGTACAAAACGCCTTCACACACATGCACGCGAGGGCACACAATTCCACCATACAAGACTCTACATACACAAGCGAGGACACCACACTCTACATCGGTTCAACTTTAGGAATAATTCCCATCTCCCTATAATTAAATAACATTATCCTGAGCTCCTCACCCGCAAAAAGCCTTCGCAGTTCCCCCTCACCTACACTCTCGGCGGTCGGCAGAGACAACAGTTCCTGCCGACCGGCCCCACTCACACGAAGCAAAGCCCGCTCCTCCGCGCTAACCCTACGTTTTGCAACCGCCCTTCGTCGACGGCGCCCGGCGCTAGGGCCTGGCACGTCCGACGCGTCCGCGGCGTGTGACGAGGCCTCCGCCGCAGCCACGTCCAAGGCCGTAAAATAATCCAAATTCTCCTCCGACGACTCCTCAGTCCACTCAACCGAGCTCCCGGAGTCAGCAAAGTCAAAAAACTCAGATGCAGACCCACTATATTGATTACCACCTTCCGCGGTCGAGGCCGCCAAAAACTCAGTAGCAGTGGTTGCGTGCGCAGGCCCAAAATCTTGAACCTGCGCAGCAACCAAAGTTCAGTACAAACATCCAAAATTTCCTAACCCTAGACAACCACTATGCCACCTGCGAGGGCCCTGACGCGGCGGGTGCCTCCGCCGTTGTCTCCGCCGCCTCTCCCGCCATTCTTTCCACCGCCTCCGCCGTCGGATCTTCGACGGTCGGCGCGGCTGCTGCGAGGGCATCGGGAGCGCCTTCGGCCACCTTCATGGGCAGGTCTTCAACTGTCGCAGCAGATGTGGGGGCGCCTGGTGCGTCTTCCGTAGTCTCCGGGGCCGGCTCCGGGTCAGGCAGGGCGTCGTTCAGCGCTCCGAAATCGTCCACCCGCTCGCCTCGCTCCGCCTAAAACAAAACATACAAAAAGTCAGCAAACACACGCACAGACCACATCCAGCAAACGCCAAACAAACGACAACGTTACCTGAGCCCTCGCAGCCTCGGCCCGCTCCCTGACCACTTCACCACCATACAGACCCCACATCCGATCATAGAGGGCGCCGGCGGACTCCTTCACCACGGGGTCTTCGACCTTATAGATGTCTCGCCCAAAATCTTCATCCGCCTGGTCGAAGGCCTCATAGTGCCGGCACCCTTCGCGAGAGAGTGCGTTCATTGCCCCCTCGCAGGTGACCAGGGAGGCGAACGACATTAATCCACCCAAGACAGTGGGGAGCTCTTGCAGCTCCTCTTGCACCCATTCCAAGCAGCGAAGCCCGGCCTCTTGCTCCGGCACCACGAAGTCACCGGTCCGCGCACCCAGCTCGCGGTATGTGGCCATAAGCTGTGTGCGCGTCCGTTCGGCCTCCGTTCGTGCCGCGGCTTCGGCCCCCTTCGTGCGGCTCTCGAGAGCGGTGAGCCGCCCCCGCAGGTCCTCGGCGAGATCCTTGGCAAGATTGGCCTCCGCCCGTGCCAGCCTAGCCTCCGCCTGCGCGGCCTACTCTTTGGCGACGGCCTCGTTGGCCTCCCTCCTCTCCCCCGCCAGCTGGCGCCGGAGATCAGCCTTTTCTTCCTCCAGGGCGGCCACCTTGTCCGCCAGTTTACGACACTTGCTGTCGGAGGCAGACTTCTCACGGACAGCGTCAGCATGTTGCGTCCGAAGTCTCTCGACTTCGGCAGACAAGGCTGCCGTGAGCGCCCCCGACGCAGTACGGCTGGTGAAGTCAGCCACCTGCAGAGAACACGTAAGGCCATGGCCGTAAAAAAAAAAAACTCGGCGGACCTGACTCAGCGCCTCCGTCGCCTGATTCAGCGCCTCCGTCACTCCCTTCAGCCGGCGGGTCGCCGCGCCAGCCTCGTCTCTGACCTTCGCGAGGGCCGACACCTCGCCTCCGGCGCCAAGGGTCCCGCCCTTCGCCGTCGCGATTGCCCCGGCAGGCACAGCTATAGCAAGCCGGCCCTCGTCCGACCCTGTAGCGCATCAACAATCAAAAAAAAAAAAAAGAGGCGGCCGGGTGACTTACCCCCAAGATAATCGTCCACGCTAATGTCGGTGCCGAAGTCGGCGATGCGCTTGCCCGGCGGCGGCAACGCTCGGGCCGCCTTCGAAGCCTCCGCCACTCCGCTGGCCGGCGGCACCACCTTCGTCGGCTTGGAGACTCCGGCGCCCGCCGCTGTCTCCGGCGCCTTGCTGGGCGCAGCGGCGCCCGCCTTCGCCGCCAGCGGCGGCTTGCCTCCACTGGAGGCCGCAGCCTTCGCCGTTCCCCGTTGCCTTTTCGGCCGGGCGTCGTGAATCCTTACGGTCGCCTGGCGTTTTTTGCGCTGCCCCTTGGCGATCCTTGTCCATCACTGCCCACACAACAGCACCGATATTTCGCCCGTAAGGAAAAACCCTCCACTGACGAACCATACGAGATGTAAAACAGTCTTCCTCAGCCGCGCAGGGGACAGGAACATTTCTAGGCCAGCAGCCCCCGGTAACCCTCAGCATCCGAGCCGAAGACTCCCGGAGCTCGGGCGAAGACATCCTCTCCCCCGGGGCCGCGCACGTCCTCATTAACTCCCTAGCAAAACTATCAGACACCCCGATTCCTCCCGTCGCAGTACCTAATTTTCTCTTTTTTGAGGAGGCGGCGGCCGTCAGCGCAGGGTCGCCTCCAGTCTCCACCACCGGCTTCTTCCCACGGCGGTCCGCTTCGTCTTGTCCAGGGTAGCCGTCGTACGGCAATTGATTCAATTCGAAGACCCTGTTCAAACGTTCATTTGACCCGCGAATATCAAAGCTGCGCTGGCCTTCCGTCCTCGCCACGTACCGCCCCACGAGCCGCACCGCCAAGTCCTCCGCATCACGCACAAAGGCGGCCGGGTCACGGTTTCGCAAATTCAGTGCAAAGGCTGGACTTCGCACCACCCTTCCTCCGTGAAAAGGCATCTGGCGAGGGCACACTTCGCCCAACGCCCAGCCGTGCGCCAAGGGCCAGACCCCGTACGCCACAAACTCTTCAACTAAATCACGACCACTGCTCTGGCCGGCGGCGCATCGAAGGGCCCCTTCGTCTGCATCCTCTTCTGCCACTTCAAAGGGCGGATACGCAGAGTAATAGTGAGAGCACATCTCAGACACGGGCAGTCCTTCATGGCCTTCGACAGTAGCCTCAGCAACGTAAAACCAAAATTCATTCCAATTGCCCCACTTGTTGCGGGCGCACGGAACCAACTCCACTACTGGCATTGTGGTCTTGCCGGCCTTCGGCGTGAATGTGCACGACCCAAACTGGGCAACTCCGTCCTCAATCACCCTCTTCTGCCAATGCAAGCAGTAATTCTTTGCAAAAACTTCAACCGACGGCCGTCCGCCGTACGAAGTCGTCGCCCAGACATACTTCGCCAGCGCCACCACGGCGTTCGGTGTCAGCTGATGAATTTGAACGTTGAATCTACGCAGGACTTCGCCAACAAACCGGTGCGCAGGCAAGCGGAGACCGGCGACGAAGAACGCCTCAAAAACAACCAACTCACCCTCCGGCTCGGGGACTTCCTCCGTCCCCGGAGCACGAGCGACTCCGCCGCCAAAGTAGCCCAAGCGCTGCATTTCTTCGACGCGGGCCGACGTCATCCGTGACACACCAAAATCAACAGAGTCGCCGGCGCGCAGCTCCTCCACCATCACGCCACTCAACGTCTCCTCAGACGAGGCGGCGGCCGGCGGCGTGGCGTCGGCGGAAGAAGAAGAGGATGGCATTGCTACGTACCGTCGGCGGCGGCGGGCGGTCTGCTTCACTCGAGCCAGATCTCCGACGAGCAAAGCGAGCAGTAGAAGAAGAGGAGCAGAAAGACGGCGGGCGGCTAGGGTTTTCACGGAGCGCGGAAGGCAAAGTGCAAACAGCGCCGTCCCCCGCCCCCCTTTATAGGCAGGGCGCGGCTCCTCGGGAAACCCGCAATCCCACAGGGCGCGACGCTTCGGAAAACCCGCAGTCCAACAGTACGATGTCCATCAACGGTCACATCAAAAACCCCCGCGGAACCACTTCGAGCGAGGGCAGCGTCTCCGCCATCTAGCGACGTCTTCGGCACCAGGTGACTTTGTCGAACTGGTCCCTCGGAGGGCAAATGTTGGAGCGAAGGCAGAAACGCCACCCTTCGCCCGAAGTCTCCACCGCTTAGCCCCCGCCCTGACAGGTAAAGCAGGCAGGGACACTCTTCGCTTGATCGACACCAGGGACAACATGGAGACCCTTCGCTCGATTCGGCACCAGACGAAGGCCTGCGGCAGCGCCTCCCTACGGCGCGGCCTCGGTCGGCTCCAAGGCCCACATGAGGTCGGGCCCATTGTAACAGGCCCTGCGTGGCCGCGGTTGTGTTACGGGCCTAATTTGTAAAGGCGTACATGTAATTACAGCTTGTAACCCCGCTTTATAGGAATATTCTGGGGATAAACTAGGTACCTGAGGGCACATGCGTCCTTAACGCAAGGCGCCGTGCACTCGGATACCTATAAATACCCCCGCACAGTGCCCGTGAGAGGCCAGATTAACAGAGCTTTTGCCATCACGCGCGAGTGCCCTGTTGCCATCTCCATTCACCCGTGTTGGATCTCCTTGCTGTCGAGAGACAGTGCCAACAGATATTTCTTAGTATTAACTACAAGTACTCCATATCAACTTATATATACATGTATGGACTCATCAAATGTATTAGGCAGCCACGACGCAAACTTATGTATTCTGAAAGGACACAAATGTAAGTATGTTATATTGATACATTTCAATTCCACATGTTTCCAGAAATACATAGCTATGCACTCTTGTTGCAACAATCAACAAAAAAATCCACTCGCAAATGAAACATGTTTTAACATCTATATTACATATGTTCCCACAATTAAACAGTTGTCTACTCTTGTTGCAACAAGAAACACATATTACAATCCACTCTTGCTTCATACATATTTTATAGAAGTAAGAAAGAATTTTAGCTCACTGTCTTTTACTCTTTCCATACTTTTCAATATCTTTGTTTCTTATTGGTTTCATCCCCAACCTAAACCAACTTGCTTTGAAACCAAAACTATGCTGTTGGTATGTAGTTTATACTAACATAATTATTTGTAGTACTTTAATATGCAAATACAATATGAGTTAGTTGAGATCAGCCCTAGCTACAATGGGCATCATCATTATATAATATATAAGTTAGTTGAGATCAGATGGGACAGTAGTAGCTTAAACTGGCCAAAAAGAATGACAGAGGGAAATGCAGTATAACCAAAACTATGCTGTTTAGATTAATAGTCAACTGTTTAGATTAATGCTGTTGACATTGTTGGCCTTAAAATTGTAGCCTCTCCACCCTCCTGTACTTACCTATTTCCAACAGCGATGCCACCTTGATTCTATCTGTGTCACAACTGCTCCTATACTAAACAGGTTTTTGCCCGTGATATTTGATCGCTGCTAAGTGCCCCCAACCTTTCCAAGCCCATCAAACATTCTCCCTGATGCACATGGTTGCCAGCATTTCTAACTTCCCACAACCATGCCTCCACGCCTTTGCATCAGACGCATCTGCTATTTACCACAGATCCGTTATTATGTCAACTAATCAATAATATCTCACTATGATCGACAATATCCAGAAAACAAATATAGGATGTGTTTAATAAAATAATATATATTGTTCATGCACAGGCAGATATACAGAGCATAACAATTCAACTAATCGACCAAACAATACCTAAGCATGGAAACAGAAATGATCAAGGCATGAGGAAACATAATTCTAACAAAACTTAGTATATATAGCAACTCTGATACTTATATTTGGTATAGGCTAATAAGCAACTACTTGCAGAAGTCACATCCTTCCTGGTTCAGTAATAGAAGCATCAGGATGAAAACACGGAAGTAAATTTGTGGACAACTAAAGCTGTTGTCTCAGTTTTATCATAATATAATGATCTAATTACGAATAAACTCTAACAATAAACAATCCCCAGATACTTATATTTGTATAGGCTAATAAGCAACTACTTGCAGAGGTCACATCCTTCCTGGTTCAGTAATAGAAGCATCAGGATGAAAACACGGAAGTAAATTTGTGGACAACTAAAGCTATTGTCTCAGTTTTATCATAATATAATGATCTAATTACGAATAAACTCTTTAAGTACAATCTGAAACATGTTACCTATTTTGTGAGCAGGATTGTTATGTAAATATTAATTAATACATCTCAAATCTGCATGCCTTTTTGTGAGTATCTCCATCTGGGTGCCAATATTATTAAATGTAGACATCTTCCGTAGATTAAGCAATTATAGAACTCTCCATTCTATTGAAAATATTCAGCAAATCCTTGTGTCTTCCCTTGTGAATAAGAAAGACAAGATCAATAGCCTAGGCTACACAGCACACATATTCGTGACATATTGACATGATAATAAAAACGACTCACTTCTCAAGAACTCTACAAAGTTTTCTAAAAAGGCATTGAATTTCAATAATATTAACTTCTATTTTATATTAGCCATGTTACTTGACACTTCTTATCCACTTATTTACAGGTTGATGACCAACTTTCAAATCAGCTCAACAAAGATAACCTTGTGTCGCCTCCTAAGAAGTATGTATTTTTTAAAAGAATACAACCCGAGTTGTATATACTATTCAATTCTGCATGTATGAATCATAGTTCATACTAACTCCAACAAACACATAGGATCAAGGCTATCCAGCCAGTACAGACCCTCACAACCTTAATTGTTAAATCATCACAGTTCTCATGAAGGTACTACACATTCTACTCCCCTGCCTTCTACATAATTTGTAATCAGTATAATCTACATATTCTTCTTCACCCACCTTTATAACCATACCACAAAACACATAGTAGCTCAAAGACACCTTAACTACACTCACCTTTTTTACAGGTACCTATGTTGCATATCTACGACGAGCATCGTCACTTTTGGAGCACGAATGCTTTTGTGTATATATAACCAAGCTGTTGAAACCTTCGCAGTGTCATATATATTGAAGCGATCCCCAACGGTTGAATTCTGCTAATGATGTAATAAACTGCTACATTTACCACCTCTAAACAATGTGCAGCTCTTTCATTCACTGAACCTTAGTTTGCTTTGTTTTTGCTCTTATGTCCTTTTTTACTCTGTCAATCATACAGTCACCACACATCATTACAATGTTGCTAAACGATTCGCCATGCGCGCATAAGCGCGCGCTATACACTAGTATAATTAATCATTCGGTGAAGCTAGACACATTCATATGATGATTTATATCATGCAACAATTTTGTAATGATCTATAAAGGTTGTCACTAGACTATGTTAATAAGACTTCCATGATACGACAATTACTCCAAACAGAAATACAAAGCACATCTAGGACATACCATTATAGGGATCGGATAAATAGCCAATGTCAGTGTATCCAAAGTAATTAGATCTTAGTTTCTTTTGAAAAATAATCAAATTTTTTTGTGCCATTAAGATATCTAAAAGGATCAAGATATCCAAAAGAGGGGAGGGGTGGGTTAATTGGGTTTATTAATTTCTTGTACAAAATAAAGCTTGTTAACGAGTTTGCTTCACCCCTTGTACCTAGGAAGTGTTTCTATCTAGCGATCAAGAGTTTTACATCATATATTCCAATCCTATACTATCATAGCAATTCTAGCAATGTCGAAATTTGAATGTGATTGCTTAAAAGTAAATGCTCATAAGTAAGGATTACAATTGTCTTGATGTTTTGTTGAGGTATCGAAGAATTAACACTCTCTACTAGTTGAAAGGATCATGATGCCCAAGAGGGGGTAAATTGGGCTTCTCTAAAATTCTAACAAAATATTAAACCCTAAGCATGAGTCCAACTTCACCCAAACTACTAGCAAGAAGTAAAAGCTATGAAATAGAGAACAATCCTAAGTCATTATTGCAAATACTAGCTAAGAAAATACACAAAGTAAAATGCTCAAATTAAATGTGAAAAGTAAAGTAGGGACAAGAAGACACCTTCAATTTTTGCTGGGGTATCGAAGAGTCAGCACTCTCCACTAGTCCTCGTTGTAGCACCCACGCAAGGGTATTGCTCCCTTTGGTACTCGCAAGAATCAAGTGCTCACTATGAGATGATCCTTTGCCTCTCCGGCGCAGTGGATCCCTCACGACCGTGTACAACCATTGAGTCGGGTCACCAACAAATCCTCCGGGGTGATCACCGAACTCCAATCGCCACCGAGTCGTCTAGGTGATGTCGATCACCAAGAGTAATAAGTCATAGACCTTCACTTGACCAAGAGAAGCCTAATGCACGTGGTGTGTGCTCTAGGCCGCTCTCATGCACACTAATGAGGTCCTAACATGGGATTATGATTTTGCTAATCACCTCACTATGCTTTGTGGACTTGCAATGCTCTAGCAACGAATATAAGGTGGTTGAGGGTAGCAAGACACTTAATATGGCTGGTGGATGGGGTATAAACACACCCACCAACCAAAACTAGCCATTACAATAGGCTGCAGCGCATGGGCGCATCGGACAGTCCGGTGCGCCAACGATGCGCTTCCAACGGCTAGTTCCGACAACTAGTCGTTGCTCTGATGTCGCACCGGACAATGAACAGTACCTGACAGGTGTGCACCGGACAGTCTGGTACCGGGCTAAAAATTAAGTCTAGGAACTATTTGCTCTCAGGTTTCTGGGGGTGCTGATGGCTTGCTCTCGGGCGCTCTCAGGCTCACTGCCAGGGGGACCACCATACAATCCAGTGCCCCCAGGTCAGCAACCCCTTTTCTTTTCTTAGGTTTATCTAAACCCTTTTCGATTCTAACTTGTGAGTGAGTTCTAAAGTGACACCTAGCACTAGTTGTGAGTGTGAACATGTACCGACACTACACTAGATTCCTCTTGGTCAAACTACTCATCCACAACCCCTCTTTATAGTACGGCTAAAACAAAAATAGAAGTCCTAACTCTATAACAAGTGTCCCACAACTCCTTCAACACTTAGGATATGAAATTATGAAGTCATTCATCTTTTGATTCGCCTTTTCATCTGTCACTTCAAGTTCTCATATGAGAGATTGTTTTCATCGTTGTAGCGCAACTCCCTGCAATGTGACCTAACTTATCATTTGCTTTGCAAAACACATGTTAGTCACATGTAATCTTACGTTGTCATTAATCACTAAAACCAACCAGAGGCCTAGATGCTTTCACTAGCCTTTGTTGGAGCACCCGTGTATGTGTGCCACTCTCCCTTGATCTACGCAAGTACCAAATGCTCTATATGGGTTGTTTTTTTCCACTCCTGCATGGTGAACCACGGCCACTCATAACTGTGTACACCTTGATTTTGGTCACCCACAACCTCTCCATATGATCACCGAACTCTCAATCACCACCAAGCCATCTAGGTGTACTGATCACCAAGAGTAACAAGCAAGAACTCCACTTGACCCATCTAAGGCTAATGGGAATGGTGGATTCACACAATCTTCTCCAAATGTACTAATGAGCCGCTAATCATGTGATTACCAACTCTCAAGTTACTTACTAGGCAAAGGCTCTTCTTCACACTCCAAAGGGTCCCTTCAACTGTTAAAATAAGCAAGAGACCTCAAATGAAACAAGTTGAGGTGCATACATAGTACCAAGGCAAGCAACTATACATTGGCCATCCACTTATCTTTCACAGGGACACTCGATATGTCTGAGCAAATCAAGTATACACTAGACATGTTTGGTGTAGCTCCAATGGATACTTTTAAAAACAAGTCATTATGTACTGGTATATGGTGCTTCACCCCACATGTCCATTGAGTATACCATTCAAATATATAGTTTCTATACCTATCTAAGTACCTTATCTGGTGCCATGCCTGGTGACACACCATGCATGTCTGATGAGTACTCAACCTCTTAGACACAATTTGCAGCCTCTATGGCTACCTATCCGATGCTATGTTTTGGTGACACACCAGACATGTCTAGTGAGTACTTAGCATTTAAGTCTCATATGCAAGCTTTCTTGATGACTTGTCCAATGCACACCAGACACACTGGTGTCATATCTATTCAGGGAAGTCCCATGTCCGATGTCGCTACAGCACCGCCATCTTGCTTATTTCAACATTTTTTAGAGATGGGTTTGTTCTCAAACTTATCATGTTCTCCCCTGGGATTACCTAGAACTAGATTTCACAAGTGCGCATCACTACTCTACACTATACTTAACTAGGTAAAGCTACTCATGCATACCTGTTTATATTGTAGTCAAAGGAATAAAAAGAAGGTTTTATTGCTAATATGTGTCCAACAACTCATTGACACTTAGAACCAGCTGATCCTTAACCTTCTTTCTCATCCTTTGAAAATTGATGATTGATCTCCATCAATAGTGTTATGAATACAACATAAAGCCCAATTAGTCTCTATTATTATGACCTAACTCAAATCGCCTCTATAAAACACATGTTAGTCACAATAATCTTGCATTGTCATTAACCATAGAAACTAAATCAGGGGCCTAGATGCTTTAAATCTCCTTTTTTGTTATTGATAACAAAACATCCTCAAGTATGTGAAATATTTGAGGTTTTTAAGGCACTTGATTTGCATGAACTTGTGGAATTAAGAACATGAATGTTAGAGGAACTTCATACATACTAAGTACGTAATGTACAATAGGAGTGAAACGTTAAGCGCAAGTACATGAATAAGTTTGTTTTCATAAGATGTAATTTTAAGAGCAAAAACAAGTGTAAGTGACATTATAAATATAAAAAATAAAACAATACATGTCACACCATATCATACACATGCAACATAACATAATATACAATACATAAAAAATGAAGTGCATGCAAAAGTATGAGAATATCATGAGGGATCACACATAAAAGATAGAAAATCAAATCCTCCTCTATCTATCTCACTCTAACTCACATACTCCTAGCCCCTCTCGCCCTTTAGCCTCAATCACAAAAATCTATAAAACCTTAAGGGTTGTGAGGAGGGACCAACACAGTCATGTTAGGCACTGAGATGTGAAGTGTAATATCAAATTGCATAAGGAGTGCCTCCTCATCTGAGTTGGAAGAGCAATTTGTCTAGGAAGTAAGTACTAACGGTGGAGCTCTTGTCGTAGGCTTAGACTGACTAGTTGGAAGAGTTGTGATAGGCTTGTGAGGATTTGATGATGCCACTAATGAGGGTAGTGTCCCTATTATACCAGTCAAGGGAGCAACTAGAATTGAAGGCTCTAGTGATACATTCAAGGCAATTGTCTAAGGAGTGGCTCTAGTGACCAAACCGACTAAGACTGTCAAGGTAGATGGTGTAGCGACAATCATGATAGTGACGGGCGATGTCAATAGAGCTGAAATTGGCATCGCTTGTGACATACCATCAAAACCAGTGGTCATACCTAGACTGGTGAATAGAAGTCAAGTGTAGTAGGGTACATAGGTGACACAAACAGATACAGACTATAACATTGAAATCTATCAAACTATATAGTTGGGGCCACGAGAGTCTATAGGGTGGTAGGAGTTGGTGGTGGATGCATTGAAACTCTTCGTATTAAAGGATGTGCTTGAAGATTGGAAAGGTACTCACACAGCGTGTTAGAAAGTTCTACTAGAACTAGTCCTACCGACCCTAGATGGTGTCAAACAAAGTGAGCATCCGGTCAGTCAAACACTGCTATGCCTTAGCCTAGCGTCTTTGCTCGTATCTAGTCTTAGCCTCTCTGTAGAGCTATTTGGCAAGAATCCTCTACTTCTCTACAACTATACTATGCTACATGATGTTGTCGATATGCAATCCTATGTTCTAGTTATGCAACTATATTGTCATCTATAGTCACCAACTATCGGTGTTTCGAACCTCGCTCCGACAAGTAAATTTATTGTGCATGTTCTGAGCTTCGGACGGTGTGTGAGGTGGGCACAAGATTTATACTGGTTCGAACAAAATGTCCCTACTTCCAATCATCGGTGGCCTGCCCTATCGGTACCATTGATGATCAAAGCTAGTAGTAGCGGTTACAAGCGGGAGAGAGAGAGAGAGAGAGAGGAGAGGCTCCCAAGTCTCTTATCGGGGGTGGAAGTGGAGCTAAAGGTTACAGAGTGGAGTCCTAGTTAAGTCTTGGCTTGGCGGCGGGGCTTCGACCTTTGGGTCCTCGTCGGTGTGTTCTCCTCCCCTTCGTCGATCCGTCTGGGTGTCTTCTTATTTGGGGCCCATCCGTGCGTGTATGCATCCGTTCGTCTGGACCAACCCCTTCCTTTTATAGGCCGAGGGAGGGGTCAGCCAACAGTGGCTTCCTCAGGAAGGAGCCACCAAGCAAAGGTAAAATCAGGCATTCTACTCAGGGTGAAGCCACATGTGCTCGTGGGCCCCGGGGTCGCCTGGCTGTCTCGTATTCTTTATGACAAACAGCACGAGTGAAAGTCGCCTAGAGGGGGGTGAATCGACAAAACCTGTAAATTATATACTTTGAACACAAACTTCACCCGGGGTTAGGATAAAAAAACAAGTTATAATGAATTTAGAGTGCGAAAGAGAGTTCTTCTTGCTATGAGTTGCTCAATCAATGCGGATGACCTTGGGAGCTAACTTAAAAGATTGTGAGCAAGAGAACTTTAGAGAGAGGGGAGAGGAAGAATCAAATCGCAAGTTAATGATCAACATAAATGAACACAACGATTTGTTTCTCGAGGTTTGGTTCCAATGAACCTACTCCTCGTTGAGTAGGCCACAAAGGCCGGGTCTTTTTCAACCCTTTCCCTCTCTCAATCGATCACTTATACCGGTTGAGTGTGTATCCTTAATCTCAAGGATCACTAAGACCTGAAAGGGAAATGTGCCCTTGGGCAATTTCTATTAGTATTTTGGTGATTAGATGCCCAACACATATTTATTGAGTCCTCATGTGCTAAATGTGTGAAAAGTGCAAATCAGGATACAAGGTATGTTTCTAGACTTAGTACATTGTTTTTGAGTACTAACATGTTTATCTAAGTGCTAGAAACAGTGCCGAAAAGAGAAGAAATGAATTGGAAAAGAGTTGGTTGTGTACAGCCAACACCTGCTCGGGCCTGGCGCACCGGACTGTCCGGTGGTGCACCGGACAGTGTCCGGTGAACCGGCTGCTCTCGAGAAACGACAGAGTTGTACGGCTATAATTCACCGGATTGTCCGATGGTGCACCGGACTGTCCGGTGAGTCATCCGGGATGAACTCCTCACTCTCGAGAAAAGGAAAAAGGCGACATGGTTATAATTCACCGGACTGTCCGGTGGTGCACCGGACTGTCCGGTGAGCCAACGGCGCCAGCGGCAACGGTCGTCCGTGTGATCAGCGTGCGACGTGTGGCTCGCTCCAACGGTTGGCTGGGTGCACCGGACTGTCCGGTGTGCCAACCAGCCCCGAGGAGCAACGGTCGGATGCGCCCAATTTGGAAGGAGATCGCGCACCGGACTGCTACAGTAGCTGTCCGGTGGTGCACCGGACTGTCCGGTGCACCACCCGACAGAAGGCAAGATTGGCCTTCCAAGATTGATCTCCAATGGCTCCTAGCTGCCTTGGGGCTATAAAAAGGACCCCTAGGCGCATGGATCAAGACACCAAGCGTTCAAGAAACATCCTAGGACTTCTAGACTCCACCTCCATGCATTTGATTCGCCGTGTTAGTGATTTGAGCTCCATTTGAGTTGCGAACTCCGTGTGTTGTGTTTCAAGCTCAAGTTTTGACTTGTGTGCGTGGTTGTGCTACGGATTTGAGTCTTACGTGTGTTGCTCTCCCATCCTTACTCTGTGCTTTCTTTGTGATCATAACTTTGTAAGGGCGAGAGGCTCCAAATTGTGGAGATTCCTCGCAAACGGGAAAACACTTTAAAGGAAAAGACTGTGGTATTCAAGTTAATCATCGGATCACTTGAAAGGGGTTGAGTGCAACCCTCGTCCATTGGGACGCCAAAACGTGGAAGTAGGCAAGTGTTACTTGGCCGAACCACGGGATAAAAATCTCGTGTCTCTTGTGTTGCTTTCTCTGTGATTGCTGTGTTCACGAGAACTCGCTTCAAAGCTACTTAGTCGCATTAACACTTTAATAACCAAGTTTGTGGCTATTTAGTGTTTGATTTTACAGGATCACCTATTCACCCCCTCTAGGTGCTCTCAATTGGTATCGAAGCCGTACTCTTCATCTAAGGGACTAACCGCCCGAAGGGATGGATCCTAAAGGAAAGGGGATGGTGATCAACAACAAGGAGAAGGAGTCTCTCTTCAACGAGCCAAGAGACGACAAGCCCACTGACTCAGGCTCGAGTCACAAGAAGAGGGACGGCAAGAAGAAGAGACGCATCAAGAAGATCATCTACTACGACAGCGATGCATCCTCTTCTTCTCCAAGGGACGACAACGACGACGACTCCTTGTCCAAGAAAAAAACGGTCAATCAAAATTATTCTTTTGATTACTCTTGTATTCCATACAATTCGAATGCCCATTTACTTTCTATTCCTCTTGGAAAACCCACACACTTTGATGGAGAGGATTACTCATTTTGGAGCCATAAAATGCATAGTCATCTATTTTCTCTCCATCCTAGCATATGGGAAATTGTGGAAAATGGGATGCATTTTGATAGTTCGGATAATTATGTGCATATAAATGAACAAATTCATAAAAATGACCAAGCTACTACTGTCTTACTAGCTTTACTTTGCAGGGATGAATATAATAAATTGAGTGGCTTGGACAACGCTAAGCAAATCTGGGACACCCTCAAGATATCTCATGAGGGAAACGACGCCACTATGATCACAAAGATGGAACTAGTGGAAGACGAGCTGGGAGGTTCGCGATGATCAGGGGAGAAGTGTAACACCCTGATTTTGGAGGTATAAAATTTCTTTCTAATTATCACCCAAAATCATGTGTTACTCTTCTTTTTCTCACTCTAGGTTTTCTCTCTTTCTAGATTCATTCTCCCTTTTTCCCTTTTGATTAGAGATAGCCTAAACTAGTGGAGGTTAATTATTTATTTTGCCAAAACCTTATGAGTCATGACATGTTGCATCATGCTGAATTTAAAATATTCTTTGAAGTGTTGCACAAGTTTGAATTTATTTGAATTTGAAACCTAGTTTGAATTTGGACTTGAAAACCCTATAGAAAGAGAAATAGAAAAGGAATTAGAAAATCCAGGGAAAAAGAAAAAGCCATTTTGGCCCAAACCAGCCCACCAGACCTAGTCCCGCGCTCACGCTCTCGGCCATCCAGCTCGTCGGAGACCGCTCCAAGCCTCCTCGAGCTCTGCCCCGAGGTGAGATACTCATCCCCGTGCCCAATTTCCTTTATTGCACCCTGTGTTCGTCCAATTTCGCCCTCGCCGGTGCTCGACCGCGGCGGTCCGCCGTGCTCGCGCGGTGGCCGGCTGATTTAGCCGATCTAGTTCACCAGAGTAGGCCCCTGTGTCACCCCTGCCTCTGCTGAAGTTAGCCAAGGCCTTAGTGCGCCTTAGGACCCCTCCCCGTGGCCGAAATGGCTCACCGGAGTTTCTCCGGCCCGCCCGAGGCCCTCTCACCGCCGTTCTACCCTCTCTGCCCGTGGATTCATGGCCTCTTTCCCGCCATTGAGTTCACCGTGGCGCCCTCTCCCTCTCTGCCCAACTCCGGCTACCCCGGAGCCACCCTAGCTCGCGTCTACCTCAACTCCGGCGACCTCACAGCCGCGGAGAGGAGCGGCGCCGCTTCGCGCACGTCTGTTTCCCCAGTCTGATTCCCCCCCCCCTCGACCGATCTTGATCGCATGACCCGGACCCCAGGATACCGCTTCGCGCCCGTGCACACTGACGCCCTAGCCCGCCTGTCAGCGCCCAAGTCCTCTGGCGTTGGGCCCGCTCGGTCAGTGCGCCCTCCCCCTCTGCCGTTGATGCCCTTGACCCACTTGTCAGTGCTCGCCCGCCCGCGCGCGCGCTCGGCCGCAGATCTAATCTCAGCCGTTGGTTTTAGATCTGACGGTTAGATTCACCCAATACCCCTTCGCGTGGCTGTTTTGCTTAAGAAACCCCCTAGTTTTAGGAAATCAACCCGCTGTCCTCTGTTTTAGCGCATAGGTCCCTGGTTTGTTTCAATTAGACCCCTGGACTTTTATTTAATCATAGATTTAGCCCTAATTTCATATTTCAAACTTCAAAACTTGTTTATTTCATATCTTTTTCATATGAACTCTAAACTTAGTGGTTCAAATTGCAAAATGTTCACCAAATTATTTTCTGTTCAAGTAAAATATGACCAACTGTAATCTGTACACTTTAATTTTTACACTTAGGATATGGAATTAAAGTATGTGTTGATTTATTTATTTAATGAAATAAATAAAAGGAGAACCCTAGGAATAAAGTATATTCAATCTTGAGAGATTAGTGTTATGAATTACTTAGATTTATTTTTGGCTTAACCTGTAGGCCTTAATGACATAAATAGAATTAGGAATGTAATTATGGATAATACTAAAAAGGTAATCAAATTTCCAAATGAGAGTAGTTTATCTTATAATTCTAACTTTCATTTGTTTTTAATCACTACTTAAACTTTTTGAGCTATGTTCCAAATATTTAGAGAGTAATCGATTCCCCAATTAGGATTAGTCCATTTTTATAACTTGACCTCATTCCTTTGTACTTAATACTATACCTTCTTGAGTTGTGTGCCAACATTTGTACATGTGTGATGTGATGTTCATGTTTACCTTCCAAATGTATTGAATGTATGCTCGCTTTACTTAGACAACGAGCAGCTCATGGTTCCTGAGTGTGTTGCCGAAGATCCCTCTGAGCAACAACCTATTGAAGGCAAGTGTCCTCAGACCTACTATGTCCTACTTTACTTTATAATTCATTGTCCCGTATTACTTTATTGAAACCTAAGGATTGACTAGTTTGTATTCCCCTTACCCTTGTTTACCTTTTTGGGTTAATCATGGTTAGCTTATGCTATTGCTTAAACTTAATCAATGAACATGATGTGATCTTTTATGATACGATGATGTTATCCCAATGAGGTCCTTGTGATTACTTTAGGGGGCTCAGGCTGTTTCCTGAGTGCCTCTCCGTAAGGACCTGTTTGGGGAGTGACAACCCGGGATAACAGTGCAACCATGAGGGTGGAATGGGACACCCTTAGCTGATTAATTAGAGGAACCAGAGGAGTAGTTGGCTTCGCCGTAGGGCCGTTAATGGGGTCCAGGCACAGTACTTGCTCTGCCGAGGTTGGTTGCAGAGGTTCTTTGATTTGGTTTTGTTAGTCACCCTTCCTTTGGGGAGATGTACTGTGTTTATCAAACTGGAGAAACCTAACGGACGGCTATGACCTCTGGGAAATCTTTGTAAAGGCTACGTAGTGAGACCCTGCTAGGTCACCTTGGTAGTGATCAATGGGGAGGCTAGAACCCCGGGTAGAATGGGACTCACGGCTTGTGGGTAAAGTGTGCAACCTCTGCAGAGTGTTAGAAACTGGTATATCAGCCGTGCTCGCGGTTATGAGCAGCCTTGGGATCCTCTTCGATTAGAAGAACAATGGTTACTTTTATGGTGATGATTAGCAATGATGGTTATAATTTTGACCTTTGGTATTAGTCTTGGAGGGAGTACCTCTGAGTAATAACTGGGTTATTACTAAAACTTGGCTCTACTTATAATAATAAAACTTGACCAACTAAAAGCAATTGCTTAACCTTAACTCCAAATACAGCTAGTCCACTTTAGCCAAACGAGATATTTGCTGAGTACGTTGATGTGTACTCACCCTTGCTTTACCAACCACCCCACCCCAGGTTGTCCCCACTGTTCTCAGTGCTCAGGAAGTGAAGTTGGCAACATGGATGACTTCGAGGAGTTCTAGGAATACGACGAGTTCTAGTTTACTTTAGTGGCAAATCCCCAGTTAGCTGCCTGTGTAGGCTTAGCTTCTACGTTTCGTATTTCCACACTTTGATATTTATGTTGAACAATGGTTATGTATTAGACTCTATGGATGTCTTGGACATCTTGATGTAATAAAGTATCTTTCCGCTATTTAATTCAAGCATTATGTGATGATGTCCAATTATGTAATCGTTGTGTACCTGAGTTCTGATCCTGGCACGTACATGGTTCACATTCGGTTTGCCTTCCAAAACCGGGTGTGACATAAGTGGTATCAAAGCCTTGCTGACTGTAGGTCTGCTAACCTAGACTAGAATGGTCGCCCTAAGGACTATAGACCCCTACTCTTACCTTGATCTTAGTGTCTTTTCAAAAGTTGGTCATCTTGACCAACTCTATGTTATTTACTTATCTCAAAAAGTTTGTCTCACTTTTCTTTCTGTTCACTTTCTAGTCTAATAGTTCTACTCTTACTCTTGTGCTTACGATGTCTTCTGTAGATAGCTCGTCTTAGGTGCACTGCACATAAGTCTGTGATCCCTTTTTTGCCTTCTCAACTGGCAGAGCGTCCACTGCGTCACACAGTGTCAGGTCAGTCCAGTCAACTGGAGAGACTGCATCGTCACCTGCACGAGGAGCAGGAGCGCCGACGCTAGGAGTAGGAGCAACAGGACTCTTCCCCCTCACCTCAGCAGGAGGTAGAGTCTAAGAGGCCGCCTTCTCCTGCACCTCAGCCAGAGATGCCCCCTGCACCATCACAGGGCATCCCGGCTGCTGGAGGAGACCTTGACGGAGACGGAGACGACGACGACGCTGGTGATAGTTTGAGCCACGACACGGAGCTTTCAGAGGAGCCAGAGCCGGAGGGATGGATCGTGAGACCCATCACTCGTGACGCTGCTCGCGGGTGTCACTTCCACGACGCTCTCGACACCTTGTTGCGTCAGGTTTTCGACTGACACACTTGGTCCATTGAGTACCGTTGTGTAGACTACCAGCATCGTCGCGGGCTATACCCAGACTAGTGGGAGGCTACTTGCTTGGTGCGCCATCCGGACGATGATCTCTGGGGTGCAGAGGCCTTCTCAGAGCACTATCCTATTATTGAGAGGGATACTGCTGAGGCAGCCATGCAAGATGCAGCACGATGAGCACTTTCTCAGTATTGCTCGCTGTTCAGTGGGGTAGCTGATGGCCTCGACCTAAAGTACTATCCTCGCCGTTCGACCGGTAGTGCTGGAGGTGTGATTGTCTCACCAGTGGGTGAGGGCAATCCTAGGCTAAACAACATGGTCAACTTGGTCGTCGTGCTCAACACAGAGTTGCACCACACCCTTGACGAGTTGGGCAAGGTTCAGGCAGAGGTTGCGGAATTGCGTGCTGAATGCGCGACACGCCACTATCTAGATGGTGGTTCTCCCGCCCCTGTAGGGATTCAGCACTCTTACCGTTCACCGCCCCGTGGTCGCTTCGACTATGGTACTCCAGACTGCAGGACCCACATAGATTTGGATCCTTAGATCGACAGAGTCGGAGTCTATAATAATGCTTAGTTTAGTGTCTTAGCCTAAGTTAGTTTTAGTTAGAGTTAGTTTGCTTATCTTATGTTGGATGCTTGTTATGATGGACACGTACTGAAGTTGGATCTTTGTAATGATTGTCACCAAGGTGTGGGTATCTCCTGCAACTTGGTGTAGTTATTAATAAAGTCAGTTATTTAGTTGGGTAATCCATTTATTTCCACTTTCCTCTTTATCTGAGAAGTTGTCAGTGAAGATGGTCATCTGTTCAGTGCTGTGAAGATTTCCGTATATCTTTTCTTATGCTGAAAGACTGTAGAGTCAGATCTGATATGGGTGTGATTTCTATAGATGTTTAAGAACAGGCGCAGAGGTGCGAGGCGTGCTTAGCCTGAACAGCAGGCACATCAAGAGGAGGCAGCTCCGCAGCAGTAGTTGCCACCGCCACCCCCGATGACCATTGAGCAGATGTTCTTAATGCAGACTCAAGCAGTCCAGGCAATTGGTCAGACCTTAGCAGCTATGCAGCAAGTTCGGCAGCAGCCACCACCACCTCAGCCTCCAGTGCAAGTCCAGATGCCACAAGTGCCTAGAGATAAGTGGGCAGAATTCATGAGGGGCCATCCCCCTGTTTTTGCCCACTCTGCTGACCCCATGGACGCGGAAGATTGGCTGCGTACCATGGAGCGTGAGTTGCACACTGCCCAGTGCAACGACCATGAGAAGGTGTTGTATGGTCCCCGATAGCTGAGGGAAGCAGCACAATCTTGGTGGGAGTCTTACCTCGCCACCCATGCCAATCCTGAAGCCATCACTTGGGAGGAGTTCAGGAACAACTTCCGTCGCTACCATGTGCCCGAGGGACTGATGATAGTGAGGAAGGAGGAGTTTCTCGCCCTGAAGCAAGGTCCCTTGTTCGTCAGTGAGTACAGGGATAAGTTTCTGCAGCTGTCCCGTTACGCCCCAGAAGACGTCAACTCAGATGCCAAGAGGCAGTACCGCTTTCTGAGAGGATTGGTTGATCCCCTCCATTATCAGTTGATGAACCACACTTTCCCCACCTTCCAGCATTTGATCGACAGAGCAATCATGACAGAAAGGAAGCGTCAGGAGATGGAGGATAGGAAGCGCAAGATTGGTGGACCTCAGGCCGAGAGTAGCAGTCGTCCCCGCTACTCAGGCAACTCGCCACAGCAATTCAAGCAAGACCACCAGCACTAGTAGTAGCACCAGCGTCAGAACTAGCAGCAACAGTACCAGAGGCAGTTTCCTCAGCAGCAGCAGCAGTACCGTCAGAATAACCAGCAAGGAGGAAACTAGTACCAGCGTCAGAACAACCAGGCAACCCGTCTTCCTGCCCCAGCAACCAACCAGAACAATCAAGCAGCGCCAGCTCAAGTAGGAGGTCGTGCATGTTTCTAATGTGGAGAACAAAATCACTGGGCAAAGAATTGTCCAAAGAAAGCAGCCCAACAACCGCCAGCAGTCAATGCCCCAGCAAGACAAGGAGCACCACATCAAGCACGAGGAGTCCGTGGTCAGGCCTACAACCGTGGAAAGGTGAATCACCTGGAGGCCGAAGCAATCCAGGATGCTCAGGACATGGCAGTAGGTATGTTTCCAGTCGAATCCTACCCAGCAAAAGTACTATTTGATACTGGTGCCACACATTCTTTTGTTTCTGCATCTTGGGTAGAATCACATAACATCCCCATAGAACCAATGATCCCACCTTTGAGAGTTAATTCAGTTGGGGGAAAAGTTCAGTCTGATAGGATTTGTCCGAATCTAAGGATTGAAATAAGGGGGATAGCCTTCCCCGCTAGCCTAGTAGTCATGGGAACTCAAGGGTTAGATGTCATCCTAGGGATGAATTGGCTACACAGAAATCAAGCCACTGTCAGTTGTGACAAGAGAACAGTTAAGTTGGTGTCCCCATCCGGAAAGGAAGTAGTAACCAAGCTGTACTTACCTGAACTAGAAGAAGGAGCTTGTCACCATTTATCAGTAGATGACAAGGAGTCCAATCCGATTGAGGCAATTAGGATTGTGTTAGAATTCCCTGAAGAGTTACCAGGCATGCCACCTGAAAGGAAAGTTGAATTTGCCATAGAGCTTATCCTAGGCACCGCCCCTATTTCCAAGAGAGCCTATCGAGTGTCCGGACCAGAGTTGGTGGAACTCAAGAAGCAGATTAATGAGTTGTTAGAGAAAGGCTACATCAGACCAAGTACCTCACCTTGGGCAGCCCCAGTGTTATTTGTGGAAAAGAAGGATGGCACGAAGAGGATGTGCATTGATTACAGAGCTTTGAATGAAGTCACTATCAAGAACAAGTACTCTCTGCCTCGAATTGAAGACCTATTTGATCAGTTGAGATGAGCCAGTGTGTTCTCAAAGATAGATCTGAGGTCAGGCTACCATCAGCTCAGAATCCGACCCGCAGATATACCGAAGACAGCATTCATTACTAAGTATGGACTATATGAGTTCATGGTTATGTCATTCGGATTGACGAATGCGTCAGCTTACTTCATGTACTTGATGAACAGTGTGTTCATGGACTACCTCGACAAGTTCGTAGTGGTGTTCATTGATGATATTCTCGTATATTCCCAGAATGAGCAAGAGCATGCGGAACATTTGAGGAAAGTACTTCAGAGGCTACGAGATTGCCAGTTGTATGCCAAGCTTAGCAAGTGCGAGTTCTGGATCAGTGAAGTCCTATTCTTGGGTCACATAATAAACCGAGAGGGATTGGCTATAGATCCGAAGAAGGTAACAACTATCTTGGATTGGAAAGCACCAAAAGATGTTTGAGGAATCAAAAGTTTCATCGGAATGGCCGGGTATTATCGGCGTTTCATTGAAGGTTTCTCCAAGATTGCCAGACCAATGACAGCCTTGTTAGCAAAAAAAAGTTGAGTTCAAGTAGACCCCAGCATGCCAGAAGTCCTTTGAGACATTGAAGGAGAAGTTGACAACAGCACCGGTGTTAGTTCTGCCAGATGTTCACAAGCCATTCTCAGTGTATTGCGATGCTTCGTTCACCGAACTAGGATGTGTGTTGATGCAGGAAGGGAGAGTAGTGGCATACTCGTCCCGACAGTTGAAGAATCATGAGAAGAATTATCCTACTCATGATCTGGAGTTAGCAGCCGTGGTTCATGCATTAAAGACCTAGAGGCATTATCTTTATGGGCAGAAGTGTGATATCTACACGGACCACAAGAGCCTCAAGTACATATTCACTCAATCAGAGTTAAACATGAGACAGCGAAGATGGCTAGAGTTGATCAAAGACTATGAACTGGAGATTCATTATCACCCAGGCAAAGCAAATGTGGTTGCAGATGCTCTTAGTAGAAAAAGTCAAGTTAATATGTTGGCCGCTCACCCGATGCCATATGAGCTAGCAAAGGAGTTCGACAGGTTGAGTCTTGAATTTCTGAACAACACTCAAGGAGTGACAATTGAGTTGGAACCCACTCTAGAGCAAGACATCAGGAAGGGTCAGAAGGATGATGAGAAAATCAACGAGATTCGGCAGCTGATCATAGATGGAAAAGGCAAGGATTTCCGTGAAGATGCAGAAGGAGTGGTATGGTTCAAGGACAGACTGTGTGTTCCTGATATCAAATCAATCCGAGAACTGATTCTCAAGGAAGCCCATGAGACAACATACTCTATACACCCTGGCAGTGAGAAGATGTACCAAGACCTGAAGAAAAGATTCTCGTGGTATGGCATGAAAAGAGAGATAGCAGAGTATGTGGCAGTGTGTGATAGTTGCTAGAGGATTAAAGCAGAACATCAGAGACCTGCAGGTTTGTTGCAACCGTTGCAGATTCCTCAGTGGAAATGGGATGAGATCGGAATGGACTTTATAGTCGGTTTGCCCCGCACTCGTACTGGTTATGACTCTATCTGGGTAGTAGTGGACCGTTTGACAAAGGCGACCTATTTCATACCAGTCAAGACCACCTACAACAGTGTGGTGTTGGCCGAACTATACATGGCTCGGATTGTGTGCTTGCATGGCGTTCCAAAGAAGATAGTATCAGATAGAGGCACCCAGTTCACCTCTCATTTTTGGCAGCAGTTACATGAAGCTTTGGGCATGCATTTGAAGTTCAGCTTAGCTTATCACCTGCAGATAGATGGCCAGACTAAGAGGACCAACCATATTCTTGAGGATATGTTGAGAGCTTGTGCTTTGCAAGATCAGTCAGGTTGGGACAAGAGATTACCATATGCAGAATTCTCTTACAACAACAGCTACCAAGCCAGCCTGAAGATGTCACCGTTTGAAGCGCTTTATGGAAGGAATTGCAGAACTCCACTGCATTGGGACCAACCTGGTGAAAGACGGGTGTTCGGACCAGATATTCTGCTTGAAGCCGAAGAGAACATCAGAATGGTCCAAGAGAACTTAAAGGCAGCGCAGTCCAGACAGCGAATCTATGCTAACACCAGAAGAAGAGAACTCAGTTTTGAAGTGGGAGATTATGTATATTTGAAGGTGTCACCCATCAGAGGAACCAAAAGGTTTGGAGTCAAAGGCAAGCTAGCACCTCGTTATATTGGACCGTATCAGGTTCAAGCCAGACGTGGAGAAGTGGCTTATCAACTCAGCTTAACGGAGAATCTGTCCGCTGTTCACGATGTGTTCCATATGTCTCAGTTGAAGAAATGCTTAAGAGTGCCAGAAGAGCAGTTGCCAGCAGAAGATCTTGAAGTTCAAGAAGATCTAACTTATATTGAGAAGCCAACTCAAATTCTAGAGACAGTAGATCAGGTCACCCGGAGAAGTACCATCAGGATGTGCAAAGTCAAATGGGATCATCACTCAGAAGAAGAAGCAACCTAGGAACGAGAAGATGATTTAAAAGCCAAGTACCCTAAGCTCTTTTCTAGCCAACCCTGAATCTCGAGGGCGAGATTCTCTTAAGGGGGATAGGTCTGTAACACCCTGATTTTGGGGGTATAAAATTTCTTTCTAATTATCACCCAAAATCATGTGTTACTCTTCTTTTTCTCACTCTAGGTTTTCTCTCTCTCTAGATTAATTCTCCCTTTTTCCCTTTTGATTAGAGATAGCCTAAACTAGTGGAGGTTAGTTATTTATTTTTGCCAAAACCTTATGAGTCATGACATGTTGCATCATGTTGAGTTTAAAATATTCTTTGAAGTGTTGCACAAGTTTGAATTTATTTGAATTTAAAACCTAGTTTGAATTTGGATTTGAAAACCCTATAGAAAGAGAAATAGAAAAGGAATTAGAAAATCCAGGGAAAAAGAAAAAAGCCATTTCGGCCCAAACTAGCCCACTAGACCCAGTCCCGCGCCCGCGCTCCCGGCCATCCAGCTCGCCGGAGACCGCTCCAAGCCTCCCCGAGCTCTGCCCTGAGGTGAGACACACGTCCCCGTGCCCAATTTCCCTTATTGTGCCCTGTGTTTGTCCAATTTCGCCCTCGTCGGTGCTTGACCGCGATAGTCCGCCATGCTCGCGCGGTGGCCGGCCGATTTAGCCCGGTCTAGTTCATCGGAGTAGGCCCCTGTGTCACCCCTGCCTCTGCTGAAGTTAGCCAAGGCCTTAGTGCGCCTTAGGACCCCTCCCCGTGGCCGGAAAGGCTCACTGGAGTTTCTCTGGCCCGCCCGAGGCCCTCATCGCCGTTCTACCCTCTCTGCCCATGGATTCATGGCCTCTTTCCCGCCATTGAGTTCGTCGTGGCGCCCTCTCCCTCTCTGCCCAACTCCGGTGACCCCGGAGCCACCCTAGCTCACGCCTGCCTCAACTCCGGCGACCTCACCGCCGCGGAGAGGAGCGGCACCGCTTCGCGCATGTCTGTTTCCCGGTCTGATTCCTCCCCCCCCCCGTCCGATCTTGATCGCACGGCCTGGACCCCAGGATACCGCTTTGCGCCCGCGCACACTGACACCCTGGCCCGCCTATCAGCGCCCAATCCTCTAGCGCTGGGCTCGCTCGGTCAGTGCGCCCACCCCCTATGCCGCTGACGCCCCTGACCCGCTTGTCAGTGCTCGCCCGCCCACGCGCGCGCCCTCGGCCGCAGATCTAATCTCAACCGTTGGTTTTAGATCTGACGGTTAGATTCACCCGATACCCCTTCGCGTGGCTGTTTTGCTTAAGAAACCCCCTGGTTTTAGGAAATCAACCCGCCGTCCTCTATTTTAGCACATAGGTCCCTGGTTTGTTTCAATTAGACCCCTGGACTTTTATTTAATCACATATTTAGCCCTAATTTCTTATTTCAAACTTCAAAACTTGTTTATTTCATATCTTTTTCATATGAACTCCAAATTTAGTGGTTCAAATTGCAAAATGTTCACCAAATTATTTTTTGTTCAAGTAAAATATGACTAACTGTAATCTGTACACTTTAATTTTTACACTTAGGATATGGAATTAAAGTATATGCTGATTTATTTATTTAATGAAATAAATAAAAGGAGAACCCTAGGAATAAAGTATATTCAATCTTGAGATATTAGTGTTATGCATTACTTAGATTTATTTTTGGCTTAACCTCTAGGCCTTAATGACATAAATAGAATTAGGAATGTAATTATGGATAATACTAAAAAGGTAATCAAATTTCCAAATGAGAGTAGTTTATCTTATAAATCTAGCTTTCATTTGTTTTTAATCACTACTTCAACTTTTTGAGCTATGTTCCAAATATTTAGAGAGTAATCGATTCCCTAATTAGGATTAGTCCATTTTTATAACTTGACCTCATTCCTCTGTACTTAATTAATATTGTACCTTCTTGAGTTGTGTGCCAACATTTGTACATGTGTGATGTGATGTTCATTTTTACCTTCCAAATGTATTGAATGTATGATCGCTTTACTTAGACAACGAGCAGCTCGTGGTTCCTGAGTGTGTTGCTGAAGATCCCTCTGAGCAACAACCTGTTGAAGGCAAGTGTCCTCAGACCTACTATGTCCTACTTTACTTTATAATTCACTGTCCCGCATTACTTTATTGAAACCTAAGGATTGACTAGTTTGTATTCCCCCTACCCTTGTTTACCTTTTTGGGTTAATCATGGTTAGCTTATGCTATTGCTTAAACTTAATCAATGAACATGATGTGATCTTTTATGATACGATGATGTTATCCCAATGAGGTCCTTGTGATTACTTTAGGGGGCTCAAACTGTTTCCTGAGTGCCTCTCTGTAAGGACCTGTTTGGGGAGTGACAACCCGGGATAACAGTGCAACCACGACGGTGGAATGGGACGCCCTTAGCTGATTAATTAGAGGAACCAAAGGAGTAGTTGGCTTCGTCGTAGGGCCATCAATGGGGTCCGGGCACAGTACTTGCTCTACCGAGGTTGGTTGCAGAGGTTCTTTGATTTGGTTTTGTTAGTCACCCTTCCTTTGGGGAGATGTACTATGTTTATCAAATTGGAGAAACCTAATGGGCGGCTATGACCTCTAGGAAATCTTTGTAAAGGCTACGTAGTGAGACCCTGCTAGGTCACCTTGGTAGTGATCAATGGGGAGGCTAGAACCCAGGGCAGAATGGGAATCACGGCTTGTGGGTAAAGTGTGCAACCTCTGCAGTGTGTTAGAAACTGGTATATCAGCCATGCTCGCGGTTATGAGCAGCCTTGGGATCCTCTTCGATTAGAAGAACAATGGTTACTTTTATGATAATGATTAGCAATGATGGTTATAATTTTGATCTCTGGTATTAGTCTTGGAGGGAGTACCTCTGAGTAATAACTGGGTTATTACTAAAACTTGGCTCTACTTATAATAATAAAACTTGACCAACTAAAAGCAACTACTTAACCTTAACTCCACATACAGCTAGTCCACTTTAGACAAACAGGACATTTGCTGAGTACGTTGATGTGTACTCACCCTTGCTTTACCAACCACCCCACCCTAGTTTGTCCCCACTGTTCTCAGGCTTAGGAGGTGAAGTTGGCAACATGGATGACTTCGAGGAGTTCCAGGAATACGACGAGTTCTAGTTTACTTTAGTGGCAAACCCCTAGTTAGCTGCCTATGTAGGCTTAGCTTCTACGTTTCACATTTCCGCACTTTGATATTTATGTTGAACAATGGTTATGTATTAGACTCTGTGGATGTCTTGGACATCTTGATGTAATAAAGTATCTTTCCGCTATTTAATTCAAGCATTGTTTGATGATGTCCAATTATGTAATCGCTGTGTACGTGAGTTCTGATCCTGGCACGTACATGGTTCACATTCGGTTTGCCTTCCAAAACTGGGTGTGACAAGAAGAGCCAACTCAGACCTACAACAGGCTCAAGACCCTGGTCAACAAGATCTGAAGCTATGGAAGCACAAGATGGACGGATCATGATGTCGTCCGACTCATGCTAAGGTCATTCACTGTAATTGACCCCCATCTTGTCAATCTTATTCGTGAAAACCCCAGGTACACCAAGATGACGCCTGAGGGGATCCTTGGAAAATTCATGACCGGGCGCATGATGGCGAAGGAGGCGCGATACGTGGACGATGCGCTAAATGGTCCACTGCCTATCTACGAGTCGTAGCTCATTGCTCTCAAAGCAACAAGCAGCAAGGAGGCGCTACCAAGCAAGGTAGCACAAGTGGAGGCTGCCAGGCTCAATGAGAAAGAAATGGCGCTTATTATCAAGCGTTTCAAGATCGCACTCAAAGGACACAAAGAGTACCCCCAACAAGAATAAAACAAAGGGAAAGCGCTCCTATTTCAAATGCGGTAAGACTGGTCATTTTATTGCTCAATGTCCCGATAATGAAAATGATCAAGCACAAGAAAGACATGGGAAGAAGGAGAAGAAGAAGAATTACAGGAAGGCGAAGGGCGAGGCGCATCTAGGAAAGGAATGGGATTCTGACTGCTCTTCATCAGACTCCAACGATGAAGGACTTGCTGCCTCGGCCTTCGACAAGTCTTCACTCTTCCCGAACGAATGCCATACATGTCTTATGGCCAAGGAAAAGAAGGTACATATTCAAGATAACCCCAAGTACACTTCTTCTAGCGATGAGGAGTCTTCTGATGATGATGAGGTAGATTACTCGGATTTATTTAAGGGGTTAGATCGAACTAAAATAGAGAAAATTAATGAATTAATTGATGCTCTCAATGAAAAAGATAGACTGCTAGAAAAGCAAGAGGATATTTTATATGAGGAACATGACAAATTTGTTAGTGTGCAAAAATCCCTTGCTTTAGAAATTAAGAGAAATGAAATGCTATCTTCTAAGTTATCTGCTTGCCATGAATCTGTCTCTAGTTTAAATAAGTTAAATGATGAATTAAAAGCTAATCTAGAGGAAGTTAATAAAACTAGTTCATGTGTAGAGCATGTTATTATTTGTAATAGATGTAAGGATTTTGATGTTGATGCCTGTGATGAACATCTTGCTTCTATTACTAAATTGAACAATGAGGTGGCAAGTCTTAATGATCAACTTAAGACTTGCAAAGCTGAATTTGATAAACTAAAATTTGCTAGAGATGCCTACACTGTTGGTAGACACCCCTCAATTAAGGATGGGCTTGGTTTTCGAAAGGAAACCAAGAACTTAACAAGTCAAAGGACTCCCATTCTCAACAAGGAGAAAGGGAAGGCCCCTATGGCTAGTAGCCCCCAAAAGTATCATGCTTACATTTATGATAGAAAATTTACTAGGAATGCTCATAATGATAGATACTATGATCATGCTATGATTGCTTCCAGCTCTACTTATGATTGTGGTAGAATAGGCCTAGGCGCAATCGTGTTGTGTCTCATGCGCCTAGGAGAAATTATGCTACTTATGCTTCTAGGAAAATGTGCAATGAACCCACTACTGTTTTTCATGCTTGCAACACTTCTTTTGTACTTTCATGTAAGAACACAAAAGTAGTTGCTAGGAAGTTGGGATCCAAATGCAAGGGAGACAAGACTTGTATTTGGGTTCCAAAAGTTATTGTGACTAACCTTGTAGGACCCAACAAGAGTTGGGTACCTAAAACCCAAGATTAAATTGCCTTGCAGGTTTATGCATCCGGAGGCTCAAGCTGGATTATTGATAGTGGATGCACAAACCACATGACGGCGGAGAAGAAGATGTTCACCTTCTACGTCAAGAACAAGGATTCCCAAGATACAATCATATTTGGAGATGGGAATCAAGGCAAGGTCAAAGGTTTGGGAAAAATAGCCATCACAAGCAAGCACTCCATTTCAAATGTATTTTTAGTAGAGTCGCTAGGATACAACCTTCTGTCTGTAAGTCAATTGTGCCACATGGGTTACAATTGTTTATTCACAAATGTAGATGTATCTGTCTTTAGAAGGAGTGATGGTTCATTAGCATTTATGGGTGTATTAGACGGCAAGCTCTATTTAGTTGACTTTTCGAAAGAGAATGCCGGTCTAGATGTATGCTTAATCGCTAAGACTAATATGGGTTGGTTGTGGCATCGTCGTCTAGCACATGTTGGGATGAAGAACCTTCATAAGCTTCTAAAGGGAGATCATGTGTTCGGACTAACCGATGTCTGTTTTGAGAAAGACAGACCTTGTGCAGCATGTCAGGCAGAAAAATAGGTGGGAAGCACTCATCACAGCAAGAATGTGATGACAACATCAAGACCACTGGAGCTTCTTCACATAGACCTCTTCGGACCAGTTGTCTACCTTAGCATCGGGGGAAGTAAGTATGGTCTTGTAATTGTTGATGATTTTTCCCGCTTCATTTGGGTATTCTTTTTGCAGGACAAATCAGAAACCCAAGGGACCCTAAAGCGCTTTCTAAGGAGGGCTCAAAATGAATTTGAGCTAAAGGTGAAAAAGATAAGGAGCGACAACGGGTCCGAGTTCAAGAATCTACAAGTTGAGGAGTATCTTGAGGAGGAAGGCATCAAGCACGAGTTCTCCGCTCCCTATACACCACAACAAAATGGTGTAGTAGAGAGGAAGAACAGGACGCTAATCGACATGGCGAGAACGATGCTTGTAGAGTTCAAGACGCCCGAGCGGTTTTGGTCGGAAGCTGTGAACACAGCCTGCCACGCCATAAACCGACTCTATTTGCATCGTCTCCTCAAGAAGACCTCCTACGAACTCCTAATCGGTAACAAACCCAATGTTTCTTACTTTCGTGTATTTGGGAGCAAATGCTACATTTTGGTGAAGAAAGGTAGACATTCTAAATTTGCTCCCAAGGCAGTATAAGGGTTTTTACTAGGGTATGACTCAAATACAAAGGCGTATAGAGTCTTCAACAAATCATCGGGTTTGGTTGAAGTCTCTAGCAACGTTGTATTTGATGAGACTAATGGCTCTCCAAGAGAGCATGTTGATCTTGTTGATGATATAAATGAGGATGAAGTTCCGACGGCCGCAATGCGGACGATGGTGATAGGCGATGTACGACCACAGGAACCACATGAAGAAGATCAACCATCTTCCTCAACAATGGTGCGTCCCCCAACTCAAGACGATGTACAGGTACCTCAAGAAGAAGGGCAAGATCAAGGGGGATTACAGGAAGATCAAGTGATGGAGGAAGAAGCACCACGGGTCCCTCCAACTCAAGTCCGAGCGACGATCTAAAGACATCACCCCGTCGATTAGATTCTGGGTGACATCAGCAAGGGAGTAACTACTCACTTAAGATTAGCTAATTTCTGTGAGCATTACTCGTTTGTCTCTTCTATTGAGCCTTTTAGGGTAGAAAAGGCCTTGCAGGATTCGGACTGGGTGTTGGCCATGCACGAAGAGCTCAACAACTTTAAGAGAAATGAAGTCTGGAGCCTGGTGCCACGTCCAAAGCAAAATGTAGTGGGAACCAAGTGGGTGTTCCGCAACAAGCAAGACGAGCACGGAATGGTGACAAGAAACAAGGCTCGACTTATGGCAAAAGGCTATGCCCAAGTCGCAGGTTTGGATTTTGAGGAGACTTTTGCTCCTGTGGCTAGGCTAGAGTCAATTCGGATAATATTAGCCTATGCTGCTCACCATTCCTTCAGATTATTCCAAATGGACATGAAGAGCGCTTTCCTCAACGTGCCAATCAAGGAGGAGGTATACGTGGAACAACTTCCTGGCTTTGAGGATGACAGGTATCCCGACCACGTGTATAAGCTCTCTAAAGAGCTCTATGGACTTAAGCAAGCCCCAAGGGCATGGTATGAATGCCTTAGAGATTTATTAATTGCAAATGCTTTCAAGGTTGGGAAAGTTGATCCCACTCTTTTTACCAAGACTTGTGATGGTGATCTTTTTGTGTGCCAAATTTATGTCGATGACATAATATTTAGTTCTGCTAACCAAAAGTCTTGTGAGGAGTTTAGCAGGGTAATTATGCAAAAGTTCGAGATGTCGATGATGGGCGAGTTGACCTACTTCCTTGGATTCCAAGTAAGGCAACTCAAGGACGGCACTTTCATCTCCCAAACGAAGTACACTCAGGATCTTCTCAAGAGGTTTGGGATGAAGGATGCCAAGCTCACGAAGACACCGATGGGAACTGACGGGCACATTGACCTCAACAAAGGAGGTAAGTCCATTGATCAAAAGGCATACCGATCAATGATAGGTTCGTTACTTTATCTTTGTGCTAGTAGACCGAACATTATGCTTAGTGTATGCATGTCTGCTAGATTTCAATCTGACCCCAAGGATTGTCATCTTGTGGCCGTTAAGCGAATCCTTAGATATTTAGTTTCTACGCCTTGCTTCGGGATCTGGTATCCAAAGGGGTCTACCTTTGACTTGATTGGATACTCAGACTCCGATTATGCCGAGTGCAAGGTTGATAGGAAGAGTACATCAGGGATGTGCCAATTTCTAGGAAGGTCCCTGGTGTCCTGGAGTTCCAAGAAACAAACATCTGTTGTCCTATCCACCGCTGAGGCCAAGTACGTTGTCGCAGGACAGTGTTGCGCACAACTACTTTGGATGAGGCAAACCCTCCGGGACTTTGGCTACAATCTGAGCAAAGTCCCACTCCTATGTGACAATGAGAGTGCAATCCGCTTAGCGGATAATCCTATTGAACATAGCCGCACTAAGCACATAGACATCCGACATCACTTCCTGAGAGACCACCAGCAAAAGGGAGATATCGAGGTGTACCATATTAGCACCGAGAACCAGCTAGCCGATATCTTCACTAAGCCTTTAGATGAGAAAAGGTTTTGCAGGTTGCGTAGTGAGCTAAATGTCTTAGATTCGCGTAACTTGGATTGATCTATAGCATACATGTGGTCTATGCCTTTGATCATGTTACTTTGTGCATTTACAACAATTATTGTTTGTTTGTGATGCTCAAGTTGTAAAAGTCATCCCCGGACCTCACAAGTCCGTATGCAAATATTTAGGGGGAGATGTGCTACAACTTGATCCCTTTGAGACTAACGTGTTTGTTTGAGTACACTTGATATAGTCACAAAGGTACATTGAAAGGGAAAGTGAACTTGGACGACAAAAAGACTTCCACTGCACTCCGGTATTAGTGTATTTGATTCCAAGTTCATACTTGTGCTCTCATTGCCTTTTTGCTCTTAATTGACATTTTTTGGTGAGGCAATGGGGTTAGAAGGGCCAAGAATGATCCCGTTTTGGTGCTTAATGCCAAAGGGGGAGAAATTAAGGCCAAAGCAAATGGATCAGCCAACCACTTGAGACTTTTGAAAATAGAAGAGCTAGGAATTTGTTTTTGTCAAAATACTCTTATTGCAAAATTTGGTCTCTTATGGGGGAGAATTTTTTATTACGGGAAAAGGGGGAGTTTTTGGCACTTGATAAATTTTACTCTTGGAATATCTCTCTATTTGCCCAAACAAGTGTGTTTGATTTAGAGATAGGAAAAGAATTTGATTTGCAAAAACAAACCAAGTGGTGGCAAAAAGTGATCCAAATATGCCAAATCATAGGCAAAAATAATTTGGTCGTCATTTGCATTGATGTTGCACTTCCTCTTGTTGCTTTTTGATGTGTTGGCATAAATCACCAAAAAGGGGGAGATTGAAAGGGAAATGTGCCCTTGGGCAATTTCTATTAGTATTTTGGTGATTAGATGCCCAACACATATTTATTGAGTCCTCATGTGCTAAATGTGTGAAAAGTGCAAATCAAGATACAAGGTATGTTTCTAGACTTAGTACATTATTTTTGAGTACTAACATGTTTATCTAAGTGCTAGAAACAGTGCGAAGAAGAGAAGAAACGAATTGGAAAAGAGTTGGCTATGTACAGCCAACACCTGCTCGGGCCTGGCGCACCAGACTGTCCGGTGGCGCACCGGACAGTGTCCAGTGACCCAGGCTGGTCGATGGTGAACCGACTGCTCTCGAGAAACGACAGAGTTGTACGGCTATAATTCACCGGACTGTATGGTGATGCACCGGACTGTCCGGTGAGTCATCCGGGATGAACTCCTCACTCTCGGGAAAAGGAAAAGGCGACGTGGCTATAATTCACCGGACTGTCTGGTGAGCCAACGGCGCCAGCGGCAACGGTCGCCGCACGATCAGCGCGCGACATGTGGCTCGCTCCAACGGTCGGTTGGGTGCACCAGACAGTGTCCGGTGTGCCCAGCAGCCCCGAGGAGCAACGGTCAGATGCGCCCGATTTGGAAGGAGATCGCGCACCGGACTGCTACAGTAGCTGTCCGGTGGTGCACTGGACTGTCCGTGCACCACCCGACAGAAGGCAAGACTGGCCTTCCAAGATTGATCTCCAACGGCTCCTAGCTCCCTTGGGGCTATAAAAAGGACCCCTAGACGCATGGAGCAAGACACCAAGCGTTCAAGAAACATCTTAAGACTTCTAGACTCCACCTCCACGCATTTGATTCGCGTGCTAGTGATTTGAGCTCCATTTGAGTTGCGAACTCCGTGTGTTGTGTTTCGAGCTCAAGTTTTGACTTGTGTGCGTGGTTGTGCTGCGGATTTGAGTCTTGCATGTGTTGCTCTCCCATCCTTACTCTGTGCTTTCTTTGTGATCATAACTTTGTAAGGGCGAGAGGCTCCAAATTGTAGAGATTCCTCGCAAACGGGAAAACACTCTAAAGGAAAAGACTGTGGTATTCAAGTTGATCATCGGATCACTTGAAAGGGGTTAAGTGCAACCCTCGTCCATTGGGACGCCACAACGTGGAAGTAGGCAAGTGTTACTTGTCTGAACCACAGGATAAAAATCTCGTGTCTCTTGTGTTGCTTTCTCTGTGATTGTTGTGTTCACGAGAACTCGCTTCAAAGCTACTTAGTCGCACTAACACTTTAATAACCAAGTTTGTGGCTATTTAGTGTTTGATTTTACAGGATCACCTATTCACCCCCCCTCTAGGTGCTCTCAAGACCCCGCAAGGACCACCACACACTTAGGTGTCTCTTGCTGTCTTTACAATTCACTAGAGAGCTTAGAAGGAGATGAAGAAAGCACGATTAAGAAAATCAAGCAACAAGAGCAACAAATGAAACACGAGTCGCACTCTCTCAAGCCACTAATCACTAATGATCACTTGTCTCAATTGTGGAACTTGGAGAGGTTTGGAAGCTTTAAATGTGCCTTGGAATGGATTGCTAGCTCTTGTATTGAATGTGTATGAGTAGAGTGCTTTGATGTGGTGAATGGAGGTGCTTGGGGTTGTATTTATAGCCACCAACTACTTCCTAGCCATTGCCCTCTTCATGTCGATCGCAGACGGTCCGCGGCTCTAGTCCGGACGGTCTGCCCCTGTACATCAACGACTAAAATCGCAACGGTCAGCAGTAATGGCTATATCAACGGCTACAAGTGCATTAAATGCATCATCAGATGTCAGTCAGAGCAGCCACGGATGGTCCGGCCGTGCACCCCCGACGGTCCGCGAGGACGCTAAAAATGCATTTTACCGAACCCGTCACCTTTAGTTTTTTTCTGGTTTTTGAACGGTCAACGGTCCATGCCTGAGGCTGGACGGTCCGCGCCTGAGGCTGGACAGTCCGCGCTTGGTCTCGCACGATGCTCGCTTCTCCTTCGAACAGTCCGCAGTGTAAACAATGTTTTTTGTAGTGTTCCTGTCCGAGGCTTTTCCTGGTGTCACGGACGGTCCGCCGCAAGGGCCCGGACGGTCCGTGTTTAGGGGAATTTCCAAAACACTTCCCTTGTCCGGAATAATCTACTATATTTCGAATAGTTGACTTAAAATTGATGTATATGAACTTTATGCACCTAAGAAATGATCAACTAGGCAAACTAGTTAGTCTGTAAGATTTGTGATGGTCGTCAAACACCAAAATCGATTATAGGAAATAGTTGAGGCCATTTCCCTTTCAGCGAGCAGCGTGGGGCCCGAACACCATCATTTGGGCTCTGCCAGGGGTCTGTGCACTCAAGCCTAGTCTGATAGGTCATATGTGCGTAGCAGGTCGGGGTGCACAAGCCATAAATGCACCACAGTCCGAGGGGTTTGTAGGTCATAAGAGCACTACTACCTAAGGGCTTCATAGGTCATGAGTGGGAGGCGTACGGGTGTCCCCGTCGTGGCTCATCGCTAGACATAGTTAATGTGGCCAGTCACTTATGATGGGTCAGTCTCGAGCTAGACGCGGGATCCACTCGAGTGGTTTCCCTTTGCCGCGCCGGCCCCCCTGTTAGGTTCCACCACACCCAACCCCAAGCTCAGTGCTGTGGGGTTCGTCCGAGGCGGGTGCCTCCAGGGTAGACATTACCTATCTCCTCCGACTGACCAGCGGGCCCTAGTTGCCAGAGGCCTCTCCCCAGTGTGTTCGCTGACCGATGGGGCCTCAGGCAACTTACCCCTGAAAGTAGCCCCAGCCCTAGAGGGTGAGAGTATCTCCCTTCGGGGCAGATGAAGGGTTCGACAACGCTTTGTCCTTTCGCCTTTCGAGTGATCATGGTGTTTTATTCCTCCTAGGGACTTGGGCTGCTTTCATGGTGACTTGTCGTCCCTCAGGGTGGAGTGGGGCACTTCTCTCTCTTTATAAGTCTCGAGCAGTCGCTCGCTGATTAGTCACTGTAGCATCCAAAAAATTCAAATCTTGGAATTTTCTCAAACTCGCTCTAAATTCAAAATGAATTTCAAATTTCATTTGAAAATGTTTGTTTGCGAGTTGATATCAGCAAATAAAATATAGTGGTCTATATTCTCTCCAAAATCCTCCTCAAATATCCTATAAATGTTTCTCCAGTGACCCCCCTCAAATTCTTTCCAGAAATACTACCCAGATATTTCCCGAGTATTCCCCTTCAAGTTCTTTCCAGAAATATTGCCCAAATATTCCACCAATATATCTCCAAGTATTTTCCTCTTGAGAAATACCTTCAGAATCATTTTTCAAGTCCCTATAAATATTTTCTTCATAACTTTCCTCATGCTCATACGTATATGTATGCCTCCAGTGTCATACGGTGAGCTCTACAAGCTAATCTCACTTATACAAGATAAATACATGCTAATCTCCCACTAATCCTCTCATCTTCCCACTAATCCTCTCATCCCTCCCCCTAATCCCCCCACCATGGCTATAAATAGAGGGGCAAGGGCCTCCTCTCATCCCACCCCAAGCCATTTCATGGCAACTCTCTTCCCCCCACACACACCCACTCCACTTCCCACACAAGCACACACTAGCACAAGGATCATTCGATCGTTCTTCGATCGTTTGTCCCCCTGTTCTTAGTTTGTTCGTTCGTTCGTTCGTTTGATCGTTCGATCGTTCGTCCGACCGTTCATGGTTCGTTCGTCCGATCGTTCGTTCGTTTGTTCGTCCAAATAATCTTTTTCCTACCGTTATGCTGCCGAAATTCGATCGTTCGTTCGTTCGATCATTCGATCGTTCATCGTTCGTTCATAGTTCCTATTCATCGTTCATCGTTCGTTCATAGTCCCTATTCATCGTTCTTCCAGATAATCTTTGTCCTGCCGTTATGCTGCCAAAATTCCGATCGTTCGTTCGTCCGGTCATTCGATCGTTCGTCCGTTCGTTCATAGTTCCTATTCATCGTTCATCGTTCGTTCACCGTCACTATTCATCGTTCGTTCATACGAACTATTCACATCACTATTTACCATTACTATTCACCACTACTATTCACCGTCACTATTCATCGTTACTATTCACCGTTACTATTCATCATCGTTACTATTCATTATTCATCTGATCACCCCCAAATTTCAACTACTCATCCATCATGCTGTCTAATCCACCTAAGACCAGTCAGACCCATATTCTAGTCATACGAACTCCGGTGACTGTGATTTTCCTTCCAGTAGGGAACTTCCCATCTGGTCACCCATCCCAGGTTTCTCCAAGTTGAGCACGCTTAACTTTGAGATTCCTTCGAACCAGGCTTCCAAACTCAAATTCCAATAATTCTCGTTTCTAAATTCTTATCAAACTATTCCCTATCCAACCATGTCATCCCTTAAGCATGGTTCATATTCCAGAAAACTCTCAAAATACTCTTGTCCCATATTCTGACTATAACTCTCCTGTTCATACTAAGTCAGACGATTCATTCGTCACTTTCACCAACAGTGAACTTCACTGTGCTACACCCCATACACCCAGCTATAAATACACCCAGCTACCCTCTCCCTCTCCACACACACTCAACACCCTCAGCCAAGGCAAACACCCCACCCACTCAGTTACCCCGCTCCACCGGCTACACGCATAGTGTCGCTTCGCCTCGAGTCCACCCTCCTGGTAAGCACCTCCGCTCCACCACTAGTAGTATCTCAACACCACATGACACAAATTCTACTCAAGACTCTACCCATCAATATATGCTATTCTAACCACTATACTAAATATTTGTTGGTATACTTGCTGATTTATATGTTTGCTTGTTCATGTTGCATAGTTATCGGAGCGTTCGTGCCATCTCGTGGAGGCCAGATCTGCAAGTCTACGCCAAGCAGTGGAGCTAGAAGCCAGTTTCGTGAGCTCTCCCCCCTTCGCTGGATAAGCACGGTAAGCTCACTGGATCCCTTTGATGCATAAATTACTTATGATTTTTCAACCACAACCCTCAGCCTGTTATTTTATGCATGATATGATTTTGAGACAAGTTATTATGGCCACCCAGCCGCCTGCCGCAATCAATCCTTGATATGTTTGTTACAAATGATTTGAGAAAAGGTGTGAGTTTCAAAAGAAAATGCTTTTCAAAATGTGTATGATGAAGGGTTTTCACCCTTATCACCTTGGAGTAGGGATGATCAGGGACTCCCTGGTTTAGGGGAGGGCCTAAGGTGATGGCTCAACTGGTTTAGGCGTGAGCAGAAGGATTGCCCCCTCACATAAGGTCCGGTTTGTCATCCTTCACTACATGTACTCATGATAAGTACAACCACTTGAGACTGTTTGGGCAGTCACTCAATCTGAACTCGTACGGTCCAAACCCCAGGGTTATGAAGGCTAGGGAGCACCGGGAGGATAAGGAGGGGGAATGTTTTGTCCGGTTTGGGCATGGCGGTGGCCTAACTCCTTCCGGTATAACTGTTAAGGTTAGGACGTGCGAGGAATGAAAGAGATTCGGATTCGGATCTCATTGGCCATGAGATCTCACAGCCGGACTAGTGGGTAAAGTGTACACCTCTGTGCAGAGTTTGAAAACCTATTCGAATAGTCCGTGTCCACTGGTATGGACGAGTCTGGTGTGGTATGACAATTAGTGTTTTGTTTCCAAAAAAAGGGTGCTTTTGAGAAAAGTGGTTTTTAAAAGGTCCGGCGGTTGAGCCGTGAGCTATGGTGGATGGGAAGTCCAGTAGCTATTTTTGAAAATGAAAACCAGTGGGAAACTGCTGAGATACCTGGATGGTTTAGTCCAGGGGATTTTGTTCTATATGGAAAAACTTCCTGCACCTTTGGGAGAGGATGCGCTTTGCAAAATACAAAATGTTTTACAAAACAACCCTGCATAAAATATTGTTGTTTCTGCAAAATATCCTGAGCTCCACATATACCATGCATTATATCTGATTTCCCTATTCCGCGGGTGAAGGTGGGCTGCTGAGTACGTTTGTACTCACCCTTGCTTATTTGTTGTTTTTTCAGAAAAGGAGATCGGGTAAGAGTTACGACTGTTCCCAACCTTGCATGTGGCTGTTGGACCGCTGATTTGCTTCGTTGCGTATATCGGGCTGCTTCAGCCCCACTTTGATGATATGTCCCGAGTTGTGGACCAACTCTTAAAGTTGATCACCACCTTTATAGGTTTGTCTCGTTTAAGCAGATCTGGAATCATCTGATGTATAAATGTGTTTACTAGCCTCCTGGGACTAGTAATTGTATCACATTTGAGTCCCAGAGGATCTGGGGCGCTTCAGGTGGTATCAGAGCTGTTAGGTTGGCCGCAGGACGTAACCCTTATCCTGATCCAAAAGTTTTTGAGTCCAAACTATTTTCTTAAAAAAATTCTTGCTCTCATCCCTTCATTTCAAAAATGCTTCCCCCTTTCCTTCTCTCAGAAGTCAGATGGAGGTCTGCTGCCAAACCAGCTTGTGCCAGAATGAAGATGGTTTTCCCAAGTTACTGAGAGCATGCACAGTTCGCCTCGGAATCAGGAGTCAGCCAGAGTATGATGGTCGTGAATTCATCGAGCATGGCACAAAGAAGTGTATCGTGACTGTATACATTGGATCCAGTCCGCACCATGTGGAATGGAGTGTCACTGCTGCTGGGCACAGATTCAAAGACACCTGCCAAGTCGTCGCTCGTAAGGCATTGAGGGCCCTGTGTTAGATCTATGAAGAAGAAGTGGCCGACACACCGCTCAGATTCTTTTTGCCCTTTCAGAGAGACCGTCCAGTTTGGATGGCCAGGATGCGTGCATTGGAAGGGAAGCAACTGCTTGAGGATGACCCCACAGTCATGCACCTCACTGCATACCTACTCACCCTGGATGCACAGTATGATTTCTTGGCTTGGCACCACCGTCAGATGATTGCCCGAGCAGAAGATGCAGAGAAGCGCAATCGTCAGCTCCATGTGGATCTCACCACAGCTCAAGCCCGTGCAACTGCATTGGAAAGTCGTGAAGCCATTGCTGATGAAGCCCTGAAGCAAGCTAAGGATGAGCACGTCTAGAAGTTGATGGAGGCCTACTTGGTAACCCATAACCAATGTAGAGCCCTACGGATCCAAGAGCCCGCTTCATCCAACCCTATTCAACCCATGAGAGCCGAAGATCCCCAGATTCTTGAAGGTCACCCAGTCTCTACCAGAGGAGAAAAGGAGGCTTGGGAACTCCTGGAAGGAGTCATAGTCTTGGAAGGAATTCCAGTCTTCCCTCAGGCTATGGATAAGCAAAAGCACCCCGAGTCCTCCCAAGATCCCCCGCCAGAGTTGTTTGAGCCCCTCACCATGAAGAAGATTCTAGCACCGTCCCGTGAGATCAAAGAAGAAGCTGCAAGCACCCCACCAGCACTGTCGCCCTCTGAGGAGCTACAAGAGCCAGTCCCGCTTGAAGAAGAGTTCAACCCTGTCCTGCCATCTCAGTCGCCGCCAGAAGAAGTCATCAACATCAGCTCCCTCTTAACCCATCTAGGAGATGTCTCAGATTGAAGTTGTGTGCAAGACTTGCTAGAAGAGAAGTTGTTTGGTCTGAAGTTAGTATGCCCAGTCCTCTGCATGCATTGGGTAGTGAAGTTTTTCTTCACTTTGGCTAGAGCCCTGCATGTATGAGAGGTAATCGTGTAGTCCCGTGCTTTGAAAAACTCTATTTGTGTGGCCCCCTAGGGCATTTCAAAATGAATTTCGCTTGATGTTTTCTCCCCTTTCGTGTGCATATGTGATGCCTTAACGTTAGTGCTTATAAGTCACATTTAGCATAGTTCTCAGTTCAGGAGCCGAGCAATAGTAGTTATGCTTAGCCCTCAAATCTGAGTAGTCCGTGCTTTGGAAAAACTCTATTCTTCCCCTATTCAAAATATTTGATTTGTTTGTGCTTATCATTGCTAAACTTATGCGTTTTCTTTCTTTATAATAAAGGTTTTCTCTAAAAACATAAATCACAAATTAGATCTAATCCTCACCTTATGCTTCCATTCTCATCTTAACCCATCTCAAGAGAAAAGTGCCTTACCCAAGAAGATACCGGGAAGCTTACCCTTGAAGCATGGAATAAGCTATAGAGGAACCTATCCAGTCACTCAGTCAAAAGGACCAACCGTGAGAATCAAAGCACTACCCCTAAGTCAAAATAAACAGAAAAAGAGGACAAAAGGAGTTATTACCATACAGAGAGGCAAAGATTCTTGGAACCAGAGACCACAAACATCAGGGTCATTGACCCCACCACTCACACGTGCCCCCGCGCACGTGTGCCCGCCTCCATGCGCACTAGCGCCACCACCCATGCCCCCTTTGCAGTGCACTACCGCCGCCCACCCTCCTTTGCAGCGCACCCACTACCGCCATCGTCACTGGCAACATGCCCCCTTCCCCCTTGTCGCGTCTGCTGCCGCGTGTCACCTGCTCCATCACCACCACTCCTCACCCGAGCACCCCCACTCGCCTATAAATGCCCCCACCAGTTCCCTCAATCCCCACCTCGCTCAGAGCAAAACAGCCCCGATAAAATCCCCTCTGACAAATCGCAAGCAACTCCATTTTCCACTCCCTCGTCCCTAAGATCACAATGCTTGGTGATTCTTGGGTTAAAGACTGTTGTACATGGTTCATAGCCTTTGGTTTTCTCCTCTGTATGATGGTAATACTATTTGATAGAATCCTCTAGTGGGAAAAGCAAAGAGAAAGAAAGAGGCAGTGAGAAGAGAAAAAGAAAATAGTGAAGAGAAGATAAGAAGAAGGTTCTCCCAGAATCAACCCTGTGTTAGTCATTTCTCCGTAGCCTGCTCAAGCAGCAACAGTAGAAGAAGGCCCCGTAACACCCTTGTTATGAGGTACTTCAAGGAGTTCAAATCCCCAAGATTCAAAAGTCCTACCCTCAATCTTTTTAAGTGGGGTATTGTTCCAGTAAAGTTCCTGCTATGGAGAAAAAGAAGAAGGTCTGTAGCAAGCTTGTGGAGGACCAGATCATCGAAGCATATAAGTTTCTGGATGAGAGGTGGTCACCCAAGTTTCATTGATGAAGCACCAGAAGACCAATCAAGGAAGGAATCTGTAACACCTGGAATCTAGAGGTAAAAAAATCTCTTCTATAATATCCACCAAGTTCAGGTTTTAATAAAAACCCTAAGGGAACAGTGGTTGTTGCATCATGTTGGAAGGCATTTATTTTTGTTTGATGAATAGTTTGCTTGATCTTTCATTTAATAAATAATTTTCACATGATGTCAAACTGAAATAATAGAAAAAGAGAAAGAAAAAGATAAAGGAAATCAGCTTTCTCCCCCCTTCCCTGGCCCATTCGGCCGGCCCACCGCGCCCCCTTCCTCCCCTCTCCCCCCCCCCCCCCCCCCCCCCGCTCGGCCCAGCGCCATCTCCCCTTCTTGGGCCTGCGCGAGCTCGGCCCAGCTCCGCGCCAGCTCCCATCCCCACGGACGCGCGCCCGTGGCGGCCCTGCTCCGCGCTCGCCGCGTCCCCCGCGACCGCGCCAGCCCCGCGGCCCAGCTCCGCGCCAGCCCACGCGAGCGCGCGCCTGCCGCGCCCCCTGCGCGCACGACCGCGCCCACAACCGCACGCAGCGCGCAGAACGTTCCGCGCCAGCCACCGCTGCTCAACGGGGCCCGCGCGCTAGAGAGCCAGGACGCCAGGACGCCACTGTACATCTTCCCCAATCTGCCCGTTGCGCAGTTTTTCCGCCCGTCGTGCAGTTTCTTCGCCCACGCCGCCTCTCCTCGCCACGATCTCGCCCTCCGCCTCGCCGTTGCCGCCGTCGGAGCCGTGCCCCGCTCGGAGCGCCGCCGCCGTCGCCGTGCGGGTCGTCGCACTCGCTGCACAGCGCCTCGTTGTGCTTCGCCGAGGTGAGCTCGTCTCCCCTTTCCTCTCTCCACCGCTCTCCTCCTCGTCGCTCGCTCGCCATGGCTGAGGCTCGGCTAAGCCGGCCCGGACGCCCTCGTCTCTCCTCCCCTGCCCGTCTTCTCCCCGAGCAGGGCATCGGCGCCTAGCGACGCGGCAGCCGCGCCCTCCCATTCATCGGCAAAGCGTCGTCCCTGCGCGCCGCGACCGAGTAGCTGCGCGCTCGGCGCGCTCAGCCCCGTCCCCATGCCACGTAGCCCCGGTGGCCAGGCGCGCTGCTAGCACGGCCCAAACCAGCGAGCCGCCGCGCGCCCAGCACCCCGTGCCCGATCGGCCGTGGCCGCCGTGGCTAGCTATGGTGGCCGAACTGCTGAGCCCGACCCCGCCGATGTCCCTGCAGCCCGCCCAGTCGTTCGTCTACCCTCGCCGTGCCTCAGGCTCGCTGTTAGCCATGTTGTGCACGTCAAATCGCGCGTGCGTAGCGCCTCGCCGTGCCATCGCAGCCGCGTCGTGCAACTAGTGCACGCACTCGCGTTCGCTTGCGCGCAGTGCGTCGACGGGACTTCGTCTACCGCTCGTCTACCCCCCGTCTACCCCTCGTCTACCCCCCTCCCCCCGTGTGCATTCGTGTCGCTCGCCATCGCCCGCGCATCGCGCATTAAATCGTCGCATGTCGTTCGCGCGCGTTGCGCGTGCCGTTCACACGCGTCGTCGTGCGCTTCAGTGCACGTTAATAATTCGCCTCACCTAGAATAGCTCGCGCTAATTAAATATATATTTAAACGACGGTTATTTGAGTAGCAAACTAATCGGGACTAAGTAGTAATTTTACTTGGCATATGATTAATGTTTGTTAATATGATAAAGCCGAATTAAGTATTATGACTCACACCCACTTAGTGTAAACGTGATATCCCTCGATCGTAGCGTCGGTCGTCTCAGTTCCTTTCCCGTGTAGTCGTAGATGCGAGCTCTATGGCGCGTGCATATTTAGTTGATCTATATTGTTGTATGGTGTATTGTTTCCTTCCGTTTCAAGAATGTTGAATGTATGTTTGCACTCGCGTAGATATCGGTCCGTTCGTGGAGTCTGAGGGATTTATAGGAGAAGACCCTGAGCAGCAGCAGCTTGGCAAAGGCAAGTGTCCTCTGACCCATTATGTCCTATCTATTTATAATTCACTGTCCCGCACTACTTAATTGAAACCTAAGGATTGACTAGCTTTCTATTTACCTTATCCTTGTTTACCTTTGGGTTATCATGGCTAGCTCTATGCTAGTGCTTTACTCTAATCAGCGAACATGATGAGAATTACTTTATGATACGATGTTTTTATTCTGGATACGGTGAGGATGAGCTTGTGGCACTAAAGGAGGCTCGGGCTGCTTCCCGAGTACCTCTCCGTAAGGACCTGTTCGTTGAGAGACCACCCGGGATAACAGTGCAACCATGAGGGTGAAATGGGGCGCCCTTAGCTAATTAATTAGAGGAACTAGAGGTGTAGTTGCTTCGCCGTCGTGCCGTCAATGGGGTCCAGGCACAGTGCTTGCTCTGCCGAGGCTGGGTGCCGAGGTTCTTTCGTTTTGCTTTTGTTAGTCACCCCCCTGCGGGGAGGGGTACTGTGTTTATCAAACTGGAGAAACCTAACGGGCGGCTATGACCTCTACGGAATCTTTGTAAAAGCTATGTAGTGATACCCTGCCGGACCACCTAGGAAGTGATCAATGGGGAGTCATGATCCCCGGGCAAAATGGGAATCACGGCTCATGGGTAAAGTGTGCGACCTCTACAGAGGGTAATGAAACTGATATATCAGTCGTGCTCACGGTTAAGAGCGGCCTAGGGATCCTCTTTGATTAGAGATACTCCGGATACACCGTAGATGATGACAGTAATGATGATGGTTAATGATGGTGACTTTAATTATGAATTCTAGTATTTCCTATCTGAGGAGGTACCTTTTGGGGTTATAACTTGGGTTTTATGATAAAATCTGGCTTCTACTAACAATAAATACCTGGCCAACTAAAAGCAACTGCTTGAGCCTAACCCCACCTAAAAAGCTAGTCCACTTCAGCCAAACAGGGCATTTGCTGAGTACGTTGATGTGTACTCATCCTTGCTTTACCACAAAACACCAGGTTGTCCACATTGCAACCACTGCTCAGGAGAAGATGAAGCGGTGGAAGGAGACTTCCAGGAGTTCCAAGACTACGACGAGTTCTAGGTGTGGGTTGGTGGCAACCCCCAGTCAGTAGGGGTGGGCACATTTTTACCATAAACCGAAAACTGAACCGAACCGTACCAAACCGAACCGAAATTTCGGTTTTTTTGGTAGTTCGGTTCAGTTTCGGTTTTTGTATCTAAGAAGTTCGGTTTTTGGTATCGTAATCGGTTTTCACCGTATACCGAACCGAAAAAACCGAATACCAAACTTTATCAACTCTCAAATTTGACTATTCGATTATGTGAACTAATTGTGTGATACAATTAAATTGTTATTCACTTATTTGTATGTGATGTATGATGTATATCTAAATATTTGTACCTATATAATTTTTACTTTTTAAAATTATGTGTAATCTATCATGTAAACTTGTTGTATGTGTTGTCTTGATTGTAAGTTTGGTATTCGATTTTTACCGAAAAACCGAAGTAAAAAACCGAAACCGAACTTCTCGGTTTTTCATTTTCTTGAAAATCGATCAGTTTCTAATGTTTGAAAAACCGAAGTTTTTTAAAACCGAAAAACCGAACCGAAGTTTAGAAAAAAAAACCGAATGCCCAGCCCTACCAGTCAGCTGCCTATGAAGGCCCTATCTTTACTGTGTTTCGCTTAGCACTTTGATTTACCCGTTGAGTTGATGACTATGTGGATGTCTCTGACATCGTGATGTAATAAGTTAATACTCTTCTATGTTATTATTCGAGCACTATGCGATGATGTTCATTTATGTAATCGCTGTGTACGTGAATTCTGATCCTGGCACGTACATAGTTCGCATTCGGTTTGCCTTCTGAAACCGGGTGTGACAGATTCCATGTGGGAGTTCGCAAGAGAAAGGTTTGTGTGTTGGCATCGATGCTTCCTCAATAAGCTAGCTGCCAAGCGAAAGCTGAAGCCTAAAGATGATCTTTGAGTAGCCAGAATCAGAGTTTGCAATCGGCAACCAGATGCTCCTCAAAGGCCGGATTTTGTTGAAGTTCCATCTCCTCGAAGAGTCTGCAAAGTGAAGATATGTAGCTGAAGTAAAGCTATACCCATAACCCTTCTAAGTCGAATCTCGAGCACGAGATTCATTTTAAGTGGGGTAGATTTGTAGCATCCCAAAAATTCAAATCTTGGAATTTTCTCAAACTCGCTCTAAATTCAAAATGAATTTCAAATTTCATTTCAAAATGTTTGTTTGTGAGTTGATATCAGCAAATAAAATATAGTGGTCTATATTCTCTCCAAAATCCTCCTCAAATATCCTACAAATGTTTCTCCAGTGATCCCCCTCAAATTCTTTCCAGAAATACTGCCCAGATATTTCCCAAGTAATCCCCTTCAAGTTCTTTCCAGAAATATTGCCCAAATATTCCACCAATATATCTCCAAGTATTTTCCTCTTGAGAAATACCTTCAGAATCATTTTTCAAGTCCCTATAAATATTTTCTTCATAACTTTCCTCATGCTCATACGTATACGTATGCCTCCAGTGTCATACGGTGAGCTCTACAAGCTAATCTCACTTATACAAGACAAATACATGCTAATCTCCCACTAATCCTCTCATCTTCCCACTAATCCTCTCATCCCTCCCCCTAATCCCCCCACCATGGCTATAAATAGAGGGGCAAGGGCCTCCTCTCATCCCACCCCAAGCCATTTCATGGCAACTCTCTGCCCCCCCCCACACACCCACTCCACTTCCCACACAAGCACACACTAGCACAAGGATCGTTCGATCGTTCTTCGATCGTTCGTCCCCCTGTTCTTAGTTTGTTCGTTCGTTCGTCCGATCGTTCGATCGTTCGTCCGATCGTTCATGGTTCGTTCGTCCGTCCGTTCGTCCAAATAATCTTTTTCCTACCGTTATGCTGCCGAAATTCTGATCGTTCGTTCGTTCTATCATTCGATCGTTCATCGTTCGTTCATAGTTCATATTCATCGTTCATCGTTTGTTCATAGTCCCTATTTATCGGCGTTTCGACCCCAGGGGGTCCCTGGACCGACGAGTAAATTGTCGCTGCGTGTCCCAGCCCAGATGGGTCAGCGCGAGACGGAGACACAAGGGGGGAAACAGTAAGGGGAACCACGGCCTCGTGTTGTCCTGCGCCCAGGGTGGATGCGCTTGCAGTAGGGGGTTACAAGCGTTCGCGAGGGAGAGAGAGAGGGGGGCGTGAGACTGCGCGTCAGCCCGTTCTCCCGCGCGGCCACCTTCTCGTACGAGGGCCCTGGAACTTCCTTTTATAGACATAAGGAGAGGGTCCAGGTGTACAACGGGGGGTGTAGCAGTGTGCTAACGTGTCTAGCAGAGAGGAGGCAGAGCCCTATGTACATGCCGACGTGGCTGTCAGAGAGGTGTTGGAGCCCTGTTCATGTGGCGTCGTGACCGTCGGAGGAGCGCTTGAGCCCTGTAGAAGCATAGTTGTCGGGGCTGTCGGATCCTTGCTGACGTCTCCTTGCTTCCGTAAGGGGCTGAGAACCGTCGTCGTCATGGAGCACGCGGGGTGCCATCATTACTTGTTTTACCGGGGCGAGCCAGATGGGACACCGGTCTTGTTCCCCGTAGCCTAGGCTAGCCTGGGCTAGCTAGGGGTAGGGTAATGATGGCCCCCCTTATGGCGTGGTCGGTCTGAGCGAGGTGGTGACTCCTCCGAGGTCGAGGTTGAGTCCGAGCCCGGGGGTCGGGCGAGGCGGAGACCGTCGTCCGGAGGTCGAGGTTGAGTCCGAGCCCGGGGGTCTGGCGAGGCGGAGACCGTCGTCCGGGGTCGAGGTTGAGCCCGAGCCCTAGGGTCAGGCGAGGCGGAGACCGTCTTCCGGAGTCGAGGTTGAGTCCGAGCCTGGGGGTCGGGCGAGGCGGAGACCGTCGTCCGGGGTCGAGGTTGAGCGCGAGCCCGGGGGTCGGGCGAGGCAGAGATTCCTATGGCGCCCGAGGCTTGACTTGGCTACTGTCAGCCTCACCCTGGCAGGTGGCACAACAGTCGGAGCAGCGCAGGCGGCGCTGTTTTCCTGTCAGGTCAGTCAGTGGAGGGGCGAAGCGACTGCGGTCCCTTCGGCCTTGTCGACTGGAGAGCTTGCATCAGGATAAGGTGTCAGGCGATCCTTGCATTAAATGCTCCTGCGATCCGGTCGGCTGGCGAGGCGATCTGGCCAAGGTTGCTTCTCCGTGAAGTCTGCCCGAGCTGGGCCTCGGGCGAGTCGAAGGTGCGTCCGTTGCTTGAGGAGACCCTCGGGCGAGGCGCGAATCTGCCTTGGTCTACCGTTCCTGCTCGAGGCTGGGCTCGGATGAGGCGAGATCGTGTCCCTTGAGTGGATGGAGCCTTTGACCGATATTGCGCCCATCAGGCCTTTGCAGCTTTGTGTTGATGGGTGTTACCAGCTGAGATTAGGAGCCTTGGGGGTACCCCTAATTACGGTCCCCGACAGTAGCCCCCGAGCCTCAAAGGGAGTGTGGGTACTCGCTTGGAGGCTTTGCCACACTTTTTTGCAAGGGGACCGGCCTTTCTCGGTTGCATTTTGTTCCGGTGGGTGCGCACGAGCGCACCCACCGGGTGTAGCCCCCGAGGCCTCAGAGGAGTGGTTTGACTCCTTCGAGGTCTTAGTGCCTTTTGTGATGGCTCAGCCGGTTTGGTTGTTCCCTCATGCGAACTGGTTGTTGCTCGGGTGCATAGTCAGGTTCCGAGTTCTCGGGCTGGTATGTTGACGCTGTCAATGGTTTGGCTGGAGCTGGGTTCGTGAGAGCAGCCCGCGAGCCTCTGCACAGGGCGAGAAGACGGTCAAGGGCAGACTCGGCTTTTTTCATACGCCCCTGCATCGCCTTTCCGCAAGGAGGAGGGGGGAAAGCGCCATGTTGCCCTCGGAGGGCGCCGAACATGGTGTCTCCAATGAGTTGCTAACGAGGGATCCGAGAGGACGTCCGTGCCCCGTTCGATAAGGGTCGGCTAGTGGCCCAGAGGCGCGCTCCAAAAGTACCTGCAGGTGATTTGCCGGACCCGGTCCCGTTCGATAGGGTCCGAGGGCTCGATGCCTCCCTCTGATGGGATTCTGTTACAGAATCGCTCCTGTTGGTCTCGGAAATGTCCTAGGGTACCTCGGGAGCATAGCCCGAGCCTTGGTTATGTATCGAACGTACCCAGAGTCATCCCTCACTCTGCGTGCTCTGGGGCGACTATCGAACCCGTCGGGGGGCCAGCCTATGAACCCCTGATCAGTAGTGGGCGCGGAGCTCGAGTGGCCTGAGGCGGCTGTCGAACCCTTCCGAGGGGCCAGCCTTCGAACCTCTGACCAGTAGGTTGTTGCCGCTGTTGTCAGAGCGGGCGGCGGTGAGCCGCTTGGAGTTCGTCGTCCCGCGGGCCTCCTGGTATGGAGGTTGTTCGTACCCGCGGGAACGGAACCGGAGTCCCGTTTGTAATGGCATCTTGAGTGCCGGCGTATGTTCATTGCGGCTGTCAGGGCCTGAACATCTGTGTATTTGGGCGTAAAGTCGTGTTTCTTCCCCATTTCGTGCACCAGGACTCGCCCGTCGGCTAGCTGGACCGCTTAACCAAGTGTGAGTTGCCCTGTGCGGAAGGTGACGAGTGAGGTATCCGTATCCCGGAGGCGTAGGAGTCCCTCGGCTCGGTCGGCCTTGCCGCTCGAGGCTTCTCTTGCTTAGTGAAGGAACCCTCGGTTGCTCTGCGATGAGCCGAAGCCGAAGGCAGCGGTGTCAGCATGGACAGAGGCGGAGTTGGCTGAAGAAGAAACTTCGTCGGCCCGGGAGTAGGGGACTTCCCAGTCCGACGAGGCGCTGCAGTGGCGGTTGGGACCTGGCCAGGTCGTCCACTAGCGGGACCAACTCTGGAGTCGGAATGCCGAGGCCATGATCCGGGCTGGTGTCCTCGGAGGACAGCTGGCTGAGGCTACGGAGCGGTCGGTCCGGCCGTCTGCTTGGGCCGAGTTCCTGGAGGAGACCCTGGCGATGATGGCTCAGGCGCGGTGCTGACATCTTCCTTCGAGTTGGAGATCCTCCGACCATGTTGTTGTCCGAGGCCGGGTCGGATTCCGCCGAAGGTGGAGTCGATGCCGAGGGTGCTGCTGCTCCCCCTACTGACGTCTGAACCTGCAGGAACAGTTTGTCTGTAGTGTGCGTATGTTTTTTGCGGCCGCCGAGGCCAAAACATACTGTCGTTGTGTTGTAAAGCTGCATTTCTTTTCCCCTTGTTTCGAGTATCAGGACTTGTTCGTCGGTAACAGAATCGTTTGTCCGAGCGAGAGTTACTTATCGCAGAAGGTGATGAGTGAGGTATCCGTATCCCGGAGGCGTAGGAGTCCCTCGGCTCGGTCGGCCTTGCCTGCTTACATGTACTCTTACTCGTCCGTAGGATTCTGTTATCGATATAGTCGAGATGGCACAAAAAATCGTTTCGGCCAAAAAAGTTTTCGAGCGTTAAGACTTGTTCGGTCAGCGGAATCCCTTATCCAAGCGTGAGTTACTTATCGCAGAAGGTGATGAGTGAGGTATCCGTATCCCAGAGGCGTAGGAGTCCCTCGGCTCGGTCGACCTTGCCTGCTTACGTGTACTCTGTCGTTTTCAGGATTCCACTATCGAAGTAGTCGAAAAGCACGAAAGATGTTCTGGCAGAAAGACTTTTTCCGAGGAAAATTTTGACGCAGAGGGGGTTCCCCCCTTCTAGCCCCCGAGGGAGGGTCGGGCTTTGCCGAGGCAAGGCTGACCCTTCCTTGATGGTTAGACTTTGCTTGTGTATTTAAACGAGGTACATGAACGACTTGAAAACATCTTAAGGGTAGAAGCGACGTAGCTGTTGGATGTTCCAAGCGTTGCTGTAGACCTCGCCTTGACTGTTGGCCAGCTTGTATGTTCCAGGCTTCAGAATCTTGGCGATGATGAACGGCCCTTCCCAGGGAGGCGTGAGCTTGTGGCGCCCTCGGGCGTCTTGTCGTAGCCGAAGCACCAAGTCGCCCACCTGGAGGACTCGGGACCGAACCCCTCGGGCGTGGTAGCGTCGCAGAGACTGCTGATACCGCGCCGAGTGTAGCAAGGCTATGTCTCGAGCCTCTTCCAGCTGGTCAAGTGAGTCTTCTCGGTTTGTCTGGTTGCTTCGGGCGTCGTATGCCCTCATCCTCGGGGAGCCGTATTCTAAGTCTATGGGCAAGATAGCCTCGGCCCCATAGACTAGAAAAAACGGTGTGAAGCCCGTGGCTTGGTTTGGCGTCGTCCTCAGGCTCCAGACCACCGAGGGGAGTTCCTTCATCCACCGCCTGCCGAACTTGTTGAGGTCGTTGTAGATCCTCGGCTTGAGTCCCTGTAGAATCATGCTATTGGCACGCTCTACCTGCCCATTAGTCATGGGGTGAGCTACGGCGGCCCAGTCCACCCGGATGTGGTGGTCCTCGCAGAAGTCTAGGAACTTTCTGCCAGTGAACTGGGTGCCGTTGTCGGTGATGATGGAGTTCGTGACCCCAAAGCGATGGATGATGTTGGTGAAGAATGGCACCGCCTGTTCGGACCTGATGTTGTTTAGGGGTCGGACCTCAATCCACTTGGAGAATTTGTCGATGGCGACCAGCAGGTGCGTGAAGCACCCGGGTGCCTTCTGCAAGGGACCAACGAGGTCCAGACCCCACACAGCAAACGGCCAGGTGATGGGTATTGTTTGTAGAGCCTGAGCGGGCAGGTGGGTCTACCTTGCGTAGAATTGACACCATTGGCAGGTGCGTACAATCCTAGTGGCGTCGGCCACAGCGGTTGGCCAGTAGAAACCCTGTCGGAAGGCGTTTCCCACGAGGGCCTGAGGTGCTGCGTGGTGACCGCAAGCCCCCGAGTGTATTTCTCACAATAACTCCTGACCTTCGGCGATGGATATGCACCGCTGGAGGATGCCTGAGGGGCTGCGGTGGTAGAGCTCCTTTTCGTCACCCAGCAAGACGAATGACTTGGCGCGCCGCGCCAGTCGCCGAGCTTCGGCTCTGTCGAGGGGTAGCTCTCCTCGGTGGAGATATTGCAGGTATGGGGTATGCCAGTTTCGATTAGGCGTGACCCCATTCTGCTCTTCCTCGATGCGCAGTGCCTCACCCTCGGGGGCCGAGGGTGCCTCGGGCGGGGCCGAGGCTGCCTCGGGCTGAGCTGAGGGCGCCTTGGGCTGGGCTGAGGGCGCCTCGGGCAGAGTCGAGGCCTTCTCGGGCTCGGGCGTGTCGTTGGTCTTGATGGAGGGTTGATGTAGGTCTCGGGAGAAGACGTCCGGAGGGACCGTTGTTCGCCCCGAGGCTATCTTAGCCAGCTCGTCTGCAGTCTCGTTGTATCATCGAGCGATGTGGTTGAGCTCGAGCCCATAGAACTTGTCCTGCAGGCACCGAACCTCGTCGCAGTAGGCTTCCATCTTTGGGTCGCGGCAGTGGGAGTTCTTCATGACTTGGTCGATGACAAGCTGTGAGTCGCCACGAGCGTCGAGGCACCAAACCCCTAGCTCGATGGCGATGCGCAACCCGTTAACCAGAGCCTCATACTCGGGCACGTTGTTGGACGCCAGAAAATGGAGGCGCAACACGTAGCGGAGGTGCTTTCTGAGGGGTGAGATGAAGAGCAGGCCCGCGCCCGCTCCTGTTTTCATCAGCGACCCGTCAAAAAATATGGTCCAGAGTTCCGGTTGGATCGGAGCAGTTGGAAGCTGGGTGTCGACCCATTCAGCCACAAAGTCTGCCAAGACTTGGGACTTGATGGCCTTCCGAGGGGCGAACGAGTCTCGCCCATGATCTCCACCGCCCACTTTGCAATCCTACCCGAGGCCTCTCGGCACTGGATGATCTCCCCCAGGGGGAAGGATGACACCACAGTCACCAGATGAGACTCGAAGTAGTGTCGCAACTTTCGCCGTGTTAGAATCACCGCGTACAGTAGCTTCTGAATTTGCAGGTAGCGGATTTTGGTCTCGGACAGTACCTCACTGATGAAGTAGACCAGCCTCTGGACGGGCGATACGTGCCCTTCTTCTCGTCTCTCGACCACGATCGCGGCGCTGACCACCTGAGTGGTAGCGGCGACGTAGATCAAGAGGGCTTCTCCAGCAGCGGGGGCACCAAGATGGGCGTGCTTGTAAGGAGCGCCTTCAAGTTCCCGAGGGCTTCCTCGGCCTCGAAGGTCCAAGTGAAGCGCTCGGTCTTCCTTAAGAGGCGATACAGGAGCAGGCCTCTTTCGCCGAGGTGCGAGATGAAGCGGCTCAGAGCCGCAAGGCATCCCATGACCCTCTGTACTCCTTTCAAGTCCTTGTTGGGCCCCATGTTGGTGATGGCCGTGGTTTTCTCCGGGTTGGCCTCGACGCCCCGCTCGGAGACGATGAACCCCAGGAGCATGCCTCGGGGGACTCCGAAGACACACTTCTCAGGATTGAGTTTTACGCCTTTCGCTTTGAGACACTTGAATGTCGTTTCAAGGTCGGAGAGGAGGTCGGAGGCTTTCCTCGTCTTGACTACGATGTCATCGACGTAAGCCTCGACCGTTCGGCCAATGTGCTGTCCGAACACGTGGTTCATGCACCTTTGGTATGTCGCACCCGCATTCCTCAAACCAAATGGCATAGTAATGTAGCAGTACATGCCAAAAGGTGTGATGAAAGAAGTCGCGAGCTGGTCGGATTCTTTCATCCTGATTTGGTGATACCCTGAGTAGGCATCAAGGAATGACAGGGTTTTGCACCCAGCAGTGGAATCCATGATTTGATCGATGCGAGGCAGAGGATAGGGAACCTTCGGACATGCTTTGTTTAGACCAGTGTAGTCTACACACATCCGCCATTTCCCACCTTTTTTTCACAAGCAAAGGGTTGGCTAGCCATTCGGGATGGAATACCACTTTGATGAACCCTGCAGCAATCAGCTTGTGGATCTCCTCGCCTATGGCTCTGCGCTTTTCTTCGTTGAATCGGCGTTAGAGGCTGCTTCACGGGTCGGGCTCCAGCTCGGATATCCAGTGAGTGCTCGGCGACATCCCTCGGTATGCCTGGCATGTCCGAGGGACTCCACGCAAAAATCTCGGCGTTTGTGTGGAGAAAGTCGACGAGCACTGCTTCCTATTTGGGGTCGAGCTCGGAGCCGATCCGGATCTGCTTGGAGGTGTCATTGCTGGGGTCGAGAGGGACGGACTTAACCGCCTCTGCTGGTTCAAAGTTGCCGGCGTGACGCTTCGTATCTGGCGCCTCCTTGGGGAGGCTCTCCATGTCGACGATGAGGGCCTCGGATTCGGCGAGGGCCTCGGCGTCCACGTCGCATTCGTACGCGTGTCGGTATGTGGGGCCGACGGTGATGACCCCGTTGGGGCCCGGCATCTTGAGCTTAAGGTAGGTGTAGTTGGGGACGGCCATGAACTTGGCGTAGCATGGTCTCCCCAGCACCGCGTGGTAGGTTCCTTGGAACCCTACCACCTCGAACGTGAGGGTTTCCTTTTGAAAGTTGGAGGGAGTCCCGAAGCAGACGGGCAGATCGAGTTGTCCAAGGGGCTGGACGCGCTTCCCGGGAATGATCCCGTGAAATGGCGTCGCGCCGGCCCGGATCGAGGATAGATCGATCTACAAGAGCCCGAGGGTGTCGGCGTAGATGATGTTGAGGCTGCTGCCTCCGTCCATGAGGACCTTGGTAAGCCTGACGTTGCCGATGACAGGATCAACAACGAGCGGGTACTTCCCCGGGCTCGGCACGCAGTCGGGGTGGTCGCCTTGGTCGAAGGTGATGGGCTTGTCGGACCAGTCTAGGTAGACTGGCGCCGCCACCTTCACCGAGCAGACCTCCCGGTGCTCTTGCTTGCGGTGCCGAGCCGAGGCGTTCGCCACCCGCCCGCCGTAGATCATGAAGCAGTCATGGACCTCGGGGAACTCCTCTGCCTTGTGGGCTTCCTTCTTGTCGTAGTCGGGGGCCCTGCCACCTTCCGCCGGGGGCCCGGCCTTGTGGAAGTAGCGCCGAAGCATGACGCACTCCTCAAGGGTGTGCTTGACGGGACCCCGATGGTAGGGGCACGACTCCTTGAGCATCTTGTCGAACAAGTTGGCGCCTCCGGGAGGCTTCCGAGGGTTCTTGTGCCCGGTGGCGGCGACAAGGTCTGCGTCAGCGGCATCGCGTTTTGCTTGCGACTTCTTCTTGCCCTTTTTCCTCACGCTGCGCTAAGCGGACGCCTCGGGGACGTCATCCGGCTGGCGCCCCTGAGGCTGCTTGTCCTTCCGGAAGATGGCCTCGACCGCTTCCTGGCCAGAGGCGAACTTGGTGGCGATGTCCATCAGCTCGCTCGCCCTGGTGGGAGTCTTGCAACCCAGCTTGCTCACCAGGTCACGGCAAGTGGTGCCGGCGAGGAACGCGCCGATGACATCTGAGTCGGTGATGTTGGGCAGCTCGGTGCGCTGCTTCGAGAATCGCCGGATGTAATCCCGCAGGGATTCTCCCGGCTGCTGGCGACAGCTTTGGAGATCCCAGGAGTTCCCAGGGCGCACGTATGTGCCCTGGAAGTTGCCGGCGAAGGCTTTGACCAGGTCGATCCAGTTGGAGATCTGCGCAGGAGGCAGATGCTCCAGCCAGGCTCGGGCGACGTCGGAGAGGAACAGGGGGAGGTTGCGGATGATGAGGTTGTCATCGTCCGTTCCACCCAGCTGGCAGGCTAGCCTGTAGTCCGCGAGCCACAGTTCCGGCCTCGTCTCCCCCGAGTACTTGGTGATGGTAGTCGGGGCCCAGAACCGGGTCGGGAACGGCGCCCTTCGTATGGCCTGGCTGAAAGCTTGCGGACCGGGTGGTTCGGGCGAAGGGCTCCGATCCTCCCCGCTGTCGTAGCGTCCCCCACGCCTAGGGTGGTAGCCTCGGCGCACCCTCTCGTCGAGGTGGGCTCGACGGTCGTGGCGATGGTGCTCGTTGCCGAGGCGGCCCGGGGCCACAGGTGCTGTGTCCCGCGTGCGCCCGATGTGGACCGAGGCTTCCCGCATGAATCGAGAAGTCACGGCGCGATGCTCCGAGGGGTATCCCTGCCTTCGGGAGGCAGAGCTTTCGGCTCGTCGGACCGCGGCATCCTCCAGGAGATTCTTGAGCTCTCCCTGGATACGCCGCCCCTCGGTGGTGGATGGTTCCGGCATCGCCCGGAGTAGCATTGCTGCTGCAGCCAGGTTCTGGCTGACCCCACTGGAAACCGGGGGCAGCCTCGCCCTGGCATTATCGGCGATGCGGTGCTGGACGTCCTAGGGCAGATGACGCGCTTCTCCGACCGGTGCTCGGCCTGCCCGCTCCTGCCCGATGTTCTGCCGGAGCTGCACAAGTTGTCCTGCTTCCTCGTCGAGCCTGGCCTGCATCTCGTGGATTTGCTCGAGCTGTGTGTCCTGACCCCCCGCAGGGACTGGGACCACAGCTAGCTCCCGAAGGATGTCAACGCGAGGCACAGGCCTAGAGGGATCATCGTCCTCCGGCATACCAAGGTGGTTGCCTTCGTCGAGACCCTCTAGATCGACGTGGAAACATTCGCGACTTGGGCCACAGTCCTCGTCACCGAGGCTGTGGCTATCATCGGAGCAATCGGAGAGGCAGTAGTCACATGCGGTCATGAAGTCCCGCATGGCACTGGGGTTATCGAGCCCGGAGAAATCCCAACCAGAGTCGGGCTCGTCATCTTCCTCGGAACCCGGAGGCCCGTAGGTCGAGACGGTCGTAAATCTGTCCTAGGTCGACCACATATGGTACCTCGGAAGGTTTGGATATGCCTTTATGAAAGCGTCCACCGAAGTGGGGTTGCTTGGTGGGTCGAAGCTGAATCTAAAAGGCATAGGATGGGAAACTGTCGGTACCTCTTGATCGACGGACGGTGACGAAGTCGCGTCGGGGACAGACTGCACCGTTATCTCAGGTACGAGGCTAACGCCCAACAAGTCCTTCACGAGCGTGCTGGCGTCGTTCGTCTGCTTGGGGTTGGCGTGTTGCGGGGAAACGACGCTCGTCTTCGTCTCAGATGCGAGGTCAACGCCCGACGTGTCCCCCGCTGGAACGCCGACGTCGTCGACTCGCTCGATAGCCGACGAGGCACCGCCTCCTGCTTGGCCACGATTGCCCCGCCTCCTTCCCTGTCGACGGGGAAGGTGACGGGACATACTCGATGGTGTTCTTCCGCCACGTGGGGAAGACGTCATCGATTCCGCTGCCGGCGAGCGGGCTGACGGCTGCCATTGTCGTTGTCGCGCGGCAGAGGAAGGAGTATCATGTCGTAGCTGTCGTCGAGGGACATGAACTCGAGACTCCCGAAACGGAGCTTCGTCCCGGGTTGGAGAGGTTGCTGGAGACTCCCCATCTGGAGCTTGACGGGAAGCTGTCCGTCAACACGCAGCAGGCCCCTACCTGGCGCGCCAACTATCAGCGTTTCGACCCCGGGGGGTCCCTGGACCGACGAGTAAATTGTCGCTGCGTGTCCCGGCCCAGATGGGTCGGCGCGAGACGGAGACACAAGGGGGAAAACAGTAAGGGGAACCGCGGCCTCGTGTTGTCCTGCGCCGAGGGTGGATGCTCTTGCAGTAGGGGGTTACAAGCGTTCACGAGGGAGAGAGAGAGGGGGCGTGAGACTGCGCGTCAGCCCATTCTCCCGCGCGGCCACCTTCTCGTACGAGGGCCATGGACCTTCCTTTTATAGACGTAAGGAGAGGGTCCAGGTGTACAACGGGGGGTGTAGCAGTGTGCTAACGTGTCTAGCAGAGAGGAGCCAGAGCCCTATGTACATGCCGACGTGGCTGTCGGAGAGGTGTTGGAGCCCTGTTCATGTGGCGTCGTGGCTGTCGGAGGAGCGCTTGAGCCCTGTAGAAGCACAGCTGTCGGGGCTGTCGGATCCTTGCTGACGTCTCCTTGCTTCCGTAAGAGGCTGAGAACCGCCGTCGTCATGGAGCACGCGGGGTGCCATCATTACTTGTTTTACTGGGGCGAGCCAGATGGGACACCGGTCTTGTTCCCCGTAGCCTAGGCTAGCCTGGGCTAGCTAGGGGTAGGGTAATATGATGGCCCCCCTTGTGGCGTGGTCGGTCCGAGCGAGGTGGTGACTCCTCCGAGGTCGAGGTTGAGTCCGAGCCCGGGGGTCGGGCGAGGCGGAGACCATCGTCCGGAGGTCGAGGTTGAGTTCGAGCCCGGGGGTCGGGCGAGGCGGAGACCGTCGTCCGGGGTCGAGGTTGAGCCCGAGCCCTGGGGTCGGGCGAGGCGGAGACCGTCTTCCGGAGTCGAGGTTGAGTCCAAGCCCGAGGGTCGGGCGAGGCGGAGACCGTCGTCTGGGGTCGAGGTTGAGCCCGAGCCCGGGGGTCGGGCGAGGCGGAGATTCCTATGGCGCCCGAAGCTTGACTTGGCTGCTGTCAGCCTCACCCTGGCAGGTGGCACAACCGTCGGAGCAGCGCAGGCGGCGCTGTTTTCCTGTCAGGTCAGTCAGTGGAGGGGCGAAGCGACTGCGGTCACTTCATCCTTGTCGACTAGAGAGCTCGCGTCAGGATAAGGTGTCAGGCGATCCTTGCATTAAATGCTCCTGCGATCCGGTCGGATGGCGAGGCGATCTGGCCAAGGTTGCTTCTCCATGAAGCCTGTCCGAGCTGGGCCTCGGGCGAGTCGAAGGTGCGTCCGTTGCTTGAGGAGACCCTCGGGCGAGGCGCGAATCTGCCTTGGTCTACCGTTCCTGCTCGAGGCTGGGCTCGGATGAGGCGAGATCGTGTCCCTTGAGTGGACGGAGCCTTTGACCGGTATTGCGCCCATCAGGCCTTTGCAGCTTTGTGCTGATGGGGGTTACCAGCTGAGATTAGGAGCCTTGGGGGTACCCCTAATTACGGTCCCCGACACTATTCATCGTTCTTCTAGATTATCTTTGCCCTGCCGTTATGCTGCCGAAATTCCGATCGTTCGTTCGTCCAGTCATTCGATCGTTCGTCCGTTCGTTCATAGTTCCTATTCATCGTTCATCATTCATTCATCGTCACTATTCATCGTTCATCGTTCGTTCATACGAACTATTCACATCACTATTTACCATTACTATTCACCATTACTATTCGTCATCACTATTCATCGTTACTATTCACTGTTACTATTCATCATCGTTGCTATTCATCGTTCATCCGATCACCCCCAAATTTCAACTACTCATCCATCATGCTGTCCAATCCACCTAAGACCAGTCAGACCCATATTCCAGTCATACGAACTCCGGTGACTGTGATTTTCCTTCCAGTAGGGAACTTCCCATCTGGTCACCCATCCCAGGTTTCTCCAAGTTGAGCACCCTTAACTTTAAGATTCCTTTGAACCAGGCTTCCAAACTCAAATTCCAATAATTCTCGTTTCTAAATTCTTATCAAACTATTCCCTATCCAACCATGTCATCCCTTAAGCATGGTTCATATTCCAGAAAACTCCCAAAATACTCTTGTCCCATATTCTGCCTATAACTCTCCTGTTCATACTAAGTCAGACGATTCATTCGTCACTATTCTCACCAACAGTGAACTTCACTGTGCTACACCACATACACCCAGCTATAAATACACCCAGCTAACCTCTCCCTCTCCACACACACTCAACACCCTCAGCCAAGGCAAACACCCCACCCACTCAGTTATCCCGCTCCACCGGCTACACGCATAGTGTCGCTTCGCCTCCAGTCCACCCTCCTGGTAAGCACCTCCGCTCCACCACTAGTAGTATCTCAACACCACATGACACAGATTCTACTCAAGACTCTACCCATCAATATATGCTATTCTGACCACTATACTAAATATTTGTTGGTATACTTGCTGGTTTGTATGTTTGCTTGTTCATGTTGCATAATTATCGGAGCGTTCGTGCCATCTCGTGGAGGCCAGATCTGCAAGTCTACGCCAGGCAGTGGAGCTAGAAGCCAGTTTCGCGAGCTCTCCCCCCTTTCGCCGGATAAGCACGGCAAGCTCACTGGATCCCTTTGATGCATAAATTACCTATGATTTTTCAACCACAACCCTCAGCCTATTATTTTATGCATGATATGATTTTGAGACAAGTTATTATGGCCACCTAGCCGCTTGCCGCAATCAATCCTTAATATGTTTGTTACAAATGATTTGAGAAAAGGTGTGAGTTTCAAAAGAAAATGCTTTTCAAAATGTGTATGATGAAGGGTTTTCACCCTTATCACCTTGGAGTAGGGATGATCAGGGACTCCCTGGTTTAGGGGAGGGCCTAAGGTGATGGCTCAGCTGGTTTAGGCGTGAGCAGAAGGATTGTCCCCTCACATAAGGTCCGCTTTGTCATCCTTCACTACCTGTACTCATGATAAGTACAACCACTTGAGACTGTATAGGCAGTCACTCAATCTGAACTCGTACGGTCCAAACCCCAGGGTTATGAAGGCTGGGGAGCACCGGGAGGATAAGGAGGGGAATGTTTTGTCCGGTTTAGGCATGGCGGTGGCCTGACTCCTTTCGGTATAACCGTTAAGGTTAGGATATGCGAGGAAAGAAAGAGATTCGGATTCGGATCTCATTGGCCATGAGATCGCAGAGCCGGACTAGTGGTTAAAGTGTACACCTCTGCGCAGAGTTTGAAAACCTATTCGAATAGTCCGTGTCCACTGGTATGGACGAGTCTGGTGTGGTATGACAATTAGTGTTTTGTTTCCAAAAGAAGGGTGCTTTTGAGAAAAGTGGTTTTTAAAAGGTCCGACGGTTGAGCCGTGAGCTATGGTGGATGGGAAGTCCAGTAGCTATTTTTGAAAATGAAAACCAGTGGGAAACTGCTGAGATACCTGGATGGTTTAGTCCAGGGGATTTTGTTCTATATGGAAAAACTTCCTGCACCTTTGGGAGAGGATGCGCTTTGCAAAATACAAAATATTTTACAAAACAACCCTGCATAAAATATTGTTGTTTCTGCAAAATATCCTGAGCTCCACATATTCCATGCATTATATCTGATTTCCCCATTCCGCGGGTGAAGGTGGGCTGCTGAGTACGTTTGTACTCACCCTTGCTTATTTGTTGTTTTTCAGAAAAGGAGATCGGGTAAGAGTTACGACTGTTCCCAACCTTGCCTGTGGCTGTTAGACCGCTGATTTGCTTCGCTGTGTATATCGGGCTGCTTCAGCCCCACTCTGATGATGTGTCCCGAGTTGTGGACCAACTCTTAAAGTTGATCGCCACCTTTATAGGTTTGCCTCGTTTAAGCAGATCTAGAATCATCTGATGTATAAATGTGTTTACTAGCCTCTTGGGACTAGTAATTGTATCACATTTGAGTCCCAGAGGATCTAGGGCGCTTCAGTCACCCTCAATTTCCCTTTCTCTTCGGCCTCTTACTTGAACACACCTTCTGCTGGGTGCCCGGGCCGGCCAATGGATCTTGGGCCGCTAGGATGTCGTGCTCCATGGGCCATGAGCTGAGGTAGGTTTCCTCCCCTGAGTTCCCTGACCCCCTTCTCAGGCTTGATATTTTTCTCCCTTCTCCTTTCGTCGTAGTGGTCACCGCTGATCAGGAGGTCACGTCGCCACCCATCGGGCCGCTATGACCGAGCTCCTTATCTCCTCCTCCTCTCCCTCAGGCGTCTCCAGAGAGTTGCGACGCCTCCCGTGCGGCGCAAGAGGCTACCGAGGCCTAGGCCGAGCTACTTTGCACGTACCTTGCCGAAGCCTATGGTCGTGTCATTGGTAAGTTAGTTGCCCTCCGACCTTTCCATGGCTTCTTTTCCTCTTTTCTCATCTTGTTTGTCTCTCCTGGCTGCCTTGGGGCCGAGCTAGAGCAGTTGCATCATCACCTGGGCCATCTTCTGGACTACGTCAGGGCTCGCGACACCTCCCTAATTGAGCGCCTAGACAACGCTCCATACCGTATCTGAGACATCGCCGACTTCTGCGTTTACCGGGGAGCCGTAGTGGCGCTGCTTATGGGGGAGATCTGCTCTGGCTATCGCCTCTAGGACATCATCGGTCCTCCTTTGTCCTTTTCAGATGAAGGGCTAGAAGACGTGCTTGAAGGTTACGACAAGGTGGCTAGTGGTGTCGTGATTAGGGTGTCGGCTCATGACATTGTGCGTGATGCACGTTGATCGCAATGTGCTGCACCTCGACAGTACCTCCCTAAATTAATAAAGAAAACTTTGTTCCCTAGTTTTTTGTATTGTAGGGCCCTTGAGTCTCTCCTGCTTCCTCTTTCTGCGTGAGCTTTTCTGAGTACCCTCCCTCTTTAAAAGAGAGGGGGGAGTGCGAGCAGCCTTGTTCGGGGATCTCCTTATTAGCCAACGTCTCCTTTCGTCCATGGATTAGAGCAGATCTCCCAAGAGGGATTATTTGAGGAAATGGTATGACCATCCTACCTTATCTCGGGGTTTCCTCTTGTCCCTCTTCTTGTTAATCCTCGCTTTGCTCCTTAGGGTGGCGATCGCCTCTTCCGAGGCACGAAGGTGTCACGTCTTCTTGTCCCATCCGTTCACCTCGCTGACCCCCTCGAGGCGGACAATGGACATCCTTCTAAGGGATTTGGGAGCGGCTCGCATAGCTTTGGAGACGGCTAATGCTGAGGTTCGACGTATTTGGTTGCAGCTAGCGACCCTTAACGATCCAAGGAGCAAATGCTAAATGTTGGTGAGTGTCTCATCATATCCCATCCGAGAAAGTAGTGTCCTCATAGTTGCATAGAGGATATGTGCTACATGTGTGAAGTCAACTGGTCCATGGCGAGATCCATCTCCAAACGATGGCCTAACTAGATGGGCCACTTTGTGCTGATAGAGGCATGCCATTATCATGAGGACGTCGAGGTGGATAAGATGCTCCATACCAATGACCATGGATATGAGTCTAAGATGCAAATAATCCAAACAACTTTCTGAGATCTCTAGCATATAGCCTATAGTCACTACCCTAAAATATCAACTAAAATTGCTCGTGTTTATGGTATATCTAAACTGTGGCATAAAACACTTGGACCCACTAATCAATGTACAGTCCTACCCCTAAAAGAAGTCTTTGAAGTCCTAGAAAGTAATTGAGGTGCTCCTTTATTTCTAGACCGACTACCTCAACCAGAAGAATGAAGTTGATGGCCTTATGATCCTTTAGCGATATTCACTCCATCGCTTGAGCTCGATAAAAGGACACTTGTATAGTAGTGCTACATAACACACCAGCTCTAGGGTCCTTCACATTGATATCCATCTAGACACGGGAATATGGCAGAAACATCGGACCTGGCTAGCTATAACTCTATGAAGGTGTAACAACCTAGGGTTGTCCTAAACCTAATCGATTCTGAACTTATCAATCTCTTTGACCTATGGGTGCAGTGGTATAGTTGCTCCTGACTTCTAAGGTTGACCCTTGGTACGGTATACAGGAACACGAGCATGTGATGACCGTCGTAGTGGAGTAGCCTCTAACTATTGTGGATAAGAGGGTAATCGATCATAATACAACCTCCTCTCCCACCCCTCTAAGCATGCTCTATGGCAGTTGCAACTGCTTAGGCATCTTGTTGGTCTCTATCCAAATGCTTGTACTTCTTGTGTTGTTGCTTAATCACAGATGTCTTGTCCTTGCTGGGCCTAGGTTGATGAGCCAACTCTTGCCCACTATCCTAGCCACCAAACTTTTTTGTAATTTGGGTTGCATTTTGGCATCTATAGAAGTAGCTTCATTCCAAAATTTTGATAAATTTATATTGAGTGAACTACTATGTTTGCACATCTAAATGATATGGTGTCTTTGCTATGTGACTATCAACAAGAATATATTCTTAGTTGAGGAAAATAGAGTTATGATTTCTTAGCCAAGATTGTTTTTTATCTAACAAACTAGATTTCTTATCTAAAATAGGGTGTCTACTAAGTTGTCGTTTTGATGAGACTATAACCGGTGAGACTATAACGAATAAAAATTCCGCTAGTTACCTAGCAATCGTGTGTCATAAATGATGTGACATCGTTGTCATCTGATTAGCGACAAGAATACGTTCTTTGGGGTGTTTGAATACACTAGAACTAATAATTAACTACTAAAATCAGTCGAATACATCCAAACAGTCTAGCTAATAGTTAGCTAAATATTTGTTAGCTAGCTAATTTGACTAGTAAATTTTTAGCCAACTAACTATTAGCTCTAGTGCATTCAAACACATACTTAGTCCTAAAAGTAGAGTTCTGAAAAAATCGAATTTCTTAGCCAAGTTGGAATTTTGGACAAACTAGATTCCTTAGCTACAATTAGATATCTAACAAGTTACTATTTTTCAATAAAGGAAGCTTATAATAAATGTTACCAAGTACATCACATCAAGAATATATAAAGCCTTGGTACAAACTTCCGCTTCTGCCTAATGCACACAACCGATAGTTACCGTTTTAATGAGCCAATAATTAAATAACTTCTGTTAACGGGTTGCCCAACAATCACGCATTTGAAATAATGTGGCAATACATTCTTAGGTACAGAAACTAGAGTTTCTACAAATTAGATTTCTTAGCTAAACCCTAAACTCTAAACCCTGGACTAAACTTTAGTCTAGGGATTAAAGTTTAGTTAGACCCTGTTTAGTTCTATTAGTTCTAGGACTAAAGTTTAGTTCAGGGATTAAACTTTAATCCCTATCCTATTTGGTTGTAGGGACTAAACAGATTCTAAATACATTAAATATAACATATAAAGACCAAAATACTTCTTTTCTTGTTTCACGCCGGTTTTCTAGACAAGGGCAATTGGAGTAAATATTGCCCTTTAATCCTTTTTAGTATCCATGTGAGGGACTAGAGACTAAAGCCAATTAGTCTCTACTTTAATCCTTCTGTTTGGCAAAATAGAGACTAAACGAGACTAAAAACTAGAGACTAAAGATTAGTCCCTCTAACCAAACGGGGCCTTAAAAGACTAAAGTTTAGTCTCTACTATGTTTGGTTCTATGGACTAAAACTATTCAAAACAAATTAAATAAATTATAAAAGGACTAAAATACCCCTTAGAATTCTCCCGTTATTAGTGTAACTGAAATAAAGGAGGGACAAAATGTGGAATTTATATGGTTTAGTCTCTTTTAGTCACCCCTTAAGGGACTAGAGACAAACAATTTAGTCCTAGTTTTAGTCCCACCGTTTGACAACTTAAAGACTAAATAATACTAAAATAGAGAGATTAATCTTTAGCCCATCAAAATAAACTGAGGGGGTGTTTGAATGCACTAAAACTAATAGTTAGTGACTAAAATTAATTGAGACATCCAGACATCCTAGATAAGCGCATCTCCAACAATGCCTCAAACTAGTGCCTCAAATTGAAATATGAGGCTCTACACAGGAAAAACTACTCCAACAGTGCCCCATTTCATAAAATTTTGTCAAAAAACTATAGGGCACCCTCTCAACTCTCAAGTGACTCAAATATACTACACCGTAGTAGGCTGCCCTATAATTTAGATTTGGGGCTTTACTGTTGGAGAAGGGTGTTTTGTTGGTGCCCTAAATTCTATAAAATATATTTATTTTCAAATTATAGAGCATTTTTATAGGTCACATTGTTAAAGATGCTCTAATAGTTCAGCTATTAACTATTTTTGATAAATTAGTTAATAGTTAGGTAGCTATTTATTAGCTAGCTAATTTTATTAATAATTTTTAGCCAACTAACTATTAGTTATAGTGCATTCAAACACTCCCTAACCCATAGTTATAGTGCATTCAAACACTCTCTGACCCTTAGATTTTCGAATTGGATGTCCAACAACATCGGCCGCTCGAGGCCGTGCTGACTGAGTCAACTCTGTGCGGTTGCGCACGTCAGACTGAGCGCAACGGTGAACGCTACCGCGCCCCCTCCCCTTCCACGTCGGCTGTAGGGGGCACCCTATGGCCGCAGCGGTGCCCCTACAGCGCCCCCTACGTGTCGGTCCTCTTATCTCTCCTCTCAGATCTAGCGTGTCACTGTTCATCACCCTAAACACTGTGCTGTGGGTCCACGAGTAATTGTTAGTAGATAAAAAATTGATAGTTGGTATAGAAAATGATATTTTATAGTGGTAGTGGGGTATAGGGGGAGTATTTAGGGGGAACCGCTGCGGGAGATGAAAAAATAGGGGAAAAAATAGGGGAAAAAGTGATATAGGGGGAAAAATTTAGAGGTAACCGTTGCGGATAGCCTCAGCCCGGCGCGGGCTCACGGAGCCAGTGCTGCCGCACGCGGAAAAAGACTCTGCCACGTCGGCCACGTGCTTCCGAAAGAAGCAAAAATGTAGTCTGGTCGCTGCGGTCTTTGCCCTGTCTCTCTCTACCACTTTCTCTCTCCTCTGCCTTCCCTTCCTTTCCTTGACACAATCCATTATTCCTTCCCCTTCGCTTCGTTTATTCCCCACTTCCACACGGCCACACCGCCACAGCCGCCGCCGCCGGACGGCGCTGTCCTTCCCTGGGAGGCGCTCCACTAGGCTCGGCTCGGCTCGGCTCACGCGCGGCGGCGGTGTCCGTGGCTGCTGGGCTTGCGCGCGCACCTGGTTCCGTGCTGGGCTTCGCGAGGTGCTCCTCGCGCGAGACACGCGCCCGATGCGGCGGAATCGCGCGGCCGGCGCCCGAGACCCGGCGTGATTCGGTGGGGAGGCTGGGTCGCGGTGCTTCCGCGTGCGGGAACCAGTGACTTTTTTTATTCTTCTCTTCCCCAGCGGCTCGGGCGGCTAGCGGGCGGGCCGCTTGGTGCTCGTCAGCGCGTGAGGCGGAGATTACCCGGCGCCGATCTGGTGCTCTTGCCGCCCGGAGAGGTGGTGCCGGGGGCCATTGCCGGGTTCTGCTTAGGAGGAGGTGGAGGAGGTAAGTCCCTGGTCTTATGGGGCTCGCGCCGCCGGAGCTGGGGCAGTTCGACGGGTGGGAGAGCTCCGGGGAGGAGAGGGAGCGCTGGGGCTGGTGTCGCCGCAGCCGCCGCGGCAGCAGCAGGCGCCGCGCGGCCCCCAAGGGCGACGACGACGACACCGCCGTCTCCACCGGTTGCTGCATCCGCCTCTGGCCCGTCGGGACATGCCCGCCACCGCCGCCGCCGCCGAGGTCCAAGGTCGACACCTCCACCAGCAGCGCCAGCACGCACGGCGGTAAACGTCTATTTCTCATGTCACCCGCATACTCGCTCCGCATTGTGCTTTGCTGTCTTGCTCGCGTGGTGGATGGAATTTGCTCGTCTAGTGACCATAATTGCGACGCCGTACTGTAAGCCGTCATTTCGTTATACCATAATTGCGACGCCGTACTGTAAGCCGTCATTTTGTTATGGGTAATGATGTAACATACACACGTCGCACTTTGTCACCTCATGTTGAGCTTGCAGCTGATCGATTGTAAATGCTCCTGAGGACGTGTGCAGTTTTGGGTAGTTACTACGCTGGTGTTTGAGGGAGATATGTGAGGCTGCAGCTGAGATCGACAACTCTTTCAGTTATATCCTTCTATTGAGCATTGAATTTGCGGATGGACTGGTAATGATTGCCTTCAGCATATACAAAGGATCACCAATTTGTTGGCAAATCCTGTACAACAAGCATCTTTCTTGCTGAGCAGCAGCACACATGATAGTTCAGGTTCTGGAGGAGCAAGTGAGTGGACCAGCGTCATTAGTGGTTTCCTGAGTATCTAATTTTAGAATAGCATTAGCATGTGTCGGTTTTGGCTCAATACTGTTCGCTTGAGGTGTATAGCGAACTTGGAGTTACTGTCCGCAGGAAAGAATGTTATTGCCTTCTCCATTGCAAATAGTTGTTGGTGCGTTAGACTCATACACCTGACTCTGATTTTGATGCTGTAATGTCAGCAGCAGGTGTGGTGTTTGAACTCGTTGTGGTTTTGTCAAATGAATACAGTAAACTTCAGAAGGATTGCGGGCATTAGCTTGTTTATGAAGACATGTGGCTACAGTTTAGTTGCTATTTACTGTTTGTTGTGTCCAGTATGGCACTGTAGCTCATGTAGAAATATAAGCCCAGTTTGTGAAAATTCATGCTATGCTATGGAGCCTACTAACCTAGGTATTCATTCTCAGTGATATGTTACATAATTGTTATGCTAACGAGTAAAAATGGTCATATTGGTTAGTTAATATTTCTGAAAGTAGAATAAGAAAAATGTCACTTCAGAGAAAAACTCATCTCTAGAATGTTTGTTACCATCTGCGGAATAGATTGTCCATTAACTGTGTACACCAAGAAGTATTTGTATTTCTATGGAGTCTAGCTTGCAATTAATTTATTCTAGTATGAATCGAAACACCTTTTCATAATTGGAACTAAATGACTAATGAACTTAAAAGTATGGAGGATGTGTGATGAAATAATGCCAGTCAGCATTTCGATACTTTTACTAGGAACATAAAGTGCTCATTTTTGTATTTACAACAGGGATTTATTAAATGAAAATAATGAATTAGTGCACCTCTTGTAAGTTGGTACATTAACTGATACTATCTGTGGTGTGATGATCTACTGCATTTATTGTATGCTATACAAGTCACTATTAGCATGGGCTATCTGGTTGTACCATGTTCATGTGATATCCTTTTTTATATTTGCTTCGACTTTCAACAAGACACTGTGTGGACTAAATATATACTTCAGTGATCTTTGTCAGATGCTTTCAAGGATGCATGCATAAAGTCATACTCAGACTGCAGATGGAACTTTTGCTTTTGTTTGTTCAGATCATATTGTCAGAAGACTCTCTTTTGTCAGTATGGCATACTAAACTGTTGTAATTTCATGTAACAGCAGAAAAGTCAACAGAAAATGGTAGCAGGAATCAACCGGTCGCATTGGTAGTCTCAGGTTCTACAACTACTAGTAACGCTGAAAGCAGTTCATCTGCATCTAAAGATGGAGAATTGATAAAAGTTGCCTTTCAGCTGCGCAAGTTTGCATTCAATGATCTAAAATGTGCTACCCGGAACTTCAGGCCTGAAAGTCTCCTTGGAGAAGGGGGTTTTGGATGTGTTTTTAAAGGGTGGATCGAAGAGAACGGAACTGCACCCGTGAAACCTGGTACAGGTCTCACAGTTGCTGTCAAGACACTAAACCATGACGGGCTTCAAGGGCATAAAGAATGGGTGGTATGTGCTATGTTTGTTTTACCTATTTGCAAGTTCACATTTGATGTTTACATATTTTTGGTGTCAATTCTTGATGGCTGCGTCTCATACTCTGTTTTAATTGATCTTTTCCAGGCTGAAGTTGATTTTCTTGGAAATCTTCACCATCCCAATTTGGTCAAGTTGATTGGATATTGTGTTGAAGATGACCAAAGGTTGCTGGTGTATGAATTCATGCCTCGTGGCAGTTTGGATAACCATCTTTTTAGAAGTATATATCTGGCTTATTCCTTAATGATTGGAGCACTAACTTGTGTTTAGGATTCACCTTTTTTTTCTTAAGCAAATAATTGTATATCATATGAGGGCGCATGATGTTCTGCTGTATTTATTTGTGTAGCTTAGGCAGCCTTTAAATAGTATCATGGAAATGTTGAATCTTAAAGTATATGCTTTCTACTGTAGGGTCTCTTCCTCTCCCATGGTCTATCAGAATGAAGGTTGCACTGGGAGCAGCAAAGGGTCTGGCTTTTCTTCATGAAGAAGCAGAAAGTCCAGTCATTTATCGTGATTTTAAGACATCTAATATACTACTGGATGCGGTAAGTTAATGAATAGGATTATGCAGTGTGTGTCTCATTATTTACATACTGTTGCATCATATGTTATATTGCTTGTATAGGAGTATAATGCAAAACTCTCCGATTTTGGGCTTGCAAAAGACGGACCTGTAGGTGATAAAACTCATGTCTCTACTCGAGTAATGGGAACCTATGGATATGCAGCACCAGAATATGTCATGACTGGTAAGCAAGCACATTGTCAGATTTTCTCTACCTTCTTTCTTACCCTCTCTTTTGGAGTACAACTGTAACATCTGATCATGTGCGTACATACGCCTTCCACACCCCCGCCCCCAACACGCACACACCATGCTCGCCACACACACACACACACACACACACACACAGGCGGACCTAGAAGTCTAGAACTACAGTTAGCAAGGAATATCGCTTACCTAGAGAGGTCGACAGTACCAACCAAGTCTCCATAGGTCACTTTACATTCTCATGGCATCTCACTCGAGGCAATGGATTTTTCCATGGACCTGCACCGGTGCGACACCTGAGTGTCCATCAAACTCTGGTGAGCAGTCTGGCCACTGCCAGTGCTACCGGTGAGCAACGAACCCATTCACTAGATTCAGCTTACCTGTCCTAAAATCAAATATCTGCTTGTTGTGTATTAAAAGCGATGTTTAAGGGTGTGTTTGGTTCGACTTTTTTCTGAATAGCTTTTCTGAAAAGCTGACTGTGGGGAAAAGCTGGCTGTTGGGAAAAGCTGGTGGTTAGAATTTAGGTGTTTGGTTCGCCAGCTGTGCAGAAAAGCTGTTCGTTAGAATCTAGGTGTTTGGATACACAGATTCTCAGATAGCAGATTCTGTTTGAACAAACTATACACAATTACACCGAACCAACAAAAGGTCATTACATATAATTAGTGGAGTTCATTACAACATAACTACCGTTACATTTACATATTTAACTACGACACTAATGCATTAGCAATTGCATCTCGAAATGCACTCATGTCTAACTCATCAGATGTGCTACTACTACTCTCACCTACAGATACATCATGACCAAGGCTATTAGGTCCTAGTTCATCAAAAAGTCTCTATCGTGTAGAGCACTGTCTCTAATGAAGTTATGCAATGTCATACATGCAATAATTATCTTGGATTGTTTCTTAAGCGAAAATGAAGGGAGACTTAACAGAATTCTCCACTTCATTTTAAGCACACCAAAAGATCGCTCTATAACATTGCGTAGCGACGAGTGTGCATAGTTGAATACTTCTTTGCTCCCAATAGGTTGCCTCGCATTTTGCCATTCAGAAATGTGGTACTTCTGACCCTTATAAGGTGCAAGGTACCCCTTTCTATTTGAATAACCTGAATCCACAAGATAGTATTTACCTGCACAAACAAAAATATAAAGTTCATTACTTAAGACATAAATGAAAAGCGTATGATACAAAAAGTACAACATACTTATTTACCTTCCGGTGGATGGGGGAACCAGTCCGCATAAGTTATCAAAGTATCTTGTAATACTCTAGTGTCATGTACTGAACCTGGCCAACCTGTGACAACAAATGTGAACCTCATATCGAAGTCACAAACGGCCATTACATTCTGTGATGCGTAACCGTGCCGACCAATATATTTGGCTTGCTCCGAGGCCGGGATAGACGCTGGAAAGTGACTACCATCAATTGCTCCTATGCAATCCTTGAAGTGGGGCCAAAATCTCTCCTCTCGCAACGAGGATGAATCTCTACGAAATTTGGGTCTTTGGGCTTGATTACGTCAGCTGACATCTTATGTAGTGCATTAAGTACTTCACTATACTTACGACTAATAGTTTCCAAGGAGTGACCAAACTTATTCCTTATCTGCCTAAATGATTGTGGACCCCCTCATGCCCACAAGAAAATACCTAGAGCTTCCATAGTACTGACACCACGGCTTGGAAGCAGACCATAATTTTCCACTAACGTATCATGCAATCGTCTAAAAACAGTACGTCGCATGCGAAACATGTCAAAGCAGTCGTTACTATTCTCCAAAGTTCGCTCAACCCATTGAATACCTGTTTCAACCATTGTTCTTCTAGAAACCTCACTGGAAGACCTGCCCCAAATGTCTACAGCATAAAGGGCAACAAGCAATTGTGCATCTCTGTCATCCGTGTCATGATCATATGTGTGTGCAGCAGGGTCACACATCTGCATGCACACAAACAACAGGCACACATTCATGTATAAGCACAGTATATAACACACATATTCATGTATCATAGGCTACAGAAAGTTCATAGGTTGACATTGTTCACAATCATACAACTCTGATTATTCAAATACATGTTCAACTCGAATAATTGCAAAATTGTTCGAAAGGGAAAATTATGCGTACGAAATGTTTATTTTGTAACACGACAAGACTCATAATACTGACACGACTAGCCTCATAATAGTGACACGACTAACATAATAATGAACGTCAGCCTCTGTTGTCGGACGACCACCATCTAAGTGGACTTCTTTAGATCCATCTCGAAAGCATGGCGCAGCCATGCGTTCCTTCCTTCTTTTGTCTTCAGTGATGCAAATACATCTCTATACTTTTTCTCAATCAACAGATGAGTGGCAAAAAAATGTAGGTCGTTGCCTTCTGGTGAACCATCATCGATCACTTGTTGCAACTGCACAATAACCTCAACACGAACAGGGTCGGTCTCAGCAGAGGTGATGGACTTGTTAGTGGTCATTGAACGCGACTCAAAAGCCTCCACTAGGCGTTTCATGTACTCTTCCCTCGTATCTTTTTTCTTCTTTGGTTTAGGAGAATCATGACGCACCTTACGCTTCCCAGTCGCATTTGAGCATGGGTCAGGTGTGCTGTTTTCACCCCCACCTAAAGTGGCTTCGACATGATCATCAGATGATGAATTTGCATCCTCGACGCCAGGAACAAGGGTTCTTTCATTTGTGTAGACAATGGGTCCAAACATAACCTTTAGCTCGTCCTCATTCTCTAGGGGGGCTGTTTTGAACATAATACACCCTGACATTGCCTGCAGCAACATGGTATTTCCTACTTTCAGATGGCCATTACTATTGTTAATCTAAAAAATAAAAAAAGTCTACTTACTTCATTTTGCTTAGCTCACCACTCATCTGGAGCACTGATTGAACCAGTATGAGGGTCTCGACCAAGACCTATAGCCCTTTCATTAAGAGTTTTCCACTGTGTGAACATTCTCTTTAAGGAGTCCCACCTATTCTTCATTTGATCCCTGGTGTAAGTGCGACCAGTGCGTTCCTTAAACTTCCTTATGAGGTTAGCATACCCTTCTGCATTAAGAAACTGTTGTGGCCTGTTCCGGGCATTGACCTCTTCTACACAAATTTCTGTGTAAATTTTTGTTGCTCTACTATCCCACTTTGCAATCACTTTGCCTGACTTGTTCATCTAGTGCAAAACAAGTGTAGAGTTTTGAAAATACGTAGTGCTCTCGGATTAAGAAGAAAACAAAAACAACACTGAACTGACCATAATAACATCAGGTAGTACCATAAGTAGTAACATTCAGATTTGCTTAATTACACAAAGACAACGTTAATTAAACTGGTACTGGACACAAAAGGACAGGGAAGACATTTACAGCAGCCCATTAAGCAAAAGCCTGATCATATCCCTGTTACACTAAGACCTTACTACAAGCTGAACCAAGTTCTAACTTAAACCTCATTGTCACTAAAGGAAGGCATATGATCGGAGTCATATTCAATACCCAAAACCTTTCGAAGTGCTCGGCAAAGTCCCAGTCTGGACTAAGGTTGTCTTCACCAGGGGGTGGTGAGGACAACTCTGAGGGTTCGTAGTTGCTGTCAGGCTGGTGGGTTACGTTGTTGACCTTGTCCAAATACTCTTGGAACACCAAAGAATCTTGCTCCATCATGCAAGCAATGTCCTCCAATGCTACACGAAGTTTGGTAGCGTCAAAGGAGGTCAACCCGCGTCCTGGACGGATTGTTTCCCGAGCTACGGAATAAATCTTGTCCGCAATCTCTTGCATCCTTCCAATTGCCTTGTCGGCTATGGAGTCTGCTGAATCCATCTGATGTGGATTTAGGTTGGTTAGTGTCCTAGCTAAGGGGACAATCTACTAACTTCCATGTACTGACATGAACTGCCGACATGGGACAAATGTTGGTTGAAGCAACTAACATACAACTAGTAACAAACATAAGTATGAACAAAGTATGAACTGAACCCTGATCAGACAGGTTGTGACAAACAAACAAAGTACTAATCCCTGAACAAATAATACTGATGCAACAGCGCAATGCCATCCTTAGTAAACCTTAAACTGTAATGGGTTGAGCCCATGGTGACAGTAAACTGCGCAACAAATTGTGTATGAGAGTACCTTGGTTGCACTAGAAATTGGAACCGAAGACGAAGACCCCGAGTTGATAAGGAAATCTGCAGGCAACATTGGAGATACAATTAGGTACTACTTCCATCCATACCCTATTTGATGTACTGAGTTAAGTGCAGATCAGGCGGCCGTGTACTGAATAAACAGGGTAGGACGAACCCTAGCTACACGACCGGAGGGGGAGCCGAGGGTCGGGATCGAGTCGAGCAACACCGTACCTGCGCAGATGACGACGCGACGGGGGGAGCAGAGGAAGCTTCACGACGGAGCAGCGGCGCCGGTGTCGGTGCGGCAACCCTAGCGAGAGTAAAGGGTCAACGAACGACAGCGGCGCCGTTGGTGAATCAGAGGGTCCGGACGGAGGAGAGAGGCCGTACCTGCGACGACAACGACGGGGAGGGGGGGGAGAGGTTCCTTCGCGACGGGGATGAGGCTGCGTCCTCGGAGCGCGAACCCTAGGGAAGACGAGAATGAGACGCGGCGTAGGAGAACACACACCGGCGCGGAGGAGGTGGCCCGTACCTACCACGATGCGGGGAGGAGACGGACCGGCGGCGGCGCGATGGGTTCGCGGCGGCGGAGGAGCGTCGCGTGTGCTAGAACCCTAGCGAAGTGGGCGCGACTTCGAACCGAAGCCAACTGACGGGCGCTTCTAGCGTTCCGTGGGCGGGCGGCTTCGTGCGCAAGCGCGTCGCGGAGAAGCGGCGCGAGAATCTACCCGTTTGGCTCCAGCTTCTGCTTCTGGCGGCCAGAAGCCGCCCAGAAGCTGAACCAAACAGGGGCTAAGTATGCTGAGATAATCAGTTATCCATCACTTGATGCTTCTGTGAAGACATTTAAGGGGTGTTTGGTTTGAGGAATCACTTCATCCAAGATAAGGTAGATGAGGTGGTGTGCATCATGAGTCCATTCTTTAAATTTGGTGGGATGACTCTATTCCTCATGTTAATACTAACTAATTAACTATGAGGAATGAGCTGGTGATGAATCAACTCATTCTATTCCACAAATCGAACAAAAAAAGTGAGGAGTGAGAAGATGATAGACTAGCTTATTCCTCAAACCAAACACCCTATTAAGATTGAAAGTTATGCTCGTTGAGGGGCGTTGTAATGATTTAGTGCCGCATGCCATACTTGTTTGGATAATATGCTAAGTTTCCATTAGTGGTATGTTTGTATTGGGGTATTGGGTGATAGTTCATGTAGAATGTAGATATTCGCAGTGAGTTGACCCCAGCAATCACATATCATCAGATGATGTCAATAGAGCTTTTGTTTTGGGGGCTGTAGTCTTTACCTAGATTTGCATTGGCTCCACATTCATAATATTGAAGGAATAACTTGACCACCCTGTTCTATTAAGATTTAAACACCCTTTTACTCTACTGTTTACACGTCTGGTCTGGTCTTTGCTTGACGTGCTTTTTTTTTTTGTCTTTCTGTCCCACTTTGTCAGGTCATCTGACATCAAAGAGCGATGTCTACAGCTTCGGGGTCGTGCTTCTTGAGATGATGTCGGGGCGCAGGTCAATGGACAAGAATCGGCCCAACGGGGAGCACAACCTGGTGGAATGGGCACGGCCCCTCCTAGGGGAGAGGCAGCGGTTCTACAAGCTGGTCGACCCTCGGCTGGAGGGCAACTTCTCGGTGAAGGGCGCGCAGAAGGCGGCGCAGCTAGCGCGCGCCTGCCTCAGCCGGGACCCCAAGGCGCGGCCCCTGATGAGCCAGGTGGTGGAGGTCCTCAGGCCGCTGCAGAACCTGAGGGACATGGCCAGCGCCTCCTACTTCTACCAGACGATGCACGCCGAGCGCATGGCGCACTCGAGCAGCACGAACGGCAGGAGCAGCCACGGCTCCTCCAAGTCCAAGGCACAGAGCCCGTTCGGGCGGAACGGGCAGCAGCCCGTGCGGAGCCTCTCGGACGGGCCCCGCGCCTCCCCGTTCCGCTACTCGCCGAAGCCGAACGTTAAATGATGAGGCACCTGGTCCGGGCCGTGGGCGTCGAAGTCGAACCATTCGTTGATGCGTGTTTGTAGATTGACATGTGCACAAAGGAAAGGATATAGGCGAAAGAGGAGGTGTAGGTACCGGAGTTCCCTTTGCTTGGCTGAATGAATGCTTGCTATATATTTTTGCCCCCATACAAGTAAGGCAGGTTTAGGGCTAGTTTGTCATCCTCATTTTTCTATGGGATTTCCAATTTTCTAAGAAAAATGAACTAATTTTTCTTGGAAAAATGAAAAGCTATAGAGAAAATGAAGTTTCTGAACTAGCCTTAGGTGTTTTTGTTCAGCCTTGCAATGTGCGGCGCCTCGTGAATCTTGATGGTAGATGTCGTGTTAGGTTTGGTGAAGAGAAAGTGCTTCGGTACCTGCCTTTCGAAGCAAACGGAAGAGGCGCAATTAATCACGTTTGCTTCTAAACCTCTCTTTTTCTTCGCTCTAACCAAGTTTTAATACTAATAAATTTCACGTGTTTTGACCGATTCCACCCCCAACTATAGAAGCGCTGAACACATAAAAACATGGTCTAGACATCACATCAAAAATAATATAATATAATTATATTAAAAAATAAGACATAGTAAAATCGGTCGATATGGATAAAAAATATTATGGCATAAAATATAAAACATAGGATTCCTATGTTCTTTGACAATATGGAACACAGGAAGTTTAGTGCAAAACATAATATAGCGGAACATACAAAATAAAACATAATATATTATGTTTTAATATTTTATTTTTTTGCTATGTGTTAATATCAAAACTGTGAAATCGATCAGTATAGTAAAAAAATATTCATGTGTCCCATAAAATATTAAAATATCCAAACAATATAATACCACTATAGGCAGCCCTAAATCTATCTACATATTAGACCACTGTGTTTAAATTAGATGCATATAAAATACTGAAATATTGTGTTGACATGTATGTGCTGGAATTTTATGAATTATAATTGTTATAGTTTATTTTACTATGTTTTAATATTATATTTTTAACCTAATTATATTATATTGTTTTTATGGAATGTCTAGATCATGTTTTTTTCTGTGTTCTTTTACACAGGTAGGTTTGTATAGTGAAGGGCAAATTCGTCAAAACATGTGAAATTTAGTGTTAAACTTCATTAGAGTGGAGAAGAGATGAGTTAGCTGCTATCGTGATATTGTTTGAAGACGGAGTGACTTAAAAGTGGTATATCTTGGACCCCTATTCTTAGTAGTGCTATTACTTAGATCTATCGCTTTAAGAGTGGTATAGGATTGAATTCTCCCCAAAACAATAGGTTTTCTTCAGGTTGCCATAAATAAGCTTGCTCCTTCCTTTGTAGAGGAAGAAAAAAAAAGTCATTGAGATATGTCAGCGCACCGAAGGATAGTAGTAAACAAAATATTGTTGCCTACATCTATTTTAACCATTTCTGCCAAAGAAAGCAAAGAAAAGAAGCAATTTTAGATTTTTAGATACAATACATTGTCATGTACATCTAAAATATATGCACTGAGAAAAGAGATGAACCAGAAACAGGCTGCTTTCGGAGGTGGTAAGGCTGTATTTAGCAGATCGTATATATTGTCGTGTAAAACACCGTTTTGTGATATAGATAATATTGTTTGTTGAGTGAAGTTTGAAATGGAAAGTGGGGGTAGAGAATGAGACTTGAGAGACGCTGCATATAACAGGTTTGGTAGGCATGCCTCTCTCTCTCTTCTTCTGACGAAAATGAAGATGGTGAGTGGTGACTAGTCACTTTTGAGGTACGGTCTGGAGGCTGAAAATCTCGAGAAGTATAGATCGTTGCTTCGTAACTCTCTCTCTTTCTATTCTTCAACCAAAGGATCTTGCTTGATCATCAGGTAATCGCCCATGCAACCGCTGCTGCTCCCGGTTGGAGAATCACCAACCAAAACCATCCAAGCAGGACCGCTTTCTATATTTGTGCGGAGCCATTTCATTCATTTTGATTTTGTAAATGTAAACGATACGCATGCATCAAATACTGTTATCAGACTTATAGAGAAACTGGTAACAATAGTAGGACCGTTTTCTAGCACAAGAAACAAAAATATCAGGATAAACCATTAACCACCGGAATATTGGTTGATGACATTTATATGCCAACTGATTCACAAAAGTTCATAGGCAATCAAGCTCTATGGATATTACACTGATTGTTTATTTGTTTGGCAAGTTTATATTCTAGCAAGTATAGATTTTGCATCACATAGATCACATAGAAGACGCCCCTCGATTAGTAGTATGTGGAATGTGATTGTCCAAAGTGAAAGGATCAAGATGGGGTTGAATTGAGCCTCTCTATTTTTTTTGCGTACATTTATAAACACAAGTCCAACTTCACCCAAGTGTCTAGTGTTGAAATACAAAGTTTTGCATCCAAATTTCGAATCTTATACTACCATTGTAATTCTAAGAGCCTGTTTGGTAGGACTTCGTCTCTGACTTTTCTGTTGAAAAAAGCTAGAGTCATGTCAAACATTTTTTTAATATGGTTTACTTCGAAAAACACCTAAAAGCCAGAGCAGTTTTTTACTACGGTGAAGAGGCCACATATAGTAGCTTCACCAACTCTGGCACTTTAATACAAGGAAATTGCTCTAGATCTAGGATAAGTCATTTCTGCAAACGATTTACGAAAGCTACTTTTCGGGAAAGCCAGAGGCGGAACTATTTTTGGACAAACCAGAGCCTTGCCAAACAAACCCTAAGAATGTAACGTTTGAATTGTATTGCTCAAAAGTAAATGCATGTAGTAAAAAGGGATTCAATGACACCTTGATATTTGTCGAGGTCTCGAAGACTTGGTAGTTCCCATTATTCTTATAAGGAAAATAGACCCCGGGCCATTTGGCTAATTGAGTTTTGGTGTTTGATGAACAACACAATCCGTGAACTAATAAGTTTTCTAGTGTTTATGTTTGTAGTTCACAGGATGCAAGACTTACTTGGACTAAGGAATTGAGAAAAGCAACACCTCAAAAGAAGACATTAAGAAGATCCAAAAAAGTCCAAGTGTGCTGCTGCGGACTGTCTGTGCGAAGGCGCACCGGACTGTCCGATGCCCACACGCGGACTGTCCGGTGCACCAGGGAACTCTAGCCCAACGGCTAGTTCCAGGTGGCACTCGGAGAGAAGACCACCGGACTGTCCGGTGTGAGCACCAGACTGTCCGGTGTGGAAAAAGCCTGCGGCGCCAACGGTCACCTGCTCTGACAGGGCAACGGCTAGGCGCACCGGACAGGCTACAGTGCGCTGTCCGGTGCACCACCGGACTGTCCGGTGTGCCGTAGAGAACTGCAGCTTTTCTCCAACGGCTAGAATTGTGTTGGGGGCTATAATTACACCCCAACCGGCCATTTGAAGGTGTGGGAGCTCAAGCAACATACCAAGGCATATAGTGCACATTTCCAAGAGCTCAAACACCCAAGTGCTTAATAGAATCACTCGGTGATTAGCGTAGGTGCTTTGCGAAGTGCTTAGGTTAGTTAGACTGCTTTAGCACTTGCTCTAGGTGAACCCTAGTTAGTTGAGTGAGTTTTGTAAAACCACACAACCCCTCGGCTGTTGCGTGAGTCGTTGTAATTGTACCGAGTGGGGCGAGAGTCTTGCGAGACCGTGACAACCGCGTTTGTGTCATGGCCACCACCGTGTACCGGAGGGAACGAGGCCCGCGACGTTTCGGTCGGAAGCTCGATAGTGAAGACGGCGAGGAGCGTCCGAGAGGAGCCGGAAGCGGAGCACCACTTGCGCGTGGAGAAGGCCCGCGGCTCTCTACGGAGTTACTCGACCGTGGTGCTTGGCCCTCGCGTGGGCTTCCCTTTACGTAGGGGCACCAACGAGGATTAGTCGGGACCTTGCGTGGTTCCGGATACCTCGGTAAAAATACCGGCGTCATCCACGAGAGTTTGCTTCTCTACTTTGCTCTTTAAGTTTCCGCATTTATATTAAGCATTTAAGTTTCAATCTTGTATTCATACTTATTTAGTGTAGATTGAAACTTAGCCTTTGCGGTAGAGATAGCAACACTTAGACAAAACCTAGATATCACTTTCTAGTTTGATTATTTGCATAGGTTTTGCTCTAGGGATTTAATTGTGGCCTAGTTTAGTAAAAGTTTTAGAAGTCCTAATTCACCCCCCCCTCTTAGGCGTCACCCGTTTCCTACAAGTGGTATCAGAGCCCGGTTTGGCTCATTTGAAACGTTTTAGCTTCACCACTAAAAGAGCCGACGCTTTTTAGAGGAAGGGATGGATACCCATAGGCCACCACACTTCGACGGCACTAACTTCCCATATTATAGTGCTAGAATGGCTTGTTGCCTAGAGGCCATTGATCTAGGTGTTTGGAGAGTCACTCGTGACGGGATGAAACCCCTCAAGAATCCCGAGAAACCCACCACGAGTGAGGAAAAAGAAATTGATTTAAATGCTAGAGCCAAAAATTGCTTGTATGAATCTCTTAGCATGGATATTTTTAATCAAGTATTTACCTTGAAAACTGCTAATGAGATTTGGCTAAAATTGTATGAGCTCCATGACGGCACATCCAATGTCCATGAGCAAAAACATTGCCTAGTCTTAAATGAGTATAATTCTTTTGCTATGAAAGATGACGAGCTTGTTAGAGACATGTATTCTCGTTTGAATCTAATTATCAATGAGCTCAATTCTATTGGCATCAATAAGCTAGGTGATGCGGACATTGTGAGGAAGATTATCTCCCTGCTACCACAACAAAGATATGGGAGCACCATCACCATCCTTCACAACATGGAGGACTTGAGCAACATGACCCCGACCATTGTGATTGGGAAAATCGCGGCTTTTGAGATGTCGCGAAAAATGTGTCAGGGAGAGGAACCAACTTCCTCAAGACCATATGCTTTTGCATGTAATGAAAGGAAGGGCAAAAAGAAGGCTCCCCCTCCAAGTTCCTCAAGTGAAGAAGAGGAAGAAGAAAAAAGTGATGATGATGAAGATAATCAACCATGCACATCATCCTCCAAGGACGAAGAAACAATCCGACGCGTCGGAAAGCTAATGAGGATGATCCGCAAGATTAATCTAATGGGTGTGCCCCTGCAGGTCGAGGATATTCTCTTTAACATTGACAGAAAAAAGCAAAGGAAGAGAGGATGCTTCGCATGTGGGGAGAAGGGCCACTTCAGGGACAACTGTCCGAATATGGCCAAACCCAAAAAGGAGAGGAGCAAAGGCAAGGCGCTAACAAATGTTAGAACTTGGGATGATTCTTCAAGTGAAGATGAACCTCCAAGGACGCGCAGCCACCGGTCCTCATCACGCTCATAACGGTCATCACACAAATGCCTTATGGCAAGAGGTAACAAAAGCATTCCATCCTCTAGTGATGATAGCAGTAGTGATGATGAAGGTGAGGGAAAGCCCTCCATAGATGAGCTTGCGGAAGCCGTTGAATTTTTTCAGGATGTTTGCACTAAACAAAAAGCTCAACTTAAAACTTTGAAAAATAAGTTGGTTAGCTCTCAAAATGATTACAAAGGTTTGCTAGAAAAATTTGAAACTTTTGCAAACTTAAATAGTGAGCTATCAACTAAAATTGAGCTATTAGAATCTAGTGCTCCATCCATTGCTACCGATGATGGTCTCATTAAAAAGAATGAAAAACTTAAGGCTAAGTTAGCTAGCTCCCAAGAAGCTATTGAAAATTTGCTAGAGAAAATGGAAATTCTTAGCATACACAATAATGAGCTAACTACTAAGCTAGAAAATATTGGTAGCACCCCAGCAGCATCTTTAGTTGAAACATCTGAAATAATTAAGAAAGATGCTTCTACTTCCTGTTTTGATTTAATTGATGATTCTAACCCCTGTAACCAAGTTGTTGAGAATATTGTTGTAGAAACATGTTCGGATGAGGTTGCAAAGGAAAATGAACAATTAAAGCAAGAAGTGGCTCGCCTTGGAAAGGCTTTACATGACAAGAAAGGCAAAGCCAAACAAATCCGACCTCCACAGGATAACACCACTGCGGGAGTGAACAAGCCTATGGAGGGAGAAACTGTGATTTGTAGGCTATGCCACATGGAAGGCCACAAGTCTTTCCAATGCAAGGCGATGACCGGGGATAAACAAAGGCAAAAGCTCAAGCAAAAGCCATCAAGCAAAATCTCCAACACCTACATCAAAAAGGTGAACAAAAAGGATGCTATACCATATTTGATCAAGAAGAAAAAGAATGGAAAGGTGATAGCAATCAAGGCCAACAAGCAAGCCAACAAAGGAAAGGGGGCCAAACGTATCAGGGTGCCAAAGGAAATAATCTCAACCATGAAAAGCACCAAGAAGGTTTGGATCCCGAAAGGGAAGTGAGTGGACCGAAGGTTCTCGGGAAAATTGGAGACTTGGCAAATTTGGGATGTATATCATGGGATACATCATATTGGATCAAGTTTATTTCCAAGTGGGTTAGTGAAAATTTTGGACCCAAATTTCCCACCCATGACTAAGGTAACTAGTTTTATTATATCTCCTGTTTTTAGATATGCGTATCTACTTACCTTTTATCTAGTTTACCTTTCTTGCCTAGTATTACATTTGTCATTTACTTTTGTTTAAAATCATGCATACTAGGTAAATCACATGGTAGGATTGCTTGCTTTCAATTCATATACTTAAGCAAACCTACATGGTTTAAAATGCTTAGTTAAAAGCACGACACATAGCTTCTATATCACTCCATAGTAAATGATGCATCAATTGAAAATTTTGATTTCTACAAGTTGTGCCATTTAACTTATATGTGCCAAAGTTCGGATTATAGATAATTTGCCCCTCTTGATATCAAATCAAAGTGCATGTCTCCTACAAGTATTCAAAACTTGTATGCACACTTTCAGGGGGAGGTTACTCTATAATCTAACACTTTGAGACTAACACCTTTTCAAGTCTATTTCATGTGATAGTCTCATTGTAAGGAAAATGAGGTCCCCGGAGAAAGACAACAATCTTCCGCTGCAAAATCTCCAAGAACTCTCATGTCTCTCAAGCTCGCTATTGACTTTCAATTGGTATCTTTTGAGACTACATCTAGTATCATTTACATGTCTTCTCCAATATTTGATTAGACTATATTTCATATCATATACTTCCATGTTGCTAAAAATGCATAAGTACTTAACTCATATTCTGTTACCTATGCATAAGGGAAGTTAGTATTTTCAAATCATGTCTTGCTCCTCTAATTTTCACATGCTTTTTCCTAAGTAGAGGATCTCTATCAGGGGTACTATTTCTTCATCTCTAAAAAGGGGGAGAAAATTCTTTCTAAAGAGAACACTCGTTTAGGGGGAGTAATCTTTTCAACTGATATCATTTATGTGGTTTAATTTAGTATCCTTCAAGTGGTATCATCTGATAAATTTCTTGATGAGGGCAAGCTTTTATTTACTTCCTACATGCTTTTAATGTCTTCCTTTTCGGTGGTTGATGCCAAAGGGGGAGAAGTTTAGTGACCAAAGCAATGAAAACTATATCAAACACCAAACACCACCAATTTAAAATTTTATGTCTACAAATGGTTTTTCAAGTGGTTTTGGTTATTTGGTCCTAAAATAGGAAGTAAGTGAATTATGGAGTTAGGGGGAGGCTTAAGTCCATAATATCACATTGAGGGGACAATCATGCATCCTAGCAAGTAGATTGCATATTTTCATTCAAACACTTGTATTATTTGCTTGCTTTGGTTGTGTTGTCATCAATCACCAAAAAGGGGGAGATTGTAAGGAAAATGGACCCCGGGCCATTTGGCTAATTGAGTTTTGGTGTTTGATGAACAATACAATCCGTGAACTAATAAGTTTTCTAGTGTTTATGTTTGTAGTTCATAGGATGCAAGACTTACTTGGACTAAGGAATTGAGGAAAGCAACACCTCAAAACAAGACATTAAGAAGATCCAAGAAAAGTCCAAGTGTGCTGCTGCGGACTGTCTGTGCGAAGGCGCACCGGACTGTCCGGTGCACCAGGGAACTCCAGCCCAATGGCTAGTTCCAGGTGGCACTCGGAGAGAAGACCACCGGACTGTCCGGTGTGAGCACCAGACTGTCTGGTGTGGAAAAAGCCTGCGGCGCCAACGGTCACCTGCTCTGACAGGACAACGGCTAGGCGCACCGGACAGGCTACAGTGCGCTGTCCGGTGCACCACCGGACTGTCCGGTGTGCCGCAGAGAACTGCAGCTTTTCTCCAACGGCTAGAATTGTGTTGGGGGCTATAAATACACCCCCAACCGGCCATTTGAAGGTGTGGGAGCCCAAGCAACATACCAAGGCATATAGTGCACATTTCCAAGAGCTCAAACACCCAAGTGCTTAATAGAATCACTCGGTGATTAGCGTAGGTGCTTTGCGAAGTGCTTAGGTTAGTTAGACCGCTTTAGCGCTTGCTCTAGGTGAACCCTAGTTAGTTGAGTGAGTTTTGTAAAACCACACAACCCCTCGGCTCTTGCGTGAGTCGTTGTAATTGTACCGAGTGGGGCGAGTGTCTTGCGAGACCATGACAACCGCGTTTGTGTCACGGTCGCCACCGTGTACCGGAGGGAACGAGGCCCGCGGCGTTTCGGCCGGAAGCTTGATAGTGGAGACGGCGGGGAGCGTCCGAGAGGAGCCGGAAGCGGAGCACCACTTGCGCATGGAGAAGGCCCGCGACTCTCTACGGAGTTACTCGACCGTGGTGCTTGGCCCTCGTGTGGGCTTCCCTTTGCGTAGGGGCACCAATGAGGATTAGTCGGGACCTTGCATGGTTCCGGATACCTCGGTAAAAATACCGGCGTCATCTATGAGAGTTTGCTTCTCTACTTTGCTCTTTAAGTTTCCGCATTTATATTAAGCATTTAAGTTTCAGTCTTGTATTCATACTTATTTAGTGTAGATTGAAACTTAGCCTTTGCGGTAGAGATAGCAACACTTAGACAAAACCTAGATATCACTTTCTAATTTGATTATTTGCATAGGTTTTGCTCTAGGGATTTAATTGTGGCCTAGTTTAGTAAAAGTTTTAGAAGTCCTAATTCACCCCCCTCTTAGGTGTCACCCGTTTCCTACAATTCTTTGTTGGAGCACCCGTGCAAGGGTGTCGCTCCCCCTTGATTCGTAGAAGGACTAAGTGCTCTTCTATGACATTGTTCTTCGCCACTCTAACACGGTGAAAAGGAAATGGTCTTTACCTTTCTCTCTAATTGATTTTGGTGTTTGATGACCATCACAACCTTATAGACTAACTAGTTTGTAGAGTTGATTGATTCACAGGTGCATAAGTCCATCCATCATAATTCTAAGTCGACTGTCTGGAAGAACGTAGGTTGTTCCGGATAGGAGAGTTTTTTTTGGAAAAATCAACTATGCGTGGACCATCCAAGCCCTTCCGCTGGACGTTCGCGACACCTCGGACAGGATCTGTGTAAATTTCAACGCTTCTACTATGAACTGTCCGAAGGAGAGAAGAGTATCATTAGTCCATTAAAAATCGAAAAAAAAACTAAAGGTGCCAGGTTTGGTAAAATTGATTTTGAGCGTCCTCGCGGACGATTCGGGGTGCACGACCGGACCATCCATGACTGCTTTATCTAACATCTGACGACATATTTAATGCACTTATAGCCATTGATATAGTCGTTGTTGCTGACCGTTGCGATTTCAGTTGTTGATATGCAGGGGGACCGTTCAGGCCAAGAGCGCGAACTGCACGCGTGTGGCAGAAAGTTGACGACTTGGAAGTGGTTGATGGCTATAAATACAAGTCCAACCACCTCCATTCATTCACATTCAATACAAGAGCAACCACATCACTCCAAGACACATTCAAAGCTCCCAAGCTCTTCCAAGTGCTATAATTGTGACTAGTGTTCATTAGTGATTAGTGCCTTGGGAAGTCTAGAGAGTATGATCTTGTGTTTTTCTTGTTGCTCTTGTTGTTTGGCTTTGTTGATCGTGCTTTCTTTATCTCCTTCTAAACTCTCAGTGACTTGTAAAGCTAGCAAGAGACACCTAATTGTGTGGTGATCCTTACAGGGTCTAAGTGACCCTCGATATTAAGAAGAAGCACTCAACTGGTCTAAGTGACCATTTGAGAGAGGGAAAGGCTTGAAAACGACTCAACCTACGTGGTCTCCTTAATGGGGAGTAGGTTCTTCGAAACCGAACCTCGGTAAATAAATTGTCTGTGTCTTTGTGTTAATCTTGTATTGCGATTTTATTCTTGTTCTCCTCTTTCTCTAAGTTCTCTTGCTTGCAATCTTTTTAAGTTAGCAACCAAAGTTACCCTCATTGATTAAGCAACTCATGGCAAGAAGAACCATCTTCCACATTCTGTTTTCATCATTACTCATTCCCGCTAACCTCGTGTGAAGTTCATGTTCAAAGTGTATAATTTTTAGGTTTCGCCTATTCACCCCCCTCTAGGCGACTTTCACACAGTGAACCACTAAGAACCATGTACAAGTCCAAGTCAAGTCACTTATAAACTCTTCGAGTGATTACCACACTCCCGATCAGTACTGAGTCATCTAGGTGATGATTACCAAGAGTAATAAGCGCAAACTCTCACTTGACCCAACCAAGCTTCATGAGATCAATGGGTGCACACTAATTACTCTATGCGCTAATGAAACCACTAATCGAGCGATTTAAAACTCTCAACTCTCTCACTAGGCAATGTTTTCCCTCACACTTTAAATGAGTTGCTATAGTTTTTTAAATGGGAAAATCACTTATTACTAGAGTATTTAAAACCTCCAACTGACCAACTAGTCATTACTATAACCATGAGCAATTTTCGTTAACTAATGTCCCATTGCCACAATCCAAATGTTTCTTCACAATTTGTTTGATCCCTTAATTAATTTTAGTTCAAAATTGAACAGGTATAAAGTCTGATCCTAATCTGATCCTTAAATTTTATATATATAAAATTTAGAGCCCATTACCACCCCTATGTGCATCATACTAAACTCATTAGACTCACCTAGATCAAGCTACTAATTCGTACCCCCTCATTTATAATATGATTAAAGGGAAAAGAAAGTATTAACTATTCTAAGTGTCTCTCCACTCTAAATGACACTTATAACTAGTCTGTTAACCTTGCCTTTTGTCCTTTGAAATCAAAATAAAAAACAAAAACAAAATCCACAATCAGGGACATGAAAACCATCAATTGCTCAAACCATCTTCATCATTGTGACCTACCCTTGGTTTGCCTTCACAAAACGTATGTTAGTCATAATAATCTCATGTTGCCATTAAACACCGAAACCACATAGGAACTAGACACTTTGACAAAGTAATGAAATTACCATTCCTAAACCAGAATGGCATTAGTGTTTCAACATATATAGAGGTAGAAGACTAAAATTGTCCTCATTTGTAATACCAACACTACTATTCTATACATATGTAGTATTACATGTCCAAAAGCATCCTAATTTATATTATTTACATATTTCCATAGAAAAATATAGATAAGTCTTCAAAAACATTGTTTTTCCTATATGAATCATTTGTGATATTAGAAGTCTAATAGCTTCCATAAATGTGATTTTATTTGTTTGATTTGGAACAGGAGAAGGTTCAAGTCGGGGGGGTATACCTCAACCTAGAACACCCATGTAAACTTAAATTGAACAGTCATTACCTGACCACTGCTCTAACTTATGAACTATGACAATACTCATCTAGCTGCTTGGCAAATGGCAAGCTACGTGACCAAACACCTAAATTAGAGATTGAAATCGCCTAGGGATGCTAAAACATCTGACTTATATGACAAATCTATTATTTTAACATAGATACGCATATAATTTGAAGCTCATTTTTAGTCATGTTATTAAGAATATTATGAGGTACAAGAATAAAATTTTGTATAATTTTTTATGTACGTTGTTTTCTAACTACAACGAAAAATGTGAAAAAACATTTGAATCTGTATTCGTATCTGAATTTTGTATCAATTTTTTAAAAAGATATAAGAACAAATTTTAGGTTTACTTTTTATGAATATTAATACGCTTAATGTTAAAAAACAAGAATATAAATTTATATAGAAAATTCTATATGTTATTTATTCATAATCAAAGAGAAAGAAGACAACAAATTTAACATCCAAATAAAGATCTGGATCCATCCCTAAAATCTCCAAACTTGTTGGATCATCAAAAAACCATTTCATTAATATCACAATTTATCCAAACCTGATAAATTTGATATAAGTAATGTAGGTGAGTTCACCATCTTATTTATTCGTTTAGAGATATGATTATTGTCTAAAAACATCATAGACCAAACATTTTGTATACTACCGACGACGTGTTCTTTGTCAAGTGCTACGACGTTTGCCAAAGGCCAGATGTCCGGCATTCGGCAAAGGTATGGTTTGTCAAGGGTCACACTCGGCAAAAAAACACCCGACAGACTATGTATCTGTCGAGAGCCGAACACTCAGCATATAGAGACACTCGACAAAGAACATTTTGCTAAGTGTTGGCCATTCGTAAAAACTAGACGCTCTTCAAGACGTCGTCAACAGCCGACGACAACTCACACCCGTTAGCTGTACCGAATGCCCTAGCTAACACTCAGCTATGGGCAGAGCACTCGGGAGGGGGGTATGCCTTAACCTGGAACACCCATGTAAACTTAAATTGGACAGTCATTGCCTGACCACTGCTCTGACCTATGAACTATGACAGTACTCATCTAGATGCTTGGCAAATGGCAAACTACGTGACCAAACACCTAAATTAGAGAGTGAAATCACCTAGGGATGCTAAAACATTTGACTTATATGACAAATCTACTATTTTAACATAGATACACATATAATTTGAAGCTTATTTTTAGTCATGTTATTAAGAATATTATGAGGTACAAGAATAAAATTTTGTATAATTTTTTATGTACGTTGTTTTCTGACTACAACGAAAAATGTGAAAAACATCCGAATCCGCATTCGTATCTGAATTTTGTATCAATTTTTAAAAAGATATAGAACAAATTTGAGGTTTACTATTAATGTTAAAAACAAGAATATAAATTTATATAGAAAATTCTATATGTTATTTATTCATAATCAAAGAGAAAGAAGACAACAAATTTAACATCCAAATAAAGATCTTATCCATCCCTAAAATCTCCAAACTTGTTGGATCATCAGAAAACCATTGCATTAATATCACAATTTATCCAAACCTGATAAATTTGATATAAGTAATGTAGGTGAGCTCACCATCTTATTTATTCGTTTAGAGATATGATTATTGTCTAAAAACATCATAGACCAAACATTTTGTATACTACCAGCAACGTGTTCTTTGTCGAGTGCTACAATGTTTGCCAAAAGCCAGATGTCCGGCATTCAGCAAAGGTATGGTTTGTCAAGTGTCACACTCGGCAAAAAACACCTGACAAACTATGTATCTGCCGAGAGCCAAACACTCGACATATCGAGACACTCGACAAAGGACATTTTGCCAAGTGTTGGCCATTCATAAAAACTAGACGCTCTTCAAGACATCATCAGCAGCCGACGACAACTTACACCCGGTAGCTGTACCGAGTGCCCTAGCTAACACTAAGCTATGGGCAGAGCACTCGGCGAAGGCCTGTCTCGTGGACCACCTGGAAGCCAGCTTTGCCAAGAGCCGTAACCGAGGCACTAAGCGCATCGGTCTACTTTGACAAGTGATATATCTAGGCTGTTGGGGGTCTTCATCTTCCGAAGGTCCTCAAAAACATAAGTAATCATATATATTCAGTGTGACATAGACTGTTTTAAGAGGCTTCGACTTTGGAATGAAGGTTTTCTCTTCTGGTGAAGGCATGCGTGATATGAAGATACAGCCCGAAGGTGACAAAGACGAACGCCGAAGCTGTGGCTGAAGGAGCTTCGGCTTAGTATGATGACGAAGGAGGGGGACGAAACCGACCTAAAGGGAAAAAGACTACTTAGTATTTGATAGCTTGCCTTATGGTTAACAGTAAATGTCAGGGACATGAATGTAATTTTGTCTGGGCTGCGTCCCGTACCTATAAATAGATGAACAGTAACACCGTACTGTTCACGCTGGATTGTAATCACTCTTACGTCACTCTCGCATTTTTATCTTCTGACAAGCCGAAGGTACCAATGTAATATAAATATCATGAATATTCATTTATGTTTATAGAACGAAAATAAAAATAATCTGTTGTGTCATGATCATTACTTATATTCTTTTGTACTTCATATATTCTTACTTATATTTATTTATTAAGATGATGAAAGCATGTCCTTCATGACCTTCGTCTGAAGATCATTATACTTTAAAAGAGATAATGCTTCGAAGGACGAAGGTCTTTAATCGTTAACAATCGTGTTGCCCTATTCTTGATGTATAGCATTTGAGAACAAGGACCAACATAGGCATTCGGTAAAGACTCTACAGTGATCCTTGCCGTTACGTCACTTTTTTGTGGAGTACCTGTATGACATTCGACAAAGTCTTTATCAAGTACCCGATAGAAAGTATTCGACAAAAAGTATTATGTCGACTTTTTTTACTGAGAGCACTTTATCGAGCGTAGCACTCGACAAATTTTTTACCAAATGTAAATAGTTGTTTGTCAGGTGCTTAAGACACTCGCCAAAAGAATCCGTCTCCCGCAGTGGTAAGAATATGTAATTGTAATAATATATAAGTTTAGTAATGGTATTTGTTTAATGTAAGCTAGATTTTTATTTGTAACACGATAGTCTAAGAGTATATACAACTAACGTTAATCTAACAATTTAAATCTTGCTCGATAGGTGATATGACGGATGATAAAGGCTGGGTGCCCGTCCCGTCTACTCTCCTCTCTCTATATAAGCATACGCCCGCGCCGGGCTCGGTGCGGACGAGAACCAAAATTCCAATCGTGTCGGCTCCGGCTCCAGCTTTACCCATTTTCCGTTGTGTTTAGCTCTCTTCCCCGCAAGGATCCATCGATCGGTCGGAGAGGGTAATCGATCTCTCCTCGCTCGTACTAGTGAATCTCGGATGGGTGCATTGGCGATTTGCTGCGCAGGCACAGTATAGGGTTCTTGGTGGGGGTTTGTTGGGGATGGATCTCTCATAGCTCCGGTGTTTATTTCCACATTCTAACTAGACGCAGAAACTTTTCTTTCCCTCAATTTTGTGTAATGGCGTGCTCTTGGCTCAAGTCTTGCCTTTTCCAGCTCTAGCGTGGCTGTTTTGCACTTTTGCGGCCGTCAGTGCGGGAGTGGACAAAGCTAAAAAGACTTGGGGGCTGGTTCAGACGGGGATCGACATGTGTCTAGTAAATTAAGCAGTTATCCTTCTATTTGGAAGAACCGGTTATTAGCTGAGCACTTCTTTTTTTGTTTTCTTCTAGACAGTTGTAGATGTGATGTGCACTGCTCCGTATCTGAACACCGCATGATAATTGTATATATGCAGTGTTTTTAGAGTACAAAGAGTCAAATTGCATATTTTATCTTCAGTTTGTGGTCAGGTGCCTTGGATCGTGAGAGTTCACACCTTGTGATTCCCATGGCTGCCTCAATGCGACATGTATCTACCCTTGTCTATGACCAAAGCAACTTACTGAACATGAGTAATTGTCTTCTCTTTGTGTCATATCTAGTTTATATGAGTAATTGTCTTCTCTTTTGTTCTTCAATGGATATCAAAAAGCTGTTGAACAGTGAGTTTATGGTGCGATGTGCTTACTCATTTGGTTTCAAAGAGTTCCAAGTGCGTCACGTTTTTTTAGCTGTCCTCATGTTATGAGATTCTAATCTCTGTCCATTCAGGTTGGCATGTACCTTTTGACTTGCGTGCCATATTTTTGGCTTTCTCTATGATGTCCAAACTTGCATTGGTGTACCATCAGCTTCATTCAAGAAGTACTAATAGTTGATGCATTATTGGAGTTAGGATATACTCGGATGACAAATGAATGGCCTTGCCTTTACACTCGTCCTTGATGCATTACTGGACCGCTGGTAGAATACATGACAGACGTCCGTCTTATTGTGCGCAGATAAGACATGGGTCAGATTTTGGGTTTAGTTCAGGTTGATCAGTCAACTGTAGCCATCAAAGAAAATTTTGGCAAGTTCAGCGAGGTCCTGGAGCCTGGTTGCCACTTCCTACCCTGGTGCATAGGGCAGCAGATTGCTGGTTACCTCTCCTTGCGTGTGCGCCAGCTGGATGTCCGCTGCGAAACAAAGACAAAGGTTTTCTCCGTCGCATTCCGTTTTGATGTCTGATTTGTGCTTTGCTGAAGCTACTGCCATGACCAAAGAAGAATATCTATTGTCTATCGAACGTTTCTGAACTCTATTGTCTGGATTTTGTTTGTTCAGGACAATGTCTTTGTCACTGTTGTTGCATCTGTCCAATATCGCGCTCTTGCTGATAAGGCATCTGACGCCTTCTACAAGTTGAGCAACACCAGGGAACAAATCCAGTCATATGTATTTGATGGTAAGTGTTCCTACTGTTTAAAATCCTACTTTAGGTGTTTATTATGTCGTGTCTATTTTGTGCTTGCCATGTCTCCGTTGTTCTGTATTTGGTCTCAGTCCTTGCATACCCTATGCAAATTGACTGGTTTCTATGCTTGCGAATCTAGAGACATAAATTGTAACTTAGGGAGAAAATTATGTTTCTACACTGCACAGTTCAAAAGAGCCAGTTCTCACGGCTCTTCATTGCTTATTCCAGTCATCAGAGCTACTGTTCCGAAGCTGGGCTTGGACGATGCATTTGAGCAGAAGAATGAGATCGCAAAAGCAGTCGAAGAAGAGCTTGAAAAGGTTTCTGCCAAGCATTTTTTTGTTTAATTGTTGTGTTGAATTTCCTTTAGAGCACGTGGAATCTTTTGACTGTTCTAGCTTGCTTGTGGTGTAGGCAATGTCTACTTATGGCTATGAGATCGTGCAAACGCTAATTGTTGATATCGAGCCTGACGACCGCGTCAAGAGAGCAATGAACGAGATCAATGCAGGCGAGTACTTTACTCTTCAATTTTCATCATATTATAAGCACCGCATCAGATTAAATTGGCAATACAGAATTTGGCCATTTGCTAAGCCGTCAGCATCTACTAATTACATTGACTAATCTTACATGCTACCCTTTTGGCTGCATGGCACAGCTGCTAGGATGAGGGTGGCAGCCAGTGAGAAAGCTGAGGCGGAGAAGATACTCCAGATCAAGAAAGCCGAGGGAGAGGCGGAATCCAAGTACCTGGCTGGCGTGGGTATTGCAAGGCAGCGCCAGGCCATTGTGGATGGGCTGAGGGACAGTGTGCTCGCCTTCTCAGAGAACGTTCCAGGCACCACTGCCAAGGACATCATGGACATGGTCCTGGTTACCCAGTACTTTGACACCATGAGGGAGATTGGGGCCTCCTCCAAGTCCTCTTCGGTGTTCATCCCCCACGGTCCTGGAGCTGTCAAGGATGTCTCGGCGCAGATAAGAGATGGCCTCCTGCAAGCTAATATTCTGCACTGAGGGTACCTTGAGAAAACGAAGGATTCAGAGGGATGAGGGCATCGGTCCTATGATGCTATAAAATTGTCAATTATAGACTATATATGATATATAGAGGTAGGCTTGATTGATTTGTAAAAGCACAGTTAAGCACCGATTGAGCTATAAGTGCACTTGTGAGTGAGCCTGGGTATCCAAACCTGCCAGCTATTTGGTATGTATATGTTCTGCGTGAAGATAACAGGAAGAATAGTAAATGGATTTGGTGAGTTGATCAATCAGGCTACTGCACAGGATGAACTGTTCCAGCAGGCACCGAGATACCCAGGACAAAGGGAGGGGCGACTCACTTGCAGACGAGGGAACAGCTTCGGAGGTCAACGCAGTCGAGCTGCGAGAACATCCGCGCCATCACGCCTGCTCCTCCCCTTGCCTCGGAGGCGCCATGGCCGAACCGCCCGCCCCGCCGTCCCAGCTCTTGTATTGGAGTGGACAAGTGGGCTGCAGCATGCAGTGTGTAGGAAGGAAACGAGAGAAGCACAATCCCTTGAGTGCATGTTTTTATTACAACTAAAATATAACGAATTTGAAATTGAAAATCTGTATATATTTAGATTAAGATGGAAATAATATGTATTATTTTTTCAAAAAATATATTTTGTTAGTTTATATGCACCATATATGTATCAAAGGCTTATGTGCACTGGATATGTTAAAAAAACGAAAAGTTGCATGGAAGCGTTAACTTGAAATATACAATCTATTAAAGATAGAATGAATTACTTATATAAATGTATGGATATCTATTTCATTCTCTACAATATGATAAATAATTACAAAAATACCTTCAACTCTTACAACCAGTAGCACCGAGGTAAAAGGAATATACAGCTTTGAATGACAAGCCGAACAATCCATACAAATAAAAAATGTTCTTCTATGTATGATATTTTTCCTCTATTTATAGTCATGAAGTACAGCCTTGATATAATTAGAATCATACCCTTAAAACCTATACACATAATGCCTTTTCCCCTCGCAATCTTGCTTAAAAAGTCTTAAGGATCTCGCCTTGCTTTGGATAGCTCTTCTTTTGTGAGTATGTGTAGTTAATACTAAGTTTTAACTTCGTCTTTGTGGGTGCCTTAAAAATGAGGACATATCCTGTGCAATTACTCGTTTGGTGCAAGCGTGCAATCAAACTATCCAGAGCATCCAATCTAGATCCAACGGTTTCATATGGAAGTGGTTAAAAGTAAAATAGGTACTATGTTTTAGGTGGAAGGGGTTAAATATAAAATAACAGTCATCATTAGATCTAGATTAGATGCACCAAACCGCTTGATTGCACGCTTGCACCAATATAAGTGATTGCATAAGATATTTTCCCCTTAAAAATAGGGTACCCACTACTGCTAGATTAAGGCGGACCCCAGAATGTTAATAGGGACCTGTCGGCGTTTCGAGACCGGGGGGTCCCCGAGCCGACGAGTGAGAGTGTCGCGTGCCCCAGCCCAGATGGGTCGAGCGCGTGGGCGAGCGCGAAGGGGGGAAAGAGAGCGAGAGGTCGGTGGCCGGAGCCGGGTCGTGACGAGGGAGACGGAGATTCCCGCGGCCTTCCGTGTTCGCCCCGCGCCCAGGTCGGGTGCGCTTGCAGTAGGGGGTTACAAGCGTCCGCGCGGGTGAAGGGAGTGAGCGGCCCCAAGAGAGCGCCTGCCCCTGCCCTTCGTCCCCGCGAGGCCAACCTTTTCTAAGAAGGCCCTGGTCCTTCCTTTTATAAGCGTAAGGAGAGGATCCAGGTGTACAAAATGGGGGTGTAGCAAGGTGCTACGTGTCTAGCGAGGGAGAGCTAGTGCCCTGAGTACATGCCAAGGTGGCAGCCGGAGAGATCTTGGCACCCTGTTAGTGTGGCGTCGTGGCTGTCGGAGAAGCAGTGGAGCTTGATGGAGGGACAGCTGTTGGAACAGCTGTGCTCTTGCTGACGTCCTCCTGCTTTCGTAAGAGAGCTGGGAGCCGCCGTCGTCATGGTCCAGCGGGGCGTCATCATTGCCTATCTGGCGGAGCTAGCCAGATGGGACGCCGGTCTTGTTCTCTGCGACCCAAGTCGGCTCAGGGCAGGGTGATGATGACGCTTCCTGTTGACGTGGCGGTCTTGTGTCCTAGGTCGGGCGACGTGGAGGCTCCTCCGAAGTCGAGGTCGAGTCCGTCCTGCATGGCCGAGACCGAACCTGAGCTCCTGGGTCGGGCGAGGCGGAGGCCGTTCGGCAGAGGCCAGGGCGGAGTCCGAGCCCTGGGTCGGGCGAGGCGGAGTTCGTCGTCTTCCGGGGCCTTAGCCCGAGTCCGAGCCCTTGGTCGGGCGGAGCGGAGTTCGCCGTCTTCCGGGGCCTTAGCCCGAGTCCGAGCCCTGGGTCGGGCGGAGCGGAGTTCGCCGTCTTCCGGGGCCTTAGCCCGAGTCCGAGCCCTGGGTCGGGCGGAGCGGAGTTCGCCGTCTTCCGGGGCCTTAGCCCGAGTCCGAGCCCTGGGTCGGGCGGAGCCTCCTATGGCACCTCTGGCAAAGCCTGGTTGCCCGTCGGTCTTACCTTTTGCGTTAAATGCCCCGATGACTTGGTCGGTTGGCGCGGTGATTTAGTCAGGGTTACTTCTTATCGAAGGCAAGGCCTCGGGCGAGCCGGAGATGCGTCTGCCGTGAAAGAGGAGGCCTCGGGCGAGACGGAGTCATCTCAGGGTCGGCTGCCCTTGCCCGAGGCTAGGCTCGGGCGTGGCGTGATCGAGTCGCTCGTATGGACTGATCCCTGACTTAATCAAACCCATCAGGCCTCTGCAGCTTTATGCTGATGGGGGTTACCAGCTGAGAATTAGGCGTCTTGAGGGTACCCCTAATTATGGTCCCCGACAGTAGCCCCCGAGCCTCGAAGGGAGTGTTAACACTCGCTTGGAGGCTTTCCGTCGCACTTTTTTGCAAGGGGACCAGCCTTTCTCGGTTGTACTTTGTTCCGGTGGGTGCGCGCGAGCGCACCCGCCGGGTGTAGCCCCCGAGGCCTCGGAGGAGTGGTTTCACTCCTTCGAGGTCTTAATGCCTTGCGTAATGCTTCGGCTGGTCTGGCGGTTCCCTCATGCGAACAGGCCGTAGCCCAGATGCTCTGTCGGGGCCCAAGTTCTCGGGCTGGTATGTTGACGCTGTCAACGGTTCGGCCGGAGCCGGGTTTGCGAGAGCAGCCCCCGAGCCTCCGCACAGAGCGAGAGGACGATCAGGGACAGACTCGGCTTTTTTATATACGCCCCTACGTCGCCTTTCCGCAAGGAGGAGGGGGGGAGAGCGCCATGTTACCCTCGATGGGCACCGAACATGGTGTCTCCGGTGAGCTGCAATCGGGTAATCTGAGTGGACGTCCGTGCCCCGTTCGTTGGGGGTCGGCTAGGGGCCCGGAGGCACGCCCAAAAGTACCTGCGGGTGATCTGCCGGACCCGGTCCCCTGGCGACGGGGTCCGAGGGCTCGTTGCCTCCCTTCGATGGGATTCCGTTACAGAGTCGTTCCCGCTGGTCTCGGAAATGTCCTAGGGTACCTCGGGAGCGCAGCCCGAGCCTTGGTTATGTATCGAACGTACCCCTGGTCATCCCTCGCTCGGCGTCTGAGGCGACTGTGAACCCTTCGGAGGGCCAGCCTTCGAACCCCTGATCAGTAATGGGCGCGGAGCCCGAGTAGCCTGAGGCGGTCGTGGAACCTTTCGGGGGGCCGACCTTCGAACCCCTGACCAGTAGTGGGTGTCGGGCCCACGCGATCTGAGGCGGCCGTTGAACCCTTCGGGGGGCCAGCCTTCGAACCCCTGATCAGTAAGGAGGCTCGGAGCCTGGTTCCTTCACGGGGAAGGATCCCTTTGGGGGTATCCCCCTTCCCGGTCCCTGTTGCAAGAGATAGAGAAAGGGGAAAAAGGGAAAAAAGGATACGAAATTGAACGACGTGGCGTACCTTTTTTGGTGTGGTCGTTTTGGTGAAGGCGAAACGTCGCCAGCTGCTCTCGCCAGTAGCGCTGCCCGTCGAGCCGCGGAGTTAATGCGCCGGGGCGAGTAGTTGGCGAGGCTGCCGTTGCGCGTGCGCGAGCCGTTCGAGGAACGGGTCACGGGCGTGTCGTCTTCACACCGCGAGAGAGGGGGTTCTCTTGCCGCCTCCGGATGGGACGTGAGCCTGGCTGATGGCGTGATCGCTGCTCTTGCGCGCCTGCACTGTCATTACTGCCAGCCCACTTTTGACCGCGTTTGACTGCTGCGTCAGGCTGGCGCAGCTGGGCCGCGCGCTGGGCCGCCTCGGGTCGTGGTATTGGTTCCACAACCGAGGAGGTGCGGTGGTGGCGCAAGTGGCATAGTGGCTTACATGCAGCATCCGGCGCGCCGGGCGCGCGACGCGTGGGCTTGAGCCTCCGTGCTGGCCTGTCAGGAGTCGGAGAGGCGCGTCCACTTGGCGCGGCTGCATGCCGCCCGCATGGCTGCCCACCCCCTTCGCCCGTTGGTCTGGGCAAAGGTGGAGGGTCATTTGTAACCGCTGGGTGGTTGTGCGCGTCGCGCGCGGCGGTTCGGCTTCTTCTGCTTGGAGCCGATCTGCATGACAGGCGGGTCCCAGCCCCCGTGCCGCAGGGGAGGACTTTGAAGGCGTGTTGGAGAAGACTCAGCCCGTGACAGTTGGGGGCGCGAGCACAGAGAGTTGCCTTTAAAAGGAGGGCGACCCCTTTCGTAAGGCGACCATGTCTTCTTCCTCCCTTATGCATCGTGTCTTTCCGCCTTTCAAGCCCCCGGATGGGGGGAACCGCCGTCTTTTCGCTCCATCGTTGGAGGACCCCACTTCGTGGGAGCGGGTACCTTTCGGCCATCGTTTGGCTTCAAGGATTTTCATCATGCAGCCTGGCTGCACCCCTCCACCGGCGGTCACCCAAGAGGGTGACTTCCGGCTTGATGGTGGGGGAAAGCGAGCCGGGCTGCGGCCTCTGCCCCTCCCTCAGCCTCAAGGATTTTCATCACCAGGCCAAGAGGGAGGACGAGGCGAGTCAGGGGGCTGCCTCCGTGTGGGTCGGTTGCCCTCTTCTTCCCCGTTCGTCTGGGGGAGAACGGCATCCTCCAGCTTCACGGAGACTTCCTCCAGCCATGCCGGGAGAGGCGGGTCGTCGTCGCACAGCCAGGGCGCCATGCCGCGTCCTCCGTCCGGACGACGATTGCGCCGCACACCGCGAGGGCAGTGCTCACGCCCTGGACGGCCCCAGCATGGGCGAAGACCTGCCGGCGCGTTCCGAGGCGTCGGCGGACGGAAGTGGCTTCTCTACCGATGAGATTGCCAATTCCGTCAGTAGCCCTGGGTCTCCGTCTCCTGGCCTAAATGGCTGGCTCTCGTCCTCGAGGGGCGAGAGTTTTTCCGCCGTCCCGCAGGCCCGCCCCTATCGAGTGGGGTTGTTCGTACCTGCGGGGGGGAACCGGAGTTCCATTTGTAAGGGCACTTCGAGTGCCGGGTTTTTTGTTCATTTTGGCTTTCGGGGCCTGAACATGTATGTAATTACGGCACGGAGCCGTGTTTTTTCCTCATTTTCGAGCACTAAGACTCGCCTGCTGATTATCTGAACCGCTTCACCAAGCGTGAGTTGCCCCGTGTCAAGGTGACGAGTGAGGTATCCGTATCCCGGAGGCGTAGGAGTCCCTCGGCTCGGTCGGACCTGTTGTCCGAGGCTCCTCTAGCTTAGTTAAAGAGACCCCTCGGCCGCTCTTCGACGAGCCGAGGCTGGGGGTAGCGATATCAGTATGAGCAGAGGCGGAGTTGGCTCGAGAAATAAAACCTGGTTGGCCGGAGCCTAGCCAGGTTGTCCGTCGGCTGGATCGGTGTCGGAGTTGATCAGCCGAGGCTTCGGACCGGGCTGGCGCCCTCGGAAGGTGGTCGGCCGAGGCCCCGGAGGTGGCCGGCCGGACCGCCCGCTCGGGTCGGATCCGGAAAAGTCCCTGACGGCGATCGCTCGGGCGTGGTGATGACGTCGTCCTTCGGAGCGGAGGCCCTCGGACCGCGTCGCCGTCCGAGGCTAGGTCGAGCCTCGCCGAAGATGCCGTCGATGCCGAGGGCGTCGCCGCCCCCTTCCAGCGTCAAGACCCGAGCCTGCAGGGTCAAATCGTCTTGTAGCGTGGGCCTTGTGCGGCCGTCGAGGCCAGAACACACACCCTTGCTGCGTTATAAAGCTACGTCTCTTTTCCTCTTGTTTCGAGTATCTGGACTTTTTGTCGGTAGCAGGGATGTTAGTGCGAGCGAGAGTTGCTTCTCGCGGAAGGTGATGAGTGAGGTATCCGTATCCCGGAGGCGTAGGAGTCCCTCGGCTCGGTCGGCCTTGCCGCTTACGCGTACTTTCGCCCGTCCATGAGGCCCTGTCACCGACTCGGTCGAGAAGGCTCGAAAAATCGCTTCGACAGAAGAGCTTCCGAACGTAGAAACTTATTCGATCCGCAGAGTCACCTTATCCGAACGTGAGTTACTTATCGCAGAAGGTGATGAGTGAGGTATCCGTATCCCGGAGGCGTATGAGTCCCTCGGCTTGGCCAGCCTTGACTGCTTACGTGCACCCCGTCGTTTCCAGGACCCACTTTTTGAAATAGTCAAAAAGCACGGAAGATATTCTGGCAAAAGAGATTTTCTGCTTGAGGAAAATTTTGACGCAGAGGGGGTTTCCCCCCTTTTAGCCCCCGAGGGAGGGTCGGGCTTTGCCGAGGCGAGGCCGACCCTTCCTTGTTGACTAAACTTTGCGTGGGTGTGAGGTATATGAACAACTTGGGAACATCTTAAGGGTAGAAGCGACGTAGCTGTTGGATGTTCCAAGCGTTGCCGTAGACCTCGCCTTGACTGTTGGCCAGCTTGTACGTTCCGGGCTTCAGAACTTTGGCGATGATGAACGGCCCCTCCCAGGGGGGCGTGAGCTTGTGCCTCCCTCGGGCGTCCTGCCGCAGCCGAAGCACCAGGTCGCCCACCTGGAGATCTCGGGGTCGGACCCCTCGGGCGTGGTAGCGTCGTAGGGACTGCTGGTACCGCGCCGAGTGTAGTAAGGCCCTGTCCCGAGCCTCGTCCAGCTGGTCCAGCGAGTCTTCTCGGCTAGCTTGGTTGCTTTCTTCGTTGTAGGCCCTCGTCCTCGGGGAGCCGTATTCTAGGTCAGTGGGCAAGACGGCCTCGGCCCCGTAGACCAGGAAGAACGACGTGAAACCTGTGGCTCGGCTTGGCGTCGTCCTCAGGCTCCAGACAACCGAGGGGAGTTCCTTCATCCATCGCTTGCCGAACTTGTTAAGATCATTGTAAATCCGGGGCTTGAGCCCTTGTAGAATCATGCCGTTGGCACGTTCCACTTGCCCATTCGACATGGGATGAGCTACGGCGGCCCAGTCCACCCGGATGTTGTGATCCTCGCAAAAATCCAAGAATTTTTTGCCGGTGAACTGGGTGCCGTTGTCGGTGATGATGGAGTTCGGGACCCCGAAGCGATGGATGATGTTGGTGATGAACGCCACCGCCTTCTCGGATCTGATGCTGTTCAGGGGTCGGACCTCGATCCACTTGGAGAATTTGTCGACAGCGACCAGCAGGTGCGTGTAGCCCCCGGGCGCCTTCTGCAGAGGGCCGACGAGGTCCAGACCCCACACAGCGAAGGGCCAGGTGATGGGTATCGTTTGCAGAGCCTGAGCGGGCAGGTGGGTCTGCTTCGCATAGAATTGGCACCCTTCGCAGGCGCGGACAATTCTAGTGGCGTCAGCCACCGCCGTCGGCCAATAGAAGCCTTGGCGGAAAGCGTTCCCGACGAGGGTTCGAGGTGCTGCATGATGGCCGCAAGCCCCCGAGTGTATTTCCTGCAGGAGTTCCTGACCTTCGGCGATGGAGATGCATCGCTGGAGGATGCCCGAGGGGCTTCGGTGGTAGAGCTCCTTCTCATCGCCCAGCAAGACGAACGACTTGGCGCGTCGCGCTACCCGCCGAGCCTCGGCTCGGTCGAGGGGCAGTTCTCCGTGGCGGAGATATTGCAGGTACGGGGTCTGCCAATCTTGATCTGGCGCGACCCCGCTCCGCTCCCCCTCGATGCGCAGTGCTTCGCCCTCGGGCTTCGAGGGTTCCTCGGGTTGAGCCGAGGATGGCTCGGGCTGGGCCGAGGTCACCTCGGACGGGACCGAGGGCACCTCGGGCTCGGGCGCGTCGCCTATCTTGACGGAGGGTTGGTGCAGATCCCGGGAGAAGACGTCCGAGGGAACCGTCGTTCGCCCCGAGGCTATCTTCGCCAGCTCATCCGCAGTCTCGTTGTAGCGCCGGGCGATGTGGTTAAGCTCGAGCCCGTAAAACTTGTCTTCCAGGCGTCGAACCTTCTCACAGTAGGCCTCCATCTTCGGATCGCGGCAGTGGGAGTTCTTCATGACTTGGTCGATGACGAGCTGCGAGTCGCCGCGTGCATCGAGGCGTCGGACCCCTAGCTCGATGGCGATTCGCAATCCGTTGACCAGAGCCTCGTACTCAGCCACATTGTTGGACGCCGGGAAATGGAGGCGGAGCACGTAGCGCAGGTGCTTCCCGAGGGGCGAGACGAAGAGCAGGCCCGCGCCGGCTCCCGTCTTCATTAGCGACCCGTCGAAAAACATGGTCCAGAGCTCTGGTTGGATCGGAGCCGTTGGCAACTGGGTATCGACCCATTCGGCTACGAAATCTGCCAGTACCTGGGACTTGATGGCCTTCCGAGGGGCGAACGAGATTGCCTCGCCCATGATTTCCACCGCCCACTTTGCGATCCGTCCCGAGGCTTCTCGGCACTGGATGATCTCCCCCAGGGGGAAGGACGACACCACAGTCACCGGATGAGACTCGAAGTAATGTCGCAGCTTTCGCCTCGTCAGGATCACTGCATACAGCAGCTTCTGGACTTGTGGGTAGCGGATCTTGGTCTCGGACAGTACTTCGCTGACGAAGTAAACTGGCCTCTGAATGGGCAAAGCATTCCCCTCTTCCTGCTTTTCGACCATGATCGCGGCGCTGACCACCTGAGTGGTAGCGGCGACGTAGACCAGGAGGGCTTCTCCATCAGCTGGGGGTACCAAGATGGGCGCCTGGGTGAGGAGCGCCTTCAGGTTCCCGAGAGCTTCCTCGGCCTCGGGAGTCCAAGTGAAGCACTCGGCTTTCCTTAAGAGACGGTACAGGGGCAGGCCTCTTTCGCCGAGGCGCGAGATGAAACAGCTCAAGGCCGCGAGACATCCCATGACCCTCTGTACGCCTTTTAAGTCCTTGATGGGCCCCATGTTTGTGATGGCTGCGATCTTCTCCGGGTTGGCTTCGATGCCCCGCTCGGAGACGATGAATCCCAAGAGCATGCCTCGGGGCACCCCGAAGACGCACTTCTCGGGATTGAGCTTGACGCCCTTCGCCTTGAGACACCGGAATGTCAGTTCGAGGTCGGAGAGAAGGTCGGAGGCTTTCCTCGTCTTGACTACGATGTCATCGACGTAGGCCTCGACCGTGCGACCGATGTGTTCGCCGAACACATGGTTCATGCACCGCTGGTACGTTGCACCCGCGTTCCTCAAACCGAACGGCATGGTGACATAACAGTACATGCCGAAGGGCGTGATGAAAGAAGTCGCGAGCTGGTCGGACTCTTTCATCTTGATTTGATGATACCCTGAGTAGGCATCGAGGAAAGACAAGGTTTCGCACCCTGCAGTGGAGTCCACGATCTGATCGATGCGAGGTAGAGGGTAGGGGACCTTCGGACATGCTTTGTTGAGACCAGTGTAGTCTACACACATCCGCCATTTCCCCCCTTTCTTCCTCACAAGTACAGGGTTGGCAAGCCATTCGGGATGGAATACCTCTTTGATGAACCCTGCCGCCATCAGCTTGTGGATCTCCTCGCCTATCACCCTACGCCTCTCCTCGTCGAATCGGCGCAGAGGTTGTCTGACCGGTCGGGCCCCGGCCCGAATATCCAGCGAGTGCTCGGCGACATCCCTCGGTATGCCGGGCATGTCCGAGGGACTCCACGCAAAGACGTCGGCGTTTGCGCGGAGAAAGTCGACGAGCACTGCTTCCTATTTGGGGTCGAGCCCGGAACCGATCCGGATCTGCTTGGATGTGTCGCCACTGGGGTCGAGAGGGACGGCCTTGACCGTCTCCGCTGGCTCGAAGTTGCCGGCGTGTCGCTTCACGTCTGGCACCTCTCGGGTGAGGCTTTCCAGGTCGGCGATGAGGGCCTCGGACTCGGCGAGGGCCTCGGCGTACTCCACGCACTCCACATCGCATTCGAATGCGTGTTTGTACGTGGGGCCGACGGTGATGACCCCGTTGGGGCCCGGCATCTTGAGCTTCAGGTAGGTGTAGTTGGGGATGGCCATGAACTTTGCGTAGCATGGCCTTCCCAGCACTGCGTGGTAGGTTCCTCGGAACCCGACCACCTCGAACGTCAAAGTCTCCCTTCGGAAGTTGGTGGGTGTTCCGAAGCAGACAGGAAGGTCGATCTGTCCGAGGGGCTGGACGCGCTTCCCAGGAACGATCCCGTGGAAGGGCGCAGCGCCTGCTCGGACGGACGACAGGTCGACGCGCAGGAGCCTGAGGGTCTCGGCGTAGATGATATTGAGGCAGCTGCCCCCATCCATCAGGACCTTGGTGAGCCTGACGTCGCCGATGACAGGGTCGACGACGAGCGGGTACTTCCCCGGGCTCGGCACGTGGTCGGGGTGGTCGTCCCGGTCGAAGGTGATGGGCTTGTCGGACTAGTCTAGGTAGACTGGTGCCGCCACCTTCACCGAGCAGACCCCCCGACGCTCTTGCTTACGATGCCGAGCCGAGGCATTCGCCGCATGCCCTCCGTAGATCATGAAGCAGTCGCGGACCTCGGGGAACTCTCCTGCTCGGCGATCTTCCCTTTTGTCGTCGTCGCGGGCCCTGCCACCCTCCGCGGGTGGCCCGGCCCGGTGGAAGTGGCGCCGAAGCATGACGCACTCTTCGAGGGTGTGCTTGACGGGCCCCTGACGGTAGGGGCACGTCTCCTTGAGTGCCTTGTCGAAGAGGTTAGCACCTCTGGGGGGCTTCCGAGGGTTCTTATGCTCGGTGGCGGCGACAAGGTCTGCGTCGGGAGCGTCGCGTTTCGCTTGCGACTTCCTCCTGCCTTTCTTCTTGGCGCCGCGCGGAGCAGACGCCTCGGGAGCATCTTCCGACGGGCGGCCCTGGGGCTGCTTGTCTTTTCGGAAGATGGCCTCGACCGCCTCCTGGCCAGAGGCGAACTTGGTGGCGATGTCCATCAGCTCGCTCGCCCTGGTGGGGGTCTTGCGACCCAACTTGCTCACCAGGTCACGGCAGGTGGTGCCGGCAAGGAACGCGCCGATGACATCGGAGTCGGTGATGTTGGGCAGCTCGGTACGCTGCTTCGAGAATCGCCGGATGTAGTCCCGAAGAGGTTCTCCCGGCAGTTGCCGACAGCTTCGGAGGTCCCTGGAATTCCCGGGACGCACGTACGTGCCCTGGAAGTTGCCGGCAAAAGCTTGGACCAAATCCTCCCAGTTGGAAATCTGCCCCGGAGGCAGGTGCTCCAACCAAGCGCGAGCAGTGTCGGAGAGGAACAGGGGGAGGTTGCGGATGATGAGGTTATCGTCGTCCGTCCCACCCAGTTGACAGGCCAGGCGGTAGTCCGCGAGCCACAATTCCGGCCTCGTTTCCCCCGAGTACTTTGTGATAGTAGTCGGGGGTCGGAATCGGGGCGGAAACGGCGCCCGCCGAATGGCCCGGCTGAAGACCTGCGGACCGGGTGGTTCGGGCGAAGGACTCCGATCCTCCCCGCTGTCGTAGCGTCCCCCACGCCTGGGGTGATAGCCTCGGCGCACCCTTTCGTCGAGGCGTGCCCGACGGTCGCGATGAGGGTGCTCGTCGCCGAGGTGGCCCGGGGCCGCAGGCGCGGTGTTGCGCGTGCGCCCGGTGTAGACCGAGGCTTCCCGCATGAGTCGGGAAGTCGCGGCACGAGGTTCCGAGGGGTACCCCTGCCTTCGGGAGGCGGAGCTCTCGGCCCGCCGGGCCGCAACGCCTTCCAGGAGATGCTTGAGCTCTCCCTGGATTCGCCGACCCTCGGTGGTTGATGACTCCGGCATCGCGCGGAGGAGCATCGCCGCGGCTGCCAGGTCCTGACCGGTTCCGCCGGATGCGGGTGGCGGCCTGTCCCTGGCCTCGTTGGCGATGCGGTGCTGGAGACCCTGGGGCAGGTGACGTATTTCTCCGGCCGGGGGTTGGCTTGCCCATACCTGCCCGGCGTCCCGGCGGATTGCCTCGAGCGCTCGTGCTCCCTCGTCGAGCCCGGCCTGCGCCCCGCGGACTTGCTCGAGCTGTGGGTCGTGACCCCCCGCCGGAACGGGGACCACAGCTAGCTCCCGCGGGATGTCGGCGCGAGGCGCTGGCCTAGGGAGATCGCCATCCTCCGGCATGCCGAGACGGTTGCCTCCGGAGGGATCCCCTAGCTCAACGTGGAAGCATTCGCGGCTCGGGCCGCAGTCCTTGTCGTCAAGGCTGCGGCTGCCGTCGGAACAGTCGGAAAGGCAGTAGTCGCATGCGGTCATGAAGTCCCGCATGGCACTGGGGTTGCCAGATCCGGAGAAATCCCAGCAGATGCTGGGGTCGTCGTCTTCCTCGGACCCAGAGGGTCCATAGGTCGAGACGCCCGCCAATCGGTCCCAGGGCGACCGCACACGAAACCCCAGAGGGGTTGCACTCGCCTCAACGTGAGTGTCCGCCAAAGCGAGGTCGCCAGGCGGGTTGAGGTCGAGTCGAAATGACGAAAGATGAGAAGCAGTCGGTACCTTTTTGTCGACGAGGAGCGACGAAGTCACGTCGGGGGCTGACCGCGCCGTCGTCTTGGGTACGAGGGCGACGTCCTGCAGGCCCTTCGTGAGCGTGCTGGCGTCGTCCATCTGCTCGGGGTCGACGTGTTGCGGGGGGATGGCGCTCGCCTTCGCCTCGAACGCGAGGGCGACGCCTAGCGTGTCCTCCGTTGGGGCACTGGGGATGTCGATTTGCTCGACAGCCGTCGGAGCGCTGCCTCCCGCTCGGCCCTGGTTGCCCCGCCTCCTCCTCCTGCGATGGCGAGGGAGAGGATGGGGCGAACTCGAAAGTTGTCCTTCCCTCATGCGGGAAAGACGACGTCGGTTCCGCCGCCGGCGGGCGGACTGTCGACCGCCATTGTCGCTGCCGCACGGCGGTGGAAGGAGTACCATGTCGTAGCCGCTGTCGAGAGACATGAACTCGAGGCTCCCGAAACGGAGCACCGTCCCGGGTTGGAGAGGTCGTTGGAGACTGCCCATCTGGAGCTTGACGGGAAACTGCTCGTCAACATGCAGCGTGCCCCTACCTGGCGCGCCAACTGTCGGCGTTTCGAGACCGGGGGGTCCCCGAGCCGACGAGTGAGAGTGCCGCGTGCCCCAGCCCAGATGGGTCGAGCGCGTGGGCGAGCGCGAAGGGGGGAAAGAGAGCGAGAGGTCGGTGGCCGGAGCCGGGTCGTGACGAGGGAGACGGAGATTCCCGCGGCCTTCCGTGTTCGCCCCGCGCCCAGGTCGGGTGCGCTTGCAGTAGGGGGTTACAAGCGTCCGCGCGGGTGAAGGGAGCGAGCGGCCCCAAGAGAGCGCCTGCCCCTGCCCTTCGTCCCCGCGAGGCCAACCTTTTCTAAGAAGGCCCTGGTCCTTCCTTTTATAAGCGTAAGGAGAGGATCCAGGTGTACAAAATGGGGGTGTAGCAAGGTGCTACGTGTCTACCGAGGGAGAGCTAGTGCCCTGAGTACATGCCAAGGTGGCAGCCGGAGAGATCTTGGCACCCTGTTAGTGTGGCGTCGTGGCTGTCGGAGAAGCAGTGGAGCTTGATGGAGGGACAGCTGTTGGAACAGCTGTGCTCTTGCTGACGTCCTCCTGCTTTCGTAAGAGAGCTGGGAGCCGCCGTCGTCATGGTCCAGCGGGGCGTCATCATTGCCTATCTGGCGGAGCTAGCCAGATGGGACGCCGGTCTTGTTCTCTGCGACCCAAGTCGGCTCAGGGCAGGGTGATGATGACGCTTCCTATTGACGTGGCGGTCTTGTGTCCTAGGTCGGGCGACGTGGAGGCTCCTCCGAAGTCGAGGTCGAGTCCGTCCTGCATGGCCGAGACCGAACCTGAGCTCCTAGGTCGGGCGAGGCGGAGGCCGTTCGGCAGAGGCCAGGGCGGAGTCCGAGCCCTGGGTCGGGCGAGGCGGAGTTCGTCGTCTTCCGGGGCCTTAGCCCGAGTCCGAGCCCTTGGTCGGGCGGAGCGGAGTTCGCCGTCTTCCGGGGCCTTAGCCCGAGTCCGAGCCCTGGGTCGGGCGGAGCGGAGTTCGCCGTCTTCCGGGGCCTTAGCCCGAGTCCGAGCCCTGGGTCGGGCGGAGCGGAGTTCGCCTTCTTCCGGGGCCTTAGCCCGAGTCCGAGCCCTGGGTCGGGCGGAGCCTCCTATGGCACCTCTGGCAAAGCCTGGTTGCCCGTCGGTCTTACCTTTTGCGTTAAATGCCCCGATGACTTGGTCGGTTGGCGCGGTGATTTAGTCAGGGTTACTTCTTATCGAAGGCAAGGCCTCGGGCGAGCCGGAGATGCGTCTGCCGTGAAAGAGGAGGCCTCGGGCGAGACGGAGTCATCTCAGGGTCGGCTGCCCTTGCCCGAGGCTAGGCTCGGGCGTGGCGTGATCGAGTCGCTCGTATGGACTATCCCTGACTTAATCAAACCCATCAGGCCTCTGCAGCTTTATGCTGATGGGGGTTACCAGCTGAGAATTAGGCGTCTTGAGGGTACCCCTAATTATGGTCCCCGACAGGACCTGATACTCGCTAACCTGTGTTGAATCCCTTATTAGGGTTAGGGGTATAAATATGAGACAAAATACTCACCCATTAGGTAAGCAGGTATATGTTTGGAAAGCAATAATCCAAATCCAATTAACCATGGGTAATATTTATCTAGTAAAATTAAGTGTGTAGCCTAATAGACAATAAGCACAACAACTAACCTAACCTTTTCCAACCCTTTTAAGCACCCATCCACCTAGCCTAGGTGGTCAACTACTAGCCGTCCCATCTACTAGTCCATATGTTACTTTGTTTTTTTGCTGTTTTGTATGGTTAAACAATATTATTTCTTATTACATGTCAGATTTATTGGTGATATATTGTTGTTGTGTGTCATGTGGCTGTTAATATTATATAAAATATAATTTAATAATATTTTTCTTGTCGGAATGGGACCCATTGAGACTCGATACCGTCAACTCGATACCCGAATAAGGATGAGTATGAGATAAATCTTATACTAAGATATAAGTATGGAAATGGAGATGTGTATAGCTTTTAAGCTTTATAAGGATGAGTACGAGGTGTTTGAACCGAGGTGTTTGCACCTGATGGAGAATTCTCCGTTACACATCTAGGCGCAAGAGGAGAAAGAAATAGCAGGAAAATAAACTAGGGTTTAGCCGGGGCCACACGGCAGGCTCCACGGCGTGGTTATGTCCGCCTTTATTCTCTCCCCACTCGTCTGCTCCGCCTCCACCTATCCGCCGCCTCCCAATCATCCTGCCCCCAAACTCCCACCCCGCAGCATCCCCACGCCGCCACACCTCGTCGCGTCGCGTCGTCACCGGCGTGAAGATGGTCGGGCCAGGCCTCTACACCGAGATCGGCAAGAAGACCAGGGGTGGGTATCCGTCCTAAGGATTCCTTTCAAGCTCTGGGGATCATGGGTGCAGTTCGCTGGTTTATTCTCTTCTGTTGGTTTGCTTATTGTTGTTGGTTCGCTTTATCCGCAGATCTGCTGTACAAGGACTACCAGACTGACCACAAGTTCACCCTCACTACCTACACCTCCAATGGCGTCGTAAGTGCTTCGCTCCGTTTCGGAACACCCCGTTTCCTCTTGTTCAGCTTCGGTCCTTTTACTAGGGCGTTGCTTTGTGCTTTCTCCGGACTGGAATGAATCTGGTTGACGTAGCTGTGGGATGGGTTCATGATCTTCTATTGGATTCGTCTGCCGGCTTCCGATTCTCTTGCTCGATCTTAGCGAGTGACTGTTCCAGCACAAGAGATTATTTATTGATTAGATTGGGGTTCCTGCAGAGCGCTGCTTATTAGTTGTGCTTTGTGTCTATCTGCTGGTTCGTTTTTTGATGTAGAGTACATGATTCGGCAATGTGTGATTTACATGTGATGCTCTTTTACTAGTTTTGAATAAGTGGGTTGCTAGAGAAACCCTCTTGAGTCTGGACCAGTGGAGAAAAGGGTTCGAATAAAAAAGGACAGTGGAACCCCTCGCGGTTGTGTTTATAATAAAAACTGGAGGTGATGTGAAATAGCAGCAAGCTCGAGTTACATAACTGGTGTCGGGCTCAATTTTCAAGGGATGCTACTGGGAGGACAGTGGGTAGTCAGTTATTGAGTAGAATAATTAAGGAGCTGAGCGATGTCAACGCGTGCCGTTGGATTTCCTTCCACGGTTGCTATGTGAGTAAATTGCTGGTTTTGATGGGTTTTAGACTTGTAGGAAAAATGTATCTGTACTGAACTAAAACAATGAGAATAATAAAACTATAACTGAAGTATCAAACACTTGGAAAAAAGATTGTGTTGAACCCCAATTATGCTGTTACCTTAATTATGTTTCTCAACTCATATTGACTTTTGCAATTTGCATTTCCGTTGATGTATTGGAATCTGGAATTATGTATGCTCATTGCTCTGGTCTTAATGGTAACACTTGCATGATTTAACAACTAATCCTTTGGTGTGCATGTATATGTTTGATTGTTCTACATGCTTCTAAAAATTGTTACTATGTTAGAGTCATTTGCATTCATGGCTAGCATATTCTTATGATTTTAATATCCTCTCTTACTTTTTTCATGCAGGCTGTAACTGCTTCTAGCACAAAGAAAGCTGACCTGATCCTTGGCGAGATCCAATCACAGATAAAGAACAAGAACATGACCATAGACGTGAAAGCAAACTCGGAGTCAAATGTAAATCTCTCTCTGTATATGTATATACTTAACCCCTGGAAATTGCATCCCTTGCTCAAAATGGACCTCCAACATGTTCATTTATTATGATATCGCCTAGACTAATAATTGCAGTTTGACAAACTAGTATCAAGCATGCTAATTATGGTGGTCAACAATTTGCTCTCTGACTAACTAGTTGATCTGTCATATTTCTCACGTTCTGACTGCTTGTTTGATGTGATGTTCAGATCATTACGACAATTACTGTTGATGAGATTGCAACACCAGGGCTGAAGACCATCTTAAGCTTTGCTGTTCCTGATCAGAGATCTGGAAAGGTAATAATCTAATTCACTTTATCATTTCTTAAATGGAAGCTTATTCTTCAAAAAAGGGCAGACCTAGTGCTGGAGGCTCCCACATGAGTGGGGTCTGGGGAAGAGATAAACCGAAACAAGCATTCCCCTCACAAATATGGAGATGCTGCTTTGAACCACACTCTGGTGACTCAATGAGACAGCTCTCCACTGCATCAGGCATGCCCTTTGAAGCTTATTCTTCAATGTATTCATTTATTAATTTCTGGTTGCAGGTTGAGCTCCAGTATTTGCATGATTATGCTGGAGTTAATGCAAGCATCGGTCTGACAGCCAATCCTGTAGTCAACCTCTCTGCTGCCTTTGGTACTAAGGCTGTTGCAGTTGGTGCCGATATCTCACTTGATACTGCAACTGGGAACTTGACTAAATACAATGCTGCACTGAGGTTCACTCATGAAGACCTTGTCGCATCCCTGAACCTGTGAGTTTTCAAAGTGTAGTAATCCTATATACTTAGGCACTGTATGCGACTGTTATTTGGCAGCACCTGTAATATCATTATTTATGGTTAAGTACAAATCCCTGCTTGATGTGTCTCAACTTAAAGCTGTTGTGTAAGTGGTTTAGTGCATAAAAGTTAGTCAAAATGTTAATATATTGGTCACCGTGATTTCACCTTTTCTCAGACATTTCTCAAATGGAGTTTTGAAAGAAGAAACTTTACAATTTGACTTAGATCGTTTGCAACAAACTTGAGTTTCTAACTCAGATTATTGCATGTACAGAAATTGATCGAAGTAATTGACTTTGCTAAGTGTTTTTTGTTTCATTGAGAAAAATGATCTATTGCATTAAGCTTGTAGCAATATGGCTAATATTGAGCCGTACCTCCAGGTCTGATATGCTCAGTATTTTGGTTTTCTAATTGAGTGAAAAGTCCTATGTATAACCTTATATCAAATGAAATTGATGTCATAGCTTTTCAACAGATGTAACCCTGTTTCTTTTAGGACGTTTACTGTCTTTGTTTTTTTTGCAGTGCCTGCCAAATTTCATGTAGCTGACCCAACCTTCTCTTGCAGGAACAACAAGGGAGACAGCCTTACTGGAGCCTACTATCACAAGGTGAGCGAATTGACCAACACAGCTGTTGGGGCAGAGCTTACCCACAGCTTCTCGACCAGTGAAAACACCCTCACCTTTGGCGGGCAGCACGCCCTGGACCCACTAACCGTCTTGAAGGCCCGTATTAACAACTCTGGCAAGGCCAGTGCCCTGGTCCAGCACGAGTGGAGGCCAAAGTCGCTGGTCACCATCTCGGCCGAGGTCGACACAAAGACCATCGAGAAGAGCTCGAAGGTTGGGATTGCTGTGGCCCTCAAGCCCTGATTGGTTATCAAGACCATTTTTTTCCCTTCTATGTTCCTAGCACGACTGTTTGGGTCACAGATCAGATCAGCTGGGGAAAACAAAACTGTTGGGGTTCCTGGCATCTTTGGTTGTTGCAGTCAGATGATTTAATGAACTCCGAAATGTCTCATGGAGGAAAATTTTCGGCCGCCTGTGTAGCAACCTTCACAATAATTCAAGCTCGGTAGAATTCTGAACTTGTTTACGATGATTGATGGTGACTGTCAACTGAGGTAGGGGAGGTTCTGTTTGCAGCGATAAGTTTTCTACCTTGTGGTGTCGGGGACTTTACCCAATCGATTCATGTGTTTTTGTGGTGCAGTATTTAATTAATGTCAAGCGTTTTTTATTGCAACTCATGTCAAGCGTTTACTGCCGAATACAGTTGGTTTCTACATCATGCTTGGTTTTTTGTGTGAGTCGACACAAGTTAGGAGACCCTCGATAGTGTTAGGGCCTGTTTGGATTTAATGTTCTTCTGTTAAATGAGCTAAAATTGTTAAATTTAGTCCTCAAATGGAGAGCTAAAGTATAGCATATACGTACATACGTAAAGTTTAGCACGTAAAAAGATATCCGTATCGCTAATTAATGTGCGAGAGAAGGGTAAGATATTTTTTTTCTTACTCTGAATTACTTCCAGCTCTCTTGGAGGAGATAAATTGCTTATGAATGCTAAAATTTAGCATTTCACATTTAGCATTTTTTACACTTCTGTTTAGATCTTCAAGTGTTTGGATGTCATGTGAGGAAGGGCTCGAAAATAAGTTCGAGGCCGGCGAGCCTCGAATGAGTGAGCCATGTTAAATTAACCAATTTATAAAATAATAATGAATATTAGATAATTTTATAAATAATAACTTATTTTTTAGTCTTTGATAATAAATGTATTATAATTATAATTTAAATTACTCATAATGTTAAATAATGATTCTATATTTTGAATTTACTCAATGACGAATAATAGCTCGTTTTTTACGTAATGTTGAATTATGATTCTATAAGTATCAGAAAATAGCTCGCGAACCGAGCTGAGTCGACTCGTGAGCCAATGTCGAGCTGAGCCTCTTTCTCTAGCTCGCCAAGTGGATGAGTTGAGACGAGCCTGTTGAGTCATACGGAGCTCGGCTCGTTTCTAGTCCTATTGACTCAGGATCTTTGGATGACATCTTGGTAGTTATGGAGGCTATGCCCTTGGATGCTGCCATAAGTTTTCACTTGAGATTGCTAAAATGCGCTGAACATAATTTAAATTTTAAGAGGCATATTATTCTTATATAGAGCTTATTTATAAAATAATATATCTTTTCTATATGATACTGAATAATATTTGCATATTTTATTTAAAAAGTATCTTTATTCTAAAAGAATAAGACTTGATATGTGACTAATATATAGTATTTAAAATTTATATTATTTTTAGCATCTTAAGTATTTCAAATGAAAAACTTAAAGCTAGAAAGTTGTAGACCTCACTGAAAGCTATAAAAAATATCTTAATTTGACACCACTATATGTATGTTTTTTCTAAGACGATAAGTTCTAGTATAATATGCTTTCATATCATTTTAAACATTTTAATAATAACAAATGTAAAAACTCAAAACTACTAAGTTATGGATCCTATACCGAACAAATACATGCATCTCAAAGATCTTTCATTCGTAGAGGAGTGATTTGATTTTGAAGATTCCAAGATGAAATACTTGTCCTCGTAGAAGGTATCTGTCAACAAAGGCAGAGTGTGGTGATTCTGAAGTTGCAAAACGTAATGAGATCCATAGAAAGTACTGGGCATCAATACATGTACAATAATAGTTGTGAGTTGCAAGAAGAAACCCAGCTAGTGTGTATTACATTTTTCTTTTTGAAAAATAACCCTCGAGCCTACTGGGTGTTGAGTTGTTTATACAACTGTCCGTATCTGGGAACATATATGCAACCGTATTCATGAACATACAGAGCACAACCTGCAAAATCAAGGGAAAAAAGCTAGAGATACAGGTAACTAAAAGGGATCAAAAGCAGGTCACATGGTATGGTACCTTGACAATAATACTCTGATATGATAAGTACAGTCCGAGCCCTGCGCGGACAAGGGCTCAGACTGTCCGACTATAATCCATGGTCCGTCCGTCTGTTCAATATTGATTCAACCTAAAGTTAAAGAAATAAAATTTAGCACAAATCACAAATCGTCCAGGACCACAGAGCGGACCGTCCACGTGACATCACTAAAGTCAGATAATTGTTGATCTATTGGTTATAGCCGTTGGATTGCATGTTATATCCATTGAGCTATCAGATCCTACCGTTGTGAGAGGCACGAATCGGTCGGGCTTAGCTTGCAGACTATCCGTATGATGTCACCAAACTTAGATAGTCATTGATCTGTCAGTTATAGCCATTGGATTGTGAGCTATCATAACCTACCGTTGTGAGAGGCGCGGACTGTCCAGGCATAACCCACAGATCGTCTGCATGACATCACCAAGCTTAGACAACCATTGATCTATCAGTTATAGCCATTAGATTGTCAGTTATATCAGTTGAGTTGAGAGATCCAACCATTGTGAGAGGGACAAACCATCTAGGCCTAGGCCACAGACCGTCCCCTAATGTGCAGAGATGGGAGAGAAGGTATAACGGCTACATAGGTGGCTATGGGATATAAATATCCCCAACAAGCCCATTCATGGCATACAAGCATCCATTGACTTATACACAATAGAAGAGCTAGAGCATTCACTCCCACATTCAAAGTAACACCTCACAAAGCGATCAAGTCTCCAAGTGCCACAATTAAGTGATTAGTGAGTTGAATAATCATAATGCCTTGTGAAAAACTTAGAATTTTGATTCCCATTGAGATTGTAAAGGCTAGTAAGAGTCTCCAACGTTGTGGAGTACCTTGCGGGAGAATTAGTGAAGCGCCCCAATCCTTTGGGACTCAAATGTGATACAATTACTAGTCCCAGGAGGCTAGTAAACACATTTATACATCAGATAGTTCTATATCTGCTTAAACGAGACAAACCTATAGAGGTGGCGATTGAAAGGGAAATAGGGTTTAACCTTTTCCTAATTATAATTTTGGTGGTTGAATGCCCAACACAAATATTTGAACTAACTAGTTTGCTCTAGATTATGTGTTCTACAGGTGCTAAAGGTTCAATACAAACCAATAAAAAGTTTAAGGTAGGGTTCAAAAGAAAGGAGCAAAAAGAAACCAAAGAGCTCCCTGGTCTGGCACACCGGACTGTCCGGTGTGCCATCGGACAGTGTCCGGTGCACCAGGGGCGAGCAACTCCAAACTCTTCACCTTTGGGTTTCTGAGGCCGCGCTTCGCTATAATTCACCGGACTGTCTGGTGTGTCACCGGACTGTCCGGTGTGCCAGCGGAGCAACGACTAGGCAGCGCAACGGTCAACTCCAACGGTCGCCTGCAAACGTGAACAGTGCGCGGACAGTTTGCGCAGAGTCAGAGCAACGCCAGAAGACGCACCGAATAGTGAATAGTGCCTGTTCGGTCCAGACTGTCCGGTGCACCAAGAAGTCAGAGCTCCAACGGTCGAAACTGTTAGAACCCTAACGGTTGGGTGACGTGGCTGGCGCACCAGATTGTCCGGTGGCGCACCGGACTGTCCGGTGCGCCCATCGACATCAGCCATCCCCAACGGTTGAATTGGTGGTTGGGGCTATAAATACCCCCCAACCACCTCCACTCCAACCATCCAAGCATTCACTACTCCTCATTCAATACAAGAGCAATACACAACACTCCAAGACACAAATCAAAGCCTCCGATCAAATCAAAGTCCACAATTCAACTCTAGTTCTTAGGACTTGTGAGAAGATCAACTTGTGTTCTTTTGTTGCTCTTGTTGCTTGGTTGGCTTTCTTCTTTCTTTCATTCTTACTCTCAAAGCCTTGTAAGCAAAGCAAGAGACACCAATTGTGTGGTGGTCCTTGCGGGGTCTAAGTGACCCAAGAAATCAAGGAAGAAAGCTCACTCGGTCTAGGAGACTGTTTGAGAGAGGGAAAGGGTTGAAAGAGACCTGGTCTTTGTGACCACCTCAACGAGGAGTAGGTTTTCAAGAACCAAACCTCGGTAAAACAAATTACCATGTCATCCGCTTTATTTCTTGGTTGATTTGTTTTCACCCTCTCTTTTGAACTCGATTTTAATTCTAACGCTAACCCCGGCTTGTAGTTGTGTTTTTAAGTTATAAATTTCAGATTCCGCCTATTCACCCCTTTCAGCGATCAACTTTAAGAGTTGGTCCACAACTCGGGACATATCATCAGAGTGGGGCTGAAGCAGCCCGATATACGCAGCGAAGCAAATCAGCGGTCCAACAGCCACAGGAAAGCTTGGGAACAGGCGTAACTCTTACCCGATCAGCGATCTCCTTCTCTGAAAAACAGCAAATAAGCAAGGGTGAGTACTTACGTACTCAGCAGCCCACCTTCACCCACGAAATGAGGAAATCAGATATAATGCATGGAATATATGGAGCTCAGGATATTTTGCAGAAATAGCAATTTTTGATGCAGTGTTATTTTGTAAAACATTTTATATTTTTCAAAGCGCATCCTCTCCCAAAGGAGCGGGAAGTTTTTCAATATAGAGCAAAATCCCCTGGACTAAACCATCCAGGTATCTCAGCAGTTTCCCACTAGTTTTTATTTTCAAAAATAGCTACTGGACTTCCCGTCCACTATAGCTCACGGCTCAACCGTCGGACCTTTTAAAACCACTTTTCAAAAGCATTTTTGGAAAAAAAACACTAATTGCCAAATCCATGTCATGACTCATCCATATCCATGGACACAGACTATTCAAATAGGTTTTTAAACTCTGCGCAGAGGTGTACACTTTACCTACTAGTCCAGTTTCTGCAATCTCACCGTCGTGAGATCCAAATGCCGAATCTCTCTCTTTCCTTGCACGTCCTTACCTTAATGATTATACCGGAAGGAGTCAGGCCACCACCATGTCCAAACCGGACAAAACATTCCCCTTCTTTATCCTCCTGGTGCTCCCTAGCCATCATAACCCTGGGGTTCGAACCGTACAAGTTCAGATTGAGTGACTGCCCATACAGTCTCGAGTGGTTGTACTTGATAAGAGTATAGGTAAGGAGTGATGACAAACCGGTCCTTAGGCGAGAGGGACAATCCTTCATGCTCAAACCTAAACCACCTGAGCCATCACCTTAGGCCCTCCCCTAAACCAGGGAGTCCCTGATCATCCCACTCAAGGGTGATAAGGGTGACAACCCTTCATCATACCCATTTTGAAAAGCATTTTCTTTTGAAAACTCACACCTTTTTCTCAAGTCATTTGTGATTGCGGCAAAAGGCTAGGTGGCCATAATAACTTGTCTCAAAATCATATCATGCATAAAATAACAGGCTGAGGGTTGTGGTTGAAAAAACATAGGTAATTTATGCATCAAATGGGTCTAGTGAGTTTGTCGTTGCTTTAACCGGCGAATGGGGGAGAGCTCACGGAACTAGTTTCTGGCTCCACCGCCTGGCGTAGACTTGCAAATCTGGCCTTCACGAGACGGCACGAACGCTCCGATAACTATGCAACATGAACAAACAAATATACAAACTAGCAAGTATATCAACAAATATTTAGTATAGTGGTCAGAATGGCGATATATGGACGGGTAGAGTCTTGAGTAGAATCTATGTCATGTGGTGTTGTGATATTACTGGTGGTGGAGTGGAGGTGCTTACCAGAAGGGTGGATTGGAGGCGAAGTGACACTATGCGCATAGCTGGTAGAGCGGAGTAACTGAGTGGCTGGGGTGTTTGCCATGCCTGAGGGTGTTGAGTGTGTGGAGAGGGAGATGATAGTTGGGTGTATTTATAGCTGGGTGTATGTGGTGTAGTACAGTAAAGTTCACTGTTGGTAAGAATAGTGACGAATGAATCATCTGACTTAATCTGAACAGGGAAATTATAGGCAGAATATGGGACAAGAGTATTTTAGAAGTTTCCTGGAATATGAACCGTGCTTAAGAGATGACATGGTTGGATAGGGAATAATCTGATAAGAATTTAGAAACAAGAATTATTGGAATCTGAGTTTGGAAGTCTGGCTCGAAAGAATCTCAAAGTTAAGCGTGCTCAACTTGGAGAAATCTGGGATGGGTGACCAGGTGGGAAGTTCTTACTGGAAGGAAAATCACAGTCACCGGAGTTCATATGACTGGAATATTGATCTGGCAGGTCTTAGGTAAGCTGGACAACATGATGGATGAGTAGTTGAAATTTGGGGTGATCGAATGATCGATGAACAGTAACGATGAATAGTAACAATGAAATGGCACAATAGGTATTGTTGATGAATAGTAACGATGATGAATAGTAACAGTGGATAATAACGACGAATAGTGACGATGATGAATAGCAACGGTGAATAGTAACAATGAATAGTGACTATGAACGAACGAAGAACGATGAATAGGAACTATGAGTGAACAGACGAACGATCGGAATTTCGGCAGTATAACGACTGAACAAAGATTATTTGGACGAACGAACGGACGAACGATCAAAGAACGATGAATAGGAACTATGAACGAACGAACGAACTATCGAATGATCGAACGAACGAACAATTGGAATTTCGGTAGCAAAACAACTGAACAAAGATTATTTGGACGAACGAACGGACGAACGAACCATGAACGATCGGACGAACAATCGAACGAACAAACTAAGAATAGGTGGACGAACGATCGAAGAACGACCGAACGATCCTTGTGCTAGTGTGTGCTTGTGTGGGAGGTGGAGTGGGCGTGTGTGGTGGGGGGAGGGAGAGAGTTGCCATGAAATAGCTTGGGGTGGCTTGAGAGGAGGCCCTTGCCCCTCTATTTATAGCCAAGGTGGGGGTGATTAGGGGGAGGAGGCGAGGATTAGTAGGAGGATGCGAGGATTAGTGAGAGATAAGCATGTATTTGTCTTGTATAAGTGAAATTAGCTTGTAGAGCTCACTGTATGACACCGGAGGCATATGTATACGTATGAGCATGAGGAAAATTATGGAGAAAATATTTGTAGGGACTTTAAAAATGATTCTGAAGGTATTTCTCAGGAGGAAAATATTTGGAGGATTATCGGTGGAATATTTGGGCTGTATTTCTGGAAAGAACTTGAGGGGGATTGCTGAGGAAATATTTGTAGGATATTTTGAGGAGGATTTTGGAGTGAATATAGACCACTATATTTTATTTGGTTGATATCAACTCACAAACAAACATTTTGAAACGAAATTTAAAATTCATTTTGAATTTAGAGTGAGTTTGAGAAATTTTCAAGATTTGAATTTTTGGGATGCTACAAATCTACCCCACTTAAAATGAATCTCGTCCTCGAGATTCGGCTTAGGCGGGTTATGTGTATAGCTTTACTTCAGCTACATATCTTCACTATGTAGACTCTTCGAGGAGATGGAGCTTCAACAAAATCTGGCCTTTGAGGAGCATCCGATTGCCGATTGCAAACGCTGATTCTGGCTACTCAAAGATCATCTTCAGGCTTCTAGGTTTCGCTTGGCAGCTAGCTTATTGAAGAAGCATTGATGCCAACATGCAAATCTTTCTCATACAAACTTATCCATGGATCCCTTCCTTGATTGATCTTCGGGTGCTTTACCAACAAAACTTGGGTGACCACTTCTCATCCAGAAACTTATAAGCTTCGATGATCTGGTCCTCCACAAGCTTGCTACAGACCTTCTTCTTTTTCTCTATAGCAGGAATTTTACTGGAACACTACCCCATTTAAAAAGAATGAGGGTAGAACTCTTGAATCTTGGGGATTTGAACTCCTTGAAGTACCTCATAACACGGGTGTTACGGGGCCTTCTTCTGCTGTTGCTGCTTGAGCAGGCTACGGAGAGACGACTAACAAAGGGTTGATTTTGGGATAACCTTCTTCTCATTTTTTTCTTTTCACTTTTCACTGCCCCTTTCTTTCTCTTTGCTCTTCCCACTGGAGGATTCTATCGAAGAGTATTATCATCATATAGAGGAGGAAACCAAAGGCTATGAACCATGTACAACAATCTTTAACCCAAAAATCACCAAGCATTGTGATCTTAGGGGCGAGGGAGTGGAAAAAGGAGTTGCTTGCGATTTGTCTGAGGGGATTTTATCGGGAGTGTTTTGCTTTGAGTGGAATGGGAATTGAGGGAGTTGTTGTTGGGGGGGGGGGGTTTATAGGCGAGTGGGGGTGCTCGGTTGTGGAGTGATGGTGATGGAGCAGGTGCCACGCGGCAGCAGGTGTGATGGAGGGGGGATGGTGTTGCTGGCGGTAATGGCGGTGGGTGCGCTGCAAAGGGGGTGTGGGGCAGTGGTAGTGCGCTGCAAAGGGGGGCGTGGAGCGGTGGTTGGAGGCGAGGCACGCGTGTGGGGGGCACAGGTGAGTGGTGGGGTCGACGACCCTGATGTTTGTGGTCTTTGGTTCCAAGAATCTTTGCCTCTCTGTATGGTAATAACTTTTTTTATCCTCCTTTTCCGTTTACTTTGACTCAGGAGTAGTGCTTTGATTTTCACGGTCGGTCCTTTTGACTGAGGGGTTGGACAGGTTCCTTCTGTAGCTTATTCCAGGCTTCAAGGGTAAGCTTCCTAGTATCTTATTAGGTAAGGTGCTTTTCCCTTGAGATGGGTTAAGATGAGAATGGAAGCATAAGGTGAGGATTAGCTCTAATTTGTTATCTATGCTTTTAGAGAAAACCTTTCTTAAAAAGAAAGAAAACACATAAGCTCAGCAATGATAAGCACAAATAAATCAAATGTTTTGAATATGGGGAAGAATAGAGTTTTCCAAAGCACGAACTACTTGGATTCGGGGGCTAAGCATAACTACTATTGCTCGGCTCCTAAACAGAGAACTATGATAAATGCGACTTATGAGCACTAACGTTAAAGCATCACATATGCACTCAAAAGGGGAGAAAGCATCAAGCGAAATTCATTTTGAAATGCCCTAGGGGGCCACACAATTAGAGTTTTTTTCAAAACACGAGGCTACACGATTACCTCTCATACATGCAGGGCTCTAGCCAAAGTGAAGAAAAACTTCACTACCCAATGCATGCAGAGGACTAGGCATAACTAACTTCAGACCAGGCAGCTTCTCTTCTGGCAAGGCTGGCGCACAACTTCAATCTGATATATCTCCTGGATGGGTCAAGAGGGAGCTGATGTTGATGACTTCTTCTGGCGGCGACTGAGATGGCAGGACGGGGTCGAACTCTTCTTCAAGCGGGACTGGCTCTTGTAGCTCCTCAGAGGATGGCGGTGCTGGTGGGGTGCTTACAACTTCTTCTTTGATCTCAAGGGAGGGTGCTAGAATCTTCTTCATGGTGAGGGACTCAAACAACTCTAGCAGGGGATCTTGGGAGGACTCGGGGTGCTCTTTCTTACCCATAGCCTGAGGAGAGACTGGCATTCCTTCCAAGACTATGGCTCCTTCCGGTAGTTCCCAAGCCTTCTTCTTTCCTCTGGTAGAGACCGGGTGACCATCAAGAATCTGGGGATCTTCAGCTCTCATGGGTTGAATTGGGTTGGATGAAGCGGGCTCTTGGATCCGCAAGGCTCTACGTTGGTTATGGGTTACCAAGTAGGCCTCCATTAACTTTTGAACGTGCTCATCCTTGGCTTGCTTCAGGGCGTCAACAATAATGACTTCATGACTTTCCAAGGTAGTTGCACGGGCTTGAGCTGTGGAGAGATCCACATGGAGCTGATGGTTGCGCTTCTTTGCATCTTCTGCTCAGGCAATCATCTGACGGTGGTGCCGAGCCAAGAAATCATATTGTGCATCCAGGGTGAGCAGGTACGCAGTGAGGTACATGACTGTGGGGTCGTCCTCAAACAGTTGCTGCCCTTCCAATGCACGCATCCTGGCCATCCAAATTGGAAGGTCTCTCTAAAAAGGCGGAAAGAATCTGAGCGGGGTGTCGACCACTTCTTCTTCATAAATCTGACACAGGGCCCTCAATGCCTTGCGAGCGACGACTTGGCAGGTGTCTTTGAATCTGTGCCCCGCAGCAGTGACACTCCATTCCACATGGTGCGGACTAGATCCAATGTATACAGCCATGACACACTTCTCTGTGCCATGCTCGATGAATTCACGACCATCATACTCTGGTTGGCTCCTGATTCTGAGGCGAACTGTGCATGCTCTCAGCAACTTGGGGAAACCATCTTCATTCTAGCAAAAGCTGGTTTGGCAGTGGACCTCCATCTGACTTCTGAGAGAAGGAAAAGGGGGAAAATATTTTTGAAATGGAGGGATGAGAGCAAGATTTTTTTTAGAAAATAGTTTTGACTCAAAAACTTTTGGATCAAGCCTAAGGGTTAGTCCTATGGCCAACCTAACAGCTCCAATACCACCTGAAGCGCCCCAATCCTTTGGGACTCAAATGTGATACAATTACTAGTCCCAGGAAGCTAGTAAACACATTTATACATCAGATAGTTCTGGATCTGCTTAAATGAGACAAACCTATAAAGGTGGCGATCAACTTTAAGAGTTAGTCCACAACTCGGGACATATCATCAGAGTGGGGCTAAAGCAGCCCGATATACGCAGTGAAACAAATTAGCAGTCCAATAGCCATAAGCAAGGTTGGGACCAGACGTAACTCTTACTCGATCAGCGATCTCCTTCTCTGAAAAACAACAAATAAGCAAGGGTGAGAACTTACGTACTCAGCAGCCCACCTTCACCCATGGAATGGGGAAATCAGATATAATGCATGGAATATGTGGAGCTCAGGATATTTTGCAGAAATAGCAATCTTTGGTGCAGGGTTATTTTGTAAAACATTTTATATTTTTCAAAGCGCATCCTCTCCCAAAGGAGCAGGAAGTTTTTAAATATAGAGCAAAATCCCTTGGACTAAACCATCCAGGTAACTCAGCAGTTTTCCACTGGTTTTCATTTTCAAAAATAGCTACTGGACTTCCCGTCCACCATAGCTCACGGCTCAACCGTCGGACCTTTTAAAACCACTTTTCAAAAGCATTTTTGGAAAAAAAACACTAATTGCCAAATCCATGCCATGACTCATCCATATCCGTGGACGCAGACTATTCGAATAGGTTTTTAAACTCTGCGCAGAGGTGTACACTTTACCCACTAGTCAGGTTTCTGCAATCTCACCGTCGTGAGATCCGAATGCCAAATCTCTCTCTTTCCTTGCACGTCCTTACCTTAACGATTATACTAGTAGGAGTCAGGCCACCACCATGTCCAAACCGGACAAAACATTCCCCTTCCTTATCCTCCTAGTGCTCCCCAGCCATCATAACCCTGGGGTTCGGACCGTACAAGTTCAGATTGAGTGACTGCCCATACAGTCTCGAGTGGTTGTACTTGATAAGAGTATAGGTAAGGAGTGATGACAAACCTGTCCTTAAGCGAGAGGGACAATCCTTCATGCTCAAATCTAAACCAGCTGAGCCATCACCTTAGGCCCTCCCCTAAACTAGGGAGTCCCTGATCATCCCACTCAAGGGTGATAAGGGTGACAACCCTTCATCATACCCATTTTGAAAAGCATTTTCTTTTGAAAACTCACACCTTTTCTCAAATCATTTGTGACAAAGATATCAAGGAGTATAAAGATTAATTGCGGCAAAAGGGTGGGTGGCCATAATAACTTGTCTCAAAATCATATCATGCATAAAATAACAGGCTGAGGGTTGTGGTTGAAAAAGCATAGGTAATTTATGCATCAAAGGGATCCAGTGAGCTTGCCGTTGCTTTAACCGGCGAATGAGGGAGAGCTCGCGGAACTGACTTATGGCTCCACCGCCTGGCTTAGACTTGCAGATCTGGCCTTCATGAGACAGCACGAACGTCCAATAACTATGCAACATGAACAAACAAATATACAAACCAACAAGTATATCAACAAATATTTAGTATAGTGGTCAGAATGGAGATATATGGACGGGTAGAGTCTTGAGCAGAATCTATGTCATGTGGTGTTGTGATATTACTGGTGGTGGAGTGGAGGTGCTTACCAGAACGGTGGATTGGAGGCGAAGCGACACTATGCGCGTAGCCAGAGAGCGGAGTAACTGAGTGGATGAGGTGTTTGCCTTGGCTGAGGGTGTTGAGTGTGTGGAGAGGGAGAGGGTAGTTGGGTGTATTTATAGCTGGATGTATGTGGTGTAGTACAGTAGAGTTCACTGTTGGTGAGAATAGTGACGAATGAATCATCTGACTTAGTCTGAGCAGGAAATTATAGGTAGAATATGAGACAAGAGTATTTTGGGAGTTTCCTGGAATATGAACCATGCTTAAGAGATGACATGGTTGGATAGGGAATAATTTGATAAGAATTTAGAAACAAGAATTATTGGAATCTGAGTTTGGAAGTCTGGCTCGAAAGAATCTCAAAGTTAAGCGTGCTCAACTTGGAGAAATCTGGGATGGGTGACCAGGTGGGAAGTTCTTACTGGAAGGAAAATCACAGTCACCGGAGTTTGTATGACTAGAATATTGGTCTGGCATGTCCTAGGTGAGCTGGACAGCATGATGGATAAGTAGTTGAAATTTGGGGTGATCGGATGAACGATGAATAGTCACAATAGACATCATCGATGAACACTAACGATGATGAATAGTAACGGTGAATAGTAACGATGATGAATAGTAATGGTGAATAGTAATGATGAATAGTGACTATGAACGAACGAAGAACGATGAATAGGAACTATGAACGAACGAAGAACGATGAATAGAAACTATGAACGAACGGACGAACGATCAAAGGATCAGACGAACGAACGATCAGAATTTCGGTAGCATAACAGCTGAACAAAGATTATTTGGACAAACGAACGGACGAATGATCGATCGAACGAACGAAGAACGATGAATAGGAACTATGAACGAACGGACGAACGATCGAGTGATCGAACGAACGAACAATCGGAATTTCGGCAGCATAACGGCTGAACAAAGATTATTTGGACGAACGAACGGACGAATGAACCATGAACGATCGGACGAACGATCGAATGATCAGACGAACGAATGAACAAAGTAAGAACAGGTGGATGAACGATCCTTGTGCTAGTGTGTGCTTGTGTGGGAGGTGGAGTGGGCGTGTGTGGGGGTGGGAGGGAGAGAGTTGCCATGAAATGGTTTGGGGTGGCTTGAGAGGAGGCCCTTGCCCCTCTATTTATAGCCAAGGTGGTGTTGATTAGGGGGAGGAGGCGAGGATCAGTGGGAGATAAGCATGTATTTGTCTTGTATAAGTGAAATTAGCTTGTAGAGCTCACTGTATGACACCGGAGGCATACGTATACATATGAGCATGAGGAAAATTATGGAGAAAATATTTGTAGGGACTTTAAAAATGATTCTGAAGGTATTTCTCAGGAGGAAAATATTTGGAGGATTATCGGTGGAATATTTGGGCAGTATTTCTGAAAAGAACTTGAGGGGGATTACTGGGGAAATATTTGTATAATATTTTGAGGAGGATTTTGGAGAGAATATAGACCACTATATTTTATTTGGTTGATATCAACTCGTAAACAAACATTTTGAAACGAAATTTAAAATTCATTTTGAATTTAGAGCGAGTTTGAGAAATTTTCAAGATTTGAATTTTTGGGATGCTACAATTAGGTCTCTTGATCACTTGAGAAAAGAGAAGAGATCTCAAGTTTGATCTTTAGAATTACTTGAGAAGAGAGTTCGTATTACTTCTCATTCTAATGCTTAATTGGGGATCGAAGTTTGTGTTTTAAGTGTTAAATTTTAGGTTTCGTCTATTCAACCCTTTAGGCGACTTTCAGACATCAATTTTTGAGTTTATGAATTTGTATGTCCATGTGTGGCTACTGCACTCTGTGAATCCTATTGAGGGCAACAACAAGAAGGGATCGACCTTTTGGGGCCAAATAGCCAACATGTATAACTCCACCATGGAACCTCCTCGCCGTCGTACTTCCAAACAACTGTAGGATCGGTGGTCAACAGACAATTGCAAGGTCACCCTCTTCAATGGCATCTACAATTGCTTATCTACGACCCGATCGAGCAAAAGCAGATAACACAATGCTCCTTGGAGCGGCAAAGGAGAGATTCCGCAATAAGTCCGATGAAACGGATTTCAAGCTAGAGCATATGTGGCACACTCTTCATCATCAACCTAAGTGATGTGTGTGGCACGTTGACAACGACTCTAGCCATGGGACCAAAAGATCTCTCCTTAACTTGGACGATAATTATAGCTTCGCATCGCCGGACAATGTTGGATCAACACGATTTATTGGTCGCTCTAGGGCAAGAGCGCAACACAAAGGGAAGAGGCCAGCAACGAGTAATAGGGAGTCCCCTGCCATGGAGAAGGACATGTTGAACAAGCTATACAAGACCAGCTAGAGGATGACTCAATCAAAATTTGTTTAAGCAATTCACAAATTTGTTGGATCAATCCACCATCGACATGGATGATGACATAAAAAAAAGCCTACTAGTCGACTATAAAAAAGTTGACCAAATAATTAAAATTAGTCGAGAAAGAAAATAGGGAAGAGGTGTGAGAGAAAGACGACAAAAAAGTAGTAGTACGAGCTATGTAATTTATAATATAAATATTATTTATTTATTTATTTTGTTCGAATTATATTTTATTCTTTAATCATGTGATTGGATGAATTTTTATTTTAATAAAATATCGTGATTCATTTGAAATAAAAAGTATGTAAAAAAAGATACGGTTGTGCACTGAAACACGATAGATAAAAACTGATGATGAATAATAACATGATCGGTAGTGTGAATGGTAACATGAACAGTAACGACCTGCTGTGTCCTAACTCCTAAGTTCCAATGACGATATGCAGTTCCTTTTGCTTTGGGGGCCTACTCTGTCTTCTCAAAATAAAATAAAGGTTGCTATGATATTCATCTCAATTTCGATTAGATTTGAAAAAGATATATAAAACCAGATTCAACGATTTATACACTATATTTGATAAAAAAATAGTCATTCAGGGCTTGTGCTTTTGGAAGTTTTTGCAGGAGTTCCTGCTATTATGGGAAGCAATCGAGAGTGTTCGCCTTCAACTTGGAGTCCCTGATAAGCGTCTCTCCCCTTCTGAGAAGTACACGACCAGCTTAGCCTATGCAGCCACTTTTCAAGGCTCGGTAATATTTGAGCCATGGGAGAACATTTGGAAGGCTTGCGCACCATCAAAATGTGATTTTTTTTCATATGTTTGGGTATACATAATAAATGTTGGACCTGATTGGCTAGCGAAAAGAAATTGTAGGCGCCTTTTTGTCACCAAACACTATAATGAACCGTCTGGTGGTACTTGACACTTTTAGATGATGTATGATCAAATAAAGTGGTTATCCTAAATATGGGGCAACATCTCTATGATGGCCACCAGCTATTTGGGACCAAATAGCCACGAACCCTAGGGCCTTCTCGTGATGAGCAATACCTTAGGTTCGGTCCACGAGGTGAACAGTGGCGACGGTCTACGACGAGTCGCCGGGTCGCATGACAGAGCTCACTGTGGGGCGCGGACGGTCCGCGGCTCTAGGCCAGACGGTCCGCAACCTGACGGCAGAAGCGGCGCCTTCCCTGCGTGCAGTCCGGACGGGCCGAACTCTGGGCCGGACGGTGCGCGATGGCGCAGGGTCGTCTTCTTTTCCTCGTAGGACCTAGATCTCGTCCACTGGGGGAAGAGACCTTAGGGTACTCCGGGTCAGCAGGTCACCCGGGGCGTCTCCAGACGATGTAGAGTTGCCTAAGAATTAAGAGACATTCGAGATATAGTATTTTGAATGAACAACTAGATGTTGCCCCCCGGGAGGGGTAAGATCCTAGGGTCGTCTTAGGGTCGGCAGGCCACCTAAGACGGATCTAGACGACGTAGAGTCGAATAGGGGTGGAGGTGGATATGCGGAAAGCTACAACTAGAATTACGCTACATCTACTCATAGGGCAGGAAAAGTAAATAAAGTAATTGGTTCGATTGGAATGTGTTCGGGGGTTCTCAATCGGCTGTACCCCTTTATATTTATAGAGGAGGAGGTCTGGACCTATTCCTAGGAGATAGCCAACAACTCCCACGTGATTAGATGGATAACCACGCACGAGATAAGGATAATCACCCGAGTTAATCTAATCGCGGGGAACACGGACTGTCCGGGCCCAAGGGTCAGACCGTCCGCCACTTTTGGTGCTCAACATATACCCCCTGCCTTTTGGTGGAGCTTGACTGTAACACCCACTTTGTAAACAGAGTCTAAGCAGAGAAAATTGTATTTCGTATACATATATGAGTTATCTATGTTTCTCAATTCATGTGAACACCACAATTAAACAAATAAATAATTAACAAAAGACACTCAAATAAATCATGCATCATGCTGGATATTGTTTTTGTGTGTGCATTTGGTGACATAAATAAATCAACAATCAAATTGAGGATTTAATACCTACTTTGAATAAATAGAATAGAATGGGAGAAATACTATAAAATACAAAATAAAACTTATTAAAGAAAATCATATTGGCAAGTTCAAATTTAATATCTAACCAAGGACAAATTTGCCACAAAAAGAATTTCTTTTAGAATTGAAGTTTTTGAATTTGGAAAGGAATAAAAGAATAATAAATAAAAGAAAAAAAGGAAAGCAGTCTTCGGTCGAGTAGGCCTCTATTCCCTGCTTTCGGCCCATCTTCGGATCGAGCTCGCGCAGCCCAGTTCCACTCGCCAGCCCTTCCACCTCTCTCAGCGCTGCCATGTGGGCCCCTCTCGCAGACTGGTCTTCTTCCCCGCGCTGCTCGTCGCGATTGTTGGATGGCGCTGATGTGGTTGGAATCCAGGGACTCACTCAACCTTACATTGCGCTCGCTGCTGGTTGGTACCGCCACATGGGGCCGGGCGCAAAATTGTAGGCTTCTGGCACTGCGGTCTCCACCGGGGGATCTCCGTACCCGCCATGCTGAAATCACGGCGGCCGTTGTGCCCTATGCCGTTCATCCATGCCACGAAATCCGGCCTCGAACCCACGAGTAAAACAGGTGCGCGTAGAATAAAACTCGTGCCGCGACCGTACCTCGCAGAGACCAGCTCCCAAGCCTTTTCGTGTCGCCAGGGAGAGGAAGAGATCGGGGGGATTCCACCGGTGTTGTTCTCTGTGTCGCCGGTAGTCCGTGGCCTGGGGTGGGAGCAGTAGAGTTCGTCGGGGCCCTGTGGTGTTGACGCGCGGAAGTTTGGAGTCAGGGGTGCGCGGGCGACCACAGAATTGCTCACCGACGAGCACCATCTCCGCCGCGTCGTGGACAGGAACATTCGCTCTGCGACTATCGGTATGAACCCTTCTCCGATGTTTGCCGACGTGCCAATTCCATTCTGCGGGTGTCAGCACTAGTGTTAGGGCACTGTAATGCCGGAATGGCTCGGCGCCGGTGGCTGCGCCGCCGCTGGGTGCACGCGCTGCCGCGCGGGTGTTCGGTGTGTTGGGGGAGACAATCTCCCAGCAGTTGGATGCTCTATGCGCGGCTCTGATTGAAATCCAGATATCGGTTCAGGCGCGTTCATCTGGGATCGTCGATCTCGAGTTAGTCGGCCAGGATTTAGTGATGTGTGGAGCGAGCGATTGCCGTGGATTCTAGATCCAGTGGCCTCAGTTGTATACCGTTTCGTTTCAAGCCGATTGGATCCTGGCCCTAGAGTTCTAATCGGACGGCCGTGTGGCCCCGTACCCCTTCAGCCCTGGTGTTTTATTAAAGAGCCCCTGAAGTTTCAGAATATCAACCCGCCATCCTCTGGCACTATATCCTGAGTCTGCGGATTATTACCCCAAGACCCCTGTATTTTCTGCAAATGTTGCACCCGGTCCAGAGCTCATTTAAATGTCATAAATGAATTAGAAATTGAATATTTAATATGAAAATAAGTGCTATAACTTGTAAAACTCATAGAAATTCCATTTTTGATCCAAATTGAGCCATTCCACTTCCTAAAATTTTGTAATTTTATTCTCTAGCACTTAGAGCCTCTATTTTGTCATGAAAACAATAAGAAAAATAATTTCTCACTTAATCCTATTTTAAGCACATAAAAACTTTGGAAATTCATATCTTAAAATCTATAACTCCAAAAATTATGGTTCCTGTTCCTAGGATTTTATTTTAATGTGTAGATTATTACTGTGTATTTTGTTCACATGTTTGGTGTGATGTTAATTTTCTCTATATACTGTGCTTGCTTGTATTGTGGCGAGTAGAAGAGCCCGTGACCGAGGATCCTGGTGAGCAGCAGGTTGAAGTAGCTGAGCAGGAGCTCATTGAAGGCAAGTTGTGCCCTTGACCACTTTTTACCCAATAATGTTCTTTAATATCATTTATCCATGCATAGGTTAATTTTGATGGGACCCGATAGGACACCCTAGATTGTTTATCTCATTACCTTGTTTACCCCTGAATCACTTGGGTAGTTTGCTATTGCTTTACATGGTTTTGGGATAATCATTTATTACTGAAAGGGAAATGTGCCCTTGGGCCATTTCTAAGTATTTTGGTGATTGAGTGCCAACACAAGTGCTTTTGGGTTAATCTATGCAAAGTGATGGACAAAGAGCAAATCATGTCAAAAGGTATGTTTCTAGACTTAGTACATTGTTTTATGGACTAATGTATTGTGTCTAAGTGCTGGAAACAGGAAAGATTGAGTTGGAAACAAGGTGGCTTTGTTCAGCCAAAGTCTGCTCAGTCTGGGTGCACCGGACAGTGTCCGATGGTGCACCGGACAGTTTCCAGTGCGCCAGGCTGGCTCTGGCGAACTTGTTGCTCTCGGGACTTCGACGGCGGCGTACGGCTAAAATTCACCGGACTGTGTCCGGTGAGCCAACGGTCGACCGGGCCAACGGTCGGCCGCGCGATCTGCGCGGGACACGTGGCCGAGCCAACGGCTAGAAGGAGGCACCAGACTGTCCGGTGTGCACCGGACAGTGTCCGGTGCGCCAACGGCTCTCAAACTTTAATGGTCGGCTTTGCCAAATAAGGAAGGGAATCCGCATCGGACAGTGTCCGGTGGTGCACCGGACTGTCCGGTGCGCCAGTCGGTAGAAGGCAAGAATTGCCTTCCTACAATGCTCTCAACGGCTCCTAGCTGCCTTGGGGCTATAAAAGGGACCCCTAGGCGCATGGAGGAGGACAACAAGCACACTCAAAGCATTCCTAAGCACCAAGGCTTCGATTCCACGCATTTGTTTCTCCGTGATAGCATCTAGAGCTCTAGTTGAGTTGTGAACTCGTCGGGTTGTGTTGCGAGCTCTCGTTGTGACTTGTGTGCGTGTTGACATTCTGATTTTGTGTCTTGTGTGCGTTGCTCATCCCTCCCTTACTCCGTGCTTCTTTGTGAATTTCAAGTGTAAGGGCGAGAGACTCCAAAGTGTGGAGATTCCTCGCAAACAAGATAAAGAAAAGCAAAGCAAAACACCGTGGTATTCAAGTGGGTCTTTGGACCGCTTGAGAAGGGTTGATTGCAACCCTCGTCCGTTGGGACGCCACAACGTGGAGTAGGCAAGTTTTGTACTTGGCCGAACCACGGGATAAACCACTGTGTCTATCTGTGTTGATTCTCTTGTGGTTATCGTGTCTTGCGAGAACTTCTCTCTAGCCACTTGGCGATTATTGTGTTAACGCTTAACTAGTTTTTGTGGCTTAAGTTTAAGTTTTACAGGATCACCTATTCACCCCCCCCTCTAGGTGCTCTCAATTGGTATCAGAGTCGTTCTCTTCACGAAGGGACTAATCGCCCGAAGAGATGGATCCTAAGGGGAAGGGAATTGTGATCAACGATAAGGAGAAGGAATCCTTCGTCAACGAGCCCAAGGAGGACAAGCCTACCGACTCGGGCTCGGGCCATAAACGGAAAGATGGGAAGAAGAAGAAGACGAGGCGCATCAAGGAGATCGTCTACTACGACGACAGCGACGAGTCCACTTCTTCCCAAAAGGACAACTACGACTACGAGAAACGAAAAACGGTCAATTCAAACTTTTCTTTCGATTACTCTCGTATCCCGCAAAGTACAAATGCTCATTTGCTCTCTATTTCACTTGGCAAACCTCCTCACTTTGATGGAGAGGACTACGGATTTTGGAGTCACAAAATGCGTAGTCACTTGTTCTCTCTCCATCCGAGCATATGGGAGATAGTTGAGAGTGGGATGAAATTTGATAGTACTGATAGTCCCATGTTCATTAACGAGCAAATTCATAAAAATGCACAAGCTACTACTGTGTTGTTAGCCTCTTTGTGCAGGGACGAGTACCACAAAGTGAGCGGCTTGGACAATGCCAAGCAAATCTGGGACACCCTCAAGATCTCTCATGAGGGGAACGACGTCACCTTGCTCACCAAAATGGAATTGGTGGAGGGCGAACTTGGGAGATTCGCGATGATAAGGGGCGAGGAGCCAACCCAAACGTACAACCGGCTCAAGACCCTTATCAACAAAATAAGGAGCTACGAAAGCACGCGATGGACGGACCATGATGTCGTTCGTCTAATGCTAAGGTCCTTTACTGTACTTGATCCACATCTGGTGAACAATATTCGTGAAAATTCTAGGTACACCAAGATGTCGCCCAAAGAAGTTCTAGGGAAGTTCGTCAGCGGGCGAATGATGATCAAGGAGGCAAGATACGTCGACGACGCACTAAATGGACTGATCCAAGAGTCTCAACCCGTTGCTCTCAAGGCAACGAGAAGCAAGGAGGCGCTACCTAGTAAGGTGGCACAAGTTGAGGCGGCAGGGCTCAATGATGAAGAGATGGCCCTCATCATCAAGCGCTTCAAGACGACACTTAAAGGTCGCAAGGGGCAGCCAAGCAAGACCAAGACAAAGGGGAAACGCTCATGCTTCAAATGTGGTAAGATTGGTCATTTTATTGCTAACTGTCCCGATAATGATAGTGACCAGGAAAAAGGGAACAAAAGGGAAAAGAAAAAGAATTACAAGAAGGCCAAGGGCGAGGCACATCTCGGAAAGGAGTGGGATTCAGATTGCTCCTCTTCCAACTCCGACAATGAAGGACTCGCCGCCACCGCCTTCAACAAGTCATCCCTTTTCCCAACCGAGCATCACACGTGCCTCATGGCGAAGGAGAAGAAGGTATGCACTCGGAATACCACTTATACTTCTTCAAGTGATGAGGAGTCTAGTGATGACGATGAAATAGACTATTCTAGTTTATTTAAAGGTTTAGATAGAAATAAAATTGATAAAATTAATGAGTTAATTGATGCTTTAAATAATAAGAATAAATTATTAGAAAAGAAAGAGGATTTGTTGTATGAAGAACATGATAAATTTGTAGAAGCACAAAAATCTCATGCTTTAGAAGTTAAAAGAAATGAAATGCTTTCTTGTGAACTATCCACTTGCCATGAGACAATTTCTAGCTTAAAGAGCATAAATGATGACTTGAATGCTAAGTTAGAAAAATCTAGTAAATTAACATCTTGTGTAGAACATGTTGTAATTTGCACTAGGTGTAAAGATTTCAATGTGGATGCTTGTAGTGAACACCTAGTGTCTATTGCTAAGTTAAATGATGAAGTGGCTAGTCTTAATGCCCAACTTAAGACTAGCAAAAGTGAATTTGATAAATTAAAATTTGCAAGGGATGCCTACACGATTGGTAGACATCCCTCAATTAAGGATGGACTTGGCTTCAAGAGGGAAGCCAAGAACTTGACAAGCCATAGGGCTTCCATATCCGCCAAGGAGAAAGGGAAGGCCCCTATGGCTAGTAGTGCTAAAAAGAACCATGCGTTTACGTACCATGATAGAAGACAATCTAGAAATGCTTATAGGAGTTGTAATGCTTATGATGCTTTTGATTCTCATGCCATGTTTGCTTCTAGTTCTTCCTATATGCATGATAGAGATATGTCTAGGAGAGATGTTGTTCATCATATGCCTAGGAGAAATGTTGTTAATGTTCCTAGGAAAGTTAATGAGCCTTCTACAATATATCATGCTTGCAATGCTTCATTTGCCATTTGTAGAAAGGGTAAGAAGGTAATTGCTAAGAAGTTAGGGGCCAAATGTAAGAGAGACAAAACTTGCATTTGGGTCCCTAAGACCATTGTCACTAACCTTGTAGGACCCAACAAGAGTTGGGTACCTAAGACCCAAGCCTAAATTTGCCTTGCAGGTTTATGCATCTGGGGGTACAAGCTGGATAATCAACAGCGGATGCACAAACCACATGACGGGGGAAAAGAGGATGTTCTCTTCCTACGTCAAGAACAAGGATCCCCAAGATTCAATAATATTCGGTGATGGGAACCAAGGCAAGGTAAAAGGGTTAGGTAAAATTGCTATTTCATCCGAGCACTCTATTTCTAATTTGTTTTTAGTTGAGTCGCTTGGATATAATTTGTTATCTGTTAGTCAATTATGCAATATGGGATATAATTGTCTATTCACAAATGTAGATGTGTCTGTCTTTAGAAGGTGTGATGGTTCACTAGCTTTTAAGGGTGTACTAGACGGCAAACTTTATTTGGTTGATTTTGCAAAAGAAGAGGCCGGTCTAGATGCATGCTTAATTGCTAAGACTTGCATGGGCTGGCTATGGCATCGCCGCTTAGCACATGTGGGGATGAAGAACCTTCACAAGCTTCTAAATGGAGAACACGTGATAGGTCTAACTAATGTGCATTTCGAAAAAGATAGACCTTGTGTAGCTTGTCAAGCAGGCAAACAGGTGGGAAGCTCTCATCACACCAAAAATGTGATGACCACATCAAGACCGTTGGAGATGCTTCATATGGACCTCTTCGGACCCGTCGCCTATCTAAGTATAGGAGGAAGTAAGTATGGTCTTGTTATAGTTGATGATTTTTCCCGCTTCACTTGGGTATTCTTTTTGCAGGATAAATCTGAAACCCAAGGGACCCTCAAGAGCTTCCTCAGGAGAGCTCAAAATGAGTTTGAGCTCAAGGTGAAGAAGATAAGGAGCGACAACGAGTCCGAGTTCAAGAACCTTCAAGTGGAGGAGTTCCTTGAGGAGGAAGGGATCAAGCACGAATTCTTCGCTCCCTACACACCACAGCAAAATGGTGTGGTAGAGAGGAAGAACAGGACGCTCATCAATATGGCAAGGACAATGCTTGGAGAGTTCAAGACCCCCGAGCGCTTTTGGTCGGAAGCCGTGAGCACGGCCTGCCACGCCATCAACAGGGTCTACCTTCACCGCCTCCTCAAGAAGACTTCGTATGAGCTTCTAACCGGTAACAAACCCAATGTGTCCTATTTTCGTGTATTTGGGAGCAAGTGCTATATTCTTGTGAAGAAAGGTAGAACTTCTAAATTTGCTCCCAAAGCTGTAGAAGGGTTTTTATTAGGTTATGATTCAAATACAAAGGCGTATAGGGTCTTCAACAAATCATCGGGTTTGGTTGAAGTCTCTAGCGACGTTGTATTTGATGAGACTAATGGCTCTCCAAGAGAGCAAGTTGTTGATCTTGATGATGTAGATGAAGAAGAAGTTCCAACGGCCGTAATGCGCACCATGGCGATTGGCGATGTGCGACCACAGGAACAATTGGCGCAAGATCAACCTTCTTCCTCAACAATGGTGCATCCCCCAACTCAAGACGATGAACAGGTTCATCAGGAGGAGGCATGTGATCAAGGGGGAGCACAAGATGATCATGTGAGGGAGGAAGAAGCACAACCGGCACCTCCAACCCAAGTTCGAGCGACGATTCAAAGGAATCATCCCGTCGACCAAATTTTGGGTGATATTAGCAAGGGAGTAACTACTCGTTCTAGATTAGTTAATTTTTGTGAGCATTACTCCTTTGTCTCTTCCATTGAGCCTTTCAGGGTAAAAGAGGCCTTGCTAGATCCGGACTGGGTGTTGGCCATGCAGGAGGAGCTCAACAACTTCAAGCGAAATGAAGTTTGGACACTGGTGCCTCGTCCCAAGAAAAACGTTGTGGGAACCAAGTGGGTGTTCTGCAACAAACAGGACGAGCACGGGGTGGTGACGAGGAACAAAGCTCGACTTGTGGCAAAAGGTTATGCCCAAGTCGCAGGTTTGGACTTTGAGGAGACTTTTGCTCCTGTGGCTAGGCTAGAATCCATTCGTATTTTACTAGCATATGCCGCTCACCATTCTTTCAGGTTGTTCCAAATGGATGTGAAGAGCGCCTTCCTCAAAGGGCCAATCAAGGAAGAGGTGTACGTAGAGCAACCCCCTGGCTTCGAGGATGAACGGTACCCCGACCACGTGTGTAAGCTCTCTAAGGCGCTCTATGGACTTAAGCAAGCCCCAAGAGCATGGTATGAATGCCTTAGAGACTTTCTAATTGCAAATGCTTTCAAGGTTAGGAAAGCCGATCCAACTCTTTTCACTAAGACTTGCGATGGTGATCTTTTTGTATGCCAAATTTATGTCGATGACATAATATTTGGTTCTACTAACCAAAAGTCTTGTGAAGAGTTTAGCAGGGTGATGACGCAGAAATTCGAGATGTCGATGATGGGCGAGTTGAACTACTTCCTTGGGTTCCAAGTGAAGCAACTCAAGGACGGCACTTTCATCTCCCAAACAAAGTACACACAAGACTTGCTAAAGCGGTTTGGGATGAAGGACGCCAAGCCCGCAAAGACACCGATGGGAACCGATGAACACACCGACCTCAACAAAGGAGGTAAGTCCGTTGATCAAAAGGCATACCGGTCAATGATAGGTTCGTTGCTTTATTTATGTGCTAGTAGACCGGATATTATGCTTAGCGTATGCATGTGTGCTAGATTTCAATCCGATCCAAGGGAGTGTCACTTGGTGGCGGTGAAGCGAATTCTTAGATATTTAGTCGCTACGCCTTGCTTCGGGATCTGGTATCCAAAGGGGTCTAACTTTGACTTGATTGGATACTCAGATTCTGACTATGCTGGATGTAAGGTCGATAGGAAGAGTACATCGGGGACGTGCCAATTCTTAGGAAGGTCCCTGGTGTCGTGGAACTTTAAGAAACAAACCTCTGTTGTCCTATCCACCGCCGAGGCCGAGTATGTTGCCGCAGGACAGTGTTGCGTGCAACTACTTTGGATGAGGCAAACCCTCCGGGACTTTGGCTACAATCTGAGCAAAGTCCCACTCCTATGTGACAATGAGAGTGCTATCCGTATAGCTGAAAATCCTGTTGAGCACAGCCGCACAAAGCACATTGACATCTGGCATCACTTTTTGAGAGACCACCAGCAAAAGGGAGATATCGAAGTGTTTCATGTTAGCACCGAGAACCAGCTAGCCGATATCTTCACTAAGCCTTTAAATGAGAAGACCTTTTGCAGGTTGCGTAGTGAGCTAAATGTCTTAGATTCACGGAACTTGGATTGATTTATAGCATACATGTATTTATGCCTTGATCATGTTCCTTATGCATTTTGTTGCTTACTTATGGTGCTCAAGTTGTACAATCACTCCTCGGACCTCACAAGTCCTTTTGCAAGTGATGCACATATTTAGGGGGAGTTGTGCTACAACTTGACCCTTTGAGACTAACCGTGTGCTTGAGTTTTCGTAATTTAGTCTCAAAGGAGGTTTGAAAGGGAAAAGGTGGACTTGGACCATGAAAGACTTCCACTGCACTCCGATGAGAGGGTAACTTATTCCAAGTTCATCTCATGTACTCTTATTGCCTTTGTGTTCTTATTTGAAGATTTTGGTGAGGCAATGGGGTTCCAGGGCCAAGATTGATCCCGTTTTGGTGTTTTGATGCCAAAGGGGGAGAAAATAAAGGCCAAAGCAATAAATGGATCAACTACCACTTGAGAAATTTTGAGAATAGTAGAATAGAGCTTTTGGTTTGTCAAAATACTCTTATTGGCTCTTTTTGTCAAAAGATGGTCTCTTGTGGGGAGAATGGTTGATTATGGGAAATAGGGGGAGTTTTTGATTCTGTGATCAATTTGTATTGGAACAACTCTCTTTATGTCTCTACAATTGTGTTTGACTTAGAGATAGAAATTCGAGGTTGATTTGCAAAAACAAAACTAAGTGGTGGCAAAGAATGATCCATATATGCCAAATTTGAATCAAAACAACTTTGAGTTTTCATTTGCATTGATATTGCACTTGTTCTAGTTGCTTTATGTTGTGTTGGCATAAATCACCAAAAAGGAGGAGATTGAAAGGGAAATGTGCCCTTGGGCCATTTCTAAGTATTTTGGTGATTGAGTGCCAACACAAGTGCTTTTGTGTTAATCTATGCAAAGTGATGGACAAAGAGCAAATCATGTCAAAAGGTATGTTTCTAGACTTAGTACATTGTTTTATGGACTAATGTATTGTGTCTAAGTGCTGGAAATAGGAAAGATTGAGTTGGAAACAAGGTGGCTTTGTTCAGCCAAAGTCTGCTCAGTCTGGGTGCACCGGACTGTCCGGTGGTGCACCGAACAGTGTCCGGTGCGCCAGGCTGGCTCTGGCGAACTCGTTGCTCTCGGGACTTCGACGGCGGCATAAGGCTAAAATTCACTGGACTGTCCGGTATGCACCGGACAGTGTCCGGTGAGCCAACGATCGACCGGGCCAACGGTCGGTCGCGCGATCTGCGCGGGACACGTGGCCGAGCCAACAGCTAGAAGGAGGCATCGGACTATCCGATGTGCACCGGACAGTGTCCGGTGCGCCAACGGCTCTCAAACTCCAACGGTCGGCTTCGCCAAATAAGGAAGAGAATCCGCACCGGACAGTGTCCGGTGGTGCACCAGACTGTCCGGTGCGCTAGTCGGCAGAAGTCAAGAATTGCCTTCCTACAATGCTCTCAACGGCTCCTAGCTGCCTTGGGGCTATAAAAGGGACCCCTAGGCGCATGGAGGAGGACAACAAGCACACTCAAAGCATTCCTAAGCACCAAGGCTTCGATTCCACGCATTTGTTTCTCTGTGATAGCATCTAGAGCTCTAGTTGAGTTGTGAACTCGTCGGGTTGTGTTGTGAGCTCTCGTTGCGACTTGTGTGCGTGTTGACATTATGATTTTGTGTCTTATGTGCGTTGCTAATCCCTCCCTTACTCCGTGCTTCTTTGTGAATTTCAAGTGTAAGGGCGAGAGACTCCAAAGTGTGGAGATTCCTCGCAAACGGGATAAAGAAAAGCAAAGCAAAACACCGTGGTATTCAAGTGGGTCTTTGGACCGCTTGAGAGGGGTTGATTGCAACCCTCGTCCGTTGGGACACCACAACGTGGAGTAGGCAAGTTTTGTACTTGGCCGAACCACGGGATAAACCACTGTGTCTATCTGTGTTGATTCTCTTGTGGTTATCGTGTCTTGCGAGAACTTCTCTCTAGCCACTGGGCGATTATTGTGTTAACGCTTAACTAGTTTTTGTGGCTTAAGTTTAAGTTTTACAGGATCACCTATTCACCCCCCCTCTAGGTGCTCTCAATTACATCTATGTTCCAATTATTTTTGTTATTCTATTTATGTTCATGTCAAGTTCATTAATGTTAATTGGAACATAGAGCTTAACTTGAGAAACACGTGCCACCACAAGGGTTTAATGGGACGCCCTTGGCTGACTAATTAGGAAAGCTAGTGGAAGACTACCTTACCTGAAAGGGGCAAGGGCAGTAGGGGAGTTGCATGCAAGGAGGTTCTCGGGTTGATTTTGCTGCGATGGCGGTCAGACGGGGGATTCTTGCAAGTGCTCTTCCCATAAACTGTAGCGGGTTTTCGGAAGCTAGTGGAACTTTGTAAAGGCCTTGTAGTGTTGCCCTGCCGCGCTTCCTAGGTAGAGGTGTATGGGAGTCGCGACCCCTTGGCAGATGGGTAACATGACTTGTGGGTAAAGGGTACAACCTCTGCAGAGTGTAAAACTAGTATACTAGCCGAGCTGACGGTCATGAGCAGCTCAGGACTCTCTGTTGTTTAAATTATAGAACTTAAATTCAATTTTGTCATTTGCATTGCATGGTTTATTATTAATTTTACTCTATTACTTCACTTAAGGTTTGGTATTTACTTACACTTAGTAACTGCTAATAAAATTTTGACCAACTACCTAAAAGCAATGCTCAGCTTTAACCCCTATCATTGATTAGCCTTACAGATCACATGAACTCACACCTTTGTGAGTTTATGTCCACTGGTTCCCCACAACTTGTTGAGCTATGATCATGTGTGAGCTCACCCTTGCTGTCTCACACCCCCCCACAGGAGAAGAACAGGTGGTTCAGGAGGAGCCACAAGGCGAGGAGTATGATCTGATCTAGGTGGCGTTTCTCAGTAGACATTGGTACCGACGATCCTTAGTTCGTTTTATACTTATTCTTTTATTTTGTAATAAGTCTTCCGCTATGTAATAAGTACTCTGATGTTTTATGACATTTATCTCTATACACTTTGTTATTATATATGTTGTCTTCTTGGCGCATGTATGAGATGCACCTGGCTTTGTTCCATAAAGCCGGGTGTGACAGAAGTGGTATCAGAGGAAATGTTGACTGTAGGACAGAACCTAAATAGAAATGGACAAAGCCTTCCTACTTACCTTACTCTGACTCGTTCTATACTCATCTCATCTTGATCTTGTCTCACCTTTTGCTTTTCTGCTCTGATTAATCTTATCGTTTCTACTCTAAGACAAGATGGATTTCACACCTTGGAATCCTACCACTATGATCTTTTTAAGAGATAGGGAACCTAAGACAAAATTTAAAACTATTTTCTTTATTTAAAAATGTTGTTTGATTGTTCTGATGTTAAATGTCTGATTTGCTTCTTTGATTGATTGATATATTATATATGGACATCTTAGCATGTACCAACATAAGGTATTGAATTAGCTTTAGTAGGTGAAATATTAATCTGCTTAGCTAATAAAATCCCCCAAAGTAACCTGATTTGTAAATACCTGCCTTGTCTACTATTCTCTTACCATATGTATCTAACTCAGATGGTCAATACCAGGCGGGGTGGTGGAATTGATTTGCCTCCTAATCGACACACTCGATGGATATATAGACAACCCCAGCCACAACCTGCAGAGATGAATCCTCCTAATCCTCCACCAGGCGGAGTTGACCCACTGATTGCTGCTCAGATGAGGATGATGCAGCAAATGGCGGACACTATGGCAGATATGCGTGCTCAGATGCAGCAAGAACGCCAGGAGATGCGCCAGGAAAGAGAAGAGATACGCCAGGAGTTGCGCCTGGAGCGAGAGGAGATACACCAGGAAAGGAGGGTGCAACAGCAGCTGTAACAGCAAATGCAACAACAACAGCAACAGCAGCAACAGTAAGAAGTACCACTGTCTCCACCACCACCACCAGTTCCACCCCAAGATAAGCATAGGGAGTTCATGAGTCATAAGCCACCTACATTTGCAAGCTCTCCTGACCCACTGTATGCAGATGATTGGCTGAAATCTGTGGAAAAGATGTTGAATATTGCACAATGCACTGACCGGGAGAAGGTTCTATATGCTTCTGAACGTCTAACAGGTCCTGCTGCTGACTGGTGGGATTCATATACTGCTGCCCACGATGCTGTTGATACTATCACTTGGGCAGAGTTCAGTACATAGTTCAGGAATTATCATATACCTGCTGGATTGATGAAGATTAAAAAGAAGGAATTTCTGTCGCTGAAGCAAGGAAGTATGTCAATCAGCGCGTATCGCGATAAGTTCATTCAGCTCTCCAGATATGCTCCAGATGAAGTTGCTGAGGATGAGAGGAAGCAAGAGCATTTCATTGAAGGACTTAATGGACCCCTGCAGTATGCTCTGGTGGCACATACATTTCCATCATTTCAGAGGCTACTCGATAAGGCGCTAGCTATTGAGCATAAGCGTGTTCAGCTGGGAGATTTGAAGAGAAAGGCTATATCTCAAGGACAAGGAAGCAGCAGTGTTCGTCCTCACTACAGTTCACCCCAGGGTACACCAGTTCGCACTGGCGGAGGCCAGCGCCCAGTTCAGCAATCACCTCTGAGGACTCCACCTCCTCGACAGGCTACCCCTACTGGCACCCCGACGAAGTTTTCAGGACAGAGTCTAGGCACTACATGTTTCAAGTGTGGGAAGACTGGTCATTATGCAAATGTCTGCCCACAGAGGATGGCTAATACTCCAGTTCAGAATAGGCAGCAAACTCCAGGATCTGGCAAGGGATATTCTATTGCCAAGGTTAATCAAGTTAGTGTGGATGCTACTCCGGATGGTGCTGACATCGTACTTGGTATGTTTTATGTTAATGCAATTCCTGCAACCATCTTATTTGACTCTGGTGCTACACATTCATTCATGTCTGCTAGATATGCCAACACAAATGAAATACCACTGCTAAATATGAGAAAACCAATGATAGTAATTACACCTAAAGGGCCTGTTGAGGCGAAACAAATGACACGTAGATTGACATTAACAATTATGGGTAGAGAATTTGGAGCTACTGCTATAATATTAGAGGCAAACAGTATAGATCTGATCCTTGGTATGTCATGGTTGAGAAAGGCAAAGACCATTATAGCATGTGGTAGAGGTATCGTAGAACTGACTACCACTAAAGGAGAAAGATTTCAAGTTAATATTGCAGTGACCACCTCATCCAAACGTGCAATGTTCTTTATACCTGAGGAGTTTGTTGGTGACAACATCCGTGTGGTTAGAGATTTTCTGGATGTCTTTCCAGAGGAGTTACCAGGGATGCCACCTGATAGAGAAGTTAAGTTTGTTATCGATCTCTTACCTAGAACTGCCCCTATTTCTAAACGGCCATACAGGATGTCCGTAGAAGAGTTGAAGGAACTTAAGAAGCAGTTAACTGAGTTACAAGAGGCTGGGTACATTCGTCCGAGTTCCTCACCTTAGGGAGCACCGGTTCTGTTTGTACAGAAGAAGGATGGATCACAAAGAATGTGTGTGGATTATAGATCTCTCAACGATGTTACTGTGAAGAACAAGTATCCGTTACCCCGTATTGAGGATTTATTTGATCAGATGAGAGGTGCAAGGGTATTCTTGAAGATTGATCTCCAATCGGGTTACCATCAGATGAGGATTAGACCATCGGATATTCCTAAGACGGCTTTCTCGACTCGATATGGATTATATGAGTTCACTGTTATGTCATTTGGACTAACCAATGCACTAGCTTATTTTATGAACTTGATGAATAAGGTGTTTATGGAGGATTTGGACAGATTCATCGTGGTGTTCATCGACGATATTCTTATCTATTCCTAGAGTGATAGCGATCATGAGGAACATCTGAGATTGGTGCTACAGAAGCTACGAGATAACCAGCTATATGCTAAGTTCAGCAAGTGCGAGTTTTGGATTTGCGAGGTGCCATTTCTTGGACATATCATTTCTAATGGAGGAATTTCAGTGGATCCTGCTAAGGTCAAGGAGATAATAGAGTGGAGAGTACCCACTACAGTTACTGAGATTCGGAGTTTCTTGGGACTTGCTGGTTATTATCGGAGATTTATTGAAGGATTTTCTAAGATTGCTAGACCTATGACTTCGCTTTTGGAGAAAGGAAGAGAATTTAAGTGGGACAAGAAGTGCCAAGATAGCTTTGATCAATTGAAGAAAAGATTGATGTCGCCACCAGTATTGGTTATGCCAGACCTACAAAAGGGATTTGATATCTATTTTGATACATGTGGCCAAGGCTTAGGATGTGTGCTCATGCAGGAAGGACATGTGATTGCCTATGCTTCTCGTCAGTTACGCAGACATGAATTGAACTACCCCACTCATGACTTGGAATTGGCAGCCGTTGTGCATGCGCTTAAGATTTGGAGATATTATGTCATGGGAACCAAGTGCCAAGTGTACACGGATCATAAGAGTCTGAAGTATATATTCACTCAGAAGGATCTCAACCTTAGGCAACGCCGTTGGTTGGAGCTTATTAAGGATTATGATTTGGAGATTCACTATCACCTGGGCAAGGCAAATTTGGTTGCAGATGCCTTGAGTCGCAAGGAGCATGTTCATTCAGCTATTGTTGCCTAGCTACCCGACGAGATTGTTGAGGATTTCAGGAGACTTAACCTGGGGATAGTTGCTCATACTGAAGGAGTTACTATTGATGTGGAACCTACTTTGGAGCAAGAAATCCGCAAAGGACAAATTGGTGATGCTAAAATACAAGAGATTAAGGATCTAATTACTGAAGGTCGAGGACCGGAATTCACGGAAGATGAGCAAGGCACTGTATGATTTAAGGACAGGATGTGTGTTCCTGATATTGAAAGCCTTCGTGAGACTATATTGAAGGAGGCCCATGACTCGGATTATTCTATTCATCCTGGTAGTACTAAGATGTATCAGGATTTGAAGCGGAAGTATTGGTGGTATGGATTGAAGAGAGATGTAGCTGCACATGTGGCTATGTGCGATGTATGTCAAAGAGTTAAGGCTGAACACCAGAGGCCAGCTGGACTATTGCATCCACTGAAGATATCCGAGTGGAAGTGGGAAGAGATTGGTATGGATTTCATTACTGGATTGCCTCGCACCCAGAAAGGATATGATGCTATATGGGTGATTGTGGATAGATTGACTAAAGTGGCTCACTTTATTCCTGTGAAGACTACTTATAAAGGTTCTCAGCTAGCATAGTTATATATGGCTCGGATTGTGTGTTTACATGGAGTACCAAAGAAGGTCATGTCTGATCGAGGTTCACAGTTTACCTCAAGATTTTGGAGAAGCTTTCATGAGAATATGAGTACAAAGTTGAATTTTAGTACGGCTTATCACCCTTAGACTGATGGACAGACTGAAAGGACTAATCAAGTATTGGAAGATATGTTGAGAGCATGTGCCCTTCAGCATGGAGGAAGTTGGGATAAGAGTCTACCTTATGCTGAATTCTCTTATAATAATAGCTATCAGGCCAGTCTGAAGATGTCACCTTTTGAAGCTCTATATGGCAGGAAATGTAGGACTCCTTTGTATTGGGATCAAACTGGAGAAAGACAGTTCTTTGGGCCTGAACTGATTCAAGAAGCAGAAGAACAAGTCCATATAATTCGAGAGAATTTGAGGGTAGCTCAAACCAGGCAAAAGAGCTACGCAGATAATAGAAGAAGACCACTAGAATTTGAAGAAGGAGATTATGTGTACCTCAAGGTGTCACCACTTCGTGGAATGAGGAGATTCAAAGTTAAGGGCAAATTGTCCCCTCGCTATATTGGACCATTCTTGATCTTTAGACGAGTTGGGGAGATGGCATACTAACTTGAGTTACCTGCTAATCTGTCGAATGTGCATAATGTGTTCCACGTGTCTCAACTTAAGAAGTGCCTCCGCGTCCGTGAGGAACAGTTACCAATGGAAGAGCTCAGTGTTCAGGGTGATTTGACTTACATGGAGTACCCGATCAAGATTTTGGATACATTGACTCGAGTTACAAGAAATAAGGTGATAAAGATGTGCAAAGTACAATGGAGTCACCATGGAGAAGATGAAGCAACTTGAGAAAGAGAAGAGGAGCTTCGCATAGATTTTCCCCACCTTTTCCCTCGTTCTTCCTAAATCTCGAGGACGAGATTGTTTTTAAGGGGGGTAGGATTTGTAACACCCACTTTGTAAACAGAGTCTAAGCAGAGAAAATTGTATTCCGTATACATATATGAGTTATCTATGTTTCTCAATTCATGTGAACACCACAATTAAACAAATAAATAATTAACAAAAGACACTCAAATAAATCATGCATCATGCTGGATATTGTTTTTGTGTGTGCATTTGGTGACATAAATAAATCAACAATCAAATTAAGGATTTAATACCTACTTTGAATAAATAGAATAGAAGGGGAGAAATACTATAAAATACAAAATAAAACTTATTAAAGAAAATCATATTGGCAAGTTCAAATTTAATATCTAACCAAGGACAAATTTGCCACAAAAAGAATTTCTTTTAGAATTGAAGTTTTTGAATTTGGAAAGGAATAAAAGAATAATAAATAAAAGAAAAAAAGGAAAGCAGTCTTCGATCGAGTAGGCCTCTATTCCCTGCTTTCGGCCCATCTTCGGATCCAGCTCGCGCAGCCCAGTTCCACTCGCCAGCCCTTCCACCTCTCTCAGCGCTGCCATGTGGGCCCCTCTCGTAGACTGGTCTTCTTCCCCGCGCTGCTCATCGTGATTGTTGGATGGCGCTGATGTGGTTGGAATCCAGGGACTCACTCAACCTTACCTTGCGCTCGCTGCTGGTTGGTACCGCCACATGGGGCCGGGCGCAAAATTGTAGGCTTCTGGCACTGCGGTCTCCACCGGGGGATCTCCGTACCCGCCGCGCTGAAATCACGGCAGCCGTTGTGCCCTATGCCGTTCATCCATGCCACGAAAGCCGGCCTCGAACCCACGAGTAAACCCAGGTGCGCGTAGAATAAAACCCATGCCGCGACCGTACCTCGCAGAGACCAGCTCCCAAGCCTTTTCATGTCACCAGGAAGAGGAAGAGATCGGAGGGATTCCGTCGGTGTTGTTCCCTGTGTCGCCGGTAGTCGGTGGCCTGGGGTGGGAGCAGTAGAGTTCGCCGGGGCCCTGTGGTGTTGACGCGCGGAAGTTTGGAGTCGGGGGTGCGCGGGCGACCCCGGAATTGCTCACCGACGAGCACCATCTCCGCCGCGTCGTGGACAGGAACATTCGCTCTGCGACTATCAGTATGAACCCTTCTCCGATGTTTGTCGACGTGCCAATTCCATTCCGCGGGTGTCAGCACTAGTGTTAAGGCACTGTAATGCCGGAATGGCTCGGCGCCGGTGGCTGCGCCGCCACTGGGTGCACGTGCTGCCGCGCGGGTGCTCGGTGTGTTGGGGGAGACAATCTCCCAGCCGTTGGATGCTCTATGCGCGGCTCTGATTGAAAACCAGATATCGGTTCGGGCGCGTTCGTCTGGGATCGTCGATCTCGAGTTAGTCGGCCAGGATTTAATGATGTGTGGAGCGAGCGATTGCTGTGGATTCTAGATCCAGTGGCCTCAGTTGTATACCGTTTCATTTCAAGCCGATTGGATCCTGGCTCTAGAATTCTAATCGGACGGCCGTGTGGCCCCGTACCCCTTCAGCCCTGGTGTTTTATTAAAGAGCCCCTGATGTTTCAGAATATCAACTCGCCATCCTCTGGCACTATATCCTGAGTCTGCGGATTATTACCCCAAGACCCCTGTATTTTCTGCAAATGTTGCGCCCGGTCCAGAGCTCATTTAAATGTTATAAATGAATTAGAAATTGAATATTTAATATGAAAATAAGTGCTATAACTTGTAAAACTCATAGAAATTCCATTTTTGATCCAAATTGAGCCATTCCACTTCCTAAAATTTTGTAATTTTATTCTCTAGCACTTAGAGCCTCTGTTTTGTCATGAAAACAATAAGAAAAATAATTTCTCACTTAATCCTATTTTAAGCACATAAAAACTTTGGAAATTCATATCTTAAAATCTATAACTCCAAAAATTATGGTTCCTGTTCCTAGGAATTTATTTTAATGTGTAGATTATTACTGTGTATTTTGATAACATGTTTGGTGTGATGTTAATTTTCTCTATATACTGTGCTTGCTTGTATTGTGGTGAGTAGAAGAGCCCGTGACCGAGGATCCTGGTGAGCAGCAGGTTGAAGTAGCTGAGCAGGAGCTCATTGAAGGCAAGTTGTGCCCTTGACCACTTTTTACCCAATAATGTTCTTTAATATCATTTATCCATGCATAGGTTAATTTTGATGGGACCCGATAGGACACCCTAGATTGTTTATCTCATTACCTTGTTTACCCCTGAATCACTTGGGTAGTTTGCTATTGCTTTACATGGTTTTGGGATAATCATTTATTACATCTATGTTCCAATCTTTTTGTTATTCTATTTATGTTCATGTCAAGTTCATTAATGTTAATTGGAACATAGAGCTTAACTTGAGAAACATGTGCCACCACAAGGGTTTAATGGGACGCCCTTGGCTGACTAATTAGGAAAGCTAGTGGAAGACTACCTTACACGAAAGGGGCAAGGGCAGTAGGGGAGTTGTATGCAAGGAGGTTCTCGGGTTGATTTTGCTGCGATGGCGGTCAGACGGGGATTCTTGCAAGTGCTCTTCCCATAACTGTAGCGGGTTTTCGGAAGCTAGTGGAACTTTGTAAAGGCCTCGTAGTGTTGCCCTACCGCGCTTCCTAGGTAGAGGTGTATGGGAGTCATGACCCCTTGGCAGATGGGTAACATGACTTGTGGGTAAAGGGTACAACCTCTACAGAGTGTAAAACTAGTATACTAGCCGAGCTCACGGTCATGAGCGACTCAGGACTCTCTGATGTTTAAATTATGGAACTTAAATTTAATCTTGTCATTTGCATTGCATGGTTTATTATTAATTTTGTTCTATTACTGTCGGCGTTTCGAGACCGGGGGGTCCCTAGGCCGACGAGTGAGTGTGCCGCGTGCCCCAGCCCAGATGGGTCGAGCGCGTGGGCGAGCGCGAAGGGGGGAAGAGCGAGGTGGCCGGAGCCGGGTCGTGAGGGAGGCGGAGATCCCGCGGCCTTCGTGTTCGTCCCGCGCCCAGGTCGGGTGCGCTTGCAGTAGGGGGTTACAAGCGTCCGCGCGGGTGAGGGGAGCGAGCGGCCCCAAGAGAGCGCCTGCCCCTGCCCTCGTTCCCGCGAGGCCAACCTTCTCTAAGAAGGCCCTGGTCCTTCCTTTTATAGGCGTAAGGAGAGGATCCAGGTGTACAAATGGGGGTGTAGCAAGGTGCTACGTGTCTAGCGGGGGAGAGCTAGCGCCCTAAGTACATGCCAAGGTGGCAGCCGGAGAGATCTTGGCACCCAGCTGGTGTGGCGTCGTGGCTGTCGGAGAGGCAATGGAGCCTGGCGGGGGGACAGCTGTCGGAGTGGTTGGGCCCTTGCTGACGTCCCCCTGCTTCCGTAAGGGAGCTGAGAACCGCCGTCGTCATGGGTCCAGCGGGGCGCCATCATTGCCTATCTGGCGGAGCTAGCCAGATGGGACGTCGGTCCTGTTTTCTGTGGCCCGAGTCGGCTCGGGGTAGGGTGATGATGGCGCTTCCTGTCGACGTGGCGAACTTGTGCCCTAGGTCGGGCGACGTGGAGGCTCCTCCGAAGCCGAGGTCGAGTCTGTCCTGCATGGCCGAGGCCGAGCCCGAGCTCCTGGGTCGGGCGAGGCGGAGGTCGTTCGGCAGAGGCCAGGGCGGAGTCCGAGCCCTGGGCGAAGCGGAGTTCGTCGTCTTCCGGGGCCTTAGCCCGAGTCCGAGCCCTGGGTCGGGCGGAGCGGAGTTCGCCGTCTTCCGGGGCCTTAGCCCGAGTCCGAGCCCTGGGTCGGGCGGAGCGGAGTTCGCCGTCTTCCAGAGCCTTAGCCCGAGTCCGAGCCCTGGGTCGGGCGGAGCGGAGTTCGCCGTCTTCCGGGGCCTTAGCCCGAGTCCGAGCCCTGGGTCGGGCGGAGCGGAGTTCGCCGTCTTCCGGGGCCTTAGCCCGAGTCCGAGCCCCTGGTCGGGCGGAGCGGAGTTCGCCGTCTTCCGGGGCCTTAGCCCGAGTCCGAGCCCTGGGTCGGGCGGAGCTTCCTATGGCGCTTTTGGCCAAGCCTGGCCGCCCGTCAGTCTCACTCTTTGCGTTAAATGCCCCAGTGACTTGGTCGGTCGGCGCGGTGATTTAGTCAGGGTTGCTTCTTAACGAAGGCAAGGCCTCGGGCGAGCCGGAGATGCGTCTGCCGTAAAAAAGGGGGCCTCGGGCGAGACGGAAACACCTCAGGGTCGGCTGCCCTTGCCCGAGGCTAGGCTCGGGCGTGGCGTGATCGAGTCGCTCGTATGGACTGATCCCTGACTTAATCAAACCCATCAGGCCTCTGCAGCTTTATGCTGATGGGGGTTACCAGCTGAGAATTAGGCGTCTTGAGGGTACCCCTAATTATGGTCCCCGACAGTAGCCCCCGAGCCTCGAAGGGAGTGTTAGCACTCGCTTGGAGGCTTTCGTCGCACTTTTTTGCAAGGGGACCAGCCTTTCTCGGTTGCACTTTGTTCCGGTGGGTGCGCGCGAGCGCACCCGCCGGGTGTAGCCCCCGAGGCCTCGGAGGAGTGGTTTCACTCCTTCGAGGCCTTAATGCCTTGCGTAATGCTTTGGCTGGTCTGGCGGTTCCCTCATGCGAACAGGCCGTAGCCCGGGTGCACTGTCGGGGCCCAAGTTCTCGGGCTGGTATGTTGACGCTGTCAACGGTTCGGCCGGAGCCGGGTTTGCGAGAGCAGCCCCGAGCCGCCGCACAGGGCGAGAGGACGATCAGGGACAGACTCGGCTTTTTTACATACGCCCCTACGTCGCCTTTCCGCAAGGAGGAGGGGGGGAGAGCGCCATGTTACCCTCGATGGGCACCGAACATGGTGTCTCCGGTGAGCTGCAATCGGGTAATCCGAGTGGACGTCCGTGCCCCGTTCGTTGGGGGTCGGCTAGGGGCCCGGAGGCACGCCCAAAAGTACCTGCGGGTGATCTGCCGGACCCGGTCCCCTGGCGACGGGGTCCGAGGGCTCGTTGCCTCCCTCCGATGGGATTCCGTTACAGGATCGTTCCCGCTGGTCTCGGAAATGTCCTAGGGTACCTCGGGAGCGCAGCCCGAGCCTTGGTTATGTATCGAACGTACCCCTGGTCATCCCTCGCTCGGTGTCTGAGGCGACTGCGAACCCTTCGAAGGGCCAGCCTTCGAACCCCTGATCAGTAATGGGCGCGGAGCCCGAGTAGCCTGAGGCGGTCGTGGAACCTTTCGGGAGGCCGACCTTCGAACCCCTGACCAGTAGTGGGTGTCGGGCCCACGCGATCTGAGGCGGCTGTTGAACCCTTCGGGGGGCCAGCCTTCGAACCCCTGATCAGTAAGGAGGCTCGGAGCCTAGTTCCTTCACGGGGAAGGATCCTTTGGGGGTATCCCCTTTCCCGGTCCCTGTTGCAAGAGATAGAGAAAGAGGAAAAAGGGAAAAAGGATACGAATTTGAACGACGTGGCGTACCTTTTTTGGTGTGGTCGTTTTGACGAAGGCGAAGCGTCGCCAGCTGCTCCTGCTAGAAGCGTCGCCTGTCCAGCCGCGGAGTTAATGCGCCGGGGCGAGTAGTTGGCGAGGCTGCCGTTGCGCGTGCGCGATCTGTTCGAGGAACGGGTCACGGGCGCGTCGTCTTCACACCGTGAGAGGGGGTTCTCTCGCTGCCTCCGGATGGGACGTGAGCTTGGCTGACGGCGTGACCGCTGCTCCCGTGCGCCTGCCACCGTCATTACTGCCGGCCCACTTTTGACCGCGTTTGACCGCTGCGTCCGGCTGGTGCTGCTGGGTCGCGCGCTAGGTCGCCTCGGGTCGCGGTATCGGTTCCGCAATCGAGGAGGTGCGGCGGTGGCGCAAGTGGTACAGTGGCTTGCATGCAGCATCCGGCGCGCCGGTTGCGCGACGCGTGGGCTTGAGCCTCCGTGCTGGCTTGTCAGGAGTCGGAGAGGCGCGTCCACTTGGCGCGGTTGCATGCCGCCCGCATGGCCGCCCGCCCCTTTCGCCCGTTGGTCTGGGCAAAAGTGGAGGGTCACTTGTAACCGCTGGGTGGTTGCGCGCGACGTGCGCGGCGGTTCGGCTTCTTCTGCTCGGAGCCGGTCTGCATGACATGTGGGTCCCAGCCCCCGCGCCGCAGGGGAGGGCTTTGGAGGCGTGTTGGAGAAGACTCAGCCCGTGACGGTTGGGGGCGCAAGCAGGGAGAGTCGCCTTTAAAAGGAGGGCGACCCCTTTCGTAAGGCGACCATGTCTTCTCCCTCCCTTATGCATCGTGTTTTTCCACCATTCAAGCCCCCGGATGGGGGAAACCGTCATCTCCTCGCCTCATCGTCGGAGGACACAACTCCGTGGGAGCGGGTACCTTTCAGCCATCGTTCGGCTTCAAGGATTTTCATCATGCAGCCCGGCTGCACCCCTCCACCGGCGGTCACCCAAGAGGGTGACCTCCGGCTTGATGGTGGGGGAAAGCGAGCCGGGCTGCGGCCTCTACCCCTCCCTCAGCCTCAAGGATTTTCATCACCAGGGCTGAGGAGGGGAGTGTGCCGAGTTGGGGTCGGCCCCTGCGCGGGCGGTGGCCTGCTCCTTCCCTCAGTGATCGGGGGGAAGGGCGGGAGTCGTCCGTGGCGCTAACAGCTGCACCGTGCCCGGCTCTCTGAGCCGAGCAGTTTCGGAACCGCTCCCGGTGCCGCCTCCCGCCACGGCAGCTGGAAGAGGTTCTTCCGCCGGCGCGACAGCCAAGGTTGGCCATGGACCGACCTCCAACTCTACGGCCTTCTGCCCATCCTTGCCTCTCGAGTTTGGGCAAGGGCGGGGGCCTCCTAGCAGCAGCATCCGCCCTGAGGCCATCATTGCTGCTGTTCGGCCCCCCGGGGCAGAAGTCTTCATCGTCGCCACTGTCGGGGCGGGCGGCGACATGCCGTTCGTCGGTCTTCTGTTGCCCCGCAGGCCCACCCCTATCGAGTGGGGTTGTTCGTACCTGCGGAGGGGGAACCAGAGTTCCGTTTGTAATGGCACTTCGAGTGCCGGGTTTTTTGTTCATTTCGGCTTTCGGGGCCTGAACATATATGTATCGTCGGCACAGAGCCACATTTTTTCCTCATTTCCGAGCACTAAGACTCGTCTGCTGATTATCTGAACCGCTTTACCAAGCATGAGTCGCCCCGTGTCAAGGTGACGAGTGAGGTATCCGTATCCCGGAGGCGTAGGAGTCCCTCGGCTCGGTCGGCCCTGTTGTCCGAGGCTCCTCTAGCTTAGTTAAAGAGACCCCTCGGCCGCTCTTCGACGAGCCGAGGCCGGGGGTAGCGATATCAGCATGAGCAGAGGCGGAGTTGGCTCGAAAATGAAACCTGGTTGGCCGGAGCCTAGCCGAGTTGTCCGTTGGCAGGATCGACGCCGGAGTTGGTCAGCCGAGGCTCCGGACCGGGCTGGTGCCCTCGGAAGGTGGTTGGCCGAGGCCCCGGAGGTGGCCGGTCGAGCCGCCCGCTCGGGCCGGATCCCGGAGAAGTCCCTGACAGCGATTGCTCGGGCGTGGTGATGATGTCGTCCTTCGGAGCGGAGACCCTCGGACCGCGTTGCCGCTCGAGGCTAGGTCGGGCCTCGCCGAAGGTGCCGTTGATGCCGAGTGTGTTGCCGCCCCCTTCCAGCGTCAAGACCCGAGCCTGCAGGATCAGATTGTCTTGTAGCATGGGCCTTGTGCGGCCGTCGAGGCCAGAACACACACCCTTGCTGTGTTGTAAAGCTGCGTCTCTTTTCCTCTTGTTTCGAGCATCTGGACTTTTTGTCGGTAACAGGGATGTTAGTGCGAGCGAGAGTTGCTTCTCGCGGAAGGTGATGAGTGAGGTATCCGTATCCCGGAGGCGTGGGAGTCCCTCGGCTCGGTCGGCCTTGCCGCTTACGCGTACTTCGACCCGTCCATGAGGCCCCGTCACCGACTTGGTCGAGAAGGCCCGAAATATCGCTTCGGCAGAAGGGCTTCCGAACGTAAAGACTTGTTCGATCCGTGGAGCCGCTTTATCCAAACGTGAGTTACTTATCGCAGAAGGTGATGAGTGAGGTATCCGTATCCCGGAGGCGTAGGAGTCCCTCGGCTCGGTCAGCCTTGACTGCTTACGTGTACCCCGTCGTTTCCGGGACCCACTTTTCGAAGTAGTCAAAAAGCACGAAAGACATTCTGGTAAAAGAGATTTTTTTTTCGAGAAAAATTTTGACGCAGAGGGGGTTTCCCCCCTTTTAGCCCCCGAGGGAGGGTCGGGCTTTGCCGAGGCGAGGCCGACCCTTCCTTGTTGACTAAACTTTGCGTGGGTGCGAGGTATATGAACAACTTGGAAACATCTTAAGGGTAGAAGCGACGTAGCTGTTGGATGTTCCAAGCGTTGCCGTAGACCTCGCCTTGACTGTTGGCCAGCTTGTATGTTCCGGGCTTCAGAACTTTGGCGATGACGAATGGCCCCTCCCAGGGGGGCGTGAGCTTGTGCCTCCCTCGGGCGTCTTGCCGCAGCCGAAACACCAGGTCGCCCACCTGGAGGTCTTGGGGTCGGACCCCTCGGGCGTGGTAGCGTCACAGGGACTGCTGATACCGCGCCGAGTGTAGTAAGGCCCTGTCCCGAGCCTCGTCCAGCTGGTCCAGCGAGTCTTCCCGGCTAGCTTGGTTGCTTTCATCGTCGTAGGCCCTCGTCCTCGGGGAGCCGTATTCCAGGTCAGTGGGCAAGACGGCCTCGGCCCCGTAGACCAGGAAGAACGGCGTGAAACCCGTGGCTCGGCTCGGCGTCGTCCTCAGGCTCCAGACCACCGAGGGGAGTTCCTTCATCCATCGCTTGCCGAACTTGTTGAGATCATTGTAAATCCGAGGCTTGAGCCCTTGTAGAATCATACCGTTGGCACGTTCTACTTGCCCATTCGACATGGGATGAGCTATGGCGGCCCAGTCTACCCGGATGTTGTGATCCTCGCAAAAATCCAAGAATTTTTTGCCGGTGAACTGGGTGCCGTTGTCGGTGATGATGGAGTTCGGGACCCCGAAGCGATGGATGATGTTCGTGAAGAACGCCACCGCCTGCTCGGATCTGATGCTGTTCAGGGGTCGGACCTCGATCCACTTGGAGAATTTGTCGATGGCGACCAGCAGGTGCGTGTAGCCCCCGGGCGCCTTCTGCAGAGGGCCGACGAGGTCCAGACCCCACACAGCGAAGGGCCAGGTGATGGGTATCGTCTACAGAGCCTGAGCGGGCAGGTGGGTCCGCTTCGCATAGAATTGGCACCCTTCGCAGGCGCGGACAATTCTAGTGGCGTCAGCCACCACCGTCGGCCAGTAGAAGCCTTGGCGGAAAGCGTTCCCGACGAGGGTTCGAGGTGCTGCATGATGGCCGCAAGCCCCCGAGTGTATTTCCTGCAGGAGTTCGTGACCTTCGGCGATGGAGATGCATCGCTGGAGGATGCCCGAGGGGCTACGGTGGTAGAGCTCCTTCTCATCGCCCAGCAAGACGAACGACTTGGCGCGTCGCGCTACCCGCCGAGCCTCGGCTCGGTCGAGGGGCAGTTCTCCTTGGCGGAGATATTGCAGGTACGGGATCTGCCAATCTTGATCTGGCGTGACCCCGCTCCGCTCCTCCTCGATGCGCAGTGCTTCGCCCTCGGGGGCCGAGGGTTCCTCGGGCTGAACCGAGGATGGCTCGGGCTGGGCCGAGGTCGCCTCGGACGGGGCCGAGGGCACCTCGGGCTCGGGCGTGTCGCCTATCTTGACGGAGGGTTGGTGCAGATCCCGGGAGAAGACGTCCGGGGGAACCGTCGTTCGCCCCGAGGCTATCTTTGCCAGCTCGTCCGCAGTCTCGTTGTAGCGCCGGGCGATGTGGTTAAGCTCGAGCCCGTAGAACTTGTCTTCTAGGCGTCGAACCTCATCACAGTAGGCCTCCATCTTCGGGTCGCAGCAGTGGGAGTTCTTCATGACCTGGTCGATGACGAGCTGTGAGTCGCCGCGAGCATCGAGGCGTCGGACCCCTAGCTCGATGGCGATTCGCAATCCGTTGATCAGAGCTTCGTACTCAGCCACATTGTTGGACGCCGGGAAATGGAGGCGGAGCACGTAGCGCAGGTGTTTCCCGAGGGGCGAGACGAAGAGCAGGCCCGCGCCGGCTCCCGTCTTCATCAGCGACCCGTCGAAAAACATGGTCCAGAGCTCCGGTTGGATCGGAGCCGTCGGCAACTGGGTGTCGACCCATTCGGCTACGAAGTCCGCCAGTACCTGGGACTTGATGGCCTTCCGAGGGGCGAACGAGATTGTCTCGCCCATGATTTCCACCGCCCACTTTGCGATCCGTCCCGAGGCTTCTCGGCACTGGATGATCTCCCCCAGGGGGAAGGATGACACCACAGTCACCGGATGAGACTCGAAGTAATGTCGCAGCTTTCGCCTCGTCAGGATCACTGCATACAGCAGCTTCTGGACTTGTGGGTAGCGGATCTTGGTCTCGGACAGCACCTCGCTGACGAAGTAAACTGGCCTCTGAATGGGCAAAGCATGCCCCTCTTCCTGCCTTTCGACCACGATCGCGGCGCTGACCACCTGAGTGGTAGCGGCGACGTAGACCAAGAGGGCTTCTCCATCAGCTGGGGGTACCAAGACGGGCGCCTGGGTGAGGAGCGCCTTCAGGTTCCCGAGAGCTTCCTCGGCCTCGGGAGTCCAAGTGAAGCACTCGGCCTTCCTTAAGAGACGGTACAGGGGCAGGCCTCTTTCGCCGAGGTGCGAGATGAAACGGCTCAAGGCCACGAGACATCCCATGACCCTCTGTACGCCTTTTAAGTCCTTGATGGGCCCCATGCTTGTGATGGCTGCGATCTTCACCGGGTTGGCTTCGACGCCCCGCTCGGAGACGATGAATCCCAGGAGCATGCCTCGGGGCACCCCGAAGACGCACTTCTCGGGATTGAGCTTGACGCCCTTCGCCTTGAGACACCGGAATGTCACTTCAAGGTCGGAGAGAAGGTCGGAGGCTTTCCTTGTCTTGACTACGATGTCATCGACGTAGGCCTCGACCGTGCGACCGATGTGTTCGCCGAACACATGGTTCATTGTAACACCCGGATTTTAGGAGTCCAAAAACCCCGGGGTTAACATAAACACCAGGTATGCTGGGACCAAGTCTCAAACATATGATGTAAAGTGGCACAGGATCGAATGTCACATCTTTATATATAACAGGAGTTCTATACAAAATAAATAATTACATTATAAGGAGACAACGGTCCAGCAACCCAAAGTTGACTGGGAGACGACGACCTAGACCTCTCACGAACTCATCACAGCATCCTCCATGATCATCATCCTGCAGTACCTGGTCTTGACCTGTGGTGTATGTGAGACAGCAAGAGTGAGCTCACATACGTTCATCGCTCAACAAGTTGTGGGGAATAATGTGCATGAACTCACCAAAGGTGGGAGCTCATAAAGTGTAAGGCTTACCAAAGAAGATGGTTAGAGCTGAGCATTGCTTTTAAAGTTGGTCAAAATTTTATTAGCAGTTACTAAGTATAAGTAAATACCAAACCCAATTAAGTAATAGAACAAAAGTAATAACAACTTCACCTGCGATGCAATGCATATGACAAATTGAATTTAGTTCCATAAATTAATCATGTGAGGGTCCGAGCTGCTCATGACCGTGAGCACGGCTAGTATACCAGTTTTACACTCTGCAGAGGTTGCGCATCTTTACCCACAAGTCGTGTTACCCATCTGCCAAGGGGTCATGAATCCCATACACCTCTACCAAGGAAGTGAGGCAGGGTAGCACTACGAGGCCTTTACAAAGTTCCACTAGCTTCCGAAAACCCGCTACAGTTTATAGGAAGATCCAGTACAGGAATCCCTTGCAGGACCGCCATCGCAGCAAAATCCTCCCGAGGGCACTTCCCGCACTGACCTCTCCCCTACTGCCCTTGCCCCTTTCGGGTAAGGTAGTCTTCCACTAGCTTTCCTAATTAATCAGCCAAGGGCATCCCATACTACCCTTGTGGTAGCACTGTTTTCCCGGGTGGTCGCTCCATGTTCCAATTAACATTAATGATATCAACATGAACATAAACAGAATAACAACAAGAATTGGAACATGGAGGTAATAAATGATTATCCCAAAACCATATAAAGCAATAGCAAACTACCCAAGTGATTCAGGGGTAAACAAGGTAATGAGATAAACAATCTAGGGTGACCTATTGGGTCCCATCAAAATTAACCTATGCAGATCATTATGATTAATTAGAACATGAGTAGGTGAAAAGAAGTGATCAAGGGCACAACTTGCCTGGGCCTTGAGATCCAGGTACCAGGATGATTCTTCAGATCTTCGTGACCTCACTGCTAGTCGTAGCAATACAAACATACATGGTATAGGCAAAATTAACATTACACCAAACATATATGCAAAATACATATTAATAATCCACATATTAAAATAAGATTACAGGAAAAAGAATTATTAATTTTGGAGTTGTAGAATTCAAGTTATGAATTTCCTAAGGTTTAATGTGATTAAAATATGGTTAAATGATAAATAAATTTTCTGACAGAGTTCATGTCAAAACAGTGATTCCAAATGGTAGAGAATATTATTACAAAATTTTAGAAAGTGGAATGGATCAATTTGGACTAAAAATGGATTTTCTATGAATTATCTAAGTTCTAGCAATTATTTTTGTATTAAAAATTTAATTTCTAATTCATTTAATCAATTTAAACGAGTTCTGGACTGGGCCTCAAATCCAGAGAAACCCAGGGGGCTCGGGGTAAGTTTCCCGAGACACAGCGCACAGTAAACATAGGACGGCGGGTTGTTTTCTCTAAAACTCAGGGACTCTTTAGCAAAACGCGCAAGCCGAAGGGGTATCGGCCGAGCACAGCCATCCGATCAAGCGTGGACGGTTCAGATTAGATTTAGTATAACCCGAACCGGTACGCATCTACAACCGTTCGATCAGCGATCAACGGCCCAGATTTAATGAAGCCGAGATCAACTCTGCACCGCTGGATCTCGCATCTACGGTCTCCGCGCGATCGAGCGAAGGGGTATGCCCCGATCTAATCGGGACCGTCCATCCACGGATCAACGGCCACGAGCACTTCCCCCAATCCTACGCCGAGCGACGGTGGCGCCGCCCACCAACCGCGGCGGACCATCGCCGGAGCAAACGCAATCCAGCGTTCCAGTGCCCTAGAGCTCAATTATCAGCTGCTACACGGTGTCGAGGGGATGGCGAACTCACCGGAGTAGTTGATTCCACGGATTGTCGGTCAGGTGTCGTCGGCCACGGCGAGGAGCGGATTCACGGCGGAGTAGCAACGGCGGCGAGCAATTACTTGAGCTCAGGTGGAGTTCAACTCGATTTGGAGGCGCGGACGGCTTTCCCAGGCGAAGTCGATGCTCCCCGACCCGACTCCGAGAGCGGAGACCCTCCCGACGGCGGCTAACCTCGGCGGCGGCTCCTCTCCGGTTTCTCTCTCTCTCGGTGATGGTGGCTGGCGGTGGGGGGATGAAGGGAGGGAAGCGGCACGGTGAGCTTTTATACCCGGAGCAAAGTCCGAGCGAGAAGGAGGCGGTGGCCGGTAGGCGCGTGATCCTCGGCGGCGAGCTCGCGCGTTCCGTTGAGCCGCGGCGATTCTGTTGGGAGAGGGAAGGAGCTGACGCGTGGGTCCCGCGAGCCAGTGAGTGGTGAGGGCGAGAGTGCGGCCGACGCGCGAGGGAGGGGTGTGGCTGAGCAACGGGGCCCGCGGACCAGAGACAGACGACGAGCGCGTAGCGCGGAGGGAGGGAGCGGCTGACAGGGCGGGCCCACCTGTCGGCGCCGCGGGTACGAGTAGAGATGGGCCGCGCGGGATGAAAAGCGGGAATGGGCCAGAAATGGAATCCGGGGCCCAGTTAGGTATAGTATCCTTTTTCTTTTTCTTTTCTATTTTCTTTTCCCCATTTTCAAATCCAATTCAAATCCAATTTGAATTCAAGTTTGAGTTCAACTTTGTGAATAACTTGTCCTCAGTTTGAAAGGTATAATTTCATAATATAAGTGTGAAGGATATTTATTTTATTTTATGTAATATTTTTCTTAGTTCTTCCCTTCTCCTTTTTATTTTCTATTTTCTATTCCAAATTCAAATTTATACTTCTATTTTAGTTTTCAGATTTTTCAAATGTATCATTTGAAATCCAAGGATGAATATAAACCATCCTTATTTTAATATTACTAACTTAAGTTTTTATTCTCCTTTCTATTTATTTCCTGAGATGTATAAATGGTTTTTCTTAAAAGAAAAAGAAAAATTCTTTTCCATCTTTTTCTTATTTCCCAATTTCTAAGACATTATGATATTTTGTTCAAATTTCTTCTACTAATTCCCAATCCAGAATTTGGGTGTTACAAATCCTACCCCCCTTAAAAATAATCTCGTCCCCGAGATTTGTAAGAAAAAGGATGCATACTCATATGCACAAACAAAGAGATCTCAGCATGAGGTATAATTCTTTAACAAAACATTGGGTCAATAGACCCTTATTATTTCTTCTAAAATATTATCATATTACTAAAGTAACACCTAGATCTTACAAATCATCATAATTTATATCTATGTAGCTTGGTGAAGCTGGTGGTGGTGGGGGTTGTTGTTGTTGTTGTCTCTCCAGCCGTGCTTGCCTTATTTCTTGGCGGGCTTGACGTATTTCCTCGCGTTGTTGTCTTATCTGATTCTGCATCTCGGTCACCATGTCTGTTAACTGTTGTATTACCAGTCTTTGGGTAGCAACCACTTGATTGAGGTCAACAGGTGGGGGATTTGGAGGATTCATTTTCTGTTTGTTGTTACGTGATAATCTTTCCTTTCCTGGTATCGACCATGAAAGTTAGAAGCATGTGATAATAGTTTTGCAAAGGAAGTTACTAAGCGGAATGGATAAGCTAGTAGTTGGTTATAATCTATAGATTCTTTGGTAGGGCTTTAATTTATGTCCAGATTGGGGTAACCAATCATATAAGGTGAATATCCAAGGGTAAGATAGAATCTGTCAAGATGAGAGATATACATGGGTGAGATAGGTTACAAGATGTAGGTTAAAAGTTTGTTTGTTATTAGGTGGGAATAGAAAGGTCATACTATTCATTATGGCACTATGGGTTGGGTTTGAGTTGATCCAATGTGCTAAGATAATTTTAATACATGGCTAGTGGGGTCTAATCTCTTCTACTAGTGTCATTAATCTGTTTAGGTGAACCACATTAAGTTAGATAACATTAGACCACACTGGATCAGGTCACATTAGGTAAGATAAGATCTAGATTAAATTGGATGTGACTAGATTAGACTAGTTTAGGTTAGATAGATCTATCAGGGTAAGATATATCTGAGTAGGATGGATTATGTGTAGGTTGGTTAGAATCTCTTGCTGGGTTAGAATCGAAGGGTTATGCAACTATTGGATGGTTAAGGTAGTTGCATATGGCCAAGTTGATCTGACATCCTTAATTTAGTGCAGGGTGATCTAAGTTAAGACTGGTTCTATAGTTTTAGAGTCTAAACTATTTCATCAGTATTATCTAACATGTTTGATAAGTCACTTTAAATTTGATCAGATCTGGGTTAGATTGGTGTGACTTGTTTGACTAGATAAGATCTAGTTAATTTGCATTAGATCATGGTTGTTAAACTAGGGTGGATAAGTATGCTTATTAGGACAAGAGGGATCCATAAAGATAAGATAGAATCTTTTAAGACCAGTTAGACCTATTAGGATGAGATACAATCTTTTCAAGATAGGGTGAGTATCTTTTAAGATGAGATGGATTTATTAAGATAAGAGAGTGTCTTTTAAGATAAGAAGAACTTCTACGAGATAGATACCTTTTAGTGGAGGATAATCTAAGTTGTTTAGTTATTTTGTAAATATATTTTTATACCTATGTGTATATGTAGATGCAATTGTGGACATTACTCCACAATTCATCACACTCAATCAAAGAACCAAATCAGACATGTATCATAAGAACAAGCATATAGATAAAAAAAATAGTTTTTATTTTTGTTCCTAAGATTAGGTCTCCTAATCCTAAAGTCACTTTAGGCACAGGATTTCAAAGTGTGAAATCCACATTTGTCTTTAGAAGGAAAAGGTAAGAATAATCAGAGTGAAGCGGAAATAGATGAGAAAAGATTAAGATAAGTTTAGAAATGATCAGAGTAGCAAAGGTAAGTAGATAATGGTTGTCCAGTTCTATCTAGGTTTCGTCCTACAGTCAACATTCCTCTGATACCACTTCTGTAACACCCGGATTTTAGGAGTCCAAAAACCCCGGGGTTAACATAAACACCAGGTATGCTGGGACCAAGTCTCAAACATATGATGTAAAGTGGCACAGGATCGAATGTCACATCTTTATATATAACAGGAGTTCTATACAAAATAAATAATTACATTATAAGGAGACAACGGTCCAGCAACCCAAAGTTGACTGGGAGACGACGACCTAGACCTCTCACGAACTCATCACAGCATCCTCCATGAGCATCATCCTGCAGTACCTGGTCTTGACCTGTGGTGTATGTGAGACAGCAAGAGTGAGCTCACATACGTTCATCGCTCAACAAGTTGTGGGGAATAATGTGCATGAACTCACCAAAGGTGGGAGCTCATAAAGTGTAAGGCTTACCAAAGAAGATGGTTAGAGCTGAGCATTGCTTTTAAAGTTGGTCAAAATTTTATTAGCAGTTACTAAGTATAAGTAAATACCAAACCCAATTAAGTAATAGAACAAAAGTAATAACAACTTCACCTGCGATGCAATGCATATGACAAATTGAATTTAGTTCCATAAATTAATCATGTGAGGGTCCGAGCTGCTCATGACCGTGAGCACGGCTAGTATACCAGTTTTACACTCTGCAGAGGTTGCGCATCTTTACCCACAAGTCGTGTTACCCATCTGCCAAGGGGTCATGAATCCCATACACCTCTACCAAGGAAGTGAGGCAGGGTAGCACTACGAGGCCTTTACAAAGTTCCACTAGCTTCCGAAAACCCGCTACAGTTTATAGGAAGATCCAGTACAGGAATCCCTTGCAGGACCGCCATCGCAGCAAAATCCTCCCGAGGGCACTTCCCGCACTGACCTCTCCCCTACTGCCCTTGCCCCTTTCGGGTAAGGTAGTCTTCCACTAGCTTTCCTAATTAATCAGCCAAGGGCATCCCATACTACCCTTGTGGTAGCACTGTTTTCCCGGGTGGTCGCTCCATGTTCCAATTAACATTAATGATATCAACATGAACATAAACAGAATAACAACAAGAATTGGAACATGGAGGTAATAAATGATTATCCCAAAACCATATAAAGCAATAGCAAACTACCCAAGTGATTCAGGGGTAAACAAGGTAATGAGATAAACAATCTAGGGTGACCTATTGGGTCCCATCAAAATTAACCTATGCAGATCATTATGATTAATTAGAACATGAGTAGGTGAAAAGAAGTGATCAAGGGCACAACTTGCCTGGGCCTTGAGATCCAGGTACCAGGATGATTCTTCAGATCTTCGTGACCTCACTGCTAGTCGTAGCAATACAAACATACATGGTATAGGCAAAATTAACATTACACCAAACATATATGCAAAATACATATTAATAATCCACATATTAAAATAAGATTACAGGAAAAAGAATTATTAATTTTGGAGTTGTAGAATTCAAGTTATGAATTTCCTAAGGTTTAATGTGATTAAAATATGGTTAAATGATAAATAAATTTTCTGACAGAGTTCATGTCAAAACAGTGATTCCAAATGGTAGAGAATATTATTACAAAATTTTAGAAAGTGGAATGGATCAATTTGGACTAAAAATGGATTTTCTATGAATTATCTAAGTTCTAGCAATTATTTTTGTATTAAAAATTTAATTTCTAATTCATTTAATCAATTTAAACGAGTTCTGGACTGGGCCTCAAATCCAGAGAAACCCAGGGGGCTCGGGGTAAGTTTCCCGAGACACAGCGCACAGTAAACATAGGACGGCGGGTTGTTTTCTCTAAAACTCAGGGACTCTTTAGCAAAACGCGCAAGCCGAAGGGGTATCGGCCGAGCACAGCCATCCGATCAAGCGTGGACGGTTCAGATTAGATTTAGTATAACCCGAACCGGTACGCATCTACAACCGTTCGATCAGCGATCAACGGCCCAGATTTAATGAAGCCGAGATCAACTCTGCACCGCTGGATCTCGCATCTACGGTCTCCGCGCGATCGAGCGAAGGGGTATGCCCCGATCTAATCGGGACCGTCCATCCACGGATCAACGGCCACGAGCACTTCCCCCAATCCTACGCCGAGCGACGGTGGCGCCGCCCACCAACCGCGGCGGACCATCGCCGGAGCAAACGCAATCCAGCGTTCCAGTGCCCTAGAGCTCAATTATCAGCTGCTACACGGTGTCGAGGGGATGGCGAACTCACCGGAGTAGTTGATTCCACGGATTGTCGGTCAGGTGTCGTCGGCCACGGCGAGGAGCGGATTCACGGCGGAGTAGCAACGGCGGCGAGCAATTACTTGAGCTCAGGTGGAGTTCAACTCGATTTGGAGGCGCGGACGGCTTTCCCAGGCGAAGTCGATGCTCCCCGACCCGACTCCGAGAGCGGAGACCCTCCCGACGGCGGCTAACCTCGGCGGCGGCTCCTCTCCGGTTTCTCTCTCTCTCGGTGATGGTGGCTGGCGGTGGGGGGATGAAGGGAGGGAAGCGGCACGGTGAGCTTTTATACCCGGAGCAAAGTCCGAGCGAGAAGGAGGCGGTGGCCGGTAGGCGCGTGATCCTCGGCGGCGAGCTCGCGCGTTCCGTTGAGCCGCGGCGATTCTGTTGGGAGAGGGAAGGAGCTGACGCGTGGGTCCCGCGAGCCAGTGAGTGGTGAGGGCGAGAGTGCGGCCGACGCGCGAGGGAGGGGTGTGGCTGAGCAACGGGGCCCGCGGACCAGAGACAGACGACGAGCGCGTAGCGCGGAGGGAGGGAGCGGCTGACAGGGCGGGCCCACCTGTCGGCGCCGCGGGTACGAGTAGAGATGGGCCGCGCGGGATGAAAAGCGGGAATGGGCCAGAAATGGAATCTGGGGCCCAGTTAGGTATAGTATCCTTTTTCTTTTTCTTTTCTATTTTCTTTTCCCCATTTTCAAATCCAATTCAAATCCAATTTGAATTCAAGTTTGAGTTCAACTTTGTGAATAACTTGTCCTCAGTTTGAAAGGTATAATTTCATAATATAAGTGTGAAGGATATTTATTTTATTTTATGTAATATTTTTCTTAGTTCTTCCCTTCTCCTTTTTATTTTCTATTTTCTATTCCAAATTCAAATTTATACTTCTATTTTAGTTTTCAGATTTTTCAAATGTATCATTTGAAATCCAAGGATGAATATAAACCATCCTTATTTTAATATTACTAACTTAAGTTTTTATTCTCCTTTCTATTTATTTCCTGAGATGTATAAATGGTTTTTCTTAAAAGAAAAAGAAAAATTCTTTTCCATCTTTTTCTTATTTCCCAATTTCTAAGACATTATGATATTTTGTTCAAATTTCTTCTACTAATTCCCAATCCAGAATTTGGGTGTTACATTCATGCACCGCTGGTACGTTGCACCCGCGTTCCTCAAACCGAACGGCATGGTGACATAACAGTACATGCCGAAGGGCGTGATGAAAGAAGTCGCGAGCTGGTCGGACTCCTTCATCTTGATTTGATGATACCCTGAGTAGGCATCGAGGAAAGACAGGGTTTCGCACCCAGCAGTGGAGTCCACGATTTGATCGATGCGAGGTAGAGGGTAGGGGACCTTCGGACACGCTTTGTTGAGACCAGTGTAGTCTACACACATCCGCCATTTCCCCCCTTTCTTCCTCACAAGTACAGGGTTGGCAAGCCATTCGGGATGGAATACCTCTTTGATGAACCCTGCTGCCATCAGCTTGTGGATCTCCTCGCCTATCACCCTGCGCCTTTCCTCGTCGAATCGGCGCAGAGGCTGTCTGACCGGTCGAGCTCCGGCCCGAATATCCAGCGAGTGCTCGGCGACATCCCTTGGTATGCCGGGCATGTCCGAGGGACTCCACGCAAAGACGTCGGCGTTTGCGCTCGACGAGCACTGCTTCCTATTTGGGGTCGAGCCCGGAACCGATCCGGATCTGCTTGGAGGTGTCGCCACTGGGGTCGAGAGGGACGGCCTTAACCGTCTCCGCTGGCTCGAAGTTGCCGGCATGTCGCTTCACGTCCGGCACCTCTCGGGAGAGGTTTTCCAGGTCGGCGATGAGGGCCTCGGACTCAGCGAGGGCCTCAGCGTACTCCACGCACTCCACATCGCATTCGAACGCGTGTTTGTACGTGGGACCGACGGTGATGACCCCATTGGGGCCCGGCATCTTGAGCTTCAGGTAGGTGTAGTTGGGGATGGCCATGAACTTCGCGTAGCATGGCCTTCCCAACACTGCGTGGTAGGTTCCTCGGAACCCGACCACCTCGAACGTCAAAGTCTCCCTTCGGAAGTTGGAGGGTGTTCCGAAGCAGACAGGAAGGTCGAGCTGTCCGAGGGGCTGGACGCGCTTCCCAGGAATGATCCCATGGAAGGGCGCAGCGCCTGCTCGGACGGATGACAGATCGACGCGCAGGAGCCTGAGGGTCTCGGCGTAGATGATATTGAGGCAGCTGCCCCCATCCATCAGGACCTTGGTGAGCCTGACGTCGCCGATGACGGGATCGACGACGAGCGGGTACTTCCCCGGGCTCGACACGTGGTCGGGGTGGTCATCCTGGTCGAAGGTGATGGGCTTGTCGGACCAGTCTAGGTAGACTGGCACCGCCACCTTCACCGAGCAGACCTCCCGATGCTCTTGCTTACGATGCCGAGCCAAGGCATTCGCCGCATGCCCTCCGTAGATCATGAAGCAGTCGCGGACCTCGGGGAACTCTCCTGCTTGGTGATCTTCCTTTTTGTCGTCGTCGCGGGCCCTGCCACCCTCTGCGGGTGGCCCGGCCCGGTGGAAGTGGCGCCGAAGCATGACGCACTCCTCGAGGGTGTGCTTGACGGGCCCCTGATGGTAGGGGCACGTCTCCTTGAGTGCCTTGTCGAAGAGGTTGGCGCCTCCGGGGGGCTTCCGAGGGTTCTTGTATTCGGCGGCGGCGACAAGGTCCGTGCTGGCGGCGTCGCGTTTTGCTTGCGACTTCCTCCTGCCTTTCTTCTTGGCGCCGAGCGGAGTAGACGCCTCGGGAGCCTCTTCCGACGGGCGGCCCTGGGGCTGCTTGTCCTTTCGGAAGATGGCCTCGACCGCCTCCTGACCAGAGGCGAACTTGGTGGCGATGTCCATCAGCTCGCTCGCCCTGGTGGGGGTCTTGCGACCCAACTTGCTCACCAGGTCACGGCAGGTGGTGCCGGCAAGGAACGCGCCGATGACATCGGAGTCGGTGATGTTGGGCAGCTCGGTGCGCTGCTTCGAGAATCGCCGGATGTAGTCCCGAAGAGACTCTCCCGGCTGTTGCCAGCAGCTTCGGAGGTCCCAGGAATTCCCGGGGCGCACGTACGTGCCCTGGAAGTTGCCGGCGAAAGCTTGGACCAAATCCTCCCAGTTGGAAATCTGCCCCGGAGGCAGGTGCTCCAACCAAGCGCGAGCAGTGTCGGAGAGGAACAGGGGGAGGTTGCGGATGATGAGGTTGTCGTCGTCCGTTCCACCCAGTTGACAGGCCAGGCGGTAGTCCGCGAGCCACAATTCCGGTCTCGTTTCCCCCGAGTACTTTGTGATAGTAGTCGGGGGTCGGAATCGGGTCGGAAACGGCGCCCGCCGAATGGCCCGGCTGAAGACCTGCGGACCGGGTGGTTCGGGCGAGGGACTCCGATCCTCCCCGCTGTCGTAGCGTCCCCCACGCCTGGGGTGATAACTGTAACATCCCAAAATCCTAAGTTTGGAATTTCATAAAAGTTTGTCCAAAATATTGGAATTAAAGTGTGGAACTAGGATTCAACTTGAAACCACATAATGCAAATGAATAAAGATTTTATTAGCTTAGTAAATATTTATTTGAAATAAGTAAATGGCAATATTATATATATATTTATATATAAAGATAGATTTGAGTCTCAAACTAAAAGTCAAAATTGAAAATCTTTTAATAAACATAAAGGTTTCTAAATTCGGATGGGTGAATTTTTCTTTACTCTCTCTCATAAATTAGGCATCGACATTATTCAAATAATAAAATATCATCACATCATTCTGGGATTATTTTGTTTGTTAAAACTCAGAATTTAATTTGTTTGAAAATGGAAATTTAAACTTGAAATAAAGTAAAACAGGAAAAATGAAATAAGAAAATAGAAAAAAAAGAGGAGAATCACTCGTCTTGGGCCAATTTTCCCCTGTCCCCGGCCCAACTCGTCTCACGCGGCCCATTCACTTGTTTCCGCGCGGCCCAACTGGTATTGCCGCTGTGCCACGCACGGCTGCCCAAACCCTAGCCGCCGGCCTCCCGATCGCATGCTTGGACATCGCGCTCACGTGCATGCTACGCTGACTGCTTTGTGGGACCCACGGACCACGGGTCTTCTTCCCCAGCCGCGCTACGGACTCGCACGGAAGCGCGCAGAAACTGCGCTTGACTCGGTCGAACGGCGCCCGCAATCCTCGCTCTCGCTCGCGGCGTGACCCAGGAAGAAAACTGGCCAACGCATGCGTGCCACCGCCATGTGGGGCCCTCTTGGCGGACTGGTCTTCCTCCCCGTAGGATTCCCAACGGAATTGATTGAGTTGTTGGAATCGGCCGACTCTCTCGGGCGCGGACTCCCTGGGGATCGGGCCGTGCTCAACCGTATGCTCACAGATGCCGGCGCCGTTGGCTCAACAGCTCCCCTTTGCGGCCCTATATAAACCTTGGTCGCTGCCGTTCCTTCCCTTGTGCTCGTCTACGAGAAGCCTTTGTCGAATTCTGCGCAGGCGGCGGGTCCTCGCTCAACGACGGTCGTCGGCGCTGCACACCATATCTGGTAAACCATTTGACCTCCGTGATGTTCTTGTTGACGTATGGTATTCGAATGGCGAGCTCGAAATCGCTCGCTACCGCGTCCATGGCATTCGGCCGGGATGGATTAGCGAAGGAGGGAAATAGAAGAGAGAGAGAACCGGGAGGAGAAGATACGCGCCGCCGCGCTTGGCTATCGGTAAATGGATGGCGGGTGCTCAGCGGTTGATTTTCGTGGCAACGGTCGGATTCGATCCTGAGTCTGGTATCGCGTCTGCCGTCGATCCTCCATCATACGGTTGGGATTAGAGTAAAGGAAATGTTTCGATGAATGTGATCCTGGCCGTTGGATGGTAATCCGAGGTCCTAGATTGCATACCCCTTTCATAGATTTCGGATCTAATCTAGCGCGTCTATCCCCGATCGGACGGCCTCGATTCACCGATACCCCTTCGCGGGTATGTTTTATAAAAGAGACCCTGCCTTTCCTGTGTTTTAACCCGCCGTCCTGACCTGGGGCGCTTAGAGTCTTAGGAATACTTACATGTTGGCCCCTGAGTTCTCCAGAAATTGGTGCCTAGTCCATATAAATAATAAAACCAGGAAAATAGTTTAGAAAATAGTTTTTAGTGCATATTTAAATGCAGAAACTTGTTTAATTCATAGAAAATGCAAATGAACTCCAAATTAATCCATTCCACTTTCTAAAATTTTGTAATTTTATTCTCTATCACCTAGAACCTCTGTTTTGTCATGAAAACAGTTAGAAATTTAATCTCTCACTTAATCTATTTTAAACACATAAAACCTTTGAAAATTCATAACTTAAAATCTACAACTCTAAAATTAATAATTCTTTTTCCTGTGATCTTATTTTTATGTGTAGATTATTATTATGTATTTTGTTTACTTGTTTGGTGTGATGTTAAATTTTGCCTACACTGTTTGTTTGTATTACTACGACTAGCAGTGAGGTCACGTGTCATCTGAAGAATCATCCTGGTATCTGGAATCTCAAGGCCCAGGCAAGTTGTGCCCTTGACCACTTTTTACCCAATAATGTTCTTTAATATCACTTATCCATGCATAGGCTAATTTTGATGGGACCCAATAGGTCACCCTAGATTTGTTTATCTCATTACCTTGTTTACCCCTGAATCACTTGGGTAGTTTGCTATTGCTTTATATGGTTTTGGGATAATCATTTATTACCTCTATGTTCCAATTCTTGTTGTTATTCTGTTTATGTTCATGTTGTTATCATTAATGTTAATTGGAACATAGAGCTTAACTTGAGAACCACGTGCCACCACAGGGGTGGAATGGGACGCCCTTGGCTGATTAATTAGGGAAGCTAGTGGAAGACTACCTTACCCGAAAGGGGCAAGGGCAGTAGGGGAGAGGTCAGTGTAGGGAGGCCCTCGGGAGGATTTTGCTGCGATGGCGGTCCTGCAAGGGATTCCTGCACTGGATCTTCCTATAAACTGTAGCGGGTTTTCGGAAGCTAGTGGAACTTTGTAAAGGCCTCGTAGTGTTGCCCTGCCGTGCTTCCTAGGTAGAGGTATATGGGATTCATGACCCCTTGGCAGATGGGTAACATGACTTGTGGGTAAAGGGTACAACCTCTGCAGAGTGTAAAACTGGTATACTAGCCGAGCTCGCGGTCATGAGCAGCTCAGGACTCTCTGATGTTTAAATTATGGAACTTAAACTCAATTTGTCATATGCATTGCATCGCAGGTGAAGTTGTTACTTTTGTTCTATTACTTAATTGGGCTTGGTATTTACTTATACTTAGTAACTGCTAATAAAATTTTGACCAACTTTAAAAGCAATGCCCAGCTCTAACCATTTTCTTTGGTAAGCCTTACACTTCACGTGAGCTCCCACCTTTGGCGAGTTCATGCACATTATTCCCCACAACTTGTTGAGCGATGATCGTATGTGAGCTCACTCTTGCTGTCTCACATACACCACAGGTCAAGACCAGGTGCTGCAGGATGATGCTCATGGAGGTTGCTGTGTTGAGTTCGTGAGTGGTCTAGGCCGTCGTCTCCCAGTCAACTTTTGGGTTGCTGGACCGTTGTCTCCTTATAATGTAATTATTTATTTTGTATAGAACTCCTGTTATATATAAAGATGTGACATTCGATCCTGTGCCACTATACATCATATGTATGAGACTTGGTCCCAGCATACCTGGTGTTTATGTTAACCCCGGGTTTTGGACCCCTAAAATCCGGGTGTTACAAAAGTGGTATCAGAGGAATGTTGACTGTAGGACGAAACCTAGATAGAACTGGACAACCATTCTTTACTTACCTTACTCTGATTCTTTTCTAAACCTATCTTAATCTTTTCTCATCTATTTCCGCTTACTCTGATTTTTCTTACCTTTTCATTCTAAAGACAAATGTGGATTTCACACTTTGAAATCCTGTGCCTAAAGTGACTTTAGGAATAGGAGACCTGATCCTAGGAACAAAAACAAAACTATTTTTATAAGTGTTTATATGCTTGAATGTTTGTTCTTATGATACTTGTCTGATTTGGATCTTTGTTTGAGTGTGATGGGTTGTGGAGTAATGTCCACAATTACATCTGCATATACATCTAGGTATAAAGGATAGCATTTGTAAGATAACTAGACAAACTAGATTATCCCCTTAGAAAATATATGTAGTATTCCGTATCAATCTCATCTTAACATATTCTATCTTACCTTTGGACATTCACCTCGTACAACTAACTACCCTAGTCTTGACATAGAATATCTGGCCCAGCTCTGCCAAAGAAATTCCAGTACATAACCAACTATTAGTTTATTCATTCTGTCTAATAAATGATTCCCTTGCAAAGCTATCTTACCATATGCTTCTAACTTAGATGGTCAATACCAGGCGGGGTGGTGGAATTGATTTACCTGCTAATCAACAACCCCAACCACAGTCAGCAGCAATGAATCCTCCTAATCCTCCACAAGGCGGAGTTGATCCACTCGTCGCAGCTCAAATGAGAATGATGCAGCAAATGGCGGACACTATGGCAGATATGCGCACCCAAATGCAGCAAGAACGCCAAGAAATGCACCAGGAAAGAGAGGATGCACGTCGGGAAATGCGCCAAGAACGGGAAGAGATACGCCAGGAGAGGAGGGTACAACAACAGCAGCTGCAGCAACAACTTCAACAACAGCAGCAACAACAACAAGTGCCATTGCCTCCACCTCCACCACCTGTTCCACCCCGGGACAAGCACCGGGAATTCATGAGCCACAAACCACCAACCTTCTCCAACTCCGCAGATCCACTGCAAGCAGATGACTGGTTAAAGTCCATAGAGAAGATGCTCAACATAGCCCAGTGCTCGGACCGAGAGAAAGTACTCTATGCATCGGGTCGTCTTGCTGGTCCCGCTGCGGATTGGTGGGATGCGTACTGTGCAGCTCATGCTGCTGTCGATACAATTACCTGGGAAGAATTCTCCACACAATTCAGGAATTACCATATTCCTGCTGGACTCATGAAGATTAAGAGGAAGGAGTTTCTATCCCTCAAGCAAGGAAGTATGTCCGTAAGTGAATATAGAGACAAATTCATCCAGTTATCTCGATATGCTCCCAGAGATGTTGAGGATGATGAGCAAAAGCAGGAGCTCTTTCTGGATGGTTTGATTGGACCCTTGCAATATCAGCTGGTATCACACACATTCCCATCCTTTCAAAGGCTATTGGACAAAGCTATTGCTGTAGAAAACAAGAGGAGTATATTTGGAGAGAAAAGAAAGGCTGTCAACCAAGGGCAGGCTGGAAGTAGTTCCCGTCCTCGCTATACTACCACTCCCAATACACCAGCTAGTGGCAGTTCTGGACAACAAACTCAACAGACACCAACTGCTCCTCCAAAAGCAAGCACTCCAGGAGGAACCGTTGCTCCTAACACAACCGCCATCAGGACATGCTTCAAGTGTGGACAACCGGGACACTATGCCAACTACTGTCCCAACAGAGCTGCCTACACCACACCGGCTCCGATGAAGCAAGGACAAGCCTCGGCAGGAAAGAGTCAGCCCCTATCAATCAACCGGGGATATGCCCATCATGCAGAAGTAGAAGCTGAACCCGGTGAACTTGAAATTCAAGAAGAAGAGCCAGTTGAAGATGAAGTAGTCGGTGAGGAAGTCAACGAACAACAAGAATAGAGATAAATATAGATATAGATACATATATACATATATATATATATTTACTATTTGTAAGACCTAAATATTAGTTTAGCCAGTAGTAGTACTTTACTATTTTAGTAATAATAATAAGGTCCATTTGACCCTGTGTTTTGCTAATAAGATATGCATCATGCCGAGATTTTGTTTATGCATATGTGTTGAATCAATATGAACATGCACACTTTTTCCTTACAAATCTCGAGGACGAGATTATTTTTAAGGGGGGTAGGATTTGTAACATCCCAAAATCCTAAGTTTGGAATTTCATAAAAGTTTGTCCAAAATATTGGAATTAAAGTGTGGAACTAGGATTCAACTTGAAACCACATAATGCAAATGAATAAAGATTTTATTAGCTTAGTAAATATTTATTTGAAATAAGTAAATGGCAATATTATATATATATTTATATATAAAGATAGATTTGAGTCTCAAACTAAAAGTCAAAATTGAAAATCTTTTAATAAACATAAAGGTTTCTAAATTCGGATGGGTGAATTTTTCTTTACTCTCTCTCATAAATTAGGCATCGACATTATTCAAATAATAAAATATCATCACATCATTCTGGGATTATTTTGTTTGTTAAAACTCAGAATTTAATTTGTTTGAAAATGGAAATTTAAACTTGAAATAAAGTAAAACAGGAAAAATGAAATAAGAAAATAGAAAAAAAAAGAGGAGAATCACTCGTCTTGGGCCAATTTTCCCCTGTCCCCGGCCCAACTCGTCTCACGCGGCCCATTCACTTGTTTCCGCGCGGCCCAACTGGTATTGCCGCTGTGCCACGCACGGCTGCCCAAACCCTAGCCGCCGGCCTCCCGATCGCATGCTTGGACATCGCGCTCACGTGCATGCTACGCTGACTGCTTTGTGGGACCCACGGACCACGGGTCTTCTTCCCCAGCCGCGCTACGGACTCGCACGGAAGCGCGCAGAAACTGCGCTTGACTCGGTCGAACGACGCCCGCAATCCTCGCTCTCGCTCGCGGCGTGACCCAGGAAGAAAACTGGCCAACGCATGCGTGCCACCGCCATGTGGGGCCCTCTTGGCGGACTGGTCTTCCTCCCCGTAGGATTCCCAACGGAATTGATTGAGTTGTTGGAATCGGCCGACTCTCTTGGGCGCGGACTCCCTGGGGATCGGGCCGTGCTCAACCGTATGCTCACAGATGCCGGCGCCGTTGGCTCAACAGCTCCCCTTTGCGGCCCTATATAAACCTTGGTCGCTGCCGTTCCTTCCCTTGTGCTCGTCTACGAGAAGCCTTTGTCGAATTCTGCGCAGGCGGCGGGTCCTCGCTCAACGACGGTCGTCGGCGCTGCACACCATATCTGGTAAACCATTTGACCTCCGTGATGTTCTTGTTGACGTATGGTATTCGAATGGCGAGCTCGAAATCGCTCGCTACCGCGTCCATGGCATTCGGCCGGGATGGATTAGCGAAGGAGGGAAATAGAAGAGAGAGAGAACCGGGAGGAGAAGATACGCGCCGCTGCGCTTGGCTATCGGTAAATGGATGGCGGGTGCTCAGCGGTTGATTTTCGTGGCAACGGTCGGATTCGATCCTGAGTCTGGTATCGCGTCTGCCGTCGATCCTCCATCATACGGTTGGGATTAGAGTAAAGGAAATGTTTCGATGAATGTGATCCTGGCCGTTGGATGGTAATCCGAGGTCCTAGATTGCATACCCCTTTCATAGATTTCGGATCTAATCTAGCGCGTCTATCCCCGATCGGACGGCCTCGATTCACCGATACCCCTTCGCGGGTATGTTTTATAAAAGAGACCCTGCCTTTCCTGTGTTTTAACCCGCCGTCCTGACCTGGGGCGCTTAGAGTCTTAGGAATACTTACATGTTGGCCCCTGAGTTCTCCAGAAATTGGTGCCTAGTCCATATAAATAATAAAACCAGGAAAATAGTTTAGAAAATAGTTTTTAGTGCATATTTAAATGCAGAAACTTGTTTAATTCATAGAAAATGCAAATGAACTCCAAATTAATCCATTCCACTTTCTAAAATTTTGTAATTTTATTCTCTATCACCTAGAACCTCTGTTTTGTCATGAAAACAGTTAGAAATTTAATCTCTCACTTAATCTATTTTAAACACATAAAACCTTTGAAAATTCATAACTTAAAATCTACAACTCTAAAATTAATAATTCTTTTTCCTGTGATCTTATTTTTATGTGTAGATTATTATTATGTATTTTGTTTACTTGTTTGGTGTGATGTTAAATTTTGCCTACACTGTTTGTTTGTATTACTACGACTAGCAGTGAGGTCACGTGTCATCTGAAGAATCATCCTGGTATCTGGAATCTCAAGGCCCAGGCAAGTTGTGCCCTTGACCACTTTTTACCCAATAATGTTCTTTAATATCACTTATCCATGCATAGGCTAATTTTGATGGGACCCAATAGGTCACCCTAGATTTGTTTATCTCATTACCTTGTTTACCCCTGAATCACTTGGGTAGTTTGCTATTGCTTTATATGGTTTTGGGATAATCATTTATTACCTCTATGTTCCAATTCTTGTTGTTATTCTGTTTATGTTCATGTTGTTATCATTAATGTTAATTGGAACATAGAGCTTAACTTGAGAACCACGTGCCACCACAGGGGTGGAATGGGACGCCCTTGGCTGATTAATTAGGGAAGCTAGTGGAAGACTACCTTACCCGAAAGGGGCAAGGGCAGTAGGGGAGAGGTCAGTGTAGGGAGGCCCTCGGGAGGATTTTGCTGCGATGGCGGTCCTGCAAGGGATTCCTGCACTGGATCTTCCTATAAACTGTAGCGGGTTTTCGGAAGCTAGTGGAACTTTGTAAAGGCCTCGTAGTGTTGCCCTGCCGTGCTTCCTAGGTAGAGGTATATGGGATTCATGACCCCTTGGCAGATGGGTAACATGACTTGTGGGTAAAGGGTACAACCTCTGCAGAGTGTAAAACTGGTATACTAGCCGATCTCGCGGTCATGAGCAGCTCAGGACTCTCTGATGTTTAAATTATGGAACTTAAACTCAATTTGTCATATGCATTGCATCGCAGGTGAAGTTGTTACTTTTGTTCTATTACTTAATTGGGCTTGGTATTTACTTATACTTAGTAACTGCTAATAAAATTTTGACCAACTTTAAAAGCAATGCCCAGCTCTAACCATTTTCTTTGGTAAGCCTTACACTTCACGTGAGCTCCCACCTTTGGCGAGTTCATGCACATTATTCCCCACAACTTGTTGAGCGATGATCGTATGTGAGCTCACTCTTGCTGTCTCACATACACCACAGGTCAAGACCAGGTGCTGCAGGATGATGCTCATGGAGGTTGCTGTGTTGAGTTCGTGAGTGGTCTAGGCCGTCGTCTCCTAGTCAACTTTTGGGTTGCTGGACCGTTGTCTCCTTATAATGTAATTATTTATTTTGTATAGAACTCCTGTTATATATAAAGATGTGACATTCGATCCTGTGCCACTATACATCATATGTATGAGACTTGGTCCCAGCATACCTGGTGTTTATGTTAACCCCGGGTTTTGGACCCCTAAAATCCGGGTGTTACAATAACCTCGGCGCACCCTTTCGTCGAGGCGGGCCCGGCGGTCGCGATGAGGGTGCTCGTCGCCGAGGTGGCCCGGGGCCGCAGGTGCGGTGTTGCGCGTGCGCCCGGTGTAGACCGAGGCTTCCCGCATGAGTCGGGAAGTCGCGGCACGAGGTTCCGAGGGGTACCCCTGCCTTCGGGAGGCAGAGCTCTCGGCCCGCCGGGCCGCAGCGCCTTCCAGGAGATGCTTGAGCTCTCCCTGGATTCGCCGACCCTCGGTGGTTGATGACTCCGGCATCGCGCGGAGGAGCATCGCTGCGGCTGCCAGGTCCTGACCGGTTCCGCCGGATGCGGGTGGCGGTCTGCCCCTGGCATCGTTGGCGATGCGGTGCTGGAGACCCTAGGGCAGGTGACGTATTTCTCCGGCCGGGGGCTGGCCCGCCCATACCTGCCCGACGTCCCGGTGGATTGCCTCGAGCGCTCCTGCTCCCTCATCGAGCCCGGCCTGCGCCCCGCGGACTTGCTCGAGCTGTGGGTCGTGACCCCCCGCCGGAACGGGGACCACAGCTAGCTCCCGCGGGATGTCGGCGCGAGGCGCTGGCCTAGGGAGATCACCATCCTCCGGCATGCCGAGACAGCTGCCTCCGGAGGGATCCCCTAGCTCGACGTGGAAACATTCGCGGCTCGGGCCGCAGTCCTTGTCGTCAAGGCTGCGGTTGCCGTCGGAACAGTCGGAAAGGCAGTAGTTGCATGCGGTCATGAAGTCCCGCATGGCACTGGGGTTGCCAGATCCAGAGAAATCCCAGCAGATGCTGGGGTCGTCATCTTCCTCGGACCCAGAGGGTCCGTAGGTCGAGACGCCCGTCAATCGGTCCCAAGGCGACCGCACACGAAACCCGAAAGGGGTTGTACTTGCCTCAACGTGAGCGCCCGCCAGAGCGAGGTCACTAGGCGGGTTGAGGTCGAGTTGAAATGACAAAGGATGGGAATCAGCCGGTACCTTTTGGTCGACGAGGAGCGACGAAGTCACATCGGGGGCTGATCGCGCCGTCGTCCTGGGTACGAGTGCGACGTCCTGCAGGCCCTCCGTGAGCGCGCTGGCGTCGTCCACTTGCTCGGGGTTGGCGTGTCGCGGGGGACGGCGCTCGCCTTCGCCTCAAACGCGAGGGTGACGCCCGACGCGTCCTCCGTTGGGGCGCTGGGGATGTCGATTTGCTCGACAGCCGACTGAGCGCAGCCTCCCGCTTGGCCCTGGTTGCCCCGCCTCCTCCTCCGATGGCGAGGGAGAGAGTGGGGCGAGCTCGAAAGTTGTCCTTCCCCCACGCGGGAAAGACGTCGTCGATTCCGCCGCCGGCGGGCGGGCTGTCCGCCACCATTGTCGCTGTCGCGCGGCGGTGGAAGGAGTATCATGTCGTAGCTGCCGTCGAAAGACATGAACTCGAGGCTCCCGAAACGGAGCACCGTCCCGGGTTGAAGAGGTCGTTGGAGACTGCCCATCTGGAGCTTGACGGGAATCTGCTCGTCAACACGCAGCAGGCCCCTACCTGGCGCGCCAACTGTCGGCGTTTCGAGACCGGGGGGTCCCTAGGCCGACGAGTGAGTGTGCCGCGTGCCCCAGCCCAGATGGGTCGAGCGCGTGGGCGAGCGCGAAGGGGGGAAGAGCGAGGTGGCCGGAGCCGGGTCGTGAGGGAGGCGGAGATCCCGCGGCCTTCGTGTTCGTCCCGCGCCCAGGTCGGGTGCGCTTGCAGTAGGGGGTTACAAGCGTCCGCGCGGGTGAGGGGAGCGAGCGGCCCCAAGAGAGCGCCTGCCCCTGCCCTCGTTCCCGCGAGGCCAGCCTTCTCTAAGAAGGCCCTGGTCCTTCCTTTTATAGGCGTAAGGAGAGGATCCAGGTGTACAAATGGGGGTGTAGCAAGGTGCTACGTGTCTAGCGGGGGAGAGCTAGCGCCCTAAGTACATGCCAAGGTGGCAGCCGGAGAGATCTTGGCACCCAGCTGGTGTGGCGTCGTGGCTGTCGGAGAGGCAATGGAGCCTGGCGGGGGGACAGCTGTCGGAGTGGTTGGGCCCTTGCTGACGTCCCCCTGCTTCCGTAAGGGAGCTGAGAACCGCCGTCGTCATGGGTCCAGCGGGGCGCCATCATTGCCTATCTGGCGGAGCTAGCCAGATGGGACGTCGGTCCTATTTTCTGTGGCCCGAGTCAGCTCGGGGTAGGGTGATGATGGCGCTTCCTGTCGACGTGGCGAACTTGTGCCCTAGGTCGGGCGACGTGGAGGCTCCTCCGAAGCCGAGGTCGAGTCTGTCCTGCATGGCCGAGGCCGAGCCCGAGCTCCTGGGTCGGGCGAGGCGGAGGTCGTTCGGCAGAGGCCAGGGCGGAGTCCGAGCCCTGGGCGAAGCGGAGTTCGTCGTCTTCCGGGGCCTTAGCCCGAGTCCGAGCCCTGGGTCGGGCGGAGCGGAGTTCGCCGTCTTCCGGGGCCTTAGCCCGAGTCCGAGCCCTGGGTCGGGCGGAGCGGAGTTCGCCGTCTTCCGGGGCCTTAGCCCGAGTCCGAGCCCTGGGTCGGGCGGAGCGGAGTTCGCCGTCTTCCGGGGCCTTAGCCCGAGTCCGAGCCCTGGGTCGGGCGGAGCGGAGTTCGCCGTCTTCCGGGGCCTTAGCCCGAGTCCGAGCCCCTGGTCGGGCGGAGCGGAGTTCGCCGTCTTCTGGGGCCTTAGCCCGAGTCCGAGCCCTGGGTCGGGCGGAGCTTCCTATGGCGCTTTTGGCCAAGCCTGGCCGCCCGTCAGTCTCACTCTTTGTGTTAAATGCCCCAGTGACTTGGTCGGTCGGCGCGGTGATTTAGTCAGGGTTGCTTCTTAACGAAGGCAAGGCCTCGGGCGAGCCGGAGATGCGTCTGCCGTAAAAAAGGGGGCCTCGGGCGAGACGGAAACACCTCAGGGTCGGCTGCCCTTGCCCGAGGCTAGGCTCGGGCGTGGCGTGATCGAGTCGCTCGTATGGACTGATCCCTGACTTAATCAAACCCATCAGGCCTCTGCAGCTTTATGCTGATGGGGGTTACCAGCTGAGAATTAGGCGTCTTGAGGGTACCCCTAATTATGGTCCCCGACAATTACTTCACTTAAGGTTTGGTATTTACTTACACTTAGTAACTGCTAATAAAATTTTGACCAACTACTTAAAAGCAATGCTCAGCTTTAACCCCTACCATTGATTAGCCTTACAGATCACATGAACTCACACCTTTGTGAGTTTATGTCCACTGGTTCCCCACAACTTGTTGAGCTATGATCATGTGTGAGCTCACCCTTGCTGTCTCACACCCCCCCCCACAGGAGAAGAACAGGTGGTTCAGGAGGAGCCATAAGGCGAGGAGTATGATCTGATCTAGGTGGCGTTTCTCAGTTGACATTGGCGCCGACGATCCTTAGTTCGTTTTATACTTATTCTTTTATTTTGTAATAAGTCTTCCGCTATGTAATAAGTACTCTGATGTTTTATGACATTTATCTCTATACACTCTGTTTTTATATATGTTGTGTTCTTGGCGCATGTATGAGATGCACCTGGCTTTGTTCCATAAAGCTGGGTGTGACATTGACGAACCAAAAGCACTAGTGAAAACTTTAGAAATAATTGACCTCATGAGTTATTTTGTTCTCGAAGTAAGGATTTAGCTCGATGCAAGTCATCGGCTCTTACGATCAGATAATATAAATACTTGATATAACTTTAATGCACAGAGGTCGTTTTGGATTGCATCCTCTTCAGCCATGTCTGCCTGATCAACCTGTCAATAGACAAAAACTTGTGGTGCCCCCAGCCTAAATAAGCAAAAGGATTAGGCCAGTAATACGGAGTCATCGCCGTACCACCCCACACATGAGTACGACAACACATCGGCGATGGATAGAACGTGCAACACCACGCTATCCATGGAGGAGGATGACTAGGCGATCTTAGTTGTGCTACCTTTTGGACCATTTTAGTCAGCTTTTGCTTTCGCACAGATCGCCTTTTTGACTTCGTTGGTTTTATTGGCCAGTTGTGTGGAACGACCTTCTTCATATATTTGGCAAGCAACTGATCAAAAGTAGGGCCAACTCTACTGAGTCGTCTAAACGTCTTAGCAGTGTTTTGCTTCCTAACACTTGTTTTGGAACGTTGTGTTCCGATGATCTGAGGTTCCTGCTTCTGACCTTCTGCAGACCGTCCGGGCATCGTAGCCGGACTGTCCGCACCTGTCTCGGACTGTCCGACCTTAGTACCCGGACCGTCCGGCGTACGCAAGACAGGTGACCGTGATCGGGTGTCCGATCGTGCTTGCCCCCCGAGCGTCCATCCTACCCTTTGGATGGGGACATAAACTTAGCGTGATGATTAGAAAGAATTCATCGGTCGTACCAGACACTGAGAGCAAAGATGTCTATTGAACTATAGAGCTTGCTCCCATGGAAGAACATAATAATAGCCAACTCAATTATGCAAAAGTTTGAGTATTGGTTGTACTAAAAAATGAAGCATTTACTTGAAACTATTCGGCAATATTGATTATGTAGTTTGCAATTAAACAATACCAAATAGTGATAAGGAAATATTATAAGCATGTTCATCTCATGAATAAACATGACTGAAGCAAATTATAGCAAGAATCATTACTACCAACAACTGAAATTCTTCGGCTTTATGTAAGCAGCAGCATATCGCAACTATCCATATGCATAATAATTCGGTTGCACTCCTCCGTAATATAAAGACGCATATGGAGCAAAATGGTGCCATAAAGGATAACCAAACATACCTTGGGACGACGTATATGGCATACCTTGGGACGACGTATATGGCATAGCTAAAAAATATGGACGATGCAATGACCAATAGCTTTGTTGAGCTGGGGCAAACTGAAAGGGAATTAGGATTACACCTAGTCCCTAATTAATTTTGGTGGTTGAATTGCCCAACACAAATGTTTGGACTAACTAGTTTGCTCTAGTGTATAAGTTATACAGGTGCCAAAGGTTCACACTTAGCCAATAAAAAGACCAAGTATTGGGTTCAACAAAAGAGCAAAGGGACAACCGAAGGCACCTCTGGTCTGGCGCACCGGACTGTCCGGTGTGCCACCGGACATGTCCGGTGCTCCAGAAGACTCCAACTCCAAACTCGTCACCTTCGGGAAAATCTAGAGGCAACTCCGCTATAATTCACCGGACTGTCCGGTGTACACCGGACAGTGTCCGGTGCTCCAAGGAAGGGTGGCCTCTGGAACTCACCAGCCTCGGGAATTCATCTCAGCTGCTCCGCTATAATTCACCGGACTGTCCGGTGTACACCGGACTGTCCGGTGCTTCTGCGGGGCAACGGCTATTTCGGCGCCAACGGCTACCTGTGGCGCATTAAATGCGCGCCAGTGCGCGCGCAGAGGTCAGGCACGCCCATGCTGGCGCACCGGACACTCTACAGTACATGTCCGGTGCGCCACCGGACTCCGGGCTGACTCAGAAGTCAGAACTCCAACGGTCGGAACCCAACGGCTTTGGTGACGTGGCTATCGCACCGGACATGTCCGGTGTGCACCGGACTGTCCGGTGCGCCATTCGACAGACAACCTCACCAAACGTCTAGTTTGGTGGTTGGGGCTATAAATACCCCCAACCACCCCACATTCAAGTCATCCAAGTTTTTCACTTCCCAACTACTTACAAGAACTCTAGCATTCAATTCTAGACACACCAAAGAGATCAAATCCTCTCCAAACTCCGCACAACGCCCTAGTGATTAGTGAGAGAGATTTGCTTGTGTTCTTTCGAGTTCTTGCGCTTGGATTGCTTTCTTCTTTCTTGATTCCTTCTTGCGATCAAACTCACTTGTAATTGAGGCAAGAGACGCCAATCTTGTGGTGATCCTTGTGGGAACTTTGTGTTCCAAGCAATTGAGAAGAGAAAGCTCACTCGGTCCGAGGGACCGTTTGAGAGAGGGTAAGGGTTGAAAGAGACCCGGCCTTTGTGGCCTCCTCAATGGGGAGTAGGTTTGCGAGAACCGAACCTCGGTAAAACAAATCCACGTGTCTCACTCTTTATTCGCATGCGATTTATTTTGCACCATCTCTCGCGGACTCTATTATATTTCTAACACTAACTCGGCTTGTAGTTGTGATTATTTTTGAGAATTTCAGTTTCGCCCTATTCACCCCCCTCTAGGCGACTTTCAATTGGTATCAGAGCCCGGTGCTTCATTAGAGCCTAACCGCTCGAAGTGATGTCGGGAGATCATACCAAGAGGGAGATGGAGACCGGCGACAAGCCCACTACGAGCCACGGGAGCACTTCATCGGAAGAGTCCCGCACCAAGAGGAAGGAGAAGAAGAAGAATTCCTCCAAAAGGAAGGAGAAAAGATCTTCTTCTTCACACCACAAAGAAAAGAAGGAAAAATCCTCTTCCCACAAGTCGCATCGGAGTGGGGAAAAGAAAAAGAGGATGAGGAAGGTGGTCTACTACGAGACCGATTCTTCATCGACATCCACCTCCGGCTCCGATGCGCCATCCGTAACTTCTAAGCGCCAAGAGCGCAAGAAGTTTAGTAAGATCCCCTTACACTATCCTCGTACATCTAGACATACTCCATTACTTTCCGTTCCATTAGGCAAACCGCCAACCTTTGATGGCGAAGATTATGCTAGGTGGAGTGATTTAATGAAATTTCATCTAACCTCACTCCACAAAAGTATATAGAATGTTGTTGAGTTTGGAGCATAGGTACCATCCATAGGGGATGAAAACTATGATACGGACGAGGTGGCCCAAATCGAGCACTTCAACTCTCAAGCTACAACCATACTCCTCGCCTCTCTAAGTAAGGAGGAATACAACAAGGTGCAAGGGTTGAAGAATGCAAAGGAGATTTGGGACCTACTCAAGACCGCGCACGAGGGTGATGAACTCACCAAGATCACCAAGCGGTAAACGATCGAGGGGGAGCTCGGTCGTTTTCGTCTTCGCCAAGGGGAGGAGCCACAAGATATGTACAACCGGCTCAAAACCTTGGTGAACCAAGTGCGCAACCTCGGGAGTAAAAAGTGGGACGACCACGAGGTGGTTAAGGTTATTCTAAGATCTCTCATTTTCCTTAACCCCACTCAAGTTCAATTAATTCGTGGTAATCCTAGATACACACTAATGACTCCCGAGGAAGTAATCGGGAATTTTGTGAGCTTTGAATGTATGATTAAAGGTTCAAAGAAGATCAACGAGCTTGATGAACCCTCCACGTCCGAAGCACAACCGGTGGCATTTAAGGCGACGGAGGAGAAGAAGGAGGAGTCTACACGAGTAGACAACCAATTGACGCCTCCAAGCTCGACAATGAGGAGATGACTTTAATCATCAAAAGCTTTCGCCAAATCCTCAAGCAACGGAAGGGGAAGGACTACAAATCCCGTTCCAAGAAGGTTTGCTACAAGTGTGGTAAGCCCGGTCACTTTATTGCTAAATGTCCATTATCAAGTGACAGTGACAGGGATAACGACAAGAAGGGCAAGAGGAGAGAAAAGAAGAGGTACCACAAGAAGAGGGGTGGCGATGCCCACATGTGCCGCGAGTGGAACTCCGACGAGAGCTCCACTGACTCCTCCTCCGACGACGAGGACGCCGCCAACATCGCCGTCACCAAGGGACTTCTCTTCCCCAACGTCGGCCACAAGTGCCTCATGGCAAAAGACGGCAAAAGAAAGAAGGTTAAATCCAAATCCTCCACTAAATACGAAACCTCTAGTGATGAGGATGATGCTAGCAATGAGGAGGATAACTTGCGTATTCTTTTTGCCAATTTAAACATGCAACAAAAAGAAAATTTAAATAAATTGATTAGTGCTATTCATGAGAAGGATGATCTCTTGGACTCTCAAGAAGACTTCCTTATTAAGGAAAACAAAAAGCATGTTAAGGTCAAAAATGCTTATGCTCTACAAGTTGAAAAATGTGAAAAATTGTCTAGTGAGCTAAGCACTTGCCATGAGACTATTGACAACCTTAGAAATGAGAATGCTAAATTGTTAGCTAAGGTTGATTCACATGTTTATAATATTACAACTTCCCATCCTAGAGATGATAATGTAAATTTACTTGCTAGGATAGATGAGTTAAATGTTTCTCTTGCTAGCCTTAGGATTGAAAATGAAAAATTAATTGCTAAGGCTAAAGATTTTGATGTTTGCAATGTTACTATTTCTAACCTTAGAAGTGAGAATGATATATTACATGCTAAGGTTGTAGAATTAAAATCTTGCAAACCCTCTACATCTACTGTTGAGCATGTTTCTATTTGCACTAGATGTAGAGATGTTGATATTAATGCTATTCATGATCATATGATCCTAATTAAACAACAAAATGATCATATAGCAAAACTAGATGCTAAAATTGCCGAGCATAACTTAGAAAATGAAAAATTTAAATTTGCTAGGAGTATGCTCTTTAGTGGGAGACGCCCTGGCATCAAGGATGGCATTGGCTACCAAAGGGGAGACAATGTCAAACTTAGTGCCCCTCCTAAAAGATTGTCTAATTTTGTTAAGGGCAAGGCTCCCATGCCTCAGCATAACGAGGGTTACATTTTGTACTCTGCCGGTTATCCCGAGAGCAAAATTAGGAGAATTCATTCTAGGAAGTCTCACTTTGGCCCTAATCATACTTTTATGTATAAGGGTGAGACATCTAGCTCTAGGCAACCAACCCGTGCTAAGTTGCCTAGAAAGAAAACTCCTAGTGCATCAAATGATCATAGCATTTCATTTAAAACTTTTGATGCATCTTATGTTTTGACTAACAAATCCGGCAAGGTAGTTGCCAAGTTTGTTGGGGGCAAACACAAGGGCTCCAAGACTTGTGTTTGGGTACCCAAAGTTCTCGTTTCTAATGCCAAAGGACCCAAAACCGTTTGGGTACCTAAAGTCAAGAACTAAAATTGTTTTGTAGGTTTATGCATCCGGGGGCTCAAGTTGGATACTCGACAGCGGGTGCACAAACCACATGACAGGGGAAAAGAAGATGTTCTCCTCATATGAGAAAAACCAAGATCCCCAACGAGCTATCACATTCGGGGATGGAAATCAAGGTTTGGTCAAAGGATTGGGTAAAATTTCTATATCACCCAACCATACTATTTCCAATGTTTTTCTTGTAGATTCTTTAGATTACAATCTGCTTTCTGTATCTCAATTATGTCAAATGGGCTACAACTGTCTCTCTACTGATGTAGGTGTCACTGTCTTTAGAAGAAGTGATGATTCAATAACATTTAAGGGTGTGTTAGAGGGCCAGCTGTACTTGGTAGATTTTGATAGAGCTGAACTCGACACATGCTTAATTGCTAAGACTAACATGGGTTGGCTCTGGCATCGCCGACTAGCCCATGTTGGAATGAAGAATCTTCACAAGCTTCTAAAGGGAGAACACATTTTAGGACTAACAAATGTTTATTTTGACAAAGACAGGATTTGTAGCGCATGCCAAGCCGGGAAGCAAGTTGGCACTCATCATCCACACAAGAACATCATGACAAGTGATAGGCCACTGGAGCTCCTACACATGGATTTATTCGGCCCGATCGCTTACATAAGCATCGGCGTGAGTAAGTACTGTCTAGTTATTGTGGATGATTATTCTCGCTTCACTTGGGTATTCTTTTTGCAGGAAAAATCACAAACCCAAGAAACTTTAAAAGGATTCTTGAGACGGGCTCAAAATGAGTTCGGCTTGAGGATCAACAAAATCAGAAGCGATAACGGGACGGAGTTCAAGAACTCACAAATTGAAGGCTTCCTTGAGGAGGAGGGCATCAAGCATGAGTTCTCTTCTCCCTACACCCCACAACAAAATGGTGTAGTGGAGAGGAAGAATCGAACTCTATTGGACATGGCAAGAACCATGCTTGATGAGTACAAGACACCGGATCGGTTTTGGGCCGAGGCGGTTAACACCTCTTGCTACGCCATCAACCGGTTATATCTACACCGAATCCTCAAGAAGACATCCTATGAACTCCTAACCGGTAAAAAGCCAAATATTTCATATTTTAGAGTTTTTGGTAGCAAATGCTTTATTCTTGTTAAAAGAGGTAGAAAATCTAAATTTGCTCCTAAAACTGTAGAAGGCTTTTTACTAGGATATGACTCAAACACAAGGGCATATAGAGTCTTTAACAAGTCCTCAGGACTAGTTGAAGTTTCTTGTGATGTTGTGTTTGATGAGACTAACGGCTCTCAAGTAGAGCAAGTTGATCTTGATGAGATAGGTGAAGAACAGGCTCCGTGCATCGCGCTAAAGAACATGTCCATTGGGGATGTGTGCCCTCAGGAATCCAAAGAGCCTCCACATGCACAAGATCAACCATCCTCCTCCACACAAGCATCTCCACCAACCCAAAATGAGGACGAGGCTCAAGTTGATGAAGTAGAAGATCAAAGAGATGAGCCACCTCAAGATGACGGCAATAATCAAGGGGGAGATGCAAATGATCAAGACAAGGAGGATGAAGAACCAAGGCCGCCACACCCAAGAGTCCACCAAGCAATTCAGCGAGATCACCCCGTCGACACCATCCTCGGCGACATTCATAAGGGGGTAACCACTCGATCTCGTGTTGCACATTTTTGTGAACATTACTCTTTTGTTTCCTCTATTGAGCCACACAGGGTAGAGGAAGCACTTCAAGATTCGGATTGGGTGATGGCGATGCAAGAGGAGCTCAACAATTTCACTAGGAACGAGGTATGGCATTTAGTTCCACGTCCTAACCAAAATGTTGTAGGAACCAAGTGGGTCTTCCGCAACAAGCAAGACGAGCATGGTGTGGTGACTAGGAACAAAACTCGACTTGTGGCCAAGGGATACTCCCAAGTCGAAGGTTTGGATTTCGGTGAAACCTATGCACCCGTAGCTAGGCTTGAGTCAATTCGCATATTATTAGCCTATGCTACTTACCATGGCTTCAAGCTTTACCAAATGGACGTGAAGAGTGCCTTCCTCAACGGACCAATCAAGGAGGAGGTCTATGTTGAGCAACCTCCCGGCTTTGAAGATAGTGAGTACCCTAACCATGTCTATAGGCTCTCTAAGGCGCTTTACGGGCTCAAGCAAGCCCCAAGAGCATGGTATGAATGCCTTAGAGATTTCCTTATTGCTAATGGCTTCAAAGTCGGCAAGGCCGATCCTACTTTATTCACTAAAACTCTTGACAATGATTTATTCGTATGCCAAATTTATGTTGATGATATCATATTTGGGTCTACTAACGAATCTACATGTGAAGAATTTAGTAGGATCATGACACAAAAATTCAAGATGTCTATGATGGGGGAGTTGAAGTATTTTCTAGGATTTCAAGTCAAGCAACTCCAAGAGGGCACCTTCATTTGCCAAACAAAGTACACTCAAGACATTCTAACCAAGTTTAGAATGAAGGATGCCAAGCCCATCAAGACACCCATGGGAACAAATGGGCATCTCGACCTCGACACGGGAGGTATATTGAAAGGGAATTAGAGTCTTCGGCGAAGACAAAGGCTTCCACTCCGTAACTAATCCTTCGCCATCACTCCGAGCATCTCTCCGGCTTTGGTATAATCTTCACTCATTTATTTATGACCAAAGGGGGAGAAAGTACTAAGGGGCTTATATCTCACTCTAAGTATCCGTTTTTGGCGATTCATGCCAAAGGGGGAGAAAGTATGAGCCCAAAGCAAAAGGATCGCACCACCACCCTAATTTCAAATTTAATGGCTTTCAATTGGAACATTTCAAATTAGTATCTCTTTGTGTTCTAAAGGGGGAGCAAGTAGTATTTTCAAAATTGATATCTTAAAACCCTCTTGAACACTAAGAGGAGAATTTATTTGAGGGGGAGTTTTGTTTCTAGTCAAAGGAAAAAGCATTTGAAACAAGGGGAGAAAATTTCAAACTTGAAAATGCTTTGCAAAAATCTTATTCATCTACCTTTGACTATGTTGCAAAAGGACTTTGAAAAGGATTTACAAAAAGAATTTGCAAAAACAAAACATGTGGTGCAAGCGCGGTCCAAAATGTTAAAAATAAAGAAACAATCCATGCACATCTAGTAAGTAACATTTATTGGCTCAATTCCAAGCAACCTTTGCACTTACATTATGCAAACTAGTTCATTCATGCACTTTTATATTTGCTTTGGTTTGTGTTGGCATCAATCACCAAAAAGGGGGATATTGAAAGGGAATTAGGCTTACACCTAGTCCCTAATTAATTTTGGTGGTTGAATTGCCCAACACCAATGTTTGGACTAACTAGTTTGCTCTAGTGTATAAGTTATACAGGTGCCAAAGGTTCACACTTAGCCAATAAAAAGACCAAGTATTGGGTTCAACAAAAGAGCAAAGGGACAACCGAAGGCACCTCTGGTCTGGCGCACCGGACTGTCCGGTGTGCCACCGGACATGTCCGGTGCTCCAGAAGACTCCAACTCCAAACTCGTCACCTTCGGGAAAATCTAGAGGCAACTCCGCTATAATTCACCGGACTGTCCGGTGTACACCGGACAGTGTCCGGTGCTCCAAGGAAGGGTGGCCTCTGGAACTCACCAGCCTCGGGAATTCATCTCAGCTGCTCTCCTATAATTCACCGGACTGTCCGGTGTACACCGGACTGTCCAGTGCTTCTGCGGGGCAACGGCTATTTCAGCACCAACGGCTACCTGCGACGCATTAAATGCGCGCCAGCGCGCGGCCTGCGCGCGCAGAGGTCAGGCACGCCCATGCTGGCGCACCGGACACTCTACAGTACATGTCCGGTGCGCCACCGGACTCCGGGCGGGCCCAGAAGTCAGAACTCCAACAGTCGGAACCCAACGGCTTTGGTGACGTGGCTGTCGCACCGGACTGTCCGGTGCGCCATTCGACAGACAACCTCACCAAACGGCTAGTTTGGTGGTTGGGGCTATAAATACCCCCAACCACCCCACATTCAAGTCATCCAAGTTTTTCACTTCCCAACTACTTACAAGAACTCTAGCATTCAATTCTAGACACACCAAAGAGATCAAATCCTCTCCAAACTCCGCACAACGCCCTAGTGATTAGTGAGAGAGATTTGCTTGTGTTCTTTCGAGTTCTTGCGCTTGGATTGCTTTCTTCATTCTTGATTCCTTCTTGTGATCAAACTCACTTGTAATTGAGGCAAGAGACGCCAATCTTGTGGTGATCCTTGTGGGAACTTTGTGTTCCAAGCAATTGAGAAGAGAAAGCTCACTCGGTCCGAGGGACCGTTTGAGAGAGGGTAAGGGTTGAAAGAGACCCAACCTTTGTGGCCTCCTCAACGGGGAGTAGGTTTGCGAGAACCGAACCTCGGTAAAACAAATCCACGTGTCTCACTCTTTATTCGCTTGCGATTTGTTTTGCACCATCTCTCGCGGACTCTATTATATTTCTAACACTAACTCGACTTGTAGTTGTGATTATTTTTGAGAATTTCAGTTTCGCCCTATTCACCCCCCCTCTAGGCGACTTTCACAAACCTTTCACCCAAACGTCTTGTACTTGCTTTCTTTCTTTTGTCTGCATTTGCTCCACTTCTTCCAAAAGCATCATCCTTACCTTGATCTTGAGAACTCCCATTAGAGGCCCGTGTCATGCCTCTCGTCTCCAGCTCTTGTGCACTGAGTTTTTTCTAGCCTCTTGTGCCAGATTGATAATCTGAGTGGGCTTCTCGGTTGTTTGGGCACATTGGGCTTCTTAAGTTTAAATTTAGTATCTGGATTATCTCTAGCTGATTTCTCTATTATTTGGGTACTGCTAGCCAAAGTATCTAACACTTCCTACGGCTCTGTAATGCATGAATTTAGATATGAACTTTTGACTTTTCTATTATCCTTCTTCACTACATAAACTGCTTGTCCATTCGATCCTTATTTTGAGCTCTAGACCGATTCTTATAAATAAAACGATCTTTGTCCTATGATTGTTCCTCAAAATCAGAATTGAAATGAGATAAATATTCTATGTTATATGGTCTAAAATATGAAGAAGAATAAGCATTTGAATCATACCAGCCCCAAGATGGATAAGGATGAAAGTACGAAGGAGCTGAACCATATTGCATTGGTATTGGCGGCCCAAAAGGAGGATATGTTGCTGATGCATGAAACTCTTCTTCTCCCCAATCCTGATTTCTAGATTTACGCTTAGAAGGTGATTTTGATGGCTTCAAAGGTGCTCTAGATGGCTTAGCAATGCCAGTTTGATCAACATCCTTTGCCTTAATTTGCTCATGATATTTAGCCAGAAGTTGCTCAAAAGTAACCTTCGGCCTTTTACCCTTTTGTTTATCACGACCTTCACCTCCAAAACATTTATATTTGGGCATACCTGGTGCACCATGCTCCATGGCGCATCCGGTCTTATTAGCCTTTCTTTTGTCTAGAGCCTTCTGAGTAACCACCCCATGTGTTAGATTTGGCGCACGAGGGTCACCAATGATAATAATTTTTCCTTTGCCTTTATCGGTCGAATATTGCCGAACCAAGACTTTCTTGTCCACTGGTCCTAATGTGTCGATAGGTACAGTTTGTCTGTCAATCTTCATTTTTTGAAATCTCAATCGGCCTTCATCTATAGCCGATTGTATTTGTCAACGGAAGATATTATAATCATTGGTGTTATGAAGAAAGGAACCATGCCATTTACAATATACACACTTTTTCAATTCCTCTATCAGAGGAATTGTGTGCGACAATTTAATGTTGCATTCTTAAATAGTTCATCAAATATTTTATCACACTTAGAAACATTAAATGTGAACTTAGCTTTTCCTTTTTGTGCCGAATGCAGGGAGAGCGTGCAGCAGATTTGGCCTTAGCAGGCCAAACAAGCTCAGCGACCTGTATTTTTTCCGGCTTTGCAGGGGCCGAAAGGCATTCGGCCTCATGCACGGGTGATGGCATGCTGCGACTATGGTGCGCTGCAGGTGTGTGGGGCATGAAGATTGTGTCTGACGCGAAGTGTCCTGGTCCATGTAGGTACACTCGGACAGTCCGATCTTGGTGATCGGAAGGTACGTAGAGGGACCAGATGGTCTGGTATTATATCTGGACCATCCGGTTGTGCAGGGCTTTGCCTGCGAGGCTTGTGACAGGCTCGGTGTGACTCCGGACTGTCCGACGTAAGGTGTCGGACGGTCCGTTAGAGGGCCGAACATTCCATGCTCGTGTGCGGACTGTCCGGCCGTGCCTAGAGCCGATCTACCATGCAGTGAGGCTCGTGACATCATTTTCTCTGGATATGAGTTCATCGACATACCATAATATGATTGGGACTGAGAATCCCCATTTGTCGCCGATGTTTTTGACGTAGTTATTTTAGTGTCCAATTTATGTGACAAAAAATCAGGTGTATGAGTATTTTCTAATACATGCGTCATATTCTCTATATCCTCCATTATAATTTTAATCCGATTATCAAAATAAATTTTAACAGATTGAATATCAGCTAATGGTGTGGTGTTACTTATAATGGGGAGCTGATGCAGCAAGGCTGACAGTGAATCGTACTTTACTTCCCTCTTCTTGACGACCTTCTGGTGGTGATCTACCGAAGTGCGAGGGGTACCACTTTTTTGCCATCTTGCTTATATGAGTCTGTTGCCATTGGAATTCCTCATCCAGCCTTTTTATGTGGTCTTCTAATTTCTTATCCTCATCGACCGACGAGTTAGTTAGCCTTCTGTTAATGTTTAGGACAATATTGTTGTGATCTTTGGGATTGGCCATTGCGACCGATCTGATAGGTCTGATTTAATAGATCTAATCTAATGGATCAGATTTGATATATCCGGTTTTTCGTCCCCAGCGGAGTCGCCAAAAAATGTGTTGGTGCCTTTTTGGTCGCCGAACACTATAATGAACCGCCTGGCGGTACTTGACACCTTTAGATGATGTATGGTCAAATAAAGTGGTTATCCTAAATGTAGGGCAACACCTCTATGATGATCACAACCTATTTAGGACCAAACAGCAATGAACCCTAGGGCCTTCTCGTGATGAGCAATACCTTGGGTTCGGCTCCACGAGGTGAACAGTGGCGACAGTCTGCGATGGGTCGCCGGGTCGCATGACAGTGCTTGCTGCGGGGCGTTGATGTTCTATGGCTTTGGGCCGGACGGTCTGCAACCTGGCGGCAGAAGCGGCGCCTTCCCTGCGCGCAGTCCGGACGGTCTAAGCTCTAGGTTGGACGGTCCGCGATGGCGTAGGGTCGTCTTCTTCTCCTCGTAGGATCTAGATCTCGTCCCCTAGGGGGAGAGACCTTAGGGTGCTCTTGGTCAGCAGGTCACCCGGGGCGTCTTCAGATGACGTAGAGTCGCCTAGGAATTAAGAGGCAGTCGAGATATAGTATTTTGAATGAACAACTAGATCTTGCCCCCGGGAGGGGTAAGATCCTAGGGTCGTCTTGGGGTCGGCAAGCCACCTAAGACGGATACAGATGACGTAGAGTCGAATAGGGGTGGAGGTGGATATGTGGAAAGCTACAACTAGAACTACGCTACATCTACTCCTAGGGCAGGAAAAGTAAATAAAATAATTAGTTCGATTGGAATGTGTTCGGGAGTTCTCAATCGGTCGTACCCCTTTATATTTATAGGGGAGGAGTTCTGGACCTGTTCCTAGGAGATAGCCAACAACTCCCACGTGATTAGATGGATAACCATGCACAAGATAAGGATAATCACCCAAGTTAATCTAACCGCGGGGCACGTGGACTGTCTGGGCCCAAGGGCCGGACCGTCCGCCACTTTTGATGCTCAACAGAAACATACCTCATCCCCAAATATGTTTATTGTGCGATTAGGTGGTGGAAATAATTGACCATCTGTTTATCAGATGTGTTGTCAGAAGGCACTTCCGGTTTATCCTTCTCCAGTGATGGGGGCTGGTGGCCTTCTCTCCACAGCTTGATGAAGAGAAGGGGATTTAACAATATCATCATCTTGGAGGCTTGGTGTTTATGGCTTCATCGTAATAAGGCAGTTTTTGATGGTGTCAGACCTTCCATTCATGGAATAAAATCAGTTTTTTTGGATGAGTTTGAGTGCTAGAGGCTTGACCGTGCTAGACATCTTGAGGCTTTGGGTCCTAGTGCTGCAATTTTTATATCAAGGGTTCTTTTGGGTGATTAGTGAAGAGCAGTTGTGTGTGTGATCTGCTGGCACTTTTTGCTGTTGTTCTTCTTTTGCGTACTACTGTTTTCATGTGCAAAAGGAGGCTGCAGTTCTGTGCGTAGCAGGAATTGGTGGTCTTGTGTTTTGCCTATTTTGGGATTGTACTTTGGTCCATTTTGGACTGTTTTCTTCTCTTAATTTAATGATGCACAGCTCTCCTACGCGTTCACGAAAAAAATCACCTGAAGTCTCCTTTCTAAAATGGTGGCGACAAGACACTCTCGCCATTCTAGAGGCTTGAACTATGTGGAAACACAAAAATGAGTGTGTCTTCGATGGAGTTTTCCCTGCCTTTCTATGGAAAGACATTGAGTAGGGCTGGTGATGAAATCCAAAACCGGGACGTAGCAGGAGCCAAGGGCATTTCTTCACTTGCCGGGTGGAACGGTCGAGTAGAATAATGCTTGTTTGTGTGGGTTGCTGGTCTAATGTCCGCCAGCTTGTGTGGGTGTTTGTTTTGCATGTTGTGTGTGTGCGCGCGATGTTTTGTGTGTGTGTTTTTGTTTCCTTGTTCTATCCTTCTATTAATGAAATGATGCGCAACTCTCCTGTATTTTCGAGATTTTTTTAAAACGCCCTTAGGTAAGTAGGGGTCCAAAATAAATGTCGATCCCCTACTTACCGAAGTCGCCCATGTCCTAGCCCGATCGAGGTGCCCCCCGTGCCCGCTCGCATCCCCCAGCCGACCGAGCGAACCGCCTTCCATACGCACGATCGTGAGTCGATCCGTCTTCCACACAAGACCCGAGCCGAGCCGAGCTGATCCAATTAGTTACCATGAGCCGATCCACCTCCTCTTCGAATGACTTAACACGCTTGAAATGACTTAATATTTTCGTTGCGCTTAATGACTTACTGTTGTTTGAACAATTGAATGATTTAATGTTGCGTACAATGATTGAACTAAAAACAAGAAATGTCTGCGAAAACATGAAAATGACTGAAATGCTGAAAAAAAATCAGAAATGCCTGAGAAAACACGAAGAATGTCTGAAAAACAAAAAATATTTTAATATTTCCTTGAAAAACAAGAATGACTTAATGTTTTACTAGGCGAAGGGAGCCAAGCCGCGTGTGGCATGAAAGAGAGCAGCGTAGGAAAAGGAGTCGCGTGTGGCGTAAAGAGAGCTGAGCCACACAGTCGGGCGGGTGGGTAGACGCGTGATGGTGGTCCAGGTGATGGAATGTTGGATCCATCACCCTAGCTGATGAATATGAATATATATAATATTAAAAAAGAATAGGTCAACTTTGACATAATGAGAAGTAACGACCGACACAAAATCAAATAGGTCTTTTGTATATAAAAAATAACTCAAATAAGACTCAAACATACAAGAAACATTTATGGCTGGTTTGATGGTAGAAACAGCGGCGGAGACAGGTCTATGGCCAGTGGGCCAAATAGCCTCTAAAGATCTATATACCAGCCAATATGATTAACTGTGACTGCTGTCAAAAGAGCTAGCTTTTAGTGTCTAAAAATCTATATATCATTTTTAATGATATATTGACATCTTGGCTTCGCCACTGGTAAGTGACAAAGGGATCCATAGCCAGAAACCGGAGGACGCCCCCGAGCCCCGAAAACCGAACTGAAGCGTCCAGTCTCCAAGGGCGCGAAGCCGCGCGCGTGCCTGCCTGGCGCTGGCGGACACCCTCTCGTTCACCACTTCCCATTCCACTCCAACCTCCTCCTCGGGAGAGATCCGCTCCCTGCCTCCCCTGCGGCCTCCTCTTTCTCAGCGCAAACTCGCCGTGGCAGAGTAATCTCGCGCCGGCCCCTTGCTCATATCGGGGGGAAAGAAAGGTGAGCCCATCGCGCGCCCCTCCTCCTCCTCCTCCTCCTCCTTTGGTTGCGCTATCAGGTAAAGAGAAGAAAAATGTTTGCCTGATGCCGTGATGCGGACTCAGTGATGGGGGTGGGATGGGGGTTCTAGGGTTTGATTGCGGTTATTTACGGGTGCCCCATCGATTCGATTGAGATCCGTCCTCTAATTTCGATCTTGATTTTGCAGGTTCTTGGGATGCCCGGGGCCGGTGTGGAGCCGCCGGCGCCGCCAGTCGAGGCCGCGACGGGGCTACCGCCGCGCAGGTTGACACCTTCGAGGGTCTCCGCCAAGCGGTCCTGGCCGCCCGGGTGCGGTCGGTTCCCTGCGCCTCTGCCCGCGCCGGCCTCTCCGGCCGCGGCAGGTCCTGAGGTGAAGGGCGTTGATGGCGCCTTCACCATCGTCGGCGGCAGGGCCGACGAGGAGGCCGCCCCCGCCGCCATTTCGCCTTCGGTTCAGAACGGATGCCCGGATAAGGTGGTGGAGGCTGTCGCCGCCGCCACAGTTTCGCCTCTGCCTCAGAACGGCGCCCCGCCTCGGCCGCAGGGGTCGGATAAGGTGGAGGAGGCCGCCGCCACAGTTTCGCCTCTGCCTCAGAACGGCGCCCCGCCTCGGCAGCAGGTTTCGGATAAGGTGGAGGAGGCCGTCGCCGCGGCCACAGTTTCGCCTCTGCCTCAGAACGGCGCCCCGCCTCGGCAGCAGGGGTCGGATAAGGTGGAGGAGGCCGTCGCCGCGGCCACAGTTTCGCCTCTGCCTCAGAATGGCGCCCCGCCTCGGCAGCAGGGGTCGGATAAGGTGGAAGAGGTGGCTGATCCTGCCGCCGTTTCACCTGTGGCTCAGAGTTGCGGCCTGCCTCACCAAGAGGATGATAAGGTGGACGATCTCTCAGCTGTTTTGCCTGCAGCGCGCAGCAGCGCCCTCCCACATGCCCTGCCTCAGTCAGGGCCGGAGAGGGCTAGGCAGGATGGAGACGGTGGGGAGAACGGAGAGGTGCAATTGGTGGGCGGTGCAGTCAAGCTGTCATCGGATGATGGTCAGCAAGGGGACAGGGTGGTGCAGGTGGCAGGGCCAACGTTAGAAGTACTGGGGAGCTGTACCACTGTTGGTGCTAGTTCTATGCAGAACGGTGGCGAGGGGGATGGCTTGTTGGTGGCAGCAGAGAAGGGATGTGGTGGCAGCAGCGATATGGGGCAGGAGGTTGCTGCTAATGATTTCACAGAGATTGAAAACAAAACAGGCACTGGTGAGTTACAGGGAAAGGAAAATGGAATTGCAGGAAGCAGAACAAAACGGTGGTGGTCGTCGGAATCGTCTCTGAATCCGCTGCCTAAGAGGAGGGCAGTCTCAGCCGTACGCAAATTTCCACCTGGCTGTGGGAGGACTATTGTTACCACCGCAGACAGTGGTGTTTTGGAGGTCTCACCTATACGCTCATTTGCTCCTAGTTTTGGGATGTCTGCTGTTAATACCACAGGCAGTGGAGATAGGGAGCGGTTGCCTTCACAAGCCACCCCTGTCAACAATGGTGATGCCTTGGTGGCAATTCCGGTTTTTGTTTTAGGAGAATCGGCTTTTCCAACTTCAGCAATAGAGGCATCCAATAAGAAAGTGGAAAGAAAGAAAATAGTGGATGAAGGACATAGCAAGGCTCGCAATAGGGTCCAAGTTCGAGATGATTTTGCCGGTACCAAACAAGACGGTGACCAGCGAAATGTTGTTTCAAAAGCTACACAGAGGAATGTTTCTGATGAGAAGATGAATGGGAAATTCTCGGCACATAAAGGGGAGCAGGTAGCACAAGAAGTGGTGGATGATAAGATGAAAAATGAACTTGAAAGTAGCTTGCAAAGAAGTAATCTTAGGACACCTTTGAGCAATCCCATTGATGCAAAGGTAAAGAGGTTGGATAGTGGCAAGATGAATGCTGGATTGCTTGGTAATGCAAGGTCCTCTGCAGGTGGGAAGATGCAAAGTAAGACTCTGAGTGCTAAAAAGGAAGTGTCCTCAAACATGAACACAAAGCAAAGTAAGTTTGCTTATAAGTTGAAGAGTGATGACACAAGCAAGGGAAATTTGCATTTGTACGCTAGGGAGTCCAAGCTTGGAACACATGTTGCAATCGATCAAATCGAAGAGCCTAACCAAATAATTGTACAAGCATTGATGGCTCCTGATAATTGCCCTTGGACACGAGGAAGAAAGTCATTTGCTAGTGCTTCCAAGTCTCTTGTTCCTAGGAACAAGCTTAAGGGAAAGGATGGTAGTGCTTCCAAGTCTCTTGTTCGTATGAACAAGATAAAGGAAAAGGACGCCACTCGAAAAGATATACTAGCAAGAAAAGTGACCTCTAGTGAATCGATCAATGATGAGACAATGGATGATAATGAGACACGAGGAAGAGAACCTATTGATAGTACTTCCAAGTCGCTTGTTCCTGTGAACAAGCTAGATGCTACTCCAAATGATATACCAGTAGGGAAAGTGGTATCTTGTGACTCGAGCAATGATGAGGCAATGGATGACAATGATGGCATTATCTTGGAAGATGATGACAACTCTAGGGCGCTAGTTGTGTATGGACAAAAACAAGAAATGTGTCTCACGGTTCTTCCGGTTGTTCCTTCCGGGTCACACCACAAGCAATCTTGGGACCATGATATAGATGCTCGAAGCAAAGTTAGGAAGTTGCTCCAGTTATTCCAGGCGACATACCGAAAGCTTACACAAGTTGAGGAACAAGGTAAACGCAAAGTTGGAAGGATTGACATTGAAGCAGCTAAGGCACTAAAGAACGACCCTATTTATAAAAAGCTTGGGGCTGTTGTGGGAAATTTTCCCGGTGTCGAAGTTGGTGATGAATTTCATTTTAGAGTTGAGCTGTCCATAATTGGTCTCCATGGCCCACTTCAAGCAGGTATTGCCACTTCTAAGGTGAATGGTATCAATGTTGCTATAAGTATCGTTGCCTCTGGTGGCTATCCTGATGAATTATCAAGCTCAGATGAACTAATATACACTGGTTCCGGAGGGAAGGCTGGTGGGAATAAAGAAGGAGATGATCAAAAGCTTGAGCGGGGTAATCTTGCCTTGAAGAATTGCATTGAAACCAAGACCCCGGTTCGTGTGATTCATGGGTTCAAAGGCCAAAATAGAAGTGAAATTGGTCATTCTAAAGGCAAGCAAACTTCAATATTTATATATGATGGATTGTACGAAGTGTTGGAATGTTGGCAAGAAGGCCCAAAAGGCGAGAGGGTCTTCAAGTACAAGTTACAGAGGATCGCAGGGCAACCTGAATTAGCCCTACATGCAGTTAAGGCAACGAGGAAGTCCAAAGTTCGTGAAGGTCTTTGTTTGCCTGATATATCTCAAGGAAGGGAGCGGATACCCATATGTGTCATCAACACAATTGATGACATGAAGCCAGCACCATTTAAATACATCACCGAAGTCATATATCCAGCTTGGTATGAAAAAGAACTACCAAAAGGTTGCAACTGTACAAATGGCTGCTCGGACTCTATTACGTGTGCTTGTGCAGTGAAAAATGGAGGGGAGATCATGTTCAATTTCAACGGTGCGATCGTCGAGGCCAGGCCTCTCATATATGAGTGTGGTCCATCATGCAGGTATGGCTGTGCAAAGACTTAAACAATCCAAGTAACTGCTGACCTGAAAATATTCGTTTGTTATCTAGTTTTTTTTTTAGTTCCTGTATTCAAATTTTGAACCATGAGAAATATTCTATTCGATGGAACTTCTATGTGATGTTACATTAAGGCTTATGGTTGGTTTTAGGTCCAGATGATAGCGACACATTATGAAACATTAAGAACAACAGCAGGTGTCTGGCGTATGAAAAATGGTTTCACAGAGTTTACCTGTTCTCCTGAAAGTTATAGAGATCTTTGTGAACAAGCAAACATATTGATGCACACCAGACAGTTATCTTAAAACCAAGATAGTAATCTAGCTTTAAATACAAGTAGGCTAACCAATTTTTAACCACTACTTGCAGGTGCCCGCCAACATGCCACAACAGGGTGAGTCAGCATGGTGTCAAAATTCCACTAGAAATATTCAAGACAGGCAAGACAGGTTGGGGTGTAAGATCCCTCAGTTCTATATCATCAGGCAGTTTCATATGTGAGTATACCGGTGAGCTATTGGAAGATGAAGAAGCTGAAAAGAGAGAGAATGATGAGTATCTATTTGATATTGGCCATAACTACCATGATAAAGAACTTTGGGAGGGGCTGAAGTCAGTGGTTGGTCTAGGATCTGCTACCTCGTCTTCTGAGACCATGGAAGGCTTCACAATAGATGCATCTGAGTGTGGCAATGTGGGAAGATTTATCAACCATAGTTGTTCACCAAACCTCTATGCCCAAAATGTTCTCTGGGACCATGATGATGTGAGGATGCCACATGTTATGTTTTTTGCTGTTGAGAATATCCCGCCACTACAGGAGCTGACCTATCACTATAACTATAAGATAGGGGAGGTCTACATAAATGGCGAGGAGAAGGTTAAACATTGCTACTGTGGCGCCTCGGATTGCTGTGGAAGGCTCTACTGAAACATTATTGACTGCTGTTAGCTCTATGTTTTGAACACCTCTGTCTTGTCTCTGTGGTACCTTTCTATTCTCAGTTCGCCTTGTCTTGTCGGCGTTCTGATGTTTACAGCAAGCTGCATTTGATCTTGCTGTTTTCATTTAGAAAAAAACATTCTGCTCTGCTCTACTGTGTTTTGAATTGTGAATGAATTTTGAATGGAACCCCGTTGTACCATGTGTTCATGGACGATGATTGTGTCAGCATGCTGGGGCGTTAATTTTTTTTCCACAGAGCTGACTGGTAGCATTGTAAATTGGACAATGTTATTATATAATTAAAATTTTAAAATCTGGTTTAATCTTAAAAATATGAAAAATATTGAGCTCCATTGGCCCTTACCTTATGAGATTTGGAGATCTTTGGGTTCCTGACGAGTGTAAATTCTTTGTAACCGGCTGATCGACTAGCAAGAAGGCGGCTCCCTCATTCAGAGGGAGGGTCCAACCGAGGAATCTATAAATTGTAGTGTAAATTCTTTATTAGTGTGTTTGGTTTATGGAATGATACAAGGTCTCGTTTGAAAGCAACCTAATTTTTAAGAAACCGATTTTTATCTTTTTAGCCAGGAGAAGCCCGCTTCTTGGTGATTCTAATTTCTATAAACTGAGATATAAAATCGTATATTTGAAACCACCTCAATTTCTATAAACCAGTTTCTTAAAAACTAGATGCTTCAAAACGGACCCTAAGTTGATACGAGGAATGAGTTTATTCCATCAAATTTATAGAATAAACTTATGATACACCACTTCATCTAGAATGAAATGATTTTTTAAACCAAACACCCCATGTGTTCGACCGATCAACTAACCATATGATTGGATCGACCGGCAAGAAGAGGGCTCCCTCATCTAGCGAGAGGGTTCTAATTTAGAAATCTATAAACATAAGGGCATATTTGAGAGCAAAGGGAATTGGATGAGGAACTAAAATCCTCTTGCTATTCAAAATTGAATATCAAAGGATTTTAGTCTCTTCAATCCCCTCAATTCTCCTTACTCCGAAACATACAAGTGTAAATTATTCATGTGTCCGACTGATCGACCGGCAAGAAGAGGGCTCAGCATAGGTGCCTAGTTGAAGAATCTACAATTTCTTGGGTCTTCATAGGAGTTTTTTTGTTTAGATTATTTCAAAGAGTAGGTCTACGGATCTTTACAGATTTAAGCAGAAGTTGTGTCAAACAGAACGCTTTTGCAGCAGCTTATCAGTTCAACTGCTTCTTAGAATGAACTAAAAGCAACCAACAAGTAAAAGATGTTTTTCATCAGCTTCGCAGATAAGCTGCTTTTCCAACAAGCAGCGGCAGTCCTAAAAAGGGACATATTGGAGAATAGTTCTTTTCTCTGGGCTAGTTCCCATGGTTTCTGTTGGGGTCTGCTCCTCCACCGAAGGTACTCAAGACGAAGCTATCGTTCGTAAAGTGATGTTGAGAATCTTCTTCTCCGCCGAAGGTCCTCAAGACGAAGACATTGTCTGAAAGCGATAACGACGAATGCCGAAGGTACAATCGAAGGACGACAACTTCAGCTTAAGGTAACGATGAAGATCAAGCATGATAACGAGCTGAAGAGGAAAACACTAGTTAATCTCTGATGATCTATGTTACAATTATGAGTACATGTTAAGGTCATGAATGTATTTTTACTCGGGCTGTGTCCCGTGCCTATAAATAGGTGAACATTATCCTCGTACTGTTCACGCTGGATTGTAATTGCTCTCGCGTCTTCACCTTCAATCAAACCGAAGGTATCAATGTAATATAAATTCTATTAGTGTTCATGTATTTGTGCATTATGAAATAAACATATGAAGGGATAAATAAATAAATAACATCTATTGTCTCCATGGAATCATATTCTCATAAGTGATGAAGGTGTGACCTTCATGATCTTCGTCTGAAGATCATTATATCCGAAAAAGATAATGCTTCGAAGGACGAAGGTCCTTAATTTTTAATAATTGTGTTGTCTTGTTCTTGATTCACAACATTTGAAAACAAGTGACCAACAGTTTCTATCATCGTCGTGCTCTTCCATATTGAAATGATAAAAAACTAAAATTATATACAAATGCAAATGAGTATTGAAAATATGGTTGTTAGTTTTAAACTCACCTTCATATTTGTCTAGCTAACAGAACACACTCTTATGTTTCATACTAAATACTTATAAATAGATACACCACAATAGAATTGTTTTTTATGCTATGCCTCCTGTTTGGATAGAGCTTTACTGCTCGCTACTCCTATCGAGGAAATTTAGTTGTGGGGTCTATTAGCGCTAAATAAAATAGATACTTTTCGGTTATTAGCGACCACAAAAAATAAGTTTTTCTCGCTGAAAGTGGCCTAGTTTCATTGAATTTTAGTGTTATTTTTGGTAGCAACATCACATTGGAAATTGGACGCCAAAAGTAAGTCTTATTTTCGACAGACAGATGATAGTCATAAAAAATAACCTTAAAATTGATTTTTTGTGGTTGTCTCTGACCGCCAAAAATAGTCAGGTTTATTTTTGGTGGCCAGTGGTAGTCACAAAAAATAACCAATTTTAGGGATCTGGAATTTTCCTACACACCCATATACAAATCACATGCATATCCATATAAATTACATACACATTTCATCAATTTACATTCAACATAACTCAATTATATCATTCAACAACAATATACCATCAAATCAATATGCATATTTTATCCATTCAACATCAATATCCGCATTTCATCCATTCAACAATATTGTACCATTACATTCAACAACATTAAGATATTATTTCATAAAGTACGAAACAAGCAAATAACTTAAGTTTTGTCTAGCAAAAAATTATGACCACATAGGACCATTGGAGTTGTCATCGTTGGAAGCGAATATGTTATTAATAAAGTCAGTAGCCCAATTATCCTATAATAAAAAACAAAGTCCATCATTAGAGAACAAATTAGAAGTTACATCATTATAAGTAACAAAATGAATGTAGTTATTAAGATGAAACAAACTAATTTTGTCTCTAAATGGTGATGCCACTGTTGGAGGGGTTTAGTATATATTTGTCATACTTCCTCAAGAACTCTAGAATATACAAGTTCAAATAGATTAAATATGTACGTTTGAGTATGTTCAACTACAACAAAACAAATATAGTTTCAATAACCAAATTTGTACAACTGAAGCAATAATTTACTAACTTCATCTAGATTGACTAAATATATCTAGAATCTACTAAATTGAACTGCATTGGCTAATTTAAACATAATTTTAAAAAGTTCATCGAACCTCAACTCTAGGAGACCTTGGAGGATAATGAAACTAGTTAGTAGTGCTAAATAGTTGAAATGCTAATTATTGTAAGAGGTTGTTGCATGGTTGCCCTGCTCGATGATGCGACTTCATTTTTACATCTGCTTTAAAAGTTTGCATGTATTTCTCTCTCTTTTTTTAAATGAACATGCAATTTGCCCCTATTCCATTATCGTCACTTAACATTGTTAATTCGGCTTGCAAAAAGACATTCATATCGTTACGTCATTGCCCCCGTTTTATCAATGGTTCCAAATTTGTACCTACTTTGATAAGAAAGTTTGAAATATAACTGTGACATAAATCTGACTGCAAATTTTAAAAATCAATATTTCATCTTTGAATCTAAAAATATTTCTAAATTGGTGAAAATAATTTAAATTTAACATTAAATTTTGACAAAAATGACAATATTTCAACTATAATTTTGAAAATATATTATAACTAAAATATTTCAATATATAATTAAAATTTGTCAAATTTTAATGGCCAATTCAACTTATTTTCATTAATTTTGAAATACTTTAAATTCAAACTTGAAATATTGATTCCCAAAATTTATGGTCATATTTATATTACAATTATATTTCAAACTTCTATATCAAAATAGGGGCAAATTTGTAAAGAATTGATAAAAGAGGGACAATGGTGCAAGATTATGAACGTCTTTTTGTTGCTGAGTTAATATTGTTTAGTGGTGATAACATGCGACATCCTGAAATTTCCAAATTTTAGGATATTAATAGGAAAAAAATAATGCAATGGTTTCTGTGCATAATTGAAAGGGAAATAGGGTTAACCTTTTCCTACAATTAATTTTGGTGGTTGAATGTCCAACACAAACATATGGACTAACTAGTTTGCTCTAGAACTCATGTATTACATGTGCATAAGGTTCAACACAAACCAATAAAAGATTCAAGTTAGGGGCTAAATTGAACAGAAAGATTCAAGTTAGGGGCTAAATTGAACAGGAGCAAAGAACTGAGTGTGCTGTGGTCTAGCACACCGGACAGTGTCCGGTGCACCAGGACCGTACAGGGTCAAACCAGCCACTCTCGAGAAAATACAGGCGCGCTCCGCTATAATTCACCGGACTGTCCGGTGTGCCACCGGACTGTCCGGTGAGTCAGCGGGCAATGACTATCTGCACACAACGGTCGACTCTACAAAGTGCTACAGTGAGCTACAGTGTAGGAACATAAGTCAGAGTCGCGAAGTCAGAGGGCACCAGACTGTTCGGTGTCGCAAGAAGACAAAGCTCCAACGGTCGACCGAGCTCCAAACCCTAACGGTTGGGTGACATGGCGGCGCATCGGACACTGAATAGTGTCTGTCCGGTGGTGCACCGGACTGTCCGGTGCGCCCATCGACAGCAGCCTCCCCAACGGCTACCTTGGTGGTTAAGGGCTATAAATACCCCCAACCACCACAACTCCAAGCATCCAAGATTTCTGAGTATCACATTTAATACAAGAGCTCTAGCGTTCACTCCTAGACACAATTCAAAAGATCAAAGCCTCTCCAAGTCCCAAATTCATCTCAAACACTTAGTGACTTGTGTGAGAGAGATTTTGTGTTCTTTTGAGCTCTTGCTTCTTGGATTGCCTTTCTTCCTTTCTCATTCTTGTTCCCAAGTGACTTGTAATCAAAGTAAGAGACACCTAAGTGTGTGGTGGTCCTTGCGGGGTCTAAGTGACCCGTTTGATTAAGGAGAAGGCTCACTCGATCTAAGTGACCGTTTGAGAGAGGGAAAGGGTTGAAAGAGACACAGTCTTTGTGACCACCTCAACAGGGACTAGGTTCTTTGGAACCAAACCTCGGTAAAACAAGTCACCGTGTTCATCCGCTTGTTTCTCATTTGATTTGTTTTTGCCCTCTCTCCTGGACTTAATTTTTAGTTCTAACACTAACCCCAGCTTGTAGTGTGTTTAAAGTTGTAAATTTTAGATTACGCCTATTCACCCTCCTCTAGGTGACTTTCAATTGGTATCGGAGCCCGGTGCTTCATTAGAGTCTAACAACTCGAAGTGATGTCGAGAGATCATGCCAAGAGGGAGATCGTGACCGGCGATAAGCCCACGAGCTCGGGGAGGACTCTCTCAAGGGAGTCCGGCAACAAGCACAAGGAGGAATCCTCTTCCTCCATCAAGTCCCATCGGAGAGGTGACAAGAAAAAGAAGATGAAGAAAGTGGTCTACTATGAGACCGACTCATCGTCGCCCTCCACATCAGCTCCGAGTCATCCGTCGCTTCTAAGCGCCATGAGCGCAAGAAGTACAGTAAGATGCCTCTTCGCTATCCCCGTATCTCAAAGCGCGCTCCTCTAATTTCCGTTCCCTTAGGCAAACCACCATATTTTGACGGTGAAGATTATTCTATGTGGAGTGATAAAATGAAGCATCATCTAACCTCACTCCACGAAAGCATATGGGATATTGTTGAATTTGGAGCGCAGGTACCAAAGGTGGGGGACAAAGACTATGACTCGGACGAGGCAGCCCAAATTAGGCACTTGAACTCCCAAGCCACATCTACACTCCTCGCTTCCTTGTGTCGAGAGGAGTATAACAAGGTGCAAGGGTTGAAGAATGCCAAAGAAACTTGGGACGTCCTCAAAACCACGCACGAAGGAGATGAGGTGACCAAGATCACCAAGCGCGAAACAATCGAGGGCGAACTTGGTCGATTCGTTCTCAACAAAGGAGAAGAGATGCAAGCAATGTACAACCAGCTAAAGACCATGGTGAACCAAGTGCGCAACCTCAGGAGCACCAAATGGGAAGACCATGAAATGGTCAAGGTTATTCTTAGATCCCTTGTATTTCGCAATCCCACTCAAGTTCAATTAATACGTGGCGATCCTAGATATAAACTAATGTCTCCCGAGGAAGTGATTGGCTAGTTTGTGAGTTTTGAACTTATCATCAAAGACTCCAAACATATTGTCAACTTGGAGCAAGGCGCCACCTCAACACCCGAGGTGGAACCCGTCGCATTCAAGGCGACGGAAGAAGAGAAGAGAGAGTATACACCAAGTAGACTTCCAATCGACGCCTCCAAGATCGACAACGAGGAAATGACGCTCATCATCAAGAGCTTTCACCAAATCCTCAAACAAAGGAGGGGGAAGGACTACAAACCCCGCTCCAAGAGGGTGTGCCACAAGTGTGGTAAGCCCGGTCATTTTATTGCTAAATGTCCAATTTTAAGTGATAGTGACAGGGGCGACGACAAGAAGGGGAAGAAGGAGAAGAAGAGGTATTACAAGAAGAAGGGCGGCGATGCCCACGTATGTCAGGAATGGGACTCCGAGGAGAGCTCCACCGACTCTTCCTCCGACGAGGACGCCGCCAACATTGCCGTCAACAAGGGCCTCCTCTTCCCCAACGTCGGCCACAAATGTTTCATGGCTAAGGACGGCAAGAAAAGGAAGGTACACTCTAGAGCTACCCCAAATATACAACATCTAGTGATGAGGGTAGCTCTAGTGAAAATGAAGATGATTTACTTATTCTTTTTGCCAACCTCAGCATGGAACAAAAGAAAAAATTAAATGAATTAATAGAAGCTATTCATGAGAAGGATGACCTCTTGGAAAGCCAAGAGGACTTCCTTATTAAAGAAAACAAAAAACATGTTAAGTTGAAGAATGTTTATGCTCAGGAAGTAGAAAAATGTGAAAACTTGACTAAGGAGTTTAGCATTTGCCATGATTCAATTATCTGTCTTAGAAATAAAAATGCTAGTCTAAATGCTAAGATTGATGAATTGAATATTTTTCATGATTCAATTTCTAGCCTTAGAGATGACAATGCTAGACTAGTTTCTAAGGTTAAAGATTTAAATGTTTGCAATGATTCTATTTCATGTCTTAGAGATGAGGATGTTAAATTAAAAGCTAAGATAGAAGAATTAAATGCATGCAAACCCTCTACATCTACTATTGATCATGTTTCCATTTGCACTAGGTGTAGATATGTTAATGTTGAAGCTATTAATGATCACTTTGCTATGATTAAACAACAAAATGATCATATAGCTAAATTAACTGCTAAAATTAATGAGCATGAACTTGAAAATAAAAAGTTTAAATTTACTAGAAGCATGCTCTATAATGGGAGACGCCCTGGTATTAAGGATGACATTGGTTTCCAACAGGGAGGCAATGTCAAGCTTAATGCCCCTAAAAGGTCGTCTAACTTTGTTAAGGGCAAGGCTCCCATGGTTCACGATAATGAAGGCTACATTTTATACCCTGCTAATTATCCTGAGCACAAAATTAGGAAGACTCATGCTAGAAAATCTCATTCTGTTTCTCACCATGCTTTTATGTATAAGAATGAGGCATCTAGCTCTAGGCATACAACTCATGTTAAAATGCCTAAAAAGAAAATTCCTACTACATCAAATGATCATAATGTTTCTTTTAAAACTTTTGATGCATCATATGTATTAACTAACAAATCAGGCAAAATAGTTGCCAAATATGTTGGAGGCAAACATAAGAGTCCAAAGACTTGTGTTTGGGTACCAAAGGTGTTTGTTTCTAACATCAAAGGACCCAAGACTATTTGGTACCTAAGAACAAGGCCTAAATTTGTTTTGTAGGTTTATGCATCCGGTGGCTCAAGTTGGATAATCGATAGCAGGTGCACAAACCACATGATAGGGGAGAAAAGGATGTTCTCCTCCTATGAGAAAAACAAGATCCCCAAAGAGCTATCACATTCGGAGATGGTAATCAAGGTTTGGTCAAAGGGTTGGGTAAAATTGCTATATCACCTGACCATTCTATTTCCAATGTTTTTCTTGTAGATTCTTTAGATTACAACTTGCTTTCTATTTCTCAATTATGCAAAATGGGCTACAATTGTCTATTTACAGATGTAGGTGTTACTGTCTTTAGAAGGAGTGATGATTCAATAGCATTTAAGGGAGTGTTAGAGGGTCAGCTATATTTAGTAGATTTTAATGATAATCAGGCTGAACTTGACACTTGCTTAATTGCTAAGATTAATATGGGTTGGCTCTGGCATCGCCGACTTGCTCATGTTGGAATGAAGAATCTTCACAAACTTCTAAAGGGAGAGCACATTTTAGAACTAACAAATGTTCATTTTGAGAAAGACAGGATTTGTAGCGCATGCCAAGCAAGGAAGCAAGTTGGCACTCATCATCCACACAAGAACATAATGACAACGGACATGCCGCTCGAGCTGCTTCACATGGACCTATTCGGCCCGATCGCTTACATAAGCATCGGCGAGAGTAAGTATTGTCTAGTAATTGTGGATGATTATTCTTGCTTCACTTGGGTATTCTTTTTGCAGGAAAAATTACAAACCCAAGATACACTAAAAGGATTCTTGAGACGGGCTCAAAATGAGTTCGGTTTGAGAATAAAAAAGATAAGAAGCGACAATGGGACGAAGTTCAAGAATTCACAAATAGAAGGATTTCTTGAGGATGAGGGCATCAAGCATGAGTTCTCTTCTCCCTACACACCTCAACAAAATGGTGTAGTGGAGAGGAAAAATAGAACTCTACTGGACATGGAAAGGACCATGCTTTATGAATACAAGACACCGGACCGATTTTGGGCGGAAGCAATCAACACTGCTTGCTACTCCATCAACCGGCTCTACATTCACTAAATCCTCAAGAAGACATCATATGAACTCCTCACCGGTAAAAAGCCCAATGTTTCATATTTTAGAGTCTTTGGGAGCAAATGCTTTATTCTTATTAAAAGAGATAGAAAATCTAAATTTGCTCCTAAAGCTGTAGAAGGCTTTTTACTAGGTTATGACTCAACCACAAGGGCATATAGAGTCTTTAACAAGTCCACTGGACTAGTTGAAGTCTCTTGTGACATTGTGTTTGATGATACTAATGGCTCCCAAGTGGAGCAAGTTGATCTTGATGAGCTACATGATGAAAAGGCTCCGTGCGTCGCACTAAGGAACATGTCCATTAGGGATGTGTGTCTTAAGGAATCCGAAGAGCCACCACAAGCACAAGATCAACCATCATCTTCCAACCAAGCATCTCCACCAACCCAAGATAAGGATCAGGCTCAAGATGATGAAGATGAAGATCAAGAGGTTGAGCCACCTCACGAAGAGGTCAATGATCAAGGGGGAGATGAAAATAATCAAGACAAGGAAGATGAGCAAGAAGTTCAGGGTCAAAGACTGCCACACCCAAGAGTCCACCAATCAATTCAGCGAGATCACCCCATCAACTCCATCCTTGGTGACATTCATAAGGGGGTAACAACTAGATCTCGAGTTGCTCATTTCTGTGAACATTACTCTTTTGTTTCCTCTATTGAGCCATACATGGTAGAGGATGCATTAAGAGATTCAGATTGGGTGGTGGCTGTGACACCCTAGTGTCACCTAGGGTTTCTCTCAAATGCCAAACCAAGAACCATCATTTTATGTGAACCAAAGTAAGCATGAGCAACAAAACAATTTAAGTGAGAAAGAATTCACCAAGTATATACTTAAAAGTGTCATGATCAAAGCAATTGAGTCCTTTAAAAGATAAGATTGTGCAACCCTAATTAAAAACCCTAAATGAGCCCCATGAGCAAAATTCAAGAAAGTAAGAAAAAGGGAGTGAAAAGTTTAAAATTTTGAGTTGAGCCAATTATATAAGTTAAAGTATGTTTATTAAGCAACAAGAAAGATTGAGAAGGCTTAGCCAAAAATAATTCAATTAAATCCCCAAATCAGCCCTTGATCTATGAACCCTTGGGAAATTCAGATTTCTGAATTTCTGAATTTCAGACCTCTTTCCAAAGATCATCTGCGTTCTCTGCTTTTCAAAACTCAAAGCCAGAAGATCCAAATATCAAAGTCGTGCCAAATTACCTTGAACACATTCTGGGAAAGTTTGAACTCAAACCAAATTCATTTGACACGATTTTGGCACAGCTTAACCTCGGGACCAGGCATTCTGACACTGGCACCTTGGTGACGCTACAACTCCCTGTCCCTAGCCTAAAACCGCATGTCGTCCATACACAAAAGACAAAGCTTGGTCTGGTGAACAAATCCCTTGCAGTGATCTTGCCCAAATTCGCGAAGATTTGCTCCCAATCGGTGCTTGAACAGGGGCAGAGGCAACGGGAACACGTGTTCGACCGTGGCTGACACCCCCGGTTCACGCCCGTTCGCGCACCGCGCCTTCCCAGTGCACGCCCGCGCGCACTCGCCGGTCCACGACCGCCCGTGCACCGCGCCGAGCCTATAAAGCCTCCCCAGGCGCACCTCACTTCGCCCCGCACTCAGCCTCACCGGCCAGCCACTTTCCCTTAGCTCCGGCGAGCTCAATTCCGCCCGCCATTGCCGCCAGAGCTTCGGCCACGATGGCCAGCCCACTCCAGCCATCCTCTGGGAAAGCCAGTGCTTCGGCTAGCTCCGCCAGTAGCCCGTGAAGCTTGCCAAGCCCTCGGACCCGGCCGGACTTCACCGGAGGCCCGAGATTGACTTCACCGGACTTCGGTCTTCCGCCGCCGCGCGTGGACCGAGCTATCCAGTGAGTCTCCGCCCAATTACTTGCGCTCATGTCTTCTCTGGCATCCCGTGGTCCTCCCTGACCCATTTGATTGAACTATCTCGCCGTGACCAGGCCGGTCTCCTCGCCGCCGACGAGCATCCCCGCCTGCGCGCGTGGACCGACCGACTCCGGCCATCTCCGACGGCGTTCCGCACACCGTTGTGATCTCCAAGACCTCCCCTTCATCCTCGACCACATCATCGGAGCCATCTCGCCGCCGGTAAGCCCCTCCGCCCTTTCTTCCGCCGTGGTTACTGTTTGAGGTAGAAGAAGGACCTCGGGTTAGGATCTGTAGAACCCGAGGGGTTTTCTGTAATGTCAGAGACTCATGTGAATAGTAGCTTAAGGACTGATTCGCGAAGAAAACTTAGAAAACATGCCAGGGACCCCAGTGCAAGTGGATTTCCATTTAATCAATTCTGTTATTCTTTTTAAATAACCAGAGAACTTGTAAAATTCATAACTTGATGAATTCCTAATCAAAAGATGTCAAACCAATTTTGCTAGCTCCTGTATATTATAATCTATCATTTAAAAATAGTAGACCCTATACTTTCTGTTCAAAATTTTAGAGTTTAAAATTAAAAACAGAAACCCACTAAACCTTATTTAATCAAGGAAAATTAGTTTTTCTTCTGTGCTGAACTTAAGAAAAATGGTAGATGATCAAACCTCTTGTAGACACTGTTTAAAAATAGTAGGAACCCCAGCATTAGAAATTATGATGTAGTTTCTCATTTAAAGATGTTTTGTCCAAAACTTAGAGAAAATCAGAAAGACATTAGAAATTAATGAACAGTGATTAATATTATTTTTCCTAGTTTACTTATGTAACAGAGAACTTGGGAAAAATACAGAGACCATTAAATTGGACCAGTTTTAAATTAAAATGATTTGTTTAGCCTAAATAAGACTGAAAATCAATTATTCAAGAGGCAAAACTATAACCAAAATGCTTAACAAAAATCCAGTGGACTTATAACCACCAGAGCCCCACTACAAAAATACAGAGCACCTCAGTCCAACTTTTTAAGTAAGGGAAATAAATACAAAGTGATAATAAGGCATTTTCCAACTAAATCATGAACAACCCCAAATAATGTGATAATGGGCAACCAAAAATTAACTAAGTCCATGATGAGGTAAACTACCAGAGAAAAATGCAAACCCATGAAAAAGAGGCAAACTCTTACCAATTGCTAATGATTTAAGAGAAAAGCCATTTAATTCAAATAATGCATACCACCCCTTCCCTTAAGCAAAAAGATGCCAAACTTCAGAATGATTGCTCTTGCACAAAATAATAACCAAGAAAAATAAGAACTCTGTTGTTTGATGTTTTTCCAATATAGTGGTAGTAGAAAGCACCCATTTGGCTAGAAACTTGAGAAAACCATAGAAAAATAATTAAAAAGTATTAATGACTAGAAATTTGTATCAAGTCATGTTATAACACCTAAAAGCCAGCAAAAATAAGTCCTGAAGAATTACCCACTGTTAAATAGTAGTTGTAGTTCAAAGCACCCCTTCTGCCCTAGAGTTTAATAATTTTGTACAGAGAAAACTATTCACTTTCTGATCCCCAAATTTTGAGACAGAGAAACACACACCAGTAGCAAGCCACTGTAATTTTTGCAGAATTTTTAGGATTTTATAAAAGCAACTTGTAGTTCAAACCTACTCCAAAACATTAAAGAGGATAAAAGAAAAGGAAAGAAGAAATAAACCCCACCTCAATAAGTCTAACTTGAGTACTTATCATATATCCCTAAGACTTAAAAAGAATTCAGTGGAACCCCAAAATTAAACCTACCACTTACCTTAGCTAAATTTGAACCAGTTTACCAAGTATACCACCCAAGGGTCTTACATAAGTAAAGTTAACTTTGTTTAACTCAAGAAAGATCATACACCTTTTTAAGTTGTGATTTCTAAAAGCACATATCATATCATGCATATATCTTACGCATTGCATTCATTAGATTGTAATCTTGCCGACGGAGAGTACGTGCTCATCCCCGAGCAAGGACCTGTCCAAGAGGAGGACCAGGAGCAGGCTTCAGAGGCTACTATTGAGGATCTCCCCGCAGCCCCAGCAATTGAAGGCAAGCCCCGGTCTTATGCATAAACATGTTATTATATGCTACTTTACTACACTTAATGCTTGTAGGATTGCAATGTGCACTTAAGTGTAGGAGTTGCTTGAAACCTCTAGTTGCATGAACTTAGGATTCCTTTTTGAGATGAATACTAGTATGCTAGGTCGAGTAGCTGCTTGCTAATCAGGATCTCGGTAGAAGTCGAGTGATTTTTCTAGCACTCGCGCGAGGTCAGGAATTGATTGTATTCATCTTGATAACGGAATAGATGTTGGTCTATGGACTTGGATCCAGTGAGGATGCCTTGTCTATGAGACGGGAAAAAGAATTAAGGATTAATGTGTGGATACCTGAGTCAAGCTTTTGAACGTACTAAGCACATGCCGGGAAAAATGGTAACCGGTAAACCTAGTACCTGAGTGAAGCCGGGCGCGGACTTTATCCCTCATGCGACCTGAGACTGGGTCTCCCATGCTAGCTATGGTGGGTACAAGTGCGGTCACTGCACGGCGGCAGCCGGGGTCAGTAGAGCATTGTATGCCAAGGCGGTGAGGCCTGGACGCGAACGGGGAATCGATGGGGACGGTTGTCATGTGTGGGGTCGGAGTACCCTGACGTGCCGTGTGTTTAGGTTTACCTTGCAAGGTTAAAACTCGATTCGAATCGTCTGCTTCTCGCAGCTAATGAGACTGCTTGATTCCTTGTACTGCATCGAGTAAGAAGTGAAATGTGGTTACATGAGATAATTTGTTGATTGAACTAATTGATTGTTACCATGTATGCTTAGAAGGAGCAAATCTAGCTAAGTTAATGATGGTAGAAATTGAAAAGCTAAAAATTGATTTTAGAAACAGCTAGTGCTTTTGGCAAACCAAACCCCTCAGCCAAACAGCTGCATAGTCTAGAGGTAGAGGAGTAGACTCCTCACACCGGTTAAGTCTAGCTGAGTATTAGTATACTCAGCCTTGCTTGTGGCACCATTTTTGCAGGTACCATGCAGGAATTGGTTGATGGTGTGACTTGGCCTACCACCCTGCCACCGGGTTGGACGGTCGAGTGGGATGTTGCTCCGGCAGGAGAGGAGCAAGAGGAGTAGTGGGCTAGGCCTTGCCCATTTCCTCATTACCGACGACATCGATTATCCGCTGCACTTTACTTTATGAACTTTATTTGCTACTCAAGAACTCCGATTTATGTAATAATTCAGTACTTAATTTGAGGTTTCCTGTTTTATTGTATTTCTTCTGTGATTCACCTTCGAGTGAGATTGTGGAATTTGATCCTGGTTAAGTGGCTCTATCAGACTAGATCTGAAGGACTGACGGGTTATTCCGATTTAAGTGTGTCACGGCCCTTGAGGCGTGGCTTAGGCACTTAAGCTGGAATAATTCGGGTGGTTCTGCCACAGCTGGTATCGGAGCAAATTCCACCACAGAGAAGGACAATAAACCATGAATACCAATTTTCAAAATCTAAAACTTCCTTAGAAACTGCTATAGATCGTCAGGACTAGACCGCTAGACCTAGGACGAAAGGCCTTAGGCATAGAGGGAGGGAGAAATAGGTGGCTAATTAATTAGGCCCCGTAGGCCAATACTTATATTTAAGGATGCCCTAAAAAGGCACCCTATTTTCTTTTTGAGAGGCAACGTTTCTTCCAGCATGCATGCATTATAAAACATAAAGAGGAATTAAAATTTGAGCTAACCCCTTTTTCTTTAAAACCATCCGGGCTCTCTTTTTCTTTTTCCTTCCACCATAATCTTTATCTCTGATTCCCTTCCGCAGATGAATTCACCCACCCCCGCCAGTGGAGGAGACTCTCGTTTCAGTTCTGACTTCCTTTCTCGCGATGGCTTTCCCTCCATCTTGTGGGAAGTGCTTAACTCCGCCGGTTACCCTACGCCCCCTTTGTACACGGTGCAGTTGTATGAGGAGCATCGGGTACCTCGTTGTCGGGTCTGGCTGACTTTGGAGGCTCATCCCCTTCAGCCGGGTGGCGTTCTCTTGACTCTGAGACGATTGGACTCAGGACGGACGACACCGTTGAGGCAGCAGCCATGAAGACTCTGACGACTTTCTGTGGCTACCATCCCCTGGAGATGGTGATGCACCCCTTGGGACTCTTCCCTGCTGAGAAGAAGGATGATCCCATGTGGTGTAACCGCGTGAGCCATGTGAAGGATGTGTGGGCAATGTATCCTGACTTGGTTGGGAGGGTCACCGTTCAGTGCATGAGTGCGATGTACCGCCTTCAGGCCCTTCAGAGCGATGCTATGACACTTCTTGCTAACACCGCTCAGACTGCCAAGCTCACTCTCGACAGTCGGGAAGATTTTGTGGTCGACCTATCCACAGAGTTGGTGGAGAAGGATCTGCAGGTGGAGAGGCTGAGCCAGCGTATCGCTACCTTGGAGTAGCAAGTGGAGATCCGAGACAACACTATTGATGTCTTGGAGAACCAGCTTCACGATGTGCAGAGGGAACTCGAGGAAGCAAATGACCACTTGGACATGCACCACCTGGAGATGGAGGCCAATGAAGCAGGAAGCGAGGGAGAAGAGGCTCCCGAGGAGTTAGGACCAGCCCCTGGTGCCAATGGGACTACCTCCGCGATGCCTCCTTCACCCGTATCCAGTGTCGCTTCCACCGCTCAGGGTTAAGTAGTCGCTTTGACACTTTTAGGTGGATAGAAACCTATGCGAGCTTAGTAGTATCAGATTTTGGACTAGGCTTGTGGGTACCTTCCCCTGATTGATGTAACCCTGTAAACTTTTGAAATCTGTGGGATCTTTGTCACCATGTTATCTTCATTTCGAACCTAATATTATGATTATGGCATTTTTCCTCCCATATGAAATGATATCTTGCCGTTCGAAACTGTGAGTTGGGATAACAATGGCGACAATCTCTGTTTTCAGATGGCAGCTAGGCAGCGTCGCGGGCTGAACGAGCAAGTTCCCCCGCCACCTCCTCCAGCTCCCACAGTGCAGGAGCTGATGGCCCAGCAGAATGAGATTCTGCGACAGCTCTTGCAGCGCCAGCCCCACCCCCAGCAGCATGGTGGAGGCCAGCATCAGCGACCTCCGGCTATGGCAACTTACCAGGAGTTTCTGAGCACGCAGCCGCCCTTGTTCACCAAGGCAGAGGATCCGTTGGACGCCGACGTGTGGCTTCGCGTCGTCGAGTCCAAGTTTCCCCTCCTCACGGGAGACTGCCCTGATGCTACCAAGACCCGCTTCGCCACGCAGCAGCTTCGCGGATCTGCTCGGACTTGGTGGGATCACTTTCGTGCTATGCTCCCCGCTGATCATGAGGTATCTTGGGAGGAATTCAAGACTGCCTTCAGAGGACACCACATTCCAGCTGGCATTCTTGATCGGAAGTTGAATGAATTTCTGGCCCTCAATCAAGGAACCCGCACGGTACTGCAGTATGCGCAAGCCTTCAACGACTTATGCCAGTATGCAGGGTATCATGCTGATTCTAATGAGAAGAAGAGGGATCGCTTCTGCAGGGGTCTCAATACCAAGCTGCGGGAACGACTCAACACTGTCCGGGCTGATAGCTTCAATGAGTTGGTCAACATGGCCATCTCCCAGGAGGATTGCATTGTTGCTCACCGGGCAGAGAAGAAGAGAAAGGCACCAATGGCAGCACCATCCGCTCAGGCTCAGAGGTTCCGGATTGTTTCTCACAATCAGAGCAGGGGTTTTCAGCAGCAGGCAGGCAGATGGGTGATCAGGCCACCTCAGCAGCAGCAGCCGGCACCCAACCGCTACCCAGCTCCCGCCCCAAGGAACAATCAGCCTCCCTAGCAGCAGCAGTTCCGCCAGGGCAATGGGAACAAGTGTTTCACTTGTGGCAATGTGGGCCACTATGCCAAGAATTGTCCCAGGAACCAGCAGAGGCAGATGCCAGCACCAAATCAAGACAAGGGAAGAAAGCAGAAGGTGCAAGTCAGGCAAGGGAAGCTCAACTTCACTGCTCTAGAGGAAGTGCCAGAAGGAGCTCCTATCATGACTGGTATCTTTTCAGTTTATAATCAACCTGCTTTAATTCTGTTTGATTCTGGTGCATCTCATAGTTTCATTAGCCAAAGGTTCAGTGCTAATTGCAAACTGCCATTTTCTCACTCAAAAGGGTCATTCATGATAGTCACACCTGGGGGTAAAATTGTAACTAATCAATTAAACCAAAGTGTGCCTATTCAACTGGGAAGCCACATTATCAAAACCACTCTTCTTGTGTTGGATTGGAAAATGTGGATATTATTCTAGGGGCAAATTGGATGACCTTGCACCAAGTTGTGCTTGATGTAGCCAGTCGTACCGTGGAAGTTAATTCTCCTTTCTGCGGGAATTTCACTTTGATTTTGCCTAGTCAGGGTTCTTCTCAGTCATGTGCTTTCTCTATGACGGAGTTACCCCTGAAGAAGATCCCAGTGGTCTGTGAGTATGCAGATGTCTTTCCTGATGAATTGCCAGGAATGCCACCGGACCGGGATATTGAATTCGCCATCGAGTTGCAACCGGGAACGACTCCAATTTCCAAGAGGCCCTACCGAATGCCACCCGCTGAGTTGGCAGAGTTGAAGAAGCAATTGCAAGAGTTGCTGGATAAGGGTTTTATTCGCCCAAGCACTTCGCCTTGGGGATGTCCAACACTGTTTGTGAAGAAGAAGGATGAAAGCTTGAGGCTGTGTATAGATTACCGCCCTCTTAATGCGGTAACTATCAAGAACAAGTATCCTTTGCCTCGTATTGATGTTCTCTTTGACCAGTTGGTTGGGGCCAAGGTGTTTTCCAAGATGGACCTTCGCTCTGGCTACCATCAGATCAAAATACGAGCAAGTGATATTCCGAAGACGGCATTCTCAACCAGATATGGGCTATATGAATTCTTGGTGATGTCATTTGGGCTGACAAATGCACCAGCATATTTCATGTATCTGATGAATTCTGTTTTTATGCCGGAATTGGACAAGTTCGTGGTGGTTTTCATCGATGATATTCTGGTGTACTCAAAGAACGAAGAAGAACATGCCGGGCATTTGCATGTAGTGCTTCAATGTCTGCGAGAGCACCACCTTTATGCCAAGTTATCCAAGTGTGATTTTTGGCTAAAGGAAATCAAATTCTTGGGTCACACTATCTCTCAAGCTGGAATAGCTGTTGATCCTGATAAAGTGCAAGAGGTGATGAACTGGAAGCCACCAACAACAGTTCGCCAGATTCGAAGTTTTCTGGGATTAGCTGGTTATTACCGAAGATTTATTCCGGACTTCTCTCGAATTGCGAAGCCTATTACTGAGTTGCTGAAGAAAGAAGTCAAATTTGTGTGGAGTCAGAAGTGCGAGGATGCCTTCCATGCATTAAGGCAGCATCTGACCACAGCACCAGTATTGGCGCAACCCGACAGCAGCAAACCTTTTGACGTATATTGTGATGCCTCGGGCACCGGGCTAGGTTGTGTCTTGATGCAAGACAACCGAGTCATCGCTTATGCCTCAAGAGCACTCAGGCCTCATGAGCAAAATTATCCCACTCATGACCTTGAGTTAGCAGCAGTGGTTCATGCATTAAAGATGTGGAGGCACTATCTAATGGGAACCCACTACAACATCTTCACTGATCATAAGAGCCTTAAGTACATTTTTACTCAGGATGATCTTAACATGAGGCAGAGAAGATGGCTAGAGCTGATCAAGGATTATGACCTGGAGGTACATTATCACCCAGGGAAGGCTAATGTGGTAGCTGATGCCTTGAGTCAGAAGTTGCAGTGCAACTGTGTTCTGATGGATTCTCGCATTAACACCTTGTGTGATGAGTTGAGCAAGATGCAAATTGAAGTGATTCCTTCTGGTTCTTTGTCTCACATTTCTGTTGAGCCAGCTTTGCAAGACCAGATTATCATGGCCCAGCTCAGTGACAAGGGAGTGCAGATTATCAAGAAGAATCTCCATCAGAAGGTTGAGAAGTATAATTGTTTCCGCCAGGATGAGAAGGGTGTGTTATGGTTCAAAATCAGATTAGTAATTCCTAAAGACCAGGATCTCAAGAGGAAAGCTCATCTCTCCAAATTCTCTATGCATCCGGGAAGCACCAAGATGTACCATGATTTGAAGCCTTTGTACTGGTGGACCAGAATGAAGAGGGAGATCGCCCAGTATGTATCAGAGTGTGACACCTGTCAGAGGATAAAGGCAAGCCACTTGAAGTCAGCTGGAGCTTTGCAACCACTATCTGTACCTTCGTGGAAGTGGGACGACATCAGCATGGATTTCATTGTGGGTCTGCCCAACACCTCTCGTCATCATGATTCAATTTGGGTTATTGTGGACCGATTGACGAAGGTGGCACATTTTCTTCCTGTGCACACCACTGATAAGGCTCAGAGATATGCAGAATTGTATATTGACCGGATCGTGTGTTTGCACGGATTACCTCGGACCATTGTTTCTGACCGAGGAGCCCAATTTGTTGCCAGATTTTGGGAACAATTGCAAGAGTCTTTGGGAACCAAGCTAATCAGGAGTTCAGCTTACCACCCACAGACTGATGGTCAGACGGAAAGGGTAAGCCAAATTCTGGAGGATATGCTGAGAGCTTGTGCGATCGATTGTGGCAAGAACTGGGATAAGCACCTCTCCTTGGCAGAGTTCGCTTATAACAATAGTTATCAATCCAGCCTAAAGATGGCACCTTTTGAAGCTCTCTATGGAAGAAGGTGCAGGACACCACTCAACTGGTCTCAACCTGGTGAAAGAGAAGTTTTTGGACCTGATTTAGTGACTGAAGCCGAAAGGAAGGTCAAGCTAATCAGGAAAAATCTAGAAGCTGCTCAGGCCAGGCAGAAGAGCTATCATGATAAAAGAAGGAAACCTCTCCAGTTCGAGGTGGGAAGTTTTGTATACCTCAAGGTATCACCCACCAAAGGAGTGCAGAGATTTGGGATCAAAGGCAAGCTAGCCCCTCGTTACATTGGACCTTATGAGATCATAGAAGCATGTGGACCCGTGGCATACAAGCTGAAGTTACCTTCAAAGATGTCTGCCATTCACAATGTTTTTCATGTATCTCAGCTGAAGAAGTGTGTTCGATTGCCGACTGAGATCATAGCAGAGCCAGAATTGGAGATAGAGCCAGATCTATCGTACCAAGAGTACCCCTCCAAGATTCTGGATTGCAAAGAAAGATCAACTCGGGCTAAATCGATCAAGATGTACAAGGTCCAGTGGAGTAATCACTCCGAGGAGGAAGCTACTTGGGAAACCGAGGAATTCCTGAGATCCAACTTTCCCGATTGCCTACCTAAGGAAGCTGGTACGTAATCACCCCCAAACCCCTCCTCCTGCCTTTCGAATCTAATCTTCAAAAATATGATCTTAATTCAGAATGAAGTAACTATAAAGTAAAATTTAAAAGGACTTCCTTCTGAAGTTGCAAAGAGAATGACATTCGAAGAGCAGTTTTGCCCTAATAATGGCAATCATCACCCTTTTTCCTATCAGTCTCACCCTTCGCTTTACCCCGGGAGGACTCTGGCCCGAATCTCGGGACGAGATTCCTTTAAGGGGGGAAGGCTGTGACACCCCAGTGTCACCTAGGGTTTCTCTCAAATGCCAAACCAAGAACCATCATTTTATGTGAACCAAAGTAAGCATGAGCAACAAAACAATTTAAGTGAGAAAGAATTCACCAAGTATATACTTAAAAGTGTCATGATCAAAGCAATTGAGTCCTTTAAAAGATAAGATTGTGCAACCCTAATTAAAAACCCTAAATGAGCCCCATGAGCAAAATTCAAGAAAGTAAGAAAAAGGGAGTGAAAAGTTTAAAATTTTGAGTTGAGCCAATTATATAAGTTAAAGTATGTTTATTAAGCAACAAGAAAGATTGAGAAGGCTTAGCCAAAAATAATTCAATTAAATCCCCAAATCAGCCCTTGATCTATGAACCCTTGGGAAATTCAGATTTCTGAATTTCTGAATTTCAGACCTCTTTCCAAAGATCATCTGCGTTCTCTGCTTTTCAAAACTCAAAGCCAGAAGATCCAAATATCAAAGTCGTGCCAAATTACCTTGAACACATTCTGGGAAAGTTTGAACTCAAACCAAATTCATTTGACACGATTTTGGCGCAGCTTAACCTTGGGACCAGGCATTCTGACACTGGCACCTTGGTGACGCTACAACTCCCTGTCCCTAGCCTAAAACCGCACGTCGTCCATACACAAAAGACAAAGCTTGGTCTGGTGAACAAATCCCTTGCAGTGATCTTGCCCAAATTCGCGAAGATTTGCTCCCAATCGGTGCTTGAACAGGGGCAGAGGCAACGGGAACACGTGTTCGACCGTGGCTGACACCCCCGGTTCACGCCTGTTCGCGCACCGCGCCTTCCCAGTGCACGCCCGCGCGCACTCGCCGGTCCACGACCGCCCGTGCACCGCGCCGAGCCTATAAAGCCTCCCCAGGCGCACCTCACTTCGCCCCGCACTCACCCTCACCGGCCAGCCACTTTCCCTTAGCTCCGGCGAGCTCAATTCCGCCCGCCATTGCCGCCAGAGCTTCGGCCACGGTGGCCAGCCCACTCCTGCCATCCTCTGGGAAAGCCAGTGCTTCGGCTAGCTCCGCCAGTAGCCCGTGAAGCTTGCCAAGCCCTCGGACCCGGTCGGACTTCACCGGAGGCCCGAGATTGACTTCACCGGACTTCGGTCTTCCACCGCCGCGCGTGGACCGAGCTATCCAGTGAGTCTCCGCCCAATTCCTTGCGCTCATGTCTTCTCTGGCATCCCGTGGTCCTCCCTGACCCATTTGATTGAACTATCTCGCCGTGACCAGGCCGGTCTCCTCGCCGCCGACGAGCATCCCCGCCTGCGCGCGTGGACCGACCGACTCCGGCCATCTCCGACGGCGTTCCGCACACCGTTGTGATCTCCAAGACCTCCCCTTCATCCTCGACCACATCACCGGAGCCATCTCGCCGCCGGTAAGCCCCTCCGCCCTTTCTTCCGCCGCGGTTACTGTTTGAGGTAGAAGAAGGACCTCGGGTTAGGATCTGTAGAACCCGAGGGGTTTTCTGTAATGTCAGAGACTCATGTGAATAGTAGCTTAAGGACTGATTCGCGAAGAAAACTTAGAAAACACGCCAGGGACCCCAGTGCAAGTGGATTTCCATTTAATCAATTCTGTTATTCTTTTTAAATAACCAGAGAACTTGTAAAATTCATAACTTGATGAATTCCTAATCAAAAGATGTCAAACCAATTTTGCTAGCTCCTGTATATTATAATCTATCATTTAAAAATAGTAGACCCTATACTTTCTGTTCAAAATTTTAGAGTTTAAAATTAAAAACAGAAACCCACTAAACCTTATTTAATCAAGGAAAATTAGTTTTTCTTCTGTGCTGAACTTAAGAAAAATGGTAGATGATCAAACCTCTTGTAGACACTGTTTAAAAATAGTAGGAACCCCAGCATTAGAAATTATGATGTAGTTTCTCATTTAAAGATGTTTTGTCCAAAACTTAGAGAAAATCAGAAAGACATTAGAAATTAATGAACAGTGATTAATATTATTTTTCCTAGTTTACTTATGTAACAGAGAACTTGGGAAAAATACAGAGACCATTAAATTGGACCAGTTTTAAATTAAAATGATTTGTTTAGCCTAAATAAGACTGAAAATCAATTATTCAAGAGGCAAAACTATAACCAAAATGCTTAACAAAAATCCAGTGGACTTATAACCACCAGAGCCCCACTACAAAAATACAGAGCACCTCAGTCCAACTTTTTAAGTAAGGGAAATAAATACAAAGTGATAATAAGGCATTTTCCAACTAAATCATGAACAACCCCAAATAATGTGATAATGGGCAACCAAAAATTAACTAAGTCCATGATGAGGTAAACTACCAGAGAAAAATGCAAACCCATGAAAAAGAGGCAAACTCTTACCAATTGCTAATGATTTAAGAGAAAAGCCATTTAATTCAAATAATGCATACCACCCCTTCCCTTAAGCAAAAAGATGCCAAACTTCAGAATGATTGCTCTTGCACAAAATAATAACCAAGAAAAATAAGAACTCTGTTGTTTGATGTTTTTCCAATATAGTGGTAGTAGAAAGCACCCATTTGGCTAGAAACTTGAGAAAACCATAGAAAAATAATTAAAAAGTATTAATGACTAGAAATTTGTATCAAGTCATGTTATAACACCTAAAAGCCAGCAAAAATAAGTCTTGAAGAATTACCCACTGTTAAATAGTAGTTGTAGTTCAAAGCACCCCTTCTGCCCTAGAGTTTAATAATTTTGTACAGAGAAAACTATTCACTTTCTGATCCCCAAAATTAGAGACAGAGAAACACACACCAGTAGCAAGCCACTGTAATTTTTGCAGAATTTTTAGGATTTTATAAAAGCAACTTGTAGTTCAAACCTACTCCAAAACATTAAAGAGGATAAAAGAAAAGGAAAGAAGAAATAAACCCCACCTCAATAAGTCTAACTTGAGTACTTATCATATATCCCTAAGACTTAAAAAGAATTCAGTGGAACCCCAAAATTAAACCTACCACTTACCTTAGCTAAATTTGAACCAGTTTACCAAGTATACCACCCAAGGGTCTTACATAAGTAAAGTTAACTTTGTTTAACTCAAGAAAGATCATACACCTTTTTAAGTTGTGATTTCTAAAAGCACATATCATATCATGCATATATCTTACGCATTGCATTCATTAGATTGTAATCTTGCCGACGGAGAGTACGTGCTCATCCCCGAGCAAGGACCTGTCCAAGAGGAGGACCAGGAGCAGGCTTCAGAGGCTGCTATTGAGGATCTCCCCGCAGCCCTAGCAATTGAAGGCAAGCCCCGGTCTTATGCATAACCATGTTATTATATGCTACTTTACTACACTTAATGCTTGTAGGATTGCAATGTGCACTTAAGTGTAGGAGTTGCTTGAAACCTCTAGTTGCATGAACTTAGGATTCCTTTTTGAGATGAATACTAGTATGCTAGGTCGAGTAGCTGCTTGCTAATCAGGATCTCGGTAGAAGTCGAGTGATTTTTCTAGCACTCGCACGAGGTCAGGAATTGATTGTATTCATCTTGATAACGGAATAGATGTTGGTCTATGGACTTGGATCCAGGGAGGATGCCTTGTCTATGAGACGAGAAAAAGAATTAAGGATGAATGTGTGGATACCTGAGTCAAGCTTTTGAACGTACTAAGCACATGCCGGGAAAAATGGTAACCGGTAAACCTAGTACCTGAGTGAAGCCGGGCGCGGACTTTATCCCTCATGCGACCTGAGACTGGGTCTCCCATGCTAGCTATGGTGGGTACAAGTGCGGTCACTGCACGGCGGCAGCCGGGGTCAGTAGAGCATTGTATGCCAAGGCGGTGAGGCCTGGACGCGAACGGGGAATCGATGGGGACGGTTGTCATGTGTGGGGTCGGAGTACCCTGACGTGCCGTGTGTTTAGGTTTACCTTGCAAGGTTAAAACTCGATTCGAATCGTCTGCTTCTCGCAGCTAATGAGACTGCTTGATTCCTTGTACTACATCGAGTAAGAAGTGAAATGTGGTTACATGAGATAACTTGTTGATTGAACTAATTGATTGTTACCATGTATGCTTAGAAGGAGCAAATCTAGCTAAGTTAATGATGGTAGAAATTGAAAAGCTAAAAATTGATTTTAGAAACAGCTAGTGCTTTTGGCAAACCAAACCCCTCAGCCAAACAGCCGCATAGTCTAGAGGTAGAGGAGTAGACTCCTCACACCGGTTAAGTCTAGCTGAGTATTAGTATACTCAGCCTTGCTTGTGGCACCATTTTTGCAGGTACCATGCAGGAATTGGTTGATGGTGTGACTTGGCCTACCACCCTGCCACCGGGTTGGACGGTCGAGTGGGATGTTGCTCCGGCAGGAGAGGAGCAAGAGGAGTAGTGGGCTAGGCCTTGCCCATTTCCTCATTACCGACGACATCGATTATCCGCTGCACTTTACTTTATGAACTTTATTTGCTACTCAAGAACTCCGATTTATGTAATAATTCAGTACTTAATTTGAGGTTTCCTGTTTTATTGTATTTCTTCTATGATTCACCTTCGAGTGAGATTGTGGAATTTGATCCTGGTTAAGTGGCTCTATCAGACTAGATCTGAAGGACTGACGGGTTATTCCGATTTAAGTGTGTCACGGCCCTTGAGGCGTGGCTTAGGCACTTAAGCTAGAATAATTCGGGTGGTTCTGCCACAGTGGCAATGCAAGAGGAGCTCAACAACTTCACGAGGAATGAGGTATGGCATTTAGTTCCACGTCCTAATCAAAATGTTGTAGGTACCAAATGGGTATTCCGCAACAAGCAAGATGAGCATGGTGTGGTGATAAGAAACAAAGCCTGACTTGTGGCCAATGGTTATTCACAAGTTGAAGGTTTGGATTTCGATGAAACTTATGCACCCGTAGCTAGGCTTGAGTCAATTCGCATATTACTTTCCTATGCTACTTACCATGGCTTCAAGCTTTATCAAATGGACGTGAAGAGTGCCTTCCTCAATGGACCTATCAAGGAAGAGGTCTATGTTGAGCAACCTCCCGGCTTTGAAGATAGTGAGTACCCTAACCATGTTTATAAACTCTCAAAGGCGCTTTATGGGCTCAAGAAAGCCCCAAGAGCATGGTATAAATGCCTGCAAGATTTTCTTATCACTAATGGCTTCAAAGTCGGTAAAGCCAATCCTACCCTCTTCACTAAAACTGTTGAAAAAGACTTATTTATATGCCAAATTTATGTTGATGATATCATATTTGGGTCTACTAACAAGTCTACTTGTGAAGAGTTTAGTAGGATCATGATTCCAAAATTCGAGATGTCTATGATGGGGGAGTTGAGATATTTCCTAGGATTTCAAATCAAGCAACTCCAAGAGGGCACCTTCATCAGCCAAACAAAGTACATTCAAGACATACTTAAGAAGTTTGGAATGAAGGATGACAAACCCATCAAGACACCCATGGGAACCAATGGGCATCTCGACCTTGACACGGGAGGTAAATCCGTAGACCAAAAGGTATAGCAGTCGATGATAGGATCTTTACTCTACCTATGTGCATCTCGACCGGATATTATGCTTTCTGTATGCATGTGTGCAAGATTTCAGGCCGATCCTAAGGAAGTTCACCTTAGGGTTGTAAAGAGAATCATGAGATACTTAGTCTACACTCCTAAGTTTGGGCTTTGGTATCCTAAGGGATCCATTTTTGATTTAATAGGATATTCCGATGCCGATTGGGCAGGGTGTAAAATTGATAGGAAGAGCACATCAGGGACTTGTCAGTTTCTGGGGAGATCCCTGGTGTCTTGGGCTTCAAAGAAACAAAACTCCGTAGCTCTTTCAACCGCCAAAGCCGAGTATATTGCCGCAGGCCATTGTTGTGCGCAATTACTTTGGATGAGGCAAACCCTCAGGGACTATGGCTAAAATTGAGCAAAGTCCCTCTCCTATGTGACAATGAGAGTGCAATCCGCATGGAGGATAATCCCGTTGAACACAGCCACACTAAGCACATAAACATTTGGTATCACTTTCTGAGGGATCACCAGCAAAAGGGAGATATCGAAATTGCTTATGTTAATACCCAAAACCAATTAGCCGATATCTTTACCAAGCCACTAGATGAGAAAACCTTTAGCAAACTTAGGAATGAGCTAAATATACTTGATTCTCGGAATTTTGATTGAAACAACTGCACACACAGCTATTTCATATACCTTTGATCATATCTCTTTTATTTGGTACAATTGCATATTTCTTATTCTTCTTGTGCCAAGACTACGACTAATGTGTTTTTTCAAGTGTATTTCTATACTAAGTCATAGATTGAAAGGGAAATGGAGTTTTCGGCAAGGACAATGCTTCCACGCAACTCTAACGGTATCACTTAACCTTTGCCACTACTTCACAAACTCTCAATGGTATGATCCTCACTCACAGTTATTTTACCATTTGGGAGGTAATGTTAGGCCCCAAAGGGAGAGAAAATGTATAGGGCTCCAAAGTTCTCCGTTTTTGGCGATTAATGCCAAAGGGGGAGAAAATATTAAGCCCAAAGCAAAAGGACCGCACCACCATTTCAAAAATTTTCGAAATGAAGATTTAATTGATTTTCACAAATGTTTGTTTTTCAATTGGTATTCAAGGCAATTTCAAATTACTATCCATTTTCAAAACCCTCTTGAAAGCTAAGGGGAGAATTTCATTCAGGGGGAGCTTTTGTTTAGTCAAAGGAAAAGCATTTGAAATAGGGGAGAAATTTCAAAATCTTGAAAAAATGCTTCTTGCAATCTTATTCATATACCTTTGACTATTTGCAAAAGAATTTTGAAAAGACTTTGAAAAGATTTGCAAAAACAAAAACATGTGGTGCAAAAGTGGTCCAAAATGTCAAATAAAAGAAAGCAATCCATTCATATCTAGTAAGATTATCAATTGGTTTAATTCCATGTAACCTATGCACTTACCATATGCAAACTAGTTCATTTCTGCACTTTATATATTTGCTTTGGTTTGTGTTGGCATCAATCACCAAAAAGGGGGAGATTGAAAGGGAAATAGGGTTAACATTTTCCTACAATTAATGTTGGTGGTTGAATGTCCAACACAAACATATGGACTAACTAGTTTGCTCTAGAACTCATGTATTACAGGTGCATAAGGTTCAACACAAACCAATAAAAGATTCAAGTTAGGGGCTAAATTGAACCGGAGCAAAGAATTGAGTGTGCTGTGGTCTGGCGCACCGGACTGTCCGGTGTTCCACCGGACAGTGTCTGGTGCACCAGGACAATACAGGGTCAAACCAGCCACTCTCGGGAAAACACAGGCGCGCTCCGCTATAATTCATCGGACTGTCCGGTGTGTCACCGGACTGTCCGGTGAGTCAGCGGGCAACGACTATCTGTGCGCAACGGTTGACTCTGCAAAGTGCTACAGTGAGCTACAGTGCAGGAACAGAAGTCAGAGCCGCGAAGTCAGAGGGCACCGGACTATCCGGTGCCACAAGAAGACAAAGCTCCAACGGTCGACCGAGCTTCGAACCCTAACGGTTGGGTGACGTGGCGGCGCACCGGACACTGAACAGTGTGTGTCCGGTGGCGCACTGGACTGTCCGGTGTGCCCATCGACAGCAGCCTCCCCAACGGCTACCTTGGTGGTTGAGGGCTATAAATACCCCCAACCACCACAACTCCAAGCATCCAAGATTTCTGAGTATCACATTTAATACAAGAGCTCTAGCATTCACTCCTAGACACAATTCAAAAGATCAAAGCCTCTCCAAGTCCCAAATTCATCTCAAACACTTAGCGACTTGTGAGAGAGAGATTTTGTGTTCTTTTGAGCTCTTGCTTCTTGGATTTCCTTTCTTCCTTTCTCATTCTTGTTCCCAAGTGACTTGTAATCAAAGCAAGAGACACCTAAGTGTGTGGTGGTCCTTGCGGGGTCTAAGTGACCCGTTTGATTAAGGAGAAGGCTCACTCGGTCTAAGTGACCGTTTGAGAGAGGGAAAGGGTTAAAAGAGACCCGATCTTTGTGACCACCTCAATGGGGACTACGTTCTTCGGAACCGAACCTCAGTAAAACAAATCACCGTGTTCATCCGCTTGTTTCTCATTTGATTTGTTTTCGCCCTCTCTCCGGGACTTGATTTTTAGTTCTAACGCTAACCCCTGCTTGTAGTGTGTGTTTAAACTTGTAAATTTCAGATTACGCCTATTCACGCCCCTCTAGGCGACTTTCAATAATTTTAAAATTTGCCAAGCTGCACACGTGGACTCTTAATTGCAGTGACTAACGCGTAGGGTTCACTCATCGAAGTCGTCTCCTATCTAGTGTCCCTGGACTCAGTCGTCATGATTATTGAGAGGTCTAAAATGAGTAGTACTCTAAAAGTACAAATATAGCAAAGATATTATTGGTACATGAGAGATAAGTTAGAGTTCTAAACAGATAGGACAATATCCCAACATACAAGACAAAGTCCTAAATAAATAAGAAAATATTCTAACGGATAAGGAGGACACACTTCTAATTGTAGACCTATTATGTAGCATACTCACATTCACCCTTGTAACCGCCTCCTCCTTGGACTATATATGAAGAGGTGGAGGAGTCCTCGAGAGCATAGATCAGAACATAACAGATCAGTAGCCACCAAACTCATAAATTTAGAGCATAACAGATCAATAATGTATTATCTCACAACGAAAGCCTAAACCAGTCCAACTCATAAATTCATCCTCAAAAAATCCTCGATAGAGGGATCATGAGACCAACCCTATGAAGACTCTAAGCAACATCTAAGCAGCAAGAGTTTGCTATAGAAGGAAAGTGTGTCCTTGATCACGTTTTTGACCTATATAATATTTATTATTATGTTCTTACATACGCATTGCACAGTTAGGTTAACCTGGTGGGACCTAATAGGTAATACCTAGATTTGTTTGCCATGTACCTTGTTTACACCTAGATTATTTATTATTGAGTAGATGTGCTAGTGATCTACTTGGTTTTTGGGATAATGTTATATATGAAACATTGATCATGATTTATTATTGTTGGGTTATTTATTATGCATGATAAGATCACCTTGTTTAATTGGAACATGGAGCGGCAACTCGAGAAAACAATGCACCATAAGGACTATTATGGCTCTGGCCTTGGTTAATTAATTAGGGAAGTTAGTGTGTGAGAACCTTACTCGAAAGGGGCAAGCGGAGAGGAGTGTCTCAAGTATATGGAGGTTCTCGAGCTAATCTGCTATATGGTAGCTTTTCAGACAAGTGATTCCTACAACACCTCTACCTGAAACTATAGCTGGGTTTCTCATGCTAGTGGAACTTTATAAATATCTCGTAGTGTCTCTATGCAATCACACCTTGAAAGTGTGGTATTGTTCTTGATTAGCACAACATGGTTGGGTGCAAAGTTCTTTAAACTTTTACATGACTTATGGGTAAAGATGTGCAACCTCTACAAAGTGTAAAACTAATATATCAGCCATGCTCATGGTCATGAGCGGATCGCGTACTCACATGATTAAGTTATTGAATTAAATTAAACCGGACATGCATTTTATTGTTGGTACTGCATTTGGTGATCATTATTTAATTGAGATGGTATATTCTTAGTAAGTGCTAATAAAATTGTGACTAGCTTCTCTAATTATGGGGACTAAATTTTCCCTATTTCGATCCTTGTCGGGACTAAATTGCTCCCACAAGGAATCGAGGATCGGGTCCCCATTGCCATCTCTACCTGTACCGACTCTTGAGGATCACTTTTGGGTTTTCTTAATACTTGGTGATAGAGTTGATCCCTATGCCGACTCTTGTGGATTAATTCCAGATTATTTGAAGACCAAGGGACATAGTCAAGCCCCATGCCAACTCCAATTGATTACCTCTAGACTATCTCCAAACTATATGAATGAGTTGAGCCCCATGCCGAGTCCTGAAGATTATTTCTGATTTGTCCAACGAATAAATGAATGACTCGAGCCACCCGCCATCTCTTGAAGACTACTTATGATTTGTTTAAAGATTAAATGAATGAGTTGAGTCTCGCTCTAACTCCTAAAGATTACTTTTGATTTGTCTAAAGATCAAATGAATGAGTTGAGCCTTGTGATGACTCCTCAAGATCACCTCTGGAATATCTCTATACTTAATGATTGAGTCAAGTCTTGCGCTAATTCATATGGATCATCGCTAGATTTTCTAGAAGGCCTAAGTTAGTGGAATGCCATGATAAGTCTCAAAACTCAATAACAGAGTCGAGCCATGAGCTAGCTTTTGAAATGTTCAAGAGTCCCTAACTGGAAACTCTTTTGGGTACCTCATCCATTAACTATTTGATAAACCAATAGCTTGATGTTGCAGCATTGTATATCCATGATCATCAAGTTAAAACATATGAAGGTATATCCCTTACTTGGCCACATACCCTACTTGGTCGTTCTAAGGGTATCAGGCGTTGCATATGCCCAAAGGTATTTAGGAAACATTTCGATGAGATGTGTGTAAAGTACCTTTAGAGAGGATGATTGAGTTCAAGGCCAAACACTCCTATAAATACACAACGTGTTAGGAGGAGCTAAGGACTCAATCATCTAAAACAAATATCACTACATGGACACCAGTAATACTGAGTTTTAGATGAAATCATTCTAGTAAAAGGAGTTTTGAGCTTGGTTGTCAATGATAAAATATCCCTATATAGGCTTCAAGAGTATGAGTTCATGGAACTCAGAAATCTACATAAAAATCCCTATATGGGTGCTAGGAGTACTGAGTTCTGAATGAAAGCACTCTAGCAAAAGGAGGAGTTTGGAACTCGTTCATCTATGAACAATCCCTATATGGGCACCGCCGCACTAGGAGTATCGAGTTCTAGATGAAAGAACTCTAGTTAAAGGAGGAGTTTAGAACTCATTTATATACAATATGGGAGCCAATTTGAAGATGAGCTAAACATGGACTTGATTCTAAACTAATACCTAACTTAGGTATCATCAATGCATTCATACCATTGGAGTGTCCAAATAATACAATGGTACTCAGTGTGTCAACAAGATCTTGCAATGTTCAATTCAGTTAAATACAAATGATAAGAAGAGTACTACAAAAGAGGCTCGAGATGATTAGTTATCTTTGATGTATCCACCTTGACATCCTTCAATGGATCTTTAATCTTGTTGAAAGTCGCCTAGAGGGGGGGGGGGTTGAATAGGCGAAACCTAAAATTTACAAACTTTAAGCGTGCACTAAGGCTGGGGTTAGCGTTAGAATTAAATCGGAGTGCGGAAGATTGTTTCTCTTGCTATGAGTTGCTCAAATTGATGTATAAAACTTTGGGAGCAAACTCAAATCAATATTAGCAAGAAAACTTTAGAGACAGGAAAGTGGGGAAACAAATCAAGTGAAGATCAATGCAAGTGAACACGATGATTTGTTTTTACCGAGGTTTGGTTCCAAGGAACCTAATCCCCATTGAGGAGGCCACAAAGGCTGGGTCTATTCCAACCCTTTCCCTGTCTCAATCGGTCACACAGACCAGTTGAGGCTTCTCCTTAATCACTTGGGTCACTATGACCCCGCAAGGATCACCACACACTTAAGTGTCTCTTGCTAGCTTTATAAAGCACTTAGAGAAATAAGAATGGGAAGGAGAAAGCAATCCAAGCAGCAAGAGCAACAAAAGAACACAAGTGATCCTCTCACAAGTTTCTAAGTAATAGAGTTGGTTTTGGAGCCTGGAGTGGATTGAATGCTTTGGTTGTGTCTTGGAAGTGGTTGTCTTTGCTCTTGCAATGAATGTGATGTTCAAAATACTTGGATGCCATTGAAGGAGGTGGTTGGGGGGTATTTATAGCCTCCATCCACTTCCTAGCCGTTGGCTGAGTCTGCTGTCGATGGGCACACCGGACAGTCCGGTGGTGCACCGGATAGGTACTGTTCACTATCCGGTGCGTGCCACGTCAGCACGCCCGTTGGGGTTTGGAGCGATCGACCGTTGGAACTCTTTGTCCTGTAGCTGCACCGGACAGTCTGGTGCCACACCGCTCTGACTTCTCTGCTTTGACCTCTGCCTCGTACTGTTCACTTTAGGCAGACGATCGTTAGCGCAGGTTACTGTTGCTCCATTGGTTCACCAGACATGTCCGGTGCACATCAGACAGTCCGACAAATTATAGTGGAGCGCGTCCTAAGAAAATCCGAGAGTGGCCTGTTCGCTTGGTGCTCGGCCTGGTGCACTGGACACTGTCCGGTGCGCCACTTGGCAGCACACTCTCAAGTCTATGCTCCAAATTATTTGATGCCCAACTAAATTTCTTTCTTGGTTTGTGTTGAACCATATGCACCTTAGATAAAAGACATCTTGGCAAACTAATTAGTCCACGTGGTTTGTGATGGACGTCAACCACCGAAATCGATTATAGGAAATGATTAAGCCCATTTCCCTTTCAATCTCCCCCTTTTTGGTGATTGATGCCAACACAAACCAAAACAAATATAAAGTGTAAAATTGTAGCTAGTTTGCAATTGTGATTGATGTGCATAGGTTACTTATATTTAAACCAATTGAAAGACTTTGTACATATGTCTAAGAATAAACGTGATTGCTTTATTCTATTTAACATTTTGGACCACATTTGCACCACTTGCTTGTTTTTGCAAATATTTTGGAAAAATCATTTTAATTTCTTGCAAATAGTCAAAGGTATAAGAATATGATTGCAAGAAGCATTTTAAGATTTGAAATTCCTCCCCCTGTTTCAAATGCTTTTGCTTTGACTAAATAAAAGCTCCCCCTGAAGAAATTCTCCCCTTAGCTTTCAAGAGGGTTTTCGAAATGATTTCCCCTTTTGGAATAGATACCAAATGAAATTAAACCAATTGAAATTCTTATACTTAGTGAAATTTTGAAACCAAAAGAGATACCAATTGAAAAATTTTGGTTATCAAATGAGACTAACTGAAATACCAATTGAAATAATTTCTTCCTTTAGGTTTTGAAAATTTGAAATGGTTGTGGTGTGGTCCTTTTGCTTTGGGCTTAATACTTTCTCCCCCATTGGCATTAATTGCCAAAAACGGAGAACTTGAGAGCCCATAAATTCTCCCCCTGTGGAGCCTAATACTTTCTCCCCAACAACATGAGTGAAGGGTTATACCAATTAAGAATTGCATGATTAAAGGCAAAAGGATAAATGATACCGTCAGAGTTGGAGTGGGAGCCTTGCTTTTGCCGAATACTCCATTTTCCTTTCTATTTAAGACTAACCATAGAGATACACTTGAGAGCACATTAGTCTTAGCCTTGGTACATGAAGAATAAGAAATATGCATTTGTACCAAATGAAAGAGACATGATCAAAGGTATATGAATTAGCTATGTGTGCAATGTTTCAATCAAAGTTACGAGAATCAAGTATATTTAGCTCATTCCTAAGTTTGCTAAATGTCTTTTCATCTAGTGGCTTGGTAAAGATATCGGCTAATTGGTTGTGGGTATTAACATAAGCAATTTCGATATCCCCCTTTTTTGGTGATCTCTCAGAAAGTGATATCGGATGTCTATGTGCTTAGTGCGGTTGTGTTCAACGGGATTATCCGCCATGCGGATTGCACTCTCATTATCACATAGGAGAGGGACTTTGCTCAATTTGTAGCCATAGTCCCTAAGGGTTTGCCTCATCTAGAGTAATTGTGCGCAACATTGGCCTGTAGCAATATACTTGGCTTCGACGGTGGAAAGAGCTACTGAGTTTTGTTTCTTTGAAGCCCAAGACACTAGGGATCTCCCTAGAAACTGACAAGTTCCTGATGTGCTCTTCCTATCAATTTTACATCCAGCATAATCGGCATCGGAATACCCAGTTAAATCAAAGGTAGATCCCTTGGGGTACCAAAGCCCAAACTTAGGATTGTAAACTAAATATCTCATGATTGTTTTCACGGCTCTATGGTGAACTTCCTTAGGATTTGCCTGAAACCTTGCACACATGCATACTGAAAGCATAATGTCCGACCGTGAAGCACATAAATAGAGTAAAGATCCTATTATCGACCGGTATACCTTTTGATCTACGGATTTACCTCCCATGTCGAGGTCTAGATGCCCATTTATTCCCATGGGTGTCTTGATGGGCTTGGCATTCTTCATTCCAAACTTCTTAAGAATATCTTGAATGTACTTAGTTTGAATGATGAAGGTGCCTTCTTGGAGTTGCTTGATTTGGAATCCAAGGAAGTACTTCAACTCCCTCGTCATAGACATCTCGAATTTCTGTATCATTATCCTACTAAACTCTTCACAAGATGGCTTGTTGTAGACCCAAATATAATATCATAAACATAAATTTGGCATATAAACAAGTCTTTAGAAATTGTTTTAGTGAAGAGTGTGGGGTCAGCTTTTCCAACTTTGAAGCCATTAGTGATAAGAAAGTCTTGCAGACATTCATACCATGCTCTTGGGACTTGCTCGAGCCCATAAATCGCCTTTGAGTGCTTATAAACATGATTAGGATACTCACTATCTTCAAAGCCGGGAGGTTGCTCAACATATACCTCTTCCTTGATAGGGCCATTGAGTAAGGCACTCTTCACGTCCATTTGATACAACTTAAAGCCATGGTAAGTAGCATAGGCAAGTAATATACGAATTGACTCAAGCCTAGCTACGGGTGCATAGGTTTCATCAAAATCCAAACCTTCGACTTGTGAATAACCTTTGGCAACAAGTCGGGCTTTGTTCCTAGTCACCACACCATGCTCATCCTATTTGTTGCGGAATACCCACTTGGTACCTACAACATTTTGGTTAGGACGTGGAACTAAATGCCATACCTCATTCCTTGTGAAGTTGTTGAGCTCCTCTTGTAATGCTACCACCCAATCCGGATCCCTTAGTGCATCCTCTATCCTGTATGGCTCAATGGAGGACACAAAAGAGTAATGTTCACAGAAATGAGCAACTCGAGATCTAGTGGTTACCCCCTTGTGAATATCAGCAAGTATGGAGTTGACGGGGTGATCTCTTTGAATTGCTTGGTGGACTCTTGGGTGTGGCAGTCTTTGATCCTGAATTTCTTGATCATCTCCCTTGTCTTGATCTTCATCATCTCCCCCTTGATCAATGTCCTCCTCTTGAGGTGGCTCATCATCTTGATCTTCATCCTCCTCTTCTTGAGCCAATTCCTCATCTTGAGTTGGTGGAGATGCTTGTATGGAAGATGATGGTTGATCTTGTGCTTGTGGAGGCTCTTCGGATTCTTTTGGACACACATCCCCAATGGACATGTTCCTTAGAGCGACGCATGGAGCCTCTTCATTATCTAGTTCATCAAGATCAACTTGCTCTACTTGAGAGCCATTAGTCTCATCAAACACAATGTCACAAAGAACTTCAACTAATCCGGTGGACTTGTTGAAGACTCTACACTACAAGAAACTGATAAATGTTCGTGGGTAAAAGTAAGAACGTGGGTACCGACGTTCTTACTTGAGTTAAGTTCATGGGTTATGTTAAGAACATGGGTACCGACGTTTTTAAGTTAAGTTCGTCGGCCCTGACTAAAACCGTCGAACTTAACGAGTTAGGAACGTGGGTACCCACGTTCTTAAGTTAAGTTCGTCGGGCATATGGACACCGTCGAACTTAATCATGAAAACCTAAATCCAATGCCATGTGCGGCTCTCTCTCTCTCTCTCTCACCTGTCTCATTCTCACCCACGCGCTTCTCTCTCTCACCAGCAGGTCGCGCCGCCACCGCACCACCGCTCTCTGGATCATCGGCCATCCACCTCCTCCTCCTCGCCTACTCACCGGCCGTCCCTGCTGCGGTGCCGCGCATTCAAGCAGGAGGCCGGCGACGGCGACGGTGACCCGGCTGAGGCCGACGCGCGGAAGCGCAGGAAGGGCCCGCTGTACAAGCTCAAGGCGGCGATCTAGGGCCTCGTGGGATCTCTCGCTCCGCCGCCGCGGAGGTGTACGAGGGAGAGTACCAGTTCCAGCACGCCGTCGAGAATTTGTGCGAGCCAAGGTTCCCCAATCCACTCACGCGCGCGCATCGCTGTGGTTTCCTGTGTTGCTTTCCACCCTCGTGCGCTCTTCTTCTTCATGGAGCCATGGCAGGAAGCGACAATAGGAGATTTGGCCGGGATATGGTGTCTAGCGGCACACATTTCTCCCAATGGCAGATGGTCTGGGTTGGAGACCACGTTCCTGGCGGCAGAGTCGATCTGCAATGTGGAGGTCCAACCTGGCCACCGATGTCAGCTCGCTCCGGAGCCAATTCTGATTCCCTAGCAATGATGATGTTCAGATGTAGCTTCAGATGCAGCGATGACCTCTCTCTCCATCCATGGATCTCTAGGCGACTGGTACTGAAATTGACTTCTTCCTTCAAAATTTTCAGTGGTAATCTTTAGGTTAACTATGTATGCCCACGGTGGACCGAAATCCTTCATTATTTCTATGGAACGATGATCTGTATTGCATTGGCATGGGGACGGATATGAGAATGTGGACTGAAATCCTTTTTCTTGGAGTAATGAAGCTTGGTACCGCTCGTGTCATGTATATGGAATTTTCAATTGGTAGGGGTTGCTGCTAAGTGCTATTTAATTGTCTTGTGTTTATCATATTGAACTGTTTAAGATATATGTCAGCACTTTTAGTTTCATTTTCTCTCTGCTATCACCTTCAATGCTAAAATTTATAATGACCATTCAAAGGTTCCCACCTCATGAACTAGTAGTACCTTGAAAGTTAAAATTTATAATAATTAGATATGCATGGTAGAAGTATACATGATGCTCAAAAGGAGAACATAAATAAATTGATTAAACTTGTCATACGCAAGTAGGATAGAGATATTTGTGTGGTGAACAAAAAACAGTGTCTGCTGACAGCCATGTATCATGATGCCAGGTAAATGTAGCAAAAAACAGTGTAGCAGTATGAATATGGGTCAAGCTTTGTTGTTGTTCAGTTACACAAGTTGTTCTGTTCTTACAAATGAAGCTTTGTTGTTGTCCAGGTACACAGGCTGTTCTGTTCTTGCAAATGAAGCTTTGTTGTTGTCCAGTTACACAGGCTACTGTTCTTGCAAATGAAGCTTTGTTGTTGTCCGGTTACACAAGTTGTTATGTTGCTAAAAATGAAGCTTTGTTGCTGTCCATTTAAAAATTCTCAGTTTGTTAGACATTCTCAGTTTAGTAGAAATTCTATATTTTTGTTATAAATTCTATATCCTTTGAACCTGATACATGTTTTATTCAGAATGGTAAACAATCATTTATTTGCCAAATCTATCAATGGTGATACAAATGTGAATGAGCTGCAAGCTCCTACTGCAGAAAGTCTTGTCATGTTGCAGTAGAGGAACAACACAATGTTGTGGCCCAAATGGTGGTTCAATTTTTTTTTGAGGATTAATTTTTTAGCAACCTGCTATACATGTAGTTTGGTTTTAGGGAAATCTTTTTTACAACAACCCCCAATAACATGTTTTGAGGAATATTATTTTAGTAGTCTTTTGGAGATGCTCTAACTATGCTGGAGTAATACTACCAGGAATGCAAATAAATGTCCAGTGCTCACTAACTATGATGAGCAGCAGTGTTGTACTTGGGGTTGGATTTCAGCTATCAGGTTTGCCATACGCGTATGCCTCTCATTTCATTTCATATTTGTCCTTTCCTGAAATTCCAATTTAATTAAACGGACTACTTTTTTTAACCCCTCACCCAGGCAGAGACAGCCAAATGAACGAACTAATTTGGTATAGCTGGCTTGGTGGGGTGATTATTGGCACAATGATAGGTGCAAACAGTGTCCTAGAGGAACACTGCAAAGCTGGACCTCGCAATGTCGTCATAACTGGAAGGTAGCTTGTTTCCATCCTTCGCTCAACCTGCCTTCTGAAAATTTTCCAGGACTCAGTATGCACCGTATTTCAAATTTCATTTATTTGTTGACTTGCACAGCATATTATTGATAGCATATGAAATCACTCTAGAAAACAGAAACTGTCGAGGTTAATGGATTTAGCTACTTAAGAAAGAAATAAAGTTTGGCTGTGTTTTTTAAAGTTTTGCAATTTCACTGGCTGCGACCATTGGATAGGTTGTTTCATACTGTTGTTTCTTATTTAGCGATTAGCATTGACATCGGTTTTTTGTTATAAAAAAATCCCAGCACAAGAGGGTTATGAAAAGCACTTGCTTTGAGTTTCTTCTTTCTGGAGACCGTGTTGGCAATTAGCCTTCATTAGTTTCAGTCTTATGATCTTATTCACCCTTTTCTCCTATACTAATTAAGTATACTGAACGTTGAACGCTTTGGCTGTTCCCTAGCTGCACATCATCTTATAAACCGTCAAACATAAACCTCAGGCCCTGTTATGCATCAGACACCTTTGGTGTGCGACGAGCCGATGACACCGTGCTTCCTTTACTACAGGACTTTTATTTGGATTTGGTAGGTTAGATTCAAACTTTTCCTAAGTTCATTTGCGCAAATAGCAAAGTACCCACATACATATTGTTGTATATATTTTTTGACCATGTATTCTGAACTTCTGCTGCTTCGCTTTCTGGGAGAGGAGGACTCGACTCAAATCACTTGGTAGCGGAGACGTCGCCCTTTCTAGTTCAGGTGCCAGTTGCAAGTCCCCCCTGCTCTACTTTGATGACTGTACCTTTTCTTGCATCTGTGTGTTTATGACGATTGAGTATTGACGAAGGCGGATAGGTTGGCATAGAATTTTGCTATTTTTCCAGATGTTGAGGTTTGATGAGATCGTCTGGGGGATTGCAAAGTTCGCGTCTTTGGATTCTACTTTTCTCATTTCAGTTGCGGCAATTCAGTGCTTTTTTTGAGGGGAAAGTTTTCCACTTGGTTTGATATTTACTTGCTTTGGCTGTAACTTGGGTTCTTCATTCTGCATGCGAATGTGTTTTGGGTCACACATTAATGAATTTTCCGGGGAAAAAACTGTGAAGGTTGCAGATTTTTAGTTGATTTGCAACTGTTCAACTCCTGCATTTGACTGTTGTCATCTCAATTATTTTAGTCGACGTTTTTTTACTGGTGTTCAGTTGCTCTGTGTGCTATTGACCATATACAATTGATTTGTTTTTCTATGTTTTGACTTTTGGCTAATTTCTTCTGCCATATGATCCTGATTGGTTTTAAGCTTTTGTTTTCCTCGCTATGTAAAGAGAAAAAGAAAATGATTTTTGCTCCATTTTACTACCAAAAAACCTAATGTTTCAACATCACTGATGTGATACGTATTACATGGCGCTCGTTTCAGTCGAGAGATATTTCTGGCATGGCCGGCGCAAGCAACCTTGGATCCCTCACCAACGAATGGTTGCCTCCCCCTACACCAAGCCCAAGAACTCTCGTGTCAAGCTTTCTGAATGAAGAATTCAGCCTTGGGCCATTTTCTGGTCTTTTCAGTAAACATGGCGCCAATAGACCCCATGATCAATCCGAAAAGGGCAGAGGAGCTCTGAATTCGAGCGAGGAGTTCCCTACTCATGTTGTCAAAGACCCATTTCAAAACGGTTTCTCCCTGGAGCCAAATTTGTTCAGTGCTAATCATATATCAAACTCCAATGGTGGTTTGGCAGAGCGCAGGGCTGCAAGAGCAGGTTTCAGTGTCCTAAAAATTGATACTTCTTGAGTTGGTTCATCAGCAGTTATTCGATCTCCTGTGTCAATTCCACCTGGTCTAAGTCCAACTACACTACTGGAGTCTCCTGTTTTTCTTTACAATAAAATGGTATGTGATATTTCCTTAAGGTCCCGTTTGTTTCTTTTCATTTTGAGGAATTGGAATCTTACTAATGGAATAGACTATCTCGAATTCATGGGATGAGAGATGGAAATTGATTATATAGATTTACATGTTATTTTTCCGATGTACAACTTATAGCACACTCTTCTACTTGCTTCGCTATAACATAAATGTAGTATGTAACTATAGAACACGGTTTCCTGCAGTATACTTATGCATGTGACCACAACACTGATTGTTGTCTACTATGCAAAATATTATTATACTAGAAATATAGTTCTCTGATTGGTGTCTTACAAGTTTGGATTCTGTTTTGATTTTATAGCTGCTAATTTTGGACCAACACTTACAAATTCATCTTTGTTCCCGCCCTTTAATATTTGCCATACGGACTTAGCTGAATTGGTTGTGATATATTTCAGGCACAGCCTTCTCCAACCACTGGCACGTTGCCATTTTTGACGGCTACAAATGATAAGTTGACAATACCACCAGCTACCAAGATAACTGAAGATTCTGCATTTTATAATGATGTGTTTTCTTTCCAACCCCACTTAGGTTCTAAAGAAACAGGTTTCTCTACTGCAGAAAAGGTGATTTCCTTGACTGTTAGTGTCTAGCTGTATTTTCCCTCCTTTTTGCAGTGCAGTGTTATAGTACTATTGGCTTCCTTCTATTGCCAACCTCACCACCAAATGTCCTCTTTTTGTTTTTTTGTATAGAATACCTTTTAGTTTGTTCATGTGCCTGAGAAAAGTTTTGATCTATAGGACTATGGCGCCTATCAGCAAAAGCATTCATTGTGGAATATTCATCAGCAGGAATCCAGTCTTCAGTCAAGTTTTACCGCAGCCAAGGATTACTGGGGGTCTGGGAATTCGCTGGTACTCTTAAGACTTGATGCAGACATTGTACTGAATTCGCTGGTACTCTTTTTCAGGAAGTTAGAATTAGATGCTTTAGGAGCTATTGCTATTGCTACTACGTATGTCTACATGTTGCTCTAGCACAATTACTAGGGGTCTGGGAATATTTGCAACATTGTTTCCAAGCTGGATAGCCACATGTCAGTACTTAGCTGAAGATATGCTGATGGTATTCATTTCCTAGGGCAACTAGTAACACTTTCCTGTTATTCCATTTGAATAGCATTTCCTACTAATGCCAATTCGCTCCCGTGAATTTCAGGAATGGGTTTACAAGCCCCATATAATAAATCATAACAGTGTGGGAGCATTTTTTGGATGTCCTTCACACAGATGCAGGCAATGAAAGAAACAGAAAATAGACAATGTTAGCGCGGAGTGAGACAGATAGGAATTGGAGTGAGACAGAAAATTCAGAGCCCCTCGGAGAGAACTGAAAAGGAGGATTGCCAGCTACAATCCAACCCGAAAGAGGTGGAGGCGCTGAGAAAATGATACAGCTTGCAACCCTTTGATAGCGTTCACATTTGAGGAGCTCAAGAGAACGACAAAAAATTTCAGGCAAGATTCAGTATTTCTTTCCTAAACACAAATGGCAAGCTGATTTAGTTTAGTACATCCTGTCAACTATTGAATCTTCAGTCCGACCAAATGTTTTAGTTATTTTTTCCAGCCCCTTAGGCTAGGACTTCAGTTTACAAAACTAGTACATTTAGTTAGTTACAAAGTTATTAAACATTTATTCCAACTAATTAGCTTTTCCTTTCAGCTTACATTGCGACATGTAATGGACAGTGCTAAGCAAGTCACCAAGTCTGGGAATTTGAATGAGCTTTCGAACAACAATCCGATGTCCCGATCGAGAGCGATGGAGCTAATGTTTGAACTGTGAACTAAAAATGTGAACTATGGATGTGAACTTGTGTGAATTTGTGAACTTATGTATTTGGACTTATGTGAATTTGTGAACTTATATATTTAGACTTGTGTGAATTTGTGATATGAACATATATCAATGTATTTGAAATCTGTATTGTATGTGATATTCTGTGTTGCATGTGATATTATGTGTTTCTAATTTTTCATTTCTGTATTTTTTATTTTTTTTCTGGAAAAGGGTTAAGAACGTAGGTACCCACGTTCTTAAGGTTAAGAACGTGGGTACCGTCGAACTTAATGGGCAGCCCTCGCCGACCCACGCAGGACCCATAAGTTCGACGGCCACGTGGCCCCGTCGAACTTAACTGTAAGAACGTGGGTGCCGTCGAACTTATGGGAAAAAATTCGACGGCCCCCGTCGAACTTAAAAACCCACGTTCCTAACCTTAAGTTCGACGGTACCCACGTTCTTAATGTTAAGTTCGACGGTACTCACGTTCTTAACCTTAAGAACGTGGGGGCCGTCGAACTTACTTCTTTAAGTTCGTCCAAAAATCGCCGTCGGCTATATTCGTCGGTAAACCCACGTTCTTATGGTAAGTTCGACGGCCTATTACATTAAGTTCGACGGTTTTTCACCCACGTTCTTTAACCAGTTTCTTGTAGTGCTATATGCCCTTGTGTTAGAGTCATAACCAAGTAAAAAGCCTTCTACTGCTTTAGGAGCAAATTTAGAATTTCTACCTCTTTTAATAAGAATAAAGCATTTGCCTCCAAAAACTCTAAAATAAGAAACATTGGGCTTTTTACTAGTGAGGAGTTCATATGATGTTTTCTTGAGGATTCGGTGAAGATATAACCGGTTGATGGAGTAGCAGGCGGTGTTAATCGCCTCCGTCCAAAACCAGTCCGGTGTCTTGTACTCATCAAATATGGTCCTTGCCATGCCCAATAGAGTTCTATTATTCCTCTCCACTACACCATTTTGTTGAGGTGTGTAGGGAGAAGAGAACTCATGCTTGATGCCCTCCTCCTCAAGAAATCTTTCAATTTGTGAGTTGTTGAACTCCGTTCCATTATCGCTTCTAATCTTTTTTATTCTCAATCCGAACTCATTTTGAGCCCGTCTCAAGAATCTTTTTAGGGTCTCTTGGGTTTGGGATTTTTCTTGCAAAAAGAATACCCAAGTGAAGCGAGAATAGTCATCCACAATTACAAGATAGTACTTACTCCCACCGATGCTTATGTAAGCAATCGGGCCAAATAGGTCCATGTGGAATAGCTCAAGCGGCATGTCGGTCGTCATGATGTTCTTGTGTGGATGATGAAATCCAACTTGCTTCCTTGCTTGGCACATGCTACAAATCCTGTCTTTCTCAAAATGAACATTTGTTAGTCCTAAAATGTGTTCTCCCTTTAGAAGCTTGTGAAAATTCTTCATCCCAACATGGGTAAGTCGGCGATGCCAGTGCCAGCCCATATTAGTCTTAGCAATTAAGCAAGTGTCTAGTTCAGCTTCATTATCGTTAAAATCAACTAAATATAGCTAACCATCTAACACTCCCTTAAATGCGATTGAAGCATCAGTTCTTCTAAAGACAGTAACACTAGTATTAGTAAAGAGACAGTTGTAGCCCATTTTACATAATTGAAAAACAGAAAGCAAATTGTAATCTAAGGAATCAACGAGAAAAACAATAGAAATGGAATGGTCAGGGGATATAGCAATTTTACCCAAACCTTTGACCAAACCTTGATTTCCATCCTCGAATGTGATAGCTCTTTGGGGATCTTCATTTTTCTCATATGAGGAGAACATCCTTTTCTCCCCTGTCATGTGGTTTGTGCACATGCTATCAATTATCTAACTTGATCCACCAGATGCATAAACCTAAAAACAATTTTAGGCCTTGTTCTTAGGTACCCAAACGGTATTGGGTCCTTTGACATTAAAAACAAGTACCTTGGGTACCCAAACACAAGTCTTTGGGCTCTTGTGTTTGCCCCCAACATATTTGGCAACTACTTTGCTTGATTTGTTAGTAAACACATAAGATGCATCAAAAGTTTTAAATGAAATGTTATGCTCATTTGTTGCATTAGTAATTTTCTTTTTAGGCATTTTGATATGAGTGGAATGCCTAGAGCTTGATACCTCATTTCTATACATAAAAGCATGATGAGAAACATTGTGAGGTTTTCTAGCATGAATTCTCCTAATTTTGTGCTCAGTATAGTTCTCAGGATATAAAATGTAACCCTCTCTATCCTAAACCATGGGAGCCTTACCCTTGACAAAATTAGATAGTTTCTTGGGGGCATTAAGTTTGGTGTTGCTTTGGCTCCCTTGTTGGAAGCCAATGCCATCCTTAATGCCAGGGCGTCTCCCATTATAGAGCATTGTCGGAGAGAAAATCCTCCGGCCGGGTGGCGGAATGCACCCGCCCTAATCCTAAGATGAGGAGGGGGCCTAAGCGTTTTGCCTGTTAGGTGGATTCGGGGTGAACACAAGAGCACACGAGGGATTATAGTGGTTCAGGCCGCCGGAGCGTAATACCCTACCTCCACTGTCTGTATGTTGTATTGAGTGTGTAAGCCTGATCCTGTGTATGAGTGTCTGTCCCTTGTAACGTTGTGTGCCTTCCCTTTTATAGTTTAAGGGAGGCACATACAAGGATGCCGAGCCTCGACATGTGTACCCAGGAGCATAATGGTAGGAATACATTATGTGAATAGTAAATGCTGACAGTACACAAGGATCCTCCACCTTAGTAACGCATGAGTAATCAGCTGGAGTCATGATGACCGCAGTCCATGCAGCATTGATAGTCGTAATGTGCGAGTAATGGTGAGTAACAGCACGGCCCACGTATCCTGGACTGAGCACGCCGCCTGTTAGTGGAATGGACAGGCGCACGTCTTATCCGCAATGAATGCGGAGGCGCGCGTAGCCCAGAGGCGTCACGCTAGGTTCCGCCCGTTGGCTTATGCCGCGCGTAGTATGCCACGTGGCAGCATTGGGTCTCCGCTTGAGCGGGAAGCAGGAGTGTATGCGGATAGGTCCGGATCCCACCAGACCAAGTCTAGACACGTGTCAGCACCGGACCCTCGCCTGGGCCCTGATTAAGGCCCGGGTGTGTTCTGTCCTGGAACCTTGGGACCCTACTATGGGTGGCCCAGACCCCATACGGCGGGGGGGGGGGGGGGGTCTGTTTCCCATTCCAGGGGTCCGGTCCGTACATGTGAGGGTCCTAGACCAATCTTGGAGGTCCAGACTATATATCCCGGGGTCCCGCGCTTTCCCATGGGGGTCCGGGCTCACTGTTGATGCCTTGGGGTATATCACTCTCTCTAGACACGTGGCGGCTCTGGACCTGCCCATGTGGTGGGGTCAGGCGCTGTTGCTGGCCCAAAGTAGTCGCCCGGGGCTGGGGCGAGTCATGGCCTGGTCCCACATACAACTCTTTTACACACACGACTAAAGATAGCCGTGTAGGTACTGCGTCTTTATACAGTAGTAAGGGGTACCCTAGTTTCAGGGTACCGACAGTAGCCCCCGGGCCCGCCTCAGGGGAGGATGCGAGCATGTAGGTGGGGCCAAAGCTTGTACCTTGCCTCAATATGGTCTGATTGGTGATTGGCGCGCTGTTTCAGCACGTCTGCTGACGCACCCTCTGTCAATCACCTTCGGTCATGCCAACTGCCATATCTGTCCCCGCGATCGACTGACCCACGGGTCCCCACGCCTGGCGGTTTCGTCGGGCCACGCGTGGGGTGCCTCATTGTCGCTGCCTTGGTTTAAAAAATTACCTTCTATCTTCTGCAGCGGCCCCAAGGAGGCGCACGACGGTTTTCTCTTTCCGCACTCAAACCCGGCACACAAACTGTATGACTTATGGGCCTGGGCCCCCGTGTCATAGACTGGGCTGCCTGAGTCCTAGGTGCCCGTTGAGCGGGATTTCCTACGGCGATTCGGGGCGCGCAAAAGGGTTTCCCTGAACAGGGACTCTGGTTTCCTTGAAAAAGGATTCACCACGCGTGCAGCAGTTACCCTTTCACATTCTCTTCCAATCGACTGCGCCCCTTCGCCTCCATGCTCCTCTGCGCCCCTTTGCCTTCGTGCTCTTCTGCTCTACACCCACACCGCCGCACACGCCATGGCTTCGCTTGGCCATCCCGACCGCTTTCAGTCTGAGGAAGCGCTTAACCTGGTGCGTGGCCTGCTTGGGTGGAGCGCGCCGGGGCTCACTGGAAGAATCCGCGCCGGCGCCGTCCCCCCGGCGATCTCGCCGTCGGGGAGTTCGTGCTGTTCACCTCTTACATCTCTTGCGGGTTGGCGCTGCCGATCTCGCCCTTCTTCCTGCTGCTATTGGAGGAGTTCGGGCTTCAGCTTCAGCACCTCACGCACCACTCCATCCTCCAGGCGGCCATCTTCGTCCACCTCTATGAGATGTTCGTAGGTGTGGCCCCCTGTACTTCCCTCTTCCGCTACTTATTTGTGCTTGTCAAGTCCGGGAAGACTAGGGACCACATCGGTGCCTACTACTTCTAGACGAGGCCAGATCCGGCCATCGTCTACATCCCCACCCTTGGTGGAGCGAGGTGGGAGAACTAGCGTAGCGACTGGGTGATCGCCAGCGCTGAGGCCAACGACTGCCTCGTCTTGCCGTCCAATGGGCCGGCCCTCGACCGCAAGCAGTGGAGGACCAAGCCGTCCCTGTCGCCAGAGCTCCTGCCCATATTGGACAGGATCAAGGTCCTGGCCACGGACGGCCTGACGTCAATGCACATGGTCGATGACCTCTTGAAGCGCTAGATCATGCCGCTGCAGAGGAGGTCACGCCTATGCTGCTGGTTCACCGGCCCAAACGACATCGGCAGGATCCAGCGCGGGCCGAGCACCGATCTGTCCTAGGACGAGCTGGCTGTCCTGGTGGGAGGGATTACCGGCGAGACCTTTGCCCCTAAGTCCATGATACTCCCCTAGGCCACCCCAGCGCTCTGCGATGACCCAGGCTTGAGGACGACGATCTTGGCCATATTGCCGACCCTCGACGACAGCGGCGTGGCGGTTCGCCAGACCGGTGGCCGGGACCCCCTCTGTGGGATCCGGATCTCTGATGCACCAGCTGGAGGTCCCCAGCCCGCCGGTGTGGTCCCCAGCGCCAACCCCGCCGTGGCCCCTAGCCCCTTGGACAAGGGCAAAGGGGCTGCAAGCAGTGCCTCCGCCCAGGTAGCTCCGGGGGGTCAGAGGAGGAGAGACGATGCAGGCTGCGTCGTGCTGATGGGTCGCTTGTTTCGAACCCCCCCGAAGCGCCAAATGACTGCTGGTGGGGCCGAGGAGGCCAGCTCCTAGGTCCATGGCGTGAAGAGGTGCGTCAGTCCTTCGGTCCCGCCGCCGCCACCACCCTCTGGTGGTGATCACCCCTAGGGGCACCACCAGTAGCAACAGCAGCGGTTGCCCCACTTCTAGAGTCGCTGGAAAGTTCAAGGCCCCAGTAAGTGGTGCCCCTTTTTCCATGAATCTGATCATCATGCCGACAAGTCTTAACCCATCATCTGATCGCCAGGGCTTCCTCCTCCGCCGCTCCCAAGGCCACGCCTCCTCCGCCAGGCACCAGGCCCACCAATGGGTTTGACTCTCAGCAGCAAGAATCTGCTAGGAGTGGTGTCGGCGGTCCGCCTCCAGCTGCTGGCAAGACAGTGCCAGCGGCTTCCCATGCCCCAACCGGGGGTCCGGCAGCAGCGGCGCCAGCATCAAACGGCATTGCAGTGACAGAGGAGGTCCCAGCTAGGGGATCTGCGCCCACCTCCGACACCGCACCCACTCTCGACACTAGGGGTGACACCAGAGGCGCGTCTAGCTCCAACCCCCTGCCTGCACTGGAGGAGATAGAGGTGGTGTTCGGACGACGGCTTCGGTCAGGTGCTGAGGAAGAAGCTACGCCAATCCCCCTCCCCCGCATGCTGTCCCACGTTCACCAGGTCCTTAGTGACACTGGGGCAGCAATTTTGCGGGAGTGGGAGGCGCTTGAGGCTGAGCACCAGCGCCTCAACGACTAGCGCACCCAAATGGAGGAGCGCACCAAGTCGGCGTCCCGATAGTTCATCTCTGAGCGGTCCCAACTCGAGCGGGACAACAAGGAGTACAAGAAGGACCTCCAGAAGGTGTATGTTAGGGAGCTGGAGGCGCACCAGAGGGAGAAGAAGGTGGCTAGGAGGGAGGAGGTCATGAGCCAGAGGGAGGCCCTCACCACAGAATACCAGGCCAAGCTGAGTGCCCTGGACCAAACTCTGGAAGCGTAGCGGGCCCAGCGGGTCAAGGCTGTGGAGAGGCTGCAAAAGTGGCAGCAGGAGCTCGAGGGCAAGGTCAGCGATGCCGCCCTCGCCGTGGAGAATCTGAAGGCAAAGGAACAGTCCTTGGACAGGCGGGAGATGGACCTCGCCAGGCGAGAGACGGATCTCGCCTTTAGGGAAGAAATGCTCACCCGGCGAGGTGAGTTGCTGGCCGAGCACAAGCTCGAGGCGGAGAAGAAAGAAAAGGAGCTGGGGGAGCAGATCCGCAAGTTCAACGCGGCACAGGCGACATTGGGTCCCCAAGTGGTGGAGGCCACCAGGAAGGCCCTTGAAGATCTCCATGCGGAGCACCGCGCCGGGGTCCAGCGCATTGCCGCGTGGGCCGGCGAGGCAAGCACGACACTGGTGCTGCTAGGGATGAGCCCCATCCCAGTGACGGAGCTGCCGGCGTCGATCTCCGATGCGCTCCCGGTGCTGGACTCCGCCGCTGATCGCCTCCGACGCCTGGACCAGATCCTTGGCACCTGCCTGGAGGCAAAGGGTAGCAAGCTCTGCCGGGCGGTAGTTGAGTATGTCTTGACGTGCTTCCGGAGCCATGACCCTGCCATATCCTTGGCGTCGGTGGTCGCTGGTCCGGTAGCCGCCATAGAAGACGCCGCGCAGGAGAGCATACAAGACGTCGTGGAGCTGGTGGCCGAGCGCTTCCAACGGGATCCTGCTGACGACGAGTAGCCGAATCTGCAGAGACAAGGCGAGGGTTCCGCTGGGAGGCGGCTGTAATAATTTTTGGTCTTGTGACATATTCTAAGAACCGTTTAATCAAGTAAAACTGGAACTTATCATGTACGTTATTTGTCCTTGCTGTGTGTAGTGTTACCAACTCCCCCTGGTACTTGGCCCCCCTGGGAGGTAGGCTCGACGTGTCGAGGCTGGATACCAGTATACCTAAGAGAAAATTAGTTGCCCGGTCCCTAGGAGGTAGTCTCTATGGTTTGAGACTACCTGTGTCTGGATTAGGACCTGGACCTGCACACAGCTTCAGTTTTGAAGTGTTAGGAGCGCACCCATAGGACCCATCGTCTGGTATTTGCCATCCTTTGATTCATGCAACAGGACCTGCAGGATTTAGCCTGGGAAGCCAAGCTGTATGTCCGGACCCACAGGATCACAACTCCAAATACTAGGGTACCCGTTGCAGAGTGGTGGAGGTGCAGGCTTAGGGTACAGAACCAGGCTAAGTGGCTACATAGCTCCGGACCACTCCAGGAAACGAGCGCCCATTCTCTAGAACCGGACCCGTAGGTTGCCGGACCCCCTATAGCAGTAGAGGGGTCCTGAACTGCAAGCCTGGCTACTCAATTTAGATGTCATCATTCCAGCAAGGGTGGGAACTGTATGGGTGGGTTAGATAAAAAATAATGCTTGACAACTGTAGCAGAATAAAACCATCACAAAAGCACATCTAGGGGGTAAATCTCTTCCTTGTAACTTGATATACATGGGTGTAGACCAACAGGCCGGGCTTACGAGGGCGGACCTCACCAGATTGATGTACACATATGCGTAATCCAGTTACAAAGGAAGAAAACTCAATCCCCTAGTTTTGCTTCTATGGATAGAACTTACGGAGATGCTCTATATTCCAAAGATTGGGAAGAGGCACTTCTTCAGTTGTGGCAAGGCGGACACACCCGAGTCAGCATATTTCCGTCACCTTGAAGGGTCCTTCCCAACTGGGGGAGAGTTTGTGGAGCCCTTCTCGGTTTAGTACTCGCCTTAGGACTAGGTCCCCGACCCTGAGCTCCCTACTATGCACGAACCATTGGTGGTAGTGCCTGAGCGCTTGGTTGTACTGTGCATTTCGGATCGCCACTCGTCATCTGCGCTCGTCGATGAAGTCCACGTCCTCACGCCATAGCTGTTCCTGCATAAACTCATCGAAATACTGGACCCATGGGGAGCCGATAATGATTTCCGGGGGAAGGCAGGCTTCGGCCCCATAGACCAGGAAGAACGGGGTCTCCCCGGTAGCTCGGCTGGGTGTGGTCCGGTTCCCCCATAGTACGAACAGAATCTCGTTGACCCAATTTGAACCATGCTTTTTCAAGCAGCCATAGGTGCATGTCTTGAGTCCCCTGAGGATTTCTGTGTTTGCCCTCTCAGCTTGGCCGTTGCTCCTGGGATGAGCCATAGACGCAAAGCAGAGCTGGGTGCTGATGCCCTCGCAATACTCCTGGAAGAGCCAACTTGTAAACTGGGTCCTGTTGTCTGTAATGATACAGCTTGGGACCCCAAATCTATAGACAATCAACTTGAGGAAGGCAACAGCAGCACCCTGGGTGATACTGACCACAGGGGTGGCCTCTGGCCACTTTGTGAACTTGTCAATTGCGACGAAGAGGAAACGGTACCCACCGACAGCCCTAGGGAATGGTCCCAGGATATCCACCCCCCATACAGCGAATGGCCAGGAGGGTGGAATCATTTGCAGAGCTTGAGCTGGTGTGTGTATCTGCTTTGCATGGAACTGACATGCTTTGCAGGACTTTACCAACACAGCTGCATCCTAGAGAGCGGTTGACCAGTAGAAGCCATGCCGGAAGGCCTTACCGATCAGCGTGCGGGATGACGAATAACTTCTGCACTCACCTCCATGGATCTTCGTGAGCAACTCATGACCCTCCTCCTGGGTGATGCACCACATGAGAATGTCGTTGGCACCACGGCGGTAGAGATCCCCTTCTACCACCACATATCGTTTAGCCAACCGCACTATGCGCTCTACGGACACATGATCTTTAGGAAGGATATTTTCCTTTAGGTAGTCCTGGATCTCAGAGATCCATGCATCGGGACCACTCTGAGCTACTGGCTGTGGCGCTAAGAGGTTGGCAGGACCCTCTGTAGCACACACAATCCTTGGTGGGTTCTGTAGATGTAATGCGACCGGGACCGCTAGCTTCGAGGTGCTAGGCTCACCCCTTCGCCCGGCTCGACAAGCTGGGCGGTAGGTCTCAGTAGCCATCTTTCGAAGGCGCCCTCAGGCATGGGTGCCCAGTTGATGCCCGCGTGGAGAGTTCATCTACCGCTGAGTTGTTAGCCCGAGGAACATGTTGCAGTTCTAGGGTAATGAAGTCCTTTTCTAGCTTCCTTACATGGAGGAGGTAAGCTGCAAGCCTGGGCTCGTTGCAGCTACATTCTCCGTGGACCTGCTTGATGATCAGCTAGGAGTCCCCCTTCACGAGGAGCTAGCGGATCCCTATGGATAGGGCAGCAGACAAGCCAAAGATTAGTGCCTCGTACTCTGCCATGTTGTTGGTGGCCTTGAACTCAAGGTGCACCATGTACTTCACTTGATCTCCGCTTGGGTCGAGAAGGACCACCCCAGCACCACCACACTGCTAGCGGGCGGACCCGTCAAAGAAAAGTGTCCAGTGGGGCTCGGTGAAGACCAGGACCCTAGGCTCCGCAGGTGTGAGGTCCGAGTCGGGATCCAGACCCCTAGGAGTGCTCGGAGGAGGGGTCCAATCCACGATGAAGTCAGCCAAAAACTGGCTCTTGACAGCGTGGCGAGGCTGGAAGTCCAGTTGGAACTCAGCAAGCTCCGCGGCCCACTTGGCGATGTTGCCTGTGGCGTTAGAGTTGTGGAGGATGGCCCTTAACGGGAAGGAGGTCACCACCACGACCCTGTGTGCCTGGAAATAGTGGCGCAACTTCCTGGACGCAACAAGCACAACATAGATAAGCTTGTGCGTCTCAAGGTACCTGGCCTTCGCCTCATGGAGGACCTCGCTGATGTAGTAGACCGGCTTCTGGATGGTTTAGACCCCTGCTGTTGGTCCCGAGCCCTCAAGCTCCATGGTGGTTGGACCACCACCTTCTCCTAGAGGAACTTTTTGACTCCCCTAGGGATGTTGTGCCGTCCTTTCGACGACCAGCACCATGCTCACTGCCTCTGTAGCTGCTACAATGTACAAGTACATCGGCTCCCCTGGCTCCGGAGCTACCAGTATTGGTAGGGACACAAGGTGCTACTTCAACTCTTGGAAGGCTCGCTCTGCGTCCTCGGTCCAAGAGAATGGTCTGGACTTCTATAAGAGCTTGAAGAAGGGTAGCGCCCTCTCAGCCAGCCTTGAGATGAAGCGGCTAAGGGCGGCCAGTGACCCCGTAAGCTTCTGGACATCCTTGATCCCGGCCGGAGGCCTCATTGCCTCAATCGCTTTGATCTTCTCCGGGTTTGCTTCAATGCCCCAGTGCAAAACCAGGAATCCCAGCAACTTCCCCTACGGAGACACAAAGACGCACTTTTCCGGGTTCAGCTTCGTGTGCGTCGCCCGCAGCTTGTCAAAGACCAGGGTCAAGTCTTCCACCAGGGTCGACCCTCTCTTAGTCTTGACCACGATGTCATCGACGTATATCTCTATCCTATCCCTAATCAGGTCCCCAAAGGTCTTACTCATCGCCCGTACAAATGTTGGCAAGGCGTTCTTCAGACCATAGGGCATTACAACATAACAGTAAAGCCCATCCACTGTTACAAAAGCGGTATACTTCCTATCTTCCCTAGAGATCTGGATCTGATGGAAACCAGAGTAAGCATCTAAGAAGGACAAGAGGTCACACCCGGAGGTAGAATCCATGATTTGATCTATGCGTGGAAGTGGATACAGGTCCTTGGGACAAGCCTTATTGAGACTGGTGTAGTCGATGCACATCCAAAGCTTCCCGTTTGCCTTGGGGACGATGACTGGATTGGCCAGCCACACTGGATGATGAACCTCTTCGATGAAGCCAGCATGTAGCAGCTTCCGGACCTCCTCACGGATGAAATCCTGCCACTCCACAGAGTATCTCCGAGGCTTCTGACTCACCGGTTTGGTGTTAGGGTGATCTTCAGATGGTGCTCAATCACCTCCCTAGGGATCCCAGGCATCTGCGACGGTTCCCATGCGAATACATCGGCATTTGCCTGGAGGAAGGCGACGAGTGCGAGTTCCTATTTCTCCTCCAGATTGCTCGCGATGCGGGTGGTCTGGGAGGAATCCACGCCGACCTAGATGGCCTTGATGGGACCGCCGTCTGCTCTGGATGGCTGCACCTTTGGCACCTTGGTAGGTGCCTTGGTACCGGAAGTCGAGGGGTCCCTCCCTCCATCGTCCGGGCGAGCAGTTTCTGCCGCTAGGGCATGCAGCTTCTCGACAGCTGCAAGCGCAGCGGCGCGGTCGCCCCGCACGGTGAGGACCCCTGCAGGGGACAACATCTTGAGGACCAAATACCCATAATGGGCAATGGCCATGAACCGGTACAGGGTCGGCCTGCCAATGATGGCATTGAAGGGGAGGTTAACCTCCCCGACATTGAACTGGACGTTCTCTATGCGGAAGTTCTCCTCGGTCCCGAATGTTATCGGGAGTGCGATGCTCCCAAGGGGATACACTGGTTGTGGGCCCACTCCAGAGAATGGGCGAGAGGGTCCCAGTCGGGACCCTGGTATCTGCAGCTGCTTGAATGCAGCATGGCTGATGATGTTGAGCCCAGCCACCATCAATCAGGACATGGTGCAGCCGCATGTTGGCGATGATAGGGGCGGTGATGAGTGGTAGTATACCGGCCCCTGTCATGTTTTTAGGGCAGTCGGATGCCCCGAAGGAGATTGTGGTGCTCCTCCACCGCTGATGTGGAGCAGCCTTCGGAACCCCTAGGACCGCCGAAAGGACCTCTCGGCGCAGGGACTTCACGTTCCTATGGTCGTTGTCGTCACCAGAGTCGGAGTCTCCAGTGAAAACGTCCTTGAGGACCCCCTTAGGTGACTGATACCCGAGGTCCCGTTCTCCCGCGGCCACGTCACCTTCGTCGACCTTCTCCTTGCCAGGCCGGCGACGAGGCGGCAAGCCATCCTTGGAGGTCTGCTCGCGCCGCTCGCTGATGCGCTTTGCGAGCGTGAGGATCTCACGGCATTCCAAGGCACTGTGGCGACTGTTGGGGTGGACAGGGCATGACCCATTGTTGCCTCCCGGTTGTCGTGGGCGCTTGTTGCGCTCGTTCCGGCCCCCAGTCGCAGCTGCGGCGACCGTAGCAGCAGACTACGGCCTATCATGGCCGCGGTTCTTCTTCTTCTTGTTGTTGCCGCCCTGGGTGACAGCACCCGAGCCACCCATCTGGGTAACTCTAGTCTGTGGTGCCGAGTGCCATGCACGGCCCTCGGCAGCTCTGGCACATTTGTCGGCCAGAGCGAAGAGTGTGGTGACGGTTTCAACGTCATGCGTTGCTAGCTTCTCCAACATCTTCTCATCACGCACCCCCTGTCGGAAAGCAGTGATAATGGAGGCATCGGAGACACGAGGTATAGTCCCTCGTACCTTGGTGAAGCGGGCGATGAAAGCCCTGAGAGTCTCCCTGGGTTCCTGCCTTACGGCATGGAGATGAGCCTCCACACCATGGTGCTGATAAGCACTGGCAAAGTTTGCTATGAACTGTGCACAGAGATCTTCCCAAGAGTAGATGGATCTTGGGGTAAGGTTCATGAGCCAGGTCCGGGCCGGCTCGGTCAAGGCTACATGGAAGTAGCTCGCCGTCAAAGTAGTGTTTCCACCAACTGCCGTAATGGCGGTGACGTAAACCTGCAAGAATTCTGGCGGGTTTGACGTACCGTCGTACTTCTTCGACAGGTGTGGGCGGAACTTGGGTGGCCAAGTCGCCGCGCGGAGATGATCCGCTAGCGCGGCACAGCCCACACCGACCAATGGGACACCCATGTGGATTCGGGCGCCCCTTGGAGTTTGTGGCGCAAGTGGAGCGAAGTCTTGGTCGAGGTTGCGACCCTCGAAGTTTTGCCGGCGCTCCCGTGCCCTCTCCAGAGAGACTCGTGCGTCCTCGCCCACACGCCTACGGTTGAGTTCTGCCCGCAGGTCATCAGGTCTCTCCAGAGAGATTGGAGCATCCTCGCCCACACGCCTGCGGTTGAGCTCCTCCCACAGGTCCTCAGTCGGTGCGGCCTTCACTGAGGGTGAGCGCATAGACGCCGATGCCTCGTGTTGATGCCGGAATGACCGAGGCCTAGGCCTGCCTGAGCTAGAATGCGCCATGCCGAGGAGACGGTCGACATCATCATGCCACTGCTTCATGGCCCCCAGTGAGGCCGTGGAACTTGGAGGGTGGCGTAGCAACTCCCTTGCTATAGACAACGCCCTAGGAGCAGCCCTTGACGGAGCCCGGGATGTCTGCGCAGGCGTGTGCTGCTGCGTAGCATGCACAACAGCAACACCAGGCACAGGGCGGTTGGAGCCTCATGGCATGGAAGATGCAGCCTCCTCCTCCTCCATCAGGAAGTCCTCGGGAGACAAGTCGCGGTGCTCAACGATCTGAACCATCGTGTCGAGGAGGAAAATAGGCGAAAACCTAAAGCCAAAGCCCCCTACCTAGCGCACCAAATGTCGGAGAGAAAATCCTCCGGCTGGGTGGCGGAATGCACCCACCCTAATCCTAAGATGAGGAGGGGGCCTAAGCGTTTTGCCTGTTAGGTGGATTCAGGATGAACACAAGATCACACGAGGGATTATAGTGGTTCAGGCCACCGGAGCGTAATACCCTACCTCCACTGTCTGTATGTTGTATTGAGTGTGTAAGCCTGAGCCTGTGTATGAGTGTCTGTCCCTTGTAACGCTGTGTGCCTTCCCTTTTATAGTTTAAGGGAGGCATGTACAAGGATGCCGAGCCCCAACATGCGGGCCCAGGAGCATAATGGTAGGAATACATTATGTGAATAGTAAATGCTGACAGTACACAAGGATCCTCCGCCTTAGTAACGCATGAGTAATCAGCGGGAGTCATGATGACTGCAGTCCTTGCAGCATTGATAGTAATGACATGCGAGTAATGGTGAGTAACAGCACGACCCACGTATCGTGGACTGAGCACACCGCCTGTCAGTGGAATGGACAGGCGCACGTCTTATCCGCAATGAATGTGGAGGTGCGCGTAGCCCAGAGGCGTCACGCTAGGTTCTGTCCGTTGGCTTATGCCGCGCACAGTATGCCACGTGGCAGCATCGGGTCTCCGCCTGAGCAGGGAGCATGAGTGTATGCGGATAGGTCCGGATCCCACCAGACCAGGTCTGGACACGTGTCAGCATCGGACCCCCGCCTGGGCCCTGATTAAGGCCCAGGTGTGTTCTGTGTAAGGAAAATGGACCCCGGGCCATTTGGCTAATTGAGTTTTGGTGTTTGATGATTAACACAACCTATGGACTAATATGTTTGCTAGTGTTTATAATTATAGTTCACAGGGTGCGAAGAGAATTGGACCAAGGCAATGAGGATGCAACACCTCAAAAGAAGACATAAAAAGATGCATAGGAGTCCAATACTCAAGAACAAAAGAAGCCCGAAGAAATCAGCAAAGGAATCCAAGAAACGGGTTGTCAGCCAGCGCCTGGTGGCGCACCGGACATTGACGTCCGGTGTGCACCGGACTGTCCGGTGAGGCATCGGACAGTCTGCGGAGAGAGGCCGCAGACAGGCGCTCTCTGGCTGTAGCACCGGACTGTCCGGTGTGCACCGGACTGTCCGGTGTGCCAACGGGCAGACGGCAACGGTCGGATCCAACGGTCGACTTCTACAGGCGCCAACGGTCGGCTGACGTGGCGTGCACCGAACACTGCACAGTAGATGTCCGGTGGTGCACCGGACTGTCCGGTGCACCCAACGACAGAAAGCTGCTGCTTTCTGTCCAACGGCTAGTTGAGGGTGTGGAGGCTATAAATACCACCCCAACCGGCCATTCTCATGAGTGAGAGCCCAAGCAACATACCAAGACACATAGTGCATATTTCCAAGAGCTCAATCACCCAAGTGCTTAATAGAATCACTCGGTGATTAGCGTAGGTGCTTTGCGAAGTGCTTAGGTTAGTTAGACCGCTTTAGCGCTTGCTCTAGGTGAACCCTAGTTAGTTGAGTGAGTTTTGTAAAACCACACTACCCCTCGGCTCTTGCGTGAGTCGTTGTAATTGTACCGAGTGGGGCGAGAGTCTTGCGAGACCGTGACAACTGCGTTTGTGTCACGGCCGCCACCGTGTACCGGAGGGAACGAGGCCCGCGGCGTTTCGGCCGGAAGCTCGATAGTGGAGACGGCGGGGAGCGTCCGAGAGGAGCCGGAAGCGGAGCACCACTTGCGCGTGGAGAAGGCCCGCGGCTCTCTACGGAGTTACTCGACCGTGGTGCTTGGCCCTCGCGTGGGCTTCCCTTTGCGTAGGGGCACCAACGAGGATTAGTCGGGACCTTGCGTGGTTCCGGATACCTCGGTAAAAATACCGGCGTCATCCACGAGAGTTTGCTTCTCTACTTAGCTCTTTACATTCCGCATTTATATTAAGCATTTAAGTTTCAATCTTATTGTCATACTTGTTTAGTGTAGATTGAAACTTAGCCTTTGCGGTAGAGATAGCAACACTTAGACAAAACCTAGTTTGCACATTCTAGTTTTGATTACTTGCATAGGTTTTGCTCTAGGGATTTAATTGTGGCCTAGTTTAGTATAAGTTTTAGAAGTCCTAATTCACCCCCCCTCTTAGGCGTCACCCGTTTCCTACAAGTGGTATCAGAGCCCGGTTTGGCTCATTTGGAACGTTTTAGCTTCATCGCTAAAAGAGCCGACGCTTTTTAGAGGAAGGGATGGATACCCATAGGCCACCACACTTCGACGGCACTAACTCCCCATACTATAGTGCTAGAATGGCTTGTTACCTAGAGGCCGTTGATCTAGGTGTTTGGAGAGTCACTCGTGACGGGATGAAACCCCTCAAGAATCCCGAGAAACCCACCACGAGTGAGGAAAAAGAAATTCATTTAAATGCTAGAGCCAAAAATTTCTTGTATGAATCTCTTAGCATGGATATTTTCAATCAAGTATTTACCTTGAAAACTGCTAATGAGATTTGGCTAAAATTGCATGAGCTCCATGACGACACTTCCAATGTCCGTGAGCAAAAACATTGCCTAGTCGTAAATGAGTATAATTCTTTTGCCATGAAAGATGATGAGCTTGTTAGAGACATGTATTCTCGTTTGAATCTAATTATCAATGAGCTCAATTCGATTGGCATTAATAAGCTAGGTGATGCGGACATTGTGAGGAAGATTATCTCCCTGCTACCACAACAAAGATATGGGAGCATCATCACCATCCTTCACAACATGGAGGACTTGAGCAACATGACCCCGACCATTGTGATTGGGAAAATCGCGGCTTTTGAGATGTCGCGAAAAATGAGTCGGGGAGAGGAGCCAACTTCCTCAAGACCATATGCTTTTGCATGTGATGAAAGGAAGGGCAAAAAGAAGGCTCCCACTCCAAGTTCCTCAAGTGAAGAAGAGGAAGAAGAAGAAAGTGATGATGATGAAGATAATCAACCATGCACATCATCCTCCGAGGACGAAGAAACAATCCGACGCGTCGGAAAGGTAATGAGGATGATCCGCAAGATTAATCTAATGGGTGTGCCCCTGCAGGTCGAGGATCTTCTCTTTAACATTGACAGGAAAAAGCAAAGGAAGAGAGGATGCTTCGCATGTGGGGAAAAGGGCCACTTCAGGGACAACTGTCCAAATATGGCCAAACCCAAAAAGGAGAGGAGCAAAGGCAAGGCGCTCACAAGTGTCAGAACTTGGGATGATTCTTCAAGTGAAGATGAACCTCCAAGGACGCGCAGCCACCGGTCCTCGTCACGATCATCACAGTCATCACACAAATGCCTTATGGCAAGAGGTAACAAAAGCATTCCATCCTCTAGTGATGAAAGTAGTAGTGATGATGAAGGTGAGGGAAAGGCCTCTCTAGAAGAGCTTGCGGAAGCCGTAAAATTTTTCCAGGATGTTTGCACTAAGCAAAAAGCTCAACTTAAAACTTTGAAAAATAAGTTGGTTAGCTCTCAAAATGATTACAAAGGTTTGCTAGAAAAATTTGAAACTTTTGCAAACTTAAATAGTGAGCTATCAACTAAAATTGAGCTATTAGAATCTAGTGCTCCATCCACTGCTACTGATGATAGCCTTATTAAAAAGAATGAAAAACTTAAGGCTAAGTTAGCTAGCTCCCAAGAAGCTATTGAAAATTTGCTAGAGAAAATGGAAATTCTTAGCATACACAATAATGAGCTAACTACTAAGCTAGAAAACATTGGTAGCACCCCAGCAGCATCTTTAGATGAAATACCTGAAATAATTAAGAAAGATGCTTCTACTTCCTGCTTTGATTTAATTGATGATTCTAACCCCTGCAACCAAGTCGTTGTTGAGAATATTGTTATAGAGACATGTTCGGATGAGGTTGCAAAGGAAAATGAACAATTAAAGCAAGAAGTGGCTCGCCTTGGCAAGGCTTTGCATGACAAGAAAGGCAAAGCCAAACAAATCCGACCTCCACAGGATAACACCACTGCGGGAGTGAACAAGCCTATGGAGGGAGAAACTGTGATTTGTAGGCTATGCCACAAGGAAGGCCACAAGTCTTTCCAATGCAAGGCGATGACCGGGGATAAACAAAGGCAAAAGCTCAAGCAAAAGCCATCAAGCAAAATCTCCAACACCTACATCAAAAAGGTGAACAAAAAGGATGCTACACCATATTTGATCAAGAAGAAAAAGAATGGAAAGGTGATAGCAATCAAGGCCAACAAGCAAGCCAACAAAGGAAAAGGGGCCAAACGCATCTGGGTGCCAAAGGAGATAATCTCAACCATGAAAAGCACCAAGAAGGTTTGGATCCCAAAAGGGAAGTGAATGGACCGAAGGTCCTTGGGAAATTTGGAGACTTGGCTAAATTGGGATGTATATCATGGGATACATCATATTGGATCAAGTTTTTTGCCAAGTGGGTTAGTGAAAATTTTGGACCCAAATTTCCCACCCATGACTAAGGTAACTAGTTTTATTGTATTTCTTGTTTTTAGATATGCGTATCTATTTATCTTTTATCTAGTTTACCTTTCTTGCCTAGTATTACATTTGTTATGTACTTTTGTTCAAAATCATGCATACTAGGTAAATCATATGGTAGGATTGCTAGTTTTTAAATTCATATACTTAAGCAAACCTACATGGCTTAAAATGTTTAGTTAAAGCACGACACATAGCTTTTATATCACTCCATAGTAAATGATGCATCAATTGAAAATTTTGATTTCTACAAAGTGTATCATTTAACTTATATGTGCCAAAGTTTGGATTATGGATAATTTGCCCCTCTTGATATCAAATCAAAGTGCATGTCTCCTACAAGTATTCAAAACTTGTATGCACACCTTTAGGGGGAGGTTACTCTATAATCTAACACTTTGAGACTAACACCTTTTCAAGTCTATTTCATGTGATAGTCTCATTGTAAGGAAAATGAAGTCCCCGGAGAAAGACAACAATCTTCCACTGCAAAATCTCCAAGAACTCTCATGTCTCTCAAGCTCGCCATTAATCTTCAATTGGTATCTTTTGAGACTACATTCAGTATCATTTACATGTCTTCTCCAATATTTGATTAGACTATATTTCATATCATATGCTTCCATGTTGCTAAAAATGCATAAGTAGTTAACTCATATTCTGTTACCTATGCATAAGGGAAGTTAGTCTTTTCAAACCCTGTCTTGCACCTCTAATTTTTCACATGCTTTTTCCTAAGTAGAGGATCTCTATCAGGGGGAGTATTTCTTCATCTCTAAAAAAGGGGGAGAAACTTCTTTCTAAAGAGAACACTCATTTAGGGGGAGTTCCTTTCAACTGGTATCATTCATATGGTTTATTTTAATACCCTTCTAGTGATATCATTTGATACAATTCTTGTTGAGGGCAAGCTTTTATTTACTTCCTACATGCTTTTTATGTCTTCCTTTTCGGTGGTTGATGCCAAAGGGGGAGAAGTTTAGGGACCAAAGCAATGAAAACTTTATCAAACACCAAACACCACCAATTTAAAATTTTATATCTACAAATGGCTTTTCAAGTGGTTTTGGTTATTTGGTCCAAAAATAGGAAGTAAGTGAATTATGGAGTTAGGGGGAGGCTTAAGTCCATAATATCACATTGTGGGGACAATCATGCATCTTAGCAAGTAGATTGCACATTTTAATTCAAATACTTGTATTATTTGCTTGCTTTGGTTGTGTTGTCATCAATCACCAAAAAGGGGGAGATTGTAAGGAAAATGGACCCCGGGCCATTTGGCTAATTGAGTTTTGGTGTTTGATGATTAACACAACCTGTGGACTAATATGTTTGCTAGTGTTTATAATTATAGTTCACAGGGTGCGAAGAGAATTGGACCAAGGCAATGAGGATGCAACACCTCAAAAGAAGACATAAAAAGATGCATAGGAGTCCAATACTCAAGAACAAAAGAAGCCCGAAGAAATCAGCAAAGGAATCCAAGAAACGGGCTGTCAGCCAGTGCCTGGTGGCACACCAGACATTGACGTCCGGTGTGCACCGGACTGTCCGGTGAGGCATCGGACAGTCTGCGCAGAGAGGCCACAGACAGGCGCTCTCTGGCTGTAGCACCGGACTGTCCGGTGTGCACCGGACTGTCCGGTGTGCCAACGGGCAGACGGCAACGGTCGGATCCAACGGTCGACTTCTACAGGCGCCAACGGTCGGCTGACGTGGCGTGCACCGGACACTGCACAGTAGATGTCCGGTGGTGCACCAGACTGTCCGGTGCACCCAACGACAGAAAGCTGCTGCTTTCTGTCCAACGGCTAGTTGAGGGTGTGGAGGCTATAAATACCACCCCAACCGGCCATTCTCATGAGTGAGAGCCCAAGCAACATACCAAGACACATAGTGCATATTTCCAAGAGCTCAATCACCCAAGTGCTTAATAGAATCACTCGGTGATTAGCGTAGGTGCTTTGCGAAGTGCTTAGGTTAGTTAGACCGCTTTAGCGCTTGCTCTAGGTGAACCCTAGTTAGTTGAGTGAGTTTTGTAAAACCACACTACCCCTCGGCTCTTGCGTGAGTAGTTGTAATTATACCGAGTGGGGCGAGAGTCTTGTGAGACCATGACAACTGCGTTTGTGTCACGGCCGCCACCGTGTACCGGAGGGAACGAGGCCCGCGGCGTTTCGGCCGGAAGCTCGATAGTGGAGACGGCGGGGAGCGTCCGAGAGGAGCCGGAAGCGGAGCACCACTTGCGCGTGGAGAAGGCCCGCGGCTCTCTATGGAGTTACTCGACCGTGGTGCTTGGCCCTCGCGTGGGCTTCCCTTTGCGTAGGGGCACCAACGAGGATTAGTCGAGACCTTGCGTGGTTCCGGATACCTCGGTAAAAATACCGGCGTCATCCACGAGAGTTTGCTTCTCTACTTAGCTCTTTACATTCCGCATTTATATTAAGCATTTAAGTTTCAATCTTATTGTCATACTTGTTTAGTGTAGATTGAAACTTAGCCTTTGCGGTAGAGATAGCAACACTTAGACAAAACCTAGTTTGCACATTCTAGTTTTGATTACTTGCATAGGTTTTGCTCTAGGGATTTAATTGTGGCCTAGTTTAATAAAAGTTTTAGAAGTCCTAATTCACCCCCCCCCTCTTAGGCGTCACCCGTTTCCTACATTCTGTCCTGGAACCTTGGGACCCTACTGTGGGTGGCCCGGACCCCATACAAGGGGGGGGGTCCGGATCCCATTCTAGGGGTTTGGTCCGTACACGTGAGGATCCTAGACCAATCTTGGAGGTTCAGACTGTATATCCTAGGGTCCGACGCTTTCCCATGGGGGTTGGGGCTCACTGTTGATGCCTTGGGGTATATCACTCTCTCTGGACAAATGGCGGCTCCAGACCTGCCCATGTGGTGGGGTCAGGCACTGTTGCTGGCCCAGAGTAGTTGCCCGAGGCTAGGGCGAGTTATGGCCTGGTCCCACATACAACTCTTTTACCCACGCGACTAAAGATAGCCGCGTGGGTACTGCGTCTTTATACAGTAGTAAGGGGTACCCTAGTTTCAGGGTACCGACAAGCATGCTTCTAGAAAATTTAAATTTTTCATTTTTAGCTCATGCTCAGCAATTTTAGCAGTTAATTTAGCTATATGATAATTTTGTTATTTAATCATGGCAAGGTGATCATCAATAGCTTCAATATTAACATCTCTACATCTAGTACAAATAGTGACATGCTCAACAGTAGATTTAGAGGGTTTGCAAACATTCAATTCTTTTATCGTAGCATTTAAGCTAGCATTCTCATATCTAAGACATGAAATTGAATCATTACAAATGCTAAGCTCATTAGTTAAGTTTTCACATTTTTCTACTTCTAGAGCATAAGCATTTTTTAACTTAACAATTTTTTTATTTTCCTTAATGAGCAAGTCCTCTTGGCATTCCAAGAGATCATCCTTCTCGTTATTGGTTTCTATTAATTCATTTAATTTTTTTCTTTTGGTCCATGGTAAGGTTGGCAAAGAGAGAAATTAAATCATCATTATCATCGCTAGAGCTACCCTCATCATTAGATGTAGTGTATTTGGGAGTATCTCTAAAATGTACCTTCTTCTTCTTGCCATCCTTAGCCATGAGACACTTGTGGCCAACGTTGGGGAAGAGAAGTCCCTTGTTGATGGCGATGTTGGTGGCGTCCTCGTCGGAGGAGGAGTCGGTGGAGCCCTCGTTGGAGTTCCATTCCCGCCCCATATGCGCCTCGCCACCCTTCTTCTTGTAGAACCTTTTCTTTTCCATCTTTTTCTTCCCCTTCTTGTCGTCATGCCTGTCACTGTCACTTGTATATGGACATTTAGCTATAAAGTGACCGGACTAACCACACCTATAGCACACCCTCTTGGAATGGGGCTTGTAGTCCTCGCCCTTCCTTTGTTTGAGGATTTGTCGAAAGCTCTTAATGATAAGAGCCATCTCCTTGTTGTCGAGCTTGGAGGCATTGATTGGAAGTCTACTTGGTGTAGACTCCTCCTTCTTTTCTTCCATTGCTTTGAATGCAACGGGTTGTATCTCGGGTGTAGAGGTGGCGCCTTGCTCCAAGTTGACAATGTGTTTGGAGTCTTTGATCATAAGTTCAAAGCTCACAAACTTGTCAATTACTTCCTCGGGAGACATCTGTTTATATCTAGGATCTCCACGGATTAATTGAACTTGAGTAGGATTGTGAAAAATAAGAGATCTTAGAATAACCTTGACCATTTTATGGTCATCCCATTTGGTGCTCCTGAGGTTGCGCACTTGATTGACCATTGTCTTGAGCCGATTGTACATTGCTTGCGGCTCCTCTGCTTTATTAAGGACAAATCGACCAAGCTCTCCCTCGATCGTCTCACGCTTGGTGATCTTGGTCACCTCGTCCCCTTCGTACGTCGTTTTGAGGATGTCCCAAATTTCTTTGGCATTTTTCAACCCTTGCGCCTTATTATACTCCTCTCGACATAAGGAGGCAAGGAGTATAGAAGTTGCTTGGGAGTTAAAATGCCTAATTTGGGCAGCCTCGTCCGAGTCATAATCCTCATCGCCCACCTATGGTGCCTGCGCTCCAAACTCAACAATATCCCATATACTTTCGTGGAGTGAGGTTAGATGGTGCCTCATTTTATCACTCCACATGCAATAATCTTCACCATCAAAATATGGTGGTTTGCCTAGCGGTACCAAAAGTAAATGAGTGATCTTAGGAATGCGAGGATAGCGAAGAGGCATCTTACTATACTTCTTACGCTCGTGGCGCTTCAAAGTTGTAGACTCGGTGCCGGATGTGGAAGGTGATGAAGAGTCGGTCTCGTAGTAGTCCACCTTCTTCATTTTCTTTTTCTTCTTGTCACCCTTCCTATATGACTTGATGGAGGAAGATGATTCCTACTTGTATTTGTCGCCGAACTCCCTTGATAGAGTCCTTCCCGAGCCTATGGCCTTGTCGCCGGTGACAATCTCCCTCTTGGTGTGATCTCCACACATCAATTTGAGTTTGTTAGACTCTTAATGAAGCACTGGCTTCGATACCAATTGAAAGTCGCCTAGAGGGGGGTGAATAGGCAAAACCTGAAATTTACAAACTTTAAGCGCGCACTAAGGCTGGGGTTAGCGTTAGAATTAAATTGGAGTGTAGAAGATTGTTTCTCTTGCTATGAGTTGCTCAAATTGATGTATAAAACTTTGGGAGCAAACTCAAATCAATATTAGCAAGGAAACTTTAGAGAGAGAAAAGCGAGGAAACAAATCAAGTGAAGATCAATGCAAGTGAACATGGTGATTTGTTTTACCGAGGTTCGGTTCCAAGGAACCTAATCCCCGTTGAGGAGGCCATGAAGGCCGGGTCTATTCCAACCCTTTCCCTCTCTCAATCGGTCCTACAGATCGGTCGAGGCTTCTCCTTAATCACTTGGGTCACTAAGATCCCGCAAGGATCACCACACACTTAGGTGTCTCTTGCTAGCTTTACAAAGCACTTCGAGAAATAAGAATGGGAAGGATAAAGCAATCTAAGCAACAAGAGCAACAAAAGAACACAAGTGATCCTCTCACAAGTCTCTAAGCAATAGAGTTGATTTTGGAGATTGGAGTGGATTGAATGCTTTGGTTGTGTCTTGGAAGTGGTTGTCTTTGCTCTTGCAATGAATGTGATGTTCAGAATACTTGGATGCCATTGAAGGAGGTGGTTGGGAGGTATTTATAGCCTCCAACCACTTCCTAGCCGTTGGCTGAGTCTGCTGTCGATGGGCACACCGGACAGGTACTGTTCACTGTCCGGTGCGTGCCACGTCAACACGCCCGTTGGGGTTTGGAGAGGTCGACCGTTGGAACTCTTTGTCCTGTAGCTGTGGCACCGGACTGTCCGGTGTGCTTTGACTTCTCTGCTCTGACCTCTGTTGCGTCCTGTTCACAACTGTTCACTTTAGGCAGACGACCGTTGGCGCAGGTTACCGTTGCTCCGTTGGTTCACCGGACATGTTCGGTGCACACCGGACAGTCCAGTGAATTATAGTGGGAGCGCGTCCTGAGAAAACCCGAGAGTGGCCTGTTCGCTTGGTGCTCGGCTTGGTGCACCGGACACTGTCCGGTGCGCCACTTGGTAGCACACTCTCAAGTCTCTGCTCCAAATTTATTTGAGTCCCCAACTGAATTTCTTTCTTGGTTTGTGTTGAACCTTATGCACCTGAGATAAAAGATATCTTGGCAAACTAATTAGTCCACGTGGTTTGTGATGGACGTCAACCACCAAAATCGATTATAGGAAATGATTAAGCCCATTTCCCTTTCACTTGTCATAAGGGTAGTCAAGGTACTAGTAGTGAGCTCGGAGTTGTATTCCAACCCCATCAACCACTATGAGTTGATCCTAATGAGGAAGTCTCAAGCGAATGAGCGATGACCATTAGGAGAAGTGAAATTGGAGGCTTGAAGCAGATAGAAGGATTAATGACAATGAAGCAAGTTCTATAGCAAAGGTTCTTTGAAGAAAGACTAAGGGTCAATTATGGAGGAGCATTTGGAAGCAAAAAATGAAGTGTTGGAGACTTGTTCTCAAATGCTATGAATTAAGAACAAGGCAACACAAAATGATAATGGATAAGGCCCTTCGTCCTTCGAAGCATTATCTCCCTTAGGATATAATGATCTTTGGACGAAGGTCATGAAGGATGTACCTTCATCATCGTAGTATATATTAATGAAAGAAGAAGCATATAAAACATGAGAAATAGCATGAATAATCACATGACATCATTAATATCTCTTTATTATGTTATCGTGAGTGAGTATGAACAATATCGAATTACATTTGTACCTTCGGCTGGACAAAAGGCAAAAGTCCAAGTGTGACGCACAAGTGAATACAAGTCCGCGTGAACAGTACGGGGGTACTGTTCATCTATTTATAGGCACAGGGCGTAGCCTGTGTAAAATTACATTCATGCCCTTCATGTTTACTATTGACTTAAGGACAATCTATCGAGGACTAGATAGCCTTTTCCTCTTTAAGTCGGTTCCTTTTTCTGCTGCTGAGCTGAAGCTTCCTTGCGCGTAGCTTCGGAGCTGGTTCAACCTTCATCCCGACCATGCTTTTCACATTGTGTATAGCTTTATTCCGAGTCCGAAGGTTCCTACACATATATTATACTTGGGAAACATTGTTAATAATGTTTTTGAGGACCTCCGGAAGACGAAGGCCCCCAACAGTAGCCCCTCACAGTATTAATTTGTTATAACAACGAATTTAGACTGTGACGTGAACGAAGGCCTTAAGCCGAAGGTCCGAAAAAAACACCTTCCCTTTGCTAGAATAGCAACAGTCAATGACAAACGGGGGCCACCAATTTGCAAAGCACTGGACGTATAAATATGAACCATAGCGACAGCATTTGATACGACATTTATGCCATTTGCGATATTTTCTCCAACTTCTAGCTCTTGCTCATTAGCTCTTGCCTGATTTTTGAGTTTTTAGAGCTTCGGTTTAAAGACACGTTTGCTCCAGATTTGAAAAGAAGAAGATGAGTGGAGAGAAGAAGATGACTGAAGAGAAGAAAACGACCGCGGGGACGAAGCTGTATGAAGAGAAAAATTTGTTGATCCTTTCATTGCTGGATTTATTGAGTCCATGGCAAAAACAGATACAGAGAAAATTACCAAGGAGATCATGGAGGGTTTATCCGAAGATTCTGATGAGAATGATAGTTATGACGTGGAAAGTGGGGATGAAGACTCTGAGGATCGGCCGTGGCGACCAAGCCATACTATCTTCGGAAAGTCGACTATCAAACAGAGTCATATTGACGCCATGAGAGGGAGGTATTTTCGCGACATGTCTATTGTCAAAGTTGGAGGAGATAGCACTGCCCCTACTCTGGAGGAAAACGAAGTTGTTATTTACCGAAGCTTCTTGAAGGCAGGCCTTCGGTTCCCGCTGAGTAAATTTGTGGTCGAAGTATTAAAGATATTCCAAATCTTTCTTCATCAGATTACCCCTGAATCTATAATCAGGATGGGGATATTTGTCTGGGCTGTAAGGAGCTAAGGGCTAGAGCCAAGCGCAAAGTGCTTCTGCAACATGCACGAGCTTTTATCTGAGACGAAGGCTATTGGCAAAGAACAATACCACAACAACTTTGGTTGTTACGGGTTCATTGCCCGTTCTAATGCAAGCCATCTAATGCCAACATTCCAGAAAAGATGGCCCGGGGCCTGGATGGAGGAGTGGTTTTACGTTAAAAATTATTTACAAGGGAAGACATCAAAGAAATCATTCAGCACCCCATCTGGTCTCGCTTCGGCCTCCAAAAGCTGAAGGTGGAAATTGACGGCAATGTTGAAGCATGTCAGAAGGCCTTTAGCATAGTGTGTGCTTTCATTGGCACGAGGGATTTGATTCAAGAGCATATAGCCTTCAGGGTATGGCCACTTGTGGAGAGCTGGGATATGCTGAAGGAGACCACCGCCGATTCCAGTGAGGGTGGTCTGGTCCGATTGAAGTATACCTTCAGATTTAGGGAGAAGTTTGATGAGCCAGACAATGACTGACTGAAGTGTATTGAAGCTACCAGTGATGAGCTACTCGGGGCATACTCCAAGGTTGAAGATAATGCTTTGTCCTCAGCTTTCGGGGGTCAGGGCAAGAAAAGATTGAACATGGTATTTGATGTGATTGGCTTCGTATATCCTGATTATCACTACCCGCTATGAGGGCAAGGGAAAAAGAGAAAGATTGCCGCTTCGGCCACCCCAGCTGAGCCGAAGAGCAAAAAGGAGAAGGTTCTAACCCATCGGCCGCGTTATATTGAACCAACCGTAGTACCTGAATTTGGCGAAGGGTCCTCTTCAGCTACCGAAGCAAGACAAAATGCTCCGATTGCGTAGAGCGCTGAAGAGCCGACTGTAGTGCCGAAGGTGCCTACAGTCGGGCCAGCCGAAGCTAAAGATGACAAGGCTGAAGAGCCACAGGTGGAAAAAGTGATAAAAGTGCCAGAAATCCTGAGCCCACTGCCAGAGGCAGATTTGCCAAAGATGCAAAAAGCTCTTGCTACAACTCCCAAGAGGAGGATGGCCAGCGTGCTAGACGCTGTTATAAAGACCACGAAGGCCTTAACTCCTGCTCCTACAAAGAAAACTGCCGAAGCTACCAAAAGCCAAGTCGAAGCCAAAGCTGGGCCTTCGGTGCCTACTGAGACGAAGGCCATCGAGCCTGAAGATAAGGTGGGTCAGCAAATTTCAGATACCGGCAAGACGACAGAGCAAGTTATGGCAGAAAAAGCAAAGTCTCCTATCCCCGAAGCCTTAGCTGAAGATATTGATTACATTGTTCGACATGCTTTGGGGAAAAAATTATCTGAAGAAGAAATCTTGGAGGCCAAACACTATGTCCAAAGACTGAAATATCCGAAGGGGCCTTAGTGTTCAATGGTACCAACGAAGATGATTTCCTGTACTGTCTCCCGGATAACAAAGAAATATCTGTGTGCTGGGAGATAGCTAAGAGTATGGGATTTCCTAAGCTTGAAGAAGGCCTTTCAGTCTTGTCGAAGGATGATCTTGCTGATAGCCTCACGTACAACAATTTAAAGGTATAAAGGTTAATTTTGAAGCTAGAAAATGAAGTATTTTATTGCCATGCTCAACTCTTTCTTCTTTGCAGGGATTAATTCTTAGTAATGCCTTGAGGGCTTAGAAGAGTGCCGAAGACGAAGGCTGTACAATGGCTCTTAACAACCTTCGGTCTGAGGTGATTGAACTAAGAAACGAAGGTCTAGAAAAAGACAAAATTTTGATTTCATTGGTGAACAGAGTAAAGGAAGACGAGGCTAATTACAAAGCTCAAGCCGAAGCCCAGAAAACCTAAATTGAAGACCTTCGGAGACAACTGGCCGAAGCTAAAGAGAACTGCGCGCTCGCACAGGCTAATCAAGAAATCAGTGAATATTGGAAAAATAAACTAGAGAAAAATATTGAAGAACTTCGCGAATCCAAGGAAAGGTGTTTTGAGAAATCCTTGGGTTGCGTGAAAAATTAAAAACTAGCTTCGCCAAAGTGGGCGCTTACTCTGTTGAAGAAAACTTCATACGAGACGATCCTGAAGGCGTTGTTGAATGGATAAGTGGAGAAGCCAAAGCCTTCGAGGAAATTTTGAGTGATCACGGGGATATTTGCACGTTTTCCAGTGTGTGGGGAATCTCGACTATTCTGGAGAAGGCCGGATGTGAGCATGTTTGTAACACCCTGATTTTGGGGGTATAAAATTTCTTTCTAATTATCACCCAAAATCATGTGTTACTCTTCTTTTTCTCACTCTAGGTTTTCTCTCTCTTTAGATTCATTCTCCCTTTTTCCCTTTTGATTAGAGATAGCCTAAACTCGTGGAGGTTAATTATTTATTTTTGCCAAAACCTTATGAGTCATGACATGTTGCATCATGCTGAGCTTAAAATATTCTTTAGAGTGTTGCACATGTTTGAATTAATTTGAATTTGAAACCTAGTTTGAATTTGGAATTAAAAACCCTAGAGAAAAGAAATAGAAAAGGAATTAGAAAATCCAGGGAAAAAGGAAAAAGCCATTTCGGCCCAAACGAGCCCACCAGACCCAGTCCCGCGCGTACACCTACCACCCCTGACAAGCGGACCACGCCTCTCGGCGCTAGTCTTCCGCGCGCGCTCACTCTCTCGCTCTCTATCCGCTGGGGCCGATCTGTCGACGCCAGTTTCCTTCGCTTGCGCGCTCCCTTTCTCTCTCTGTCTCGCGGGCCCGTTTTGCCAGTCATCATGTCGTTGCCCCGCATGCCCCTTTCTTGTCTCTCTATGCCGTGGGCCTGCCCTGTCAGTTCCGCCTTCTCCGCGCTCACCGTGGACTGGCGCGTGCGCACTCACACACGTCGCTGGGTTTCTCGGCCACGACGCCCGCCCACGCGCCCAGCTCCCTTCATAAAGCCCGCTAGTGCCCCGCGCACACCCCTCACCTCATTCCGCGCAGCTTCACCCTCTCTCGCGCTCTGCTCACGCCGCCAGCCACCGTCGGAGACCCATGCCCGCGTTCCCGACCATCCAGCTCGCCGGAGACCGCGCCAAGCCTCCTTGAGCTCTGCCCCGAGGTGACACACCCGTCCCCGTGCCCAATTTTCCCTTATTGCGCCCTATGGTCGTCCAATTTCGCCTTCGCCGGTGCTCGGCCGCGGCGGTCCGCCGTGCTCGCGCGGTGGCCGGCCGATTTAGCCTGGTCTAGTCCACCGGAGTAGGCCCCTGTGACACCCCTGCCTCTGCTGAAGTTAGCCAAGGCCTTATCGCGCCTTAAGTCCCCTCCCCGTGGTTGGAATGGCTCATCGGAGTTTCTCCGGCCCGCCCGAGACTTTCTCACCGCGTTCTCCCCTCTCTGCCCGTGGATTCGTGGCCTCTTCCCCACAATTGAATTCGCCGTGGCGCCCTCTTCCCCTCTGCCCAACTCCGGCAACCCCGGAGCCACCCTAGCTCATGCCTGCCTCAACTCCGGCGACCTCACCGCCGCGGAGAGGAGCGGCGCCGCTTCGCGCACGTCTATTTCCCCGGTCTGATCTCCTCCGTCCGATTCAGATTGAACGGCTCGGACCGTGGGATACCACTTCGCGCACGCATGCCCTGATGCCCTGGCCCGCCTGTCAGTGCCACCCGCAGCCGCTCATCCTTTTCGGTCTGATTTCCCTCTGTCCGATCTTGATCGAATGACTCGGACCCCCTCGAACCCCCCTCGGACCCCCTCGGACCCCCCTCGGACCCCCTCCGTCCGATCTTGATCGAACGACTCGGACCCCTGCAACCGTCTGTTTCCCTCTGGCGCTGGGCCCTCTCGGTCAGCGCGCTCTCCCCCTCTGTCGCTGACACTCCCTGGCCCGCTTGTTAGTGCTCACCCACCCGCGCGCACGCCCTCGGCCGCAGATCTAATCTCAACCGTTGGTTTAGATCTGACGGTTAGATTCACCCGATACCCCTTCGCGCGGTAGTTTTCTTAAAGAGACCCCCTGGTTTTAGGAAATCAACATGCCGTCCTCTGTTTTAGCGCATAGGTCCCTAGTTTGTTTTAATTAGACCCCTTGACTTTTATTTAATCACAGATATAGCCCTAATTTCATATTTCAAACTTCAAAACTTGTTTATTTCATATCTTTTTCATATGGACTCCAAATTTAGTGGTTCAAATTGCAAAATGTTCACCAAATTATTCTCTGTTCAAATAAAATATGACCAAATGTAATCTGTACACTTTAATTTTTACACTTAGAATATAGAATTAAAGTATATGTTGATTTATTTATTTAATGAAATAAATAAAAGGAGAACCCTAGGAATAAAATATATTTAATTTTGTGAGATCAGTGTTATGCATTTCATGGATTCATTTTTGGTTTAACCTTTAGACCCTAATGTGATAAATAGAATTAGGTATGTAATTATGGGTAATATTTAAAGGATAATCAAATTCATAAATGAGAGTAGTTCATCTTATAATGTAATCTTTTCTTTGTTTAATTATTACTCTACCATTTTAGGTTATGTTTCAACACTTAGAGAGTAATCAATTTCCCCTCAATTAAGATTAGTTCATTTTATAACTTGACCTCATTCCCATGTACTTAATAGTATACCTTTTTGAGTTGTATGCTAATGTTTGTACATGTGTGATGTGATGTTCATTTTTACCTTCCAAACGTATTGAATGTATGCTCGCTTTACTTAGACAATGAGCAGCTCGTGGTTCCTGAGTGTGTTGCCGAAGATCCCTCTGAGCAACAACCTGGTGAAGGCAAGTGTCCTCAGACCTATCATGTCCTACTTTACTTTATAATTCACTGTCCCGCAGTACATTATTGAAACTTAAGGATTGACTAGTATGTATTTACCTTACCCTTGTTTACCTTTTTGGGTTAATCATGGTTAGCTTATGCTATTGCTTTAACTTAATCAATAAACATGATGTGATCTTTTATGATACGATGATGTTATCTCGATGGGGTTCTTATGATTCGTTAGGGGGCTCAGGCTATTTCCTGAGTACCTCTCCGTAAGGACCTGTTTGGGGAGTGACAACCCGGGATAACAGTGCAACCATGAGGGTGGAATGGGACACCCTTAGCTGATTAATTAGAGGAACTAGAGGAGTAGTTGGCTTCATCGTAGGGCCGTCAATGGGATCCGGGCACAGTACTTGCTCTACCGAGGTTGGTTGCAGAGGTTCTTTGATTTGGTTTTGTTAGTCACCCTTCCTTTGGGGAGATGTACTGTGTTTATCGAACTGGAGAAACCTAACGGGCGGCTATGGCCTCTGGGAAATCTTTGTAAAGGCTACGTATTGAGACCCTGCTAGATCACCTTGGTAGTGATCAATGGGGAGGCTAGAACCTCGGGCAGAATGGGAATCACGGCTTGTGGGTAAAGTGTGCAACCTCTGCAGAGGGTAAGAAACTGGTATATCAACCGTGCTCGCGGTTATGAGCAGCCTTGGGATCCTCTTCGATTAGAAGAACAATGGTTACTTTTATGATGATGAATAACAATGGTGAATATAATCCTGACCTCTGGTATTTCCTCTTGGAGGGAGTGCCTCTGGGTAATAATTGGGTTATTACTAAAATTTGGCTCTACTCATAATAATAAAACTTGACCAACTAAAAGCAACTGCTTCGCCTTAAACTCCGCATACAGCTAGCTCACTTTAGCCAAATGGGACATTTGCTGAGTACGTTGATGTGTACTCACCCTTGCTTTACAAAACACCCCACCCCAGGTTGTCCCCACTGTTCTCAGTGCTTAGGAGGTGAAGCTGGAAACATGGAGGACTTTGAGGAGTTCTAGGATTATGACGAGTTCTAGTACTTTCTTAGTGGCAAACCCCCAGTCAGCTGCCTGTGAAGGCTTAGCATCTACGTTTCGCATTTTCCGCACTTTGATAATTACATTGAACAATGCTTATGTATTAGACTCTATGGATGTCTTGGACATCTTGATGTAATAAAGTACCTTTCCGCTATTATTTCGAGCATTGTGTGATGATGTCCAATTATGTAATCGATGTGTACATGAGTTTCTGATCCTGGCACGTACATGGTTCGCATTCGGTTTGCCTTCCAAAACCGGGTGTGACATAAGTGGTATCAAAGCTCCTGCTGACTGTAGGACCGCTAACCTAGACTAGAATGGTCACCCTAAGGACTATAGACCCCTACTCTTACCTTGACCTTAGTGTCTTTTCAAAAGTTGGTCATCTTGACCAACTCTATGTTACTTACTTATCTCAAAAAGTTTCGTCCCACTTTTCTTTCTGCTTACTTTTTGGTCTCATAGTTCTACTCTTACTCTTGTGCTTACGATGTCTTTTGTAGATGGCTCGTCTTAGGTGCACTGCATGTAAGTCTGTGATCCCCTTTTTGCCTTCTCGCTTGGCGGAGCGTCCACTACGTCGCACAGTGCCAGGTCAGTCCAGTCACCTGGACAGACTGCATCGTCGCCTGCACGAGGAGTAGGAGCGCCGATGCCATGAGCAGGAGCAGCAGGACTCTTCCCCCTCGCCTTAGTAGGAGGTGGAGTCTGAGAGGCCGCCTTCCTCTACACCTCAGCCAGAGATGCCCCCTACACCACCATAGGGCATCCTGGCTGCTGGAGGAGACCCTGACGGAGACAGAGACGACGATGACGCCGGTGGCAGTTCAAGCCACGACACGGAGCGTTCAGAGGAGTCGGAGCCAGAGGGGTGGATCGCTAGATCCATCACTCGTGACGCTGCTCGCGGGTGTCACTTCCACGACGCTCTCAATACCCTGTTGCGTCGGGCCTTTGACCGACACACTTGGTCAATCGAGTACCGTTGTGAAGTCTACCAGCATCTTCGTGGGCTATACCCGGACCAGTGGGAGGCTACTTGCTTGGTGCGCCGTCCGGACGACAATCTCCGGGGTGCAGAGGCCTTCTCAGAGCATTATTCTATTACTGAGAGGGACATTGCCGAGGCAGCCATGCAAGATGCAGCAAGACGGGCACTTTCTCAGTATTGCTCGTTGTTTAGCGGGGTAGCTGATGGCCTTGACCTGAAGTACTACCCTTGTTGTTCGACCGGCAGTGCTGGAGGTGTGATTGTCTCACCAGTCGGTGAGGGCAATCCCAGGCTGAGCAGCATGGTCAACTTGGTCACCGTGCTCAACACAGAGTTGGACCACGCCCCTGATGAGTTGGGCAAGGTTCGGGCAGAGGTTGAGGAATTGCGTGCTGAACGCGCGGCACGCCATTACCTGGATGGTGGTTCTCTCGCCCCTGTCGGGATTCAGCACCCTTACCGTTCACCGCCCCGTGGTTGCTTCGACTATGGTACCCCAGACTGCAGGACCCGGATAGATTTGGATCCCTAGATCGACAGATTCGGAGTCTGTAATAATGCTTACTTCAGTGTCTTAGTCTAGCCAGTCTTAGTCAGAGTTAGTTTGGTTATCTTTTGTTGGATGCTTGTTATGATGGACATGTAATGAAGTTGGATCTTTGTAATGATTGTCACCAAGGTGTGGGTGTCCCCTGCAACTTGGTGTAGTTATTAATAAAGTCAGTTATTTAGTTGGGTAAACCCTTTTTTCCCTTTCCTCTTTATCTGAGAAGTTGTCAGTGAAGATGGTCATTTGTTCAGTGTTATGGAGATCTTCTACACATCTTTTCTTATGCTGAAAGACTACAGAGTCAGATCTAATATGTGTGTGGTTCCTACAGATGTATGAGAATAGGCGTAGAGGTGCGAGGCGTACTCAGCCAGAGCAGAAGGCACCCCAAGAGGAGGCAGCTCCGCAGTAGCAGTTACCACCGCCACCACCGATGATCATTAAGCAGATGTTCTTGATGCAGACTCAAGCAGTCCAGGCAATTGATCAGACCTTAGCAGCGATGCAGCAAGTTCAGTAGCAGCCACCACTGCCTCAGCCTCCAGTGCAAGTTCAGATGCCTCAAGTGCCTAGAGACAAGCGGGCAGAATTCATGAGGGGCCATCCCCCTGTCTTTGCCCACTCTGCTGATCCCATGGACGCTAAAGATTGGCTACGTACCGTGGAGTGTGAGTTGCACACTGCCCAGTGCAATGATCGTGAGAAGGTGTTGTATGGTCCCCGACAGGTGAGGGGAGCAGCACAGTCTTGGTGGGAGTCTTACCTCGCCACCCATGCCAACCCTGAAGCCATCACTTGGGAGGATTTCAGGGATAACTTCCGTCGCTACCATGTGCCCGAGGGACTAATGATGGTGAGGAAGGAGGAGTTTCTTGCCCTAAAGCAAGGTCCCTTGTCCGTCAGTGAGTACAGGGATAAGTTTTTACAGCTATCACGTTACGCCCCGGAAGATGTTAACACAGATGCCAAGAGGCAGTACCGCTTTCTGAGAGGATTGGTTGATCCCCTCCATTATCAGTTGATGAACCACACTTTCCCCACCTTCCAGCATTTGATCGACAGAGCAATCATGACTGAAAGGAAGCGTCGGGAGATGGAGAATAGGAAGCACAAGATTGGTGGACCTCAGGCCAGGACTAGCAGTCATCCCCACTACTCAGGCAACTCACCACAGCAATTCAAGCCAGGTCACCAACACCAGCATCAGCATCAGCGTCAGAACCAGCCGCAGCAGTACCAGAGGCAGTTTCCTCAGCAGCAGCAACAGTACCGTCAGAACACTCAGCCAGGAGGAAATCAGTACCAGCATCAGAACAACCAGGCAGCCCATCTTCCTGCCCCAGCAACCAACCAGAACAATCAAGCAGCGCCAGCTCAAGGAGGAAGTCGTGCATGTTTCCAATGTGGTGAACAAGGCCATTGGGCGAATCATTGTACAAAGAAAGTAGCCCAACAACCGCCAACAGTGAATGTCCCAGCAAGACAAGGAGCGCCACAACAAGCACCAGGAGTACGTGGTCAAGCCTACAACCATGGAAAGGTGAATCACCTGGAGGTCGAAGCAATCCAGGATGCCTAGGATATGGCAGTAGGTATGTTTCCAGTCGAATCCTACCCAGCAAAAGTACTATTTGATACTGGTGCCACACATTCTTTTGTTTCTGCATCTTGGATAGAATCACATAACATCCCCATAGAACCAATGATCCCACATTTGAGAGTTAACTCAGTTGGGGGAAAAGTTCAGTCCAATAGGATTTGTCCGAATCTAAGGATTGAAATAAGGGGGATAGCCTTCCCCGCTTGTAACACCCCTGGTGTTACTGCCACTAAAACTTGAGCATAACATCATAAGCATTGGCATATCATGTGTTTGTCACACCTAGAGTGCATTCACTAGGCAAAGATTTCAAATAAGTTGTATTGATGTGACATTTCATGGGTGAAACCCTAGGGTACAGTACTTAACCCTAAACTGGGCTTAGAAGAGTAAACAAAGCCTAAACAAAATAAAACTTCAAAACTTATTAGTAATGACCATAAAATGTCACAATTAATGAACTTAAGTGATATCCAAACCCTAGAAGTACCAAAAAACCTAAATAGACCCCTGGAAAACCCTGGACTGAAACCCTAGGGGGTTATCTGCAAAATGTGCACACTTTTGGACCTAAGTGCAAAAATCATGGAAATAGGGTATCTCATGTCAAATGGTTCACATGTTTGAGGATTTACAAGCCAAAAGGTGTGAATTGGGCTTATTTGCAAAAAAAACCATTCAAATTCTTTTACAAGACTAAGTCTGAATTTCAGTGAATGGGATCAACTTTGAAGCCCTGTAATTTCAAAACTATAAGGATTTTTCCCTAGGTGAGCACATCAAATTTGTAGAGCTATGTAAGGAGAACAACTTTGCTATAGGATTAAGCCTTGGTCACATGAAAAATTTGGAGTAAAATGAGCCAAAAGTCGGGCTGTCAGACTGCCCTAGGTCTGAATTCAGACTAACAGTGAGATTGGGCAATCTTTGGACCGGGATTCGATCATGATCTAGTGAGTGTTTGGCTATGGTTGCTATAGCAAGATTGTAGCTGGATCATCGGGCAACAACTTTGTTACAGGCAGATTAGCAAGTTGTCGTGTACAGATTTGAGATCTTGACCCTGTAAACTGGCTGTCAGGCGCACTGAATAGGGACTCCATTGTACAGTGACTGAAAGAGATCGCAGATTCACCCCCACTCGCTGCCGGTGATCTTGTGCCCAGATCCACGCCAGTGTCGCGATTCATGCCCGGTCGAACACAGATAGCGCTCCTCTGTAAGAAATATCGTGCTATAGATAAACTCCAGCCACTGTTCTCACCGGCCGTTGTGTCCCGCCGTGGTCAATCACGCTGGCATCACCAGCGTTCGCCGTTATCCGGCCAGGCTACGTGCCTCGACGCTTTACCACGTCGCGGTGAGTCACCATAAACCGCTTTGTAGTCCTGGCTCGTCGCCGGTGGGTCTACCATGGTGATGGCCACGAATCACCGCGCCAGTGACTCAGTTCCCCTCTCGACCGCCAGCACAATTCGTCCAAATTGAACACCACCGCTCAAGCACACTATAAATTGAGCACACCGACGGGTCCGTAGGGTAGTCAAGCACCAAGCCACCAAGTCGTGCCCTCAATTGATCACTAGAGCTCGCCAATTTCCCATTTCCCCCAATTTTGTTTTTCGCCACCGTGAAAGACGCCTCGTCGTGGCTAGCTCATCTCAGGTCCACTCATGCCCTCTGCCCTTTCGTTTCAGTGTTCTTGTGTGTCCCTGATGCTCCCCGACCCTGCCAATTAGACTAGGACCCCTTAGATCGCTGGGAACGCGTTCGATTGTCCGTTGTGCCCGCTGTCACCGTGGACAGAGCGCGTTAGAGCTTCGTTAGTGAAATTAATTGAGGGGAAACTCTTGTTAGGGCTTGAATTAGGTCTCAGCCGAAGTAGAGCACCGATCATCAAGTGATTTGGCCGGTATAAGCTCGCCGGAGCTTGGTTCCCCGTCGTGCAGTGTCGTGGACTGCGAGAAGTAAAGAGATGAAAGCACGAGGGTGTTTCTGCAAGTGTCAGTGAGACAGAGGAATAGTGGGAGGGACTCTTTATAGAAAATTCAAACCGCTAGGGTTCCTTGTGCAAAAATGACCGCGCGGGCGCGCGCGCGTGGGCGCGTCCCTGTTTTCTATTCTGAGTTGGGCCAATTGGGTCAGTTTTGGCCCAGCACTGTTAGAAGTTTTTCTTTTTCTTTTTTCCAAGAATCTTTAGAAATCCATAAAAAATTATAGAAAAATACTAAAAATACCAGACCAATTTTGCCAGAATCCTAATTTTCTATAGTATTTAATAAAAATAGATTCATGATTTTTAGTTCCAATAGGGAATTTAGGGATATTTAAAATAGCCAAAACCCATACTTCTGGAATTTTAGAGAGTAATTAATAATCCCAAAATTCACCAAACGTTTTAGATAAGCTTTAAACATTATTTAGAATCCTTGGGTAAAATTTGGCAGGATTTGGACCATGTTTGGTACTTAGAACCCAAAACCCTAGTCTCCTACCCTATGAACTTCACTATAGACTCCAAAAACCCTAGTTTCCCGGAGATCCGTGAAGGAAAGTTATATTCAAGACATTAGATAATATACTTTTATTATCTTTGCGTTCTCATGAGCATTATATGAGCATTCATGATTATATATGGCTATGTATAGAAAACGAAGAAGAAATAGAAGTTGAAGAGGCCAGGACTACACCACCACCACCTGAAGAACCTCAGGCAGGAAACTACTTTTACTTTGATATCTGCGGAGTAGAGCCTGATTCACCTATCACACAAGGCAAGCCCCGGTGCATTTGCCACCTCCTTGCTATTTTAAAATCTTTCTCACTTACTTGATGCATTAGGTGATAGGAGTTATGTGCTAAACCAGTTGCTGCATTTCCTTCCTTGAATTTGATTACTTCTCCTTAATCCCCTGTTTTACAAAAAAGTTTTTCTTATGCTTAGCTTTGCTCTAGAAAAACAAAATGTTTTATTTTGACAAAAGATGATGCTTCAAAGTGGGTGGGATGTTTTCAAAAATAAAACTTGATGGTGGATCCATCATGGCCATGATGGGTTCAACATCGGAAAAGATGTACCTCTGCCAGGTACCAAACTTTGGGTTGAAATGATAAAGCTGAGACCGGGCGGGTGACTTGCACGAGAAGAGAGTCTCGGTGTAGTGTCTCCATTTGAGTCGATTAAGGACCTTGTCGATGTAGGCTTGATGATTGATGACCCTTTAACTAGTCACATGCCTTGTCATGGGTAAGCTTTGCCTCGGGCAGACTAATACCAGAATAAGATAACACGCAATGGGAGTGGAGAGATGGCGAGAGTAGCATGTACCCTCCATGGCAAGAGGCTGGACGGTGGTGTATCTGTGCTCTCGGTTGGCGTGAACCTGATCTGGTCTTAAGAACCCCGGTGGCGAGTTGACATATGCCAGGGTTAAGTGCTACATATGTCGTGTGATTGGAGATCCTGAGCTGAGTGTAATCGATTCGGATCGCCATAACTTCGCGGACATGAAGACTTGGTCACTGCCCTACACGTAGCATTCCAGTGAACAAGAAGGGTTGAAAAGAAATTGGCTAGTATAGGTCAAGTGCTTGAACTAGGATAGCAAGAACTCTAGAACTCAGGTAATGACTTAACTTGCTAATAAAACTAGACTTTTAAGGATCCACTATTAGTAAGCATTTCTGCAAACAGAGTCATTGATTATTGAAAAGCCATACCTTGATCCCCAAAGGCTAGCATATCCTTGAGAGTCTTTTATTTTGATGGGCAAGACTTGCGAAAGTACACTTCGTACTTAGGGCTTTGTCCCATGTTGTTTTAGGTGAAGAAGCAGCAAATTTTTGTTGCTTCTATTCTAGGGTGGTGCCTAAAGAAGAAAATCAAGACTGAAGCTGCGGGAGGAAGGGTCCTCCGTTAAGAAAAACTTTTTACTGTTTATCGGGAGGGGTTTTTGCCTCCCAGGTTATGTAATAATATTACTTCAGCACTCCTATATTTGCTCTGGTCTGTAATAATTCTACTCTTTCTTACTTTAAAATAAAGTAAATTATTGTAACTGCTTCCACATTCTCGTACCTCTGATGTGTTGTAATGTCTGTGTGACGGGTGAAACGCTCTTGGGCAAGGTAAGGAATACGGATACTAAACTTGTCAAGTGATCAGGGGCACCTGCAGGGTTGTCTGAGGTCTGTTGGACAAGGACAACTGTAGGTGGGCCTAATGACTTGGGGGTTCTGTCACAGCTGGTATCGGAGCTCAGCCCATCTCTGCAGATGTTACGAGGCATTTTCAAAAAGAATTTTCAAGGACTTATCTAGAAAATTTATTTCCTTCTTATCTAACTACCTTCTGAAGTACTTATTTTAAAGACTAGATAGTAGAGTGCAATGTATAGAAGGTTGTGAATCAACTAAGGTTAATTCTGTAATTATACATGCATCATGCTAAAAACTATACTAATAAGATTTTCCCCCTATGGAGATATGCCGCCGCGCACAAGGAAAACTGCGCGCAAGTCTACCGGACCAATTGGCGTGCCTCGGCACCAACTAGCCCCAAGGCATGAGGATAGTAGTAGAGGCAGCAATGATCCTATTGGGGATCTAGAAGCTCAGGTAGAGCGGCTTCGATCGGAATTACGTCACAGGAATGATGTATGGGTCGAGGATGGTCAGTGAATGAACGAGTTAAGAACTGACATCCGACATCTGCAAGACCAACTTGCTGAACGAGATTTAGCACTCAATTGTGCTGTTAACTCACGTTCACTTGCTTGGGCCAAGGAAGCCAAAGCTCGAGCCCGTGTGGAGGAGCTTAGCACAGCCATGGACAACTTGCAGGTGTACTGTAATACACTACATGAGGAAGTTCATGTATTGTATTCATGACTGCACCCTGGCGTACCTGCAGATCCTGTCGGAATGGGAGCCGGAGCTTCTGGAACAGCGGGAGAAGCCCTTGGTGGGGAACTGGACCTTTTCAGGCCCCCTCCTTCAATGAATCTGGTTGATGAATGGTCCCCTACACCCGACAGTGAAGCTACTAAAAGTGATAAGAAGCCAGAGTAGTGTAGTTTAGATATGATAATGTATAATAGGCAATGTGGTCCTGTTGTAAATTCGAGTCTGTATTAAGTAATGTAAAATGGATGGTGTGCTTTGGTATATTATATTTTCCAAATGTTCTTTGCCTCAGATGTCGTCCAGGACTCATGGACAGGATGGTGCGGGAACCTCCCATGGGAGGGAAACTACTCCTAATCCACCACCAGTACCCCCGACCTTGGTTGAGGCTATCGCTGCCTTAGTCAATGCAACAGCCGATAACACCTGTTTTCTTCGGGAAATGGTGGGACAGCAAATACAACAGCAAGGCGGGCGAGCCTATCCGCAAGGACCCCACGAAACTTCATATGTGGATTTCTTAGAAACGCGTCCCCCGCTGTTTGTCAAGGCTGAAGATCCCCTTGAAGCGGACGAGTGGATTCGGGTTATCAAACAGAAGTTTGGGCTCCTCCGATGTACAGAGACTCAAAAGCCCTTATTTGCAGCGCAGCAGTTGCGAGGCCCTGCCAGCACATGGTGGGGAAATTATGTGGCTATCTAGCCTGCTGGCCATCAAGTTACCTGGGACGAATTCAAACTAGCATTTCGGGAGCACTATATTCCAGAAGGAGTGCTCCATATGAAACAAGAAGAATTTATGAAGCTAAAACAAGGTGGAGATACTGTCACACAGTATCTCAACAAGTTCAACCATTTGTCCCAGTATGCTATTGATCAGGTCAACACTGACCTAAAGAAGAAAAATTGTTTTATGAGGGGCCTTAATGACCGGCTGCAGCGGAAAATGGCCACCTGCCTCGACCTCTCTTACAGCAGGGCTGTCAGTACGGCACTAGTAGTCGAAGCCAAATATGCAGGCCCAGGAAAGTCAAAGGGCTATGGAGGTAACAGGTCCAACTAGGGGCTTGAGAAGAGACAAAGGTTGGTGATCCGACCTTTTAATCCAAACCGTTCTTCACCACGTCCACCCTCCTACCCCTTTAAACAACCTGTCTTTGTCCGTCCTGCCACTGCCCCCACCCCAACAAATCAGCTGAGTGCCCCTAGTACTCGTTTCCCTGCGCTCCCAAGTTCATCTTCTGGTTGTTTTAATTGTGGGAAGTCCGGACATTTTATCAAGGACTGCCCATATCCCAAGCAGAACAAATCAAATAATCAACAGAGTTCAGGGAGTTCCGCCCAAGGCAAGGGAAACCCGGCGAATAATACAGCGGGCAAAAATATGAAGAAAACTGGGCGAATTTATTATACACAAGTGGCCACGACACCAGAAGGAGAACCGGTCATGATGGGTATGTTTCTAATGGCCAATCACCCTGCAGTTATTCTTTTTGATTCTGGTGCTTCACATACATTCATAAGCAAGAAATTTGTGGAGCAACATTGCATTCTATACAATGAATCAAGGGAAGGGTTTATAATTCATTCGCTTGGGGGACAAATATTCAGTAAAGAAGTGGCTTTCCATGTGCCCGTAACATTGGCTGAACGGGACTTTCCCACAAACATGATTGTTCTATTCTAAAAGGCCAAGATATAGATGTAATTCTGGGCATGAATTGGTTAGCCCAACACAAAGCTATCCTCAACACTGATCTGAGAACTATCAGGTTGAGCTATGGCCAGGAAGAGGTTCGCTTGTATATTCCCGTAGCTACTACAGCTAAACCATATGGCAGAGTATATGAAGCCATCATACCGGAGATCCAAGATATTCCGGTAGTATGTGAATTCCTGGACGTCTTTCCGGAAGATCTACCTGGATTGCCTCCAGAGAGAGATGTAGAATTTGTGATTAAGTTGAAGCCCGGTATGGCTCCTATTTCTAGAAGATCGTACCGAATGCCTCTGAATGAGTTGGCAGAACTCAAGACCCAATTACAAGATCTACTAGAAAAGGGATTCATCTGACCAAGCTCATCACCTTGGGGTTGTCCAGCCATCTTTGTCAAGAAGAAGGACCAAACACTTCGGATGTGCGTGGATTATAGACCCCTTAATGAGGTCACAATCAAGAATAAGTACCCTCTTCCCCGGATTGACATCCTATTTGACCAGCTTACCAGAGCTCGGGTATTTTCCAAGATTGACCTCAGGTCGGGTTACCATCAGATCCATATCCGACCCGAAGATATACCCAAGACCGCATTCACTACACGGTATGGATTATTTGAATATCTGGTTATGTCTTTCGGACTAACAAATGCTCCTGCCCACTTCACATATCTTATGAACTCGGTGTTCATGCCCGAGTTGGATAAATTCGTGGTGGTGTTCATTGATGATATCTTGATATATTCCAAGAATGAAGAGGGGCATGCTTGACATTTACGGATCGTGTTAACACGCTTAAGGGAGCATCAACTATATGCGAAATTCAGTAAATGCGCATTTTGGCTGGAGGAGATCCAATTTTTGGGACACGTGTTGTCTGCTAACGGGATTGCGGTGGATCCCAGCAAAGTCAAGGATATTCTAGAGTGGAAACCCCCAACCACTGTACATCAAGTCCGAAGTTTCCTTGGACTGGCTGGTTATTACCACCGATTTATTCCAGATTTTTCCAAGCTTGTGAGACCAATCACAAGTTTATTGAAGAATGATACTAAATTTAATTGGTCTTCAAGATGTAATGAAGCCTTTGAGCAGCTGAAAGTATTATTGACCACTGCTCCGGTATTAGCTCAACCGGACATTGAAAAGCCCTTTGATGTGTATTGTGACGCATCAGGCAGTGGTCTAGGCTGTGTTCTAATGCAAGAGGGCCGAGTGATAGCCTACGCTTCAAGGCAGTTGCACCAGCATGAGGAGCATTATCCAACTCATGACCTGGAATTAGCTGCTGTGGTTCATGTCCTGAAAATATGGCGTCATTATCTACTGGGAAATATCTGTCATATTTATACAGATCATAAAAGCTTGAAGTACATCTTTACCCAGTCAGAGCTGAATATGAGGCAGAGGAGATGGCTCGAGCTGATTAAAGATTATGAATTGGAAATTCATTATCACCCAGGCAAGGCTAATGTAGTGGCAGATGCGTTAAGTCGCAAGGCTTTCTATCATTGTCTTACAATGAAGACTTTTGACATTACACTATGCCAAGAAATGGAAAAATTGAACCTGGGAATGATTCAACATGGAACTTCATATCACTTGAAGCTTGAGTTAGTCCTCCTGCAAAGAATAATTGACGCACAAAGAAATGATGAGGGTATGAAACACATTCATGAGAAGATAAAGGCCGGTAAAGCCAACTGCTTCAGAAGAGATGATCAAGGTGTTGTATGGTTTAACAACTGCATAGTTGTGCCCAAGAATGGTGAGATCCGCCAGCAAATTCTAGATGAAGCACATCTTAGTCGCTATTCTATTCATCCTGGAAGCACTAAGATGTATCATGATCTAAAACAACATTATTGGTGGACGAAGATAAAAATTGAAATTGCACACTATGTGGCGAGATGCGACACTTGCAGACGTGTCAAGGCCATACACATGAAAACTGCTGGTCCATTACAATCTTTACCTATACCAACATGGAAATGGGAGGATATAAGCATGGACTTTATTGTGGGATTGCCCAGGACAGTAAAGGGGTATGATTCCGTCTGGGTTATTGTTGATCGACTTACAAAGATCGTCCACTTTCTCCCAGTCAAAGTCAAGTATCCAGTAATCACATATGCGGAACTGTACATTGCTCGCATCCTCAGTTTGCACAGTGTTCTAAAGACAATAGTGTCAGATCGTGGACCTCAATTCGTATCCAAATTCTGGGAAGAACTTCACAAGTCCTTGGGTACTAAATTGCTCCACAATTCGGCCTATCATCCCCAAACTAGTGGTCAGACTGAGAGAGTAAATCAAATACTTGAAGATATGTTGCGAGCATGTGTTCTGGAATTCCCACAGAAATGGGATGATTTCTTACCATTACCGGAGTTTTCGTACAATAATAGCTATCAAGAGAGCATCAAAATGGCACCCTTTGAAGCTTTGTATGGAAGGCGACGCCGTACTCAGTTAAACTGGTCTGAACCAGGTGAAAGATGTTTCTTCAGGCATGATATGGTAAAGGAAACCGAAGAGAAAGTTCAACGGATAATACACAATTTGAAAGAAGCCCAAGCTCACCAAAAGAGTTATGCAGACAAGCGACACAAACCCTTGTACTTTCAAGTTGAAGATTACGTTTACCTGAAAGTCTCACCAATGAAGGGTGTATCACATTTCGGGGTAAAAGGGAAGCTTGCACCCTGGTACATTAGTATTTTCCCTGTTCTTGAACAATGTGGACCAGTGGCATACCGACTCCAGTTACCTGAAACATTGTCTGCTGTGCATAATGTGTTCCACGTGTCTCAATTGAAGAAGTGTCTTCGGATTTCCGATCGAACCATTGAAGTAACAGATGTTGCCTTAGAACCAGACTTGACATATTCAGAACATCCGGTTCAGGTCTTGGATCAAAAGGACAAAATTACCCGAAGGAAAGCTCTCAAGTTTTACAAGATACAGTGGAACCAACACAGGGAAGATGAAGCTACTTGGGAAACTCAATACTTTTTAGACAAGAATTTCCTAGGCTTTTTAGCTTCGTGTAAATTGTAAGATATGTACACTTGTTGTAATAAAGGAATGAACCCCATACCACCCCTTCCTTGTACCAAAAATAAGGAAATAAAAGTATGACATGTTTCCTTTTCCATTACTTGCCCTAGGACTTTTAATCTCGAGACGAGATTCTTTTATGGGGGGAAGGATGTAACACCCCTGGTGTTACTGCCACTAAAACTTGAGCATAACATCATAAGCATTGGCATATCATATGTTTGTCACACCTAGAGTGCATTCACTAGGAAAAGATTTCAAATAAGTTGTATTGATGTGACATTTCATGGGTGAAACCCTAGGGTACAGTACTTAACCCTAAACTGGGCTTAGAAGAGTAAACAAAGCCTAAATAAAAGAAAACTTCAAAACTTATTAGTAATGACCATAAAATGTCACCATTAATGAACTTAAGTGATATCCAAACCCTAGAAGTACCAAAAACCCTAAACAGACCCCTGGAAAACCCTGGACTAAAACCCTAGGGGGTTATCTGCAAAATGTGCACACTTTTGGACCTAAGTGCAAAAATCATGTAAATAGGGTATCTCATGTCAAATGGTTCACATGTTTGAGGATTTACAAGCCAAAAGGTGTGAATTGGGCTTATTTGCAAAAAAACCATTCAAATTCTTTTACAAGACTAAGTCTGAATTTTAGTGAATGGGATCAACTTTGAAGCCCTGTAATTTCAAAACTATAAGGATTTTGCCCTAGGTCAACACATGAAATTTGTAGAGCTATGTAAGGAGAACAACTTTGCTATAGGGATTAAGCCTTGGTCACATGAAAAATTTGGAGTAAAATGAGCCCAAAGTCAGGCTGTCAGACTGCCCTAGGTCTGAATTTAGACTAACAGTGAGATTGGGCAATCTTTGGACTGGGATTCGATCATGATCTAGTGAGTGTTTGGCTATGGTTGCTATAGCAAGATTGTAGCTGGATCATCGGACAACAACTTTGTTACAGGCAGATTAGCAAGTTGTCGTGTAAAGATTTGAGATCTTGGCCCTGTAAACTGGGTTGTCAGGCGCACTAAATAGGGACTCCATTGTACAGTGACTGAAAGAGATCACAGATTCACCCCCTCGCCGCTGGTGATCTTGCGCCTAGATCCACACTGGTGTCGCAATTCACGCCCAGTTGAACACAGATAGCGCTCCTCGGTAAGAAATATCGCGCTATAGATAAACTCTGGCCACTGTTCTCACCGGTCGTCGTGTCCCGTGTGGTCAATCACGCTGGCATCATCGGCGTTCACCGTTATCCGGCAAGGCTACATGCCTCGACGCTTTACCACGTTGCGGTGAGTCACCATAAACCGCTCTGTAGTCCTGGCTCGTCGCCGGTGGGTCTGCCACGGTGAAGGCCACGAATCACCGCGCTAGTGACTCAGTTCCCCTCTCGGCCACGAGCGCAATTCATCCAAATTGAACACCACCGCTCAAGCACACTATAAATTGAGCACACCAACGGGTCCATAGGGTAGTCAAGCACCAAGCCACCAAGTCATGCCCTTAATTGATCACCAGAGCTCGCCAATTTCTGATTCCCCCAATTCTGTTTTCCACCACCGTGAAAGACGCCTTGTCGTGGCTAGCTCATCTCAGGTCCGCTCATGCCCTCTGCCCTTTCGTTTTAGTGTTCTTGTGTGTCCTTGATGCTCCCGGACCCCCCAATTAGACTAGGACCCCTTAGATCGCCGGGAACGCGTTCGATTGTCCGTTGTGCCCACTGTCACCGTGGACAGAGCACGTTAGAGCTCCGTTAGTGAAATTAATTGAGGGGAAACTCTTGTTAGGGCTTCAATTAGGTCTCAGCCGAAGTAGAGCACCGGTCATCAAGTGATCTGACCGGTATAAGGTCGCTGGAGCTTGGTTCCCCGCCGTGCGGTGTCGTGGACTACGAGATGTAAAGAGATGAAAGCGCGGGGGTGTTTCTGCAAGTGTCAGCGAGATAGAGGAATAGTGGGAGGGACTCTTTATAGAAAATTCAAACCGCCAGGGTTCCCTGCGCAAAAATGACCGCGCGGGCGCGCGCGCTTGGGTGCGTCCCCGTTTTCTGTTTTGAGTTAGGCCGGTTGGGTCAGTTTTGGCCCAGCACTGTTAGAAGTTTTTCTTTTTCTTTTTTCCGAGAAGCTTTAGAAATCCATAAGAAATTATAGAAAAATACTAAAAATACTAGACCAATTTTGCTAGAATTCTAATTTTCTATAGTATTTAATAAAAATAGATTCATGATTTTTAGTACCAATAGGGAATTTTGGGATATTTAAAATAGCCAAAACCCATACTTCTGGAATTTTAGAGAGTAATTAATAGTCCCAAATTTCACCAAACGTTTTATATAAGCTCTGAACATTATTTAGAAGCCTTGGGTAAAATTTGGCAGGATTTGGACCATGTTTGGTACTTAGAACCCAAAACCCTAGTCTCCTGCCCTATGAACTTCACTATAGACTCCAAAAACCCTAGTTTCCCGGAGATCCGTGAAGGAAAGTTATATTCAAGATATTAGATAATATACTTTTATTATCTTTGCATTCTCATGAGCATTACATGAGCATTCATGATTATATATGGCTATGTATAGAAAACGAAGAAGAGATAGAAGTTGAAGAGGCCAGGACTACACCACCACCACCTGAAGAACCTCAGGCAGAAAACTGCTTTTACTTTGATATCTGCGGAGCAGAGCCTAATTCACCTATCACACAAAGCAAGCTCTGGTGCATTTGCCACCTCCTTGCTATTTTAAAATCTTTCTCACTTACTTGATGCATTAGGTGATAGGAGTTATGTGCTAAACCAGTTGCTGCATTTGGATTTGATTACTTCTCCTTAATCCCCTGTTTTACAAAAAGGTTTTTCTTATGCTTAGCTTTGCTAGAGAAAAACAAAATGTTTTGTTTTTACAAAAGATGATGCTTCAAAGTGGGTGGGATGTTTTCAAAAATAAAACTTGATGGTGGATCCATCATGGCTATGATGGGTTCAACATCGGATAAGATGTACCTCTGCCAGGTACCAAACTTTGGGTTGAAATGATAAAGCTGAGACCGGGCGGGTGACTTGCACGAGAAGAGAGTCTCGGTGTAGTGTCTCCGTCTGCGTCGATTAAGGACCTCGTCAATGTAGGCTTGATGATCGAGGACCCTTTAACTGGTCACATGCCTCGTCATGGGTAAGCTTTGCCTCAGGTAGACTAATACCAGAATAAGATAACACGCAATGGGAGTGGAGAGATGGCGAGAGTAGCGTGTACCCTCCATGGCAAGAGGCTGGACGGTGGTGTATCTGTGCTCTCGGTTGGCGTGAACCTGATCTGGTCTTAAGAACCCCGATGGCGAGTTGACATATGCAAGGGTTAAGTGCTACATATGTCGTGTGATTGGAGATCCTCAGCTGAGTATAATCGATTCGGATCGCCGTAACTTCGCGGACATGAAGACTTGGTCACTGCCCTACACGTAGCATTCCAGTGAACAAGAAGGGTTGAAAAGAAATTGGCTAGTATAGGTCAAGTGCTTGAACTAGGGAAGCAAGAACTCTAGAACTCAGGTAATGACTTAACTTGCTAATAAAACTGGACTTTTAAGGATCCACTATTAGTAAGCATTTCTGCAAACAGAGTCATTGATTATTGAAAAGCCATACCTTGATCCCCAAAGGCCAGCATATCCTTGAGAGTCTTTTATTTTGACGGGTAAGACTTGCGAAAGTACACTTCGTACTCAGGGCTTTGTCCCATGTTGTTTTAAGTGAAGAAGCAGCAAATTTTTGTTGCTTCTGTTCCAGGGTGGTGCCTAAAGAAGAAAATCAAGACTGAAGCTACGGGAGGAAGGGTCCTCCGTTAAGAAAAACTTTTTACTGTTTATCGAGAGGGGTTTTTGCCTCCTAGGTTATCTAATAATATTACTTCAGCACTCCTATATTTGCTCTGGTCTGTAATAATTCTACTCTTTCTTACTTTAAAATAAAGTAAATTATTGTAACTGCTTCCGCATTCTCATACCTCTGATGTGTTGTAATGTCTACGTGACGGGTGAAACGCTCTTGGGCAAGGTAAGGAATATGGATACCGAACTTGTCAAGTGATCAGGGGCATCCGCAGGGTTGTCTGAGGTCCGTTGGACAAGGACAACTGTAGGTGGGCCTAATGACTTGGGGGGTTCTGTCACACTGCTAGCCTAGTAGTCATGGGAACTCAAGGGTTAGATGTCATCCTAGGGATGAATTGGCTACACAGAAATCAAGCCACTGTCAGTTGTGACAAGAGAATAGTTAAGTTGGTGTCCCCATCTGGAAAAGAAGTAGTAACCATGTTGTACTTACCTGAACTACAAGGAGCTTGTCACCATTTATCAGTAGATGACAAGGAGTCCAATCCGATCGAGGCAATTAGAATTGTGTCAGAATTCCCTGATATATTCCCTGAAGAGTTACCAGGCATGCCACCTGAAAGAAAAGTTGAATTTGCCATAGATCTTATCCCAGGCACCGCCCCTATTTCCAAGAGAGCTTATCGAGTGTCCGGACCAGAGATGGTGGAACTCAAGAAACAGATTGATGAGTTGTTAGAGAAAGGCTACATCAAACCAAGTACCTCACCTTGGGTAGCCCCAGTGTTATTTGTGGAAAAGAAGGATGGCACGAAGAGGATGTGCATCGATTATAGAGCTTTGAATGAAGTCACTGTCAAGAACAAGTACCCTCTGCCTCGAATTGAAGACCTATTTGATCAGTTGAGAGGAGCCAGTGTGTTCTCAAAGATAGATCTGAGGTCAGGTTACCATCAGCTCAGGATCCGACCTGCAGATATACCGAAGACAACATTCATCACTAAGTATGGACTATATGAGTTCACGGTCATGTCGTTCGGTTTATATGCACCAGCTTACTTCATGTATCTGATGAACAGTGTGTTCATGGATTACCTTGACAAGTTCGTAGTGGTGTTCATTGATGATATTCTTGTATATTCCCAGAATAAGCAAAAGCATGAGGAGCATTTGAGATAGGTACTTTAGAGGCTATGAGATTGCCAGTTGTATGCCAAGCTTAGCAAATGCGATTTCTGGATCAGCGAAGTTCTATTCTTAGGTCATATTATAAACCGAGATGGACTAGTTGTGGATCCAAAGAAGGTAGCAGCGATTCTGGACTGGAAAGCACCAAAAGATGTCCGAGGAATCAAGAGTTTCATTGGAATGGCCGGTTATTATCGGTGTTTCATTGAAGGTTTCTCCAAGATTGCCAGACCAATGACAGCCCTACTAGCAAAGAAGGTTGAGTTCAAGTGGACCCCAGCGTGCCAAGAATCATTTGAGATGTTGAAGCAGAAGTTGACAACAGCACCAGTGTTAGTTCTGCCAGATGTTCGCAAGCCATTCTCAGTATACTGTGATGCTTTGTACACCGGACTGGGATGTGTGTTAATGCAGGAAGGGAGACTAGTGGCATACTCATCCCGACAGTTAAAAGTTCATGAGAAGAATTATCCTACTCATGATTTGGAGCTAGCAGCAGTGGTTCATGCATTGAAGACCTGGAGACATTATCTATATGGGCAGAAGTGTGATATATATACGAACCACAAGAGCCTCAAGTACATATTCACTCAGTTAGAGTTAAACATGAGGCAGCGAAGATGGCTAGAGTTGATCAAAGATTATGAGCTAGAGATTCATTATCACCTAGACAAAGCAAATGTAGTTGCAGATGCTTTTAGCAGGAAGAGTTAAGTCAATATGTTGGCCGCTCAACCGATGTCGTATGAGCTAGCAAAGGAATTCGACAGATTAAGTCTTGGATTTCTGAACAATACCTAAGGAGTGACAATCGAGTTGGAACCCACACTAGAGCAGGACATCAGGAAAGGCCAGAAGGATGATGAGAAAATCAAAGAGATCCGGCAGCTGATCATAGATGGGAAAGGCAAGGATTTCCGTGAAGATGCAGAAGGAGTGGTATGGTTCAAGGACAGATTGTGTGTTCCCGATATCAAATCGATTCGGGAACTGATTCTCAAGGAAGCTCATGAGACAGCATACTCTATACACCCTGGTAGTGAGAAGATGTACCAAGACCTGAAGAAAAGATTTTGGTGGTACGGTATGAAGAGAGAGATAGCAGAGTATGTGGCCAGATGCGATAGTTGTCAGAGGATCCAGGCAGAACATCAGAGACCTGCATGTTTGTTGCAACTGTTGCAGATTCCTCAGTGGAAATGGGATGAGATCGGAATGGACTTTATAGTCGGTTTGCCCCGCACTCGTACTGGTTATGACTCTATCTGGGTAGTAGTGGACCATTTGACAAAGGCGGCCCATTTGATACCAGTCAAGGCCACTTACAACAGTGCGGTGTTGGCCAAACTATACATGTCTCGGATTGTGTACTTGCATGGCATTCCGAAGAAGATAGTATCAGATAGAGGCACCCAGTTCACCTCTCATTTTTCGCAGCAATTACATGAAGCTTTGGGTACCCACTTGAAATTCAGCTCAGCTTATCACCCGCAGACAGATGGCCAGACTGAGAGAACTAATCAGATTTTGGAGGATATGTTGAGGGCTTATGCCTTGCAAGATAAGATAGGTTGGGACAAGATATTACCATATGCAGAATTCTCTTACAACAACAGCTACCAAGCCAGCCTGAAGATGTCACCGTTTGAAGCGCTTTATGGAAGGAATTGCAGAACTCCACTGCATTGGGACCAACCTGGTGAAAGATAGGTGTTCAGACCAGATATTCTGCTTGAAGCTGAAGAGAACATCAGAATAGTCCAGGAGAATTTGAAGGCAGCACAGTCCAGACAACGAAGCTATGCTGACACCAGAAGAAGAGAACTCAGTTTTGAGGTGGGAGACTATGTCTATTTGAAGGTGTCACCCATCAGAGGAACCAAAAGGTTTGGAGTCAAAGGCAAGCTAGCACCTCGCTATATCGGCCCGTATCAGATTTAGGCAAGACGTGGAGATGTGGCTTATCAACTCAACTTACTAGAGAATCTGTCAGCTATGCACGATGTGTTCCATGTGTCTCAGTTGAAGAAATGCTTAAGAGTGCCGGAAGAGCAGTTGCCAGCAGAGGATCTTGAAGTTCAAGAAGATCTGACTTATATTGAGAAGCCAACTCAAATTCTGGAGACAGCAGATCGGGTCACCTAGAGAAGCACCATTAGAATGTGCAAAGTCAAATGGGGTCATCACTCAGAAGAAGAAGCAATCTGGGAAAGAGAAGATGATTTAAAAGCCAAGTACCCTGAGCTCTTTTCTAGCCAGCCCTGAATCTCGAGGGCGAGATTCTTTTAAGGGGGATAGGTTTGTAACATCCTGATTTTGGGGGTATAAAATTTCTTTCTAATTATCACCCAAAATCATGTGTTACTCTTATTTTTCTCACTCTAGGTTTTCTCTCTCTTTAGATTCATTATCTCTTTTCCCCTTTTGATTAGAGATAGCCTAAACTCGTGGAGTTTAATTATTTATTTTGCCAAAACCTTATGAGTCATGACATGTTGCATCATGCTGAGCTTAAAATAATCTTTAGAGTGTTGCACATGTTTGAATTAATTTGAATTTGAAACCTAGTTTGAATTTGGAATTAAAAACCCTAGAGAAAAGAAATAGAAAAGGAATTAGAAAATCCAGGGAAAAAGGAAAAGGCCATTTCGGCCCAAACCAGCCCACCAGACCCAGTCCCACACGCGCACCTGCTGCCCCTCACTAGTGGACCCCGCCTGTCGGCGCTAGTCTTCCGCGCGCGCTCACTCTCTCGCTCTCTGTCCGCTGGGGCCGATCTGTCAGCGACAGTTTCCTTCGCCTGCGTGCTCCCTTTCTCTCTCTATCTCGCGGGCCCATTTTGCCAGTCATCATGTCGTTGCCCCGCACGCCCCTTTCTTCTCTCTCTGCGCCGTGGGCCTGCCCTATCAGTTCCGCCTTCTCCGCGCTCGTCGTGGACCGGCGCGTGCGCACTCGCGCACGTCGCTGGGTTTCTCGGCCACGACGCCCGCCCACGCGCCCAGCTCCCTTCATAAAGCCCGCCAGTGCCCCGCGCACACCCCTCAACTCATTCCGTGCAGCTTCACCCTCTCTCGCACTCTACTCACGCCGCCAGCCGCCGCCGGAGATCCGCGCCCGCGTTCCCGACCATCCAGCTCACCGGAGACCATGCCAAGCCTCCCCAAGCTCCGCCCCGAGGTGAGACACCCGTCCCCGTGCCCAATTTTCCCTGATTGCGCCCTGTGTTCGTCCAATTTCGCCTTCGCCGGTGCTCGGCCGCGGCGGTCCGCCGTGCTCGCGCGGTGGCTGGCCGATTTAGCCCGGTCTGGTCCACCGGAGTAGGCCCCTGTGACACCCCTGCCTCTGCTGAAGTTAGCCAAGGCCTTAGCGCACCTTAAGTCCCCTCCCCGTGGTCGGAATGGCTCACCGGAGTTTCTCTGGCCCGCCCGAGACTTTCTCACCGCCGTTCTCCCCTCTCTGCCCGTGGATTCGTGGCCTCTTGCCCACCATTGAATTCGCCGTGGTGTCCTCTTCCCCACTGCCCAACTCCGACAACCCTGGAGCCACCCTAGCTCGTGTCTGCCTCATCTCCGGCGACCTCACCGCCGCGAAGAGGAGCGACACCGCTTCGCGCACGTCTGTTTCCCCGGTCCTATCTCCTTCATCCGATTCAGATCGAACGGCTCGGACCGCGGGATACCGCTTCGTGCACGCGTGCCCTGACACCCTGGCCCGCCTGTAGGTGCCACCCACAGCCGCTCATCCTTCCCGGTCTGATTTCCCTCCATCCAATCTTGATCGAACGGCTCGGACCCCCTAGGACCCCCTCGGATCCCCCTCGGACCCCTCGGACCCCCTCCGTCCGATCTTGATAGAACGGCTCGGACCCCTGCAGCCATCCGTTTCCCTTCTGGCGCTGGGCCCGCTCGGTCAGCGCGCTCTCCCCCTTTGTCGCTGACACTCCCTAGCCCACTTGTCAGTGCTCACCCGCCCGCGCGCGCGCGCCCTCGGCCGCAGATCTAATCTCAGCCGTTGGTTTTAGATCTGACGGTTAGATTCATCTGATACCCCTTCGCGCGGTAGTTTTCTTAAAGAGACCCCCTAGTTTTAGGAAATCAACCCGCCGTCCTCTGTTTTAGTGCATATGTCCCTGGTTTGTTTTAATTAGACCCCTAGACTTTTATTTAATCACAGATTTAGCCCTAATTTCATATTTCAAACTTCAAAACTTGTTTATTTCATATCTTTTTCATATGAACTCCAAATTTAGTGGTTCAAATTGCAAAATGTTCACCAAATTATTCTCTATTCAAATAAAATATGACCAAATGTAATCTGTACACTTTAATTTTTACACTTAGAATATAGAATTAAAATTTATGTTGATTTATTTATTTAATGAAATAAATAAAAGGAGAACCCTAGGAATAAAATATATTTAATTTTGTGAGATCAGTGTTATGCATTTCATGGATTCATTATTGGTTTAACCTTTAGACCCTAATGTGATAGATAGAATTAGGTATGTAATTATGGGTAATATTTAAAGGATAATCAAATTCATAAATGAGAGTAGTTCATCTTATAATGTAATCTTTTCTTTGTTTAATTGTTACTCTACCATTTTAGGTTATGTTTCAACACTTAGAGAGTAATCAATTTCCCCCCAATTAAGATTAGTTCATTTTATAACTTGACCTCATTCCCCTATACTTAATACTATACCTTTTTGAGTTGTATGCCAATGTTTGTACATGTGTGGTGTGATGTTCATGTTTACCTTCCAAACGTATTGAATGTATGCTCGCTTTACTTAGACAACGAGCAGCTCGTGGTTCCTGAGTGTGTTGCCGAAGATCCCTCTCAGCAACAACCTGGTGAAGGCAAGTGTCCTCAGACCTATCATGTCCTACTTTACTTTATAATTCACTGTCCTGCAGTACATTATTGAAACTTAAGGATTGACTAGTCTGTATTTACCTTACCCTTGTTTACCTTTTTGGGTTAATCATGGTTAGCTTATGCTATTGCTTTAACTTAATCAATGAACATGATGTGATCTTTTATGATACGATGATGTTATCCTGATGGGGTTCTTATGATCCCTTAGGGGGCTCAGGTTGTTTCCTGAGTACCTCTCCGAAAGGACCTGTTTGGGGAGTGACAACCTGGGACAATAGTGCAACCATGAGGGAGGAATGGGACGCCCTTAGCTGATTAATTAGAGGAACCAGAGGAGTAGTTGGCTTCACCGTAGGGCCGTCAATGGGATCCAGGCACAGTACTTGCTCTGCCGAGGTTGGTTGCAGAGGTTCTTTGATTTGGTTTTGTTAGTCACCCTTCCTTTGGGTAGATGTACTGTGTTTATCAAACTGGAGAAACCTAACGGGCGGCTATGGCCTCTGGGAAAGCTTTGTAAAGGCTACGTAGTGAGACCCTGCTAGGTCACCTTGGTAGTGATCAATGGGGAGGCTAGAACCCCGGACAGAATGGGAATCACGGCTTGTGGGTAAAGTGTGCAACCTCTGCATGTGGCAGAACCTCCCAAATTATCGGGCCCACATGCACCTGTCCTTGTCTCAAAGACTTCAGACGGCCATGCATGTGCACCAGATAACTTAACAGGATCCGTCCGATTGCCCCAATGACATCGGATAAACCACTTACAACCAGAACCGCGGGATTAAGTAACACAAATCACACACACCAATATTTTTGCAGCGGAAATATTATTACCAAATTTTACAAGTTACAAAAATTTTACATTATTTTATCGGAGTGATTATAAGTTTGAAATATATGCTAGCTTGAGAGACCATCCTCAATAAGAAGTATAGAAGGGTTACTTAGACTTATAAGAAGGCCGAGCCCACCGGCACTTAACACCATCATCAGCAACACAAAGCTATGACCTGAAAAACAACAGGGAATAAAACCCTGAGTATGGAATTACTCAGCAAGTCTTACCCGACTAAGGAAAAGACTCTCAAGGGTATGCTGGATAAATGGGAATCAAGGAGAGGCTTTAGCAAGAATCAACTTAGATACTTTTGCAGAAATAGCTTACTAAAGTGAGTCCTTACTTTCAACATTTTAACGCCAGATTAAATATTAATAGACTCTGTTTGCCTCTAGTCTAATTTCATCATCTCATCAATACAACATCATTTTTATTCATGAAGTTCACATCCTGACTTAGGTTGTAGGTCAGTGATCAAGTCTCCACTCTCCGGGGATATAACGGCGATCCGAATCGATTTACTCAGCTGAGGATCTCTAACCACACGACATATGTAGCACTTAATCCTTGCATATGTCAACTCGACCCCAGGGTTCTTAAGACCAGATCAGGTTCACGCAAACCGAGAGCACAGATACACCACCATCCAGCCTCTTGCCACGGAGGGTACACGCTACTCCCGCCACCGCTCCACGCCCATTTCGTGTTATCTTATTCTGGCCTTAGTCTGCCCGAGGCAAAGCTTACCCTGTCCCATTTCCAGGGTATGCGGCTAGCTAAGATAGTCCTTGCGCTAGCAGGCATACATACGCATCCAATCCTTAATCAACCTGGGTAGAACATCACCTGTTCCTAACCCAAGTCTCGATTTAAGTACTTCCATCCTTAGGATTGTTTCTGTTCCTTAGGATGAAAAGAGCATCACAGGGAGCTTTGCAGTAAGATCCCACCACGCTCTCAATGAAAGTATTCTTGCAGGTAGAAGCCATCTTTCCTCAGGATAACCCCTGAGTTAGGCAGTATTGCAAAAGACAACCTCTATCCACAAGATCTAAGCAGGGCTAAGCATTTTTGTAAATCAAATTTTGATACTTCACCAGAAGTATCTATAAAGGTATGGATATCAAGGAAGGCAATGCATCAAAGGGTTTCAAGCAACTCCTATAAACCTAATGCACATTTCACTAGACTTAAGTGTGCGAAAAGTATTTAAAAACACAAGGAAGGGGTTGCATGCACCGGGGCTTGCCTTATTGTAGAGAAGAGGTTTCGGATCCCTCTATCAACTATTTAGTTAGATGGCTCCTCCACTTGATCAACAGATACTGGAGTAGACTCCTTCAAACACCACATCTTCTGGGTGTTCTACATGTAAAGATATGGATATGAATGCTTATGCTTATGCAACTTGAAAAGAAAAATACTAAAAAGCATCACAAGACATACACCTCTCTAAAGGTACTAACAAAACCTTAAGAGAGCTAAATACTCTAACATCACACTCAATTCACCAACCAACTAGGAAACCTTGCCTCCATAACCAACTAAGTGCTTCATTTATGCAGTAAGCAAGGATCCACACTGCATGTACTACATGTTATAGTGTCTAAGAATCAGTCACACTTCATTGAACCTATTTTCAGTTCTCTGAATTCATCTTTTAGTGCTCCATTCCTCTTCCTCTGTTCAGTGCACAGTAACTCACAAATTCCCTTAACAACAAACCCAACTCATTTACTCAAAGTTATTCTCTAGCCATAGCTCTACTACTTTGGCATAGCATCCCCAGACTAAAACCATTCTAATCAAAAGTTATGATGCCACAAAACAGAGCAAAATCACAGAAAAGTTCAGTTTCAGTGAACTGAAACAGCACTGCACCCACTCTGGCAGAGAAGTTTGGGACACCTTTTTACTGCCAACTTATACAGTAGCAAGCCCATTCTTTGTATGAAACTTGTTGTCCTTGATGTGGTCTTTTATCTGGATGTGGAATCCCTAACCTAATTCTCTTGGAGTAATTATCACAAGGCTACAAAGTTAGGAGAAAAACACTGGATCATAGTGACAGTAATTGAATCAGCACACCACTGATCCCTTACAGACCTCCCCGTTCAGATCCCTTGATCACCTAATTTCACTTAGCAACGAATCAAGTCAACTTAACAAAAGTTATTCTCAAACCCACTGGTCAGCAACAACCATTTAACAGTGCCTTAGGATATTATTATAGGTTGCCGGCCATCACTGAATTTGTTCTGGCTCATACTGTCAAGACCAACAGATAAGGATTTGCAGCCTAGAAAACAGCCCAAAAACCTGGATATTTTTAATAGAGAGTAGGGATTCTAGACCTCAGTTAGGCACCTCGACTCTATCTCGATTTATATCACCATATGAGGCAGAACATGAAGATAGGGGCCTATTTTAGAATCCTACAGCAACACTGATCACTTGCACCAGCCCTGCTGCCCCATCTGCACACCTCCATGTTCAGTCCCTGATATCTCCCAACTCCCCTCAGCAACCGACCAATCTTTCTTAACCAAAATTACTCTCCAATTATAGCCGTTCCTCTTTGGTATAACACTCCAAGGCTGAAAATACTCAGAACAAGAGTTGTGGTGCACTGAATTTGAGTAAAAAAAAACAATAAAATATCCTGTCTCAGCTAACTAAACAGCCCCATACTAACTTTGTCAGGGAGTTTTGTAGCACCATTTTCTCTCAAATTGGTGAAGTACCAATCCAAGCTTCCCTAAGTAAAGTTGCTCACTAATATTTGGTCTCCAAGTTTACTATAAAAACTATAGTATAAAGTCTCTCAGATTAATGACAAAACAGCTCCAAACTGAGCACCATATGTTGCAATACAGATTTCAGAAATTGAACAAACTCACTCTCCGCTTATCTGACAGCCCAACTTTAGGCAGCTTTTACTCCAATTTTCATATAACATCCAACAAGACTTTCTTAAGGAGATTTGTTCATCATCATATGAGCTTCACTATCTGATGTAGAGCACAAAACATATATAGCTCGGCTAAGGAAACTTTGAAAGTTACCTGGTCACGGCGAGGTGAACTAACTGCCGACGATGGTCACCACTTAGGGACTGGGCAAACTTGGGCAGGGGAGAGGTGAACACTGGTGTGGACAGAAGATTTACCACCCACACACACACTGCAACCTGGCTGGAGCTTGAGGATAGGGAGGAAAACTTCCCTGGACCAAGTTTTATAGCCACAGATTAAGGACAGATGTCACTAAACCTGTGCAGTGCATGGAGGTGAAGAGTTCCTAGAGATGCCAGCGCAACCTGGGCTCCAATACGTGGCTTTCATGCATCAAATACTCACAAATTAACAGGCACAATATAGACACTAAATCTGGACAGCTAGCACACAAATATCCCTTGTGGATATGCTCTAACAGCCCAAAATATCAATTTTGTCTCATACTACAGACAGCTTGCATACACCACTGGTGGATAAACATTAAGGGACCTAAGGTTTAATACTTTGCAGGGGGGATGAAGCCATTAACTTCCTTGCTGTCCAGTCTGCAGGCAGTGGACAAAACAAATATGATCACAACTGCCCACAGCTCGCAAACAGCCCATATTGGATATTTTTTTAGTACAAAATAGTCTCTAGATCTTTAGTGAGGTATTCTAACCTCATTCTTATCCAAATACACAGGTGAGAGCAGTAGGGAAAAGATTTTCTTCAGAAACCAAATGAGACCCTGAATCCAACTTCATCACTCCTGCTGCCCATTCCACTCTTCCCTGTTCAGACCTATTATCTCACAATTCCATATAGGAACAGACCAACACTTCTTAACCGAACTTGTTCACTAACTAAGGATCTTCAAGTTTGTTACAAGAATCTAGGACCCAAACTGTGTAGATCATAAGCTATGGCATCCCAAAGTTGAGCAACACACTGAAATACCCAATTTCAGAAACCGGAAATAGACCAATACTAGGTCTGACAGAGGGTTTTGCCACACTGTTATCTCCAAACTCTACACAGTAACAAGATCAATCCTTGGTAGGAACTTGCTCTCCTTGATATGGCCTTTCACTTTTCTATAGAACTCTTAACCCAATTCTGGTTTTATTAATTACTACAGAGCTCCAAAGTTGACTAAACAACACCCTGAACAGGTTTTCAGTTAGCTGAAACAGCCCACTCCAAGTCTGACAGAGGGTTTTGTGACAGGCTTTTCTTTAAATTCCATACATCAACAAGCCAATCTGCTTGTATAAAACTGGTTCTCCTACACTCGGTCTTCTATTTTGCTATAAAGTTGTCTGTCCAAATCTGCCAGGATTTGGCACAATAGAGCTCCAAACATAGCACCAAACTGTAAATTCAGGTTTTAGTGATCTGCACAAAAATTCAGTTTGTGCACACGGACAGTCCAGTTTCAGTCTACTTTTTCTCCACCTTTTGTGTAGGATCATATCCATCACCCTCAAAGACATTTGTACCCCAACTTATGGTCTTCAATTCCTCTATAGAAACCATAGTTTAAAACCTTATGGATTAGGCACAAATGGGCTTCAAAAACAGCAACTTTCACTGAAATTCAGTTTTCAATAACTGAATATAATTCAGTTTCAGCCATAAACAGTCCAACTTTGAGCTAGTTTTAATCCATTTTTCGTGTAGAATCATGTTATACCCACTTACTGAAAATTATTCACCATCATATGGTCTTTATTTCATCTACAAACACCGTAGCCTAAAACCCTATAGAATAGCCACAAATAGGCTTCAAAACTGCTATCAAAACACTGAAATTCAGTTTCAGTTACTGTTTCCAATCTGAAAATTCAGAATACAGCAGCACCACTTTAAACCACTCTTTTACCTGGATTCCAAATATTTCTAGGGGCAAGTTGCTTAATAAAGTTTATACTACTATAGCTCCTCTACAAGTTTGATATAGTGACCATTGACCAAAACCTCTTGGATTCCAAACTACACTAGCCCAAAGTTTGCACAAAATACTGAAATTCAGACTCTGAATTTCACTAAGTCTGAAATATACAAAATCTGACAGCTCTAATTTGGACCACTTTTTCAACTAGTTGCATATAGTTTTAGGGCTGGTACACTTAATAAGGATTGTTCTCCAACAGTCACTTTACAAGTTTGTTATAGTAACTCCTTACAAAAAGTCCATAGATCAAAAGTTATAAGGGTCAAAAAACAGCTATATGAAACTGTTTTCAGCCCAATTCAAACTGAACCCAAAACTGAGTTTCTGCAAATTACTCCAAATTTCTCCACACAACTTGGAATTCTCCAAATAAGAAACTTATTCACTTTTCTAAGCTCTACAACTTTGGTATATGGACTTTTAGCTAAATCCCTCAAGATTTTGAATTCCTCTTTTGGGCTAATTTAGGGTTCCAAGTGGACTTTATTTGCTTCAAGTGATTTCTTCAATTTGATCCATCCTCCTAAAGCCAAGCTACTCCTTAACCTCAAATCCAACTTCGGTATATAGAACTCAGGTCCAAAGTGTCCATGGTTTAGGAGTTGTTTGCTTATATCTAATTCTAAACAAGGTTTTCAAACCTTACTTAGGGCTTTGAGGTTGCTCCAACATCTCAAGTGCTTCTTCCACTTGATTAATACTTCAAAGCAAGGTCACTCTAGGTTCTAAGACTTGCTTCCAGTACTTAAGACTCCAAGTCAACCTACCATTTTCTTAAGAGACGATTTCTCCTCACATGGCTTAAGCTAGAATCTCAAGCTAAGTCCTGTACTCTAACACAAGACATCACACTTTCAAAAAGAAAATTTTAACCTAGTGAATGTACTCTAGGTATAACAAGCACGTTAATGCAAATGCTTATGATGACATGTCAGAGTTTTAGTTCACGTAACACCAGGGGTGTTACAGCCTTCCCCCCTAAAAGAAATCTCGTCCCGAGATTTAAAAGTTTAGGCTCCGTAACGGAAAAGGAAATGTGTCACAAACTTATTTCCCAATTTCTCCTACCAGGCAGGGGAGGTGTTCTGTCTTGCTTAACCATGAGTTAACCATGATGTCGTTCAACATTCACACCCGTCTCCGATGCTACGGATTTCCAATGATGACTGAACAATGAATCTCTTTCTATGTGTTTTACCCAAGATGTTGCATCTAATTTGTTTTGGATAAAGTCTATCCATTTGTCCATTTCTCGTTCAGCAGACTCACATGGAAAATCACGGTGGTACCATTTCATCACAAAACACAACCAGAAACTATGGTACCAGCGTATACCAAGTCATTTATCCACACACATGCATCCACAGGGAATATCCAAAGGAATAGCCATTTTAAATCTTGGGATTCGACAAACGGCTATAGATATTAAAAGTTGCTTCTGAAACAGGCAGTTGTTTCTTACACCATAGTCATAGAAAAGCTCACAGGTTGCATGATCCAGGTGAAACAGGATAAACTCTTTACAACAAAGTTTAACCTGTTTTTTTTACTAGCTAACATTGCCATATGGGTTTACCTTACATCCACCCTTCAAAACTAATTTACATAGCTATATTGCCTCACGAGGATTAAGTTGCCTACTATATCTTCTCCAGTTATCACATCTGCCAGATGTTTGTTTCCATGCTCCATAGGTACCTTCTAGTCCGTTGGTGTTGGGGCAGAATAAAAGGCGCCATTGAGCATACGCACCGTTTGTTGCAGATGGTTGACCAGTCGCTGTGCTGTTTGAAATTCCATCGGATAGGTACGATGCAACTCCTCAAGCACCTGATCCTGATGACTTAGGAAGCCCATGGTTTCCTTAAGTTCTTTCCTAACAGTAACAGCATACGAGCGAATTTCTTCTTGTTGCTGACTCAAAACTTTTGATTTAGAATGAGCATTAGTTAGCTGATGCTCAAGCTCCTTAATGCGATGCTGATCAACTTGGTGTTGCGTCTGAAGTTCTGTCACCTGATGCTCTAATCCAATAATTCGCTCAGCTTGAATCTTTGTTTCCTCCAGTTGTTCTTGTGCCTGGGTACAAGCCCTATTCTTGGCCATTTCCATCATCTTAAATGCTGCATAACTCCCAGTGTACAACTGCTGCCACATTTGACGACTGTGCCCTCGAGTAAGCTGCAACTCTAGCACGGCCATCAAAACTCGAGCAGATGCTGATTCAACTGAATCCTGCCCAATGGGAATGTTTTCCATTAATCGAGCCTGGTGATGATACACCACTGGGTCGCTTAAGGCAACTGCAGGGAACAACCTCATAGACGTGGCCTGTATTTCTTCCCACTTCTGGTAACATATTGTTGTCAACACCTCTAAGGCAGTTACCTGAGCACCTTCCCAAGGAGTCATTCCTTCAGCATGGAACATCCAATGTGGCCAAGATGGTTTTCTAGCACATTCTGGAATACGCACTACTACCTCATACCATGGTTGTCCTCTAAGAATAGTGCGCGACCACTGGTACTTGGGTGCTTCGGTATATCCAACTTCTTGAAGTAGTCGCCACAGGACCATTGGAACACCAAAATCTCGTAGAAACTCTCCAACTCCTGTAGGAGCTTCTTGCTGATTCATCTATAGAGAAGAGCAACGGATACACTCTATTTACTAAAGATGTATGAACAAGGTAGATGAAACATATACTAAAATAGCTACGCAGGGGGTTTAACTTAAAGTTGTATGACATGATGCATGCTCGTCCTATACGTCCTTGCAACTCTTGCCAACATATAGTGGCTATCATGTTCTATGGCGGTGGCAATCCTACTCACTCCGTCATTGAACACTAGTCGGACTTTCCTAAGGTTTAGTTAGTGTACCTGCAGAAAATTACATTATAGTTGTGGGTTAGTGGTTAATATCCTAAACTAAGCCACCTTATAGTCCTTAACTTAGGGCTTAACAGAGGATGTCGCTAGCATTATAGTTTTTTTTTTGAAACTGTTTTTCAAAGCCAAACAATGTGTTTAGTTGAAAATAGGTTTTCTAAAACCAAAACTTTTGTTTTGAAAATACGTATGTGACCGTATATACTTAATCCAGCTCCGATACCAGCTGTGACAGAACCTCCCAAATTATCGGGCCCACATGCACCTGTCCTTGTCTCAAAGACTTCAGACGGCCATGCATGTGCACCAGATAACTTAACAGGATCCGTCCGATTGCCCCAATGACATCGGATAAACCACTTACAACCAGAACCGCGGGATTAAGTAACACAAATCACACACACCAATATTTTTGCAGCGGAAATATTATTACCAAATTTTACAAGTTACAAAAATTTTACATTATTTTATCGGAGTGATTATAAGTTTGAAATATATGCTAGCTTGAGAGACCATCCTCAATAAGAAGTATAGAAGGGTTACTTAGACTTATAAGAAGGCCGAGCCCACCGGCACTTAACACCATCATCAGCAACACAAAGCTATGACCTGAAAAACAACAGGGAATAAAACCCTGAGTATGGAATTACTCAGCAAGTCTTACCCGACTAAGGAAAAGACTCTCAAGGGTATGCTGGATAAATGGGAATCAAGGAGAGGCTTTAGCAAGAATCAACTTAGATACTTTTGCAGAAATAGCTTACTAAAGTGAGTCCTTACTTTCAACATTTTAACGCCAGATTAAATATTAATAGACTCTGTTTGCCTCTAGTCTAATTTCATCATCTCATCAATACAACATCATTTTTATTCATGAAGTTCACATCCTGACTTAGGTTGTAGGTCAGTGATCAAGTCTCCACTCTCCGGGGATATAACGGCGATCCGAATCGATTTACTCAGCTGAGGATCTCTAACCACACGACATATGTAGCACTTAATCCTTGCATATGTCAACTCGACCCCAGGGTTCTTAAGACCAGATCAGGTTCACGCAAACCGAGAGCACAGATACACCACCGTCCAGCCTCTTGCCACGGAGGGTACACGCTACTCCCGCCACCGCTCCACGCCCATTTCGTGTTATCTTATTCTGGCCTTAGTCTGCCCGAGGCAAAGCTTACCCTGTCCCATTTCCAGGGTATGCGGCTAGCTAAGATAGTCCTTGCGCTAGCAGGCCTACATACGCATCCAATCCTTAATCAACCTGGGTAGAACATCACCTGTTCCTAACCCAAGTCTCGATTTAAGTACTTCCATCCTTAGGATTGTTTCTGTTCCTTAGGATGAAAAGAGCATCACAGGGAGCTTTGCAGTAAGATCCCACCATGCTCTCAATGAAAGTATTCTTGCAGGTAGAAGCCATCTTTCCTCAGGATAACCCCTGAGTTAGGCAGTATTGCAAAAGACAACCTCTATCCACAAGATCTAAGCAGGGCTAAGCATTTTTGTAAATCAAATTTTGATACTTCACCAGAAGTATCTATAAAGGTATGGATATCAAGGAAGGCAATGCATCAAAGGGTTTCAAGCAACTCCTATAAACCTAATGCACATTTCACTAGACTTAAGTGTGCGAAAAGTATTTAAAAACACAAGGAAGGGGTTGCATGCACCGGGGCTTGCCTTATTGTAGAGAAGAGGTTTCGGATCCCTCTATCAACTATTTAGTTAGATGGCTCCTCCACTTGATCAACAGATACTGGAGTAGACTCCTCCTTCAAACACCACTTCTTCTGGGTGTTCTACATGTAAAGATATGGATATGAATGCTTATGCTTATGCAACTTGAAAAGAAAAATACTAAATGTTAGACTACCCGTCTAGGGTTTGTGTTATTCCCCTTGTAATGACCGTTATACCCCATGTGTAATGGGCCTGGCCCAGTTACTCACTCTATTAATATCACTCCCAACCCCTGTTTAGGGTATGGGTTCCTATTCTAACATGGTATCAGCTTAGGGTTTCATCTTCTCTGTTCTTGCCAGCCGCCAGGGGCATCCTCACCCTGCGCAGCCGCCAGGGGGCTCCCCTCCCCTGCAGCCGATCGGCCTCCTCCCCTGCCGCCGGCACCTCCCGCCGCCGGCCCTCTCCCTCCCTCCCGTCGCCGCCGGCCCCTCTCCCTCTCCTGCCGCCTCCCTCCAACAGCAGGCGGCCTGCCCTGCGCGCCCGGCGCGCCCCAGCGCCCTGCGTCCCGCCGTCGATGTCCCGCCCTGCGCGCCCGTCGCCAGGACACGCCCCAGCCGCCGGCGTCCCAGCCGCACCTGGTGGCGGCTTGACTGCGTCCGCGCCCGCGACTCGTCTCCAGCATCCGCAGCAGGCCCGCGTCCCTCCCTAACGGCCGCGCCCGCCCTGTCTCCGGCCGCCGGCCGCGCTCCTTCCTCCAGCCGCCAGGGCGCGACCCGGCCAAGCCGACCGGCACCGGGCGTCCTCAAGCACCGCGCAGCCGCGCCAGTGCCCGCGTCCACGGCCGTGCTGCAGCCGCAGCCGCCCGGCCCTCACCGCTCCTGCTGGCATCCCCGCTGCTCGGCAGCCTTCTCCTCCCTGCTTCACCCGACCAGGAGCACCCGCTCGGAGGACCCGCGCCCCTGCTGTTCCGCGCCCGGCTGTCCAGTCCGTGCCTCCCTGCGTCAGCCTGCACCGGTCGCCATGAGCTTTACCTCGCCCGCCGCTCTCGTGACCGTGCGTGTCCTCCTCCACGACGGCCAGCTCATCCGGGGCATGTTCGTGTCCTTCGATCCAGTCTGGAACCCTATTCTTCGGGACTGCGTCGAGGTCCACCATCAGACGGGCCGTCACGTGCCTGGACCGCTTGTCTTCCCACGTGCTGCGATCGCCTCCCTAGCGGTTGAGCCCGTGTCATCTCCCTCCCTTCCTAGTGCCTCTGTCGGGGCACCTTCTTTGGCCCTCTCCGCTCACACCGTACCTTCGCCACTTCCGCCTCCCAGACTACCACCGATTGGGTGGTTGACTCTGGGGCCTCCTACCACACTACCCCCACCACTACTTCGTTACTCCACTCCCATCCTCCCCACCCCTCACATCCTACCTCCATCGTCGTCGGCAACGGTTCCACCCTCCCGGTCACCTCAGTAGGTACATCGGCTCTTCCAGGACCATTCTGCCTTAACGACGTCCTTGTTGCTCCCGGACTAACTCATCCCCTCCTCTCGGTTCGTCGCTTCACTAGTGACAACCAGTGCTCTATGGAGTTCGACCCCTGGGGCCTCACCATACGCCACCTTCCCACACATGCTGTGCTCGCTCGCTGTAACAGCTCTGGCCCCCTCTATTCTCTTCACTTGCCCTCCACTCCCCACACCAGAGGAGCCTCTTCTCCTGTACTTAATACTACCACCACATCACATGCTCTTGCTACTACCACCACCTCCTCCGCCATTTGGCACCGTCGCCTCGGGCACCCTGGACCTGACGTCATGTCCCAGCTTTCCGGCCACTCCGACATATCATATACTCGGGGCTCTTCTGAGCGCCTCTGTCATGCTTGTCAGCTCGGCCGTCACTCCCGTCTTCCCTTTTCCACTTCCACATCCAGGGCTGTTCAGGCCTTTGATCTTGTCCACTGTGATCTCTGGACATCTCCTGTCCTTAGTCTCTTCGGCTACAAATACTACCTGGTCATTCTGGATGACTACTCCCATTTCCTTTGGACTTTCCCCCTTCGGCTGAAGTCCGATACGTTTACCACCCTTACTCACTTCTTCGCCTGGGTATCCACCCAGTTCCGGCGCCCGGTCCGTGCCCTGCAGTGCGACAATGGCCGCGAGTTCGACAACAACGCCTCCCGCTCTTTCTTCCTCACTCACGGCATCCAGTTGCGTCTCTCGTGTCCCTACACCTCTGCTCAGAACGGCCGGGCCGAGCGCATGATTCGCACCACCACCAACATGATCCGCTGCCTTCTCTTTCAGGCGTCTCTCCCTGCCACCTACTGGGCAGAGGCCCTTCATACCGCCACGCATCTCCTCAACCGTCTTCCCTCGAAGGCGGTGAGCCACCCTACACCTCACTTCGCCCTGTACGGCACATCCCCTTCCTACGACCACCTGCGCGTGTTCGGCTGTGCCTGCTACCCTAACACTTCCGCTACCGCCCCTAACAAGCTTTCTCCTCGCTCCACTCGCTGCCTCTTCCTTGGCTACTCCCCTGACCACAAGGGGTACCGGTGCCTGGACCTCACCTCCCACCGCATCATCATCTCTCGTCATGTCATCTTTGACGAAGATGTGTTTCCCCTTGCTGGCTCCACCCCACCCACCGATCTCGACTCCCTCCTCGAGTCCGACCCGATTCCTCCCCCACCTTCGGCTCCCCGTCTTGCGTCGTTACCTGCTCCTCGTGCGGCCCCCACGACCTCTTCCGCGACACGCGCGGCCCCGTCGACCCCGCCTGTGCCTCGCGCGGCCCCGTCGACCCCGCCTGCACCACGCGCAGCCCCGTCGGTCCTGCCTGCGCCACGCGCGGCCCCGTCGACCCCGCCTGCGCCACGCGCGGCCCCGTCGCTCCTGCCTGCGCCACGCGCGGCCCCGTCGACTCCGGCTCGATTCGCCAACCCCGCCCTCGTCTACCATCGCCGCGGTCACGCCACTACCTCGGCGCCCCCCGACTCGGGCCCGTCGACGAGCGCGGCCCGATTCGCCGACCACGCCGTCGTCTATCACCGTCGTGAGCCGGCCCCACAAGCCGCTCCCGACGTTCCGGCGGCTCACTCCGAGTCGTCTGTATACCACCCGGTCGCCATCCACCGCGACCCCGGGCACGTCCACCCGATGGTGACTCGGCGCGCTGCTGGCGTTCTCCGCCCCGTCGACCGGCTCATCCTGGCAGCCGCTACGACCAGCACTCCACCCGACGCTTCCCCGGTACCCTCCTCCGTTCGCACTGCCCTCGCCGACCCACATTGGCGTCGCGCTATGGAGGAGGAGTACGCGGCCCTCTTGGCCAACCACACCTGGGACCTGGTGCCGCGTCCACCAGGCACCAACGTGGTCACCGGCAAGTGGCTATTTCGCCACAAGCTGACCTCGGACGGCTCCCTCGACCGCTACAAGGCCCGTTGGGTCCTTCGGGGCTTCACCCAGCGCCCCGGAGTGGACTACGACGAGACCTTCAGCCCTGTCGTCAAGTTCGCCACTGTTCGCGCCGTCCTCTCCCTCGCCCTCTCCCGCGACTGGGCGATCCATCAGCTCGATGTCAAGAATGCCTTCCTCCATGGCACTCTGACGGAGACTGTCTACTGCAGCCAGCCCACCGGCTTCGTCGACGCTGACCGTCCGGACCTGGTTTGCCGGCTGAACCGGTCCCTGTACGGCCTCAAGCAGGCACCACGGGCTTGGTACAGTCGCTTCGCCTCCTACCTGGCCTCCGTCGGCTTCGTCGAGGCCAAGTCGGACACGTCCCTGTTCATCTACTGGCGCGGCGATGACACCGTCTACCTCCTGCTCTACGTCGACGACATTGTGCTCACGGCATCCACCGCCGACCTCCTTCACCGCACGATCGTCGCCCTTCAGCGGGAGTTCGCGATGAAGGACCTGGGGCCCCTCCACCACTTCCTCGGCATCACCGCCGAACGTCGGCCTTAGGGTCTCTTCCTCCACCAGCGCCAGTACGCCATCGACATCCTGGAGCGGGCTGGCATGTCTGACTGCAAGCCCTGCTCCACGCCTGTCGACACTCAGGCGAAGCTTTCTGAGGACGACGGGCCTCCAGTCGCCGACGCGACGTCATACCGGAGCCTCACCGGCGCGCTCCAGTACCTCACGTTCTCCAGGCCCGACATCGCCTACGCCGTCCAGCAGGTGTGCCTGCATATGCACACTCCGCGGGAGCCCCATCTCACTGCGCTCAAGCGGATTCTACGCTACCTCCGCAGCTCCCTCGACTACGGCCTCCTACTCCGCCCATCCCCGACGTCGGAGCTCGTGGTCTACACCGACGCTGACTGGGCTGGCTGTCCCGACACGCGCCGGTCCACCTCCGGCTACGCCGTCTTCCTGGGCACCAACCTCGTCTCTTGGGCCGCCAAGAGGCAGCCCGTCGTCTCTCGCTCCAGCGCTGAGGCTGAGTACCGTGCCGTGGCCAACGGCGTGGCCGAGGCCTCCTGGCTGCGCCAGCTCCTCCACGAGCTCCACAGTCCCCTCCAGCGCGCCACCCTCGTCTACTGCGACAACGTCAGCGCGGTCTACCTCTCCACCAACCCCGTGCAGCATCAGCGCACGAAGCATGTGGAGATCGACCTGCACTTCGTCCGCGAGCGTGTCGCTGCCGGTGACGTCCGCGTTCTCAGCGTCTCCACCACGCTTCAGTTCGCCGACATCTTCACCAAGGGGTTACCGTCGAGTGTCTTTTTAGACTTTCGATCCAGTCTCAACATCTGTACAGGATAGAGTTGTGACTGCGGGGGGGTGTTAGACTACCCGTCTAGGGTTTGTGTTATTCCCCTTGTAATGACCATTATACCCCATGTGTAATGGGCCTGGCCCAGTTACTCACTCTATTAATATCACTCCCAACCCCTGTTTAGGGTATGGGTTCCTATTCTAACACTAAAAAGCATCACAAGACATACACCTCTCTAAAGGTACTAACAAAACCTTAAGAGAGCTAAATACTCTAACATCACACTCAATTCACCAACCAACTAGGAAACCTTGCCTCCATAACCAACTAAGTGCTTCATTTATGCAGTAAGCAAGGATCCACACTGCATGTACTACATGTTATAGTGTCTAAGAATCAGTCACACTTCATTGAACCTATTTTCAGTTCTCTGAATTCATCTTTTAGTGCTCCATTCCTCTTCCTCTGTTCAGTGCACAGTAACTCACAAATTCCCTTAACAACAAACCCAACTCATTTACTCAAAGTTATTCTCTAGCCATAGCTCTACTACTTTGGCATAGCATCCCCAGACTAAAACCATTCTAATCAAAAGTTATGATGCCACAAAACAGAGCAAAATCACAGAAAAGTTCAGTTTCAGTGAACTGAAACAGCACTGCACCCACTCTGGCAGAGAAGTTTGGGACACCTTTTTACTGCCAACTTATACAGTAGCAAGCCCATTCTTTGTATGAAACTTGTTGTCCTTGATGTGGTCTTTTATCTGGATGTGGAATCCCTAACCTAATTCTCTTGGAGTAATTATCACAAGGCTACAAAGTTAGGAGAAAAACACTGGATCATAGTGATAGTAATTGAATCAGCACACCACTGATCCCTTACAGACCTCCCCGTTCAGATCCCTTGATCACCTAATTTCACTTAGCAACGAATCAAGTCAACTTAACAAAAGTTATTCTCAAACCCACTGGTCAGCAACAACCATTTAACAGTGCCTTAGGATATTATTATAGGTTGCCGGCCATCACTGAATTTGTTCTGGCTCATACTGTCAAGACCAACAGATAAGGATTTGCAGCCTAGAAAACAGCCCAAAAACCTGGATATTTTTAATAGAGAGTAGGGATTCTAGACCTCAGTTAGGCACCTCGACTCTATCTCGATTTATATCACCATATGAGGCAGAACATGAAGATAGGGGCCTATTTTAGAATCCTACAGCAACACTGATCACTTGCACCAGCGCTGCTGCCCCATCTGCACACCTCCATGTTCAGTCCCTGATATCTCCCAACTCCCCTCAGCAACCGACCAATCTTTCTTAACCAAAATTACTCTCCAATTATAGCCGTTCCTATTTGGTATAACACTCCAAGGCTGAAAATACTCAGAACAAGAGTTGTGGTGCACTGAATTTGAGTAAAAAAAAACAATAAAATATCCTGTCTCAGCTAACTAAACAGCCCCATACTAACTTTGTCAGGGAGTTTTGTAGCACCATTTTCTCTCAAATTGGTGTAGTACCAATCCAAGCTTCCCTAAGTAAAGTTGCTCACTAATATTTGGTCTCCAAGTTTACTATAAAAACTATAGTATAAAGTCTCTCAGATTAATGACAAAACAGCTCCAAACTGAGCACCATATGCTGCAATACAGATTTCAGAAATTGAACAAACTCACTCTCCGCTTATCTGACAGCCCAACTTTAGGCAGCTTTTACTCCAATTTTCATATAACATCCAACAAGACTTTCTTAAGGAGATTTGTTCATCATCATATGAGCTTCACTATCTGATGTAGAGCACAAAACATGTATAGCTCGGCTAAGGAAACTTTGAAAGTTACCTGGTCACAGCGAGGTGAACTAACTGCCGACGATGGTCACCACTTAGGGACTGGGCAAACTTGGGCAGGGGAGAGGTGAACACTGGTGTGGACAGAAGATTTACCACCCACACACACACTGCAACCTGGCTGGAGCTTGAGGATAGGGAGGAAAACTTCCCTGGACCAAGTTTTATAGCCACAGATTAAGGACAGATGTCACTAAACCTGTGCAGTGCATGGAGGTGAAGAGTTCCTAGAGATGCCAGCGCAACCTGGGCTCCAATACGTGGCTTTCATGCATCAAATACTCACAAATTAACAGGCACAATATAGACACTAAATCTGGACAGCTAGCACACAAATATCCCTTGTGGATATGCTCTAACAGCCCAAAATATCAATTTTGTCTCATACTACAGACAGCTTGCATACACCACTGGTGGATAAACATTAAGGGACCTAAGGTTTAATACTTTGCAGGGGGGATGAAGCCATTAACTTCCTTGCTGTCCAGTCTGCAGGCAGTGGACAAAACAAATATGATCACAACTGCCCACAGCTCGCAAACAGCCCATATTGGATATTTTTTTAGTACAAAATAGTCTCTAGATCTTTAGTGAGGTATTCTAACCTCATTCTTATCCAAATACACAGGTGAGAGCAGTAGGGAAAAGATTTTCTTCAGAAACCAAATGAGACCCTGAATCCAACTTCATCACTCCTGCTGCCCATTCCACTCTTCCCTGTTCAGACCTATTATCTCACAATTCCATATAGGAACAGACCAACACTTCTTAACCGAACTTGTTCACTAACTAAGGATCTTCAAGTTTGTTACAAGAATCTAGGACCCAAACTGTGTAGATCATAAGCTATGGCATCCCAAAGTTGAGCAACACACTGAAATACCCAATTTCAGAAACCGGAAATAGACCAATACTAGGTCTGACAGAGGGTTTTGCCACACTGTTATCTCCAAACTCTACACAGTAACAAGATCAATCCTTGGTAGGAACTTGCTCTCCTTGATATGGCCTTTCACTTTTCTATAGAACTCTTAACCCAATTCTGGTTTTATTAATTACTACAGAGCTCCAAAGTTGACTAAACAACACCCTGAACAGGTTTTCAGTTAGCTGAAACAGCCCACTCCAAGTCTGACAGAGGGTTTTGTGACAGGCTTTTCTTTAAATTCCATACATCAACAAGCCAATCTGCTTGTATAAAACTGGTTCTCCTACACTCGGTCTTCTATTTTGCTATAAAGTTGTCTGTCCAAATCTGCCAGGATTTGGCACAATAGAGCTCCAAACATAGCACCAAACTGTAAATTCAGGTTTTAGTGATCTGCACAAAAATTCAGTTTGTGCACACGGACAGTCCAGTTTCAGTCTACTTTTTCTCCACCTTTTGTGTAGGATCATATCCATCACCCTCAAAGACATTTGTACCCCAACTTATGGTCTTCAATTCCTCTATAGAAACCATAGTTTAAAACCTTATGGATTAGGCACAAATGGGCTTCAAAAACAGCAACTTTCACTGAAATTCAGTTTTCAATAACTGAATATAATTCAGTTTCAGCCATAAACAGTCCAACTTTGAGCTAGTTTTAATCCATTTTTCGTGTAGAATCATGTTATACCCACTTACTGAAAATTATTCACCATCATATGGTCTTTATTTCATCTACAAACACCGTAGCCTAAAACCCTATAGAATAGCCACAAATAGGCTTCAAAACTGCTATCAAAACACTGAAATTCAGTTTCAGTTACTGTTTCCAATCTGAAAATTCAGAATACAGCAGCACCACTTTAAACCACTCTTTTACCTGGATTCTAAATATTTCTAGGGGCAAGTTGCTTAATAAAGTTTATACTACTATAGCTCCTCTACAAGTTTGATATAGTGACCATTGACCAAAACCTCTTGGATTCCAAACTACACTAGCCCAAAGTTTGCACAAAATACTGAAATTCAGACTCTGAATTTCACTAAGTCTGAAATATACAAAATCTGACAGCTCTAATTTGGACCACTTTTTCAACTAGTTGCATATAGTTTTAGGGCTGGTACACTTAATAAGGATTGTTCTCCAACAGTCACTTTACAAGTTTGTTATAGTAACTCCTTACAAAAAGTCCATAGATCAAAAGTTATAAGGGTCAAAAAACAGCTATATGAAACTGTTTTCAGCCCAATTCAAACTGAACCCAAAACTGAGTTTCTGCAAATTACTCCAAATTTCTCCACACAACTTGGAATTCTCCAAATAAGAAACTTATTCACTTTTCTAAGCTCTACAACTTTGGTATATGGACTTTTAGCTAAATCCCTCAAGATTTTGAATTCCTCTTTTGGGCTAATTTAGGGTTCCAAGTGGACTTTATTTGCTTCAAGTGATTTCTTCAATTTGATCCATCCTCCTAAAGCCAAGCTACTCCTTAACCTCAAATCCAACTTCGGTATATAGAACTCAGGTCCAAAGTGTCCATGGTTTAGGAGTTGTTTGCTTATATCTAATTCTAAACAAGGTTTTCAAACCTTACTTAGGGCTTTGAGGTTGCTCCAACATCTCAAGTGCTTCTTCCACTTGATTAATACTTCAAAGCAAGGTCACTCTAGGTTCTAAGACTTGCTTCCAGTACTTAAGACTCCAAGTCAACCTACCATTTTCTTAAGAGACGATTTCTCCTCACATGGCTTAAGCTAGAATCTCAAGCTAAGTCCTGTACTCTAACACAAGACATCACACTTTCAAAAAGAAAATTTTAACCTAGTGAATGTACTCTAGGTATAACAAGCACGTTAATGCAAATGCTTATGATGACATGTCAGAGTTTTAGTTCACGTAACACCAGGGGTGTTACACTGCAGAGGGTTAGAAACTGGTATATCAGCCGTGCTCGTGGTTATGAGCAGCCTTGGGATCCTCTTCGATTAGAAGAACAATGATTACTTTTATGATGATGAATAACAATGGTGAATATAATCATGATCTCTAGTATTTCCTCTTAGAGGGAGTGCCTCTGGGTAATAACTGGGTTATTACTAAAATTTGGCTCTACTCATAATAATAAAACTTGACCAACTAAAAGCAACTGCTTCACCTTAAACTCCACATACAGCTAGCTTACTTTAGCCAAACGGGACATTTGCTGAGTATGTTGATGTGTACTCACCCTTGCTTTACAAAACACCCCACCCCAGGTTGTCCCCACTGTTCTTAGTGCTTAGGAGGTGAAGCTAGAAACATGGAGGACTTTGAGGAGTTCTAGGACTACGATGAGTGCTAGTTCTTTCTTAGTGGCAAACCCCCAGTCAGCTGCCTGTGTAGACTTAGCATCTACGTTTCGCATTTTCTGCACTTTGATAATTATGTTGAACAATGATTATGTATTAGACTCTGTGGATGTCTTGGACATCTTGATGTAATAAAGTACATTTTCGCTATTATTTCGAGCATTGTGTGATGATGTCCAATTATGTAATCGTTGTGTATGTGAGTTTTTGATCCTCGCACGTACATGGTTCGCATTCGGTTTGCCTTCCAAAACCGGGTGTGACAATGTTAAGGCTATAGCCCAGGCCGAAGCTGCCTTCTCCATAGAGGATATGAAGGATCCTTCAGCCGAAACAACTTTAATGGGCGGGAAGTTTTATAACGATGTCTGGGTGAACACTGGCCGAGAGCTGGCCCACAAAATTATAAAAAAGAGTGAAAAAGACACCCACGACGTCCGAGCAGAAGCAAAACGAGCTGAAGAGGCTGCTGAACGCGAAAGGCGTATAGGTATTATTTTTTGGTTTTTTAGCTTCGGTACTTGCTTTGTGGCTTTGAACTAATCAATTTTCCCTACTTCAGTTGAACTATCTCCGCCGCCGGAACCGTACGATCCCCTAGCTGATCCAGAAATGAAGGAATCATTGGACATCATAAGCATGGCTGAATCCATTATTGACGAAGTCATAGATAAACTTTTGAACGAAGTTGCGGAAAAAGTCCTTAGAGAAGAATAGATTTCATTGCAATAGTATTTTGAAATGCTTGATGTATGGGACAATGGAATGAACATTAAACTTCTATTGTAACAAAACTATGTGACGTTTGATGTATGTAATATTGAATGGAATATGTAAATTATTGTAATTTATTTCTTTGCGATGCATGAAATTTACACACATACCGTTTTTAGCCTTCGGCGAAAAAACACCTTCCCTGCTTTTCATGCTTCGTAAAGAAAGAAATCCCTTCTTATGACAAGGCTGATAAAACTGTATTCCCCGAAGCTTATTTCATGCCTTAGCACATTTTCATTTTGACGAAGCATTTGCCAAAGATTGGCTTCGTATTCGATTCTTGTGTCATTAATGCAATATGATGTATGATGTCATGTTATGCGAAATGATGTGATGATATGATGCAAAATGATGAGGATGCCGAAGACACACATCCACACGCCCACACTGGAATACACAAGCTCTGCATCCCCTTAGGAACGACTTTTAAGCTTCTTCACCTTCTATTTCGGTGATATAAGTTCTGCATCCCCTTAGGAACGTCTTTTGAACTTCTTCGCCTTCTATTTCGGCGGTATAAGTTCTGCATCCCCTTAGGAACGACTTTTGAACTTCTTCGCCTTATATTTCGGTGGTATTTGGCTCTGCATTCCCTTTGGAACGACTTTTGAGCAGAAAACTTACACTGTGCTCCCTTAGGAACGACTTTTGGTAGCTTCGTCAACTTTAGCTCTGCATTCACTTAGGAACGACTTTTGAACAAAAAACTTACACTGCGCTCCCTTAGGAATGACTTTTGTAGCTTCATTTATGTTGGCTCTGCATTCCCTTAGGAATGACTTTTGAGCTTCGTAAATCTATGAAAAAGATATATTTCATTCTGGTACAGGCAGAATCATTAAAAGAAGTTAAAACTAACTTTTCATTGCTTGTTCCTTATACAGAAAGCAAAATGGCATAGAAAATAAAAGCATTTCAGAAGTAGGATATTGCTCAATATATATGTTTTGATTCTGGTACATTGCTGTTGACTATACGAGCTTCGGACTCCTCCCTAAAGTCACGTTGCTATTGAGGGTGCTGGTGCCCTTCTGGCTGTTGGCTTCGGGTGTAAGTAGGTTGCAATGGTGGTGGCGGTGGGAGCTGAGGCTAGGAAGCTTGTGAATGGTTTGCCGAAGCAACAGAAGCTGCAGGTTGGTTGCCCACATATTCTGGTATGTAGGGAGAGTGGCATGAAGCAGTATGTAGGACCTGCTTCGGCTGATTCTACCGGGCTTCTACTTCGGCGATCTCTTTTTGCTTTTGAATGGTAATCTGGCATGTTCTTGTCGTATGGCCCTTGTCTTCACCACAGAATAAGCAATAGATTTTTCTAGGCTGATCCCCATATCTACCTCCGAAGCCCCTGCCGCCTCTGCCCCTTGGAGCTGGTGACCTGAAGGAGCTTTGCTGTTGTCCTGAAGACTGTGAGCTATGTTGTGGCCTCTGAAACTGGCCTCCTTTGTCATTGTTCTAGCTGGAGCTATGGATTTATCTGACATGCCTAGGGTGGATTCTTCCTCCGAAGCCCCTAGTCATCTCAGAAAATCTATAAGCTTCCTCCCTTCTTTGGCGGAAGTCATTGTCAGCCCGGATGTACTCATCCATTTTCTGAAGCAGCTTCTCCAGAGTCTGGGGGGTTTCCTGGCAAAGTATTGAGCCATAGGCCCTGGCCGAAGACCTTTGATCATAGTCTCAATGACGATTTCATTGGGCACTGTAGGCGCTTGTGCTCTCAGACGTAAGAACCTTCGGACATACGCCTGAAGGTACTCCTCATGGTCTTGTGTGCACTGGAACAAGGCCTGAGCAGTGACTGGCTTCGTCTGAAACCCTTGAAAACTGGTGACCAGCATGTCCTTAATCCTTTGCCATGACATGATCGTCCCTGGTCGGAGAGAAGAGTACCATGTCTGGGCCACACTTCGGACTGCCATGACGAAGGATTTTGCCATGACTGCGGTATTGCCCCCGTACGAAGATATAGTTGCTTCGTAGCTCATCAGGAACTGCTTCAGATCTGAGTGTCCATCGTACATGGGGAGTTGAGGTGGCTTGTATATGATGGGGGCCATGGGGTAGCCTGCAGTTCTACTGATAGAGGAGAAGCATCATCAAAAGCAAAATTTCCATGATGGAAATCGTCATACCAATCATCATCATTGTAAGAATTGTCTTGACGAAGCTCTCTTTGTGGAGGTCTTCGGTCCTGGTCATCTTGAGTAAGATGACATATTTCTTCAGCAGCTTCATCGATCTTCTTTTGTAGATCGGAAAGACGAAGCATCTTCTCTCTCTTCCTTTCGACCTGCTGATGGATAGCTTTGAGATCCCTTATCTCCTGGTCCAGCTCCTCCTCCTGGGGTGTTGGACTTGTAGCCTTCCCCTTTTGAGTTCGAGCTTCACGCAGTTGAGTGCACCTAGAGGGGGGTGAATAGGTGATCCTGTAAAAACTTGAAAACTTACGCCACAAAAACTTGGTTAAGTGTTAGCACAGTAAATGCCAAGTGGCTAGAGAGGAGTCAAAACACAATAACCACAAGAAATCAATCACAGAGATGGCACGGTGGTTATCCCATGGTTCGGCCAAGACCAACGCTTGCCTACTCCACGTTGTGGCGTCCCAACGGACGAGGGTTGCAATCAACCCCTCTCAAGCGGTCCAAAGACCCACTTGAATACCACGGTGTTTTGCTTGCTTTACTCAATCCCGTTTGCGAGGAATCTCCACAACTTGGAGTCTCTCGCCCTTACAATTGAAGTTCACAAAGAAGCACAGAGCAAGGGAGGGATTAGCAACACACTCAAGACAAGAAATCACAGCAACACCACGCACACAAGTCGCAACGAGAGCTCACAACACAACTCAATGAGTTCACCACTCAACTAGAGCTCTAATTGCTATCGCAAAGAATCAAAGGCGCGGAATCGATGTCTTGGTGCTTAGGAATGTTGTAGGAATGCTTGGTCTGCTCCTCCATGCGCCTAGGGGTCCCATTTATAGCCCCAAGGCAGCTAGGAGCCGTTGAGAGCAATCTAGGAAGGCTGATCTTGCCTTCTGTCGACTGGCGCACCCGACAGTCCGGTGCACACCGGACACTGTCCGGTGCCCGATTTCCTTCCATAAATGGCGCAGTCGACCGTTGGCAGCCAAAGAGCCGTTGGCGCACCGGACATGTCCGATGCACACCGGACAGTCCGGTGCCTCCTACTAGCCGTTGGCTCGGCCACGTGTCCTGCGCAGATCGCGCGGCCGACCGTTGGCGCTGCCGACTGTTGGCTCACCGGACAGTCCGGTGCACACAGGACAGTCCGGTGAATTATAGCCGTACGTCGCCGATGAATTCCCGAGAGCGACGAGTTCGCCTGTGAACGGCCCACCGGACAGTCCGGTGCACCACCGGACAGTCCGGTGAATTATAGCCGTACACCGTCGTCGAAGTCCCGAGAGCAGCCTGTTTGCCAGAGCCAGCCTGGCGCACCGGACACTGTCCGGTGCACCACCGGACAGTCCGGTGCTCCAGACTGAGCAAAGTCTTGGCTGCTCGAGCCAAGGCATTTCCAAATTGATTTTTCCTGTTTCCAGCACTTAGACACAATACATTAGTCTCTAAAACAATGTACTAAGTCTGAGAAACATACCTTTATCCTTGATTTGTACTTTGTCCACCATTTTATACTTAGGCACTTGTGTTGGACACTAAACCACCAAAATACTTAGAAATGGCCCAAGGGCACATTTCCCTTTCAATCTCCCCCTTTTTGGTGATTTATGCCAACACAACATAAAGCAAGTAGAACAAGTACAAAATCACTTCAAATAAGAACTCAAATTGTCTTGATTCAAATTTGACATATATGGATCACTCTTTGCCACCACTTGGTTTGTTTTTGCAAATCAAACTCAAATTTATATCTCTAAGTCAAACACACATGTAGAGACATAAAGAGAGGTTTTCCAAAGAAATTTGATCAAGGATTTCAAAAACTCCCCCTTTTTCCCATAATCAACACTTCTCCCCACAAGAGGCCAACTTTTGACATAAGAGACAATAAAAGAGTTTTGACAAACCAAAAGCTCTAATCTACTATTTTCAAAATTTCTCAAGTGGTAGCTGATCCATCTATCGCTTTGGCCTTTATTTTCTCCCCCTTTGGCATCAAGCACCAAAACGGGATCAATCTTGGCTCATTAACCCCTTTGCCTCACCAAAATCTTCAACTAAGAGCAAATAGGCAATAAGAGGATAAAGATGAACTTGGAAAAGTTACTCTTTTCATCGGAGTGCAGTGGAAGTCTTGCATGGTCCAAGTCCACCTTTTCCCTTTCAATCCTCCTTTGAGACTAAAACAAGCAAACTCAAGCATATGGTTAGTCTCAAAGGGTCAAGTTGTAACACAACTCCCCCTAAACATGTGCATCACTTGCACAAGGACTTGTGAGGTCCGGGAAGTGTTTGTATAACTTGAGCACCATAGTAAGCAACAAAATGCAGAATGAACATGATCAAAGGCATAAACACATGTATGCTACAATTCAATCCAAGTTCCGCGAATCTAGGACATTTAGCTCACTACGCAGCCTGCAAAAGGTCTTTTCATCTAAAGGCTTAGTGAAGATATCGGCTAGCTGGTTTTCGGTGCTAACATGAAACACTTCGATATCCCCTTTTGCTGGTGGTCTCCCAAAAAGTGATGCCGGATGTCAATGTGCTTTGTGCGGCTGTGCTCAATAGTATTTTGTGCTATTCGGATAGCACTCTCATTATCACATAGGAGTGGGACTTTGCTCAGATTGTAGCCAAAGTCCCGGAGGGTTTGCCTCATCCAAAGTAGTTGTGCGCAACACTGTCCTACGGCAACGTACTCGGCCTCAGCGGTGGATAGGGCAACGGAGGTTTGTTTCTTAGAGTTCCACGACACCAGGGACCTTCCTAAGAATTGGCACGTCCCCGATGTACTCTTCCTATCGACCTTACATCCAGCATAGTCGGAATCTGAGTACCCAATCAAGTCAAAGTTAGACCCCTTTGGATACCAGATCCCGAAGCAAGGCGTAGCGACTAAATATCTAAGAATTCGCTTCACAGCCACTAAGTGACACTCCTTAGGATCGGATTGAAATCTAGCACACATGCATACGCTAAGCATAATATCCGGTCTACTAGCACATAAATAAAGCAAAGAACCTATCATGGACCGGTATGCTTTTTGATCAACGGACTTACCACCTTTGTTGAGGTCGGTGTGTCCGTCGGTTCCCATCGGCGTCTTGGCGGGCTTGGCATCCTTCATCCCAAACCGCTTCAGCAAATCTTGCGTGTACTTCGTTTGGGAGATGAAGGTGCCGTCCTTGAGTTGCTTCACTTGGAACCCAAGGAAGTAGTTCAACTCGCCCATCATCGACATCTCGAATTTCTGCGTCATCACCCTGCTAAACTCTTCACAAGACTTTTGATTAGTAGAACCAAATATTATGTCATCGACATAAATTTGGCACACAAAAAGATCAACATCGCAAGTCTTAGTAAAAAGAGTTGGATCGGCTTTCCCGACCTTGAAAGCATTAGCAACTAAAAAGTCTCTAAGGCATTCATACCATGCTCTTGGGGCTTGCTTAAGTCCATAGAGCGCCTTAGAGAGCTTACACACGTGGTCGGGGTACCGTTCATCCTTGAAGCCAGGGGGTTGCTCCACGTACACCTCCTCCTTGATTGGCCCATTGAGGAAAGCGCTCTTCACATCCATTTGGTACAACCTGAAAGAAAGGTGAGCAACATATGCTAGCAAAATACGAATTGATTCTAGCCTAGCCACAGGAGCAAAAGTCTCCTCAAAGTCCAAACCTGCGACTTGGGCATAACCTTTTGCCACAAGTCGAGCCTTGTTCCTTGTCACCACCCCGTGCTCGTCCTGTTTGTTGTGGAACACCCACTTGGTTCCCACAACATTTTGCTTGGGGCGAGGCACCAGTGTCCAAACTTCATTGCGCTTGAAGTTGTTGAGTTCCTCCTGCATGGCCAACACCCAGTCCGGATCTAGCAAGGCCTCTTCTACTCTGAAAGGCTCAATAGAAGAGACAAAAGAGTAATGCTCACAAAAATTAACTAATCTTGAACGAGTAGTTACTCCCTTGCTAATATCACCCAAAATTTGGTCGACGGGATGATCCCTTTGGATCGTCGCTCGAACTTGGGTTGGAGGTGCCTGAGGTGCTTCTTCCTCTTCAACTTGAACATCCTGTGCTCCCCCTTGATCATGCGCCTCCACTTGAGGTACCTGTTCGTCATCTTGGGTTGGGGGATGCACCATAGTTGAGGAAGACGGTTGATCTTGTTCCAATTGTTCCTGAGGCCGTACATCTCCAATCGCCATGGTGCGTATCGCGGCCGTTGGAACGTCTTCTTCATCTACATCATCAAGATCAACAACTTGCTCTCTTGGAGAGCCATTAGTCTCATCAAATACAACGTCGCTAGAGACTTCAACCAAACCCGATGATTTGTTAAAGACCCTATACGCCTTTGTATTTGAATCATACCCTAATAAAAACCCTTCTACAACTTTGGGAGCAAATTTGGAATTCCTACCCTTCTTCACTAGAATGTAACATTTACTCCCAAATACACGAAAGTACGATACATTGGGTTTGTTACCAGTCAGCAGCTCATATGAAGTCTTCTTGAGGAGGCGGTGAAGGTAGACCCTGTTGATGGCGTGGCAAGCCGTGTTCACGGCTTCCGACCAAAAGCACTCGGGGGTATTGAACTCTCCAAGCATAGTCCTCGCCATATCTATGAGCGTCCTGTTCTTCCTCTCTACCACACCATTTTGCTGAGGTGTGTAGGGAGCGGAGAACTCGTGCTTGATCCCCTCCTCCTCAAGGAACTCCTCCACTTGAAGATTCTTGAATTCGGACCCATTGTCGCTCCTTATCTTCTTCACCTTGAGCTCAAACTCATTTTGAGCTCTCCTTAGGAAGCGCTTGAGGGTCCCTTGGGTTTCAGACTTATCCTGCAAAAAGAACACCCAAGTGAAGCGGGAAAAGTTATCAACAATAACTAGACCATACTTACTTCCTCCTATGCTCAGATAGGCGACGGGTCCGAAGAGGTCCATATGCAGCATCTCCAAGGGTCTTGATGTTGTCATCACATTTTTGGTGTGATGAGAGCCTCCCACCTGTTTCCCTGCTTGACAAGCTGCACAAGGTCTATCTTTTTTGAATTGCACGTTAGTCAAACCTATCACGTGTTCTCCCTTTAGAAGCTTGTGAAGGTTCTTCATCCCCACATGTGCTAAGCGGCGATGCCACAGCCAGCCCATGCTAGTCTTAGCAATTAAGCATGCATCTAGACCGGCCTCCTCTTTTGCAAAATCAACCAAATAAAGTTTGTCATCTAGTACACCCTTAAAAGCTAGTGAACCATCACATCTTCTAAAGACAGACACATCTACATTTGTAAATAGACAATTATATCCCATATTACATAATTGACAAACAGATAGTAAATTATAACCAAGAGACTCAACTAAAAACACATTAGAGATAGAGTGCTCATTTGATATTGCAATCTTGCCTAAACCTTTCACCTTGCCTTGGTTCCCATCACCGAATATGATTGAATCTTGGGAATCCTTATTCTTGACGTAGGAAGAGAACATCCTCTTTTCCCCCGTCATATGGTTCGTGCATCCGCTGTCGATAATCCAGCTTGAACCCCCGGATGCATAAACCTGCAAGGCAAATTTAGGCTTGGGTCTTAGGTACCCAACTCTTGTTGGGTCCTACAAGGTTAGTTAAAATTGTCTTAGGGACCCAAATGCAAGTTTTATCATCCTTACATTTTGCCCCTAATTTCCTAGCAACTATCTTCCTATCCTTTCTACAAATAGCAAAGGAAGCATTTAAAGCATGATAAATTGTAGAGGGTCCATTCATAACTTTCCTAGGAACATGAACACTATTCTTTCTAGGCACATGATTAATATTCTTCCTAGGCATATCTCTACCATGCATATAGGAAGAACTGGGAGCAAACACAGCATAAGAATCATGGGCATGTGAATCAAAAGCATTACAACTCCTATGAGATTGTCTTCTATCATTGTACATAAAAGCATGGTTCTTTTTAGTACTACATGCCATAGGGGCCTTCCCTTTCTCCTTGGCGGAGATGGGAGCCTTATGGCTTGTTAAGTTCTTGGCTTCCCTCTTGAAGCCAAGCCCATCCTTAATTGAGGGGTGTCTACCAATCGTGTAGGCATCCCTAGCAAATTTTAGTTTATCAAAATCACTTTTGTTAGCCTTAAGTTGGGCATTAAGACTAGCTAGTTCATCATTTAACTTTGCAATCGAAACTATGTGTTCACTACAAGCATCAATATTGAAATCTTTACATCTATTGCAAATAACAACATTTTCTACACAAGTTGTTGATTTACTAGCTATTTCTAATTTAGCATTCAAATTATCATTAATGCTCCTTAAGCTAGAAATCATCTCATGGCAAGAAGATAATTCACAAGAAAGCATTTCATTTCTCTTAACTTCTAAGGCATGAGATTTTTGTGCTTCTACAAATTTATCATGTTCTTCATACAACAAGTCCTCTTGTTTTTCTAAAAGCCTATTCTTATCATTCAAGGCATCAATTAATTCATTAATTTTATCTACCTTGGTTCTATCTAGGCCCTTAAATAAACATGAATAATCTATTTCATCCTCATCACTAGATTCGTCCTCACTTGAAGAAGCATAAGTAGAGTTTCGAGTACACACCTTCTTCTCCCTTGCCATAAGGCATGTGTGACGCTCGTTGGGGAAGAGGGATGACTTGTTGAAGGCGGTGGCGGCGAGTCCTTCATTGTCGGAGTCGGACGAGGAGCAATCCGAATCCCACTCCTTGCCAAGATGTGCCTCGCCCTTTGCCTTCTTATAGTTCTTCTTCTTCTCCCTCTTGTTCCCTTGATCCTAATCGCTATCGTTGTCGGGACAGTTAGCAATAAAATGACCAAGCTTACCACATTTGAAGCATGATCGCTTCCCCTTTGTCTTGGTGTTGCTTGGCTGCCCCTTGCGACTCTTTAGCGCCGTCTTGAATCTTTTGATGATGAGAGCCATCTCTTCATCATTAAGTCCGGCCGCCTCAATTTGTGCTACCTTGCTGGGTAACACCTCCTTGCTCCTTGTTGCCTTGAGAGCAACGGGTTGAGGCTCATTGATTGGACCGTTTAGAGCGTCGTCCACGTACCTCGCCTCCTTGATCATCATTCGCCCGCTTACGAATTTTCCAAGGACTTCTTCGGGCGACATTTTGGTGTACCTGGGATTCTCACAAATATTATTCACCAAATGAGGATCAAGAACGGTAAAGGACCTTAGCATCAGTCGGACGACGTCGTGATCCGTCCATCGCGTGCTTCCGTAGCTCCTTATTTTGTTGATAAGGGTCTTGAGCCAGTTGTATGTTTGTGTCGGCTCCTCGCCCCTTATCATCACGAACCGTCCAAGCTCGCCCTCCACCAACTCCATCTTGGTGAGCAAGGTGACGTCGTTCCCCTCATGAGAAATCTTGAGGGTGTCCCAGATCTGCTTGGCGTTATCCAAGCTGCTCACTTTGTGGTATTCATCCCTGCACAATGAAGCTAGAAGAACAGTAGTAGCTTGTGCATTCTTATGAATTTGCTCATTAATGAACATGGGACTATCCGTACTATCAAAGTGCATTCCACTCTCTACAATCTCCCATATACTAGGATGGAGAGAGAATAGGTGACTACGCATTTTGTGGCTCCAAAATCCGTAGTCCTCTCCATCAAAATGAGGAGGTTTGCCAAGTGGAATAGATAATAAATGAGCATTTGTACTTTGAGGAATACGAGAGTAGTCAAAAGAAAAGTTCGAATTAACCGGTTTCCTTCTCTCGTAGTCATTGTGGTCGTCGTCCTTTTGGGAAGAAGTAGACTCATCGCTATCGTCGTAGTAGACGATCTCCTTGATGCGCCTTGTCTTCTTCTTCTTCCCTTCCTTCTGTCTATGGCCCGAGCCGGAGTCGGTAGGCTTGTCGTCCTTCGGCTCGTTGACGAAGGATTCCTTCTCTTTATCGTTGATCACGATACCCTTCCCCTTAAGATCCATCTCTTCGGGCGGTTAGTCCCTTTGTGAAGAGAACGGCTCTGATACCAATTGAGTGCACCTAGAGGGGGGGTGAATAGGTGATCCTGTAAAAACTTGAAAACTTACGCCACAAAAACTTGGTTAAGTGTTAGCACAGTAAATGCCAAGTGGCTAGAGAGGAGTCAAAACACAATAACCACAAGAAATCAATCACAGAGATGGCATGGTGGTTATCCCGTGGTTCGGCCAAGACCAACGCTTGCCTACTCCACGTTGTGGCGTCCCAACGGACGAGGGTTGCAATCAACCCCTCTGAAGCGGTCCAAAGACCCACTTGAATACCATGGTGTTTTGCTTGCTTTACTCAATCCCGTTTGCGAGGAATCTCCACAACTTGGAGTCTCTCGCCCTTACAATTGAAGTTCACAAAGAAGCACAGAGCAAGGAAGGGATTAGCAACACACTCAAGACAAGAAATCACAGCAACACCACGCACACAAGTCGCAACGAGAGCTCACAACACAACTCAATGAGTTCACCACTCAACTAGAGCTCTAATTGCTATCGCAAAGAATCAAAGGCGCGGAATCGATGTCTTGGTGCTTAGGAATGTTGTAGGAATGCTTGGTCTGCTCCTCCATGTGCCTAGGGGTCCCTTTTATAGCCCCAAGGCAGCTAGGAGCCGTTGAGAGCAATCTAGGAAGGTTGATCTTGCCTTCTGTCGACTGGCGCACCGGACAGTCCGGTGCACACCGGACACTGTCCGGTGCCCGATTTCCTTCCATAAATGGCGCAGTCGACCGTTGGCAGCCAGAGAGCCGTTGGCGCACCGGACATGTCCGGTGCCTCCTACTAGCCGTTGGCTCGGCCACGTGTCCCTCGCAGATCGCGCGGCCGACCGTTGGCGCTGCCGACCGTTGGCTCACCGGACAGTCCGGTGCACACCGAACACTCCGGTGAATTATAGCCGTACGTCGCCGATGAATTCCCGAGAGCGACGAGTTCGCCTGTGAACGGCCCACCGGACAGTCCGGTGCACCACCGGACAGTCCGGTGAATTATAGTCGTACACCGCCGTCGAAGTCCCGAGAGCAGCCTGTTTGCCAGAGCCAGCCTGGTGCACCGGACACTGTCCGGTGCACCACCGGACAGTCCGGTGCTCCAGACTGAGCAAAGTCTTGGCTGCTCGAGCCAAGGCATTTCCAAATGGATTTTTCCTGTTTCCAGCACTTAGACACAATACATTAGTCTCTAAAACAATGTACTAAGTCTGAGAAACATACCTTTATCCTTGATTTGTACTTTGTCCACCATTTTATACTTAGGCACTTGTGTTGGACACTAAACCACCAAAATACTTAGAAATGGCCCAAGGGCACATTTCCCTTTCAGCAGTATGTCCTGGTTGACGTCCAGTGGCTATAGTGCAGCCCCTAGCCCTGAAGAAGTTTTCTTCGGCGGCATGACAAAGGTCATGGCTTGCCGAAGGTGTTCAATTTAGTTCACCGGAGGTGGGCGCCAATGTTGGAGACTTGTTCTCAAATGCTATGAATTAAGAACAAGACAACACAAAATGATAATGGTTAAGGCCCTTCATCCTTGGAAGCATTATCTCCCTTAGGATATAATGATCTTCGGACGAAGGTCATGAAGGATGTACCTTCATCATCGCAGTATATATTAGTGAAAGAAGAAGTATATAAAACATGAGAAATAGCATGAATAATCACATGACATCATTAATATCTCTTTATTATGTTATCGTGAGTGAGTATGAACAATATCGAATTACATTTGTACCTTCGGCTTGATAGAAGGCAAAAGTCCAAGTGTGACGCACAAGTGAATAGAAGTCCGTGTGAACAGTACGGAGGTATTGTTCATCTATTTATAGGCACAGGGCACAGCCTGTGTAAAATTACATTCATGCCCTTCATGTTTACTATTGACTTAAGGACAATCTATCAAGGACTAGATAGCCTTTTCCTCTTTAAGTCGGTTCCTTTTTCTGCTACTGAGCCGAAGCTTCCTTGCGCGTAGCTTCGGAGCTGGTTCAACCTTCGTCCCGACCATGCTTTTCATATTGTGTACAACTTTATTCTGATCCGAAGGTTCCTGCACATATATTATACTTGGGAAACATTGTTAATAATGTTTTTGAGGACCTTCGGAAGACGAAGGCCCCTAACATGAAGGTTATTGGCCTAAAGAAGTTGAAGTGCTATGAGGTTTTTCTAGTTATAGAGTTCTGAAGAAGCTACAGTGACACAAGATCATAGAATTTAAAGTACCAGATTAATGAATGAACCAAATCCTGAGCTTTGAGCTAAGTCTATAGCTTTGAGGTTGTAGGAAATGAGCAACGAACTTGGCCAAAGACAGATCAACATGGTCATCATAATTCAAGTCATTACAAGAGACGGTCCTAGGTTGTGTGTTGCACCAGTGCCGACACTCTCTTTTTGTTTTGTAAAGATCCCTCAATGTGGGGGCCAAGAGTGTGAGGTGCCTACATGATCGACGAGTGATGAGACACCTGCCCATCACACATGTAGACGTCCTACTACGCCCCCACAACATTGTCACAGAGCGTGTCAGTAAACAATAGGGAGTAGAGGTAGGCCTGGACAAAAAAACTCATGACTTAAGAACTCGCTCGACTCGACTCATTAGTGGCTCGCCTAGTTTGAAATGAATCACAAGCTGAGCCAACATTTTAACCCGGTTCTTAATGAGCCAAATGAGCTGCACAACCACCTAGTGGATAGCGAGGCCCAAACACTAACACATATGCTTGTAGCATGCATATGCATATCTCCTCGAAACCCAAGTGGCCAACAACCTATGCTCAAGTGCCCTACAGACGCAGTCACACATGTGGCACACAGATCTCCACCCAAGTCTCGACTCCCATATCTTGCAGGCGACATGCCACAACCGCCAATCGCCCACTCTAGAGTCTAAACTCCACGGACCGTGGACCACGACTCCTCTAGCCCAGCGACTGGCGCCCCTAACCTCATCGTGTCCATGGTTTTGCTTTCACCTACTAGCTCAGTCACCAGCAATGCAAACCCTCCCTCCCAACTCCCAAGTCCCATCCAACAATATCCTCCTCCCCCCATCTTTCTGCGAGGTACGACAATTATTTTTTTGTTTTTTAACTGAATGAGATGACTTCTATTTTGTAGTTCTGAATGATTATGGCTATTTTGATCTCGAGTTGGCTCACGAGTTAATCAAGCTAGCTCGAGCTACCAAACGAGCCGAGCCGAACAGGTCCTCTAGCTCATTATGTTAACGAGCCTAGTCGAGTTGGCTCTTTATCATAATGAGCCAGATCGAGCCGAGTCAAGATGAGTTAGCTTGATATCTAGATCTCAGCATATCACTGAAGAGATATAGGTTCTCCCTGATTCCATTCAAAAGGGGCCCACTCTCGCAAGTTAGGGGACACAACCCGATGACCAATTGGACGGAAAGGAAAACGAGGCAACACGAGAGGAAAAAGAATGGCCAGGGAACGGAAACCTAGTGATGTTCTACTAGAAGTAGGAAGAGGGCCCGACAGCTCACTTTGCTTGGCTCGACTCGCTCCCCTATTCTAATTTAGCTCCCTTTGGTAGGGCTTCTCTAGCAGTTCCTTGAAAAAATCTATCAAAAGGAAGGTTCTTTGATGGGCTCTTACTAAAAAAGAAGAGCTTCTCCAAAAAAACAACACGAGCCAAAAAAGGAGCTTCTACTAGCTCCTCTACCATATCTTCCTCTTCGTCGGATTGTAGGAGAAGCTGTAGAAGAGGAGAAGCTATAGAAGAGGCTATGTTTTCAACCAAATGGGGTGCTCTTTCTAAAAATAAGGAGAAAGTTTTTTTCCATAGGAGATAAAGCCAAAGCTGGACCTAACAGAGAAAGAGCCCTACTAAATGAGGCCTTAAGCTAATCCAATTACTACCATTATTATCGGAGGAAAAGGATTGCAGTCCATTGCGAGGAGTACCATTTTATGTAGGAAAATATCTAAATTACCCTTCTTATCTATAAACGATGTTGTATTTGAGTTGGTTCAATATACTTCTTTATAAAACTAGGTGAGTGCCCATGCGTTGCAACGGGGACATATAATACCACAGTAACTTATATATACAAAATGTGTGTTATATTGTTATGAGAAAATGTTTCATAATCCATTTGTGATCCTGGCCATATATAATTTTTATTATTTTAATATAGCTGTTTCACCACTACATTGCAATCATCAGTATCATGCAGACTTCGATATATACCATGATTTCCATGGTCTCATCATTGGAGAGCACGTACCACACCTATCTGAAGAAGTTCCCTCGTACATCGTCAGTCGTCAGACACGCACCACCATACGCGCTTGCTCAAACAAAAGAGCAAGTGTGTGTGTTTGCGAAGAGAATTAAAGGCAGACTAGCACAAAAACTACCATGACGGTGGCAAGGATGACGAACTGATCTTTGCTGTCAGTCCTCCTCTACGTCACCTCTAGCGCCGAGATGACGCCACAGTCCATGATATAGTAGTCGTCGAACACGCGCGACATGGCGAGTACCGATGACTCTTGGTTAGGCTGCCAAACGAAGTGCACCTCGGACTCATCAGCAAGGTAGTACTCCTGGCCATTGCACCACCGGATGCGCTACTCCTCTACATACATCATGTTCGAGGACACTCACACAACGTCAGCAACGACTATCGTCCCAGCGCACAAGAATTCATGGTCGGTCAGTAGTGACTTACATGGCAGGTTGGGCTTCTGATGAACGATGAGCTGGACGGTGGGATGGCGCCGTCGTTGGATGCGTTGCTCAGAACAACCCGAGAGTCGCCGACGTTGGCAACAATCATGAGGTCTTCTTGCTTGACGATGGACAATGCGGTGCAACTGCTCTGGACCGTGGCCAAGCGGCGTCTGCGTCAGAGCTTGTCATACAGAGTGGCCCATGCGGCCACGTAGGACTGCTTTTAGAGGTCGAACTGACAGTCGTCAAGCTTCCTCTCATCGTCGATGAGCGACGCCAACATGAGCGCCTCCTGCTAGTAGTGTTTGTTCAGGGTTTCCAAGCAAGAAATATGGATTCATCCTTGCCGATGGTTTATGAAAATAACTCTGTCGGCGTTTCGAGACCGGGGGGTCCCTAAGCCGACGAGTGAGTGTGCCACGTGCCCCAGCCCAGATGGGTCGAGCGCGTGGGCGAGCGCGAAGGGGGGAAGAGAGCGAGGTGGCCGGAGCCGAGTCGTGAGGGAGGTGGAGATTCCCGCGGCCTTCGTGTTCGTCCCGCGCCCAGGTCGGGTGCGCTTGCAGTAGGGGGTTACAAGCGTCCACGCGGGTGAGGGGAGCGAGCGGCCCCAAGAGAGCGCCTGCCCCTGCCCTCGTTCCCGCGGGGGCCAACCTTCTCTAAGAAGGCCCTGGTCCTTCCTTTTATAGGCGTAAGGAGAGGATCCAGGTGTACAATGGGGGTGTAGCAGAGTGCTACGTGTCTAGCGGGGGAGAGCTAGTGCCCTAAGTACATGCCAAGGTGGCAGCCGGAGAGATCTTGGCACCCAGCTGGTGTGGTGTCGTGGCTGTCGGAGGAGTAACGGAGCCTGGTGGAGGGACAGCTGTCGGAGAGGTTGGGCCCTTGCTGACGTCCCCCTGCTTCCGTAAGGGAGCTGAGAGCCGCCGTCGTCATGGGTCTAGCGGGGCGCCATCATTGCCTATCTGGCGGAGCTGGCCAGATGGGACGTCGGTCCTGTTCTCTGCGGCCTGAGTCGGCTCGGGGTAGGGTGATGATGGCGCTTCCTGTTGACGTGGCGGACTTGTGCCCTAGATCGGGCGACGTGGAGGCTCCTCCGAAGCCGAGGTCGAGTCTGTCCTGCATGGCCGAGGCCGAGCCCGAGCTCCTGGGTCGGGCGAGGCGGAGGTCGTTCGGCAGAGGCCAGGGCGGAGTCCGACCCCTGGGGTCGGGCGAGGCGGAGTTCGTCGTCTTCCGGGGCCTTAGCCCGAGTCCGAGCCCTGGGTCGGGCGGAGCGGAGTTCGCCGTCTTCCGGGGCCTTAGCCCGAGTCCGAGCCCTGGGTTGGGCGGAGCGGAGTTCGCCGTCTTCTGGGGCCTTAGCCCGAGTCCGAGCCCTGGGTCGGGCGGAGCGGAGTTCGCCGTCTTCCGGGGCCTTAGCCCGAGTTCGAGCCCTGGGTCGGGCGGAGCTTCCTATGGCGCCTTTGGAAAGGCCTGGCTGCCTGTCAGTCTCACTCTGTCAAGTGGCACTGCAGTCGGGATGGCGCAGGCGGCGCTGTCCTTCTGTCAGACCGGTCAGTGGAGCGGCGAAGTGACGGCGGTCACTTCGGCTCTGCCAGGGGGCGCGCGTCAGGATAAAGGTGCCAGGCTACCTTTGCGTTAAATGCCCCTGTGACTCGGTCGGTCGGTGCGGCGATTTAGTCAGGCTTGCTTCTTAACGAAGGCAAGGCCTCGGGCGAGCCGGAGATGCGTCTGCCGTAAAAAGGGGGGCCTCGGGCGAGACGGAAACACCTCAGGGTCGGCTGCCCTTGCCCGAGGCTAGGCTCGGGCGAGGCGTGATCGAGTCGCTCGTATGGACCGATCCCTGACTTAATCGCACCCATCAGGCCTCTGCAGCTTTATGCTGATGGGGGTTACCAGCTGAGAATTAGGCGTCTTGAGGGTACCCCTAATTATGGTCCCCGACAGTAGCCCCCGAGCCTCGAAGGGAGTGTTAGCACTCGCTTGGAGGCTTTCGTCGCACTTTTTTGCAAGGGGACCAGCCTTTCTCGGTTGCATTTTGTTCCGGTGGGTGCACGCGAGCGCACCCGCCGGGTGTAGCCCCCGAGGCCTCGGAGGAGTGGTTTCACTCCTTCGAGGTCTTAATGCCTTGCGTGATGCTTCGGCTGGTCTGGTGGTTCCCTCATGCGAACTGGCCGTAGCCCAGGTGCACTGTCGGGGCCCAAGTTCTCGGGCTGGTATGTTGACGCTGTCAACGGTTTGGCCGGAGCCGGGTTTGCGAGAGCAGCCCCCGAGCCTCTGCATAAGGCGAGAGGGCGATCAGGGACAGACTCGGCTTTTTTACATACGCCCCTACGTCGCCTTTCCGCAAGGAGGAGGGGGGGAGAGCGCCATGTTACCCTCGATGGGCACCGAACATGGTGTCTCCGGTGAGCTGCAAGCGGGTAATCCGAGTGGACGTCCGTGCCCCGTTCGTTGGGGTCGGCTAGGGGCCCGGAGGCACGCCCAAAAGTACCTGCGGGTGATCTGCCGGACCCGGTCCCCTGGCGACGGGGTCCGAGGGCTCAATGCCTCCCTCCGATGGGATTCCGTTACAGGATCGTTCCCGCTGGTCTCGGAAATGTCCTAGGGTACCTCGGGAGCGCAGCCCGAGCCTCGGTTATGTATCGAACGTACCCCTGGTCATCCCTCGCTCGGTGTCTGAGGCGACTGTGAACCCTTCGGGGGGCCAGCCTTCGAACCCCTAATCAGTAATGGGCGCGGAGCCCGAGTAGCCTGAGGCGGCCGTGGAACCTTTCGGGGGGGGCCAACCTTCGAACCTCTGACCAGTAGTGGGTGTCGGGCCCACGCGATCTGGGGCGGCTGTTGAACCCTTCGGGGGGCCAGCCTTCGAACCCCTGATCAGTAAGGAGGCTCGGAGCCTAGTTCCTTCGCGGGGAAGGATCCCTTTAGGGGTATCCCCTTTCCCGGTCCCTGTTGCAAGAGATAGAGAAAGAGGAAAAAGGAAAAAGGATGCGAAATTGAACGACGCGGCGTACCTTTTTTTGGCGCGGTTGTTTTGGCGTAGGCGAAGCGTCGCCAGCTGCTCCTGCCAGAAGCGCCGCCTGTCCAGCCGTGGAGTTAATGCGACGGGGCGAGTAGTTGGCGAGGCTGCCGTTGCGCGTGCGCGAGCCGTTCGAGGAACGGGTCACGGGCGCGTCGTCTTCACGCCGTGAGAGGGGGTTCTCTCGCTGTCTCCGGATGGGACGTGAGCTTGGCTGACGGCGTGACCGCTGCTCCCGCGTGCCTGCCACCGTCATTACTGCCGGCCCACTTTTGACCACGTTTGACCGCTGCGTCAGGCTGGCGCTGCTGGGTCGCGCGCTGAGTCACCTCGGGTCGCGGTATCGGTTCCGCAATCGAGGAGGCGCGGTGGTGGCGCAAGTGGTACAGTTGCTTGCATGCAGCATCCGGCGCGCCGATCGCGCGACGCGTGGGCTTGGGCCTCCGTGCTGGCATGTCAGGAGTCGGAGAGGCGCGTCCACTTGGCGCGGTTGCATGCTGCCTGCATGGCTGCTTGCCCCTTTCACCCGTTGGTCTGGGCAAAAGTGGAGGGTCACTTGTAACCGCTGGGCGGTTGCGCGCGCCGTGCGCGGCGGTTTGGCTTCTTCTGCTCGGAGCCGGTCTGCATGACATGCGGGACCCAGCCCCCGCGCCGCAGGGGAGGGCTTTGGAGGCGTGTTGGAGAAGACTCAGCCCGTGACGGTTGGGGGCGCAAGCAGGGAGAGTCGCCTTTAAAAGGAGGGCGACCCCTTCCGTAAGGCGACCACGTCTTCTTCCTCCCTGATGCACCGTGTCTTTCCACCTTCCAAGCCCCCGGATGGGGGAAACCGCCGTCTTTTCGCCTCATCGTTGGAGGAACGCAACTCCGTGGGAGTTGGTACCTTTCAGCCATCGTTCGGCTTCAAGGATTTTCATCACATAGCCCGGTTGCTCCCCTCCGCTGGTGGTCACCCAAGACGGTGACCTCCAGCTCCTGGACGGGGAGAGGCAAACCGGGCTGTGATCCCGGTCCCGCCCTCAGTGTTGAGGGTGTTCGTCATCCTCGCTGGGGCGGGGGGCGAGGCGAGCCGGGGCTCCACCTCCTGCGCGGGTAGGCGGACCACCTCTTCTTCCAGCTTCTGGTGGTGGCAATCGCCCTTTAGCCCTATGGCGGAGACATCCTCCGGCCATGCCGGGGAAGGCGAACTGTTGCTGCCCAGCTAGGATGCAACATTCCGTCTTCTTCCTCGCATTCGCGGCGAGGACGGCTGCGAGGATCTGCCGGGATGCTCGGGGGCGTCCCGCGTTTTGCTGGTGGTTCGCCCAGAGCTTGTCGCTCCACGGGCTTCCCTGGCGGGGAGGTTGTCCGTACCCGTGGAGACGGAACCGGAGTTCCGTTTGTAATGGCACTTCGAATGCCAGGGTTTTTTGTTCATTGTGGCTGTCGGGGCCTGAACATGTATGTAACTTCGGTACGGAGCCGTGTTTTTCCCTCATTTCCGAGCACTAAGACTCGCCTGTTGACTATCTGAACCGCTTCACCAAGCATGAGTCGCCCCGTGTCAAGGTGACGAGTGAGGTATCCGTATCCCGGAGGCGTAGGAGTCCCTCGGCTCGGTCGGCCCTGCTGTCCGAGGCTCCTCTAGCTTAGTTAAAGAGACCCCTCGGCCGCTCTTCGTCGAGCCGAGGCCAGGGGTAGCGATATCAGCATGAACAGAGGCGGAGTTGGCTTCGAAAATGAAACCTGGTTGGCCGGAGCCTAGCCGGGTTGTCCGTTGGCAGGATCGACGCCGGAGTTGATCAGCCGAGGCTTCGGACCGGGCCGGCGCCCTTGGAAGATGGTTGGCCGAGGCCCCGGAGGTAACCGGCCGAGCCGCCTGCTCGTGCCGGATTCCCGGAGAAGTCCCTGACAGCGATTGCCCGGGCGTGGTGATGACGTCGTCCTTCGGAGCGGAGACCCTCGGACCGCGTCGCCGTCCGAGGCTAGGTCGGGCCTCGCCAAAGGTGCCGTCGATGCCGAGGGTGTTGCTGCCCCCTTCCAGCGTCAAGACCCGAGCCTGCAGGATCAGTGTTGTCTTGTAGCGTGTGCCTTGTGCGGTCGTCGGGGCCAGAACACACACACTCTTGCTGCTTTGTAAAGCTGCGTCTCTTTTCCTCTTGTTTCGAGTATCTGGACTTTTTGTCGGTAACAGGGATGTTCGTGCGAGCGAGAGTTGCTTCTCGCGGAAGGTGATGAGTGAGGTATCCGTATCCCGGAGGCGTGGGAGTCCCTCGGCTCGGTCAGCCTTGCCGCTTACGCGTACTTTCACCCGTCCATGAGGCCCTGTCGCCGACTCAGTCGAGAAGGCTCGAAGGATCGCTTCGGCAGAAGGGCTTCCGAGCGTAAAGACTTGTTCGATCCGCGGAGCCACTTTATCTGAACACGAGTTACTTATCGCAGAAGGTGATGAGTGAGGTATCCGTATCCCGGAGGCGTAGGAGTCCCTCAGCTCGGTCAGCCTTGGCTGCTTACGTGTACTCCGTCGTTTCCAGGACCCACCTTTCGAAGTAGCCAAAAAGCACGAAAGATATTCTGGTAGAAGAGATTTTTTTCGAGGAAAATTTTGACGCAGAGGGGGTTTCCCCCCTTTTAGCCCCCGAGGGAGGGTCGGGCTTTGCCGAGGCGAGGCCGACCCTTCCTTGTTGACTAAACTTTGCGTGAGTGCAAGGTATATGAACAACTTGGAAACATCTTAAGGGTAGAAGCGACGTAGCTGTTGGATGTTCCAAGCGTTGCCGTAGACCTCGCCCTGACTGTTGGCCAGCTTGTACGTTCCGGGCTTCAGAACTTTGGCGATGACGAATGGCCCCTCCCAGGGGGGCGTGAGCTTGTGCCTCCCTCGGGCGTCTTGTCGCAGCCGAAGCACCAGGTCGCCCACCTGGAGGTCTCGGCGTCGGACCCCTCGGGCGTGGTAGCGTCGCAGGGACTGCTGATACCGCGCCGAGTGTAGTAAGGCCCTGTCCCGAGCCTCTTCCAGCTGGTCCAGCGAGTCTTCTCGGCTAGCTTGGTTGCTTTGATCATTGTAGGCTCTCGTCCTCGGGGAGCCGTATTCCAGGTCCGTGGGCAAGACGGCCTCGGCCCCGTAGACCAGGAAGAACGGCGTGAAACCCGTGGCTCGGCTCGGCGTCGTCCTCAGGCTCCAGATCACCGAGGGGAGTTCCTTCATCCATCGCTTGCCGAACTTGTTGAGGTCATTGTAAATCCGAGGCTTGAGCCCTTGTAGAATCATGCCATTGGCACGCTCTACTTGCCCATTCGACATGGGATGAGCTACGGCAGCCCAGTCCACCCGGATGTTGTGATCCTCGCAAAAATTCAAGAATTTTTTGCCGGTGAACTGGGTGCCGTTGTCGGTGATGATGGAGTTTGGGACCCCGAAGCGATGGATGATGTTGGTGAAGAACGCCACCGCCTGCTCGGACCTGATGCTGTTCAGGGGTCGGACCTCGATCCACTTGGAGAATTTGTCGACGGCGACCAGCAGGTGCGTGTAGCCCCCGGGCGCCTTCTGCAGAGGGCCGACGAGGTCCAGACCCCACACAGCGAAGGGCCAGGTGATGGGTATCGTTTGCAGAGCCTGAGCGGGCAGGTGGGTCTGCTTCGCATAGAATTGACACCCTTCGCAGGTGCGGACAATTCTAGTGGCGTCAGCCACCGCCGTCGGCCAGTAGAAGCCTTGCCGGAAAGCGTTCCCGACGAGGGCTCGAGGCGCTGCATGATGGCCGCAAGCCCCCGAGTGTATCTCTTGCAGGAGTTCCTGACCTTCGGCGATGGAGATGCACCGCTGGAGGATGCCCGAGGGGCTGCGGTGGTAGAGCTCCTTCTCATCGCCCAGCAAGACGAACGACTTGGCGCGTCGCGCTACCCGTCGTGCCTCGGCCTGGTCGAGGGGTAGCTCTCCTTGGCGGAGATACTGCAGGTACGGGGCCTGCCAATCTTGATCAGGCGTGACCCCGCTCCGCTCCTCCTCGATGCGCAGCGCCTCGCCCTCGGGAGCCGAGGGTTCCTCGGGCTGAACCGAGGACGGCTCGGGCTGGGCCGAGGTTACTTCGAACGGGGCCGGGGGCGCCTCGGGCTCGGGCGTGTCGCTGATCTTGATGGAGGGTTGGTGCAGATCCCGGGAGAAGACGTCCGGGGGAACCGTCGTTCGCCCCGAGGCTATCTTTGCCAGCTCGTCTGCAGTCTCGTTGTAGCGCCGGGCGATGTGGTTAAGCTCGAGCCCGTAGAACTTGTCTTCCAGGCGTCTAACCTCATCACAGTAGGCCTCCATCTTCGGGTCGCGGCAGTGGGAGTTCTTCATGACCTGGTCGATGACGAGCTGCGAGTCGCCGCGAGCGTCGAGGCGTCGGACCCCTAGCTCGATGGCGATTCGCAATCCGTTGATCAGAGCTTCGTACTCAGCCACGTTGTTGAACGCCGGGAAATGGAGGCGCAGCACGCAGCGCAGGTGTTTCCCGAGGGGCGAGACGAAGAGCAGGCCCGCGCCGGCTCCCGTCTTCATTAGCGACCCATCGAAAAACATGGTCCAAAGCTCCGGTTGGATCGGAGCCGTCGGCAACTGGGTGTCGACCCATTCGGCTACGAAGTCCGCCAGTACCTGGGACTTGATGGCCTTCCGAGGGGCGAACGAGATTGTCTCGCCCATGATTTCCACCGCCCACTTTGCGATCCGTCCCGAGGCCTCTCGGCACTGGATGATCTCCCCCAGGGGGAAGGATGACACCACAGTTACCGGATGAGACTCGAAGTAATGTCGCAACTTTCGCCTCGTCAGGATCACTGCGTACAGCAGCTTCTGAACTTGTGGGTAGCGGATCTTGGTTTCGGACAGCACCTCGCTGACGAAGTAAACTGGCCTCTGAATGGGCAATGCATGCCCCTCTTCTTGCCTTTCGACCACGATCGCGGCGCTAACCACCTGAGTGGTAGCGGCGATGTAGACCAAGAGGGCTTCTCCATCAGCTGGGGGTACCAAGACGGGCGCCTGGGTGAGGAGCGCCTTTAGGTTCCCGAGGGCTTCCTCGGCCTCGGGGGTCCAAGTGAAGCACTCGGCCTTCCTTAAGAGACGGTACAGAGGCAGGCCTCTTTCGCCGAGGCGCGAGATGAAACGGCTCAAGGCCGCGAGACATCCCATGACCCTCTGTACGCCTTTTAAGTCCTTGATGGGCCCCATGTTGGTGATGGCTGCGATCTTCTCCGGGTTGGCTTCGATGCCCCGCTCGGAGACGATGAACCCCAGGAGCATGCCTCGGGGCACCCCGAAGACACACTTCTCGGGATTGAGCTTGACGCCCTTTGCCTTGAGACACCGGAATGTCACTTCAAGGTCGGAGAGAAGGTCGGAGGCTTTCCTTGTCTTGACTACGATGTCATCGACGTAGGCCTCGACCGTGCGACCGATGTGTTCGCCGAACACATGGTTCATGCACCGCTGGTACGTTGCACCCGCGTTCCTCAAACCGAACGGCATGGTGACGTAGCAGTACATGCCGAAGGGCGTGATGAAAGAAGTCGCGAGCTGGTCGGACTCTTTCATCTTGATTTGATGATACCCTGAGTAGGCATCAAGGAAAGACAGGGTTTCGCACCCAGCAGTGGAATCCACGATTTGATCGATGCGAGGCAGAGGGTAGGGAACCTTCGGACATGCTTTGTTGAGACCAGTGTAGTCCACACACATCCGCCATTTCCCCCCTTTCTTCCTCACAAGCACAGGGTTGGCAAGCCATTCGGGATGGAATACCTCTTTGATGAACCCTGCTGCCATCAGCTTGTGGATCTCCTCGCCTATCACCCTGCGCCTTTCCTCGTCGAATCGGCGCAGAGGCTGCCTGACCGGTCGGGCTCCGGCCCGAATATCCAGCGTGTGCTCGGCGACATCCCTCGGTATGTCGGGCATGTCCGAGGGACTCCACGCAAAGACGTCAGCGTTTGCGCGGAGAAAGTCGACGAGCACTGCTTCCTATTTGGGGTCGAGCCCGGAACCGATCCGGATCTGCTTGGAGGTGTCGCCACTGGGGTCGAGAGGGACGGCCTTAACCGTCTCCGCTGGCTCGAAGTTGCCGGCGTGTCGCTTCACGTCCGGCACCTCTCGGGAGAGGTTTTCCAGGTCGGCGATGAGGGCCTCGGATTCGGCGAGGGCCTCGACGTACTCCACGCACTCCACATCGCATTCGAACGCGTGTTTGTACGTGGGGCCGACGGTGATGACCCCGTTGGGGCCCGACATCTTGAGCTTCAGGTAGGTGTAGTTGGGGATGGCCATGAACTTCGCGTAGCATGGCCTCCCCAATACCGCGTGGTAGGTTCCTCGGAACCCGACCACCTCGAACGTCAAAGTCTCCCTTCGGAAGTTGGAGGGTGTTCCGAAGCAGACAGGGAGGTCGAGCCGTCCGAGGGGCTGGACGCGCTTCCCAGGAATGATCCCGTGGAAGGGCGCAGCGCCTGCTCGGACGGAGGACAGATCGACGCGCAGGAGCCTGAGGGTCTCGGCGTAGATGATATTGAGGCAGCTGCCCCCATCCATCAGGACCTTGGTGAGCCTAACGTCGCCGATGATGGGGTCGACGACGAGCGGGTACTTCCCCGGGCTCGGCACGTGGTCGGGGTGGTCATCTTGGTCGAAGGTGATGGGCTTGTCGGACCAGTCTAGGTAGACTGGCGCCGCCACCTTCACCGAGCAGACCTCCCGACGCTCTTGCTTACGATGCCGAGCCGAGGCATTCGCCGCATGCCCTCCGTAGATCATGAAGCAGTCGCGGACCTCGGGGAACTCTCCTACTTGGTGATCTTCCTTTTTGTCGTCGTCGCGGGCCCTGCCACCCTCTGCGGGTGGCCCGGCCCTGTGGAAGTGGCACCGAAGCATGACGCACTCCTCGAGGGTGTGCTTGACGGGCCCCTGATGGTAAGGGCACGTCTCCTTGAGTGCCTTGTCGAAGAGGTTGGCACCTCCGGGGGGCTTCCGAGGGTTCTTGTACTCGGCAGCGGCGACAAGGTCTGCGTCGGCGGCGTCGCGTTTCGCCTGCGACTTCCTCCTGCCTTTCTTCTTGGCACCGGGCGGAGTAGACGCCTCGGGGGCATCCTCCGACGGGCGGCCCTGGGGCTGCTTGTCCTTTCGGAAGATGGCCTCGACCGCCTCCTGGCCAGAGGCGAACTTGGTGGCGATGTCCATCAGCTCGCTCGCCCTGGTGGGGGTCTTGCGACCCAACTTGCTCACCAGCTCACGGCAAGTGGTGCCGGCAAGGAACGCGCCGATGACATCTGAGTCGGTGATGTTGGGCAGCTCGGTGCGCTGCTTCGAGAACCGCCGGATGTAGTCCCGAAGAGACTCTCCCGGCTGTTGCCGGCAGCTTTGGAGGTCCCAGGAATTCCCGGGGCGCACGTACGTGCCCTGGAAGTTGCCGGCGAAAGCTTGGACCAAATCTTCCCAGTTGGAAATCTGCCCCGGAGGCAGGTGCTCCAACCAAGCGCGAGCAGTGTCGGAGAGGAACAGGGGGAGGTTGCGGATGATGAGGTTATCGTCGTCCGTTCCACCCAGTTGACAGGCCAGGCGGTAGTCCGTGAGCCATAATTCCGGTCTCGTTTCCCCCGAGTACTTCGTGATAGTAGTCGGGGGCCGGAATCGGGCCGGAAACGGCGCCCGCCGAATGGCCCGGCTGAAGACCTGCGGACCGGGTGGTTCGGGCGAGGGACTCCGATCCTCCCCGCTGTCGTAGCGTCCCCCACGCCTGGGGTGATAGCCTCGGCGCACCCTTTCGTCGAGGCGGGCCCGACGGTCGCGATGAGGGTGCTGGTCGCCGAGGTGGCCCGGGGCTGCAGGCGCGGTGTTGCGCGTGCGCCCGGTGTAGACCGAGGCTTCCCGCATGAGTCGGGAAGTCGCGGCACGAGGTTCTGAGAAGTACCCCTGCCTGCGGGAGGCAGAGCTCTCGGCCCGCCGGGCCGCAGCGCCTTCCAAGAGATGCTTGAGCTCTCCCTGGATTCGCCGGCCCTCGGTGGTTGATGACTCCGGCATCGCGAGGAGGAGCATCGCCGCGGCTGCCAGGTCCTAACCGGTCCCGCTGGATGCGGGTGGCGGCCTGTCCCTGGCATCGTTGGCGATGCGGTGCTGGAGACCCTGGGGCAGGTGACGTATTTCTCCGGCCGGGGGCTAGCTCGCCCATACCTGCCCGACGTCCCGGCGGATCAACTCGAGCGCTCCTGCCCCCTCATCGAGCCCGGCCTGCGCCCCACGGACTTGCTCGAGCTGTGGGTCGTGACCCCCCGCCGGAACGGGGACCACAGCTAGCTCCCGCGGGATGTCGGCGCGAGGCACTGGCCTAGGGAGATCACCATCCTCCGGCATGCCGAGACGGTTGCCTCCAGAGGGATCCCCTAGCTCGACGTGGAAACATTCGCGGCTCGGGCCGCAGTCCTTGTCGTCAAGGCTGTGGCTGCCGTCGGAACAGTCGGAGAGGCAGTAGTTGCATGCGGTCATGAAGTCCCGCATGGCACTGGGGTTGCCAGATCCAGAGAAATCCCAGCAGATGCTGGGGTCGTCATCTTCCTCGGACCCAGAGGGCCCGTAGGTCGAGACGCCCGTCAATCGGTCCCAGGGCGACCGCGCACGAAACCCAAGAGTGGTGGTACTCGCCTCAACGTGAGCGCCCGTGAGAGTGAGGTCGCTAGGCGGGTTGAGGTCGGGTCGAAATGACGAAGGATGGGAATCGGTCGGTACCTTTTGGTCGACGAGGAGCGACGAAGTCACATCGGGGGCTGATCGCGCCGTCGTCCTGGGTACGAGGGCGACGTCCCGCAGGCCCTCCGTGAGCGTGCTGGCGTCATCCACTTGCTCGGGGTTGGCGTGTTGCGGGGGGACGGCGCTCGCCTTCGCCTCAAACGCGAGGGTGACGCCCGACGCGTCCTCCGTTGGGGCGCTGGGGATGTCGATGCGCTCGACAACCGACGGAGCGCAGCCTCCCGCTCGGCCCTGGTTGCCCCGCCTCCTCCCCCGATGGCGAGGGAGAGGATGGGGCAAGCTCGAATGTTGTTCTTCCCCCACGCGGGGAAGACGTCGTCGATTCCGCCGCCGGCGGGCGGGCTGTCGGCCACCATTGTCGTCGTCGCACGGCGGTGGAAGGAGTATCATGTCGTAGCTGCCGTCGAAAGACATGAACTTGAGACTCCCGAAACGGAGCACCGTCCCGGGTTGGAGAGGTCGTTGGAGACTGCCCATCTGGAGCTTGACGGGAAACTGCTCGTCAACACGCAGCAGGCCCCTACCTGGCGCGCCAACTGTCGGCGTTTCGAGACCGGGGGGTCCCTAAGCCGACGAGTGAGTGTGCCGCGTGCCCCAGCCCAGATGGGTCGAGCGCGTGGGCGAGCGCGAAGGGGGGAAGAGATCGAGGTGGCCGGAGCCGAGTCGTGAGGGAGGTGGAGATTCCCGCGGCCTTCGTGTTCGTCCCGCGCCCAGGTCGGGTGCGCTTGCAGTAGGGGGTTACAAGCGTCCACGCGGGTGAGGGGAGCGAGCGGCCCCAAGAGAGCGCCTGCCCCTGCCCTCGTTCCCGCGGGGGCCAACCTTCTCTAAGAAGGCCCTGGTCCTTCCTTTTATAGGCGTAAGGAGAGGATCCAGGTGTACAATGGGGGTGTAGCAGAGTGCTACGTGTCTAGCGGGGGAGAGCTAGTGCCCTAAGTACATGCCAAGGTGGCAGCCGGAGAGATCTTGGCACCCAGCTGGTGTGGTGTCGTGGCTGTCGGAGGAGTAACGGAGCCTGGTGGAGGGACAGCTGTCGGAGAGGTTGGGCCCTTGCTGACGTCCCCCTGCTTCCGTAAGGGAGCTGAGAGCCGCCGTCGTCATGGGTCTAGCGGGGCGCCATCATTGCCTATCTGGCGGAGCTGGCCAGATGGGACGTCGGTCCTGTTCTCTGCGGCCCGAGTCGGCTCGGGGTAGGGTGATGATGGCGCTTCCTGTTGACGTGGCGGACTTGTGCCCTAGATCGGGCGACGTGGAGGCTCCTCCGAAGCCGAGGTCGAGTCTGTCCTGCATGGCCGAGGCCGAGCCCGAGCTCCTGGGTCGGGCGAGACGGAGGTCGTTCGGCAGAGGCCAGGGCGGAGTCCGACCCCTGGGGTCGGGCGAGGCGGAGTTCGTCGTCTTCCGGGGCCTTAGCCCGAGTCCGAGCCCTGGGTCGGGCGGAGCGGAGTTCGCCGTCTTCCGGGGCCTTAGCCCGAGTCCGAGCCCTGGGTCGGACGGAGCGGAGTTCGCCGTCTTCCGGGGCCTTAGCCCGAGTCCGAGCCCTGGGTCGGGCGGAGCGGAGTTCGCCGTCTTCCGGGGCCTTAGCCCGAGTCCGAGCCCTGGGTCGGGCGGAGCTTCCTATGGCGCCTTTGGAAAGGCCTGGCTGCCTGTCAGTCTCACTCTGTCAAGTGGCACTGCAGTCGGGATGGCGCAGGCGGCGCTGTCCTTCTGTCAGACCGGTCAGTGGAGCGGCGAAGTGACGGCGGTCACTTCGGCTCTGCCAGGGGGCGCGCGTCAGGATAAAGGTGTCAGGCTACCTTTGCGTTAAATGCCCCTGTGACTCGGTCGGTCGGTGCGGCGATTTAGTCAGGCTTGCTTCTTAACGAAGGCAAGGCCTTGGGCGAGCCGGAGATGCGTCTGCCGTAAAAAGGGGGGCCTCGGGCGAGACGGAAACACCTCAGGGTCGGCTGCCCTTGCCCGAGGCTAGGCTCGGGCGAGACGTGATCGAGTCGCTCGTATGGACCGATCCCTGACTTAATCGCACCCATCAGGCCTCTGCAGCTTTATGCTGATGGGGGTTACCAGCTGAGAATTAGGCGTCTTGAGGGTACCCCTAATTATGGTCCCCGACAAACTCATAAGTCAGATCCATGGAAAAAATATTACGGAGAATAATTGCCACACATGCAAAAATATTATTTAAGTTGAAAATATTATTCAAATAAAAGAAATTGCATGCAAGACTCTTCTTTAAATACTACTCCCTCCATCCAAAAATATAATTCAAGAATCTCGGTGATACTTATCTACTACTACGCATTGTGCAAGGGTAGCAGGTAGGCTTGGGTAGAGATGTAGTAGATATTTTTCCTGTCATAGATATTGACATAAACACACTGTGGTGTAGCGGCAGCTACTTCTTGCATTTTGTGTTTTTTTAGTTTTAGCTATACGTCGGAATGAGAATGAGAATGAGAATGAGAATGATCTTTGCGGGAAGGGGAGAATAGGAATGACAGAACATGAGAATGGACTGTGCGGGAAGGAGGTAACGAGAAAGACAGAATATGGAATGAGAATGACAGAACATTGAATGATGGCAGAATATAAAATGATAGACTACTTTTGCAGCCTTAATAAATAATAGAGATTTGTATTTTTTATTTCTTTACGTATAAACTGAGTTTTTAATATTTATATTTTTGGACATATTTATAACATAACGGCATTTGTCTTTTTTCGTTTGAATTAAAAACTAAATTTGACATAAAAAATAAAAAACAAATTTTATTAAGAGATAACTTAAACTAACTCGAATAGAAGATTGGATAAATTGAACTAAAAATATTTTAAAGATTATATAAACATACATCGTAGATGAGAGAAGTAATTTATTTTTTATTACTTGGCGGTTTCTTCTAGCGCTACTTGAAAGTTCAACCCCCTCTCCGCCCTCTGCTTCCACTCCCACGTCGTTATCCGGAAGTGCAGCGGGGAGGAGAAAGATCCCATCCCTCCTCCTTTGTACTCTTCTTTCCCGTCCCCTCCACGTCTCGTCTCCTCCCTCGCTGCGGTACGGGATACGGGCTAGATTCGGAGGATCGAGGGCAACAACCAGCGCGGAGCGGCACAAGCCTCACGTGTCCGGGAGCTCTTCTCCGCCCAGTAGGCTTCCTTGCCTTCGGGCGGTTTCCAGGTGAGGGAGGGCGACTCGCCTTCGTCTGATTGCTTTCTCTCTTTCTTCTTTCGTGCGATGTTGATAGTACCGCCTCGCCCTCGGTGCCGCGCCCGTCGCCTGTCGGACGATCTGGTCTGCAGATGCTCATCTTGACTCCTGTGCGTCCAGTGAAACCCTCACGTGACTGAAAATGAACTCGACTGGAATCAGTATAGTGTCCGATTTGGGGAAGGGGGGGGGGGGGCAGATCCCTCGCTTGCTGCCCTCAGATCGAGGACCCCGTCAAGGAATCGCTGTTTTTTCTGGAAGTTCTCATCCTGAAATTGGTTATCCATGTCTTTTGAGTTCCCCGTTCTGATTGCTCAGAAAGTTTCCCACTCTGGAACCGGCCATTGCTTGATTGCTTCTTGGTCTACCGTGTACTTCAACGTTGCCTACATGTCTCAGCATCTTATATATATTTAGACAAGACAATTGTGGTCTACATATCGACTGTAGTGTTGGGTATCTAACCTCCTGGTAGCATCTATACTCCTTCAATGCTAAGCAATCATTGACTGATAGAGTGATAGCTCCAGCCAACAGTACTTTCAGCATTTCATTTTGTTATATAGTGCATCTTGTCAATTCTTTGTTTGCCCCTGTTCTCCTGGTGGAACAAGTAAGCGCGTGCTAATCCGATGCCGAACATTTTTTTTTTGGTGGCGCACAGGTTGGTAGCATGTGAGAGTGATGGCGGCCGCCGAAGCGAGGGCTGCCTGGCAGCGCGCCGCCAACCGCTGCATGGTCCAGGAGGACGCCAAGCGAGCTCCCCATCTGGTCTGCTGCTCGCCGCCCCTACAACCGCACGACACGAGCGATGGAAATCCTCTGAACCCGCAAGATCTCCATGTCCCTACATTTGTGCCCATCAACTGGAACCTGATGAACTCCAGTCTGCCCATGGAGATCCAGTGGTGGCTCCAGTTGCAGCCCAACTTTGGGTGCCAGGCAGCCTTAGCTAGGGAGCGCCTCAACTATGTAGGTGCGGAAGCCACTGAGAAGAAAACGGAGGGTCTAGCGCCAGTACCTAAACTTGAGGATGTCCAAGCAAACAAGGCCGCAGATCCTTTTGAGCCTCCATGGATCATTTCCGTGGCTGTCATGAAGCAAACATCTGGAATGGGTTTGGAAGAGTTGAAGAATCTCGCTTGCTATACCCCAGTGAGCCTCGACTGCAAAGGTAGTGCCAACAGATGTGTTTACGAGGATAACAAGTTTACAGATTTCAAAGCTTTCGATCCTCTCTTCACTAAGAAGCCACAAAAGGAATACTGCGAAATGCATGCCCCCTGGAAAGAAACCAGAAAATCTCAGCCATGGTGGCAAGTAGCTGATGCCGATGGTTTGGCTTCCCTTGTTGCTGAAAGAGCAATGGAAAACATTGTCGACAATGATCTGCCAAGGCCCACTCAGACAGTCCGGGATCATGGGGCTGAAGTGAAGGTCCCTGAAAACAAGGATGATTATGGGCTGTCTGCTCTTTCTGCGGACAAAGAGCTGGATCCTGCACATGACACTATGGAGTGCAGCTACAGTGTTTCAAGCACCACCAACAACGACACGAATTCTTCTGATGGGGGGCATTGGCAACAACATCAAAGAAATAAAGAGCCCGGGTAATTTACCTTCTTTCACAACCAGTCAAATAACCACAAGTCCAAAACTACAATGATGTGTTTTCCTTGTGTGGTTTCCACTGGCTTTTCCCTGTTTTATGTAGTTCTCCTCACTGATGGAAAAACTAGTTTCCATGTACTGCATTTAAGAGAGACTAATAGCATAGTATCTCTGTTTTATGAGTTCTAGTGTGTGTCTGGTGATATGCTCCTGTTCCCTGTTGTCTATTTAAATACAATGTCCAATTCAGTATTTACATAGGCCATGTTTGGATATTTGGAATTAAAATTTATTCTAATAATCATAATTTATACATAGATCAATTAAGCTAATATGGTTATTTGTGGAATATATTTGTAAACTACTGTTAGACATATAAAGGAAATACTTACATGTTGCATTTCTATGTATACTACTGTTATATGATTGTCTGAAGTGATCTATGCATCGATTATGTGACCAGAGAGTAGATAACTAGATATCCTCTGGAGGCATCTGCCTTGGAAAGCTTTAGATGTCTTCTATTTGTCCCATGTCTTTTTCCCGGTCCCTGCCAATGCACAAAATGTTACCATATTCTGCAGGGAGGCGCATGATTCTTATAGTTCCACCACCAATACACCGGGCGGCAAGCCAGCATATCAGAATGCTTCCGAGAGGGCCAAGCTGTTAGATGCTCTCCGCCACTCACAAACACGTGCTAGGGAAGCTGAGATAGCTGCCAAGAAAGCCTACGACGAGAAAGACCATGTCATCAGGCTATTGTTCCGTCAGGCCTCGCACCTCTTTGCATGCAAGCAGTGGTTGAAAATGTTGCAGCTGGAAAACATATGCCTTCAGCTCAGGTTCAGAGAGCACCAGATAGCGACCATGTTCCCGGAGCTTCCATGGATTGCGATGAAAGAAAAGGTAGCATCTTCTCAAGAGCACAGTGACGGGGCTAGGAAGAAAGGCAGAAGGCTGAACAGGAAAGGTGGCCTCCGCGATGCCGTTGCATTTGCTGTTGGTGTTGGTATTGTTGGTGCTGGATTGCTTCTTGGCTGGACTCTTGGGTGGCTACTGCCCTAACTGGAAGTTTCATTGTCGTAGATGACAGGACAGATGCCACCTGTGCACGCTGAATTGAATGGCAATAGGTAAGCTCCAAGTGCGTGCTTTCGTGAAGAGTGAAAAAGGGGCAGATTTTTAGAGTTCCTCCATGGTAGTCTGTTGATTTGGTGATGATAGCTTGATCTCTTATGTTGGTTCCGTATACATAGGAAGGATCTGGTGTACATACTGCCAGAAACTGGATCTACCTTATGTTGGATGCGATGCTTAGCTGTGTGCTGTACATATGGGTCAGTGAGGGTCTGGTGGAAGATGAAATCAGCCGACTTCAACAACGTATGCTCTAGCACTGTAAATCAATATATTTGATTTGCTTTATTAATGTAGCAGGAATTGTGATAATCCGTTTGCTGTAATGTGTGCTAGACTTATTAGTTTAAAATAAGTTAGATTATATAATCTAGACAGATTATAATCCCAAACAAACAGGCCCTTATATGCATATGCATGGCTTGTTTTCTCATGGGGAAATGGACCTGTCTATCATTCTGTGGATTCAATCTTTGTGTTTTCTTGTTCTATAGAGGATATAGGGGACTATGTATTGGACCTGTCTATTCATTGTGTGGATTCAATCTTAGTTTTATACAGTAAGCCCCCAGATCCATACTGCTGAAGGTCATGGAAGCCTATGCCGATGTTCTCTCTTTTTCAATGTTCATCCACATGAGGCCTTACTTTGTTATTCCTGTCTCACTGAATTGAACAAGATTGGAAAGAATTACGAGAGATTTTGACTTGCTATGATTTAAACCCGCTCAATCCTCTCTAATCCATATGGATTAAAATTATAACAAGCAGACTTAAGTGTTGCCATTTCGAAATTTCAATATATTAAAAAGAGGGAATGCAACAGGTGCACCAATTCAATAGGCCATCAGATGTATTTGGACCCGTCTGTAGACGAGTGAGAATCAAAACACAACTTTGTTTAGCTCAAACTAGTAGCAAATGTTTTTACCGTCTAGCTATCTTGGTCAGTAGAGCACTGTCAGCTACGACGTTGCACGAAACACGTGCAGCTGCAGCGCAAAAAAACGTACAACCGTCACATTGCGTAGCAAGACTCAATGTGATCTTTTCCCCGGCTACCAAATGTGCACAGATGGCTCCCAACTTCTGAGATCACATCCACCAGACCTCCGTATCCAGCAACAGCTGCTATCTGAACGACGTAAACAGATTTTGCATAGAACCAGAATTAGGAGAGAACAGTGATCAAACAAAAAGAATTTGGGGAGAACACAACCAAGAAGTAGATTCAAATGAGCAGCAGCATGATAGACACATACTCCAGATGAATGGATGGAGACAGAAAACGCACACTGAGGAGCACATTTTATTTGTGAAAGGACTGTTCCGTTTATTGTGAGACGGGAGAGCACAGGTTCAGCGCCAACTGCTAAGATCTGAAGGGACCCAAATCTTTACTATTATTAAGGCTGTAAGGGGTAGGCTGCCTCCCCTGGTTCTGCCTTCAGCCAATCTACACTGTCCATCTATATGCATCAAATCATCACCGTCCGTCTCGTCGCCTCCCCTTCAAGCCTCCTCCATCCTTCGATGACAACTGCTCCTCTCTCTGCTCCCCTCTTCGGCTCTTCCTCGACAGATCCTCCAACAGGCTTTATCCCCGCCGTCGTCGGCAACGGCTCCGGCCTTCCCACGCCGCCGTCCAACCTCCCCCCCCCGACTTTCCTCCCCACACCGCCGCCGCTCCCCCCTCGCCCTCTGGCTTGGCCGGTCTGCCTCGTCCGCTTCTCTCTCACCCTTCCTCCCCCTCCTCTCCTGTGGGTGCTCCCTCCCTCTCCGGCTCTCCTCCCGCCCCCCAGCCCAAATCACCGCGCCTCGCCCCACAGCACCGGTTGCGTGGGAGGAAGGAGAAAGGAAGGAAGGAGGGGAGGCGGCTGTCGGGCGAGATGAGCGACTCCTACTGCCCCGACTGCAAGAAGCAGACGGAGGTGGCGTTCGACCACTCGGCGGGGGACACAGTGTGCACCGAGTGCGGCCTCGTCCTCGAGGCGCACTCCGTCGACGAGACCTCCGAGTGGCGTACCTTCGCTAACGAGTCCAACGACAACGACCCCGTCCGCGTCGGCGGCCCCTCCAACCCGCTCCTCACCGACGGCGGCCTCTCCACCGTCATCGCCAAGCCCAACGGCGCCCAGGGCGACTTCCTCTCCTCCTCCCTCGGCAGGTGGCAGAACCGTGGCTCCAACCCCGACCGATCCCTCATCCTCGCCTTCCGCACCATCGCCAACATGGCTGACAGGTATGCCTCTCCGGAACTCCCTTTCTTACGCTACAGCTTCGATCTGGTTCTATCCAAGTATGTAGTAGTTTGCGCTGATTTCTAGGATATACTGTGTCGCGTGCTTGTTCGCCTGATTTTGGGTCTGGGACGATGGATTTAGGTGAGGAATGTGATGTGGGGTTTCAGGGCTGGTTATCACCGCGGGGGGTCTAGATTTGGAACGTCTGATCGATATATTTTCGTCGACGGCTTTTTCTATATTCTTGCTGGGTTTGGTGCTGGATGATTGTCCCTTGGATTGGATCTACTGAAATTCCGCTCTTTCATAGGATGGGAATCGATGTAATATCATTGATTTCATCAGGACCTGTCAAAGATTCGGTTTTTATTTGGGCAGACACTAGGTTCGGCTAGAGTACTTGTGCTGCTCCCACCTATGCATCATTATGCTGTGCAAAATTAAGCATTGACAGGTTGATCGTGATGGCATGTAGTACCTATACCTTAAGGCACGCGATTTTGTTAGCAAATGATCATTCTAGACTGCGGCATTTATTATACACACAGTAAAAAGATATTGTCACATATTTTTGATTTGGGCGAATAGTTGCACAGTACTCAAAGCTATGTCGATAGCTAATCTTTACTACTAATAAGGCTGTAAGGGGTAGGCTGCCTCCCCTGGTTCTGCCTTCAGCCAATCTGCACTGTCCATCTATATGCATCAAATCATCACCGTCCGTCTCGTCGCCTCCCCTTCAAGCCTCCTCCATCCTTCGATCGCAACTGCTCCTCTCTCTGCTCCCCTCTTCCTCAACAGATCCTCCAACAGGCTTCATCCGCGCCGTCGTCGGCAACGGCTCCGGCCTTCCCACGCCGCCGTCGAACCTCCCCCCCCGACTTTCCTCCCCACACCGCCGCCGCTCCCACGGCCCACCCTCCCTGCTCGCCTCCACAGGCTACACCATGCCCCCACCCACTCTCGCCATTCTCGCGCCTGCGCCGTGCCTCAGCCCATCCCCGAAGAGCTCACGTCGGCGCCATTCCTCCGCAATGCCCTGCACCCTCCTCGCACGCCATCATCACGTAGGCGCCATTCCAGGAAGGCTCGCGTCCGCCCCGCTCCAGGAGGCATCGCGTCCCTCGTCCACGTGCGGCCCACATGCTCCAACCTGCGCCCTCCTCGCCCGCCATTCTCGCATCGGCATGCTGCTCCAGCGCCCCGAGCCCGCCCACGCCCAGCGCCCTCGCCTGCCGCACCTTGACCCTGCCCCGTTGGTCGTCCGTCCGTCCCTCCCCCTCCCGAGATTGTCGCGTGATGGCAGAGCACCCCACCCCTGAGACCAAGATTGCCTCTGCCATCACCTGTCTCCACCCCCACTTCACGATCGTCCTCCCCTTGCTCTACTACTTATTAAGTTAGTAAGGGGTAGGCTGCCCAATCCTTGTTCTGCCATTCCCTACCATTCACATTCTTCCATTCCCATTCCCGGTTTGGTTCTGTCATTCCCATCGCGCAGGTGGAAATCGCTCCCCTATCACCACCCGAGCCCATCTCCTTGCACACACTGCCGTCCCATCCCGGTCCTCATCGGCGAGATCCTCTCCCTCCGACACCTCGGCTTCGTGCGCGTCGCCACCCCCCATACCCTCACGAGCCGCCCCACCATCTCGGTCCTCGTCGGTGATATCCTCTCCCTCCTCCACCTCGGCTCCGCGCCGCGTCGGCGATATCCTCTCCCTCCTCCACCTCGGCTCCGCGCCGCCGCCGGCTCTTGCTCTCGCCTCCCTCCATTCCCCTGAAATGCAAAGCGGAGTCCAGATTGCAGTTCCTTCGGCCCATTCGGCCGTCACATCAGCCCCACGCCACGCCACCAGCCGCCGCACGACAGGACCCAGATGCCAAAGAAGATGGGCGTGAACTCCAAGGCAGAGGCGGCCTGCGAGAGTCGCTCCACCGCGGAGGTCGACTGGCGCGACCGCCGAGAGCGCGTCGTGGAGGAGCAGTACTGGGCCGCCTCCCCGCCTTCCTTGCTGCTGTATGCACAAATTTCTCCTCTTCCACTATGGACCCGAGCCATCCCATCCGCCTTCCTTGCTGCTGTATGCACAAACTTCTCTGTAATAGTATTCATAAGTGAACATATCCTTTAAAATAGTACTCCAACCTCTTTTTAATCATTTTTATTTTCTTTTAGTATTTATCACCACTTCAATCAACCTGACTCACTACTTTTCATCTCTCCCTTCGCACCTCTGTTCATCACGAATGCATAACTTCAGCTAGCTATCGCAGGTGTAGTCCCAGATGCATCAACAAGACAACAAGTGTAATATCTGAATACATGTTTATTGCTGGCAATCTGACTGGTTATGTTATATATATCACAATAGCTATCATTCACATGAACCGCCTGACTAGGTCCCAGCGATCCTCTTGTTTGTTGTTCGTTTTCCATCTGCATGCCAAATAAAATAAACATACAAGAACACTATCTATCTTGACAAGAAAGTTTAAACAGTTGCTCGTGAGAATCATGATTCGCAGGTCTCAACCGGCCAATAACATCCAAACAAACAACACACCGATATTAGTAATTTGCAGTTATTCGTGAGTTTATTTAATTCCTGCTAGAACTGATAGAGCAGTATGGTAATTATGTAGTGAAAAATAAGAAAATAAAATGAAAAGAATTTAAAATGGATTAGAGTACCATTTTATAGGATAGATTCACTTATGATTACTATTATAGAGTAGATAAAATTATAAGTACTAGAAGAGAGAAGCCTGGTAAAAGGAGTACTATAATAGTAAATACCTGGTTTCCTTCACCACTCGTCGTCTTGCGCCTAAAACCTCATGAATTTGTAGAATCTGATGCAGACAATGACGGCTTACTTCTCGCATCTGACAAGCTGCCAGCATAATCACCCATGGTGCAGTTCCATGCATTGCCACCAGTATAATAGTCGATGAATGACTAGCAGCAGTGGTGTATGAAGTAGTGCTCTCAAAGCTTTTGAACTCATCACTGCTGCCAGAAGCAGATAGTTCCTTCTCGTTACCAGAAGATGCACTGTTTACAGCAGAAGTGATGACAAGTTTTGCTGTCACCCGACAGCTGAAGGAGGAAGAACTGTATTCCAGCAGTGGCACCCGAACGGCAACACGGCTGGACGAGGACGCCGAGGTTTCGCCACCGGTCGCGTTAGCGCATGTGGAAGAAGGTTGTTGGGTGGGTGGCTCAGTCTGCGCAGATAGTCGCCCGGCTCAATGATAGCCGCCCGGCGTCCGGCTTGACGAGGCCGCTTGGCTCGGCGAGGCACTGTGCCGCGCCCGGAGCTTGGAGCTCGGCGAGGCCGCCTGGCTCCGCGATGTCCGCCCGGCGTTCGGCTAGGTGAGGCTGCCTGCCTCGGCGAGGCCACCCGGCGCTTGGCTCGGCGAGGCCGCCCGATGCGCAGCTTGGCGAGTCCGATGGCGCACCGCCGGACAGGGAGACTGGGTAGGAGAGACGGCGGCGGACTGACAAGCAGAGTAAAGGTGGAAGACGCACGACGGTAGAAGACGCGCGGGCGGCTGTAGAATAGGATTGGGGATTAGGGTAAAATTCATAAGAGTGTCGGTGTTGAAAAAACCCATACTTTTAAATTAAAAGTGTCGGTTTCTGCAGGACTCCGACACTCTTAAATAAAGAGTGTCGGTGCAGTAAAACCCACACTTTTACTTCGATTAAGAGTGTCGGCCCCGACACTCTTTAATTAACTGACACTCCTTCAACGTTTTCTTGTAGTGTCATAAGTTTGAACCAACAATCAGCTACGGGGGCCACCACCTCCTGAGGTCATACTCCTACGCTGTAGCCTGGGTAGCGGTCTCAACATCCACGGGATTGTCACAGTTGATTCAGCTATGGTAAGTTGCGAGGCTAGGCAATCATTCAGCCTTCTCTGGGATAGCTGTAGTGTGTTCCCAACACTGTTTTTTTTTGCTATTTTTGCATGCAAATGCTGGAGGAGGATGTGGTAGTTCCAGTCTCATCTGCTAATGAAGCTCCAAAGGAGACTACAAAGATGGACACAGATGATGCACCAAGTGATCCTGTCTCTGGAACTGATGTGAATGTGCATGAGCCTGATACTACTGAGGCTGCTCCTGCAGCTGAAAATGGAGCACAAAATCCTGAGGAAAAATCTGTTCCAATGGAAACTGATGCAAAGGTGTGATATATTCTTCACAAATTTTGGAAAAATCCTATTTTATTTGCAGCATGCTGATGGATTTGATGATTTTTAGATTGTTGCGACCTTCCATAATGGGGGTTTTCTGTTTATTCTGACTGCTTGTCGTATCATGAGATGGCATAGCAGGAGGTCAATTTTGGAGGCTATCATTCTTGTTGTGATCATGTGTTAGAAATTTACGGATTAGTTTCATGCAAGTTATATACTTGCTCTCTTGTTAGGTCCATGAATGCTTTGGATGAGAAGTTAGTAATTTGTTGATTTGCTTCTTATATATATTTTATTTAGGTTGAGCCATCAAAAAGGAAAGTTAAGAGAACTTCTGTTCTGGTCCAGGCGTTGGTCTATGGTGCCTTGGCTGCAGCTGACCTACAGAAGGCTGTAGAGAAAGAGTATGAGATGGCTCTTCAGGACAGAGTAATGGAAGAAACCAAAGAGAAGAAAATTGCTGTGGAAGCTTATGTCTATGACATGCGTAACAAGGTATGTGGAGATGCATGCCTTGATGGTTTTCCTTGTGAATATAAACATTATCTAATGTTCTTTTTTATTGTATTTAGCTCTACGACAGGTACAACGATTTTGTGACACCTGAGGAGAAGGAAGGGTTGATTGGAAAGCTTCAAGAGGTTGAAGATTGGCTGTATGAAGATGGTGAGGATGAGACAAAGGGAGTCTATATTTCTAAACTGGAAGAACTTAAGAAGGTATTTCTATATGCACTGAATTACAGCATTGCTTGGTCAATGCCCACGGAGACTTCTTGCATGCTTGTGAATTTAGATGACACAAGTTTTCTTCAATTGCAGATTGGTGACCCAATTGAGGCACGGTACAAGGAGTCGACAGAAAGGGGTTCCTCTGTAGATCAACTGGTCTACTGCATCAACAGTTTCAGAGAGGCTGCTTTGTCCAGTGACCAAAAGTTTGGCCATATCGACATATCTGAGAAACAGAAGGTAGGGCAGAGTGCCATTTAGTAATCTTCAGTTTCAGTAGCGCTAGACTGTTCTCTGTTATGGTCGTCATGCCCTGTGATTTATTGCCAAGCATGTGTTGTAGAAGAGGTAAATCTCTACTACTTATTAAGTTAGTAAGGGGTAGGCTGCCCATTCCCTGTTCTGCCATTCCCTACCATTCACGTATGTAGAGATGCTATGATTAGGCTGGAACAAAGTTGTTCCAACATTTCACATGTTGATAGGATCCTAGGGACTGCTTCTATGTGTCTGCAAAGTCAGTTAGTGTGATTACATTTTTCTGCACGTAGACTATTTTTAATTGGTTTGCATTGTGTATAGGTTTGTTTCTCAACATTTTCAGTAGCCCTCCAATAGGTTTTGCCCTACCAGACTTGAGAGCTACTGCTGTTAATTCCTTGGATGCATGAGCCATTCATATTTATGTGCAACCTTTTTTTCTTCTCTAAGTGTTTCATTCATTGTTTGTCATATTTTTATTGCAAATGATGATGAAATCAAGGCTTGTTTCTCTACATTCTTAGTTGCCGCCAAAGATCTTTCGCCCTACCAGGCTTGAGAGCTAATGCTGCTAATTCCTTCCTTGGATGTGTGAGGGAAATTTTGCTTTGCAATCTGTTAAATCTTTACTTTGTGCTTCATTTTTTAAAAAATTATTGTCAGTGTATTATTGGAAGAATTTGTAAGGATATGCAAGCATTATGGAAATATAGAATTATAGTATTTTTTATTTATACGTTCTTGTTTACAGCAGTATTTTTATTCGTTTTAGTGTTATTGGGGGCTCTTCATCATTGATGACCTTTACCTGGTCACTTGGGCTGGCTACAATGAGGCTCAAAGTACTCTGGTGGCCGGTTACCTGCGACCTCTTCTCATGGAGGGTGGTCCGCCGACAGCCACCAAGATAGAAGGAAGCTCCTTCAAGGGGCTCCATTGACCCTTTACACCCAAGAGAGGCAGATGGATTTTGCCCCGAATTGTTTCTCTAGGACAGCAGTGGCTACCTGTAAAAAAACAGGGCGCTGCTCCGGAAGCTCTCCTTGTTTGACCTAGCAGGCCTCTCCTTGGTCGGTGCAATGGATATGGCTTCTGTGTATGTGGGGATCCCGTGTATGTGTGCGTGTGATAGATTGGCGTCGTCGACCTGTGTAACTGTGTTGATTTTTTATCTCCCTTCTTCCACAGGTGACATCCCCTTCCACAGCTGCTGCAATGTTGGGCTTATGGATGAGGGAATAGTGGCTGTAATGGTGGGCTTATCCTATTATTCATGCGACTTGTGAGTGAGTACAGGTATTTAATCACTACTTCGAGGAGCTGGAAGAGGAGTCGCTGAGAGATAACTTTGTTGTTGTGGTAAGCAAATTTCAAGTAGTTCTGTTTGATGTGCGGCTACTGGGACTTGACAGAATAGGGCGCCATTTTGTGCTTATAGTATGAGTTGCTTGATGAGATGATGGACTTTGTTTTGGATAATGTAATCTGATATACATTTGTTGCATTATGTAGAGCTTTGATGATACCATTAATAATCCTGGTCCTAAGATAGCTTTTGAAGTTGGAATGTTAGCTGGCGTTTCATGGAAGAAGGTATTCTGGTATCTTGTGGTAGTTGTTTATTTCCTTGTCTTGTTTTATTTTAAGCTTGTTGTGTCTTCTTTTCACTAGGTCAAAATTAATAATGGCCAGAGCAATGCCAATGGCATTACCAATAAATCCAAATTACGAGAGGTTTTCCTTAACTATGGTCTATTCATTATTTTTTCTTATTTTGTCTTGCACGTTGTTTGAGTAGCAATAGGATCACAAGTTGTTTTTTCATATGTCAGTCTTTTGCTGGTGATGATGTTGAAGCTGAATTTGAGAAATCCAAAATGGATGTTTTAAGTGTGGAGAACCCTGAACCTGAAAAGCTTGGTTTTGTTCGCTGCTGGGTCCAGTGGACAGACATCCAACAGAAAAAAGGACTTCCCTCATGGATGGTAAAAGATCATGAAGTTGCTAAACGAAATAGAGAGGAAGCCTTGAAGAGGAGGAAGGACTCAAAGCTTAAGCACGTCATCATTTCTAAACATGTAGATAAGAAGGTAAAGTTGTATTTGATTCGTTACATGTTTTATGTTTATGTTATGTATGTAAAGTGCTAACAAAAATATAGAATAACAATTAGTGTTTTCGTATATCAATATATTTTATCATAGTGCTTCTGCATCTCAATGTAACTTATTATTACATGTTGCCTCCGTAGCAACGCATGGGCATACACCTATTTAGAATGAAAGGAGTACTTGTTTTTTTTGAATCAGTTGTTGAGCCTGGCTCTTTTGGTGGGAGGTGCGGTGTGCACTCCCACCACCCAGACCCAAGGTTTGTCCTCGTAGGTTGGTCAAGTTAAGTTATTCTTGCCTTTGTGATAATCTGGAAAATGTTCTATACTGATTTCTGAACGCCACTTGTGTTGCTCTTTATAATCTCATATCCTGAGATGTTCTTTGTTTTATATCTTGAACTATTCTGTAGACTTGAGAACACACTAAACTATGGCCTTGAGAGAGTCTGGGCTGTTGGATACATGAAGGGGTCTAGAAGGTAAGATCATTTGCATTCTGTTTTTGTTTCATTAGTGCTATTACTTGTAATGGACACTAGCTATTAATATAGCATTTGACTTTTGAGTAGAACTAGAAGCACCTCCCCCCGGCAAGCTCGAAGACGGCGATGCCGCCCCCACGATGATTAACAGGATGAGAACAGAACATTATTGATCAAATTGTTGGTTACATGAGAGATCCAAGTTGGATGATTAACAGGATGTACTTGACCAAATCTGCTGTTAGAGTATTTGGAAAGGTATTTTCGATGCATCTATCACTAAGGACCACCAGTCATTTGTGCACCTAGCTAACTTAACTCTTGCTATTCATATTTCAGGATGTGGGAGAACCTGGAACAGCTGTGGAGGTTCGAGCATTTACTACATTTTCCCTTAAAAATATTTCAAACCTTATTTGGTCTCCTTCAGTCTATTGAAGTGTAACGACCTGTAGTTAATTGAAGCTCATTTCTTCCTCTGAGATGATTTCCCTTTTCTATCATAACCTTGGTTATTTATCTGTCACACTAACATTGCTATCAGAATGCTACTATTTGTACAAATAGAAGATATAATGCGGACTACACTAACTGGGCTTATTTCATCGCCTTTGCTATAACTCAGGGGCACATTATGGAAGGTGATCCTGAACTTATTGATGATTCTAAGTTTTATCAACAACTTCTCAAGGAGTTCCTTGAGTCATGTGATAGAGGGGCATCAGGTTTGTTCATTTTAACTATTGAACTTATTATTATTTATTTACACACATAGTTGTATTCGATCCCGAATCTGATTGAAATACATTAGGGTAGGATACAGGATGACATACTATCCATCTATATCTGTCCGTTTTCACCCTAGAATTTATTTATATATCAACATGCATACTGAAACATGGTTCATCCTTGATCTTTGTTCTAACTGAATTGATGGTCTCTGGCCACAATATAACTATGGGGGCTGACCAACATGAGGCATTGAGGCAGACCAACAAATCAACATAAATAAGGTGCTAGCTTCTCAAACTTTTTTCAGAATGAGATATATGAACCGTATGTCATGTCAGTGTGATTAATTTTGCCATGTTACAGATCATAGTGTTGACACCAATACTCAAGAAATACTAGAAATCCATGTACTGTGGTTTTTCTTCAACCTGCTTTGGTGGTAGGGTGCCATTTTAGGAGCATATGAGGTGGCTGAAGTTTTTTGAGATTTGGTTAACAGGAAACAATGCGTATGCTAAATGTCGACCCCATGTTTTTTTTGTTTTGTGTGCATGCGCAGATTGTTACTTGATCTTCTTCAGTGAGGTATGTAATTTCTGAACATGTTGGCAGAAATGATGTTCTGTTTTAAGGGTGCCACGGAGCAGAAACCACCTCAGATTTACCCTGAAACCGCCTCCAAAAATTCTGGACGCAACATCAAATACTACCACATGTGACATGTTAGGTATGTAAATTCTACTTTGTTTATTTTATTATTACAACCTTAGGCACTATGTAGTTGTCTCTGATCATGCTGGCATATAGCAGTTTAGTTTGTTTATGGCCGCCCTTGTGGTAGTTGCATGTATCAATTGTGGCATAAACCATTTATCAAATCTGATATTGTTTCATGTTACCAAATAAAAGGTACTTGCTATTGAAAGGGAAATTGGGTCTAACCTTTTCCTAATTGATTTTGGTGGTTGAATTGCCCAACACAAATAATTGGACTAACTAGTTTGCTCTAGAGTATATGTCTTACAGGTGCCAAAGGTTCAACACAAACCAATCAAAAGAACAAGTTAGGTCTCAAAAGAAAGGAGCAAGAAGGAAACCGAAGGTTGCCCTGGTCTGGCGCACCGAACAGTGTCCGGTGCACCAGGGTGCTTCAGCTCGAACTCTTCACCTTCGGGTTTCCTAGGCGCGGCTCCGCTATAATTCACCGTACTGTCCGGTGCACCAGCGGAGCAACGGCTATCTGCGCGCAACGGTCGACTCTGCAAAGTGAACATTGCAAATCAGATGTCAGAGCAGATGGTCAGAGGGGCACCGGACTGTCCGGTGTGGCACCGGACTGTCCGGTGCCACATGAGGACAAAGCCTCCAACGGTCGACCAGCTCCAAGCCCTAACGGGAGGATGACGTGGCGGCGCATCGGACACTGTCCGATGGCGCACCGGACTGTCCGGTGCGCCCTTCGCCAGCAGCCTTCTCCAACGGCTACAATTTGGTTGGTGGCTATAAATACCACCCCAACCGGCCACTTCAAGGTGTGGGAACCCAAGCAACATTCCAAGTCATCTAGTTGACATACTCAAGCCATCCCAACCACCTCTATTCATTGATCCATCCTATACATAAGATTTAGACCACTACAACCAACACAAGTGCCACAAAAGAGAAAGCAAGCAAGAGAGAGCCACTCATTTGAGCTTAGCACTAGTGCCTTGTGAGTTTCATTGAGAGATAGTGTGTGCTTCATCTTTGTGTTCATTTGTGCGTGGAGTTTTGACTCCCATTGAACTTCCTCCAAAGTTTTGGAGGCTTGTAAAAGCTAGCAAGAGACACCAAAGAGTGTGGTGGTCCTTGCGGGATCGAGAGTGATCCTTGAGAAGAAGAAGAGCTCGCCGATCCTTGGGCGATCGGTGGAGAGAGGGAAAGGGTTGAAAAAGACCCGTCCTTAGTGGACTCCTCAACGGGGATTAGGCCTTCGAGGGCCGAACCTCGATAAAACAAATCACCCGTGTCCATTGTGTTTATTGCTTGTGATTTGTTTGTTCTCCCTTCCTCTAAGTTTTCTTGCGCTATTCTTTGTCAATATCATTTGGTGTTGCTTCAGGTTAAATTCTCATTTAGTGAAGCAACACTTTGCAAGAAAGCATTGCTCTTCCCACCTAAGCCTTCTTGCTTTATTATTCATATATCTATCAAGTTGTATTGATTATCAATCCCGCATTATTTGAAAGCAATACTCTTTACAAGCAAGGACTTAGTTTTATACTCCGATATTTGTATATCTTGTTCTAACCACTAATCAAGGGATCTAGTTGGGGGATAAAGTTTTAATTTTCAGGTTTCGCCTATTCACCCCCCCTCTAGGCGACTTTCAGCTATCCTCTATCCCCTTTTCGAATCATGCGAACATCTTTTTAAGTGGCAAATAGTGACCAGCCGATCCATGTCCCTGTCGTCCTCGATTGTGCTTGCTCCAGCAGGGGCAGAGCGAGCACATGGAGATCCACGTCTCCTCCAGCGGCGTTCTAGCTGACACCAATGATGATGACTGCGAGAGTAGGCGCCCCTTGCTACTCAGGACTCCTGCCTCAGTCGAGTGCTACTCTGTCTCCACTGTCGTCTTCCGGTGAGTCTAATAAGCACCCCTCTCCACTTCGGTACTCCATTCTTCTCCTGTGCTCTACCTATTACAATACCTTTCATGAATCGTATCGTGCGCTTATCATCAATCACCCTATACCCTAAATCTTGCTCTCAAAATTGTGCCTCATCTTGCTCTCAAAAAGTCAAAATGATGCTTATGCAAGCTGCTTTAATCAGGCTATGCATGCTGCGCCAATGTATATTGCAGAGACTGAGAGACCGCATCGAGCCAGATAAGAGGCATGCTCATTTTGATTTCTTTATTGTTCTTGGGATGCTTGTAAGTATGTGATGTTTTTATCATCCCTTTAACAATGTTTTGGTCTTCTTTTTTGTTTGTACTTTTACAGCTTGGTTGTGTAGTGGTACCTGGTTGGTGTTACATGTATGCCTCCAGCACACCATTATGTCTCATAATGGGAATTGGAATGTGCTGGTTACCCTCATCACCTAGATGGCTCCTGTTTTTCTAGATGCATCCTATTTTAGATAACATGACAAGGTGAGTGAAATAAAATAAATGCTTCTTCCATTTTCTACGTTCATGATTCACTATAGTACCTATTCTCCACCATCTGTTCTGAATTATAGGTCGTTTTAGTTTTTCTAGATGCAGGGCGACACGATGGAGGCCGACGAGATGGGCAGACGTGGACTACGCTGGGGTGGGGTGGTTCCGGGCGTGCGCAGGCGAAGCCCCAAGAGGCCATCGCCGTCGAGGTGTGTGTCGTGCGTGGGGATTATGATATCTGGATTATGGTAAGTTGACAATACATTTCTTCTATGAATTTTAAGATTCAAGAAAAGTGATGAAATACATTGATAGAAAGCTTTTTCAGCGTCCACCATCCAGACATCCTTCTAGAAATTAGATTCTGTAAATAACCTATTTTTTGTGAATAGGTGCTTCTGTAGTACCTCTGATTTGTTGTTCTAGTATTCCAGATTCCTTAATACTCAATAATATATATATCATGGCATCATTGATGGAAAAATAGAGTAACTGCTAAATGTAATCATGGTTTGAAATATCTTTATCCTCATTATGCTTAGGTGCTTCATACCTTTGTTTTACTTCAATATACTCTGTCTTGTCCATATTGTACATAGACCTAAATATACAGGCCCCATATGGAGACCAGTCCTCTGCAGTTTCCTTTGCCTATACTGACTAAATCATAGGCGTCAACCTTACTGTCATTGTAGTAGAAAAATATGCTATGGGATCTACATGTCGCTAAAATTTGAAATCACAGCTTTTCTTCCACTTAATTTAGATGTGTAATAGAGGAGATTGCAATCAGTTAAATGGATAGAGCAGCTAATCAAATTTCACATCTCATCACTAAGGTCTGAACATTTTATGCAAAATTTGGAGCTTCATGCTTGTGCCATGTCCTTGCACTGAGGCATTGTTTTTGTGCTTTATATCGGATATTTAAACTACTGACTTTATGCTAAGAAGCTTCACGACACCAATTAAGCAAAATTTGGACCTTGTGGACAATTTAGCATAGTTAAGTTGTGGGACTCGATTCTTCAAGAACCCAAGTGGCATATCTATGCAATTTAAATGATTGAAATGTTTCTCGTTGTACTCAACCTCTTAAACTACCTATAGGCTTTGCTTGAGAGTAATCAGGCTACAAAGGATGCCAATGGTATTGCTGCTCTCTATACTGTTCTTGTTTTACTGTAAAAACTATGACATCCCATCTATATGTTCATAACACAACTCTTTACTTGATCCCAGAAATTCCTTCTGCCTCAAATGGAGACAATGACGAGTGGTCAGAAGTACAGAGATTGCAGACAAGGTAAATTCTGCAATAGAAATGTCGGGGACCATAATTAGGGGTACCCTCAAGACGCCTAATTCTCAGCTGGTAACCCCCATCAGCATAAAGCTGCAAAGGCCTGATGGGTTTGATTAAGTCAGGGATCAGTCCATACGAGTGACTTGACCACGCCACGCCCGAGCCTAGCCTCGGGCGAGGGCAGCCGACCCTAAGATGACTCCGTCTCGCCTGAGGCCTCCTCTTTCACGGCAGACGCATCTCCGGCTCGCCCTAGGCCCCGCCTTCGATAAGAAGAAACCCTGACTAAATCACCGCGCCAACCAACCGAGTCACCGGGGCGTTTAACGCAAAAGGTAAGACCAACGGGCGACCAGACCTCGCCAGAGGTGCCGTAGGAGGCTCCGCCCGACCCAGGGCTCGGACTCGGGCTAAGGCCCCGGAAGACGGCGAACTCCGCTCCGCCCGATCCCAGGGCTCGGACTCGGGCTAAGGCCCCGGAAGACGGCGAACTCCGCTCCGCCCGACCCCAGGGCTCGGACTCGGGCTAAGGCCCCGGAAGACGGCGAACTCCGCTCCGCCCAAGGGCTCGGACTCGGGCTAAGGCCCCGGAAGACGACGAACTCCGCCTCGCCCGACCCAGGGCTCGGACTCCGCCTCGGCCTCTGCCTAACGATCTCCGCCTCGCCCGACCCAGGGCTCGGACTCTGCCTCTGTCTTGCAGGACGGACTCGACCTCGGCTTCGGAGGAGCCTCCACGACGCCCGACCTAGGACACGAGACCGCCACGTCAACAGGAAGCGCCATCATCGCCCTGCCCTGAGCCGACTTGGGTCGCAGAGAACAAGACCGGCGTCCCATCTGGCCAGCCACGCCAGATAGGCAAATGATGGCGCCCCGCTAGACCATGACGACAGCAACTCTCAGCTCCCTTACGAAAGCAGGAGGACGTCAGCAAGGGCCCAGCCACTCCGACAGCTGTCTCCCCGTCCGGCTCCGTTACTCCTCCAACAGCCACGACGCCATACCAACAGGGTGCCAAGATCTCTCCGGCTGCCACCTTGGCATGTACATAGGGCGCTAGCTCTCTCTCGCTAGACACGTAGCACCTTGCTACACCCCCATCTTGTACACCTGGATCCTCTCCTTACGACTATAAAAGGGAGGACCAGGGCCTTCTTAAAAAAGGTTGGCCTCGCGGGGACGAAGGGCAGGGGCAGGCGCTCTCTCGGGGCCGCTCTCTCCCCTCACCTCGCGCGGACGCTTGTAACCCCCTACTGCAAGCGCACCCGACCTGGGCGCGGGACGAACACGAAGGCCGCGGGAATTCTCCGACTCCCTCACGACCCGGCTCCGGCCGCCGACCTCTCTCTCTCTCTGTTCCCCCCTTTGCGCTCGCTCCACGCGCTCGACCCATCTGGGCTGGGGCACGCGGCACTCTCACTCGTCGGCTCGGGGACCCCCCGGTCTCGGAACGCCGACAGTTGGCGCGCCAGGTAGGGGCCTGCTGCGTGTTGACGTTCGATTTCCCGTCAAGCTCCAGATGGGCAGTCTCCAACGACCTCTTCAACCCAGAGCGGTGCTCCGTTTCGGGAACCTCGAGTTCATGTCTCTCGACGGCAACTACGACATGATACTCCTTCCACCGCCGTGCGACAGCGACATTGGTGGCGGACAGCCCGCCCGCCGGCGGCGGAATCGACGACGTCTTTCCCGCATGGGGAAGGACAACTTTCGAGCTCGCCCCATCCCCTCCCTCGCCATCGGAGGAGGGGGAGGCGGGGCAACCGGGGCCGAGCGGGAGATCGCGCTCCGACGGCTGTCGAGCAAATCGACATCCCCGGCGCCTTGAAGGAGGACACGCCAAACGTCGCCCTCGCGTTCAAGGCAAACGCGAGCGCCATCCCCCCGCAACACGTCGACCCCGAGCAAGTGGACGACGCCAGCACGCTCACGGAAGGCCTGCAGGACGTCGCCCTCGTACCCAAGACGACGGCGCGGTCAGCCCCCGACGTGACTTCATCGCTCCTCATCGACAAAAAGGTACCGACTGCTACCCATCTTTCGTCATTTCGACTCGGCCTCAGCCCGCCTGGCGATCTCGCTTTGGCGGGCACTCACATTGAGGCGAGTGCAACCTCTCTGGGGTTTCGTGTGCGGTCGCCTTGGGACCGATTGACGGGTGTCTCGACCAACGGACCCTCTGGGTCCGAGGAAGATGACGACCCCAGCATCTGCTGGGATTTCTCCGGATCTGGCAACCCTAGTGCCATGCGGGACTTCATGACCGCATGTGACTACTGCCTCTCCGACTGTTCCGACGGCAGCCGCAGCCTTGGCGACAAGGACTGCGGCCCGAGTCGCGAATGTTTCCACATCGAGCTAGGGGATCCCTCCGGAGGCGGCTGTCTCGGCCTGCCGGAGGATGGTGATCCCCCTAGGCCAGCGCCTCGCGCCGACATCCCGCGGGAGCTAGCTGTGGTCCCCGTTCCGGCGGGGGGTCACGACCCACAGCTCGAGCAAGTCCGCGGGGCGCAGGCCGGGCTCGATGAGGGAGCAGGAGCGCTCGAGGCAATCCGCCAGAACATCGGGCAGGTATGGGCGAGCCAGCCCCCGGCCGGAGGAATACGTCACCTGCCCCAAGGTCTCCAGCACCGCATTACCAACGATGCCAGGGACAGACCGCCTCCCGCATCCGGTGGAACCGGTCAGGACCTGGCCGCTGCAGCGATGCTCCTCCGCGCGATGCCGGAGTCATCAACCACCGAGGGTCGGCGAATCCAGGGAGAACTTAAGCATCTCCTGGAAGGCGCTGCGGCCCGGCGGGCCGAGAGCTCTGCCTCCCGAAGGCAGGGATACCCCTCGGAACCTCGTGCCGCGACTTCCCGACTCACGCGGGAAGCCTCGGTCTTCACCGGGCGCACGCGCAACACCGCGCCTGCGGCCCCGGGCCACCTCGGCGACGAGCACCCTCATCGCGACCGTCGAGCACGTCTCGGAGGTGCTAACCTCTTCGACAAGGCACTCAAGGAGACGTGCCCCTACCATCAGGGGCCCGTCAAGCACACCCTCGAAGAGTGCGTTATGCTTCGGTGCCACTTCCACAGGGCCGGGCTGCCCGCAGAGGGCGGCAGCGCTCACGACGACGACAAAAGGGAGGATCGCCAAGCAGGAGAGTTCCCGGAGGTCCGCGATTGCTTCATGATCTATGGAGGGCATGCGGCAAACGCCTCGGCTCGGCATCGTAAGCAAGAGCGTCGGGAGGTCTGCTCGGTCAAGGTGGCGGTGCCAGTCTACCTAGACTGGTCCGACAAGCCCATCACCTTCGACCGGGACGACCACCCCGACCACGTGCCGAGCCCGGGAAAATACCCGCTCGTCGTCGACCCGGTCATCGGCGACGTCAGGCTCACCAAGGTCCTGATGGATGGAGGCAGCTGCCTCAACATCATCTACGCCGAGACCCTCAGGCTCCTGCGCGTCGACCTGTCATCCGTCCGAGCAGGCGCTACGCCCTTCCACGGGATCATTCCCGGGAAGCGCGTCCAGCCCCTCGGACAGCTCGACCTCCCTGTCTGCTTCGGAACACCCTCCAACTTCCGAAGGGAGACTTTGACGTTCGAGGTGGTCGGGTTCCGAGGAACCTACCACGCAGTGTTGGGAAGGCCATGCTACGCGAAGTTCATGGCCATCCCCAACTACACTTACCTAAAGCTCAAGATGCCGGGCCCCAACGGGGTCATCACCGTCGGCCCCACGTACAAACACGCATTCGAATGCGATGTGGAGTGCGTGGAGTACGCCGAGGCCCTCGCCGAGTCCGAGGCCCTCATAGCCGACCTGGAAAGCCTCTCCCGAGAGGTGCCGGATGTGAAGCGGCATGCCGGCAACTTCGAGCCAGCGGAGACGGTTAAGGCCGTCCCTCTCGACCCCAGTGGTGACACCTCCAAGCAGATCCGGATCGGTTCGGGGCTCGACCCCAAATAGGAAGCAGTGCTCGTCGACTTTCTCCGCGCAAACGCCGACGTTTTTGCGTGGAGTCCCTCGGACATGCCCGGCATACCGAGGGATGTCGCCGAGCACTCGCTGGATATTCGGGCCGGAGCCCGGCCGGTCAGACAGCCTCTGCGCCGATTCGACGAGGAAAGGCGCAGGGTGATAGGCGAGGAGGTCCACAAGCTGATGGCAGCAGGGTTCATTAAAGAGGTATTCCATCCCGAATGGCTTGCCAACCCTGTACTTGTGAGGAAAAAAGGGGGGAAGTGGCGGATGTGTGTAGACTACACTGGTCTCAACAAAGCATGTCTGAAGGTCCCCTACCCTCTACCTCGCATCGACCAAATTGTGGACTCCACTGCAGGGTGCGAAACCCTGTCTTTCCTCGATGCCTACTCAGGGTATCATCAAATCAAGATGAAAGAGTCCGACCAGCTCGCGACTTCTTTCATCACGCCCTTCGGCATGTACTGTTATGTCACAATGCCGTTCGGGTTGAGAAACGCGGGTGCAACGTACCAGCGGTGCATGAACCATGTGTTCGGCGAACACATTGGTCGCACGGTCGAGGCCTACGTCGATGACATCGTAGTCAAGACGAGGAAAGTCTCTGACCTTCTCTCCGACCTCGGACTGACATTCCGGTGTCTCAAGGCGAAGGGCGTCAAGCTCAATCCCGAGAAGTGCGTCTTCGGGGTGCCCCGAGGCATGCTCTTGGGGTTCATCGTCTCCGAGCGGGGCATCGAAGCCAACCCGGAGAAGATCGCAGCGATCACAAACATGGGGCCTATCAAGGACTTAAAAGGCGTACAGAGGGTCATGGGATGCCTCGCGGCCTTGAGCCGCTTCATCTCGCGCCTCGGCGAAAGAGGCCTGCCCCTGTACCGCCTCTTAAGGAAGGCCGAGTGCTTCACTTAGACCCCCGAGGCCGAGGAAGCCCTCGGGAACCTGAAGGCGCTCCTCACCCAGGCGCCCATCTTGGTACCCCCAGCTGATGGAGAAACCCTCCTGGTCTACGTCGCCGCAACCACTCAGGTGGTCAGCGCCGCGATCGTAGTCGAAAGGCAGGAAGAGGGGCATGCTTTGCCCATTCAGAGGCCAGTCTACTTCGTCAGCGAAGTGCTGTCCGAAACCAAGATCCGCTACCCACAAGTCCAGAAGCTGCTATATGCAGTGATCCTGACGAGGCGAAAGCTGCGACATTACTTCGAGTCCCATCCGGTGACTGTGGTGTCATCCTTCCCCCTGGGGGAGATCATCCAGTGCCGAGAAGCCTCCGGACGGATCGCGAAGTGGGCGGTGGAAATCATGGGCGAGGCAATCTCGTTTGCCCCCTCGGAAGGCCATCAAGTCCCAGGTACTGGCGGATTTCGTAGCCGAATGGGTCGATACCCAGTTACCAACGGCTCCGATCCAACCAGAGCTCCGGACCATGTTTTTCGACGGGTCGCTGATGAAGACGGGAGCTGGCGCGGGCCTGCTTTTCGTCTCGCCCCTCGGGAAACACCTGCGCTACGTGCTACGCCTCCATTTCCCGGCGTCCAACAATGTGGCTGAGTACGAGGCTCTGATCAACGGATTGCGAATCGCCATCGAGCTAGGGGTCCGACGCCTCGATGCGCGCGGCGACTCGCAGCTCGTCATCGACCAGGTCATGAAGAACTCCCTCTGCCGCGACCCGAAGATGGAGGCCTACTGTGAGGAGGTTCGACGCCTGGAAGACAAGTTCTACGGGCTCGAGCTTAACCACATCGCCTGGCGCTACAACGAGACTGCGGACGAGCTGGCGAAGATAGCCTCGGGGCGAACCACGGTTCCCCCGGACGTCTTCTCCCGAGATCTGCACCAACCCTCCGTCAAGATAGATGACGCGCCCGAGCCCGAGGCACCCTCGGCCTCGTCCGAGGTGCCCTCAGCCCAGCCCGAGCCATCCTCGGCTCGCCCCGAGGAACCCTCGGAGCCCGAGGGCGAAGCACTGCGCGTCGAGGAGGAGCAGAACGGGGTCGTGCCAGATCAAGATTGGCAAACCCCGTACCTGCAATATCTCCGCCAAGGAGAACTGCCCCTCGACCGAGCCGAGGCTCGGCGGGTAGCGCGGCGTGCCAAATCGTTCGTCTTGCTGGGCGATGAGAAGGAGCTCTACCACCGCAGCCCCTCGGGCATCCTCCAGCGATGCATCTCCATCGCTGAGGGCCAGGAACTCCTGCAGGAAATACACTCGGGGGCTTGCGGTCATCATGCAGCACCCCGAACCCTCGTCGGGAATGCTTTCCGCCAAGGCTTCTACTGGCCAACGGCGGTGGCTGACGCCACTAGAGTTGTCCGCGCCTGCGAAGGGTGCCAATTCTATGCGAAGCAGACCCACCTGCCCGCTCAGGCTCTGCAGACGATACCCATCACCTGGCCCTTCGCTGTGTGGGGTCTGGACCTCGTCGGCCCTCTGCAGAAGGCGCCCGGGGGCTACACGCACCTGCTGGTCGCCATCGACAAATTCTCCAAGTGGATCGAGGTCCGACCCCTGAACAGCATCAGGTCCAAGCAGGCGGTGGCGTTCTTCACCAATATCATCCATCGCTTCGGGGTCCCGAACTCCATCATCACCGACAATGGCACCCAGTTCACCGGCAAAAAATTCTTGGACTTTTGCGATGATCACAACATCCGGGTAGACTGGGCCGCCGTAGCTCACCCCATGACGAATGGGCAAGTGGAACGTGCCAACGGCATGATTCTACAAGGGCTCAAGCCTCGGATTTACAACAGTCTCAACAAGTTCGGCAAACGATGGATGAAGGAACTCCCCTCGGTGGTCTGGAGCCTGAGGACGACGCCAAGCCGGGCCATGGGTTTCACGCCGTTCTTCCTGGTCTACGGGGCCGAGGCCATCCTGCCCACGGACCTGGAATACGGCTCCCCGAGGACGAGGGCCTACAACGAAGAAAGCAACCAAGCTAGCCGAGAAGACTCGCTGGACCAGCTGGACGAGGCTCGGGACAAGGCCTTACTACACTCAGCGCGGTATCAGCAGTCCCTGCGACGCTACCACGCCCGAGGGGTTCGACCCCGAGATCTCCAGGTGGGCGATCTGGTGCTTCGGCTGCGGCAAGACGCCCGAGGGAGGCACAAGCTCACGCCCCCCTGGGAGGGGCCGTTCATCATCGCCAAAGTACTGAAGCCCGGAACGTACAAGCTGGCCAACAGTCAAGGCGAGGTCTACGGCAACGCTTGGAACATCCAACAGCTACGTCGCTTCTACCCTTAAGATGTTTCCAAGTTGTTTATATACCTCGCACCCACGCAAAGTTTAGTCAACAAGGAAGGGTCAGCCTTGCCTCGGCAGAGCCCGACCCTCCCTCGGGGGCTAAAAGGGGGGAAACCCCCTCTGCGCCGAAATTTTCCTCGAACAAAAAATCCCTTTTACCAGAACATCTTTCGTGCTTTTTGACTACTTCGAAAAGCGGGTCCTGGAAACGACGGGGTACACGTAAGCAGTCAAGGCTGACCGAGCCGAGGGACTCCTACGCCTCCGGGATACGGATACCTCACTCATCACCTTCTGCGATAAGTAACTCGCGCTCGGATAAGGCGAATCCGCGGATCGAACGAGTCTTTACGTACGGGAGCTCTTCTGTCGAAGCGATTCTTCGAGCCTTCTCGACCGAGTCGGTGACAGGGCTTCATGGGCGGGTAAAAGTACGCGTAAGCGGCAAGGCCGACCGAGCCGAGGGACTCCCACGCCTCCGGGATACGGATACCTCACTCATCACCTTCCACGAGAAGCAACTCTTGCTCGCACTAACATCCCTGCTACCGACAAAAGGTCCAGATACTCGAAACGAGAGGAAAAGAGACGCAGCTTTACAACGCAACAAGGGTATGTGTTCTGGCCTCAACGGCCGCGCAAGGCCCACGCTACAAGACGATTTGACCCTGCAGGCTCGGATCTTGACGCTGGAAGAGGGCGAAGACACCCTCGGCATCAACAGCACCTTCGGCAAGGCCCGACCTAGCCTCGGACGGCGACGCTGTCCGAGGGCCTCCGCTCCGAAGGACGACGTCATCACCACGCTCGAGCAATCTCTGCCAGGGACTTCCCCGAGAACCCGGCCCGAATGGACGGCTCGGCTGGCCACCTTCGGGGCCTCGGCCGACCACCTTCCGAGGGCGCCAGCTCGGTCCGAAGCCTCGGCTGATCAGCTCCGACGCCGATCCTGCCAACAAACAACCCGGCTAGGCTCCAGCCAACCAGGTTTCATTCCCGAGCCGACAACGCCTCTGCTCATGCTGATATCGCTACCCCCGGCCTCGGCTCGTCGAAGAGCGGCCGAGGGGTCTCTTTAACTAGGCTAGAGGAGCCTCGGACAACAGGTCCGACCGAGCCGAGGGATTCCTACGCCTCCGGGATATGGATACCTCACTCGTCACCTTGACACGGGGCGACTCATGCTTGGTGAAGCGGTTCAGGCAAACAACAGGCGAGTCTTAGTGCTCAGAAATGAGGAAAAAACACGGCTCTGTGCCGGAGTTACATACATGTTCAGGCCCCGAAAGCCGAAATGAACGAAAAACCCGGCACTCGAAGTGCCATTACAAACGGAACTCCGGTTCCCCCCCGCAGGTACGATCAACCCCACTCGACGGGGGAGGGCCTGCGGGGCAGCAAAAGACCGACGAACGGCACGTCGCCGTCCCGCCCCGGCAGCGGCGACGATGAAGACGTTTGTCCCGGGGGGCCCAACAGCAGCAGTGATGGCCTCAGGGTGGATACTGCTGCTGGGAGGCCCCCGCCCTTGCCCAAACTCGAGAGGCAAGGACGGACAGAAGGCCGTAGAGTCGGAGGTCGGCCCGTGTCCAACCTCGGCTGTCGCACCGGCGGAAGAACCTCTTCCAGCTGCCGTGGCAGGAGGCGGCACCGGGGGCGGCTCCGAGCGTGCTCGGCTCAGAGAGCCGGGCACGCTGCAGCTGTTGGCGCCACGGGCGACTCCCGCCCTACCCCCCGATCACTAAGGGAAGGAGCGGGTCACCACCCGCGCAGGGACCAACCCCGACCCGGCACACGCCCCTCCTCAGCCCTGGTGATGAAAATCCTTGAGGCTGAGGAAGGGGCGGATGCCGCAGCCCGGCTCGCTTTCCCCCACCATCAAGCCGGAGGTCGCCCTCTTGGGTGACCGCCGCTGGAGGGGTGCAGCCGGGCTGCATGATGAAAATCCTTGAAGCCGAACGATGGCTGAAAGGTACCAGCTCCCACGGAGTTGCGTTCCTCCAGCGATGGAGCGAAAAGACGGCGGTTTCCCCCCACCCGGGGGCTCGGAAGATGGAGAGACACAATGCATTAGGGAGGAAGGAGACATGGTTACCTCACGAAGGGGGTCGTCCTCCTTTTAAAGGCAACTCCCCCTGCTTGCGCCCTCAACCGTCACGGGCTGAGTCTTCTCCAACACGCCTCCAAAGCCCTTCCCTGCGGCGCGGGGGCTGGGGCCCGCATGTCATGCAGACCGGCTCTAAGCAGAGGAAGCCGATCCGCCGCGCACGACGCACGCAACCACCCAGCGGTTACAAGTAACCCTCCACTTTTGCCCGGACCAGCGGGCGAAAGGGGCAGGCGGCCATGCAGGCGGCATGCAACCGCGCCAAGTGGACGCGCCTCTCCGATTCCTGACAGGCCAGCGCGACGGCTCCAGCCCACGCGTCGTGCAACTGGCGCACCGGGCGCTGCATGCAAACCGCTATGCCACTCGCTCCACCACCGCACCTCCTCGATTGCGGAACCGATACCGCGATTCGAGGCGACCCAGCCCGCGACCCAGCAGCGCCAGCCTGGCGCAGCGGTCAAAAGCGGTCAAAAATGGGCCGGCAGTAATGACGGTGGCAGGCGCGCGAGGGCAGCGGTCACGCCATCTGCCAAGCTCATGTCCCATCCGGAGGCAGCAAGAGAACCACCTCTCACGGCGTGAAGATGACGCGCCCGTGACCCGTACCTCGAACGGCTCGCGCACGCAACGGCAGCTTCGCCGACCGCTTACCCCGGCGCATTAACTCCGCGGCGAAACAGGTATCGTTTCTGGCAGGGGCAGCTGGCGACGCTTCGCCTCCGCCAAAACGACCACGCCAAAAGAGGTACGCCACGACGTTCAATTTCGAATCCCTTTTTCCCTTTTCCTTCTTTCTCTATCTCTTGCAACAGGGACCGAGAAGGGGGATAACCCCAAAGGGATCCTTCCCCGTGAAGGAACTAGGCTCCGAGCCTCCCTACTGATCAGGGGTTCGAAGGCTGGCCCCCCGAGGGGTTCAACAGCCGCCTCAGGTCGCGTGGGCCCGACACCCACTACTGGTCAGGGGTTCGAAGGTCGGCCCCCGAAAGGACTCACGACCGCCTCAGGCTACTCGGGCTCCGTGCCCCCTACTGATCAGGGGTTCGAAGGCTGGCCTGTCGAAGGGTTCACAGCCGCCTCAGACGCCGAGCGAGGGATGACCAGGGGTACGTTCGATACATAACCAAGGCTCGGGCTGCGCTCCCGAGGTACCCTAGGACATTTCCGAGACCAGCGGGAACGACTCTGTAACGGAATCCCATCGGAGGGAGGCAACGAGCCCTCGGACCCCGTCGCTAGGGGACCGGGTCCGGCAGATCACCCGCAGGTACTTTTGGGCGTGCCTCCGGGCCCCTAGCCGACCCCCAACGAACGGGGCACGGACGTCCACTCGGATTACCCGATTGCAGCTCACCGGAGACACCATGTTCGGTGCCCATCGAGGGTAACATGGCGCACTCCCCCCCTCCTCCTTGCGGAAAGGCGACGTAGGGGCGTATATAAAAAGTCGAGTCTGTCCCTGATCGTCCTCTCGCTCTGTGCGAAGGCTCGGGGGCTGCTCTCGCAAACCCGGCTCCGGCCGAACCGTTGACAGCGTCAACATACCAGCCCGAGAACTTGGGCCCCGACAGTGCACCTGGGTTACGCCCTGCTCGCATGAGGGAACCGCTAGTCCAGCCGAGGCATTACGCAAGGCATTAAGACCTCGAAGGAGTGAAACCACTCCTCCGAGGCCTCGGGGGCTACACCCGGCGGGTGCGCTCGTGCGCACCCACCGGAACAAAGTACCACCGAGAAAGGCTGGTCCCCTTGCAAAAAAGTGCGACGCAAGCCTCCAAGCGAGTGTTAACACTCCCTTCGAGGCTCGGGGGCTACTGTCGGGGACCATAATTAGGGGTACCCTCAAGACGCCTAATTCTCAGCTGGTAACCCCCATCAGCATAAAGCTGCAAAGGCCTGATGGGTTTGATTAAGTCAGGGATCAGTCCATACGAGTGACTTGACCACGCCACGCCCGAGCCTAGCCTCGGGCGAGGGCAGCCGACCCTAAGATGACTCCGTCTCGCCTGAGGCCTCCTCTTTCACGGCAGACGCATCTCCGGCTCGCCCTAGGCCCCGCCTTCGATAAGAAGAAACCCTGACTAAATCACCGCGCCAACCAACCGAGTCACCGGGGCGTTTAACGCAAAAGGTAAGACCAACGGGCGACCAGACCTCGCCAGAGGTGCCGTAGGAGGCTCCGCCCGACCCAGGGCTCGGACTCGGGCTAAGGCCCCGGAAGACGGCGAACTCCGCTCCGCCCGATCCCAGGGCTCGGACTCGGGCTAAGGCCCCGGAAGACGGCGAACTCCGCTCCGCCCGACCCCAGGGCTCGGACTCGGGCTAAGGCCCCGGAAGACGGCGAACTCCGCTCCGCCCAAGGGCTCGGACTCGGGCTAAGGCCCCGGAAGACGACGAACTCCGCCTCGCCCGACCCAGGGCTCGGACTCCGCCTCGGCCTCTGCCTAACGATCTCCGCCTCGCCCGACCCAGGGCTCGGACTCTGCCTCTGTCTTGCAGGACGGACTCGACCTCGGCTTCGGAGGAGCCTCCACGACGCCCGACCTAGGACACGAGACCGCCACGTCAACAGGAAGCGCCATCATCGCCCTGCCCTGAGCCGACTTGGGTCGCAGAGAACAAGACCGGCGTCCCATCTGGCCAGCCACGCCAGATAGGCAAATGATGGCGCCCCGCTAGACCATGACGACAGCAACTCTCAGCTCCCTTACGAAAGCAGGAGGACGTCAGCAAGGGCCCAGCCACTCCGACAGCTGTCTCCCCGTCCGGCTCCGTTACTCCTCCAACAGCCACGACGCCATACCAACAGGGTGCCAAGATCTCTCCGGCTGCCACCTTGGCATGTACATAGGGCGCTAGCTCTCTCTCGCTAGACACGTAGCACCTTGCTACACCCCCATCTTGTACACCTGGATCCTCTCCTTACGACTATAAAAGGGAGGACCAGGGCCTTCTTAAAAAAGGTTGGCCTCGCGGGGACAAAGGGCAGGGGCAGGCGCTCTCTCGGGGCCGCTCTCTCCCCTCACCTCGTGCGGACGCTTGTAACCCCCTACTGCAAGCGCACCCGACCTGGGCGCGGGACGAACACGAAGGCCGCGGGAATTCTCCGACTCCCTCACGACCCGGCTCCGGCCGCCGACCTCTCTCTCTCTCTGTTCCCCCCTTTGCGCTCGCTCCACGCGCTCGACCCATCTGGGCTGGGGCACGCGGCACTCTCACTCGTCGGCCCGGGGACCCCCCGGTCTCGGAACGCCGACAAGAAATAACTAACCAACCATTAGTGTAGCTCACTGGATGTATCAGGTACGCAGTCTGATCTGCAGATTTTTGTGGAGATTTATAGGTTTTGGTTACTGGTTTGTAAGCACTTCTGAGTTCTTAGTGAGAAAAGAAGAAAATATGTATTGTCAAACTCATGTGATCCATGGAACTGAATTGTGGTATGCATTATGGCAGTTTTTAAATGATGGGGAGTGTAAGGATAGTTCATCCTCTCGGTTGATTCTGACTTCAATCTAGCCTCCTGTTTACTAATAAGTGAGAGCACCTAGAGGGGGGGTGAATAGGTGATCCTGTAAAACTTGAAACTTAGTGCCACAAAAACTTGATTAGGAGTTAGCACCAATAAGGCCACGTGGCTAGAGAGGAGTCTAAGCAAGACACGATAACCACAAGAAGATCAACACAAAGATGGCACAGTGGTTTATCCCGTGGTTCGGCCAAGTCCAACACTTGCCTACTCCACGTTGTGGCGTCCCAACGGACGAGGGTTGCAATCAACCCCTCTCAAGCGGTCCAAAGAACCACTTGAATACCATGGTGTTTTGCTTTGCTTTACTATATCCCGCTTGCGAGGAATCTCCACAACTTGGAGTCTCTCGCCCTTACAAAGATGTTCACAAAGAAGCACGGAAGTAAGGATGGGATGAGCAACGCACACAAGACACAAAATCAGAGCAACACACACACACAAGTCACAACACGAGCTCTCAACACAACTCAATGAGTTCTCTACTCAAACGGAGCTCTAGTTGCTATCACAAAGAATCGAATGCGCAGAATTGAAGTCTTGGTGCTTAGGAATGTGTAAGGAAAATGGACCCCGGGCCATTTGGCTAATTGAGTTTTGGTGTTTGATGATTAACACAACCTGTGGACTAATATGTTTGCTAGTGTTTATAATTATAGTTCACATGATGCGAAGAGAATTGGACCAAGGCAATGAGGATGCAACACCTCAAAAGAAGACATAAAAAGATGCATAGGAGTCCAATACTCAAGAACAAAAGAAGCCCGAAGAAATCAGCGAAGAAATCCAAGAAGTGGGCTGTCAGCCAGCGCCTGGTGGCGCACCGGACATTGGTGTCCGGTGTGCACCGAACTGTCCGGTGTGGCACCGGACAGTCTGCACAGAGAGGCCGCAGACAGGCGCTCTCTGGCTGTAGCACCGGACTGTCCGGTGTGCCATGGGCAGACGGCAACGATCGGATCCAACGGTCGACTGCTACAGGCGCCAACAGTCGGCTGACGTGGCGTGCACCAGACACTGCACAGTAGGTGTCCCGTGGTGCACCGGACTGTCCGGTGCACCCGACGACAGAAAGCTGCTGCTTTCTGTCCAACGGCTAGTTGGGGGTGTGGAGGCTATAAATACCACCCCAACCGACCATTCTCAAGTGTGAGAGCCCAAGCAACATACCAATACACATAGTGCATATTTCCAAGAGCTCAAACACCCAAGTGCTTAATAGAATCACTCGGTGATTAGCGTAGGTGCTTTGCGAAGTGCTTAGGTTAGTTAGACCGCTTTAGCGCTTGCTCTAGGTGAACCCTAGTTAGTTGAGTGAGTTTAGATAAACCTCACAACTCCTCGGCTCTTGCATGAGTCGTTGTAATTGTACCGAGTGGGGCGAGAGTCTTGCGAGACCGTGACAACCGTGTTTGTGTCATGGCCGCCACCGTGTACCGGAGGGAACGAGGCCCGCGGCGTTTCGGCCGGAAGCTCGATAGTGGAGACGGCGGGGAGCGTCCGAGAGGAGCCGGAAGCGGAGCACCACTTGCGTGTGGAGAAGGCCCGCGGCTCTCTACGGAGTTACTTGACCGTGGTGCTTGGCCCTCGCGTGGGCTTCCCTTTGCGTAGGGGCACCAACGAGGATTAGTCGGGACCTTGCGTGGTTCCGGATACCTCGGTAAAAATACCGGCGTCATCCACGAGAGTTTGCTTCTCTACTTAGCTCTTTACATTCCGCATTTATATTAAGCATTTAAGGTTCAATCTTGTAGTCATACTTACTTAGTGTAGATTGAAACTTAGCCTTTGCGGTAGAGATAGCAACACTTAGACAAAACCTAGTTTGCACATTCTAGTTTTGTTTATTTGCATAGGTTTTGCTCTAGGGATTTAATTGTGGCCTAGTTTAGTAAAAGTTTTAGAAGTCCTAATTCACCCCCCCTCTTAGGCGTCACCCGTTTCCTACAAGTGGTATCAAAGCCCGGTTTGGCTCATTTGAAACGCTTTAGCTTCACCGCTAAAAGAGCCGACGCTTTTTAGAGGAAGGGATGGATACCCATAGGCCACCACACTTCGACGGCACTAACTTCCCATATTATAGTGCTAGAATGGCTTGTTACCTAGAGGCTGTTGATCTAGGTGTTTGGAGAGTCACTCGTGACGGGATGAAACCCCTCAAGAATCCCGAGAAACCCACCACGAGTGAGGAAAAAGAAATTCATTTAAATGCTAGAGCCAAAAATTGCTTGTATGAATCTCTTAGCATGGATATTTTCAATCAAGTATTTACCTTGAAAACTGCTAATGAGATTTGGCTAAAATTGCATGAGCTCCATGACGGCACATCCAATGTCCGTGAGCAAAAACATTGCCTAGTCTTAAATGAGTATAATTCTTTTGCTATGAAAGATGATGAGCTTGTTAGAGACATGTATTCTCGATTGAATCTAATTATCAACGAGCTCAATTCTATTGCCATTAATAAGCTAGGTGATGTGGACATTGTGAGGAAGATTATCTCCCTGCTACCACAACAAAGATATGGGAGCTTCATCACCATCCTTCACAACATGAAGGACTTGAGCAACATGACCCCGACCATTGTGATTGGGAAAATCGCGGCCTTTGAGATGTCGCGTAAAATGAGTCAGGGAGAGGAGCCAACTTCCTCAAGACCATATGCTTTTGCATGTGATGAAAGGAAGGGCAAAAAGAAGGCTCCCACTCCAAGTTCCTCAAGTGAAGAAGAGGAAGAAAAAGAAAGTGATGATGATGAAGATAATCAACCATGCACATCATCCTCCGAGGACGAAGAGACAATCCGACGCGTCGGAAAGGTAATGGGGATGATCCGCAAGATTAATCTAATGGGTGTGCCCCTGCAGGTCGAGGATCTTCTCTTTAACATTGACAGGAAAAAGCAAAGGAAGAGAGGATGCTTCGCATGTGGGGAGAAGGGCCACTTCAGAGACAACTGTCCAAACATGGCCAAGCCCAAAAAGGAGAGGAGCAAAGGCAAGGCGCTAACAAGTGTTAGAACTTGGGATGATTCTTCAAGTGAAGATGAACCTCCAAGGACGCGTAGCCACCGGTCCTCATCACGCTCATCACGGTCATCACACAAATGCCTTATGGCAAGAGGTAACAAAAGCATTCCATCCTCTAGTGATGAAAGTAGTAGTGATGATGAAGGTGAGGGAAAGCCCTCTGTAGATGAGCTTGCGGAAGCCGTAGAATTTTTCCAGGATGTTTGCACTAAGCAAAAAGCTCAACTTAAAACTTTGAAAAATAAGTTGGTTAGCTCTCAAAATGATTACAAAGGTTTGCTAGAAAAATTTGAAACTTTTGCAAACTTAAATAGTGAGCTATCAACTAAAATTGAGCTATTAGAATCTAGTGCTCCATCCACTGCTACCGATGATAGCCTTATTAAAAAGAATGAAAAACTTAAGGCTAAGTTAGCTAGCTCCCAAGAAGCTATTGAAAATTTGCTAGAGAAAATGGAAATTCTTAGCATACACAACAATGAGCTAACTACTAAGCTAGAAAACATTGGTAGCACCCCAGCAGCATCTTTAGTTGAAATACCTGAAATAATTAAGAAAGATGCTTCTACTTCCTGCTTTGATTTAATTGATGATTCTAACCCCTGCAACCAAGTCGTTGTTGAGAATATTGTTGTAGAGACATGTACAGATGAGGTTGCAAAGGAAAATGAACAATTAAAGCAAGAAGTGGCTCGCCTTGGCAAGGCTTTGTATGACAAGAAAGGCAAAGCCAAACAAATCCGACCTCCACAGGATAACACCACTGCGGGAGTGAACAAGCCTGTAGAAGGAGAAACTGTGATTTGTAGGCTATGCCACAAGGAAGGCCACAAGTCTTTCCAATGCAAGGCGATGACCGGGGATAAACAAAGGCAAAAGCTCAAGCAAAAGCCATCAAGCAAAATCTCCAACACCTACATCAAAAAGGTGGATAAAAAGACTGCTACACCATACTTAATCAAAAAGAAGAAGAATGGAAAGGTGATAGCAATCAAGGCCATCAAGCAAGCCAACAAAGGAAAGGGGGCCAAACGCATCTGGGTGCCAAAGGAAATAATTTCAACCATGAAAAGCACCAAGAAGGTTTGGATCCCGAAAGGGAAGTGAGTGGACCAAAGGTCTACGGGAAATTTGGAGACTTGACAAATTTGGGATGTATATCATGGGATACATCATATTGGATCAAGATTACTTGCCGAGTGGGTTAGTGAGAATTTTGGACCCAAATTTCCCACCCATGACTAAGGTAACTAGTTTTATTGTATTTCTCGTTTTTAGATATGCGTATCTATTTATCTTTTATCTAGTTTACCTTTCTTGCCTAGTATTACATCTGTTATGTACTTTTGTTTAAAATCATGCATACTAGGTATCTCATATGGTAGGATTGCTAGTTTTTAAATTCATATACTTAAGCAAACCTACATGGCTTAAAATGTTTAGTTAAAGCACGGCACATAGCTTTTATATCACTCCATAGTAAATGATGCATCAATTGAAAATTTTGATTTCTACAAAGTGTATCATTTAACTTATATGTGCCAAAGTTTGGATTATGGATAATTTTCCCCTCTTGATATCAAATCAAAGTGCATGTCTCCTACAAGTATTCAAAACTTGTATGCACACCTTTAGGGGGAGGTTACTCTATAATCTAACACTTTGAGACTAACACCTTTTCAAGTCTATTTCATGTGATAGTCTCTGTTGGGGACTTGTTCTCAAATGCTAAGAGTTAAGAACAAGGCAACATAAAAAATGTTAAGTGTTAAAGTCCTTCGTCCTTCGGAGCATTATGTCCCTTCGGGAAATAATGAATTTCGGACGAAGGTCACAAGAGACATACCTTCGTAAACATAGCAAGTAATGACGAAGGATTCATATAGAGCATGAAATATAATATAAGCACCATCATAGAATCATTTCTATTTTATTAACATGGAAAAATATAAATGATTTCAAATTACAAATGTACCTTCGGTCCTGAGAGAAGGTAAAAAGTACAAGCGTGACGCAAAAGCAAATGCCAAGTCAGCGTGAACAGTACGGGAGTACTGTTCATCTATTTATAGACGTGGGACGCAGCCCACGTAAAATTACATTCATGTCCATTACATTTGTCAATGACTTATGAAAATCTGTCAAGGTCCACGTAGTCTTTTCATCTCTAAGTCGGTTCCCCCCTCTGCTATCGCGACGAAGCTTCCCTGTGCACAGCTTCGGCTGTGCACCATCCTTCGTAGAGCTTGGTAATCAGCTCGTCCTTCGTCTGGTTCAGGCTTCGTCCTGACCGTGCTTCATGTTCATAATTCTGAGTCCGAAGATACCTGTTCACATAATCCACTTGGAAAACATTGTCAAATCATGTTTTTGAGGACCTTCGGAGGACGAAGGCCCCCAACAGTAGCCCCTCGCAATATTAATTTGTTAATAATAAATTCAGATTGCGATATGGACGAAGGCCTTGAGCCGAAGGTCCGAAAAAACACCTTCCCTTTGCTAGAATAGCAACATTCACTGACAAGTGGGGTCTTTCAATTTTCAACGCCCTGGGGTATAAATAAGATCATACCGCAAACTTATTTGGTACGCACACTTGCCATCTGCTTCGGCCCACTAAATTTTTAGCTCTTGTGCACTAAGATTTGCTGGTCTTTTTGATTTTGAAGCTTCAGCCTTAAAAACAGTTTTTTAGCGTTTCCGAAGATGTCTGAAAGTAAGAAGATCGCTGCCGAGACGAAGCTGAGCCTCGACGAAGAGAAGAACTTGGGGTTCCTTATAGCGATGGCGGAAACCAACACAGAGAAAATCACCAAGGAAATTCTTGAAGGTTTGTCCGAAGATACTGATGACAGCGACAGTTTTGATGTAGAAAGTGGTGGGGAAGAATCCGAAGATCGACCATGGCGACCAAGTCACACGGTTTTCAGGAAAACCACTATCAAGCAGAGTCATATTGATAATATGAGGGGGCGGTATTTTCGAGATATATCTATTGTGAGGGCTGACGCTGGAGAAAAGACTTCTCCCACCCCCGAAGAAGATGAAGTTGTAATCTTCCGAAGCTTTCTCAAGGCTGGGCTTCGATTCCCCCTGAGCAACTTTGTTGTTGAGGTACTGAAAACATTTCAAGTCTACCTTCATCAACTTACTCCCGAAGCTATCATAAGAATGGGGATGTTTGTCTGGGCTGTGAGAAGCCAAGGTTTAGAACCAAATGCTAAAAGCTTTTGCAACATTCATGAGTTGTTATATGAGACGAAGCCCTGGGGGAAAGAACAATATCACAACAATTTTGGGTGTTACAGCTTCGGTGCCCGCTCCGGGTCAAGCCGCCTTGTGCCAACTTTTCGGAAGAGGTGGCCCGGAGCCTGGATGACTGAATGGTTCTATGTAAAGAATGACTTAACAGCGCAGGAAAATGTCAAGAGTATCATTATGCGCCCCATCTGGCAACGCTTCGGACTTCGAAGGCCGAAGGTTGAAATGGATGAAGCGGCCGAGGAATGCCAAAGGGCCTTCGGCGTAATCTGCTCTTTCATTGGGACAAGGGACTTGGTCCAAGAGCATATTGCCTTCAGGGTGTGGCCACTTGCGGGAAAGTGGGAAATGCCGAAGGAGACCATCAAAGATTCCGACGAAGGCGGACTGGTCAGACTGAAATACACATTCAAATATGCAGATAAATTTGTTGAACCTGATGATGACTGGTTGAAAAGCATTGAAACATTAAGTGACGAACTGCTTGGGGCATATTCGAAGGCCGAAAATACTGCGTTATCAGCAGCCTTCGGAGGCCGAAAGAAGAAAAGGCTCAACCGGGTATTTGACGCAGTCGGGTTTGTCTACCCTGACTATCATTATCCGGTACTGGGTCGCAAAAGAAAAATTACTTCTCCTGCGACAGAAGCTACCACAAGTGCCACTAGTGAGCCAGCGCCGCAAAGGAAAAAGATGAAGGTGCTCACCCACCGAGCGCGCTTTATTGAGCCGGCCACAGTGCCAAAATTTATTGGTGAAGTCTCTTTGGCCTCTGAAGCTACAGAACCAGCTCCAGTGCCGAAGATAGAAGAGAAAACTGAAGCACCTTCAGCCGAAAAAGCAGAAAAACCGAAGATTGAAGAGCGAAAAATATCGGAAATCTTAAGTCCTTCAGCAACTGTTGAAACAACAAAAAATCAAAAGGGCCCGTCGGTGACCCCGAGAAGAAAAAGAATGGTGAACGTGTTAGATGTTTTGGAGACAATTAAATCTTCAAGCACAACTCCAAAAGGGACTATTGAAGTTGCTGAAGTGTCTACCGAAGCTGAAGCTGCTGAAGCTTCGAAGCAACAACCTGAAGCTGAAGCTGGGCCTTCAGAGCCCACCAAGGAACAATCTTTGGAGACCGAGAAAATATCAGAACCAGCTTTGGTTAAAGAAATTGACACTGCCGCCCCCGAAGCTCCTTCCAGCGCACGCGATTACATCGTGCGACATGCTTCGGGGAAGAAATTATCCGAAGAGGAAACTTACGAAGCTAACTACTATGCCAGAGAGCTAAAATATCCGAAGGGGGCAGTAGTGTTTAACGGGACTAATGAAGATGACTTCCTGTACTGCCTTCCTGATAATAAAGAACTATCTGTCTGCCGAGAGATGGCTAGAAGTATGGGATTCCCGAAGCTCGAAGCTGGATTATGCGCTATGACGAAGGAAGATCTCGCGGATAGTCTTGCATATAATAGCCTAAAGGTATGGGAATTAGTCGTTTGAAAAAATTTTACAATACGTAATTCATTCCTTTATTCTTATATGGATTCTTTTTTGTATAGGGTTTGATCCTGAGCAACGCTCTAAGAGCACAAAAGAGTGCCGAAGATGAAAGCTATGAAATTGCGTTCAACAACCTTCGATCAGAAGTTATTAAACTGAGAAACGAAGCTCTGGAGAAGGATAAAATTTTGCTTACACTGGTAGATAAGGTAAAGAAGGACGAAGCTGCTTCAAAAACCCAGGCGGAAGCCCAAAAACGTGAAATTAAAGATCTTCAGAAACAGCTAGCTAGAGCTAAAGAGGAACGTGTGCTTGAGGAAACAAAACGAGAACTTAGTGATCATTTGGTCAATAATTTAGAGTTAAGTGTTAAAGAGCTTCGTGCGTCTCAGAGGAAATGCTATGTTAAATCTGTAGAATGCGTTAAAAAGATAAAATCCAGCTTCGCCAGCGTTGGCGCCTTTTCTAGTGAAGAGAATTTTCCAAGAGGCAATCCCGAAGGTCCACTGGACTGGATCAGTCACGAAGCAGAAGCCTTCGAGGAAATCCTGAGCAGCCGCGGTGACATCTGCGCTTTTTCAGGCGCCAGAGGAATTGCTGCTGTTTTGGAGAAAAAAGGTTGTGAACATATAAAATCCTTAGCTCAGTCCGAAGCTGCCCTGTCCTCTGAAGACATCAAAGATCCCTCGACCGAAGCAAGCATGGTTGGCGGTAAATTCTTCACTGATATCTGGGACAATGGCGGCCGAGAAATGGCGCAAGAAATAATTCAAAGAAGTGAAAAAGGCATCCATGATGCTAGGAAAGTGGCAGAAGCTGCCGAAAGAAGTACAGAGCCCGAAAGGCAATTAGGTATTAATTAGTCGTTCTTATTGTGTTGTAATTTTTATTTCAAACTTTGTTCGCGATTTGTAATAGTAACGAAGAAATGTTCTCTTCCCTCAGAACCTGCTGGATCAACTGCCGACCCTCACACAAAAGGAGATGACGAGATTAAACGAATGGCCGAAGCTATCATGGATAAAGTTGTTGATCAACTTCTAAATGAGGCCGCCGAAGCAGTATTAAGAGAAGACTAAATGTTATTAGAAAAAACATTGGAAGTGTGATCTTTGTAATATTTTGTACATTTGAATGTAATATACAAGTCTCTTTTCATTATTCAATTCTTTACGATGCATGAAATTCTACATACATACCATTTTTGAGCCTTCGGCGAAAAAACACCTTCCCTTCTTTTCATGCTTCGTGAAGAAAACATTCTCCGTTAAAACTGTTCTGATAAATCACATCCATGCTTCGTGTAAACATTCTCCGAAGCTATACAATTTTGATATTACTCTGATGAAGCTCATCCATGCTTCGTAAAAACATTCTCCGAAGCTATTTTCCGAAGATTATCATTGTATTCCCTCGTGACTTTACTCAATTTGCTCTTTCTCAAAGCATCCTTTCGAAGGTTGATACTGTGTCCCCTTCTTTTGCCATATGCAACATGATGTATGATGCTTATGCTATGCAAAATGATGTGATGATGTTATGTTATGCAAATGACATTTGTTCCGAAGATACACACAAAATATACTTGTAAGCTCTGCATTCCCTTAGGAACGTCTTTGGAGCTTCTTCGCCTTTTACTTAGACGGTATAAGCTCTGCATTCCCTTAGGAACGTCTTTGGAGCTTCTTCGCCTTTTACTTAGGCGGTATAAGCTCTGCATCCCCTTAGGGACGTCTTTGGAGCTTCTTCGCCTTTTACTTAGGCGGTATAAGCTCTGCATCCCCTTAGGGACGTCTTTGGAGCAAAAAACTTACACTGCGCTCCCTTTGGAACGACTTTTTGTAACTTCGGCAACTTACTCTGCGTTCCTTAGAACGACTTTTTGTTGCTTCGAAGGATTTTTAATAATTCGAAGGTCCTCCTTGTTACCGCAAATTTTTAAGCTTCAGCAACTTAAGCCTGTGGAGAAGATAGGTTTTTCTCATAACCAACCACGAAATTATTATATGAAAACTGAAATGTTCTTTATTACACAAAAAATAGAACTTAAACGAAAAAGACTGCTATCAAAGTAGGATATATGTCAATCAATGTGCTTCGACTCTGGCACAGTACTATTGACTGTGCGAGCTTCAGATTGCTCTCTGAGATCCCTTTGGTGCGGAACATATTGGCTCCCTTCTGGCTGTTGGCCTTGTTGCAGCGGAGGTGGAGGCGGGGGCTGTTGCCATGAAGCTTGAGGTTGACTCGCCGAAGCTACGGAAACTGCAGGGTGGTTGCCCACATATTCCGGGATGTAAGGCTGATGGTACGAAGCAGTATGCATGACCTGCTTCGGCTGTCCCTGTTGCGCTGCAGCTTCTGCTAGCTCCTTTTGTTTCTGGATGGTGACATGGCACATCCTGGTGGTATGGCCCTTGTTCTCACCGCAGAATAAGCAAAATGTCCTCCTTGGTTGATCTCCAAATATCCCGCCGAAGCCCCTGGCGCCTCTGCCTCTTGGAGCTGGTGGCCGAAAGAAAGTTTGCTGTTGCCCCGAAGCCTGTGAGGAGCACTGCGGCCTATTCTGCTGACTCCCCTTATCATCATTTTGAGTGTTGTGGATGGACCTGACATGCCTCGGATAGAATCTTCCCCCGAAGCCCCTGGTCATCTCAGAAAATCTGAAGGCCTCCTCCCTTCTTTGGCGAAAGTCATTATCAGCACGAATGTACTCGTCCATCTTTTGGAGCAGCTTCTCCAGAGTCTGAGGAGGCTTCCTAGCAAAGTATTGGGCTGCAGGTCCAGGATGAAGCCCCTTGATCATGGCTTCGATAACAATTTCATTGGGCACCGTTGGTGCCTGCGCCCTCAAACGCAAGAACCTTCTGACATACGCCTGAAGGTATTCTTCATGATCCTGAGTACACTGGAACAAGGCTTGAGCAGTGACCGGCTTCGTCTGAAATCCTTGAAAGCTGGTTAACAACATATCCTTCAGCTTCTGCCATGAGGTGATCGTTCCTGGTCGAAGGGAGGAATACCAGGTCTGAGCAACATTCCTGACGGCCATAACGAAAGACTTCGCCATGACTGCAGCATTGCCCCCATATGAAGACACTGTTGCTTCGTAGCTCATCAAGAACTGCTTCGGGTCTGAGTGGCCGTCGAACATGGGAAGCTGGGGTGGCTTATAGGATGGAGGCCAAGGTGTAGCCTGCAGCTCAGCGGACAAAGGAGAAGCATCATCGAAAACAAAATTTCCCTGATGGAAATTGTCATACCAGTCATCTTCGTTGACGAAGCCCTCCTGATGAAGGTCTTTCTGCTGAGGCCTTCTGTTTTGCTCATCGTGAGTAAGATGGCGAACTTCCTCAGAGGCTTCGTCTATCTGCCGTTGCAACTCAGCTAGCCGGGCCATCTTCTCCTTCTTCCTCTGCACCTGTTGATGTAGCATCTCCATATCCCTGATTTCTTGGTCTAGCTCTTCCTCCTGAAGCGTCGGGCTGACGGCCTTTCTCTTCTGGCTTCGGGCCTCCCGAAGAGAGACGGTCTCCTGGTTGTGGTCCAGCGGTTGCAGTGCTGCAGCCCCAGTCGCTGAAGCTTTCTTCGGCGCCATAGCGAAGGTCTATAGCTTCCGAAGGTGTTCAAAAAACTCGAAGTGGAAGTGAGTTCACCGGAGGTGGGCGCCTATGTTGGGGACTTGTTCTCAAATGCTAAGAGTTAAGAACAAGGCAACATAAAAAATGTTAAGTGTTAAAGTCCTTCGTCCTTCGGAGCATTATGTCCCTTCGGGAAATAATGAATTTCGGACGAAGGTCACAAGAGACATACCTTCGTAAACATAGCAAGTAATGACGAAGGATTCATATAGAGCATGAAATATAATATAAGCACCATCATAGAATCATTTCTATTTTATTAACATGGAAAAATATAAATGATTTCAAATTACAAATGTACCTTCGGTCCTGAGAGAAGGTAAAAAGTACAAGCGTGACGCAAAAGCAAATGCCAAGTCAGCGTGAACAGTACGGGAGTACTGTTCATCTATTTATAGACGTGGGACGCAGCCCACGTAAAATTACATTCATGTCCATTACATTTGTCAATGACTTATGAAAATCTGTCAAGGTCCACATAGTCTTTTCATCTCTAAGTCGGTTCCCCCCTCTGCTATCGCGACGAAGCTTCCCTGCGCACAGCTTCGGCTGTGCACCATCCTTCGTAGAGCTTGGTAATCAGCTCGTCCTTCGTCTGGTTCAGGCTTCGTCCTGACCGTGCTTCATGTTCATAATTCTGAGTCCGAAGATACCTGTTCACATAATCCACTTGGAAAACATTGTCAAATCATGTTTTTGAGGACCTTCGGAGGACGAAGGCCCCCAACAGTCTCATTGTAAGGAAAATGAGGTCCCCGGAGAAAGACAACAATCTTCCACTGCAAAATCTCTAAGAACTCTCATGTCTCTCAAGCTCGCCATTGATCTTCAATTGGTATCTTTTGAGACTACATTCAGTATCATTTACATGTCTTCTCCAATATTTGATTAGACTATATTTCATATCATATGCTTCCATGTTGCAAAAATGCATAAGTAGTTAACTCATATTCTGTTACCTATGCATAAGGGAAGTTAGTCTTTTCAAACCATGTCTTGCACCTCTAATTTTTCACATGCTTTTTCCTAAGTAGAGGATCTCTGTCAGGGGGAGTATTTCTTCATCTCTAAAGGGGGAGAATGACTCTTTCTAAAGGAGAATACTCATTTAGGGGGAGTAATCTTTTAAGGACTCCTACAAGCTGTATCATTCACATGGCTTAATTTAATACCCTTCTAGTGATACCATTTGATTCAATTCTTGTTGAGGGCAAGCTTTTATTTACTTCCTACATGCTTTTATTGTCTTCCTTTTCGGTGGTTGATGCCAAAGGGGGAGAAGTTTAGGGACCAAAGCAATGAAAACTATATCAAACACCAAACACCACCAATTTAAAATTTTATATCTACAAATGGTTTTTCAAGTGGTTTTGGTTATTTGGTCCAAAAATAGGAAGTAAGTGAATTATGGAGTTAGGGGGAGGCTTAAGTCCATAATATCACACTGTGGGGACAATCATGCATCTTAGCAAGTAGATTGCACATTTTAATTCAAATACTTGTATTATTTGCTTGCTTTGGTTGTGTTGTCATCAATCACCAAAAAGGGGGAGATTGTAAGGAAAATGGACCCCGGGCCATTTGGCTAATTGAGTTTTGGTGTTTGATGATTAACACAACCTGTGGACTAATATGTTTGCTAGTGTTTATAATTATAGTTCACATGATGCGAAGAGAATTGGACCAAGGCAATGAGGATGCAACACCTCAAAAGAAGACATAAAAAGATGCATAGGAGTCCAATACTCAAGAACAAAAGAAGCCCGAAGAAATCAGCGAAGAAATCCAAGAAGTGGGCTGTCAGCCAGCGCCTGGTGGCGCACCGGACATTGGTGTCCGGTGTGCACCGGACAGTCTACGCAGAGAGGCCGCAGACAGGCGCTCTCTGGCTGTAGCACCGGACTGTCCGGTGTGCACCGGACTGTCCGGTGTCCGGTGTGCCATGGGCAGACGGCAACGGTCGGATCCAACGGTCGACTGCTACAGGCGCCAACGGTCGGCTGACGTGGCGTGCACCGGACACTGCACAGTAGGTGTCCGGTGGTGCACCGGACTGTCCGGTGCACCCGACGACAGAAAGCTGCTGCTTTCTGTCCAACGGCTAGTTGGGGGTGTGGAGGCTATAAATACCACCCCAACCGGCCATTCTCAAGTGTGAGAGCCCAAGCAACATACCAATACACATAGTGCATATTTCCAAGAGCTCAAACACCCAAGTGCTTAATAGAATCACTCGGTGATTAGCGTAGGTGCTTTGCGAAGTGCTTAGGTTAGTTAGACCGCTTTAGCGCTTGCTCTAGGTGAACCCTAGTTAGTTGAGTGAGTTTAGATAAACCTCACAACTCCTCGGCTCTTGCGTGAGTCGTTGTAATTGTACCGAGTGGGGCGAGAGTCTTGCGAGACCGTGACAACCGTGTTTGTGTCACGGCCGCCACCGTGTACCGGAGGGAACGAGGCCCGCGGCGTTTCGGCCGGAAGCTCGATAGTGGAGACGGCGGGGAGCGTCCGAGAGGAGCCGGAAGCGGAGCACCACTTGCGTGTGGAGAAGGCCCGCGGCTCTCTACGGAGTTACTCGACCGTGGTGCTTGGCCCTCGCGTGGGCTTCCCTTTGCGTAGGGGCACCAACGAGGATTAGTCGGGATCTTGCGTGGTTCCGGATACCTTGGTAAAAATACCGGCGTCATCCACGAGAGTTTGCTTCTCTACTTAGCTCTTTACATTCTGCATTTATATTAAGCATTTAAGGTTCAATCTTGTAGTCATACTTATTTAGTGTAGATTGAAACTTAGCCTTTGCGGTAGAGATAGCAACACTTAGACAAAACCTAGTTTGCACATTCTAGTTTTGTTTATTTGCATAGGTTTTGCTCTAGGGATTTAATTGTGGCCTAGTTTAGTAAAAGTTTTAGAAGTCCTAATTCACCCCCCCCCTCTTAGGCGTCACCCGTTTCCTACAGAATGCTTAGAGAATGCTTGGTGTGCTCCTCCATGCGCCTAGGGGTCCCTTTTATAGCCCCAAGGCAGCTAGGAGCCGTTGAGAGCATTCTAGGAAGGCAATTCTTGCCTTCTATCGCCTGGCACACCGGACAGTCCGGTGCACCACCGGACACTGTCCGGTGCGGATTTCTTTCCTTCTTTGGCGAAGCCGACCGTTGGAGATTCAGAGCCGTTGGCGCACCGGACAGTCTGGTGCCCCCTTGTGACCGTTGGCTCGGCCACGTGTCACGCGCGGAATCATCGGCCGACCGTTGGCCCAGCTGACCGTTGGCTCACCGGACAGTCCGGTGCACCACCGGACAGTCCGGTGATTTATAGCCGTACGCCGTTAATTGCTTCCCGAGAGCGACGACTTCGCCTGTGAATGGCTCACCGGACAGTCCGGTGCACCACCAGACAGTTCGGTGATTTATAGCCGTACACCGCCGTCGAAGTCCCGAGAACAGCCATCTCGCCCGAGCCAGCCTGGCGCACCGGACACTGTCCGGTGCACCACCGGACAGTCCGGTGCACCCAGACTGAGCTGACTTTGGCTGAAAGAAGCTATCTCCTTTCCAAAGAGATTTTTCCTGTTTCCAGCACTTAGACACAATACATTAGCTTTCAAAACAATGTACTAAGTCTTAGAAACATACCTTTACTCTTGATTTGCACTTTGTTCATCAATTGGCATAGATTAACACTTAAGCACTTGTGTTGGCACTCAATCACCAAAATACTTAGAAATGGCCCAAGGGCACATTTCCCTTTCAATCTCCCCCTTTTTGGTGATTTAGGCCAACACAACAAAAAGCAACTAAAGAAGTGCAATATCAATGCAAATAAGAACACAAATTGTTTTGATTCAACTTTGGCATATTTGGATCATACTTTGCCACCACTTGGTTTGTTTTTGCAAATCAAACTCAATTTCCTATCTCTAAGTCAAATTCACTTGTAGAGACATAAAGAGAGGTATTCCAAGAGAAATTGATCAAAGATTCAAAAACTCCCCCTTTTTCCCATAATCAAACATTCTCCCCACAAGAGACCAACTTTTGACAAAGAGAGACAATAAGAGGATTTTGACAAAACAAAAGCTCTATTCTACTGTTTTCAAAATTCTCAAGTGGTAGCTGATCCATTTCTTGCTTTGGCCTTATTTTCTCCCCCTTTGGCATTAAGCACCAAAACGGGATCAATCTTGGCCCTTAAACCTCATTGCCTCACCAAAATCTTCACATAAGAGTACAAAGGCAATAAGAAGATGGGGATGAACTTGGAGTGAGTTACCCTCTCATCGGAATGCAGTGGAAGTCTTTCATGGTCCAAGTCCACCTTTCCCTTTCAATCCATCTTTGAGACTAAATCAAGCAAACTCAAGCATATGGTTAGTCTCAAAGGGTCAAGTTGTAGCACATCTCCCCCTAAATATGTGCATTACTCACACATGGACTTGTGAGGTCCGGGGATCACGAGTACAACTTGAGCACCATAAATAAACAACAATATGCATAAAGGTAACATGATCAAAAGCATAAACACATGTATGCTACACATCAATCCAAGTTCCGCGAATCTAAGACATTTAGCTCACTACGCAGCCTACAAAAGGTCTTTTGATCTAAAGGCTTGGTAAAGATATCGGCTAGCTGGTTCTCGGTGCTAATATAGAACACTTCGATATCTCCCTTTTGTTGGTGGTCTCTCAAAAAGTGATGCCGGATGTCAATGTGCTTTGTGCGGCTGTGCTCAACAGGATTGTCCGCTATGCGGATAGCACTCTCATTATCACATAGGAGTGGGACTTTGCTTAGATTGTAGCCAAAGTCCCAGAGGGTTTGCCTCATCCAAAGTAGTTGCGCGCAACACTGTCCTGCGGCAACATACTCGGCCTCAGCGGTGGATAGGGCAACGGAAGTTTGTTCCTTAGAGCTCCACGACACCAGGGACCTTCCTAAGAATTGGCACGTCTCTAATGTACTCTTCCTATCAACCTTACATCCAGCATAATCGGAGTCTGAATATCCAATTAAGTCAAAGGTAGACCCCTTTGGATACCAGATCCCGAAGCAAGGCGTAGCGACTAAATATCTAAGAATTCGCTTCACGGCCACTAAGTGACACTCCCTTGGATCGGATTGAAATCTAGCACACATGCATACACTAAGCATAATATCCAGTCTACTAGCACATAAATAAAGCAAAGAACCTATCATGGACCGGTATGCTTTGTGATCAACGGACTTACCTCCTTTGTTGAGGTCGACGTGTCCGTCAGTTCCCATCGGAGTCTTTGCGAGCTTGGCGTCCTTCATCCCAAACCGCTTTAGCAAGTCTTGCGTGTACTTCGTTTGGGAGATGAAGGTGCCATCCTTGAGTTGCTTCACATTGAACCCAGGGAAGTAGTTCAACTCGCCCATCATCGACATCTCAAACTTTTGAGGCATTACCCTGCTAAACTCTTCACAAGACTTTTGGTTAGTAGAACCAAATATTATGTCGTCGACATAAATTTGGCACACGAATAAATCTCCATCACAAGTCTTAGTGAATAAAGTCGGATCGGCTTTCCCAACCTTGAAAGCATTAGCAATTAAAAAGTCTCTAAGGCATTCATACCATGCTCTTGGAGCTTGCTTAAGTCCATAGAGCGCCTTAGAGAGCTTACATACGTGGTCGGGGTACCGTTCATCCTCGAAGCTAGGGGGTTGCTCCACGTACACCTCCTCCTTAATTGGCCAGTTGAGAAAAGCGCTCTTCACATCCATTTGGAACAATCTGAAAGAATGGTGAGCGGCATATGCTAGCAAAATACGAATGGACTCTAGCCTAGCCACAGGAGCAAAAGTCTCCTCGAAGTCCAAACCTGTGACTTGGGCATAACCTTTTGCCACAAGTCGAGCCTTGTTCCTTGTCACCACCCCGTGCTCGTCTTGTTTGTTGCGGAACACCCACTTGGTTCCCACAACATTTTGCTTGGGACGAGGCACCAGTGTCCAAACTTCATTTCCCTTGAAATTGTTGAGCTCCTCCTACATGGCCAACACCCAGTCCGGATCTAGCAAGGCCTCTTCTACCCTGAAAGGCTCAAGAGAAGAGACAAAGGAGTAATGCTCACAAAAATTAACTAATCTAGAACGAGTAGTTACTCCCTTGCTAATGTCACCCAAAATTTGGTCGACGGGATGATTCCTTTGAATCATCGCTCGAACTTGGGTTGGAGGTGCCGGTTGTGCTTCTTCCTCCATTACATGATCATCTTGTGCTCCCCCTTGATCACATGCCTCCTTTTGATGAACCTGTTCATCGACTTGAGTTGGGGGATGCACCATTGTTGAGGAAGAAGGTTGATCTTGCTCATTTTGTTCCTGTGGCCGTACATCTCCAATCGCCATGGTGCGTATTGTGGCCGTTGGAACGTCTTCTTCATCTACATCATCAAGATCAACAACTTGCTCTCTTGGAGAGCCATTAGTCTCATCAAATACAACGTCGCTAGAGACTTCAACCAAACCCGATGATTTGTTGAAGACTCTATACGCCTTTGTATTTGAGTCATAACCTAACAAAAACCCTTCTACAGCTTTGGGAGTGAAAGGGAATTAGGCTTACACCTATTTCCTAAACTAATTTTGGTGGTTGAATTGCCCAACACAAATAATTGGACTAACTAGTTTGCCCAAGTTTATAAGTTCTACAGGTACCAAAGGTTCACAATAAGCCAATAAAAAGATCAAGAGAAAGGGTTCAAACAAAGGAGCAAAGGGACAACCGAAGGCACCCTGGTCTGGCGCACTGGACTGTCCGGTGCACCACCGGACATGTCCGGTGCACCAGGGTTCTCCACGCGCTGAACTCCTCACCTTCAGGAAAACGCAGAGTCCCTTCGCTATAATTCACCGGACTATCCGGTGTACACCGGACTATCCGGTGTACACCGGACAGTGTCCGGTGCTCCAGGAATGAAGCGACTCTGAACTCGCCAGCTTCGGGAATTCGCTCCGCTATAATTCACCGGACATGTCCGGTGTACACCGGACTGTCCGGTGTAACTGCGGAGCAACGGCTACTTCGGCGCCAATGGTCACCCGCAGGCGCATTAAATGCGCGCCAGAACGCGGAGAAGTCAGGCACGCGCGAAGTGGCGCACCGGACACTCTACAGTGCATGTCCGGTGCGCCACCGGACATCAAGGCGGGCCCAGCAGTCAGAGCTCCAACGGTCGGAACCCTAACGTTCGGGTGACGTGGCTGGCGCACCGGACATGTCCGGTGTGCACCAGACTGTCCGGTGCACCATACGACAGACAGCCTCCACCCAAACGGCTAGTTTGGTGGTTGGGGCTATAAATACCCCCAACCACCCCACATTCAAGTCATCCAAGTTTTCCACTTATCAACCACTTACAAGAGCTAGGCATTCAATTCTAGACACACCCAAGTGATCAAATCCTCTCCAATCCCACACAAAGCTTTAGTGACTAGCGAGAGAGATTTGCCGTGTTTCTTTGAGCTCTTGCGCTTGGATTGCTTCTTTTCTTTCTCACTTGTTCTTGTGATCAAAACTCCATTGTAACCGAGGCAAGAGACACCAATTGTGTGGTGGTTCTTGCGGGGAAGTTTTGTTCCCGGTTTGATTTGAGAAGAGAAGCTCACTCGGTCCGAGGGACCATTTGAGAGAGGGAAAGGGTTGAAAAAGACCCGGCCTTTGTGGCCTCCTCAACGGGGAGTAGGTTTGCGAGAACCGAACCTCGGTAAAACAAATCCGCATGTCACACTCTTCATTCGCTTGTGATTTGTTTTGCGCCCCCTCTCTCGGACTCATTATTATTTCTAACGCTAACCCGGCTTGTAGTTGTGATTAATTTTGTAAATTTCAGTTTCGCCCTATTCACCCCCCCTCTAGGCGACTTTCAATTGGTATCAGAGCCCGGTGCTTTATTAGAGCCTAACCGCTCGAAGTGATGTTGGGAGATCCCGCCAAGAAGGAGATGGAGACCGGCGACAAGCCCACTACAAGCCACGGATCGACTTCATCGGAAGAGTCCCGCAACAAGAGGAAGGAGGAGAAGAACTCCTCCAACAAAGGGAAGGGGAAGGAAAAGAAATCCTCTTCCCACAAGTCGCATCGGAGAAGCGACAAGCACAAGAGGATGAGGAAAGTGGTCTACTATGAGACCGACATTTCATCAACGTCGACCTCCGGCTCCGACGCGCCGTCCGTCACTTCTAAGCGCCAAGAGCGCAAGAAGTATAGTAAGATCCCCCTACGCTACCCTCGCATTCCTAAACATACACCTTTACTTTCCGTCCCATTAGGCAAACCACCAACTTTTGATGGTGAAGATTATGCTAGGTGGAGTGATATGATGCGATATCACCTAACCTCACTCCACAAAAGTATATGGGATGTTGTTGAGTTTGGTGTATAGGTACCATCCGTAGGGGATGAAGATTATGATGAGGACGAAGTGGCCCAAATCGAGCACTTCAACTCCCAAGCCACCACTATACTCCTCACCTCTCTAAGTCGAGAGGAGTATAACAAGGTGCAAAGGTTGAAGAGCGCCAAGGAGATTTGGGATGTGCTAAAGACTGCGCACGAAGGAGATGAGGTGACCAAGATCACCAAACGGGAAACGATCGAGGGAAAGCTCGGTCGCTTCCGTCTTCGCCAAGGGGAGGATCCACAAGACATGTACAACCGGCTCAAAACCTTGGTGAACCAAGTGCGCAACCTCAGGAGCAAAAAATGGGATGACCACAAAGTGGTTAAGGTTATTCTAAGATCACTTGTTTTCCTTAACCCTACTCAAGTTCAATTAATTCGTGGCAATCCTAGATATACACAAATGACCCCCGAGGAAGTTATAGGTAATTTTGTGAGCTTTGAGTTGATGATCAAAGGCTCAAAGAAGATCAACGAGCTTGACGGCCCCTCCACGTCCGAAGCACAACCGGTCGCATTCAAGGCGACGGAAGAACAAAAGGAGGAATCTACTCCAAGTCGAACACCCATCGACGCCTCCAAGCTCGACAACGAGGAGATGGCGCTCATCATCAAGAGCTTCCGTCAAATCCTCAAGCAAAGGAGGGGGAAAGATTACAAGCCCCGCTCCAAGAGAGTTTGCTACAAGTGTGGTAAGCCCGGTCACTTTATTGCTAAATGCCCATTATCAAGTGATAGTGACAGGGACAACGACAAGAAGGGGAAAAGAAAGGAGAAGAAGAGATATCACAAGAAGAAGGGCGGCGATGCCCATGTGTGCCGCGAGTGGGACTCCGACGAGAGCTCCACCGACTCCTCCTCCGACGAGGACGCCGCAAACATCGCCGTCACCAAGGGTCTTCTCTTCCCCAACGTCGGCCACAAATGCCTCATGGCCAAGGACGGCAAAAGGAAGAAAGTAAAATCAAGATCCTCCACCATATATGAAACATCTAGCGATGAGGATAATGCTAGTAATGAGGAGGATAACTTACGAACCCTTTTTGCCGACCTAAACATGCAACAAAAGGAAAAATTAAATGAATTGATTAGTGCTATTCATGAGAAGGATGATCTCTTAGACTCTCAAGAGGACTTCCTTATTAAAGAAAATAAGAAGCATGTTAAGGTTAAAAATGCTTACGCTCTAGAAGTTGAAAAATGTGAAAAATTGTCTAGTGAGCTAAGCACTTGCCATGAGACCATTGACAACCTTAGAAATGAGAATGCTAATTTGTTAGCTAAGGTTGATTCACATGTTTGTAATGTTTCAACTTCCAATCCTAGAGATGATAATGTTGATTTACTTGCTAGGATTGATGAGTTGAATGTTTCCCTTGCTAGCCTTAGGATTGAAAACGAAAAATTGCTTGCTAAGGCTAAAGATTTTGATGTTTGCAATGTTACTATTTCTAACCTTAGAAGTGAAAATGATGTATTACATGCTAAGGTTGTAGAATTAAAATCTTGCAAACCCTCTACATCTACCGTTGAGCATGTTTCCATTTGCACTAGATGTAGAGATATTGATGCTGATGCTATTCATGATCACATGGTCTTAATTAAACAACAAAATGATCATATAGCAAAATTAGATGCTAAAATTGCCGAGCATAACTTAGAGAATGGAAAGTTTAAATTTGCTAGAAGTATGCTCTATAGTGGGAGACGCCCTGGCATCAAGGATGGTATTGGCTTCCAAAGGGGAGACAATGTCAAACTTAGTGCCCCTCCTAAGAAATTGTCTAACTTTGTTAAGGGCAAGGCTCCCATGCCTCAGGATAACGAGGGCTACATTTTGTACCCTGCCGACTATCCTGAGAGCAAAATTAGGAGAATTCATTCTAGGAAGTCTCACTCTGGCCCTAATCATGCTTTTATGTATAAGGGTGAGACATCTAGTTCTAGGCAACCAACCTGTGCTAAGTTGCCTAAGAAGAAAACTCCTAGTGCATCAAATGATCATAGCATTTCATTTAAAACTTTTGATGCATCATATGTTTTGACTAACAAATCCGGCAAGGTAGTTGCCAAGTTTGTTGGGGGCAAACACAAGGGGTCAAAGACTTGTGTTTGGGTACCCAAAGTTCTTGTTTCTAATGCCAAAGGACCCAAAACCGTTTGGGTACCTAAAGTCAAGAACTAAACTTGTTTTGTAGGTTTATGCATCCGGGGGCTCAAGTTGGATCATCGACAGCGGGTGCACAAACCACATGACAGGGGAGAAGAAGATGTTCTCCTCCTACGAGAAAAACCAAGATCCCCAACGAGCTATCACATTCGGGGACGGAAACCAAGCTTTGGTCAAAGGCTTGGGTAAAATAGCTATATCTCCTGACCATTCCATTTCCAATGTTTTTCTTGTTGATTCATTAGATTACAATTTGCTTTCTGTTTCGCAATTATGTCAAATGGGCTACAACTGTCTATTTACTGATGTAGGTGTCACTGTCTTTAGAAGAAGTGATGATTCAATAGCATTTAAGGGAGTGTTAGAGGGTCAGCTATACTTGGTAGATTTTGATAGAGCTGAACTCGACACTTGCTTAATTGCTAAGACTAACATGGATTGGCTCTGGCACCGCCGACTAGCCCATGTTGGGATGAAGAATCTTCATAAGCTTCTTGTCGGCGTTTCGAGACCGGGGGGTCCCTAAGCCGACGAGTGAGTGTGCCGCGTGCCCCAGCCCAGATGGGTCGAGCGCGTGGGCGAGCACGAAGGGGGAAAAGCGAGGTGGCCGGAGACGAGTCGTGAGAGAGGTGGGAATCCCGCGGCCTTCGTGTTCGACCCGCGCCCAAGTCGGGTGCGCTTGGAGTAGGGGGTTACAAGCGTCCACGCGGGTGAGGGAAGCGAGCGGCCCCAAGAGAGCGCCTGCCCCGTCCTCATCCCCGCGCGGCCAACCATCTCTAAGAAGGCCCTGGTCCTTCCTTTTATAGGCGTAAGGAGAGGATCCAGGTGTACAATGGGGGTGTAGCAAGGTGCTACGTGTCTAGCGGGGGTGAGCTAGCGCCCTAAGTACATGCCTGTGTGGCAGCCGGAGAGATCTTGGCACCCAGCTGGTGGGGTGTCGTGGCTGTCGGAGGAGCAACGGAGCCTGGCGGGGGGACAACTGTCGGAGCGGTTGGACCCTTGCTGACGTCCCCCTGCTTCCGTAAGGGAGCTGAGAGCCGCCGTCGTCATGGGTCTAGCGGGGCGCCATCATTGCCTATCTGGCGGAGCTAGCCAGATGGGACGCCGGTCTTGTTCCCTGCGGCCCGAGTCGGCTCGGGGTAGGGTGATGATGGCGCTTCCTGTCGACGTGGCGGACTTGTGTCCTAGGTCGGGCGACATGGAGGCTCCTCCGAAGCCGAGGTCAAGTCTGTCCTGCATGGCCGAGGCCGAGCCCGAGCTCCTGGGTCGGGCGAGGCGGAGGTCGTTCGGCAGAGGCCAGGGCGGAGTCCGACCCCTGGGGTCGGGCGGAGCGGAGTTCGTCGTCTTCCGGGGCCTAGCCCGAGTCCGAGCCCTGGGTCGGGCGGAGCGGAGTTCGCCGTCTTCCGGGGCCTTAGCCCGAGTCCGAGCCCTGGGTCGGGCGGAGCGGAGTTCGCCGTCTTCCGGGGCCTTAGCCCGAGTCCGAGCCCTGGGTCGGGCGGAGCGGAGTTCGCCGTCTTCCGGGGCCTAGCCCGAGTCCGAGCCCTGGGTCAGGCGGAGCGGAGTTCGCCGTCTTCTGGGGCCTTAGCCCGAGTCCGAGCCCTGGGTCGGGCGGAGCGGAGTTCGCCGTCTTCTGGGGCCTTAGCCTGAGTCCGAGCCCTGGGTCGGGCGGAGCGGAGTTCGCCGTCTTCCGGGGCCTTAGCCCGAGTCCGAGCCCTGGGTCGGGCGGAGCGGAGTTCGCCGTCTTCCGGGGCCTTAGCCCGAGTCCGAGCCCTGGGTCGGGCGGAGCTTCCTATGGCGCCTTTGGCAAGGCCTGACTGCCTGTCAGTCTCACTCTGTCAAGTGGCACTGCAGTCGGAATGGCGCAGGCGGCGCTGTCCTTCTGTCAGACCGGTCAGTGGAGCGGTGAAGTGACGGCGGTCACTTCGGCTCTGCCGGGGGCGCGCGTCAGGATAAAGGTGTCAGGCTACCTTTGCGTTAAATGCCCCTGCGACTCGGTCGGTCGGCGCGACGATTTAGTCAGGGTTGCTTCTTAGCGAAGGCAAGGCCTCGGGTGAGCCGGAGATGCGTCTGCCGTTAAAAGGGGGCCTCGGGCGAGACGGAAACATCTCGGGGTCGGCTGCCCTTGCCCGAGGCTAGGCTCGGGCGAGGCGTGATCGAGTCGCTCATATGGACTGATCCCTGACTTAATCGCACCCATCAGGCCTCTGCAGCTTTATGCTGATGGGGGTTACCAGCTGAGAATTAGGCGTCTTGAGGGTACCCCTAATTATGGTCCCCGACAGTAGCCCCCGAGCCTCGAAGGGAGTGTTTGCACTCGCTTGGAGGCTTTCGTCGCACTTTTTTGCAAGGGGACCAGCCCTTCTCGGTTGCATTTTGTTCCGGTGGGTGCGCGCGAGCGCACCCGCCGGGTGTAGCCCCCGAGGCCTCGGAGGAGTGGTTTCACTCCTTCGAGGTCTTAATGCCTTGCGTAATGCTTCGGCTGGTCTGGTGGTTCCATCATGCGAACTGGCCGTAGCCCGGGTGCACGGTCGGGGCCCAAGTTCTCAGGCTGGTATGTTGACGCTGTCAACGGTTTGGCCGGAGCCGGGTTTGCGAGAGCAGCCCCCGAGCCTCCGCACAGGGCGAGAGGGCGATCAGGGACAGACTTGGCTTTTTTACATACGCCCCTACGTCGCCTTTCCGCAAGGAGGAGGGGGGGAGAGCGCCATGTTACCCTCGATGGGCACCGAACATGGTGTCTCCGGTGAGCTGCAAGCGGGTAATCCGAGTGGACGTCTGTGCCCCGTTCGTTGGGGGTCGGCTAGGGGCCCAGAGGCACGCCCAAAAGTACCTGCGGGTGATCTGCCGGACCTGGTCCCCTGGCGACGGGGTCTGAGGGCTCGATGCCTCCCTCCGATGGGATTCCGTTACAAAATCTCTCCTGCTGGTCTCGGAAATGTCCTAGGGTACCTCGGGAGCGCAGCCCGAGCCTCGGTTATGTATCGAACGTACCCTGGTCATCCCTCGCTCGGTGTCTGAGGCGACTGTGAACCCTTCGGGGGCCAGCCTTCGAACCCCTGATCAGTAATGGGCGCGGAGCCCGAGTAGCCTGAGGCGGCCGTTGAACCCTTCGGGGGGCCGGCCTTCGAACCTCTGACCAGTAGTAGGTGTAGGGCCCACGCGATCTGAGGCGGCTGTTGAACCCCCCGGGGGGCCAGCCTTCGAACCCCTGATCAGTAAGGAGGCTCAGAGCCTAGTTCCTTCACGGGGAAGGATCCCTTTCGGGGTATCCCCCTTTCCCGGTCCCTGTCGCAAGAGATAGAGAAAGAGGAAAAAAGGAAAAAGGATACGAAACCGAACGACGCGGCGTACCTTTTTTGGCGCGGTTGTTTCGGCGAAGGCGAAGCGTCGCCCGCTGCTCCTGCCAGAAGCGCCGCCTGTCCAGCCGCGGAGTTGATGCGACGGGGCGAGTAGTTGGCGGGGCTGCCATTGCGCGTGCGTGAGCCGTTCGAGGAACGGATCACGGGCGCGTTGTCTTCACGCCGTGAGAGGGGGTTCTCTAGCGGCCTCCGGATGGGACGTGAGCTTGGCTGACGACGTGACCGCTGTTCAAGCGCCTGCCACCGTCATTACTGCCGGCCCACCTTTGGCCGCGTTGGCCGCTGCGTCAGGCTGGCGCTGCTGGGTCGCGCGCTGGGTTGCCTCGAGTCGCGGTATTGGTTCCGCGATCGAGGAGGCGCGGTGGTGGCACAGGCGGTACAGTCGCTTGCATGCAGCATCCGGCGCGCCGGTCGCGCGACGCGTGGGCCTGGGCCTCCGTGCTGGCGTGTCGGGAGTCGGAGAGGCGCGTCCACTTGGCGCGATTGCATGCCGCCTGCATGGCTGCCCGCCCCTTTCGCCCGTTGGTCTGGGCAAAAGTGGAGGGTCACTTGTAACCGCTGGGCGGTTGCGTGCACCACGCGCGGCGGTTTGGCTTCTTCTGCTTGGAGCCGGTCTGCATGACATGCGGGACCCAGCCCCCGCGCCACAGGGGAGGGCTTTGGAGCGTTGTTGGAGAAGACTCAGCCCGTGACGGTTGGGGGCGCAAGCAGGGAGAGTCGCCTTTAAAAGGAGGGCGACCCCTTCCGTAAGGCGACCATGTCTTCTTCCTCCCTGATGCACCGTGTCTTTCCACCTTCCAAGCCCCCGGATGGGGGAAACCGTCGTCTTTTCGCCTCATCGTTGGAGGAACGCAACTCCGTGGGAGTTGGTACCTTTCAGCCATCGTTCGGCTTCAAGGATTTTCATCATGCAGCCCGGTTGCACCCCTCCACCGGCGGTCACCCAAGATGGTGACCTCCAGCTTGATGGTGGGGGAAAGCGAGTCGGGCTGCGGCCTCTGCCCCTCCCTCAGCCTCAAGGATTTTCATCACCAGGGCTGGGGAGGGGAGTGTGCCGAGTTGAGGTCGGCCCCCGCGTGGGCGGCGGCCCGCTCCTTTACTCAGTGATCGGAGGGAGGAGCGGTCGTCGTCCGTGGCGCTGGCATCTGCAGCGTGCCTGGCCTTCGGACGCGAGTGGCTTCGGAGCCGCTCGCGGCGCCGGCGTCTGCCACGGCAGCTGGAAGAGGTTCTTCCGCCGGCGCGATAGCCAGGGCTGGCCACGGACCGACCTCCAACTCTACGGCCTTCTGCCCGTCCTTGCCTCTCGAGTTCGGGCATGGGCGGGGGCCTCCCAGCAGCAGCATCCGCCCCGAGGTCATCACTGCTGCTGTTCGGCCCCCCGGGACAGAAGTCTTCATCGCCGCCGCTGTCGGGGCGGGCGATAACATGCCGTTCGTCGGTCTTCTGTTGCTCCGCAGGCTCACCCCTATCGAGTGGGGTTGTTCGTACCTGCGGAGGGGGAACCGGAGTTCCGTTTGTAATGGCACTTCGAATGCCAGGATTTTCTGTTCATTACGGCTTTCGGGGCCTGAACATGTATGTAACGCCGGCACAGAGCCGTATTTTTCCTCATTCTTGAGCACTAAGACTCGTCTGTTGACTATCTGAACCGCTTCACCAAGCATGAGTCGCCCCATGTCAAGGTGACGAGTGAGGTATCCGTATCCCGGAGGCGTAGGAGTCCCTCGGCTCGGTCGGCCCTGCTGTCTGAGGCTCCTCTAGCTTAGTTAAAGAGACCCCTCGGCCGCTCTTCGACGAGCCGAGGCCAGGGGTAGCGATATCAGTATGAACAGAGGCGGAGTTGGCTCGAAAATGAAACCTGGTTGGCCGGAGCCTAGCCGGGTTGTCCGTTGGCAGGATCGACGTCGGAGTTGATCAGCCGAGGCCTCGGACCGGGCTGGCGCCCTCGGAAGATGGTTGGCCGAGGCCCCAGGGGTGACCGGCTGAGCCGCTTGCTCGGGCCGGATTCCCGGAGAAGTCCCTGGCAGCGATTGCCCGGGCGTAGTGATGACGTCGTCCTTCGGAGCGGAGAACCTCGGACCACGTCACCGTCCGAGGCTAGGTCGGGCCTCGCCGAAGGTGCCGTCGATGCCGAGGGTGTTGCTGCCCTCTTCCAACGTCAAGACCCGAGCCTGCAGGATCAGATTGTCTTGTAGCGTGCGCCTCGTGTGGCCGTCGAGGCCAGAACACACACCCTCACTACGTTGTAAAGCTGCGCCTCTTTTCCTCTTGTTTCGAGTATCTGGACTTTTTGTCGGTAACAGGGATGTTTGTGCGAGCGAGAGTTGCTTCTCGCGGAAGGTGATGAGTGAGGTATCCGTATCCCGGAGGCGTGGGAGTCCCTCGGCTCGGTCGGCCTTGCCGCTTACGCGTACTTTCACCCGTCCATGAGGCCCTGTCACCGACTCGGTCGAGAAGGCTCGAAGGATCGCTTCGGCAGAAGGGCTTCCGAACGTAAAGACTTGTTCGATCCGCGGAGTCACTTTATCCGAACGCGAGTTACTTATCGCAGAAGGTGATGAGTGAGGTATCCGTATCCTGGAGGCGTAGGAGTCCCTCGGCTCGGTCAGCCTTGGCTGCTTACGTGTACTCCGTCGTTTCCAGGACCCACTTTTTGAAGTAGTCAAAAAGCACGAAAGATATTCTGGTAGAAGAGATTTTTTTTTGAGGAAAATTTTGACGCAGAGGGGGTTTCCCCCCTTTTAGCCCCCGAGGGAGGGTCGGGCTTTGCCGAGGCGAGGGCGACCCTTCCTTGTTGACTAAACTTTGCGTGGGTGCGGGGTATATGAACAACTTGGAAACATCTTAAGGGTAGAAGCGACGTAGCTGTTGGATGTTCCAAGCGTTGCCGTAGACCTCGCCTTGACTGTTGGCCAGCTTGTACGTTCCGGGCTTCAGAACTTTGGCGATGACGAATGGCCCCTCCAAGGGGGGCGTGAGCTTGTGCCTCCCTCGGGCGTCTTGCCGCAGTCGAAGCACCAGGTCGCCCACCTAGAGGTCTCGGGGTCGGACCCCTCGGGCGTGGAAGCGTCGCAGGGACTGCTGATACCGCGCCGAGTGTAGTAAGGCCCTGTCCCGAGCCTCTTCCAGCTGGTCCAGCGAGTCTTCTCGGCTAGCTTGGTTGCTTTGATCGTCGTAGGCCCTCGTCCTTGGGGAGCCGTATTCCAGGTCAGTGGGCAAGACGGCCTCGGCCCCGTAGACCAGGAAGAACGGCGTGAAACCCGTGGCTCGGCTCGACGTTGTCCTTAGGCTCCAGACCACCGAGGGGAGTTCCTTCATCCATCGTTTGCCGAACTTGTTGAGGTCGTTGTAAATCTGAGGCTTGAGCCCTTGTAGAATCATGCCGTTGGCACGCTCTACTTGCCCATTCGACATGGGATGAGCTACGGCAGCCCAGTCCACCCGGATGTGGTGATCCTCGCAAAAATCCAAGAATTTTCTGCCGGTGAACTGGGTGCCGTTGTCGGTGATGATGGAGTTTGGGACCCCGAAGCGATGGATGATGTTGGTGAAGAACGCCACCGCTTGCTCGGACCTGATGATGTTCAGGGGTCGGACCTTGATCCACTTGGGGAATTTGTCGACGGCGACCAGCAGGTGCGTGTAGCCCCCGGGCGCCTTCTGCAGAGGGCCGACGAGGTCCAGACCCCACACAGCGAAGGGCCAGGTGATGGGTATCGTCTGCAGAGCCTAAGCGGGCAGGTGGGTCTGCTTCGCATAGAATTTACACCCTTCGCAGGTGCGGACGATTCTAGTGGCGTCAGCCACCGCCGTCGGCCAGTAGAAGCCTTGCCGGAAAGCGTTCCCGACGAGGGCTCGGGGCGCTGCATGATGGCCGCAAGCCCCCGAGTGTATCTCTTGCAGGAGTTCCTGACCTTCGGCGATGGAGATGCATCGCTGGAGGATGCCCGAGGGGCTGCGGTGGTAAAGCTCCTTCTCATCGCCCAGCAGGACGAACGACTTGGCGCGTCGCGCTACCCGCCGAGCCTCGGCTTGGTCGAGGGGTAGCTCTCCTTGGCGGAGATAGTGCAGGTACGGGGTCTGCCAATCTCGATCAGGCGTGACCTCGCTCCGCTCCTCCTCGATGCGCAGCGCCTCACCCTCGGAGTCCGAGGTACCCTCGGCCCATCCCAAGGAGGTGGGCGATGAGGGCCTCGGACTCGGCGAGGGCCTCGGCGCACGTCGCATTCGAACGCGTGTTTGTACGTGGGGCCGACGGTGATGACCCGTTGGGGCTCGGCATCTTGAGCTTCAGGTAGGTGTAGTTGGGGACGGCCATGAACTTCGCGTAGCATGGCCTCCCCAATACCGCGTGGTAGGTCCCTCGGAACCCGACCACCTCGAACGTCAGAATCTCCCTTCGGAAGTTGGAGGGCGTTCCGAAGCAGACAGGAAGGTCGAGCCGTCCGAGGGGCTGGACGTGCTTCCCAGGAATGATCCCGTGGAAGGGTGCAGCTCCTGCTCGGACGGAGGACAGATCGACGCGCAGGAGCCTGAGGGTCTCGGCGTAGATGATGTTGAGGCAGCTGCCCCCATTCATCAGGATCTTGGTGAGACTGACGTCGCCGATGATGGGATCGACGACGAGCGGGTATTTCCCCGGGCTCGGCACGTGGTCAGGGTGGTCAGCTTGGTCGAAGGTGATGGGCTTGTCGGACCAGTCTAGGTAGACTGGCGCCGCCACCTTCACCGAGCAGACCTCCCGACGCTCTCGCTTGCGATGCCGAGCCGAGGCATTCGCCGCATGCCCTCCGTAGATCATGAAGCAGTCGCGGACCTCGGGGAACTCTCCTGCTTGGTGATCTTCCTTTTTGTCGTCGTCGCGGGCCTTGCCACCCTCCGCGGGTGGCCCGGCCCGGTGGAAGTGGCGCCGAAGCATGACGCACTCCTCGAGGGTGTGCTTGATGGGCCCTTGATGGTAAGGGCACGTCTCCTTGAGCATCTTGTCGAAGAGGTTAGCACCTCCGGGGGGCTTCCGAGGGTTCTTGTACTCGGCGGCGGTGACAAGGTCTGCGTCGGCGGCGTCACGTTTCGCTTGCGACTTCTTCTTGCCTTTCTTCTTGGCGCCGCGCGGAGTAGACGCCTCGGGAGCATCTTCCGACGGGCGGCCCTGGGGCTGCTTGTCCTTTCGGAAGATGGCCTCGACCGCCTCCTGGCCAGAGGCGAACTTGGTGGCGATGTCCATCAGCTCGCTCGCCCTGGTGGGGGTCTTGCGACCCAACTTGCTCACCAGGTCACGGCAGGTGGTGCCGGCAAGGAACGCGTCGATGACATCGGAGTCGGTGATGTTGGGCAGCTCGGTGCGCTGCTTCGAGAATCGCCGGATGTAGTCCCGAAGAGACTCTCCCGGCTGTTGCCGGCAGCTTCGGAGGTCCCAGGAATTCCCGGGGCGCACGTACGTGCCCTGGAAGTTGCCGGTGAAGGCTTGGACCAAATCCTCCCAGTTGGAGATCTGCCCCGGAGGCAGGTGCTCCAACCAGGCGCGAGCAGTGTCGGAGAGGAACAGGGGGAGGTTGCGGATGATGAGGTTGTCGTCGTCCGTTCCACCCAGTTGGCAGGCCAGGCGGTAGTCTGCGAGCCACAATTCCGGTTTCGTCTCCCCCGAGTACTTTGTGATAGTAGTCGGGGGTCGGAAACGGGCCGGAAACGGCGCCCGCCGGATGGCCCGGCTGAAGGCCTGCGGACCGGGTGGTTCGGGCGAGGGACTCCGATCCTCCCCACTGTCATAGCGTCCCCCCACGCCTGTGGTGGTAGCCTCGGCGCACCCTTTCGTCGAGGCGGGCCCGATGGTCGCGACGATGGTGCTCGTTGCCGAGGTGGCCCGGGGCCGCAGGCGCGGTGTTGCGCGTGCGCCCGGTGTAGACCGAGGCTTCCAGCATGAATCGGGAAGTCGCGGCATGAGGTTCCAAGGGGTACCCCTGCCTTCGGGAGGCAGAGCTCTCGGCCCGCCGGGCCGCAGCGCCTTCTAGGAGATTCTTGAGCTCTCCCTGGATTCGCCGACCCTCGGTGGTTGATGGTTCTGGCATCACGCGAAGGAGCATCGCTGCGGCTGCCAGGTTCTGACCGACCCCGGTGGATGTGGGTGGCGGCCTATCCCTGACATCGTTGGCGACGCGGTGCTGGAAACCCTGGGGCAGGTGACGTATTTCTCCGGCCGGGGGTTGGCCCGCCCATACCTGCCCGACGTAACGGCGGATCGACTCGAGCGCTCCTGCTCCCTCATCGAGCCTGGCCTGCGCCCCGCGAACTTGCTCGAGCTGTGGGTCGTGACCCCCCGCCGGAACGGGGACCACAGCTAGCTCCCGCGGGATGTCGGCGCGAGGCACCGGCCTAGGGAGATCACCGTCCTCCGGCATGCCGAGATGGTCGCCTTCGGTGGGATCCCCTAGCTCGACGTGGAAACATTCGCGGCTCGGGCCGCAGTCCTTGTCGTCAAGGCTGCGGCTGCCGTCGGAACAGTCGGAGAGGCAGTAGTCACATGCGGTCATAAAGTCCCGCATGGCACTGGGGTTGCCAAATCCAGAGAAATCCCAGCAGATGCTGGGATCGTCATCTTCCTCGGACCCAGAGGGCCCGTAGGTCGAGACGTCCGTCAATCGGTCCCAAGGCGACCGCACACGAAACCCCAGTGGGGTTGCACTCGCCTCAACGTGAGCGCCCGCCAAAGCGAGGTCGCTAGGCGGGTTGAGGACGAGTCGAAATGACGTAGGATGGGAATCAGTCGGTACCTTTTGGTCGACGAGGAGCGACACAGTCACGTTGGGGACTGATTGCGCCGTCGTCTTGGGTACGAGGGCGACGTCCTGCAGGCCCTCCACGAGCGTGCTGGCGTCGTCCACTTGCTCGGGATTGGCGTGTCGCGGGGGGACGGCGCTCGCCTTCGTCTCAAACGCGAGGTTGATGCCCGGCGCGCCCTCCGTTGGAGCGCTGGGGACGTCGGTTCGCTCGACAGCCGACGGAGCGCGGCCTCCCGCTCGGCCCTGGTTGCCCCGCCTCCTCCTCCGATGGCGGGGGAGAGGACGGGGCGAGCTCGAATGTTGTTCTTCCACCACGCGGGGAAGACGTCGTCGATTCCGCCGCCGGTGGGTGGGCTGTCGGCCGCCATTGTCGTCGTCGCGCGGCGGTGGAAGGAGTATCATGTCGTAGCTGCCGTCGAGAGACATGAATTCGAGACTCCCGAAACGGAGCACCGTCCCGGGTTGGAGAGGTCGTTGGAGACTGCCCATCTGGAGCTTGACGGGAAGCTGCTCGTCAACACGCAGCAGGCCCCTACCTGGCGCGCCAACTGTCGGCGTTTCGGGACCGGGGGGTCTGAAAGTTCCCTTTGACCCGGGAACAGGATCTGGATGTCGCCTAGAGGGGGGGTGAATAGGCGAATAAAACTTATTACTTTAAAACTTAAAATCTTACTCTACTCGAAGACTTAGTACGCAGTGGAGTGAGAAGACTCTTCGAGTAGGTTGCAGCGGAATCAGAGATCCTGTCTCAAAAGTGTCCTGCAAGAACAGAGCACACAGATGCAAGGATTTATCCCGAGGTTCGGCCAAGCCTGAAATGCTTGCCTAGTCCTCGTTGGAGTTAGCCACACCTGGGCTTGGAGTCTATTTCAACTCCTTCCTCCGTTTGCTCAGATCTGTCAGTATGACAGATAGAGCCTTTCACTATTGAGTGGGGTTACAACAGAACCGCGGCTGCTTACAAACTTCTTGGCAGCACCCGGCAGAGTAACGATACGCTCAAGACCTTGCTCTATCTCTTAGCAGCACTACTCCTCTCTCTAAAGGCTTATAGCTGTGCCTTCTACACAAACTATAGAGTTACACACAAGAGGGAGAGCGAGAATTAATTCCAATGAAGTCTACACTTGTTGGCTGCACTTATATATTGCTTGAGGCGCCTAGGGGTCCCTTTTATAGGCACAAGGGGCCTAGGAGCCGTTGGAATCCCATTTGGAAGGCAATACTTTCTTTCTGTCGGGTGGTGCACCGGACAGTCCGGTGCACACCGGACACTGTCCGGTGACCGATTTGTTTCCTTAAACAGCGCTGCCGACCGTTGCAGATCTGGGAGCCGTTGGCGCACCGGACATGTCCGGTGCACACCGGACAGTCCGGTGCCGTCATCTAGCCGTTGGCTCGGCTACGTGTCCCGCGCAGATTGCGCGGCCGACCGTTGGCCCGGCCGACCGTTGGCTCACCGGACAGTCCGGTGCACACCAGACAGTCCGGTGAATTATAGCCGTACGTCGCCGGTGGATTCCCGAGAGCGGCCAGTTTGCTCGAGTTCAGCCTGGCGCACCGGACACTGTCCGGTGCACCACCGGACAGTCCGGTGTGCCAGACTGAGCTGCCTTGGCTGTACATAGCCAAGCCCTTTGCACCTCTCTCCTTTTCTTCTTCTTTCTGTTTCTAACACTTAGACAAATATATTAGTCCACAAAACCAATGTACTAAGTATAGAAACATACCTTCTCTTAATCATTACATCTATAGCATTTCACATGCTTGAGCTTTGATGTTGGACTCATAAATCATCAAGTCGGCTTGACTTGTTCTAGATTGACATTACTTGGCTCCAACATCCTGTAAAGGTCACATAGAACATCTCCAAACATAGGAACAACCCAAACTAAAGATTAAGGTGAACTTAGCTCTTTTGGGCTGCTTCCAGTTCTGGTTTTGACACTTGTTCTCCTTCTAGTGACCTTGATCTCCTTCTTAGAGCTTGATCTTGAGCCTTATGACTTACACCACATAACTGTAGTTGTTACCTCATTGGTTGTAAGTCACGTCCTTATGTAGTGATCCTTGATGTGCCGTAGCTGTTCTCAACTCGATCACCCTTGACTTTGCAAGCCTTCTTCTTCACCTTGGCTTTGGGTTCCTCAGCCTCCTTGACCTTCTCCCGTGCACTTGGTACCTCGAAGCTTTTCTTGCCTCCGTCCTTGGCTTGATCAGTTGTCTCCGAGCTACGCACCCGAGTATCACTTTTGTAATGTCCAACTTACTTGTGATGTCCATTATGTATCCATAATCTAGTTCTTGGGCCATCACATTTGTTCACTTGTGTTGAACCCTGTAGGCTTTACCTTAAGCACCTGTTCAACACTTAGTACACTTGTTAGTCCTTTAATTGAGTTGTCATCCAAACACCAAAACTCACAAGAGAGCTTTCAATCTCCCCCTTTTTGGTGATTGATGGCAACACAATTAAAGCTTACATAAGATTTGAAGCACAAATTTGAATTCTAAGATTATAGAATGCTCCCCCTAAATAGGTGCTTACTTCAAAAACATAATTTTGGCCTCAGACGCCAATTTGCACATACTTAGGCAAATCGAAACATTTCTACACCTTAGCACTTTTTAGTATGCATTGTCAAGAATCAAACCATGATGCTATACCACACAAATGCATGTAATCAGAGTTAAACATCATTCAATTTAGTGGATATATCACAGGAATATCAACCTACCACTATTCATCATTAAGATACCAATTCAAACTAATACCAATTTAAACTAAGACACTAATTTAAAGCAATCTTAAAGCACCATTAACCACATGACTATCTATTACACTATAGAAGCCAAATAATTCATTTCAGCGGAATCACTAGTCCATATGATGCAACACATATAATAACTGCAAGAGGCATATGAATATCACACTTGACAAAGCTCAAACTAACACATCACCCCTTAGGATAAGCTTTCCTCTCAGGTTGAGATAAGCTTTAATACACACAAATTCTCCCCCTTTGACATCAAACACCAAAAACTATACTCAAGCAAGAACATAGGATGATGTCAAGGGACAACAGGGTGTTAAGGAGGAAAAATGACTATCAAGACTCCCCCTTACTTATTGAACATATGCCCTATCAACATTTAGGTAAGATACATATATGCAAAAAGATTAATACTTCCTTTTGTACCTTTACCATGTTGTAGTGTACTTCCCATCTTGAAAGTAATTAATCTCTCGAGAGCTTCTCCACACTTGTGCCTGATTCTTTCTCCTAACTTTTTCTTGTTGCTAAGACACCAAACTTAGAACAAGTTATAGTATTGGGCACAAGAAGAAACTTCTATTCTCATGATTATCAAAAGATGTCAATTGAAGCGAACTATTATGGCTACCGATTGAAAGATACCAATTTAAAGATACCAATTGCAAAGTTCATTTATTATCATGGCTCCATGATATTTAAGCATCTATTATCACCAGATATTATAGAGCATGAGCAATCTAAAGATATGCACTTACTCACAACTTGAGATACCAATTTCTTGACTTACAGAGGTACCCAAGTCCAGATTGCTCCATTTCTTGCTTATCTTCTCTTTTCCACCTAGAGACTATACAAGATCACTCAAGAAACAGTTAGTCTCAAAAGACACAAGTTATGTGTGCTCCCCCTCAAGTTGTGCATCAAGTATTTGAATGACTTGCACTTTGCACATTCTAGCTTCCTTAGAACTAGAGGGGATCACAACATACCTTGGTCAAGGCATACTCTATCACTTTCATCACCCAAAAATGCCAATTTGAATATCCAATGAAACGCCACTTAACACCAATTGAAGGCTAAATGAAAGGTTGACTAAATACAGCAATGCACGCCTCAGTGACACCTAAGCCAATTGAATACTCACGGAAGTCTAACATCTGTACATGCTTCATATTTAATTATCATTGCACATACCAATTGAAGATCAACACAATCAAGTATATAATGCGAAATATCTAAGCATGTCATGATTAAGAAGGTTTCTTAGATGCACAAAAGAAACACATTTTAAAGGCATAAATTACCTAAACCAAGATATTACCAATTGAAAGACAAGAACATAGCTATGATCACAATGAATGGAATTTCAAGAATATTTAATGAAATTGCATAGCTTCATTTTCCACACCTTTGCCTTTATGAGAACACTTGTTATCACCAATTCAGGACTCCTTTTGCTCACACACCTCATAGCTCAAAGGGGTACGACATGGATTTGAAATTCACACAATACTAAACTAGGGAGATCATGTGAACATGCACTAAACAAAATGTCATATTTGCACATAGCATGACTTACAAAAAGTTATAGGTTTATCCATATACACCAAGAGAGTTGATCATTGTGGATATAACAAATGAAAGAACTACCCATGAATGATTCAAAAGATATATCCTATATAACACCAGTCATGATTAAGCAAACATCATTATGATTCATTTAACACAGGCAATCATAAAGCATAACTACTCTAAGGACAGGTAGCACATCAAGCCAACTTAAGAGCAATACTAAATTGCAATGATGTACTTAAAATACACGGGTACCGTCCTTTGGAGAGTAGGTTTTAGATTCTCATCAAGGTCCTTTACTTGATTCACCAATAATGATTCAGGACCTACACACCTTATTTCACTTGAGATGAACATGGGATTAGTGTTTCACAATAAAGGCACCAAAACAATTAACAGCTTAAGCATAGAGTTTAAGATAACCATCTTAAGCTCTCCCATGGTCTCCAGTCCATCTCAAGGCACCTGCATGGTCTAGTTAGCACAGTTTGGTACCCATCTTGGGATGGGTCCATAATGATCATCTAAATGTGCCTTTGGTACCCAAATTGCCTTTGTGCTAGTTCTAGGTGATCTCGTTATAGATCTAGCACAAGTGTATGATATGGGTCTCCTACCCGAATAAGATTGACACAAATTCACTTGCTTAGGAATCTTACCTTTATAACATACCTTGGATAGATGACCCTGCTCACCACACTTGTAGCAGAAGCGTCGCTCAACTTGACATGACGCTTGCTGTGTGTTATTTTCCTTGGTGAGGGTCACCTTGGAGGATGCACATCCTTGATTCTTCATGACCGGACATGAAGTGATCGTGTGGTCCTTTTTGTTGCATCCAAAACAACTCCTTGTCCCTTCATTCTTGTCTTTGTACGGACAAGACGCGATGAGGTGGCCTAACTTCTTGCACTTGAAACACCTCCTTTTTCCTCTTCCTTTTTTGTGCTTGAAGGACATGGAGAGATGATTAGTACAAACAACATGACTAATTGAATTCTTACCTTTTTCCTCGTTCATATTGATTTCTTCATTTATAGCTTCGGGAACATTCTTCTTATTGAGCTTAACACTTGCTGCAGTTTTTCCTTTCTCAAGCTTCTTCACCACGCGCCCGTGGATATCTTGAGAGAGTTGAGCTAAGCGTCTTCTCCTCAATTGTCGTTGCTTCTTATTCCCACAGAATTTCTTTTGTGACCCTAAAACTTGTTGCTCAATCAATGATTGGCTTTCTTTTGAGCAACAGGGGTTAGCACATGATGATATACAATTCAAATGCGCACACGTGCGAGAATGAGGTTCACATGAATTTAAGTTTAAAATTACAACCTCATGAGCAACATTAAGCATGATATGGTTATCAACTAATTCATTATGAGAATAAGATAGCATATCATATTTTTCACTTAGAGCAAGTTTTTCTAAATTTATCATTTCCACTTGACTCTTAAGCATAGAATTCTCAGTTTTAAGTTGAGCAACATCAGATAATACATCATGATTATTTCTTTGCTCAAATAAAATAGATTCATACCGTTGGACCAAATTATCATGAGAGCACTTTAGCTCCTCATGTTCTTTGGTCATCTTCTCTAGGCTGTCGTTGGTTTTGATGAGCGACTCCTCTAGCCTGAGAAGCGTTTCGCCTTGTTCCTTGTTCCTTTTCAACAGCTTAACCAAGAGTGCCTTGTCCTCTTTGTTGAGATGGATGTAGAAACGGCGAATCTCCTCTTCTTCCACATCATCGGTCTCATTTTCCCTGTCATTAATGTCAGTGGAAGCCAAATAGGAAAATGTACCTTGAGGTGATGAAGATTCATCCTCGCTATCATCCTCATATTCCTCCTCATCATGGCTTTTGTCTCCACCATCATTGTTAGCAATAAAACATTTATCACTAGTGGAGAGCAAACCTGTCGATGAGGTGGATTCATCGTTTGGGTGCCATCGTTCTTGTTCCTCTCCCTCTGAATGGTTAGTAACACAAGTAATATAGGGAGTAGGAGCAACACAATTTGCCACGGAATATTTTTCTTTAATTCTACTCCATAAATCATGAGCATCAACAAATAAATCACTATCACTACTCATGATGGAAAAATAAGCACTTCTAGAAAGAGAGTCAACTAAGATGTTGCAAGCATGGTGATTGAGAGATAAACATCTTAGTTCTTCATTGGAAGGATTTTTACTAAAATCAGAGGGAAAAATACTTCTACTAAAGATCTGTCTCAAATCAGAATCAACATTCATGAAAGCTTTGTAAATAGAGACAGACCAAGATTTGTAATTAGAACCATCGCCTAAAAGAAGTTCTACAGTTACCTCTTGTGACGACATCGTTATCTCCGGACGGATGTAACACCCCTGGTGTTACTCTAACTAAAACTTGAGCATGACATCATGAGCACGGGCATTGCATATGTTTGACACACCTAGAGTGCATTCACTAGGCAAAAATTTCAAACAAGTTGTATTGTTTTACTGTTTTACAAATAGGACCTTGGTTTAAGGACTTAACCCTAACTAATGGTTAATGGGGTAAAACTTAACTTAAGTTGAGGAAAACCTTAGGGTTTGTGAGAAGAGCCATAAAACAACCTCAAACACTAAGTGGAATCACAATTATACCCCTGGGATATTAAAAACCCTAGTTAGAACCCTGGAAAACCCAAAGTCCAAACCCTAGGGACCTATGTGCAAAATTGATGCACAATTGGACTAAAGTGTAAAAACTAGTATGTTTCAAACCATAAAGTCATTTGGTCCACATTTGAGGAGATTTACAAGCAAAACCCTTGATTTTGGACCAAAGTGCAAAATGGACCTCATTGGAGTTTGCACTAAGTCTGAAAAATTAGTGCATTAGCTCAACTTTGGAGCTTTGTATCTTTCTGGATATAGAGTTTTTGCCCTAGGTCACCACATCAAAGTTGAAGACCAATAATAGGAGAACAACTTTGCTAAAGGGTGCAAGCATAGTTGTTCTGAAAAAATTTGGAGAAAAACCCCATCAAGGTTTGGCTGTCAGGCTGTCTGTTCTGAAATTCAGTTCAGCAGTGAACTGACACCAATTTCAAGCTAGATTTTGAGCATGATTCTGTACTCAAATGTGTTCAAGTCCTATAGTCGAGTTGTAGTTGGTATGTGGCACTACAACTTTGATGCAGAGCCTTGGATGAGTTGCTAAGGAAAATTCAGAGAAAATGTGACTTGAACTTGCTCTGTCAGTCGCTCTGAATGGGGCGTTCACCATGGTACAGTGCTCTGTTGAAGATCAGACCGCCAGCGCCCAAAAGATCTCGCCGCCGGTGGCCGTCGCCGTTGATTGCCGGTCATTGCGATTCGTGCGCAGTGGCCATCGGATAAGTCCCGCCCGGTAAAAATCCTCGCCACCGGTGAGCTGGCGCCCACTCCGACGACGTTCTCCCCCCCTGGCTCACCGCCCGCAGTAAAGCGCTCGCCGTCGACCGCCGCCTCTCGACCGGGTGCCATGTGTCCAAGCCTTTCCATAGCGTCGCCAAGACTTCCTCTACCCGTCCCATCACCGCCGGAGAGCTTGCCACGACCGTTGCCACGGTTTCACCACGGCACCTTCGTTCTTATCTCCGCCCGCCAACACTTCATGATCAAATCAAGAGCCACCGCTCTCGGAGCCTACAAATTGAGCCCCCTCTCGTCTGCTCCAGGTTTTTGGCTAGCTATTGCACCCACTCCCGCACCCAATCGCTCACTGTCTCACCGGAATTTCGCATTGCCACCAAAACTGTTTTCCGCCGCCGTGTTGTGAGTTCGCCGTGGTCAGCCCTCTACAGGTCCGTTCATGCCCTCTGCGCCTTCGTTTTAGCATGCTCATACCCCCGTGATGCTTACCAAAGCCTTGAATCGAACTAGATCGCCCTGGGTCGCCGGGAACACGCTCATGCCACCGTGGCGCTTACGGCCATCGTGGCCGGAGCTCTATGAGCCACCACCGGTGCAATTAGGTTAGGGGAAATGCTCCTTAGGGGTTGAATTTCGTGTATGCCGCTCGGAGAGTCCAGCCGCAGCCCCAATCGGCCGGACTGCTGCTCGCCGGAGCGCGGCCGAGCTTGAACACCGTCGTGGACCTCGCGTTGCAAATTGACCAGAACCCAGGGGTCTTTTTGTGATCAGTCAGCGACACACAGGAACAGTGAAGAAACTCGTTTTTATTTAGCCAAAAGCTCGGGGTCTCTTCTACAAAGCCGCCAGGGCGCGCGGGCGCGGGCGCGCGCGCGAAACCGCCTGGGCTTGGGCCACTGAACCTGGAATCGGCCCAGTACTGTTGCTCTTTTTCCCTTTTCTTTTTCAGCAGAACTTTAGAAATGTGTAGAAAAATATAGAAAAATGCTAAAATTATGAGACCAATTTTCCTAGGTTTGTTATTTTCCATAGAATTTATTAAAAATAGTTTCATGATTTTTAGATCAAGTAGGGAATTTTAGGATATTTAAAACAGCCTAAATCAATGGTTCTGGATTTTTAGAAATTAAATAATAAGTCCAAAATTTCCCAAACTTTTTATGTGAACTTTTCACATTATTTAGAAGCCATGGGTAGAGTTTGGTTTGATTTGGACCTTGTTTGATCACTAAACCCAAAACCACCCCCCCTGCTCCATGAACTCCTTTACCGACTCCGGAAACCCTAGGTTCCCGGAACTCCGTGAAGGAAAGTTGTACTCAAGACATAAATAATAAGTTTATGTTACCTTTGCATTCTCATGAGCATTCCATGACATCCATCCTTATGTATGTATATGGTTATATTAGAGCAAGAAGAAGAAGAAGAAGTTCTTGAAGAAGGGATACCACCCACCTCCGATCCCCAGGCCGACAACTGCTTCTATTTTGATATCTGTGGATCCGAGCCAGACCCATCTGATAACAAAGGCAAGCCCCGGTGCATTTGCCACCTCCCTTGATATTTTTAAAATCTTTCTCACTTGCTTGATGCATTAGGTGATAGGAGTTGATTGCTAAAACAATTCCTGCATTACCTTCCTTGAATTTGATTACCTTCCTTGATCACCTGTTTTACAAAAGCTTTTTGATGCTTAGCTTTGCTTTAGAAAAACAAAATGTTTTGTTTTTACAAAATATGATGTGGCAAAAGTGGGTGGGATGTTTTCGAAAATAAAACTTGATGGTGAATCCATCACGGCCGTGATGGATTCAACATCGGAAAAGATGTACCTCTGCCAGGTACCAAACTTTGGGCTTGAAAAGATTAAGCTGAGACCGGGCGGGTGACTTGCACGAGAAGAGAGTCTCGGTGTAGTGTCTCCGTCTGAGTCGATTAAGGACCTTGTCGATGTAGGCCTGCTGACCGAGGACCCTTTAACTGGTCACATGCCTCGTCATGGGTAAGCCTTGCCTCGGGTAGACTAAGGCCGGAATAAGATAACACGAAATGGAAGTGGAGCGGTGGCGAGAGTAGCGTGTACCCTCCGTGGCAAGAGGCTGGACGGTGGTGTATCTGTGCTCTCGGTTTGCGTGAACCTGATCCGGTCTTAAGAACCCCGGTGGCGGGTTGACATATGCAAGGGTTAAGTGCTACATATGTCGTGTGATTGGAGATCCTCAGCTGAGTATAATCGATTCGGATCGCCGTACCTTCGCGGTTATGAAGACTTGGTCACTGACCTACACGTAGCATTCCACTAAAGATGATGGGTTTTTGTTAAGAAATTGGCTAGTGCAGGACCAGTGATTGAACTAGGGTAGAAAGAACTCTAGTGCAGGTAATTTTACCTAACTTGACAATTAAAATTGGATTTTTAAGGATCCACTTTAGTAAGCATTTCTGCAAAACAGAGTCTTTGACTATTGAGAAGCCTTACCTTGACTCCCATATAACCAGCATACCCTTGAGAGTCTTTTCCTTAGTCGGGTAAGACTTGCTGAGTAATTCCATACTCAGGGTTTATCCCTTTGTTGTTTTTAGGTGGGGAAGTAGCAGACTTCTGCTGCTTCTGTGCTAAGGTGGTTCCCAAGAATGAAAGCCAGGAATGAAGTGCGGGAGGACTCAGTCCTCCACTTAAGATCTTTTGGTTCTAGTCCTTCGGGAGAGGTTGTGTCTCCCTGGTTTGTATAATTAATACTTTTATGCACTCGTTTTTAGAACTGGTCTGTAATAACTTAACTTGAGCTTACTTTGGAAATAAATGTAAGATTATGTAATCGCTTCCGCATATCTTTATCTCCGATGATCTGTAATGTCTGCAAGACGGGTGAAACGTTCCTGGTGAGGTAAGGAAAGATACCGAGCTTGTCAAGTAACTTAGGAACATCTACAGGGTGTCTGATGTCTGTTAGACAAGGACAACTGTAGGTGGGCCTGATTACTTGGGAGGTTCCGTCACAGCTGGTATCGGAGCGTAGCCCTTCTTTGCAGATAATTCCAGGGCATCTTCAAAAGATTTTCAAAAGTCTTACCTAAAGATTCTTTTCTCTTCTTACCTAAGTAGTCTGAAGAGTTTATATTAAAGACCAGTTAGGAAGAGTGCAACGTATAGAAGGTTGAATCAACCAAGGTTGGTTCTGTACTTACTCATGCATCATGCTAAGAATTATATTAATAAATTTCCCCTTTAGAAAATGCCGCCGCGCACACGAAAGACCGCGCGTAAGTCGACTGGACCGCGTGGAGTGCCTCAGCATCAGCTTGCTCCACGAGATGTAGATAGTAGTAGCGGGAGCAATGATCCCATCGGGGATCTAGAAGCAGAAGTAAACAGGCTCCAATTGGAACTTCGCCGCAGGACAGCTATATGGATTGGAGATGGGGACCGTATAAATGAGTTACGAGCAGACGTTCGCCATCTACAAGACCAGCTGGCCGATCGGGATTTGGCACTCGATTTGGCATGGGCCAAGGAGGCAAGGGCTCAGGCCCGAGTGAGAGAACTCAGCACAGCTGTCGACGAACTGCAGGTGTACTGCAATACATTACATGAAGAGGTTCATGTGCTCTACTCGCAGCTGCACCCAAGTGAGCCTGCCCCTCCTACTGAGGCAGAAGCCGGACCCTCCCACGCCGCGGGACGCGCGTCGGGTGGGGAGCCAGATCTTTTTGAGCCCCCTCCTTCTTTAAGGTTGGTGGACGTCTGGACTCCTACCCCCGACAATGAAGCCGCCAAAAGCGATGGGAAGCAGGACTAGGTGTGTATAAGAGTAGAGTAATGTATTGTAGGGTGTACTGTTATATTAGAGTAATGTATTGTAGGATGTATGGTTGTATAATAGGTTAAGCTTTTGTAAAATGAGTTATGTATCCTGTTGTATAATATCGAGTCTGTACCATTACTCTTTGGTAATGTAAAACGGAAGGTTTCCTTTGGCATATTATGTTTATTCAAATGTTTTTGCCTCAGATGCCGACCCGTACTCGAGGACAGGATGCAGCTGGAACATCCGGGGGTGGGGGTGCTACCCCGAATCCACCTCCCGTTCCGCCCACACTGGCCGAGGCCATCGCTGCCTTGGTAAACGCCACAGCCGATAACACCCGCTTTCTGAGGGAGATGGCGGGCCAGCAACAGCTTCAGCAACAAGCAGGACGAGGATTCCAGCAGGGTCCTCGTGAGACTACATATTTGGATTTCTCGGAGACTCGTCCGCCTCTTTTTATTAAAGCAGAAGATCCGCTTGAGGCCGACGAATGGATAAGGGTCATTGAACAGAAATTTGGCCTTCTTCGCTGCTCAGAAACCCAGAAACCACTCTTTGCAGCACAACAACTTCGAGGCCCCGCCAGTACTTGGTGGGGAAATTTTGTGGCCATTCAACCGGATAATCATCAAGTTACATGGAACGAGTTCAAAGCAGCATTCCGCGAGCATTATATCCCGGAGGGAGTGTTGCACATGAAGCAGGAAGAGTTTATGAAGTTGAAGCAAGGGGGAGATACTGTTACTCAGTATCTCAACAAGTTCAACCACCTGTCCCAGTACGCAATTGACCAGGTGAACACAGATTTGAAAAAGAAGAATTGTTTTATGAGGGGTCTGAACGACAGGATGCAGCGGAAGATGGCTGCATGTATTGATCTTACTTATGGCAAGGCTGTCAGCACAGCCTTATCCGTGGAGGCCAAATATGCAAATTCTGGGAAAAGCAAGGGATTTAGTGGTGATCGGCCTACGCAGGGCCCGGTTAAGAGGCAACGGTTCATTCTCCGGCCCTCTAACCAGAATCGTTCCAGTGCACCACCTTTCCCGTTCAAGCAGCCTATAATTATTCGGCCTAACAAAGCCCCTACTGCCTCAAGTCAGCCGGGTGCCCCAGGCACTCGAGTCCCTGCTCTGCCAGGTTCTTCCACTGGATGCTTTAACTGTGGCAAGTCTGGGCACTTCATTAAAGACTGTCCCTATCCTCGGCAAAATCAGGCCAATAATCAGCAAGGATCGGGAACTTCAGCTCCAGGCAAGGGAACTACTTCGGGCAGAAATACCAAAAAGACGGGGCGAGTCTATTATACACAAGTGGCTACCACACCGGAAGGCGAGCCGGTGATGATGGGTATGTTCCCTGTGGCCAACCACCCTGCACTAATTCTTTTTGATTCCGGTGCTTCACATACCTTTATTAGCAAGACATTTGCGGAGCAACATCATATTCCATGTCATGAATCCAAAGAGGGTTTTAAAATTCATTCACCTGGGGGATATATTTTTACTAAAGAAGTGGCCTATGGTGTGCCAGTAACTATGGCCGAACGGAACTTTCCTGCCAACATGATTGTTCTGAAGGGCCAAGATATAGATGTAATTTTGGGGATGAATTGGTTAACTCAACACAAGGCAGTACTCAACACTGAACTCAGAACCGTCAGGTTGAGTTATAATCAAGAAGAAATTCTCTTGTCTCTCCCCAAGACCAATCCAGTCAAAGCTTCTGGTAGAATCTTTGAAGCCATTGTACCGGAGATCAAGAATATTCCGGTAGTTTGTGAGTTTCCAGATGTGTTTCCGGAAGATTTGCCTGGACTGCCCCCAGAAAGAGATGTGGAATTTGTGATTGAGCTAAAGCCCGGTACGGCTCCCATTTCCCGAAGGTCGTACCGTATGCCCCCTAATGAATTAGCAGAATTGAAGATCCAATTGCAAGATCTGCTGAATAAAGGATTTATCCGGCCAAGCTCGTCTCCTTGGGGTTGTCCCGCCATCTTTGTGAAGAAGGATCAAACCTTGCGAATGTGTGTGGACTATCGGCCCCTAAATGAGGTCACCATTAAGAATAAGTACCCTCTTCCGAGGATCGACATCTTATTTGATCAACTGACTGGGGCGAGGGTATTTTCCAAAATTGATCTCAGGTCGGGCTATCATCAAATCCGTATTCGGCCCGAGGATATACTGAAGACCGCATTCACTACGCGGTATGGATTATTTGAATATCTAGTAATGTCTTTCGGGCTCACCAATGCTCCTGCCCACTTCACCTATTTAATGAACTCGGTGTTCATGCCCGAGTTAGACAAGTTCGTGGTGGTCTTCATCGATGATATTTTGATATATTCTAAAAATGAAGAGGAGCATGCTCAGCACTTACGGATTGTATTGACGCGCCTAAGGGAACATCAGCTTTATGCCAAGTTCAGCAAGTGCGCGTTTTGGCTGGAAGAAATTCAATTTCTGGGGCACGTATTATCAGCCAAGGGAATTGCGGTAGACCCTAGCAAAGTCAAGGATATTCTGGAGTGGAAACCTCCAACGACTGTTCACCAAGTCCGGAGTTTTCTTGGACTAGCAGGATACTATCGCAGATTTATACCTGATTTTTCTAAGCTTGTGAAGCCAATCACAAGTTTATTGAAGAATGATACTAAATTCAATTGGTCTTCTAAATGTAATGAAGCCTTTGAGGAATTGAAGACACTATTGACCACTGCTCCGGTATTGGCTCAACCGGACATCACTAAACCTTTTGATGTCTATTGTGATGCGTCAGGCAGTGGACTCGGCTGTGTGCTAATGCAAGAAGGCCGAGTGATTGCATATGCTTCAAGGCAGTTACGCCGACATGAGGAGCACTATCCAACTCATGATCTGGAGTTAGCTGCGGTGGTTCATGCCCTGAAAATATGGCGTCACTATCTGCTGGGAAACATCTGTCACATATATACTGATCATAAGAGTTTGAAGTATATATTCACCCAGTCAGAGTTGAATATGAGGCAAAGGCGATGGCTCGAGCTCATTAAGGATTATGAACTGGAAATCCATTATCACCCAGGCAAGGCCAATGTGGTGGCAGATGCATTGAGTCGCAAGACCTCCTGCCACTGCCTTATGGTAAAGACCTCCGAGAGCACTTTGTGTCAAGAAATGGAAAGGTTAAACCTGGGAATGATTCAACAAGGGACTTTAACTCAGCTAAAGCTTGAGTCAACCATCCTGCAAAGGATAATTGATGATCAAAAGGATAATCTGGGCATGAAGCACATACGAGAAAAGGTCAGGGCTGGAACAGCCCAATGTTTTAGAGAAGATGATCAAGGGGTGTTATGGTTCAATAACCGCATAGTAGTGCCGAAGAACGAGGAACTCCGCCAGCAAATTTTAGATGAAGCGCATCTTAGTCGCTATTCTATTCATCCCGGAAGCACTAAGATGTACCAAGATTTAAGGCAACATTACTGGTGGACGAAGATGAAGATTGAAATTGCACGCTATGTGGCTAAGTGCGACACTTGCAGACGTGTCAAAGCCATACACCTGAAAACTGCTGGTCCATTGCAATCTTTGCCAATCCCAGCATGGAAATGGGAAGATATCAGCATGGACTTCATTGTGGGATTGCCCAGGACCGCAAAAGGGTGTGACTCTATCTGGGTGATTGTTGATCGACTTACAAAGGTTGCTCATTTTCTGCCGGTCAAGACAAATTCTCCAGTTACTGTCTACGCCCAATTGTATATTGCTCGTATTCTTAGTCTGCATGGTGTTCCAAAGACCATAGTGTCGGATCGTGGGCCTCAATTTGTAGCCAAGTTTTGGGAAGCACTTCACCAATCTTTGGGTACTAAGTTACTCCACAGTTCGGCCTACCATCCCCAAACCAGTGGACAGACTGAGAGAGTGAACCAAATACTTGAAGATATGTTACGAGCATGTGTCCTGGATTTCTCAACAAAGTGGAATGAATGCTTACCTTTGGCGGAGTTTTCATACAATAACAGTTATCAGGAAAGTATCAAGATGGCACCTTTTGAAGCTTTGTATGGGCGACGGTGTCGAACTCCGCTAAATTGGTCTGAACCTGGTGAAAGATATTTCTTTAGACCTGATATGGTAAAAGAAACCGAAGAAAGGGTTCAGAAAATAGTTCATAATATGAAGAAGGCACAGGCTCGTCAGAAAAGTTATGCAGACAATCGGCGAATGCCCTTATACTTCTTAAAAGGAGACTACGTCTACTTAAAGGTTTCACCAATGAAAGGCGTATCGCGTTTTGGGATTAAAGGAAAACTTGCACCCAGGTACATTGGTCCATTCCTGGTACTTGAACAATGTGGACCAGTGGCATACCGACTTCAGCTCCCCGAAACATTGTCTGCCGTGCATAATGTGTTCCACGTGTCACAATTGAAGAAGTGTCTTCGGGTTCCCGATCGAACCGTTGAAGTGACTGATGTTGTCCTGGAACCAGATTTGACATACTCGGAACATCCCATTCGAGTTCTGGATCAAAAGGACAGGGTTACCCGGAGAAAGACCCTCAAGTTTTATAAAATACAGTGGAACCAGCATTCGGAAGATGAGGCTACATGGGAAACCCAAGATTTCTTAGATAAGAATTTCCCGGGCTTTCTAGCCTCTTGTAAATTGTAAAGTTTGTATAGCTGTGTAATAAAGGAATGAACCCCCACACCATCCCTGCCTTGTACCAGAAATAAGGAAATAAAAACGTGACACATTTCCTTTTCCATTACTCACCCTAGGACTTTAAATCTCGGGACGAGATTCTTTTATGGGGGGAAGGATGTAACACCCCTGGTGTTACTCTAACTAAAACTTGAGCATGACATCATGAGCACGGGCATTGCATATGTTTGACACACCTAGAGTGCATTCACTAGGCAAAAATTTCAAACAAGTTGTATTGTTTTACTGTTTTACAAATAGGACCTTGGTTTAAGGACTTAACCCTAACTAATGGTTAATGGGGTAAAACTTAACTTAAGTTGAGGAAAACCTTAGGGTTTGTGAGAAGAGCCATAAAACAACCTCAAACACTAAGTGGAATCACAATTATACCCCTGGGATATTAAAAACCCTAGTTAGAACCCTGGAAAACCCAAAGTCCAAACCCTAGGGACCTATGTGCAAAATTGATGCACAATTGGACTAAAGTGTAAAAACTAGTATGTTTCAAACCATAAAGTCATTTGGTCCACATTTGAGGAGATTTACAAGCAAAACCCTTGATTTTGGACCAAAGTGCAAAATGGACCTCATTGGAGTTTGCACTAAGTCTGAAAAATTAGTGCATTAGCTCAACTTTGGAGCTTTGTATCTTTCTGGATATAGAGTTTTTGCCCTAGGTCACCACATCAAAGTTGAAGACCAATAATAGGAGAACAACTTTGCTAAAGGGTGCAAGCATAGTTGTTCTGAAAAAATTTGGAGAAAAACCCCATCAAGGTTTGGCTGTCAGGCTGTCTGTTCTGAAATTCAGTTCAGCAGTGAACTGACACCAATTTCAAGCTAGATTTTGAGCATGATTCTGTACTCAAATGTGTTCAAGTCCTATAGTCGAGTTGTAGTTGGTATGTGGCACTACAACTTTGATGCAGAGCCTTGGATGAGTTGCTAAGGAAAATTCAGAGAAAATGTGACTTGAACTTGCTCTGTCAGTCGCTCTGAATGGGGCGTTCACCATGGTACAGTGCTCTGTTGAAGATCAGACCGCCAGCGCCCAAAAGATCTCGCCGCCGGTGGCCGTCGCCGTTGATTGCCGGTCATTGCGATTCGTGCGCAGTGGCCATCGGATAAGTCCCGCCCGGTAAAAATCCTCGCCACCGGTGAGCTGGCGCCCACTCCGACGACGTTCTCCCCCCTGGCTCACCGCCCGCAGTAAAGCGCTCGCCGTCGACCGCCGCCTCTCGACCGGGTGCCATGTGTCCAAGCCTTTCCATAGCGTCGCCAAGACTTCCTCTACCCGTCCCATCACCGCCGGAGAGCTTGCCACGACCGTTGCCACGGTTTCACCACGGCACCTTCGTTCTTATCTCCGCCCGCCAACACTTCATGATCAAATCAAGAGCCACCGCTCTCGGAGCCTACAAATTGAGCCCCCTCTCGTCTGCTCCAGGTTTTTGGCTAGCTATTGCACCCACTCCCGCACCCAATCGCTCACTGTCTCACCGGAATTTCGCATTGCCACCAAAACTGTTTTCCGCCGCCGTGTTGTGAGTTCGCCGTGGTCAGCCCTCTACAGGTCCGTTCATGCCCTCTGCGCCTTCGTTTTAGCATGCTCATACCCCCGTGATGCTTACCAAAGCCTTGAATCGAACTAGATCGCCCTGGGTCGCCGGGAACACGCTCATGCCACCGTGGCGCTTACGGCCATCGTGGCCGGAGCTCTATGAGCCACCACCGGTGCAATTAGGTTAGGGGAAATGCTCCTTAGGGGTTGAATTTCGTGTATGCCGCTCGGAGAGTCCAGCCGCAGCCCCAATCGGCCGGACTGCTGCTCGCCGGAGCGCGGCCGAGCTTGAACACCGTCGTGGACCTCGCGTTGCAAATTGACCAGAACCCAGGGGTCTTTTTGTGATCAGTCAGCGACACACAGGAACAGTGAAGAAACTCGTTTTTATTTAGCCAAAAGCTCGGGGTCTCTTCTACAAAGCCGCCAGGGCGCGCGGGCGCGGGCGCGCGCGCGAAACCGCCTGGGCTTGGGCCACTGAACCTGGAATCGGCCCAGTACTGTTGCTCTTTTTCCCTTTTCTTTTTCAGCAGAACTTTAGAAATGTGTAGAAAAATATAGAAAAATGCTAAAATTATGAGACCAATTTTCCTAGGTTTGTTATTTTCCATAGAATTTATTAAAAATAGTTTCATGATTTTTAGATCAAGTAGGGAATTTTAGGATATTTAAAACAGCCTAAATCAATGGTTCTGGATTTTTAGAAATTAAATAATAAGTCCAAAATTTCCCAAACTTTTTATGTGAACTTTTCACATTATTTAGAAGCCATGGGTAGAGTTTGGTTTGATTTGGACCTTGTTTGATCACTAAACCCAAAACCACCCCCCCTGCTCCATGAACTCCTTTACCGACTCCGGAAACCCTAGGTTCCCGGAACTCCGTGAAGGAAAGTTGTACTCAAGACATAAATAATAAGTTTATGTTACCTTTGCATTCTCATGAGCATTCCATGACATCCATCCTTATGTATGTATATGGTTATATTAGAGCAAGAAGAAGAAGAAGAAGTTCTTGAAGAAGGGATACCACCCACCTCCGATCCCCAGGCCGACAACTGCTTCTATTTTGATATCTGTGGATCCGAGCCAGACCCATCTGATAACAAAGGCAAGCCCCGGTGCATTTGCCACCTCCCTTGATATTTTTAAAATCTTTCTCACTTGCTTGATGCATTAGGTGATAGGAGTTGATTGCTAAAACAATTCCTGCATTACCTTCCTTGAATTTGATTACCTTCCTTGATCACCTGTTTTACAAAAGCTTTTTGATGCTTAGCTTTGCTTTAGAAAAACAAAATGTTTTGTTTTTACAAAATATGATGTGGCAAAAGTGGGTGGGATGTTTTCGAAAATAAAACTTGATGGTGAATCCATCACGGCCGTGATGGATTCAACATCGGAAAAGATGTACCTCTGCCAGGTACCAAACTTTGGGCTTGAAAAGATTAAGCTGAGACCGGGCGGGTGACTTGCACGAGAAGAGAGTCTCGGTGTAGTGTCTCCGTCTGAGTCGATTAAGGACCTTGTCGATGTAGGCCTGCTGACCGAGGACCCTTTAACTGGTCACATGCCTCGTCATGGGTAAGCCTTGCCTCGGGTAGACTAAGGCCGGAATAAGATAACACGAAATGGAAGTGGAGCGGTGGCGAGAGTAGCGTGTACCCTCCGTGGCAAGAGGCTGGACGGTGGTGTATCTGTGCTCTCGGTTTGCGTGAACCTGATCCGGTCTTAAGAACCCCGGTGGCGGGTTGACATATGCAAGGGTTAAGTGCTACATATGTCGTGTGATTGGAGATCCTCAGCTGAGTATAATCGATTCGGATCGCCGTACCTTCGCGGTTATGAAGACTTGGTCACTGACCTACACGTAGCATTCCACTAAAGATGATGGGTTTTTGTTAAGAAATTGGCTAGTGCAGGACCAGTGATTGAACTAGGGTAGAAAGAACTCTAGTGCAGGTAATTTTACCTAACTTGACAATTAAAATTGGATTTTTAAGGATCCACTTTAGTAAGCATTTCTGCAAAACAGAGTCTTTGACTATTGAGAAGCCTTACCTTGACTCCCATATAACCAGCATACCCTTGAGAGTCTTTTCCTTAGTCGGGTAAGACTTGCTGAGTAATTCCATACTCAGGGTTTATCCCTTTGTTGTTTTTAGGTGGGGAAGTAGCAGACTTCTGCTGCTTCTGTGCTAAGGTGGTTCCCAAGAATGAAAGCCAGGAATGAAGTGCGGGAGGACTCAGTCCTCCACTTAAGATCTTTTGGTTCTAGTCCTTCGGGAGAGGTTGTGTCTCCCTGGTTTGTATAATTAATACTTTTATGCACTCGTTTTTAGAACTGGTCTGTAATAACTTAACTTGAGCTTACTTTGGAAATAAATGTAAGATTATGTAATCGCTTCCGCATATCTTTATCTCCGATGATCTGTAATGTCTGCAAGACGGGTGAAACGTTCCTGGTGAGGTAAGGAAAGATACCGAGCTTGTCAAGTAACTTAGGAACATCTACAGGGTGTCTGATGTCTGTTAGACAAGGACAACTGTAGGTGGGCCTGATTACTTGGGAGGTTCCGTCACAGGCTAAGCCCACACTGGAGAGGCCTAGCTCCGATACCAATTGAAAGTTCCCTTTGACCCGGGAACAGGATCTGGATGTCGCCTAGAGGGGGGGGGGTGAATAGGCGAATAAAACTTATTACTTTAAAACTTAAAATCTTACTCTACTCAAAGACTTAGTACGCAGTGGAGTGAGAAGACTCTTCGAGTAGGTTGCAGCGGAATCAGAGATCCTGTCTCAAAAGTGTCCTGCAAGAACAGAGCACACAGACGCAAGGATTTATCCCGAGGTTCGGCCAAGCCTGAAATGCTTGCCTAGTCCTCGTTGGAGTTAGCCACACCTGGGCTTGGAGTCTATTTCAACTCCTTCCTCCGTTTGCTCAGATCTGTCAGTATGACAGATAGAGCCTTTCACTATTGAGTGGGGTTACAACAGAACCGCGGCTGCTTACAAACTTCTTGGCAGCACCCCGGCAGAGTAACGATACGCTCAAGACCTTGCTCTATCTCTTAGCAGCACTACTCCTCTCTCTAAAGGCTTATAGCTGTGCCTTCTACACAAACTATAGAGTTACACACAAGAGGGAGAGCGAGAATTAATTCCAATGAAGTCTACACTTGTTGGCTGCACTTATATATTGCTTGAGGCGCCTAGGGGTCCCTTTTATAGGCACAAGGGGCCTAGGAGCCGTTGGAATCCCATTTGGAAGGCAATACTTTCTTTCTGTCGGGTGGTGCACCGGACAGTCCGGTGCACACCGGACACTGTCCGGTGACCGATTTGTTTCCTTAAACAGCGCTGCCGACCGTTGCAGATCTGGGAGCCGTTGGCGCACCGGACATGTCCGGTGCACACCGGACAGTCCGGTGCCGTCATCTAGACGTTGGCTCGGCTACGTGTCCCGCGCAGATTGCGCGGCCGACCGTTGGCCCGGCCGACCGTTGGCTCACCGGACAGTCCGGTGCACACCGGACAGTCCGGTGAATTATAGCCGTACGTCGCCGGTGGATTCCCGAGAGCGGCCAGTTTGCTCGAGTTTAGCCTGGCGCACCGGACACTGTCCGGTGCACCACCGGACACTGTCCGGTGCACCACCGGACAGTCCGGTGTGCCAGACTGAGCTGCCTTGGCTGTACATAGCCAAGCCCTTTGCACCTCTCTCCTTTTATTCTTCTTTCTGTTTCTAACACTTAGACAAATATATTAGTCCACAAAACCAATGTACTAAGTATAGAAACATACCTTCTCTTAATCATTACATCTATAGCATTTCACATGCTTGAGCTTTGATGTTGGACTCATAAATCATCAAGTCGGCTTGACTTGTTCTAGATTGACATTACTTGGCTCCAACATCCTGTAAAGGTCACATAGAACATCTCCAAACATAGGAACAACCCAAACTAAAGATTAAGGTGAACTTAGCTCTTTTGGGCTGCTTCCAGTTCTGGTTTTGACACTTGTTCTCCTTCTAGTGACCTTGATCTCCTTCTTAGAGCTTGATCTTGAGCCTTATGACTTACACCACATAACTGTAGTTGTTACCTCATTGGTTGTAAGTCACGTCCTTATGTAGTGATCCTTGATGTGCCGTAGCTGTTCTCAACTCGATCACCCTTGACTTTGCAAGCCTTCTTCTTCACCTTGGCTTTGGGTTCCTCAGCCTCCTTGACCTTCTCCCGTGCACTTGGTACCTCGAAGCTTTTCTTGCCTCCATCCTTGGCTTGATCAGTTGTCTCCGAGCTACGCACCTGAGTATCACTTTTGCAATGTCCAACTTACTTGTGATGTCCATTATGTATCCATAATCTAGTTCTTGGGCCATCACATTTGTTCACTTGTGTTGAACCCTGTAGGCTTTACCTTAAGCACCTGTTCAACACTTAGTACACTTGTTAGTCCTTTAATTGAGTTGTCATCCAAACACCAAAACTCACAAGAGAGCTTTCAGGGTCCCTAAGCCGACGAGTGAGTGTGCCGCGTGCCCCAGCCCAGATGGGTCGAGCGCGTGGGCGAGCGCTAAGGGGGAAAAGCGAGGTGGCCGGAGACGAGTCGTGAGAGAGGTGGGAATCCCGCGGCCTTCGTGTTCGACCCGCGCCCAGGTCGGGTGCGCTTGCAGTAGGGGGTTACAAGCGTCCACGCGGGTGAGGGAAGCGAGCGGCCCCAAGAGAGCGCCTGCCCCGTCCTCGTCCCCGCGCGGCCAACCTTCTCTAAGAAGGCCCTGGTCCTTCCTTTTATAGGCGTAAGGAGAGGATCCAAGTGTACAATGGGGGTGTAGCAAGGTGCTACGTGTCTAGCGGGGGTGAGCTAGCGCCCTAAGTACATGCCTGTGTGGCAGCCAGAGAGATCTTGGCACCCAGCTGGTGGGGTGTTGTGGCTGTCGGAGGAGCAACGGAGCCTGGTGGGGGGATAGCTGTCGGAGCGGTTGGGCCCTTGCTGACGTCCCCCTGCTTCCATAAGGGAGCTGAGAGCCGCCATCGTCATGGGTCTAGCGGGGCGCCATCATTGCCTATCTGGCGGAGCTAGCCAGATGGGACGCCGGTCTTGTTCCCTGCGGCCCGAGTCGGCTCGGGGTAGGGTGATGATGGCGCTTCCTGTCAACGTGGCGGACTTGTGTCCTAGGTCGGGCGATGTGGAGGCTCCTTCGAAGCCGAGGTCGAGTCTGTCCTGCATGGCCGAGGCCGAGCCCGAGCTCCTGGGTCGGGCGAGGCGGAGGTCGTTCGGTAGAGGCCAGGGTGGAGTCCGACCCCTGGGGTCGGGCGGAGCGGAGTTCGTCGTCTTCCGGGGCCTAGCCCGAGTCCGAGCCCTGGGTCGGGCGGAGCGGAGTTCGCCGTCTTCCGGGGCCTTAGCCCGAGTCCGAGCCCTGGGTCGGGCGGAGCGGAGTTCGCCGTCTTCCGGGGCCTTAGCCCGAGTCCGAGCCCTGGGTCGGGCGGAGCGGAGTTCGCCGTCTTCCGGGGCCTAGCCCGAGTCCGAGCCCTGGGTCGGGCGGAGCGGAGTTCGCCGTCTTCCGGGGCCTTAGCCCGAGTCCGAGCCCTGGGTTGGGCGGAGCGGAGTTCGCCGTCTTCCGGGGCCTTAGCCCGAGTCCGAGCCCTGGGTCGGGCGGAGCGGAGTTCGCCGTCTTCCGGGGCCTAGCCCGAGTCCGAGCCCTGGGTCGGGCGGAGCGGAGTTCGCCGTCTTCCGGGGCCTTAGCCCGAGTCCGAGCCCTGGGTCGGGCGGAGCGGAGTTCGCCGTCTTCCGGGGCCTTAGCCCGAGTCCGAGCCCTGGGTCGGGCGGAGCGGAGTTCACCGTCTTCCGGGGCCTTAGCCCGAGTCCGAGCCCTGGGTCGGGCGGAGCTTCCTATGGCGCCTTTGGCAAGGCCTGACTGCCTGTCAGTCTCACTCTGTCAAGTGGCACTGCAGTCGGAATGGCGCAGGCGGCGCTGTCCTTCTGTCAGACCGGTCAGTGGAGCGGCGAAGTGACGGCGGTCACTTCGGCTCTGCCGGGGGGCGCGTGTCACACCCGGATTTTAGGGGTCCAAAACCCGGGCGCGAACATAATCACCAGGTGTGCTGGGACCAAGTCTCACACATATGATGAATCATGGCACAGGATCGAATGTCACATCTTTATATATAACAGGAGTTCTATACAAAATAAATATTTACATTATAAGGAGACAACGGTCCAGCAACCCAAAGTTGACTGGGAGACGACGACCTAGACCTCTCACGAACACATCGCAGCATCCTCCAAGCGCTTGATCCTGCGGTACCTGTTCTTGACCTGTGGGGGGTGTGAGACAGCAAGAGTGAGCTCACATACGTTCATCGCTCAACAAGTTGTGGGGAATAATGTGCATGAACTCGCCAAAGGTGGGAGCTCACGTGAAGTGTAAGGCTTATCAAAGAAGATGGTTAGAGCTGAGCATTGCTTTTAAAGTTGGTCAAAATTTTATTAGCAGTTACTAAGTATAAGTAAATACCAACCCAGTTAAATAGTAGAACAAAAGTAACAACTTCACCTGCGATGCAATGCATATGACAAATTGAGTTTAAGTTCCATAAATTAATCATGTGAGGGTCCGAGCTGCTCATGACCGTGAGCACGGCTAGTATACTAGTTTTACACTCTGCAGAGGTTGCGCATCTTTACCCACAAGTCGTGTATCCCATGTCGCCAGGGTTTGCAAGGCCCTTAGACACTACCGAGGTGAATGGCTAGGGATCCACTACGAGGCCTTTACAAAGTTCCACTAGCTTCCGAAAACCCGCTACAGTTTATAGGAAGTTCCAATGCAGGGTTCCTGACTGACCGCCATCGCAGCAAAATCAACCAGGGACCTCCCTACACTGACCACTCCCCTACTGCCCTTGCCCCTTCCGGGTAAGGTAGTCTTCCACTAGCTTTCCTAATTAATCAGCCAAGGGCGTCCCATTAAACCCTTGTGGTAGCACTGTTTTCCCGGGTGGTTCTCCATGTTCCAATTAACATAATGATCTTAACATGAACAGTAAATAACAACTGACAATAAAAGGATAATCATGAATAGTGTATGTGTATCTCTATACCCAAAACCACATAAAGCGATAGCAAGTACTACCCAGAGATTCAGTGGTGAACAAGGTATAAAGATAGTCAAACTAGGGTAACCTATTGGGTCCCATCAAAATTAACCTATGCAGATCATTATGATTAATTAGAACATGAGTAGGTAAAAAGAAGTGATCAAGGGCACAACTTGCGTGGGACTTGAGATTCCAGGTACCAGGATGATCTTCGGGTGACTCGTGACCTTGCTCTAGTCGTAGCAATACAAACAAACATTACATAGACAAAAATTAACATTACACCAAACATAAGAACAAAATACATATTAATAATCTACCTATTAAAATAAAGTCATAGGAACAGGAACCATTAATTTTGGAGTTATATATTTTAAGTTATGAATTTCCAAAGATTTTTATGCCTTCAATATAAGGTTAAGTGAGAAATAAATTTTAATGTGTATTTCTTGTAAAAACAGTGGTACTATTTGATGAACAATAATATTACAAAATTATAGGAACTAGAATAGATCAATTTGGAGTTCATATGAATTTTCTATCAATTATATAAATTCTAGGAATTGTTTTTATATTAAAAACTCTTTTTCTAATTCATTAACCTGATTTTATAACTCTATGGACGGGGCCTCATTTTCTGGAAAACGCAGGGGTTTCGGGGTAAGTTTTTCTGAGACACAGAAAACAACTCTACGGACCGCGGGTTGATTACTATAGAACAGAGGGGCCTAATAGCTAAACAGTCCAGCCGAAGGGGTACGGGCGGACGCTGACCGTCCGATCACAAACCGACGCGCAAGATTAGATTATCGCGTTATAAAACAGATAATCCGCCCCGATCGTTCGATCCAGAATCAACGGACGAAGGTCGATCCTACCCCGATCTAATCTAACCCGCCCGCCATGAATCCTACGGACACGGTTTAGTTGTGCAAAGGTTACCCTATCCTCTAATCTCGACCGTCAGCGCCGGATCCAACGAACCACGACGATCCCCCAACAGAACACACGCGCCTGGCGGCGCCGCCCCGCACGCTCGGCGGAGCACGCCGGCGAGGTTGTCAATCGGCTGTATCCGAACGCCAAATACGAATTGGACCGAGCTACACGTAAAGGAGGACTTGGCGAGCATGGTGTAGGGATCCATACCGAGTATTATGCGGCGAAGGGGGCTGTCCATGGAGGAGAGCGGGTCTGCGGCGACGACACAAGCGTCGATGAGCAATTCGGTGCTCAAGGGACGAAGACAAGCCCGGGAGGCCCCTGCAACAACTTCAAGGGATCACGGAGGTGAACCCGCACGCTCAACGGAGGGCAAATCGACGGCGGGAGGCACTTAGCACGCGGCGGACTGAGTTCCGTCACCGCGGCGGCAATGGGGGCTCACGGTCGGCTGAAGATGGAGTGAGGGCAACGCCTCGACCGGTGCTTAAATAGGGGCAGGCAGGCAACGAGGATCTCGGCCGGTTGGTTAGAAGGTCGAATCGCGGATTCCGCGGCGAGTTCGGTAGGCATGCGTGCGGCGGAGCCCGGAGTTCACAGCGCGTTGAGCGGAGGTTGTTGTGAGGAGGGAGATAAGTCTTTGGTGCGGGCCACGGGCAGCGACATTATGCCAACGCGTATGCGCGGAACATACAGGGAGGTAGGCTGGAGCAAGGGCGGTGGGCGACCACGGCCGAGTTCCACGCACCATACGGCCAAGTCCGTTGAGGAAGACGACTGACAGGCGGGGTTACCGGTCAGCGAGAGCTGGGTGGACGGGGAGGAGCTGGAGTGAGGCTGGCAGACCGGGCCCGCGCGCAGAGGCTGAGTGCGGCGGACAGGAAGGCCGAGAGCACGCGCGTTTGTGGGCCGAGTGAGGGGAATTTGGCCCAAGCGCATGTGAGTCATCTCTTCTTTGTTTTTTTTATTTTCTTTTATGTTTTCTAGTTTCTTTTTATAAATTCAAATCTAGTTTCAAAATTTCAAACTTAAAGTGATTATACAAACCAAAAGAGTTCAGCATGAAATGCATGTTTATTTATTTATTTTATTTGCATAATTTATTGCCATTAGTTGAGTATAAAAAGAAATTCAAGGAATCCCCAAAACACCTTGTTATAAATTTATTTATTTATTCATTTTTTATACCAATTTTGGGCTTTACAAATCCTACCCCCCTTAAAAATAATCTCGTCCTCGAGATTAGTAATAAAAGGGATGTCTACTCATATTGTTCTCGGAACATATGCACAAACAAAGAAATCTCGCCATGATGCATAATCCTTTAACAAAACATAGGTTTAATAGACCTTACTATTATCACTAAAATAGTAATAATACTAACTAATAGCTAAACTAATATTTAGGTCTTACAAAAAGTAAAATATATATATATATGTATCTATATCTATGTTTGTCTCTATTCTTGTTGCTCGTTGACTTCTTCACCGACTACTTCATCTTCAACTGGCTCTTCTTCTTGAATTTCAAGTTCACCGGGTTCATCTTCTACTTCTGCATGATGGGCATGTCCCCGGTTGATAGATAGGGGCTGACTCTTTCCTGCTGAGGCTTGTCCTTGCTTCATCGGAGCCGGTGTAGTGTAGGCAGCTCTGTTGGGACAGTAGTTGGCGTAGTGTTCCGGTTGTCCACACTTGTAGCATGTCCTGTTGATGGTTGTGTTAGGAGCAACGGGTCCTGCTGGGGTGCTTGCTTTTGGAGGTGCAGTTGGTGCCTGTTGAGTTTGTTGTCCAGAACTGCCACTAGCTGGTGTACTTGGAGTGGTAGTATAGCGAGGACGGGAACTACTTCCAGCCTGCCCTTGGTTGACAGCCTTTCTTTTCTCTCCAAATATACTCCTCTTGTTTTCTACAGCAATAGCTTTGTCAAGTAGCCTTTGGAAGGATGGGAATGTGTGCGATACCAGTTGATATTGCAAGGGTCCAATCAAACCGTCCAGAAAAAGCTCCTGCTTTTGCTCGTCATCCTCTACATCTCTAGGAGCATATCGAGATAACTGGATGAATTTGTCTCTATATTCACTCACGGACATACTTCCTTGCTTGAGGGAGAGAAACTCCTTTCTCTTAATCTTCATAAGTCCAGCGGGTATATGGTAATTCCTGAATTGTGTGGAGAATTCTGCCCAGGTAATTGTATCGACAGCAGCATGAGCAGCGCAGTACGCATCCCACCAATCCGCAGCGGAACCAGCAAGACGACCTGATGCATAGAGTACTTTCTCTCTATCCGAGCACTGAGCTATGTTGAGCATCTTCTCTATGGACTTTAACCAGTCATCTGCTTGCAGCGGATTTGCGGAGTTGGAGAAGGTTGGTGGTTTGTGGCTCATGAATTCCCGGTGCTTGTCCCGGGGTGGAACTGGTGGTGGAGGTGGAGGCAATGGCACCTGTTGCTGTTGCTGCTGTTGTTGAAGTTGTTGTTGCAGCTGCTGTTGTTGTGCCCTTCTCTCCTGGCGTATCTCTTCCCGCTCTTGGCGCATTTCCCGACGTGCATCCTCTCTTTCCTGGTGCATTTCTTGGCGTTCTTGCTGCATTTGGGTGCGCATATCTGCCATAGTGTCAGCCATTTGCTGCATCATCCTCATTTGAGCTGCAATTAGTGGATCGACTCCGTCTGGTGGGGGATTAGGAGGATTCATCTCTGCTGGCTGTGGTTGGGGTTGTCGATATATCCACCGAGTGTGTCGATTAGGAGGTAAATCAATTCCACCACCCCGCCTGGTATTGACCATCTAAGTTAGAAGCGTATGGTAAGATAGCTTTGCAAGGGAATCATTTAGTAGACAGAATGAATAAACTAATAGTTGGTTATGTACTAAAACTTTCTTTGGCAGGGCTTGACCAGATATTTTATGTCAAGATTAGGGTAACTAGTTGTACGGGGTGAATGTCCAAAGGTAAGATAGAATCTGTCAAGATGAGATAGATACGGAATACTATATATATTTTTAAGGGGGATAATCTAGATTGTCTAGTTATCTTACAAATGCTATCTTTTATGCCTAGATGTATATGCAGATGTAATTGTGGACATTGATCCACAACCCATCACACTCAAACAAAGATCCAAATCAGACATATTTCATAAGAGCAAACATTCAAATACATAGACACTTATAAAAATAGTTTTGTTTTTGTTCCTAGGATTAGGTCTCCTATTCCTAAAGGTCACTTCAGTCACAGGATTTCAAAGTGTGAAATCCACATTCGTCTTTAGAAAGAAAGGATAAGAATAATCAGAGTAAAGCGGAATTAGATGAGAAAAGATTAAGAAAAGTTTAGAAAGAATCAGAGTAGCAAAGGTAAGTAAGTATTGGTTGTCCAGTTCTATCTAGGTTTCGTCCTACAGTCAACATTCCTCTGATACCACTTCTGTCACACCCGGATTTTAGGGGTCCAAAACCCGGGCGCGAACATAATCACCAGGTGTGCTGGGACCAAGTCTCACACATATGATGAATCATGGCACAGGATCGAATGTCACATCTTTATATATAACAGGAGTTCTATACAAAATAAATATTTACATTATAAGGAGACAACGGTCCAGCAACCCAAAGTTGACTGGGAGACGACGACCTAGACCTCTCACGAACACATCGCAGCATCCTCCAAGCGCTTGATCCTGCGGTACCTGTTCTTGACCTGTGGGGGGGTGTGAGACAGCAAGAGTGAGCTCACATACGTTCATCGCTCAACAAGTTGTGGGGAATAATGTGCATGAACTCGCCAAAGGTGGGAGCTCACGTGAAGTGTAAGGCTTATCAAAGAAGATGGTTAGAGCTGAGCATTGCTTTTAAAGTTGGTCAAAATTTTATTAGCAGTTACTAAGTATAAGTAAATACCAACCCAGTTAAATAGTAGAACAAAAGTAACAACTTCACCTGCGATGCAATGCATATGACAAATTGAGTTTAAGTTCCATAAATTAATCATGTGAGGGTCCGAGCTGCTCATGACCGTGAGCACGGCTAGTATACTAGTTTTACACTCTGCAGAGGTTGCGCATCTTTACCCACAAGTCGTGTATCCCATGTCGCCAGGGTTTGCAAGGCCCTTAGACACTACCGAGGTGAATGGCTAGGGATCCACTACGAGGCCTTTACAAAGTTCCACTAGCTTCCGAAAACCCGCTACAGTTTATAGGAAGTTCCAATGCAGGGTTCCTGACTGACCGCCATCGCAGCAAAATCAACCAGGGACCTCCCTACACTGACCACTCCCCTACTGCCCTTGCCCCTTCCGGGTAAGGTAGTCTTCCACTAGCTTTCCTAATTAATCAGCCAAGGGCGTCCCATTAAACCCTTGTGGTAGCACTGTTTTCCCGGGTGGTTCTCCATGTTCCAATTAACATAATGATCTTAACATGAACAGTAAATAACAACTGACAATAAAAGGATAATCATGAATAGTGTATGTGTATCTCTATACCCAAAACCACATAAAGCGATAGCAAGTACTACCCAGAGATTCAGTGGTGAACAAGGTATAAAGATAGTCAAACTAGGGTAACCTATTGGGTCCCATCAAAATTAACCTATGCAGATCATTATGATTAATTAGAACATGAGTAGGTAAAAAGAAGTGATCAAGGGCACAACTTGCGTGGGACTTGAGATTCCAGGTACCAGGATGATCTTCGGGTGACTCGTGACCTTGCTCTAGTCGTAGCAATACAAACAAACATTACATAGACAAAAATTAACATTACACCAAACATAAGAACAAAATACATATTAATAATCTACCTATTAAAATAAAGTCATAGGAACAGGAACCATTAATTTTGGAGTTATATATTTTAAGTTATGAATTTCCAAAGATTTTTATGCCTTCAATATAAGGTTAAGTGAGAAATAAATTTTAATGTGTATTTCTTGTAAAAACAGTGGTACTATTTGATGAACAATAATATTACAAAATTATAGGAACTAGAATAGATCAATTTGGAGTTCATATGAATTTTCTATCAATTATATAAATTCTAGGAATTGTTTTTATATTAAAAACTCTTTTTCTAATTCATTAACCTGATTTTATAACTCTATGGACGGGGCCTCATTTTCTGGAAAACGCAGGGGTTTCGGGGTAAGTTTTTCTGAGACACAGAAAACAACTCTACGGACCGCGGGTTGATTACTATAGAACAGAGGGGCCTAATAGCTAAACAGTCCAGCCGAAGGGGTACGGGCGGACGCTGACCGTCCGATCACAAACCGACGCGCAAGATTAGATTATCGCGTTATAAAACAGATAATCCGCCCCGATCGTTCGATCCAGAATCAACGGACGAAGGTCGATCCTACCCCGATCTAATCTAACCCGCCCGCCATGAATCCTACGGACACGGTTTAGTTGTGCAAAGGTTACCCTATCCTCTAATCTCGACCGTCAGCGCCGGATCCAACGAACCACGACGATCCCCCAACAGAACACACGCGCCTGGCGGCGCCGCCCCGCACGCTCGGCGGAGCACGCCGGCGAGGTTGTCAATCGGCTGTATCCGAACGCCAAATACGAATTGGACCGAGCTACACGTAAAGGAGGACTTGGCGAGCATGGTGTAGGGATCCATACCGAGTATTATGCGGCGAAGGGGGCTGTCCATGGAGGAGAGCGGGTCTGCGGCGACGACACAAGCGTCGATGAGCAATTCGGTGCTCAAGGGACGAAGACAAGCCCGGGAGGCCCCTGCAACAACTTCAAGGGATCACGGAGGTGAACCCGCACGCTCAACGGAGGGCAAATCGACGGCGGGAGGCACTTAGCACGCGGCGGACTGAGTTCCGTCACCGCGGCGGCAATGGGGGCTCACGGTCGGCTGAAGATGGAGTGAGGGCAACGCCTCGACCGGTGCTTAAATAGGGGCAGGCAGGCAACGAGGATCTCGGCCGGTTGGTTAGAAGGTCGAATCGCGGATTCCGCGGCGAGTTCGGTAGGCATGCGTGCGGCGGAGCCCGGAGTTCACAGCACGTTGAGCGGAGGTTGTTGTGAGGAGGGAGATAAGTCTTTGGTGCGGGCCACGGGCAGCGACATTATGCCAACGCGTATGCGCGGAACATACAGGGAGGTAGGCTGGAGCAAGGGCGGTGGGCGACCACGGCCGAGTTCCACGCACCATACGGCCAAGTCCGTTGAGGAAGACGACTGACAGGCGGGGTTACCGGTCAGCGAGAGCTGGGTGGACGGGGAGGAGCTGGAGTGAGGCTGGCAGACCGGGCCCGCGCGCAGAGGCTGAGTGCGGCGGACAGGAAGGCCGAGAGCACGCGCGTTTGTGGGCCGAGTGAGGGGAATTTGGCCCAAGCGCATGTGAGTCATCTCTTCTTTGTTTTTTTTATTTTCTTTTATGTTTTCTAGTTTCTTTTTATAAATTCAAATCTAGTTTCAAAATTTCAAACTTAAAGTGATTATACAAACCAAAAGAGTTCAGCATGAAATGCATGTTTATTTATTTATTTTATTTGCATAATTTATTGCCATTAGTTGAGTATAAAAAGAAATTCAAGGAATCCCCAAAACACCTTGTTATAAATTTATTTATTTATTCATTTTTTATACCAATTTTGGGCTTTACAGCGCGCGTCAGGATAAAGGTGTCAGGCTACCTTTGCATTAAATACCCCTGCGACTCGGTCGGTCGGCGCGGCGATTTAGTCAGGGTTGCTTCTTAGCGAAGGCAAGGCCTCGGGCGAGCCGGAGATGCGTCTGCCGTTAAAAGGGGGCCTCGGGCGAGACGGAAACATCTCGGGGTCGGCTGCCCTTGCCCGAGGCTAGGCTCGGGCGAGGCGTGATCGAGTCACTCGTATGGACTGATCCCTGACTTAATCGCACCCATCAGGGCTCTGCAGCTTTATGCTGATGGGGGTTACCAGCTGAGAATTAGGCGTCTTGAGGGTACCCCTAATTATGGTCCCCGACACTTCTAAAGGGAGAACACATTTTAGGATTAACAAATGTTCATTTTGAGAAAGACAGGATTTGTAGCGCATGCCAAGCCGGGAAGCAAATTGGCACTCATCATCCACACAAGAACATCATGACGAGTGACAGGCCACTGGAGCTCCTACACATGGATCTATTCGGCCCGATTGCTTACATAAGCATCGGCGGGAGTAAGTACTATCTAGTTATTGTGGATGATTATTCTCGCTTCACTTAGGTGTTCTTTTTGCAAGAAAAATCCCATACCCAAGAGACCTTAAAGGGATTCTTGAGAAGGGCTCAAAATAAGTTCGGCTTAAGGATCAAGAAAATTAGAAGCGACAACGGGACGGAGTTCAAGAACTCTCAAATTGAAGGCTTCCTTGAGGAGGAGGGCATCAAGCATGAGTTCTCTTCTCCCTACACCCCACAACAAAATGGTGTAGTGGAGAGGAAGAATCGAACTCTATTGGACATGGCAAGGACCATGCTTGATGAGTACAAGACACCAGATCGGTTTTGGGCCGAGGCGGTTAACACCGCTTGCTACGCCATCAACCGGTTATATCTACACCGAATCCTCAAAAAGACATCCTATGAACTCCTAACCGGTAAAAAGCCCAATATTTCATATTTTAGAGTTTTTGGTAGCAAATGTTTTATTCTTGTTAAAAGAGGTAGAAAATCTAAATTTGCTCATAAAACTGTAGAAGGCTTTTTACTAGGATATGACCCAAACACAAGGGCATATAGAATCTTTAACAAGTCCTCAGGACTTGTTGAAGTTTCTTGTGACGTTGTGTTTGATGAAACTAACGGCTCTCAAGTAGAGCAAGTTGATCTTGATGAGATAGGTGATGAAGAGGCTCCGTGCATCGCGCTAAGGAACATGTCCATTGGGGATGTGTGTCCTAAGGAATCCGAAGAGCCTCCAAATGCACAAGATCAACCATCCTCCTCCACGCAAGCATCTCCACCAATGCAAAATGAGGACGAGGCTCAAGTTGATGAAGGAGAAGATCAAAGAGATGAGCCACCTCAAGATAACGGCAATGATCAAGGGGGAGATGCAAATGATCAAGACAAGGAGGATGAAGAACCAAGGCCGCCACACCCAAGAGTCCACCAAGCAATCCAACGAGATCACCCCGTCGACACTATCCTCGGCGACATTCATAAGGGGGTAACCACTAGATCTCGTGTTGCACATTTTTGTGAGCATTACTCTTTTGTTTCCTCTATTGAGCCGCACAGGGTAGAGGAAGCACTTCAAGATTCGGATTGGGTGATGGCAATGCAAGAGGAGCTCAACAACTTCACTAGGAACGAAGTATGGCATTTAGTTCCACGTCCTAACCAAAATGTTGTAGGAACCAAGTGGGTCTTCCGCAACAAGCAAGACGAGCATGGTGTGGTGACAAGGAACAAAGCTCGACTTGTGGCCAAGGGATACTCCCAAGTCGAAGGTTTGGATTTCTGTGAAACCTATGCACCCGTAGCTAGGCTTGAGTCCATTCGTATATTATTAGCCTATGCTACTTACCATGGCTTCAAGCTTTACCAAATGGACGTGAAGAGTGCCTTCCTCAATGGACCAATCAAGGAAGAGGTCTACGTTGAGCAACCTCCCGGCTTTGAAGACAGTGAGTACCCTAACCATGTCTATAGGCTCTCTAAGGCGCTTTATGGGCTCAAGCAAGCCCCAAGAGCATGGTATGAATGCCTAAGAGATTTCCTTATTGCTAATGGCTTCAAAGTCGGAAAAGCCGATCCTACTTTATTTACTAAAACTCTTTACAATGATTTGTTTGTATGCCAAATTTATGTTGATGATATTATATTTGGGTCTACTAACGAATCTACATGTGAAGAATTTAGTAGGATCATGACACAGAAATTCGAGATGTCTATGATGGGGGAGTTGAAGTATTTTCTAGGATTCCAAGTCAAGCAACTCCAAGAAGGCACCTTCATTAGCCAAACGAAGTATACTCAAGACATTCTAACCAAGTTTGGAATGAAGGATGCCAAGCCCATCAAGACACCCATGGGAACCAATGGGCATCTCGACCTCGACACGGGAGGTAAGTCCGTGGATCAAAAGGTATACCGGTCGATCATTGGTTCATTGCTTTATTTATGTGCATCTCGACCGGACATTATGCTTTCTGTATGCATGTGTGCAAGATTCCAATCCGACCCTAAGGAATCTCACCTTACGGCCGTAAAACGAATCTTGAGATATTTGGCTTATACTCCTAAGTTTGGGCTTTGGTACCCTCGGGGATCCACATTTGATTTGATTGGTTATTCGGATGTCGATTGGGCGGGGTGTAAAATTAATAGAAAGAGCACATCGGGGACTTGCCGGTTCTTGGGAAGATCCTTGGTGTCTTGGGCTTCAAAGAAGCAAAATTCGTTCGCTCTTTCAACCGCCGAAGCCGAGTATATTGCCGTAGGCCATTGTTGCGCGCAATTGCTTTGGATGAGGCAAACCCTGCGGGACTATGGTTACAAATTAACCAAAGTTCCTCTTCTATGTGATAATAAGAGTGCAATCCGCATGGCGGATAATCCCGTTGAGCATAGCCGCACTAAGCACATAGCCATTCGGTATCATTTTCTTAGGGATCACCAATAAAAGGGGGATATCGAGATTGCATACATTAATACTAAAGATCAATTAGCCGATATATTTACCAAGCCACTAGATGAACAAACTTTTACCAAACTTAGGCATGAGCTCAATATTCTTGATTCTAGGAATTTCTTTTGCTAATTTGCACACATAGCTCATAAGTATACCTTTGATCATGTCTCTTTTATATATGTTATGACTAATGTGTTTTCAAGTATATTTCAAACCAAGTCATAGGTATATTGAAAGGGAATTGGAGTATTCGGCGAAAACAAAGACTTCCACTCCACTCTATCACTCATCCTTCGCCGACGCTCCGAGCATCTCTCCGTCTTTGGTATAATCTTCACTCATATGTTTTATTTGCCAAAGGGGAGAAAGTAGTTATCAAAGGGCTTATATCTCACTCAAAGTATCCGTTTTTGGCGATTCATGCCAAAGGGGGAGAAAGTATGAGCCCAAAGCAAAAGGACCGCACTACCACCCTAATTTTAAAATTAATGATTTTTCATTGGTAAATTTCAAATTGGTATCTCTTTGTGTTCTAAAGGGGGAGAAAGTAGTATTTTCAAAATTGATATCTTAAAACCCTCTTGAACACTAAGAGGAGAATTTATTTGAGGGGAAGTTTTGTTTAGTCAAAGGAAAAGCATTTAAAACAAGGAAAGAAAAATTCAAAACTTGAAAATGCTTCGCAAAAATCTTATTCATTTACCTTTGACTATTTGCAAAAAGACTTTGAAAAGGGTTTACAAAAAGAATTTGCAAAAACAAAACGTGTGGTGCAAGCGTGGTCCAAAATGTTAAAAATAAAGAAACAATCCATGCATATCTAGTAAGTAATATTTATTGGCTCAATTCTAAGTAACCTTTGCACTTGCATATGCAAACTAGTTCAAATTCTGCACTTCTATATTTGCTTTGGTTTGTGTTGGCATCAATCACCAAAAAGGGGGAGATTGAAAGGGAATTAGGCTTACACCTATTTCCTAAACTAATTTTGGTGGTTGAATTGCCCAACACAAATAATTGGACTAACTAGTTTGCCCAAGTTTATAAGTTCTACAGGTACCAAAGGTTCACAATAAGCCAATAAAAAGATCAAGAGAAAGGGTTCAAACAAAGGAGCAAAGGGACAACCGAAGGCACCCTGGTCTGGCGCACCGGACTGTCCGGTGCACCACCGGACATGTTCGGTGCACCAGGGTTCTCCACGCGCTGAACTCCTCACCTTCGGGAAAACACAGAGTCCCTCCGCTATAATTCACCGGACAGTGTCCGGTGCTCCAGGAATGAAGCGACTCTGAACTCGCCAGCTTCGGGAATTCGCTCCGCTATAATTCACCGGACATGTCCGGTGTAACTGCGGAGCAACGGCTACTTCGGCGCCAACGGTCACCTGCAGGCGCATTAAATGCGCGCCAGAACGTGCAGAAGTCAGGCACGCGCGAAGTGGCGCACCGGACACTCTACAGTGCATGTCCGGTGCGCCACCGGACATCAAGGCGGGCCCAGCAGTCAGAGCTCCAACGGTCGGAACCCTAACATTCGGGTGACGTGGCTGGCGCACCGGACATGTCCGGTGTGCACCAGACTGTCCGGTGCACCATACGACAGACAGCCTCCACCCAAACGGCTAGTTTGGTGGTTGGGGCTATAAATACCCCCAACCACCCCACATTCAAGTCATCCAAGTTTTCCACTTATCAACCACTTACAAGAGCTAGGCATTCAATTCTAGACACACCCAATTGATCAAATCCTCTCCAATCCCACACAAAGCTTTAGTGACTAGCGAGAGAGATTTGTCGTGTTTCTTTGAGCTCTTGCGCTTGGATTGCTTCTTTTCTTTCTCACTTGTTCTTGTGATCAAAACTCCATTGTAACGGAGGCAAGAGACACCAATTGTGTGGTGGTCCTTGCGGGGAAGTTTTGTTCCCGGTTTGATTTGAGAAGAGAAGCTCACTCGGTCCGAGGGACCGTTTGAGAGAGGGAAAGGGTTGAAAAAGACCCGGCCTTTGTGGCCTCCTCAACGGGGAGTAGGTTTGCGAGAACCGAACCTCGGTAAAACAAATCCGCGTGTCACACTCTTCATTCGCTTGTGATTTGTTTTGCGCCCCCTCTCTCGGACTCATTATTATTTCTAACGCTAACCCGGCTTGTAGTTGTGATTAATTTTGTAAATTTCAGTTTCGCCTATTCATCCCCCCTCTAGGCGACTTTCAGGGAGCAAACTTAGAATTTCTACCTTTCTTCACTAGAATATAGCATTTGCTCCCAAATACATGAAAGTAAGACACATTGGGTTTGTTACCGGTTAGAAGCTCATACGAAGTCTTCTTGAGGAGGCGGTGAAGGTAGACCCGGTTGATGGTGTGGCAAGCCGTGTTCACGGCTTCAGACCAAAACCGCTCGGGGGTCTTGAACTCTCCAAGCATCGTCCTCGCCATGTCTATGAGCGTCCTGTTCTTCCTCTCTACCACACCATTTTGCTGTGGTGTGTAGGGAGCGGAGAACTCGTGCTTGATCCCTTCCTCCTCAAAGTACTCCTCCACTTGAAGGTTCTTGAACTCGGACCCATTGTCGCTCCTTATCTTCTTCACCTTGAGCTCAAACTCATTTTGAGCCCTCCTTAGGAAGCGCTTGAGGGTCCCTTGGGTTTCAGACTTATCTTGCAAAAAGAATACCCAAGTGAAGCGGGAAAAATCATCAACTATAACAAGACCATACTTACTTCCTCCTATGCTTAGATAGGCGATGGGTCCGAAGAGATCCATATGAAGCAACTCCAAAGGTCTTGATGTGGTCATCACATTTTTGGTATGATGAGAGCTTCCCACCTGTTTACCTGCTTGACAAGCTGCACAAGGTCTATCTTTTTCGAAAGTTACATTAGTTAGACCTATCACGTGTTCTCCCTTTAGAAGCTTGTGAAGGTTCTTCATCCCCACATGAGCTAAATGGCGATGCCACAGCCAGCCCATGCTAGTCTTAGCAATTAAGCATGCATCTAGACCAGCCTCCTCTTTTGCAAAATCAACTAAATATAGTTTGCCGTCTAATACACCCTTAAAAGCTAGTGAACCATCACTTCTTCTAAAGACAGACACATCTACATTTGTGAATAAACAATTATATCCCATATTGCATAATTGACTAACAGATAACAAATTATATCCAAGCGACTCAACTAAGAATACATTAGAAATGGAGTGCTCGGATGAAATAGCAATCTTTCCTAACCCCTTCACCTTGCCTTGATTCACGTCACCGAATATGATTGAGTCTTGGGAATCTTTGTTCTTGATGTAGGAAGAGAACATCTTCTTCTACCCCGTCATGTAGTTTGTGCATCCGCTGTCGATAATCCAGCTTGATCCCCCGGATGCATAAACCTGCAAGGCAAATTTAGACTTGGGTCTTAGGTACCCAACTCTTGTTGGGTCCTACAAGGTTAGTCACAATGGTCTTACGGACCCAAATGAAAGTTTTATCTCCCTTGCATCTTGCCCCTAACTTTCTAGCAATCACTTTCTTATCCTTTCTACAAATAGCAAAGGAAGCATTGCAAGCATGATAAATTGTAGAAGGTTCATTAATCTTCCTAGGAACATGAGTAACATTTCTCCTAGGCATATGATGAATGACATTTCTCCTAGGCATATCTCTACCATGCATATAGGAAGAACTTGAAGCAAACATTGCATTTGAATCATAAGCATTACAACTCCTATCATGATGAATATTTCTAGAAAATTTCCTATAAACAAATGCATGATTCTTTTGAGCACTATTAGCCATAGGGGCCTTCCCTTTCTCCTTGGTGGAGATGGAAGCCTTATGGCTTGTTAAGTTCTTGACTTCCCTCTTGAAGCCAAGACCATCCTTAATTGAGGGGTGTCTACCAATCGTGTAGGCATCCCTTGCAAATTTTATTTTATCAAATTCACTCTTGCTAGTCTTAAGTTGGACATTAAGACTAGCCACTTCATCATTCAATTTAGAAATTGAAACTAGGTGTTCACTACAAGCATCAACATTAAAATCTTTACACCTATTGCAAATTGCAACATGTTCTACACAAGATGTTGATTTATTTGCTATTTCTAACTTAGCATTCAAATCATCATTTATGCTCTTTAAGCTAGAAATAGAGTCATGGCATGTAGACAATTCACAAGAAAGCATTTCATTCCTTTTAATTTCTAAAGCAAGGGATTTTTGTGCCTCTACAAACTTATCATGTTCTTCATACAAAAGATCCTCTTGTTTTTCTAATAATCTATTCTTATCATTCAAGGCATCAATCAACTCATTAATCTTATCAACCTTAGTTCTATCTAAGCCCTTGAATAAACAAGAATAGTCTATTTCATCATCGCTAGATTCTTCATCACTTGAGGAAGCGTAAGTACTAGTATTACGAGTGCTTACCTTCTTTTCCCTTGCCATGAGGCAAGTGTGATGCTCGTTGGGGAAGAGGGATGACTTGTCGAAGGCGGTGGTGGCGAGTCCTTCGTTGTCGGAGTCGGACGACGAACAATCCGAGTCCCACTCCTTGCCAAAGTGTGCCTCGCCCTTAGCCTTCTTGTACGCCTTTTTCTTTTCCCTCTTGTTTCCTTGTTCCTGGTCACTATCATTATCGGGACAATTAGCGATAAAATGACCAATCTTACCACATTTGAAGCATGAGCGCTTCCCCTTCGTCTTGTTCTTGTTTGGATGCCCCTTGCGACCCTTTAGTGCCGTCTTGAAGCGCTTGATGATGAGGGCCATCTCTTCATCATTAAGCCTGGCCGCCTCAACTTGCGCCACCTTGCTAGGTAGCGCCTCCTTGCTCCTCGTTGCCTTGAGAGCAATAGTTTGAGGCTCTTGGATTGGGCCATTTAATGCATCGTCAACGTATCTTGCCTCCTTGATCATCATCCGCCCGCTTACAAACTTTCCAAGTATCTCCTCGGGCGTCATCTTGGTGTACCTAGGATTCTCACGAATATTGTTCACAAGATGTGGATCAAGGACGGTAAAAGACCTCAGCATTAGGCGGACGATGTCGTGGTCCGTCCATCACGTGCTTCCATAGCTCCTTATTTTGTTGACGAGGGTCTTGAGCCAGTTGTACGTTTGGGTTGGCTCCTCGCCCCTGATCATTGCGAATCTCCCAAGTTCGCCCTCCACCAACTCCATCTTGGTGAGCATGGTGACGTCGTTCCCCTCATGTGAGATCTTGAGGGTGTCCCAAATCTGCTTGGCGTTATCCAAGCCGCTCACTTTATGGTATTCGTCCCTGCACAATGAAGCTAGAAGAACAGTAGTAGCTTGTGCATTTTTGTGAATTTGCTCATTAATGAACATGGGACTATCAGTACTATCAAATTTCATTCCACTCTTTACTATCTCCCATATTCTTGGATGGAGAGAGAACAAGTGACTACGCATTTTGTGACTCCAAAATCCGTAGTCCTCTCCATCAAAGTGAGGAGGTTTACCGAGTGGAATGGAGAGTAAATGAGCATTGGTACTTTGTGGAATACGAGAGTAATCAAAAGAAAAGTTCGAATTAACCATCTTGTTTTCTCGTAGTCGTTGTCATCGTCCTTTTGGGAAGAGGAAGATCCGTCGCTGTCGTAGTAGACTATCTCCTTGATGCGCCTTGTTTTCTTCTTCTTCCCGTCTTTTCTTTTGTGGCCCAAGCCCGAGTCAGTAGGCTTGTCATCTTTCGGCTCATTGACGAAGGACTCCTTCTCCTTATCATTGATCACAATCCCCTTGCCCTTAGGATCCATCTCTTCGGGCGATTAGTCCCTCACGTGAAGAGAACGGCTCTGATACCAATTGAGAGCACCTAGAGGGGGGGTGAATAGGTGATCCTGTAAAACTTGAAACTTAGTGCCACAAAAACTTGATTAGGAGTTAGCACCAATAAGGCCATGTGGCTAGGGAGGAGTCTAAGCAAGACACGATAACCACAAGAAGATCAACACAAAGATGGCACAGTGGTTTATCCCGTGGTTCGGCCAAGTCCAACACTTGCCTACTCCACGTTGTGGCGTCCCAACGGACGAGGGTTGCAATCAACCCCTCTCAAGCGGTCCAAAGACCCACTTGAATACCACAGTGTTTTGCTTTGCTTTACTATATCCCGCTTGCGAGGAATCTCCACAACTTGGAGTCTCTCGCCCTTACAAAGATGTTCACAAAGAAGCACAGAAGTAAGGATGGGATGAGCAACGCACACAAGACACAAAATCAGAGCAACACACGCACACAAGTCACAACACGAGCTCTCAACACAACTCAATGAGTTCTCTACTCAAACGGAGCTCTAGTTGCTATCACAAAGAATCGAATGCGCGGAGTTGAAGTCTTGGTGCTTAGGAATGCTTAGAGAATGCTTGGTGTGCTCCTCCATGCGCCTAGGGGTCCCTTTTATAGCCCCAAGGCAGCTAGGAGCCGTTGAGAGCATTCCAGGAAGGCAATTCTTGCCTTCTGTCGCCTGGCGCACCGGACAGTCCAGTGCGGATTTCTTTCCTTCTTTGGCGAAGCCGACCGTTGGAGATTCAGAGCCGTTGGCGCACCGGGCACTGCCTGGTGCACACCGGACAGTCCGGTGCCCCCTTGTGACCGTTGGCTCGGCCACACGTCACGCGCGGAATCCTTGGCCGACCGTTGGCCCGGCTGACTGTTGGCTCACCGGACAGTCCAGTGCACCACCGGACAGTCCGGTGATTTATAGCCGTACGCCGTTAATTGCTTCCCGAGAGCGACGACTTCGCCTGTGAATGGCTCACCGGACAGTCCGGTGCACCACCAGATAGTCCGGTGATTTATAGCCGTACACCGCCGTCCCGAGAACAGCCATCTCGCCCGAGCCAGCCTGGCGCACCGGACACTGTCCGGTGCACCCAGACTGAGCTGACTTTGGCTGAAAGAAGCTATCTCCTTTCCAAAGAGATTTTTCCTGTTTCCAGCACTTAGACACAATACATTAGCTTTCAAAACAATGTACTAAGTCTTAGAAACATACCTTTACTCTTGATTTGCACTTTGTTCATCAATTGGCATAGATTAACACTTAAGCACTTGTGTTGGCACTCAATCACCAAAATACTTAGAAATGGCCCAAGGGCACATTTTCCTTTCAATAAGCATTGTTGCTTGTCATGTTGTCAGATTCTCTTTGTTTCTGGCGTCTTGCTGACCATTGGGTCAAAACCAACTGTGCAGTTCTTCACTAAGCCTAAGGATCACAAGGTACTGATCTTCTCCCTACAAAACCCGAGTTGTTTTAGTTCCATTTATATTTATTTTGGTTTGGTCTTTGGTCATCAGTTAAGTTCCTGAACTAATGGCTATTTTTTGGTTTTGGATATTTTGGTTTCAATCTTGATTATTTTGGTTTGGTCTTGGGTCATCAGTTAAGTATATGTAGGCCTACCTATGAACAGGAGATCGCAATGAGTTCACTTACTATTGTAATAGCCATCCATGGTTCAGCCTCAATAGGTGACTTTTGTTATTATTAGTAGTAGAGAATTATGTGCAAGCTTTTTTTTGATATCTTCTGGATCATTATTTGGCTATTTTGAATCTAAAGTTCCTGAATCATGGGCAAGAAGCAATTTCACTGTACATGTCAATTAACCAATATCTGATCCAATGATGTAAAGTTTTAATTTTGGATGATGCTTTTGCTAATTTTTCTTGAATGTGACAAAGTGATTTTGCAGTGCTTTATTATTGAGTAATGAACATGCATGAAGCTAAAGCCTTAGATGTCAATCATATATTTGTATGTTTTGGGCAGTAGGATTTGCATAGTTGCTGGCTTGAAGATAATGGTACCTGGTTTACCTCACATTAATCCAAACTCACTATCCCCCAATCTTGTTGCAAATGTTGCAGTGTGACTCATCGGAACCTGATTTATGTGATTCGGGATGCAATGATGTGCTGATGACGACGTCCTTCAGTCATCTCCAAGGTTGGTGGCCTTGAAAGAGAGAAGGATTACCGTTACACTGGGAGTGATGGTAAATGCAAGTTTGACAAGTCTAAGATTATTGCTTCAATTCAGAACTTCAGCGTTGTGTCTGTGGATGAGGGTCAAAATGTTGCTAACCTCATATAACATGGGCCACTGGCAAGTAAGTAAAAGATAAAGAATCTGTTGAAATACATAGAATAGTCAATATCAAACAATAAAATAAACTTCAGTAATTGTTGTGAATTAATATTTCGTTGAATGATTTATATTCTATCGTGATGCACGACACTCTACTATCATATATAGAACTAATGGTTGCAATGTGCTGATGAAATACTTCGATTAAAATAACAATATAACACACATTTGTACATAATTTGTTGTGGTATTATACGTTTCCGTTGCAACGCACGGGCACTCACCTATTCCAAGTTAAGAGTCCTAGCCAGTTTTCCTAAGAGGAGTATTATCTGATGAATTAGAGATAATAATAGTTCTAATTGGCTTGCTATCCCATCTGTAACCTGAACTCACAACCCATGCTTGTACGGCTTAGAATAGCACCCGTTTAGCCAAAGTGCATAGTCCGATTCTAAGATGTATTGGAACATGGGATGAAAGTTGCATGTTTTTGTTGCTACACACGGACATGTTTGCTTATAAAAAAGGGAAATAGGGCATGTCTACCAAAATCCTTGTCATTTTACACCTGCCATTACTTATTCCTTGCATGTCTTATGTGCAACTGTATGCTTTTCTTAAAGTCCAGATGCGAGGAAGCTGAGAAGGACTATAACAAACACCTAGAGCTAAATCCTGGGTCTGCTTCAGCGGTGAAGGAATTATCCCAGCTTCTGCAAGCTCAAAATTCATTACAATCTGCTTATGGCCAATTTGATTCTGGAGACTTCTCAAAAGTCGTGGAATACATCAACAAAATTGTGCTGGTTTTTTCTCCAGGTTGCTTAAAGGTGTGATACGGATAGGCAAATTCCATCTAACCCTTTCTCCTTGGGCTGTGGTGCTAAAGAATGAATTTGCAGGCAAAGCTTCTCAAGGCTAAAGCATTGCTAGCACTGAAAGACTACTCAAGTGTTATTTCAGAGACCGGATTCATTCTAAAGGAAGATGAAGACAACTTGGATGCACTGCTATTACGTGGTCGTGCCTACTATTACCTTGCTGATCATGATGTGGCCTCCAGGTAATCTGGAAAGCATATCCATGTGCTTATACACACACAAATGTTTTTTAGACTATATCCAAATAATCCTTTTTGTTTAGGCACTACCAGAAAGGGCTTCGTCTTGATCCAGAGCATTCCGAATTGAAGAAAGCATATTTCGGGTTAAAAAATCTTTTGAAGAAGACTAAGAGTGTGAGTGTCATTTCTTCTTATCAATCAATTTGGAGTGTAAAAAAAAGGTCCTGCTCTCGTGTTCTCGTGTAAAACTGGATTCTGTTCAGTTCTTACTGTGGAGCTATGCTTCCTAGGTAAAACTTCTCAATTTGTATAACTTCTCGATTTGTATAAAAACTTCTCCATTTACATATTGGGAAGTCTATATGTAAAACTACTCGATTTGTATATCAGCTATGCTTCCTGTGGAGCAAGGAAGCGAACGCAAGCCAGCCTTTTGTATTAGTGCATTCTATTCAGTTCTTACTTGATCATCCCGTGTTCTCGTGTGTGCCATGGCCGAGTGGCAAGCTCAACACTAGTATTGTTGTCTTGTCTCAAATGAAGTCCGGTTCCACAAGTTAACCGGAAATCTTCATGGGTGATAGCTGGGTCAGATTCTTCTGCGCATAGGGCAAGTAATGCAAGTGATAGCTGTGTCAGTTTACCCCCATTTTCTTGGGCATCACTTGTCTCAAATGAAGTCCATTGGAGGTTCGTAATTTATGTTCCGTGGCATCGCACGGGCACCTACCTAGTGAAATGAGAAGGGGAGAAGAAGGCCCAGTCAGTATGTTTTTTTGTATAAGTAATAATGGATGCTGTAAACCTCGAGTAAATGAGAGCATACAAAAACCATGTTCTTGTTTTGAAGAATATGGCTTGTCTAGCTATATTACAACTTAAATACTACTGTCCATAAGAAAGATGAAATCATCAGCTCTTGTTCCCATTGTGTTGGCTTAATCCAGCACAATAGCAAAAGCTTCAAAAGGTGGCGAGCTGCGTGCTAAATTGTACTATGACTAACCTCTCTTGTTTGCATTTTTCCCTCCCACAAACATATAGCAACTTTTTTCTTAAGAACATGAACTATTTATTTCCTGATATGCACAGATCTATAAATTCATAAACCTAATTAGATTTGCTGTCAAATAGACAACAGAAGCTTGAAAAGAACACTAAAGGGTGTTGAGTCCCAGCAGGAGCGGAAGAACCATCCTCCTGGTGGCGGCGCTCCGCACACTTAGCATGCAGTTCCGCAATCTCCGTACAAGCCTTGCTCAACTCGTCCAGAGCGTGATACAACTCGGTGTTGAGCACGGCGACCAGGTTGACTGTGTTGCTCAACCTAGGATTGTCTTCACTAACGGGTGAGACAATCACACTTTCGGCACTACCAGTCGAACAGTGGGGGTAGTACTTGAGGTTAAGACTGTTAGCCACCCCAATGAACAAAGAGCAATACTGCGATAGCACACGGCGTGCAGCATCTTGTATGGTTGCCTCAGCAGTGTCCCTCTCAGAGATGGCATAGTGCTCTAAGTAGGCCTCTGCACCTCAGAGGTCATCCTCTGGACGACGCAACAGGCAGGTAGCCTCTCAGCGGTCAGGGTACGTCTCGCGACTGTGCTGGTAGACTACACAACGGTACTCGATTGACCAGGTGGGTGTCGAGAGCATCGTGGAAATGACAACCGTGAGCGGCGTCACGAGTGATGGGTCGGGCGACCCATCCTTCCGGCTCCTGCTCCTCTGAAAGCTCCGTATTGTAGCTTGAGCTGTCACAGTCATCGTCTCTGTTGCAGTCTCCTCCAGCAGCTGGGGTGCCCTGTGGTGGTGCAGGGGCGCCTCCAACTGGGGCACAAAGGAGGGGCACCTCACAGACTCCACCTCCTGCTGAGGCGGGGAGGAAGAGTCTTGTTGCTCCCTCTCCTAACGTTGGTGTTCCTACTCCTTGCGCAGGCGGTGGTGCAGCATCTCCAGGTGACTCGACTGTCTGGACATTGTGCGATGAAGCGGACGTTCCGCAAGGCGAGAGGGCAAGAAAGGGATCACCGAATTACATGCGATGTGCCTAAGTCGGGTTATCTACAAAAGATGTCGTAAGCATAAGAGTAAGAACAGAACTAATATGACCAGCAAGTAAACCATAAGCGGAATAAAATAAGGTTTTAGCAAGGTGTAGTATATACATAGTAATATAACATAGGGTTGGTTAAGATGACCAACTTTTAAAGTGACACCAAAGGTCAAGGTGAGAATGAGGGTCTATAGTCCTTAGGGCGGCCATTGCTACTCTAGGTTAGCGGTCCTACAGTCAGAACGGCTTTGATACCACGTATGTCACACCCGATTTTTGAAGGCAAACCAAATACGAACCATGTACGTGCCAATATCAGAAATTCATGTACACAGTGATTACATAATTGGACATCATTACACAATGCTCAAATAATAGCAGAAATAGATAGTACTTTAGTACATAATGATGTCTAGAAACATCCACATAGACATTGACTAAAATAATAATCAAAGTGTTAAACAAAACGATGTAAGATAAGACCTTCATAGGCAGCTGACTGGGGGTTTGCCGCTAATCTACTCTAGAACTCATCGAAGTCCTGAAACCCCTGAAAGTCCTCCGCGTTGCCTTCATCCTCTCTTGAGCAAAGGTTGTAATGGGTACAACCTGGTGTTTGGTGTTTAAGCAAGGGTGAGTATCAACGTACTCAGCAAATGTCCCATTTGGCTAAAGTGGACTAATTGTATGTGGGGGTGAAGCTTGAAGCAGTTGCTTTTAGTTTGTCAGGTATTTATTATTAGTATAAGCCAAGTTTTAGCAATAACCCTAGGTTATTGCCCAAAAAGGTACTCCCTCCAAAAGGAAATACAAGAATCCATAGTTACAATCATCATCATTAAACTAATATAATAAGGGTATCTAGAATATCTCTAATCAAAGTAGCTCCCAAGACTGTTCATAATCGTTAGCATGGCTAATATACCAGTTTCTAACCCTCTACAGAGGTCACACACTTTACCCACGAGCTATGATCCATTTTTGCCTCGGGTTGACAGACACTTAAACACTCCCGAGGTGAGTCAGCAAGGTTTCACTACGTAGACTTTACAAAGATTCCCTAGAGGTCATAGCCACCTGTTAGGTTTCTCTAGTTTGATAAGCACGGTACCTCTCCCCGTAGAAGGGGTGACTAACAAAAGTAAAACGAACGAACCTCGGCACCCAGCCTCAACAGAGCAAGTACTGTGCCCGGACCCCATTGATGGCACAACGGCGAAGCCGACTACACCTCAAGTTCCTCTAATTAATCAGCTAAGTGTGCCCCATATCACCCTCATGGTTGTACTGTTTTCTCGGGTGGTCATCCAACGGACAGGTCCTTACGGAGAGGTACTCGGGAAACAACCTGAGTCCCCTTTAGTGCCACAAACTCATCATCATATCTAGAATATCAACATCATATCATAACATCATGTTCATTGATTAAAGTAAAGCACTAGCATGGTATTAATCATAGTAGCTAATTCCCAAAGGATAAATAAGGACATGATAAACAGAACACTCGCAGTCCTTAGGTTGACATGGTATGCGGACAATGAATTATAAAGTAAGTAGGACATAATAGTTCTGAGGACACTTGCCTTCACCAAGTTGCTGCTTAGGGGAATCTCCTGCAACTCCCTCGAGGACCATGGACTGCTCGTTGTCTACGTAAAGCAATCATCCATTCAACACACTTGGGGAAATAGCAAAGAAACAATACACCAAACATATGTAGCAGATTAATCATAGGTTGAACAAAAGGGATAGGCAGTGAGGTGTTCTCTAAATTTAGGTTAGATCACTACACAAGAGGTACCCTATTCATTAACCAAATCTATATCCTTGTCACATTTATTCAATTGGAGTTAACTTAGTGATGGTATTAGTCTCTAGGTGTTGCTAGGTTTCAAGATTCGATCATGTGTTGGGTCCTCCCTATTCTCAAGTTTTATTAATTAAGAACCTAGTCCCTTTAATTCAAACCATGGATTATTTATCTAAATGAAACACTAAGACAATGAAAGAACACACTATTAACAGGTATGCAACATTACCATGAACAATATACAATTTGAACCACCTAAATCGAAGTTCTTATGTAAAAATTACAAGGTTTACAAGTTCTGGGGACTATTCTACAATTAACTATTCTGCAATGTGTCTTGAAATGAATTGCTTGCTCTTGTATTGAATGTGAAGGAGTGGAATGCTTGGATGTATTGAATGGAGGTGGTTGGAGTTGTATTTATTGCCACCAACCACTTCCTAGCCGTTGCCCCTTTTCGGCCAACCGCAGACGGTCCGTGCCCCTGGTCTGAACGGTCCGCCCCTACACATCAACGACTGAAATCAGCAGTAACGGCTATATCAACTACTATAGTGCATTAAATGTGTCATCAGATGTCAGACACAGTGGTCACAGATGGTCCGGCCGTGCACCCCGGACGGTCCGCGAGGACGCTAAAAATGCATTTTACCGAACCCGTCATCTTCAGGGTTTTCTGGTTTTTCAACGGGTGGACGGTCCGCGCCTGAGGCCAGACGGTTCGAGCTTGGTCCCGGACGGTGCTCTCTTTTCCTTCGGACAGTTCGCAGTGTAAACACGTGATTTGCATAGTTCCTGTACGAGGCTCACCTGGTGTCGCGGACGGTCCGCCGGAAGGGCCCAGACGGTCCGTGCACAGGCGAATTTACAAAAAGCTTCTCCTGTCCGGAATAATCTACGGTATTCTGGACAGTCGACTTAGAATTGATATAGATGAACTTATGTACATGAGAAATAATCAACTAGGCAAACGAGTTAGTCCATAAGATTTGTCATGATCGTCAAGCACCAAAATCGATTATAGGAAATGGTTAAGGCCATTTCCCTTTCACTTTTGTAGATGAAGTATCATTTAATGTTTTTCCATTGATACCTAGTGGATTGTTCAGAAGAAACCATTCAAGTTGTTAATTCTTTACATAGATTCTATATCAGTCAGACCTACAAAGAGGAGAAAGAACCACTAAAGTCGCAAATGGAGTTGAAACTCATGTGGAAGCTATCAGAGAACTACCATTAGAATTAGATAATGGTTTTATTCTTCATTTGCATAATGTTCTATTTATACCCTCCGTGAGGAGAAATTTGTTTTCAGTATCATGTTTAGACGACTATGATATTCATTGTCATTTTGGAGATGAAAAATGTTTACTTAAAGTTAATAATATAAGTGTGAATCTTGTCGTCTGACGAGAAACTTTACTTAATACCCCTCATAGACAATACATATAATGTAAGTACATCATCCATGAGTGTATGCGATGTAAGCGATAAGCATAAGCGAGTCGATAATGAATCACCATCGAAATTGTGGTGCCTTCGCGTCTAGTCCATATTTCGAGGGAAAGAATTGAATGATTAATTAAGATAGAAATTCTTTTAAATTTATATCCTTAGTTTTGTCTTTCTGCTCTATAGAACTAGAAGGGCAAAACTGAGAAAAAAACACGACTAAAGATAAAAATGATGACACCAACAAACTGAGGACACCAGCTTAAAAAACCATAGAATATTTATATCTAGAAGATTGCATTGATTGTATAGAAGGGAAATATTTTAATAAAATTAAGAAAGGAGTCAAGCGAAGTGCAGGAATTTCAGAAATAATTCACACAAATATTTACGGTCCTTTTCGTATGAAGACAATAGATGTTTTGATACATTTATTACATTTAATGATTATTTTAGTCGTTATAATTATATTTATCTAACTAAAAACCAACTAGAAGTGTTGGATAAATTTAAAATATTTAAAGCAGAAGATGAGGATCATAATGATTTAAAGATGTAAGATCAAACCATGGAGGGTAGTACTACGAGAAACATACCCTTTATATACGGCTCTTGGACCATTTGCAATTTTTATAGAAAAAATGTCATAGTAGCCTAGTATTTCACACCGGACGAACCTCAGAAAAATAGGGTAGCTAAAAGACATAATCACATCTTAGTAGACATGATAAAAGTATGATAAGCTACTCCTTTAGAGTGGACTTTTGTCCTTTAGAGTGGTCTTTTGTCTTGTCTTAAGGTACCCAAGTATAGATACACATCAAATTAAATGGAGAAGATGGTCATTATGGGAGAAAGGGTAGATATTTATACCCCTTAGCTCACACTAGAAATGGTCGACAAACATAGCACGAAGGCTTCACTTATAATTCGTAGAGGATCTCAGTGGTTCCACACCAACCAAAAAAGATATGAAAGAGTAAGCCCGACTTAGTGTTTGTTTGTGTACAGTAGGCTTGTGAGCACTTTGTTCATCCAAGCATATTGATGGTACTCCTTTAAAGTATGGCTTATCCTTAACTCAAATTAAAAAAAATGAACTTAAACTATTTTGAGCTTTCAAGCCATTCCTTTTGAATTAGGATATCTCCTTTTACATGCCATACACCCCCACAATGATTAATTTATTGTCAACACTTAACAAAAGCCATTAGTCCCTGAATTGTACGTGCAACGCCATCACCAATACCATTTATGACTTAATTGCACTTACAAAGGTGGTTGCCAGAGTGCATGGTTGACATGCAACCTGGCTCTGCCGCCACTACGATGGCGCGTGGATAGTTCACACCTAGGCTCGGTTGTTGCCTTGGTGGAAAGGGGACGAGGAGCGACCGGATAGCAGAATAGCAGATATAATGGTGCTACTACTGTCATTATAGCGATGGCGAGGGTGGCAGACCAATAGGATTTACCGCCTAAATGAGGGCATGACGTTGTCACTGACAGAGATCTTTCAGGGCTACACGCGGTGCGAAAGTGGTGTCTTGGGCCTAGATCAAAACTTGAACCCATGATACCATGCAAAAATAATGAATCGAATTGGTGGATTTGGTTGCTTGATTATATTGTTGAGCCTTGGAGGAGGTTATCTAGGAGTACACATTATTGCTTAGAAGGTAAGGAACAACCTCCCTTAGAGACAAAGACAAACCGAGACTATATGATACTAATCTGCCGTATCTCGATATGTCCCAAACGGAAAGCTGATAACACTTTCTGGGAATCATAAGCTTGACTACCACTTATTACTAGGTAAACAGACAGACGCGCCGTACTACTCCTTGCTGCTTGGCGGCCAAGTCTCAGGTGGCGTGAAGCTGCCATGGCTTGCAGTGGGCTGTCTACTTGTTTCGCACGTATCTAATGCTCCTACACTACACCACACCACACCCAGTCAGCACATAGAATCTTCAAGCGAAAACGTCGGTTGACGATGTCCATGGCAATATAGTCGCGTGACCGGCGACGACGACGATCGACGACACACGAGAGCAGTATCCTGGAAAGAGAGAGATTGCTTTCCGTGCCTGCTTTGCTTTGCTCATCTCATCCATGGTGACCGGATCAGTGACGCGCTCCTCACGTGTTGATCCGTTCGTGACACTACTACCACCACTACCGAGCAGAAACGATAAAGCGCACGCTATATATATACTCTACTCCCATATATCCGTCATCAGCGCTCGGGGCGCAGAGCTTTGGGAATTCCAAGCAGAGCCAGGCAGCCAGCACAGCCACAGCCCACAGCCCGGGAGGAGAAGCGAGCGCGCGATCCAGTTGGTGGCCGCCCCCGCCCGCACACCATGGCGACGCCGTGGTGGTGGCCGTCGCTGCTGCCGGCGTGGCTGAGCTCCAGCGCGCTATGGTTCCTCGTCGCCAACGCGGTCGTCGCCGCGGTGGCCGTCCTGTCCAGGCGCCCGCCGCTGCCGCTGCCGTCGCCCCGCCGCCGCCGCCGCAGCGGCGCCGCCGCCGCGCTCACGCGGAGGGCCTCGTCTGCGCTGCTGCAGCGCCTCCGCTCCTTCTCCATCTTCGCCGTCCCCTCCGCCTGCTTCAACACCACCACGCCGTTTCCGCACCCCGACGCCGCCCAAGAAACAGAAACTGAGGCGGCGGCGGCGGCCAGGACACCGGCGTCCCCTCTCTCGTCACTGGGCCGCGCGCCGGCGGCACACGCTGACGAGGAGGATGGCGGGCCCAGCGGGATGAGCATGGACGAGGCCTACGCGCTGGCGCTGGAGGCGCGCCGCCGGCCGGACCGGGAGAGGGAGGAGGCGCCCAGGAGGTCCGAGGTGCACGCCAAGCCCGATGAGTTCATCCGCGGCTTCGAGGACCACCAACGCCAGCAGCGCCTCAACTCCATCTTCAACTACACCCAGATGCTCAAGCAGCGCGCCGCCGCCGCCCGCCGCCAGCGCCAGCCGGATGCCCCGCCAGATCAGCTTTGAGTCACGTGTTGGTTGGTTCGTTCCTGATATTGGTCAGCGTTTTCAGGGAGACCAAAATCAGTTTTGAGTTGCTGTACATAGCCTGCTTTCAACAGATTGTTTGTATATAGTCACCAGATATGATTTACAGATAAAGTACGACATAGAGATATATCTTGATCGTTTATAACTCTATCAGAGAATGATAGACTACATTTACACCAAGATTGATTCGTAACCAACTAGGATACTTCTTCTAACACCCAAACTTATTTACAAAGAGCTATCTCTTACAAACTTGATTACTAGACCAATAGTTTCTATGAATATATCTCAACATTCTTTTAGCAACAACCATAAGTTCGGTTGTCGACGCACGTAGGTATTGGCTAACATTGTTAACAAAAAATAAATGAAAGATTTGGTCTAGTAAGAGTTCGATATTGTAGTGCACCTACAATACTTCTACATCTTGTTGCTTCTTGCACATCAAGAGAACACCAGAGTATGTTGAAATTTTCTCAGAGATAGAAAGTGGAGTACTCATTGGTTTACAATTTTCCAATGCCTGTTGCCACACTCAGATTTAAGGACAAATCCAGATGCATCTCATATGTGTGCTAGGATCAAGTTTGTACAGAAATCAATGTTACAATCTTTATTACATAATGAAGTTTCCATACAAAATAACTAAATAAAATAAACCATATGGCGACACTTGCCCACTTTATGATTCTGATAGCATAATTAATCTAATTTAATAGAATTCCTTCTTTAATTTGCTCTACCTCTATTCCCAAAAATAATGTAGCATCGCTAGATCCTTGAGATCAAACTTAGCTCGCAAATCTATTAACATTGCTTCCACGTCATCATTGGACGAGCTAGCCAACCACAATATCATCAACATAGATCGATAGATAGATGGTGGCCATGCTTTTACTATAAGTAAACAAGGAAGTACCTCCTTTGAAACAACAAAACCAAGGGTGTACAAAATTAGTACAAAGTCTTGCATACCAAGCTCTAGGTGCTTGTTTTAATCCATATATAACTTTGCCCAATCTACACACATGATCATGATATTCCAAGCTCTCATAACCAAGTGATTAATTCATATATACTTCTTTCTAGAACACCACGCAAATAAAGAATATTTAGCATCAAGTTGTCTCAAACACTAGGCTTTAGTTATGACAATTGACAAAACAATCCTTATAGTAGCCGCTTTAACAATTAGACTAAAAGTGGCTTCGTAATCCATATCTTTGTTTAAACCCTTTTGCGACAAGGCATGCTTCTTGAGTTTATATACCCACTTTGAATCTACGGTGCTACTCTGCACTTTCCCTAGGAATCAAGTACCAAGCCTTATTCCTTTCAACTGTATCCAATTCTCCATTCATAGCTTGCTCCCAATTGTCACCAGTCACAACTTCATAAAAATCTCATGGCTCGCCTACTATGGTTAGGAGGCACAAGAAATCATTACCAAAAGACTTTTGGTTTACTAATTGTATTTCACAAACTGGTAACAGAATGTGTAACTACAGCGGGAACATGACCAGAGTCTCTAGATCCACGAAGACAATAAGATCCCATTTGCATAGGCACACACCCTATGGCCACCTCATATTGCATAGAACAACCTTCTTCATCCATAGAAAATCCTCTCACAGCGATGACGGACCTAGAATAAACATAGGAGGCGCTTGTCCTAAAGACAATTTGGTTCCCTGTTTGAGTGCACACTAGGCTCTTAATCCGATAAAGGACCCACCATAGATGTCCTAAGCATATTGTCTACGGAGTTCACGCCTGGATCTTCTGTACGCATTAGATTTCCTCTATTTTACTTGTAACGCTCAAAATAGAATTTATCAAGTCTCTCCAAAAGATTAAGAATAAATATTCCTCTTAATATGGGTTCCTCACTTCTAAAGATATTTTCTCCTAAAATAAATGGTTTGCAATACAAAAATATTGTTTTTCAAATGTAGAACATAAACTTTTGAAATTGGAATTTAGTTTGAAACCCAGAGGAGAAAATAAATAAGTAACCCTTCAATCTATTTGCTAAAATGGATTATTCCTCTCATGGACTATATAATGAGAAATAGTTGAATTAAAGTTACCCTTGATTAGATATTAACCTCTCCTAAAAATAAATAAGTAATGAATATTAATTCACTTTCAAGTAAATTACACACACAAATGATATTTTATTAAGATATATCATTTATATGTATGCATTACATATTTAAAAGCATTGTCATAAATAAGAAGATGTTTGTTTGGTTACAATTATTCCTATTGAATTATATATATATATATATATATATATATATATATATATATATATATTGAAGTAACTTTGCTTAAAGTGGATAAAATAAATAAGAAAATATAATATCTGCATCATGCTGGGTTTTCTTTTTGTACTACTCATTTAACTATAAATTCAAATTTTGAAAACCTCATTTGATTTTGAACTAGGAAAATGAAAACGGAAAAAAGAAAATAACGTGTACCTATGTTTGGGCCCCGTTCACCCACTGGTCCATTCCACACCCACTCGGCCCAGTCGCCTTCATGCTGGACCAGCCACTTAACCCGGTCTGCCTACCTTTTCTTTACCCGCACCGACATGTGGGGCCCGTGCATCAGCCGCCCACACCGTCGTACGAGCTTGGGCGATGATCCCCGCTCGCGCTAGTGAACTGTCTCGCTGACCGGTGAGACCCGCACGTAGGTGCACCACCCCCGGTGCTGACGAGTGGACCCAAACTCTAAAAGTTTTCCTCGTAACAATCTTCAACATAATTTGTTTGCACACGATTTTGTGGAGTTCCGATCACCCGGACTTCACCTCCACCCTATAAAACTCGAGCCCATTTGCCATCCGAGCCATCTTGCCATCGTCGTAGGGCCTAGACACCCACCAATTTGTCCCCATAGCGATCGCCGTCGTAGGGAGCAGTGGGAGTATATGTGCCCGGCCCAAGCCCGAAAAGGCCCGCATTGTTTGAATTTTGGGCTGGCCCGGCCCGTTTGAATTTTGGGCCGTGCCGGGCCCGCCCACGGGCCTCGCCCTCGGTCCACGGCCCGACCCGTAATTGCTTAAACGTGTCGGGCTTATTTCGGGCGGCCCGAAATTATAAAAGCCCAAAATTCAATTTTTGGCCTGTCGGTGTTTTGGACCCGGGGGTCCCTCAACCGGACCGACTAGTGAATTTAGTGCCGCGTGCCCCTGTCCAGATGGGTTGATGCAAGATGGAACACAAGCGGAGGGATAAGGCTTATATTATCTTGTACCGGGGTGCTTGCAGTAGGGGTTACAAGCGTCGCGAGGGAGAGCGAGAGAGAGAGAGAGAATCCGGTCCTGAGGTGAGGTGTCTGAGTTAGCCTCCACCGCGTCTCTCCTACTCTGCCTGCCTCTGCTCGCCTCTCTCGTCCCCTTCTTCGGAAGGCCCTGGACATCCCCTTTTATAGATGCAAGGAGATAGTCCAGCTGTACAATGGGGGTGTAGCTATGTGCTAACGTGGCCGGTGGAGGAGTGCCTGAGCCCTGTATATGTGTTAACGTGGCCGCCGGGGAAGTGCTTGAGCCCTGTAGAAGCGCAGCTGGCGGTGCGGCCCGGGGTCCTGCTGACGTTTCTTTGCCTTCGTAGGGGGTTTGAGAACAACCGATGTCATGGACGCATGCAGGGAACCATCATTACCTGTTGTTGGAGTAACTTAGATGGGACACCGGTCTTGTTCCTTCGTAGCCTGAGGCGGCTAGCTAGGGGTAGGGTAATGATGGATCCCTAGTAGCGTAGTTGGTCCGAGGCCGAGGTCGGGTGAGGCGGCGACTCCTCCGAGGCCGAGGCCGAGGTCGGGCGAGGCGGAGATCTTCCCCCGAGGCTGAGGCTGAGGCTGAGGCCTGGGGTCGGGCGAGGCGGAGCTCCTTGTTGCGCCCGAGGCTGAACTTGGGGGAGGTCGTGAATTACTGTTGTTAGTTTCACCCTGGTGGTTGGCACAGTAGCCGGAGCGGGGCGAACAGTGTTGTTTTCCTGTCAGAATAGTCAGTGAAAGGGCGAAGTGACTGCGGTCACTTCGACCTTGCCGACTGAGGCGCGCGTGTCAGGATAAGGTGTCAGGCGATCCCCGTATTAAATGCGCATGCGATACGGTCGGTTGGTAAGGCGATTTGGCCGAGGTCGCTGCACGACAAAGTTTGCCTGAGCTAGACTTCGAGCGAGCCGAGGGTGCGCCTTCTGCCTGTGGGGGCCCTCGGGCAAGGCTTGAATCCGCCCGGGACTACTGTTCCCGCCCGAGGCCGGGCTCGGGCGAGGCGAGATCGCGTCCTTTGGCAGGCGAGGCCTTGACTTGAACCGTGCTTATCAGTCTTCACGGTTTGTTCTGAAGACGTTTTCCAGCCGTGTTTAGAAGTGTTGGGGTACCCCTAATTACGGTACCCGACATGGACCGAAATTCAGTTTTTGGCCCAAAATTCACATCAGGGCCCGAAATTCACATCAGAGCCCAAAATTCAAAACAAATTTATTAAAACAAATAAAAGATAAGACAAATAAATTTGACCAAAAGCAAACTTAATTTTTATATTAAGTTACCAGAGCTATGCAATGACTACCTCGTTTATAAATCATTTTGTTAGAAAGAAAGAGTATAATCAGCTCTATATAGTTCGTAAGTTTATTTCATTATCTAACGTTCATAACAAAAATAAAATTATATCACATACTCTAATTCAAAGCTACAAAAAACATCTAACTAATATTATCTCTAGCTTTATGTTCTTTATCAAGTACATGAAAGTGTAGAATGAAGTGTGGTTTTAATAAATATATGGTCCTTTTCGTGCCTCTATATGGGTCATTTCGTGTCTGCATTAAACGGGTCGTGCTCGTGCCCGCCCATGGGCCGTGATCTCGGCCCAAACCCGGCCCGATATATCGGGCCGTGCCGCCCGGCACTAAATTAGTTCGGGCCGTGCCGTGCCTAGGCTGTGCTTTTTTTTTCGTGCTTCGGACCGGACTAACAGACCCGGTCCAAATGTACACCTAGGTGGGAGAAGGTTTCGACACGGTAGAAACTACGACAGGTTCTCGGGGTTCGACAGGAAAGCTACATTTTGTCGCACGGAAGGTGTTCGTGCCCCACCAGGCGAAGATTAGATGCGGATCACCGTGCCGCAGGGAATTGCTTGCCGTTGATTCTAAGGACCGTGGAGCCGCAGCTCGGCGTGGACAGCACCGCCATCACCACTAGCCTTGGTAAGGACCCCTCCGGTGTATTTGCGTTGATCTCAGCTTTGTGTAAGAGTAGTCGGCTTGGAGAATCGATCATCAGGTCGCCAGTGGGATCTTCTTTGGTGGCATCGCCATTGTGGTCGGATGGGCGTCACCGTGCTTAGTGACGGATGAAGAAGACGTGCTCTGGCCATTGGATCCTCGATGAGTGGCTGAGATTAGATGTCGGGTAGTGTTTCAGCCAAGTTGATCTAGATCGATCGATCTAGATCCCGCGCGTGAGAATCAATTTCACAATTTTTAATCCTTGGCATTGATTCGTGATCTGAAGGCCAAGATGTGGCACCGGTTTACGATCTTATGGATCTAATTAGAGCCTTCTGTAGTCGATCATACGGCCCTGGTACGACGACACCCTTTCGCCGTGAACTTTTTCATAAAGAGTCCCTAAGTTTTTATTCAATCCATCCACAGTCCATGCATACTCACAAACTGTCACGGATCAGTCTAAGAATTTGCTAAACAGACCATGAGTTTCTCCTAATTAGAACCATCCATCCCTAGTGTTTAATAAATTACAGAATTAATTTCGAAAATGATTTTTTAGTATAAAAATAATTCCCGAATCATAGGAAATTCATAACTTATTTATTTTAACTCTGATTCTAGTGGTTTTCGAACCTACGATCTAGTAGCAACGTGTAGAATATTATTGTGTAGTTTGTTCCCATGTTTTGGTGTAATGTTATCATATCCTTTACTAGGTGAGTATCCGTGCGTTGCGACGGCACACAAACATATTTAATATCTATAAAATAAAAAATAAATTTAATATTAGAGTGAACATATGGTTCACATATCAAATATTAAACTGATAAGCACAAATATTACACCTTAGCTAAAAGGTTGAGAAATGTATGAGACCCGAGGTGGTGGTATGTGAGAGCGTTGCACTACGTGTAGCTTCCTATCATGTTAGACAAAAATAGGACAACATCCTCAGTGTTACAACAACACTACATTGCTCGACAGTAGCAAATAGGGTAGCTTGAATAGCTGACTCAAAGATTTCCTTGTAGAGCCTTTGAGAGCAATCATACATATTGAAAAGCTCTTTTGCAGTCAGTACAGAGGACAGTACCAATAATCCCTACTACTCTATAAGTCCTTATTGTAGGCGTCCAAGGAGATGAACAGGGTAAATCCAACTATTATCATGTTCCTGGAGCTTGCTGCTTGGGTGTATCACAATGTGGACAAACCAAGCGCGACAATTAGCGCCCAGGTGAAGCACAGAACAGAGGCGGCCAAGGCAAGAGGTATAGAGGCTAGGAGAGCTCCGATTTTACCTACAGGCAAGGAGCTCAGCTTTAGGAAGTCCGCACTTCATAAAAAATGATGGGACATAATTGCAGTATAGAAGCCGCATCATACCAAAAGAAGGAGAAGATGACTAACACGGCTGCCCCAAGCTGCAAAGCCCTCCTGCTGCCCATTTTGGTTGTTTCGAGTGTGTGTATGTTCTCTGTTAACGTTGTCGATCCTGTACCTGTACCCCACACTCCAGCAATAAACGTTGAAACCCCTTCAAGCCCAATCGCTCTGCTGACAACTCCACGTGTAAAGGGAGAGGATTAGAGAAGTACCGCATCCCAGTGTAGTCAGCAAGCTCCCAGTGTAGTCAGCACACAATCAGCTACCCGCACTAAGGGTGTAAAGGGAGAGGATTAGAGAAGTACCGCATAGACAAGGAAGATATGGTTGCCAAACAAGGATATTTTTCTCATGTACTGAAATGGATAAGTACATTAGTTAGTAAGATATAGAGCAATACAAGTCAGGGGGGACATGCCCAGTCAAAATGATTTAAATACAAATAGGTATTAAGAAAACACAGGCAAGGAGACAAAACGGCAAGATCCGATTAAGTTTTGTTCATCAAAAGAGAGCTGCAAGGATATACCAGAGTGCACAGAAGAACCAACAGAATGAGGGGCATGCTGATTTCTACACAGCTGCCAGCCTGAGGGAAACCATAACTAAAAAATGCCAAACCCACTGCAGCAATAGTTGGTGCCACCACTACTGGATTTATTAACCTGTGAAGTCAGGCATTGAACATATTCAGTTTCTGTGAGGTGTATTCTAGATTGTAGAGTTATGCATTTGTGTTTCTGGACATACCTCGGAAACAGTGAAATAAGACCAGTGTATCCTAATATTATCTGGAATACTGAACCAACAAGTATAGCCCCCTGTAGTTCCCTCATTATGTGCTTGAATTTCTGCATATCAAACGAAACACATTTAAGTTAACTGAGGAATGTTTGGATTAATAAAAGTGGAAAGCTTTCCCACAACCTACAATGCTAAATCCTGATGACAGGTTTGACTGAATGTTAAACATAGTTCAATGCAAGCTCAGGCCATTCCAGAACAAAACCTCGCATACTACGAAGGAAATATCAACGGGAATTGGATCAACATCAACACATCGTTACATGAAGATCTTGGCTGCTATGTAGGTCAAAGCAGATCTCCTTTGTATCCTTATAATAGAACCAGGATCATTAGGGATTTAGGGAGTAAAGATGAAAAAAGTTCCTAAACTGATGCCCTTCTGTGAGAGACAGTGGTTCATGGGTATTTGGTAGTCTGCATACACATGAGGTTAGTGTCACCCTGACAATAGATGAGGGCAGGCAAATTCAACCGCCAATTGACTCCATTCATGGGTACAAAAGAGCTTGGAATATATGTCAAAATTTACTAATTTAGCTCACAGCACATATACTTTATGAAAGAGCTCTTTTGTTTACTTCCTTCTGTGCTATCATGTCAATTTGCAAGGTTTATAAGAAATTACTATCAACTTCTAAGGCCAGACACCAAAGTTATGCTCTTTGATGAAGCGATGCTCATTGAATGCAATGTGAAGGTTCGATATCGTTCAAAGCCATTACCATCCAAATCCAAGCAACCGAAACCTATCTTAGGCTTACTGCTCCGATTATATACAGACAAAAAACTGGCAGTGCCAAAATGAAAGACGTCACAAATGGACTGCTTGAAACAATGGACATGAAAGACGTCTCAAATTAAGAGAAAGTGTATATAGATTATTGTTCCACCACTTCAAATTAAGAGAAAGTAGTAGTTAGCCACCTCATGCACTGATATAGCATCGTTATTGTTGTGCTGTTCAGATACTCAACTTGCTCCTGCTATATTTATAGACTGAACTACCCTACTACTACGACCAGTTACACATTCAGATAATTCTACCAATTTTTGTCCACATATGAGTAGATATTACTGTTTCTATGTTCGCAAACCAAGCAAAATCAATATTATTAACCCCGAAAAAAGATGATACAAATGAAAAAATAGACAGGTATTTTCATGTGTTTCAGTGGCCTGAGATTATCATTTGTTAAGAAAAACAGACAGGTATGTTAGCATTATCTGTTACTGAAATGTGCTCAACCAACTGTTGTAGCTGAAAATGGGGAAACATTAAATAAGTAAATCATCTTTATAATAATAGTAATAAAAGAGAATGAATCAAAGCAATCATGTAGATTTTGTACAATGTACACAATTGTTGAGATATAAAACAATTTTTCAGCTCATGCGATGCTTTACAAATACTTGAATCCAGGTGCTATAATACTTTCGAAACAACTCAGCTACATCATTATTCTAAGGAATAAATCTCAAGACAAACATAATTACTTATGATAATTAAGGCACACCTTCGAGAAAGTTCTTGAAAGATCAACAATGTCAGGAAATAAACACACCCTCCTGCAAAAAAACGAAATTCCATCACAACTAAGAGTTTGTCCAACTGGGGAGTAGAGTCAGAAAAAAACCCACGCCTTGCACTGAACAATCAACATTCAAGTAAGCTACAACTTTGCGTCCAAGGAGGATGGCGTCTGGAATTCTTGAGGGCGATGCTCCGAGAGAAAAAAAGGGATGCGTCCAAGGAGGATGCTCTGAGAGAAAAAAGGGACCCGTGGCTTCACTAGCGTCTGGAATTCTTGAGGGCAGATGGAAAGTCCATGAAAGGGAGGTCTGCCTTCCATTGACGGACCTGAGCGGAGATCTCTGACATTCCATTGACGGTGACAGAGGAGGAGGTTGCGGATCCCCGGGATTTGGCCACGGACCTTCCATCCGCGTCCTCCATCCGCGTAAGGTGACCTTCCATTATCAGCTCAATCAAGGACCTTCCAGCGGGCGTGCGGGCATGAGGACCTTCCATTCTCCGCTGCGGGGCGGGCACCTTCCAGCGGCAGCGGACCTGATAACCTTCCATCGGCGAGCACCTTCCAGCTGCTGACTGCGGGCGCGGATGACCTTCCATCGGCGAGCACCTTCCAGCGGATTGCGGGCGGCGATTGCGGGGCGGGGCGGAGAGGCTGGCTGCGGGGCGGGGCGGGGATTGTGGGGCGGCTGGCTGCGGGGCGGGGACGGGGCGCTGGCAGAACGCGACAGCAGAACGCGATGTGTGGACGCCTACAGTCCACACATATAGAGTAGTAGAGATTCGTTTATTTGTATGTAATCCTGCAAATAGAAGCAAGGCTACGAGGCACCTCGATCTCAAATTGGAGTACCTGGAGTTGCACCAAAAAGCAAGTTATGTCCTTGATCACTTTCTTTTACCTAATAATGTTCATAATTCTTAATCATCATGGCACAATTAGATTAACCTGATGGGACCTAATAGGTTACCTAGTTTGTTTACCCTACACCTTGCATACAAATGATTATTGGGTAGTATTGCTAGTGCTCTACTTGGTTTTGGATTAATACTACTTATGATTCACGCTCATGTTCCATTATGATTTATTATTGTTAGCTTTATTATTATGCATGATAAGATCATATTGTTTAATTAGAACATGTAGTGACCACCCGAGACAACAGTGCAACCACAAGGACTATATGGCTCTGGTCTTGGCCAATTAATTAGGAAAGCTAGTGTGGAATAATCCATTTCCGAAAGGAGTATAGTGTTGGCTGTAATTACTGCGATGGGGTTACAAACCATGGAAAAGGCATATGCTTCCTCCGTCCTGAAACTATATCGGGTTTTCTCATGCTAGTAGAACATTGTAAAGGCTTCATAGCGTCCCTATGCCCCACACCTCAGTAGTGTGGTATTGTGCTTGGCCGGCACAGGCGTGGTTGGGTCCAAAGTTCTCTGAACCTTCCGTCCCTAAGTCTTTCTGCCTCTTCTTGAGGACTAACTATTTCTGTTTGGTTGCATTTTGTAATTGACCATATTTTTAAGGACCAAACTTTGCTAATTTCAAATCATCCCATTTTGGTTTTTTCACTAGAGTTTGGCAATAATTTGGGTGAGTTCTTAGTTTTTTTCTTTTGGACCATCTCTTTGTGTTGGTGTTAACAATACAGCCGTCAAGGCAGAGGTTGCGTACACATGGTTAAGATGTGTCCATGTTGTTTGTTATGGTGAGTAATTATCAAGTACATGATCAACTTTAATTTAGTGTTGACTAACCTTAGCGTGAGTGTGGTGTTGTGTAACATATCTCTTGACTTATGGTGCACATATATACAGAATAGGGACTATTCACGACAATGTGAAGGACAAGCAAATTTGTGCTAATGGACTAAGAGTGGTGATAGACAGACACCATGAGTCTTGGATTGAGGGACTAATGAGGCTAGTAGAGTGATAGTGTATAGTTGACACTTGGGGACATCGACAAGTGCAAGTGTACAAAGAGGAATAGATTGTGTTGACCAAGTCAAGCGGATGTGTTGGAGTACTTGGTGATCGGATGGTCGAGGACTAGTGACATGTGTCGAGATCGCGAAGGAAACATAGATGATACACTACTCCAAAGTGGTTTGGTGCTTTGGGCCTCAAAACCATCGGTATATGGATTTTAAGGTTTGGGCATAAGAACAAGTTTGAGTTCTGGCAGGAACATGAGGCGGCACATCACATCATCGCGGAGCTTTAGTCAAGGTGAAGCAAAGTCGTGAAGAGCTCATGGGTGTTTGATGCTCAGTTATTGAGTTAGATCATTTCACCCCTAGGGTTAAGTGGTTTAGCATAAATATCTAGTGGCATGTTAGAAATCATGTAATAACAATTTAAGTAAGAGGATGGCTGCACCTAACTAGCCCATCTCTTTAGCTTTAGTTTTTCCGGTCTCTAGTTTTTAGTTTCCAATCTATAGTCTTGAAAGAGATTTCCACATGATATCCTAGGTCCCTTAGTCTGTGTAATCATTCATTTGTGTAACCTAGCAAAGGGCTTGACCTTGTTCAAGAGAGAAATAGAGTAATCATTCCTCTAAAGCTGGTAGGCATGTGTTCTTGCGTTCAAATCAATTTGTTTTTTCTCTTTCTTTTCCCTTCTCTTCTCTGTTTCGATAGATTTTCTGTTTTAGTGAGTTTTGGGAGTTGGATATGTGCTAGGATATTTGATTAACATATATATATCAAGTGATTTGGGCAGATCGATCACAGGCACGAAAATCCATCCATGGGAGGAAAAATTGAGAAAACCTCTGTTTGAGAGCTAGTTTTTTTAGCTAGCATTCAAGCTTCGATCTTTTGGGGCCCAAATTTTGGAGACACCTTGCAAATCTTCTAGAGAATGTGTATGCAAAATTTAGTTCAATTGGAGTCAGTTTGGCCAAGCTTTGAATTTTTCATTTTAGTTTGAGTTGATGAAATTTGTCTCAGCATTGAACCTATGAACCGTACAAAATGTCATATAACTCCATACCGACCTCGACACTTTGAGTGTTGTTTTTGGTTTTTGATGTTTCCAGGTGTTTCGATTTCCCGTCTGACTTCCTATCTCTTTCGTGAACTTTCTGCAGTGATAAGGAAGGTTTGGGAATCATCAAGTCAGTAGTTAGGTTGGGTGATTTTATTTTGGGCTCTTGCTTTGGTTAAGTCGAAGTTGAGGGCATCTCGCTTGTTCGTTTTGCTTCTTCGCTTGTTGATCTCCTTTTAGATGTTGTTTGGTTTATAAAATGCAACATAAATAGCAATGGTAATGATTCACGCTCAAGTACCAACGATAATAAGTTTGAATATGTCTGTATCACTTTCTAGTGTGCTATCTGATTTCACAAACATACAGACCAATATTTTGGGGTTATATGACATTTAACAAACACACGGTTGGACGTTAACAAACATGATTTAACGTTATCAATTATTGATCACCTTACAAATATACCAACCAAACAACACCTTAATTTTAATGAGTATTCTACTGTGTTGTCTAGTGTTTCTTAAGGGCATGCGGTCACTAGTCGACTCGTGTACACTTCATCCTATAGGCCCTGTTTGGATCCAAGGGCTAGAGCTAGTTTGGGCTAGTTTGTGCCAAACTAGCCCAAAAGTAGCCAAACAGGAGGGCTAGAGCCAGTTTTTTGCAACTAGCCCACCCCAAAAAACTCTCCCCACCAAGAGGTGATTATAGAGGCTAGTTTGTTGGAAGGCCCACCGAAGAAACGCCGCCGTCCTCGAACCGAAGAAACGCCGCCATCCTCGAGCAGGTCAGCCGTCGCCTCACTCCGTTCCCTCAGCATCCTCCTCCCTCTTTTCTTGATCCATGGAAAGGTAGAAGCCGACGTGGCGCCATTTGGCATCGCTGCCTCTTCCTCTTCCTCGCACATGTCCCCGGCGTCCGCGAGCCGGCGGTGCGCGCTGCAGTAGCCGAGGCGCGACAGCTCGGCGGCGTGCGTGTCGCACAGCAAGCGGCGCAGGGGCTCGGCGCCTCGGTGGTGCGGCGGGCGGGTCTCGAAGAGGCTGTCGACGCCGAGGCGAGAGCAGAGCGCGCACGGCGGCGCGAGGCCGAAGAAGGCGGCGAACCGGGATATGAGGTAGGAGAAGGCGGGTCTCGAACCGGGATATGGTCATGGGAAAATCCAAAAAGAAGTAAATCAGAAACTTCTTTGAACACATGGTAGCGTTGCTCTTCTGGTTGACAGTGTTGGTGCCGTCAGTGCCGCTCATTGCTTGAAAGTGCTGCTCACCTTGCACGGTAATGTCGATCGATCAAGACCTCATAGATCGAGACAGAACTTTGCAGACATCAAGATTAGATAGGATTCAAGATTGTTTTGAGAGTTTGTACTGGAGATGCATCCACACCCTTGCCAGATCTTGCCTAAGAAGGAATGAGGAAAACAACGGATTTTGTTTTGGCTAATTTCTTATTGAATGCATTTTCGACTATTGTAATTTACTAATTTATCTACTGTGATTGGCTCATTTTGTTACTGCATATGCAGCCTCACCGTTGCCATGGACGGCGATGCCTTCGACCTCAACTCGCAGGCGCCGGAGACTGATGGTTTCCCGGGGCTTCAGCTGTACGGCAACATCCTGTCCGACTCTGATGGTCTGTTCGATGGTCGTGCCAGCGGCTCTGTGCTTCCTCCATATCGCCCACCGCGTGCCGGAGGCGGAGATGCGCGGGCAGCTGCAGCGGCACCCTACGCCCGGCAGCTGCTCTTCGACGGCTCCACCTCGGCGGCAGGCAACACAGTTCGTCAGCGGGCAAACTCGGTCGCAGCAGCACCCGTCCGTCGTCAACAGCTCAACAACACAGCGCGTCGTCGCACCAACAGCCAAGGCGCACTGCGTCCGCCACCACCGAGGGCACAGAGGGCTCCGAGGACACAGAGGGCACCCAGGAGTGCAGTCCGTGGGCAAGCATCCGGCTCCGGCACTCCCTTCAACAACGATGAAGCAATGGAGGATCACGTGGAGGACTTAGCTAGCTCCGGAGGTCCCCCAGTGAGCAATGTTGATCGAGCCCATTGGAGTGATGAAAATAATGCTTGTTTGTTAGAATTGTGCATAGAGCAACGTATAGCAGGAACATACAATGGTGCACAAATGACCGGTGAAGGGTACCAAGCAGTTGTTGACGGATTATTTGATAGACGGAGGTTGGTGTACTCCCGTGGATCGATCAAGAACCAACTAACCGTACTGAAGAGTATCCATGGTTTTTGGTGCTACTTACAATCGCACACAGGGTTGGGGAGGAGACCTGACGGATCCATTGATGCAGATTCTGAGCATTGGGCAACACACACAGAGGTATACTTTTTCCTAGTAAAATTGAATACAGCTTAATTAGTGTAATGTTACTGATCAAGTTTTATGTTGTCTTATATTAACAGAAAAAACCATACTTGAAGAAGTTGTTGTATGCTCCTCCAGCAAATGAGGACTTGCTTGATGAATTGTGGAGAGGCTACACAGTGGATGGCAGCACGGCCTTTGTGCCTGGAGATGATTATGGTGACAATGATGGCCAAGACGCAGGGATAGAGGATGAAGAAGAAGGGTTTCAGGCAACACCTACTAGTACCCAGAGGAGCCTGAAAGGCAAGAGGCCATTGAGCAGCACTACTAGCACTTTGACTAGTCCAGTAAAGAAGAGTAAGAGCCCGATGGTGAAGATTGTCAAGGACATAGCAAGTACCTTCAAAGAGTCTATTGTAGCCAACACTAAGCAAATGGAGAAACGTGCAAATCAGAAGGCAGAGTTTTCTGTCAAGAGGTGTCAAGAACTTGCATTTGAGTGTGGCATTGAGAGAACAGTTGACAACGTGTATGCTATGTCAAAGTTGTTCGCAACAGAGTTTCAAAGGGAGTTCTTTTGTGGCCAGTTAACTCCTGAGCTTAGGTTGGGTTTCTTCAACAAATGGTGCAGGGACAACAATTTGGAGTAGAGAACCGTTATCTCATATCTATGCATAGTAGTGAACCTTTATCTATGTGTGTGCTGAACCTTTATCTATGTGGTGTAATGAACCTTTATATATGTGTGTTCGGTCTTGAAGTAATATCTGTGTGTGTAATGAACCTTTATCTATGTGTGTGAGGTCTTGAAATATTATATATGTGTCTTGAAATATTTGAACTTATCTATGAGCTGTGATGTCTAGTCTTATGCAACGTCCTTATAGTTTGTTAAATGTGTTGAAGCAGGAAGATGATGATGGCATCATGTATGAGGAAGAAGTAGCCGATGGAGGCAGCTCAAGTGAGGATGAAATTATATCCAGGTGTCGCAACAATTTGGTGCAACAACAAAAAATGATTGTGCAGTTGGTTCCTATCTTGGGTATGTACTCTGATAACTACTTCCTGAAACTACCTAAGAGGGTCGCTGGGGATTCTGGTTTGGAATGGGTGCAAGAGACACTAGCAAGAGATACCCAATGTTACAACATGTTTAGGGTTGAGAGGCCTTTATTTTATAGACTGCGTAATACTTTGGTCCGTAGATATGGGTTGAAATCCACTAAAAAATTGACATCTGTAGAGGCTCTTGCTATGTTTTTATGGACTGTTGGAGGCTCACAGGCAGTTAGACAGGCTGACAACCGTTTTAGGAGGTCTCTGGAGACAGTAAGTAGGACATTTAGCAGAGTTTTGACATGCCTCCTGAAGTTAGCACATGACAACATTGCACCCAAGGACCCAACATTTGCAGAGATGCACCCAAATTTAGAGAATCCAGCATTTTGGTCAAACTTCAACGATTGCATAGGAGCTATCGATGGGACACATATCAAGGTTGTGGTTGATAAGAGTAAGAGGATTCCATATTTGAACAGGCACAATGAGACCAGTCAAAATGTGCTTGTTGTTTGTGATTTTGACATGAGATTTACCTTTGTGTTGTCGGGATGGCCTGGTTCAGCACATGACATGAGAGTTTTCAAAGATGCCATAACTACTCATCACCACAAATTTCCACATCCACCACCAGGTTTTCTTACTTCACCTTTCTTGCAACAATTTTAAACCAATTAAACTAGTTCATCTAAGTCTCATCGTTTACCTTTCAAAATATGTAGGCAAGTATTATGTGGTTGATGCGGGTTGCCCAAATCGTCCGGGATACCTTTCACCATACCGGTGTACAAGGTACCATGTCGAGCAATGGCATAACGGCCCACCGCCCCAAGGTATGAAAGAAGTCTTCAACCATGCACATGCCAAAGTTAGAAATGTGATAGAAAGAAGTTTTGGAGTGTTGAAGATGAAGCTTAGGATTTTGTTGAACATGCAAAGATTTCCAGAGGACAAGCAAACTAGAATTATTGTTGCATGTATGGCTCTTCACAATTTTATTCGAGAGAGTAGAATTGCGGATCGAGAATTCGAAGCATGTGATGCCGATGAAAATTATAACCCAATGCCTAGTTCTGCAGCATCAACATGGCCAGAAGACGAACCTCTTGTTGAAGATGTCAACATGAATGCCTTCCGTGATGACTTAGCTCATGCTTTGTTTTATGGAGTGTAATTTTTTTTAATATTGATTAAGGACTTGTATGTTCGTATGGGACATCGCATTTGTATGCAGAAATTAAACTTATTGTGATTTGGATGTTTGACTTGTGAAAATAAATTTATTTGTGTTATTTGTGTGTGGGAGAAGCCACACAAGAGTTTGTCACACTAAATCCGGATAAGGAAAGGTTTAAATGAGACAAATGATTATAAAATAGCTTTTGTTGTAAACTAGCCCTTGGATCCAAACACGTAGAGGGCTAGAGCTAGTTTGGGCTAGAGTTAGAGCTAGAAACTAGCTCTAGCTCTAGCCGGGCTTGAAGGATCCAAACAGGGCCATAGTTTGGGTGTTTTGAACGTTTAAGGGCTTGATTTGGATCAACGACCGAAATTAAAAAAAAAACAGATTAGGCTTTTTTTAGCATCCACTCTGATCACCACATATGTTAAGAAAATGTACCAAATTAAATGACCCCCTCCTCCTCCTACAATCACGGCCTAATACTGGAATTATCTATGACCTGTAAAGTGGTGGCCCACACGCAGGTACCCGATGAGGGAACAACGGCACAGCTCAGCGGACGAAGCATGGCAGTTGGCGGACCCTGATTGGAGTCCCTGCCCGTCGGTCCCTGCCTGGAGCTGGAGGACAGAGCTGAGACAGCCCAGCTCCAGCAGTTGTTGAGCAACCAGCCCACGGCAAATGCATGAGCAGGGTTTTCTGTTACGCGGGTTCATCGAATCATCGCCTCCAGGAAACTGAAGACTGGTTGAGGAGGAGCTAGAGGGGCATCAATGCAATCATGGGCGCAAATGTTGTTAGTCTTTACTAGTTACCTTACACAAACTACATGTAAACAACTATACAAAACTACATAGAAACTGTTTTGAAAAGGTTAACAAACTGCCTTTCTTGCCACCCCCAAAGCTGGCTTTTTTTCCGCGGAGTCCGTTTGAGCTGAATTCGGCAGCGCATCTGGGGGGAACTTCTCGCGGGCGGTCACGCCCACAAATCGATACACGGCGAGGCTAGCTGTAGGCTGTAGCTGTACACACACATACAAACCGTACTGGGCCTCACTGCCTGCAAGGAAGAAGCAGCTCTCAGGTCAGTGAGCCGGTGGTGCCGAGGGGCCGCGCCTGCTAGCTATATATACACACGCGACCTTCTTCTAGCTAGCTACCTGCTGCCATTCATCATCAGAGCTAGCTAGCTCAGAGAAGAGAAGAGCTGTTGCGTAGTGCGCGCGCGCGCGCTGTGACGACGACTGTGAGTAGCGAGAGTGAGTGAGTGGTGACTATTTCAAGAACATCAGCTCGACAGTTTCTTCGACCCCGCGCCCTTTCCTGCTAGTAGGCTAGTAGCTTTGGAACTAACTGAACCATGGGAGGCACGCTGGAGTACCTGTCGGACCTGCTGGGCGGCGGCGGCAGCAGCAGCAGCCGGCGCCGGTACAACAGGAGGACGCAGTTCCAGACGGTGGAGCTCAAGGTGCGCATGGACTGCGACGGCTGCGAGATGAAGGTCAGGAACGCCCTCTCCCGCATGAAAGGTACAGCAGCCTTTCTTTAATTAGCTAGTTTACACTACTGCTAGCTACTTATTCGTTTAATTTTTCATCGCATTCGCCGTTATATATCTCAACTGACGATGACGAGGACACCTGCATGGTAATTCTTCAGGGGTGCATTCCGTGGAGATCGACCGGAAGCAGTCCAAGGTGACGGTGCAGGGGTACGTGGAGCCTCACAAGGTGGTCAAGCGGGTGCAGGCCACGGGGAAGAAGGCGGCCGAGATCTGGCCCTACGTGCCCTACAGCCTCGTCGCGCACCCTTACGCCGCGCCGGCCTACGACAGGAAGGCGCCGCCGGGCTACGTGCGCAGGGTCGACGCCGTCATGCCCGTCTCCAGCTACGGCGGACCCACGGCGGCCGGCCCGCAGGAGGAGCGGCTCGTCAACATGTTCAGCGACGACAACCCCAACGCATGCTCCATCATGTGAATTTCAATTACTACTGTGTCAAATAGCTATAGGCACAGACCGACCACGGGTGCAGCTCTCTTCGATCACATAACAAATATATTCTTGGTCGCCTCGGTTGGATTGGATGTTTATGTCCATGCACTACACGACTGTTGATATTTAGCGACCCTTATTAGGTACCAACTGTTGGTTGCTAAAGGTTAAGAACCGACGGTCAGTCGCTAAATCCTTTTGTAGCAACGGTCGGTTGGTCGCTAAAAGTCTAGAAATTTAACAACTTATGGTTGGTCGCTATAGATGTCGTCGGTGACTAGCGGTAGGTTGCTATAGAGCAAGGATCACTATCAAATCTTATAGCCTAAACGTACCTGTAGATGTTAGTGACTAAAAATTAATTAAAACAAGTAAACATTGATGAGTTTAGCGAGCATCCTACGGAAGATGATGCAATATTTGAGTTGTTATAACACTATAAAAACCATCAACTTAAAATAATGAATTTAGTTATTACGACAAATAGGGTAATAAATTTTTATTCAAATGTTTATTATTTATTTGCATTCGTAATAATTTATTCAAATGTTTATTATTTATTTAGTAAACTTTTATGAATTTTTAAGTAATTTAAAAATGCATTTCGAATAAATAAATAAAACTCTCCCTAACCCTAAGGCCCACTAGAGGCCCATCTACCTAACCCTAGCAACCGCGCTCCCTACTTCTCTCCCAGCCGCCGCCGACTCTATCTCTCCCTTCCCTCTCACCACCTCCTCGTCATCCTCAGCGTGCACGTTGTGCGTGGCCGTAGTGGGGGGTGGCCCCGCGGGCGCGTCGGCTGTCGAGGCGCTGGCCTCGCCAAGGGCCCGGATGCGGGTGCTCTCCCCTTCCATCCTCGCCGCTGACTTCTCCCGCGCGCTGTCGCCCGGGGCACCCATCCCCATGCTCCGCCGTGAGGTGCTCCACTCCTTCCTCCGCCGTCGAGGCCGAGCTCGTCCAGGGCCTCATCACCTCCGCCGTGAGGTGCTCCACTCCTTCGTCGTCAAGCTCTCGCCATTTGTAACTCCTTGCTCCGCCGACCTCGACGCAAACTACAACTTCTCGCTCGCGCCATGGGTTCCAAAGCGTCCTTCTGCGTCACGCTCCTCTTGCTGCTCCTCGTCGCCACCGCCGCCGCCTGGGGACCTGCTGCACAGGCCGACGACGCTGGTATTGGTAACATGCTTTGCCATCCTTTTGCTTGTCTTCTAATCACTTCAGGGACTCCACTCCATTATCTGCTGCTAGCTGCACCTTTTTTGACTACTTAGTTAAAACCCGGTTTCCAAACCGTTATTAGCGGCTAAAACTTAGCTGAGAGGTCTAGAGCCGGTGATCTATTTGAGAGGTTTGCAAGGGGTGATCTAATACGTCATCTAATTGTTTGCCTATATCTCTCAAATAGGAGTAGCTGTTACCTGTTAGCTGCTCCAACCCAATTCTTCCTTATCAGTAGTTGTTGGACCATACCCAATTCATTGCCCTCTCACTTTTTCTCCATCTTGCACAGCTGAGCTCCCAGATCATATAGCTATTACCTCGAAGGAGCAGACTTCTTCGACCGAGATTCCTGTCCGTCTCAAGAGTGGCAGCCCGCTGTGCTCAGCCTGCGAAAACGTCACGAGCAAAGCTGTCAGTTATATCAGTGAGAAGCAGACACAAGATAAGGTCATTGGATTCCTTCATGACGCTTGCTCTCAGTCATTCTCGTTTGAACAGAAGGTGATCATCTTGAGCATGTTTTGTATGTTCTTATAACCAGTTGTGTATGTGTATTGTAGAGAGTTAAAATACTGCCATGGTTGCAAGATATATTAAAGAAATTTCATAAACATTGGTTAACATATTGCATAGTACATACAAAATGTACCATGTTGTAAGGTGCCATGATTTAGTGTTCAGTTGATGATAGTGGCATAGTGCCATGATTTTTTGTGCCTTGTTCTTGCTTAACTTTATAACTGATGAAGTTTCCAATCACAAGATTTACTTAATTTATACTATTATCTTCTGTTGCATAATTGATTATAAATGTTGCAAACTTGCAAGTACCAAAGACTCTTTTCAATTAAAATGCTGATTCTATTTTCCATTTCTACTATTTGTATTGTATATTATTTATTTGTATTAATAGTTAATGTAGTTCAAGTGGACGTCAGAATGCTAACATAGCTGTGACCACAGGATGATGACGATTTACTACAGTAGGCACTTGCAATGTCAATGGAGGGTGGTGCTTCAGGATCTGCAACTGTGACTGACTCTGCTATGGCAGAAGCTGGTGCAGTTGACCCTGACTTAGCGTTGGGTGTGTTTTCTCTTATGTTTGTAGCTTCTACAGTTCTAGCGCATACAGTATTTGTTGCTATCAATTAATTTTGGTAGTGACAAATGAAAAACCACTGCTTTCTAGTGACACTGATATGTTTATATGCAGCTCTTCAAATGTCTGTCCAGGATGCAAACATGTCTAGTGACACTGATATGAGTAAGGTGTTTGAAGACAGAACGTTTGTGTCATCTATCCTTAATTCGGTATGTATTATTCTTAAACTAATGGCATACAGGTACATTTTAGCTGCAACTTCAATAATTTATTGGCCCTTTTATGTGTAAAATAACAGCTTCCTGATGTTGATCCCAATGATCCATCTGTTAAAGATTTGTTGGCATCATTGCACAGCCAGGGAGAGGTATGTTCTTTTTTGGGTTCTAGTGAAGGTCTCTGTATTGTGATGCAATGAAATTCATGTTGCCTCTAGACTATAGCATTGTTCAGCTTCACCTTGACTAAATAAGAATAAATATATTATCTATCACCAAATCTTCATGCAAATACACAGTTAGTATATGCAAGCAATGGCTATGCACACCTACAAAAAAAACCATTGCAAGATTTAATAATTGTGGTGCATGTATGCAAATACACGAATCTTGACTAGTCTAGTAATGCATGTATGTGGAAATATGAAGGTTTCTTTATTTCTCTTCTTAAACAGGAAGAGAAGAAGGAAGACAAGTCAGACAAAATAGAAGACGAGAAGAACTGCTTCAAGCTGGAGTGATGTCGCTGTGGTGCTTTTGTGACTGATCATCTCTGGAGCTTTTGTGAATGGTGTGAATGATCTAGCTAGCTATCTGTAATTGATCTAGTTGTGAATGATATTATAATTGTGATACTTTTGTGAATATATAATTGTGGTGCTTTTGTGTTTATGTGATGGATCTATGACTGTGGTATACTGATTAACTGTGTATGTCTTTATGATTCGTGTATAAAAATCTGTGATTTGTGGTGCTTAATTAAATGTATATTTTTATTAATAACAACTGTAAAAGGGCGACTTTCTGTTGGTTGCTAAATGTATAGTATGACGACTTACTGTTGGTTGCTAAATCTATAGTACAGCAACCCACGGTTGGTCGCTAAATATACAATATTAGCAACGGACGGTCGGTCGCTAAAAAGATGTCGATCGCTAAAGCCTTTAGCGACGGCACTTACAGCGACCATCCTTATGGGTCGCTAAAAGTTTTTAGCGACCAACCGTAGGTCGCTGAAGGCCGTTTTTGCAACCAACCGTAGATCGCTGTAAGTGAACCGTCGTGTAGTGATGATAGAATATATGTACATGTCTTTTGTGTGAGTAGCTGGAGTAGATAAGCGTAAAAAATGTTTTCCTCAACTGTAGGCGGCGGTAGAGTTAATTAGACAAACTATTTTATAAACTAAGACCTTTAATATTTAAATTCACAATCACAGCTCACAAAAGTCATTCATTCAACAACCATATAGATACTCAGTTCAATGCATATTTGTCCCAAAGCCATATGTTTCACAAAAGTCATTCATTCACCAATCAAACAAAGAATTGCATAACTTCCAATGTAAAGAAGCATACACACATACTGAAACCGCCGCTTGGATAATTGGCATTGTGGCCACTTCCTCCTATAGGAGGAGGGTTGGCCGTAGGCGAAGAGGGACTCCACAAAAGTGGTTCCAACTAGTTCAGACTCACTCACAGCTGTCATATCCTATTTAGTAAGAATACAAACGTTCACAAGTTGAATATATAAATATCCAAATCAAAACGTCCAGGTGTAGATACACTACCGGAATCCGGACCTCTGCCGAGTGCTCGGCGCTTTGCCGAGTGCTTTTTATCAAACACTCAGCAAAGACGACTTTACCGAGAGCCGCACTCGGCAAAGTCCTGCGCTCGGTAAAGAGCTTGTTTACCGAGTGTGGGACACTCGGCATAGAGAAACACTCGGTAAAGACTGCTTTGCCGAGAGGCAAACATTCGGCAAAGAAGGCGCTCGACAAAGGGCCGTCAGCGGCCGTCTACAACTGACGGTCGTTAGCCTTTGCCGAGGGCTGAAAGCCGGCGCTCGGCAAAGCAGATTCTTTGCCGAGTGTCGAATATCTGGCTCTCGGCAAAGAGGGTCTTTACCGAGTGTCTTCTGTGGACACTCGGCAAAGCATATTTTTATTTTTTTATTTTGGCCACCAAACTTTTTGTGGTATGTTCCTACACTATGTAGACCTACATGTACCATTTTGGGACAATTATAACAGTGTTTTCAATAGGTAGTAGATTTAGTTCGTTTATTTGAATTTCTTCGGAAAATTCAGATTTGAACTACAGGTCACTCGAAACTTGAAAAACCGTGCATGCAAAAATGATATCCATGCTACTTAGCACAAGTTACGATCGATTTCAGGAGCGGACCAGAAACTTCGAGCAACATGCTCACTAAACATGGCCGGGAACTTGTCATCCACGTGTTTAAAAATTGTATAAAACACAAACAAAGTCAGAAAATCATGAAACTTGTCCATGTGTCATGATATCATATGTTGAGGCTGTGATAAAAATTTGTGAATGTTTCAATAAAGTTGTGGCGCACTATATGTAGAAACCTAGAAGAACTACATGGAAACTCTATGATTTCATGTGTAGTTCTTCTAGGTTTCTACACATAGTGTCTCACAACTTTCTTGAAACATCCCTAATTTTTTATCACAGCCTCTACATATGATATTATGACATGTGGACAAGTTTCATGATTTTCTGACTTTGTTTGTGTTTTATACAATTTTTAAACATGTGGATGGCAAGTTCACGGCCATGTTTAGTGAGCTTGGTGCTCGAAGTTTCCGGCCCGCTCCTGAAATCGGTCGTAACTTGTGCTAAATAGCATGGATATCATTTTTGCATGCACGGTTTTCCAATTTTTGAGTGACTTGCAGTTCAAATCTGAATTTTCCGAAGAAATTCAAATAAACGAACTAAATCTACTAGCTATTGAAAACACTATTATAATTGTCCCAAAATGGGACATGTAGGTCTACATAGTGTAGGAACATACTACAAAAAATTTAGCTGGCAAAATAAAAAAATAAAAATATACTTTGCCGAGTGTCCTAAAAGGACACTCCGCAAAGCATGCTCTGCCGAGTGTCAACGTATGGACACTCGGCAAAGTCTAGTGAAATAATCTTTGCCGAGTGTCGCCCAGAGGGCACTCGGCAGTCGGGACTTCTGTTGGATAGCGTACGTTCGCCATTGATTCCTTTTTAAAAGGATAGGTGCCTTAATGTTCGTAACATGCCGTAGTGTTCGAACCTAAAGTAGTAGTGTATCACTTTCACTCGGTGAAGAGTCTAGACAAGGTAAGAACCCAGGGCTATTGATAGACATATTGGTTCTCTAGTTAGATTAGTAGATGCTTATTTCACAAAGCCTTCTTTGCTGAGTGCCGGATCGAGGGCACTCGGCAAAATACATTTTAAAATTAAAAAAAATCTTTGCCGAGTGCCAGATCACGGCACTCGGCAAAGAATGCATACATAGCGCCTAGTAAGTTCTTCCTTTCTCACTCTCTCACTCTCACTCCGCCGCCGTAGCCCTCTGCTACATGCTGCCGCGCCCGACGCCACTGGCGCCCTTGGCCCGACGCCGCTGCAGCCCTCTACCCCCACGGTGTCGCGCCCGACGCCCCTCGCCGTCGGCGCCCTCGGCCAACGCAGCCCTCAGCCCCCACGCCGCCGTGCCCGACGCCCCTCGCCGCCGGTGCCCTCGGCCAACGCCGCCGCTGCCCTCTGCCCCCACGCCGCCGCGTCGTCGGCCCCTACGCCGCCGGCGTCCTCAAGGTTCGATATTTCTATATGATGTTTATGTTTGTATTTGTATTTGTAATTGTTTAGGGTATTAAATAATTGTTTAGGTTTGGCTAGAATCTACAGTAGTAAAATGTAGTGGTAAGAATTCTTTGGCTTGGAATGACTACCATTACTGTGAATAAAATCATATAATGTGATGGTGGATATGTTTAGTAAAATAGTTTCTATATAATGTGATGGTGGATATGGATGCCGATTAGATGTGATTGACGACCATCGTGTCGTTTGTATATATGCATGTCGGCAATAGTGCTGATACTTTTATTTGCAGGTTTTGGAAACCTCCCCGTGCAGGGGAGGTGCTGCCAAAATTTTCTATTGATAGACTTTGGTTATATATGTTAGAGGATGGAGGACCGTGAGTGGATGTACACTGGTCGTAGAGGAAGGAACGATGTGACCCAGGAATGGATTAGAAAAACCGATGATTTCATGGAACGAGCATATGACAAAGCTGCTAAAGGAGCGAGTCTAGTCCCATGCTCGTGCAGCAAATGTGCCAACCGGAAAAGAAAACCAAAGAAGGCCATGGTAGAACATATTTGGAAGAATGGATTTACGCCGGGCTATACTCGGTGGATCTTTCATGGTGAAGCGCATCGTACAAGAGAGGAGGTGCTGAGACAACGCGTCGAGGATTATGACGCGGATGCGGGGGTAGCGGATATGTTGAACGACTCTCAGGAGGCACAGTACACGGGAGGATGTATGGATGATGAGCCAGAGCCGACTGCAAAGGCGTTCTATGACATGTTCGACGCGGCACAGAAGCCCCTTCATAGCTAGACAAAGGTTTCTCAACTGGATGCCATTGGGCGTGTAATGGTGTTCAAGTCGCAGTACAGCATGAGTAGAGACACATTCGATGGCTTGTTGACGGTTATTGGGAGCCTGCTTCCGGATGATCACGTTCTGCCAAAGAGCATGTATGAGGCACAGAAACTCCTTCGTGCACTCAAGATGACGTATGAGCAGATTCATGCTTGTCTGAAGGGCTGCGTGCTATTTAGGAAAGAATATGCGGAGGCAAAGTACTGTCCCAAGTGTAAAGAGTCTAGGTTCATGGAGGTAGACTCTAGTGATGGACAGAAGAGGTAGCTCGACATCCCCTTGACAATCCTATGGCACCTTTCGTTCATACCGAGGATCTAGCATCTGTACATGACAGAGGAATCCGCGAAACAGATGACATGGCACAAAAATGGAAAACGATACAATCCTGACAAGATGGTGCACACATCTGATGGTGAAGCATGGAAACACTTTGATGCCATTCACCATGAGAAAGCCGAAGAGGCTCGTAATGTACGTGTTGCGCTGGCCACAGATGGGTTCAATCCCTATGGAATGAGCGCTGCCCCGTACACATGTTGGCCTGTGTTTGTTATCCCAATCAATCTTCCCCCTGGTGTGTGCTTTCAACGGCAGAATATATTCGTGTCATTGATAATTCCCGGACACCCGGGGAATAAAATGGGCGTGTACATGGAGCCTTTGATTGATGAATTGGTACGTGTCTAGGAGGAAGGAGTATGGACGTATGACCGAGCTACGAAGACAAACTTCAGAATGCATGTTTGGTACTAGTACTCCATGCATGACTTACCAGCGTATGGGCTATTCTACACCTGGTGTGTTCACGGTAAGTTCCATGCCCAGTTTGCAAGGAAGCTCTCAGGTTCATTTGGTTGAAAAAGGGTGGCAAATATTCATTGGTTTGACACTCAAGTGACGAGACGGACACATTCTAATCTTGGGATAGTCGAAATTCAACAAGATTCCACCTTACCAGGAGACGATGTCTATAACGTGGCCCAACAGGCCACACAGTGTATTATCTCCCATATGCGTGCCAAACGAAAGAACATCTTAAGGGTTGGGATGTTGTGTATAAGGTATCACCGCACGGGAGGTTACCTGTTCCTAACGATGAAGATTATAACTTAGACCCGGACACATATGATGGAGAGTTCTTCCAAGAAGATGGGCTAGAAGGGCGATTTGAGATAGACTTAACCGAAGCTATCGGAATGGACGTAGATATTGAAATGGTTGTTGATGAGGAGGATGATGAGGTACAAAATGATAATGACTTAGTAATCCTTGAAGGCAATGACATTAATGACGAACTTGCGTCTTTCGATGGTGTTGAGATTGAAATGGTTGATAGTGATGATGAGAGTTATGATCCGGCTAACCCCGACACATATGAAGATTATTTTTAACGTAATGCTATATGACTTTTTATTTCGCACCTGTTTTTAAATATATCTTTTTATATGTGCTTATTTGTTTACTCTTAATTGCAGGTTTTTGGACAAATATGGTGGACGGTTGGCTGAGGAGGAGGGGGAGGAGGAGCAGGACGGCGAACGAGGCAGAGCAGGGCGAGGCATAGCAGGCGGCGCAGCAGGACGACCTTGTCCAGCAGCAGACAGCGCAGCAGGACGACGACGACCAGTAGCAGGACGACGAGGAAGCTCAGCAGACCGCCTCAGGTTCTGGCGCCTCAGGTTTGAGGAGCATCTACCTGCGAGGTCCCATGAGTCTGCCTCAGCGTCCCATACTTCGGGACAGGCGGCCTCTGATTCGGCCGGATGGGGAGAGGCATGTAACTTTATGTTCTTCATTCTTGTTCAAAATCATAATATAAACTAATACTTTTTATTTATCACTTGGACAGGTCTTGGATGGTTGTGGATTATGCTGGGGGTCATCGTCGCCTCCCCAATGGCATCCTCGGCCTGCTGTGCAGGGAACACTTCCCTGGACTGGTTGAGTACGCCGGAGTGACGGGCCCAGCCTACACCTTCGACCACTACGTCGTCGCCCCCGATGCAGTAGACTGGGACGGCCGGGAATTTAATAACAAGGCGGAGCGGGTGAAGCAAGAGCTATGGGTAAGTCTTAGTATAATGTAAAATATGTCGCATTCGTTGCAAATTCTTGAAATAATGTATGGATACATCGTTTTTATATGCAGGATTTCTTCAGATGCGAGGCTGGATACGAGGCTAGGGCGGATGTGGTGGCCACCACGAGCTGTAAGGAGCTCGTCGTGGACATGCACTATGAGGCCTGAATCCAGGCCATCGTCACCTAGCACGGCTCCGTCCTTGGGGAGAAGGTGACCAAGCAACAAGCCCGAACCATGCCATTGACCAGGGACCAGTACTTGCAGGTAAAGTCATGCATGTTTGGTACCAGTACTCCATGCATGAATTTTATTTTATCTTCTGATATGCACTTTACGTGTTTACTTTGTAGATGATTCCACATTGGTGCGTCGCACATCCTCTGTGCTGGGAGTAGATGGTGGATAGGTGGTGTTCGGCTGAGTGGGACGAGGCACACAACGCTAGCCGAGAATGGTGTATGATGATGCAAGATCCCTCCCACCACCATGGTAGCCGGAGCCTAGGCCAATATGCCGAAGTATGGGTATGCCCTCTTTTTTATTTAGGTATATAGCACTGGATTATATATTATTTCTAACTATCTCGTTGGTTTTCTTGAAGACGGCGTCACATGGTGGCCGGCCTTGCTGCACCTTCTCAGCCTATGCTATGGCCCATAAGGGCAAGGCAACGTCCGACATCACCTACAACCTGGATGATGGGCCCGAGGCCTACACCAACCCCGCCGTCTACAGCCGCCTTCATGACTACACCACCATGGCGCAGGAGGTCCATGGCCCAGATTATGATCCGAGCACCGAGCCGATCGACCCCGATGTGCTCATGAGGGTCGGAGGAGGCAAGAGACATGGGCGATACTGGATTGCCGATGGGGCAATCGACTCGTCCTCCACTCCCACTCTGTCTCAGGTGCGAGCAAGGAGCACGGGCTCGAGTCTAGCCATACGACCTCGGCATGACAGCTCACAGCATCGCATACAACAACTCAAGGTTAGTGCTTCTGTAACTCGTCCTTCCTTGAGTTATATACCCTCTTTGAGTTACTATAACGTTGGCTTGTAATATTACAGACCCAACTAGAAGAAGAGAGGAGGGAACGTCAAGAGATGGAGGCGAGGATAATGGCAGAGCGGGCGGTGGCTGATCAGAGGATGGCGGAGATGTTCTTGTACATGCAGAACCTTGGCGCCGCACAGGGTTTCGCTCCGCCACCTCCATTATTCCCTACAGTTGACCCTGCTCTGTTCCAAACTCCTGTGAGTATCAAAACTGTAGTTACATGTTGGTAATGCATCTAGTATAATACATGCAATCTCTTCTCTGTGCAGGACCAATCTAGGGCGGCATCCAACAACCCTCATGAAGGGTTTAGCCCAACGCAGCACCAGTCGAACCGCCCACCTCCATGAGAGTTATGTTTTTAGTGTTTCGAACACAAAACTTATGTTGAATACTTGTCATAGCTTGTGAACTTGTGTTGATACTTCTGAACTTCTGTTAATACTGTTTGTGTTGAGAACCTCTCAACTTATGTTGAATACTTATGTCAGAATTTGTGTTAATACTGTTTGTGTTGGCTATATATGTCTGTGATGATCTGTGATATATATATGTGATATCTATGAAATAACTTTTGTTTGTTTGGATGAAATAGGTAAAACAAATAAAAAAGGTGTGTACTGGTCACTTTGCCGAGTGTGACACTCGGCAAAGAGGTGCTTTACCGAGTGTTAGGACCATAGCACTCGGCAAAGAACCAAGACCTGGGCACTGGTATAGGTTCTTTACCGAGTGTAATGGCTCTGGCACTCGGCAAAGAAGCACGCTTTGCCGAGTGTCATACTAAGCACTCGGCAAAGTACTTGACATGGGGACCCCTCTGGTGAATTCTATGTCGAGTGCTGTCAGGCAGACACTCGGCAAAGGAGTTACCTTTACCGAGTGTCACCTGGGAAACTCGGCAAATACGCCATCTCTGTCAACCGACATCGTAACGGCTGCTTTTCTTTGCTGAGTGTTCTCTGGCACTCGACAAACCTCTTTGCCGAGTGCCTGAGAAAAAGTACTCGACAAAGAAGGCTTTGTTGATGCACTATGTGTCGAGCCCTCTTTGCCGAGTGCGACACTCGGCAAAGACTTTGCCGAGTGTTTTTAAGGCTTTGCCGAGTGATTCAGGCACTCGACAAAGCCGTAGATTTCGGTAGTGATATATATGCGGACGATGTATGAAACTGGTACCCATGCATCCCCGATCGATCCGTATTTAATAGATATATATATATATGCGGACGATGTATGAAACTGGTTCTGCACGAAGTTAACATCCAATAGGCTAAGTTTTGCTTGAATTACCACTACAACACTCATGACTTTTATGACGAATAGTCAATGACAATAGTTTATTTCGTCATGAGATCACCTTATTTATGACAATTTTTAGAAGATGGCTCGATGACAAAAATTAAACATCCATCATTAAAACCTTGATAATATACTCCAACATCACGTTTGTGATAATTTTCTATGAAAATGTAGGAATAGTCATAAGAAACCATCTTCATAACCTTTTCAACATAATAATTATAATGATATTGCATGACAATAGACATATGGCATAGACATGTGATGTATTTTTTTAAATACAATTATCCAGGTTAGCATGTGTTGTCTTCCTTATATCAATTCATAGTTGTGAGGAATTTCCACAAATTAGAGTCTCTCACGCCTTATAGAAATGTTTACAATCAAAACGGAGTAAGGATGGAAGTAGAAACACACACAAGAACACATTCGCAGCAACAACCCGCACATAAGCCAAGAAGAGAGTGAAAGAATCAAAACAACAGAGTCACAGCTCAAGAACACACTCAAATCTTTATCAAATGAATTGACAGCGTGGTCGCAGAGTCTCAGAGTTGTAGTATGCTCAAAATATGCTTCTGTACTATTCCATGGCACCTATGGGGTCCCTTTATAGCCCCAAGGGAACTAGAAGCCGTTGGAACTACATTTGGAAGGCTCCAATTGCCTTCTTTCCGCAGGTGCACCAGACTGTCCGGTGCACACCGGACACTGCATAGTGCAACGACTATGAATTGTTGATTGGTCACCTTCTGCTTCTAGGGGGCACCGGACCGTCCGGTGAGTGGCACTAGACCGTCCGATGGGTGGCACCGGACTGTCCAGTGCACACCGGACACTGCATAGTGCAACGACTACGAATTGTTGATTGGTCACCTTCTGCTTCTGGGGGGCACCGGACCGTCCGGTGGGTGGCACCAGACTGTCCGGTGCTCCTGTTGACCGTTGGCTGCAGCTGACGAGTCAAGTAGCCGTTGGCCGGCTGGCACACCGGACTGCCCTGTGCTCCATGCGGATCGTCCGATGAATTATAGCCGACGAAATCTATTTTTCTCGAGAGCAGCCTGTTTGGCCGAACTGTCACCGAACTGTCCAGTGGGTGGCATCGAACCGTCTGGTGCTACGCAGACCAGTGCAAATTGCTCTTTTTGATTCTAATTCTCTTTTGCTCTTTTTACTTGACTTCATATAGTCCCTAGCACTTAGACAAATATGATTAGTACCTAAAACAATTGACTAAGTGCTAGAAGCATATATTTTCACTTGGAACCATATAGATTTGTAGTATGCCCACTTTCAAGCCTAAAAGTGATTTTTCTCAATTTGCTTTAACTACTTGTGCCCATTGCTCATACAAGATGATATTAGTCCAAACATAATGTGTTGAGCATTTAATCACCAAAACTAGATAGAAATGGCCAACTTGGGTGAGGTTAGCGTAGCTAGATCTAGCGTTGATGAGGCAGGCGATTGGTTGACAACGAGGTTGGGTGCTTGGGCACTTGATCACAGGATTGTGGCCACAGAGTAGATGAGGACAGTAATGTGGATGAGGAGGCATGCCCACGTAGGCAACGATAGCATCATTAGCCTGGTTTGGGGCTGGTAGTGTTGAGCCAGAACGCACGTGCGAACCGCATGTGCGCTAACGAAGGGGATGGATGAGAGTAGGGTGGTAATGAGTGCATAGATGAGCAGCGTAGAATGCGGCGATGGGACAACGATGTGGTAGAGGAGCGTAATGAAGATGTAGGCCACGAGGAGAAGCAACATGAGGAGAGCGGGCGAGAGGAGGAAGAAGAAGATAGGAGTAGCTGATAGAACGGGGAGAGGAGTGTTGGACTCACAAGTGCTCAGGTCCTGTCATTTTTGGGGAGCCTAGAGATGCAACGTCTTGAGGGAATATTCCTAGATCGGAGTGGCTTCGTTCTACTTCGATTCGAATCAAATGTCCTCGGTGCAGGAATGGAGCGACTCCATCCTACTAAACTTATGAACCAAACACTACTTAAGTCAATGCCACCATCTTATTAGTAACCTCATAGCAAATATCAAGGAATACATAATGAACTATTTATACAAAATTATTCACACAACGACGGTGGTGGTGTTTCGAGTCTACAACATCAATGTCCTATGTTTTGAGGACCTAAGGTGATTCCGGGGTGTGCATTTATATGGCTAGGGGAAGGTGCGGGCGCATGTGCCACACGGGAACACAGGGACTAGGGCTGACTCGAAAATAGAGTTATACTCCGATGGGAAAGAGAGAGCTGACATCTAAGCCACACCGAATAGAGACAAAGATAGACCCGCACACGTGTGTAACCCCCTGAGAAGCATGGGCTCGGCTATTCGTGGTGAGTGGGTCAGTTAGTGGGCCACGGTGATGGGGAGTATACTTGGGCTAGGGAGAAAGGTGGTCTGAGTATAGGGTTTCTCTTTTCCTTTTTCCTTTTCTGTTTTCTATTTCAAATTTGATTCAAACAGACTTCAAAATTCATGTTTGTACTCAAAATGCAACAATAGAAAATATTAAACATGCCATGCAAAATAAATATTTTTATTTAGCATTTATTTATTTTAAGAAATTAATTTCAAATGTACAACTCATAAGAAAATATAATTCAAATGGACCTTTTTAAGAAAACTGCCTAGACTCCAAAATAGACTTTTGGGGTTTACAATATGTGACTTTACCTCAAAAGGAATTCATGATATATATACTCAAATGAATTTGTTCGTTGAGTAATTTGCTCGAAAAAGAAGCCATGCTATCTAGTATCTCTAATTGAAATTATAACTTGCTTTAGCTTTGTCTTACGAAAAAACTTTATAACTATGGACAAGATTTTCAAAAATATATTAATGCTTACAAGTTCAAATAAAATGCCATCCCTATGATTTTAAATAATCCATTATAGCTTTTCTTAAATCTACCAATATGATATTGCCAATTATTCAGTTGTTATAGCTAATACCGTTATAGATCTACTAAACATCAACATTTGGCTTAACCACAAAATACGTTTAGCACTGCTAATATAATAATGACCAAGGAAACTATTCATTCCTTGATCTTGATAACTATAATCTATGCATCTTTGTTCTGATCTTTAGTTGATAAATGATGTATTGAACTGTTGGGGACTTGTTCTCAAATGCTATGAATTAAGAACAAGGCAACACAAAATGTTAAAGGTTAATGCCCCTTCGTCCTTCGAAGCACTATTTTCCTTAGGATATAATGATCTTCGGACGAAGGTGATGAAGAACATACCTTCATCATCATAGTATAATGGTATAACATTGTTAACATATTTATTATTATCGTAAATAAACAGAAACAATATTGTATTACATTTATACCTTCGGCTTGACAGAAGTTAAAAGTCCAAGCGTGACGCACGAGTGAATACAAGTCAGTGTGAACAGTATGGCGGTACTGTTCATCTATTTATAGGCACAGGACGCATCCTGTGAAAAATTACAGTTATGCCCTTTGCATTCACTATTGACTTATAGAAAAATCTATGAGGACTAGATAGCCTTTTCCCTTTTAAGTCGGTTCCTCCTCTCGCGATTGAGCCGAAGCTTCCTTTCACATAGCTTCGGAGCAACAACAACCTTCGTCACTATCATGCCCTTCTCATCGTACATGCTTTTAATCCTGAATCCGAAGGTACCTGTTTATAAAACATACTTAGAAAACATTGTTAAATTACGTTTTTGAGGACCTTCGGAGGACGAAGGCCCCCAATAGTAGCCCCACGCAGCATTAATTTGTTTTAGGATAACAAATTCAAACTGTGACATGGACGAAGGTCTTAAGCCGAAGGTCCAAAAAAACACCTTCCCTTTGCTAGAATAGCAACAGTCAGTGACAGGTGGGGCCCCTTGGTTTGGAGCGCGCCAAGCGTATAAATAAGAGCTTGTACCGACCTCATTTGATACACTGCCTGTACCATTTGTTTTATTTTCTCAATTTCACACCTGTTGCTCATCAATAGTTGCTAGTTTTTCAAAGCTCTTCAAGCTTCGGTTTGAAAGACACATTTTCGTCATTTCTGTAAGAAAGAATGTCTCAGGAGAAGAAGGTTGTTGCTGAGATGAAGATTGCTGAAGAGGAGAAGCTTTTTGAGGAAAAGAAGGCTGTGGATCCATACATTGCTGGTTTTGTCGAGTCAATGGCAAAAACAAACACAGAAAAGATTACTAAGGAAATATTGGAGGGCCTGTCTGAGGATATTGGTGACAGTGATAGTTATGATGCATAAAGTGGTGGCGAAGATTCTGAGGATCGACCCTGGAGGCCTAGCCATACAATTTTTGGAAAGTCTTCCATTAAGCAGAGTCACCTTGAAAACATGAGGGGAAGATACTTTCGAGATATGTCTATTGTGAGAATTGGTGGAGACAACAAAGTCCCTGCTCCTGAGGAAGACGAAGTAGTGATTTACCAAAGCTTCTTCAAGGCTGAGCTTCAGTTTCCATTGAGCAGGTTTGTGGTCGAAGTGTTGAAAATTTATCAGATTTACCTTCATCAGATAACCCCCGAAGCTGTTATTAGAATGGGGACTTTTGTTTGGGCGGTGAGAAGCCAGGGACTAGAGCCCAGTGCAAAATGCTTTTGCAGTATGCACGAGCTTGTGTACGAGACGAAGGCCATGGGCAAAGAACAATATCATAACAATTTTGGCTGCTACGGATTTGCCGCCCGCCCCAATGCAAGCTACCCGGTGCCAACATACCAGAAAAGGTGGCCCGGGCCTGGATGGAGGAATGGTTTTATGTGAAAAATGATTTGAAGGCAAGAGAAGATATCAAGGAAGTTATTATGCGCCCTATTTGGTCCCGCTTCGGCCTTCGAAGGCCGAAGGTTGAACTTGACGAAGCCGCCGAAGCATGTCAAAAGGCATTTAGTACTGTCTACTTCTTTATTGGTTCGAGAGATTTGGTTCAAGAGCACATAGCATACAGAGTATGGCCGCGTATAGAGGGCTGGGAAATGCCGAAGGAGACCATCACCAAATCTAGTGAAGGTGAACTGGTCCGGCTGAAGTACACATTCAGATACGGAGATAAATTCGATGAACTGAATGATGACTGGCTAAAATGCATTGAAGTTACCAGTGATGAGCTGCTTGGATCGTATTCCAAGGCGGAAGATAATGCACTATCCACAGCCTTCGGAGGCCGGGGAAAAAAGAGGTTGAATAGGGTTTTTGACGCTATTGGTTTTGTTTACCCGGACTACCGTTAGCCACTGCGGGGCCAGGGAAAGAAGAGGAAATCTGCTGCTTCGGCCACTCTAGACGAGCCTGCACCGAAGGGCAAAAAATTGAAGGTCCTTACCCACCGGCCACGCTATATTGAGCCGACCGTAGTGCCTGAGTTTGGCGGGGAGGCTTCTTCAGCTGCTGAACCAGAAAAAATTGCCCCCTCCACGCAAAGGACTGAAGAACCAATTGCAATACCGAAGCTACCCTCAGCTGAGTTAGCTGAGACGAAGACTGGTAAGGGTAAAGCTGAAGATACAAACATTGGAGAATCAAAAGTGTTAGAAATTTTAAGCCCTTCGACAGAGGTAACAGTGCCAAAGGCACAAAAAAGTTCTGCCGCAACTCCCAAGAGGAGAAGGATGGCAAACGTACTAGATGTGCTAGAAACAGTGAAGACTTTGACCTCAACTCCTTCGAGGAGAATTGCCGAAGCTTCGAAAGCGCGAACTGAAGTTGAAATAGAGCAGGCTGAAATTGAAACTGCATTAGCTCAAGCTAGTACCGAAGCTGGGCCTTCAGAGCCCGGTGAGAAAAAGTCTGCAGAAATTGGAGAAAAAGTAACAGAAGAAAAAGCCACAGAGCAAATTTCACCTGAAAAGGTTGCCACTTCTGCTCCCGAAGCTTTAAAAGAGAGCATTGATTACATTATTCGTCATGCTTCGGGAAAGAGACTTTCTAAAGAAGAACGAGAAGCTCAACATTATGCCCAAAGATTAAAATACCCAAAGGGGGCATTAGTGTTTAATGGTAGTGGGGAGGAAGACTTTTTGTACTGTCTCCCGGACAGTAAGGAGATATCCGTCTGCCAGGAGATGGGTAGAAGCTTCGGATTTCCGAAGCTAGAAGAAGGTCTTTCAGTATTATCAAAGGATGAATTGGTTGACAGTTTAGCATACAATAGCATAAAGGTATAAAAGCTATTTTTATATTTAAAACAAATTGTTTCATTTGCTTATACTTGATCTTGTTCTCCTTTTGCAGGGCCTAATCCTTAGCAACGCCATTAGAGCACAAAAAAAACGCTGAAGATGAAGGGCATACAATGGCTTTGGCCAACCTTCATTCAGAGGTGATTGAACTGAGGAACGAAGGCCTTGAAAAAGACAAGATATTAATTTCATTGGTAAACAAAGTAAAAGAAGACGAAGTTAATTTCAAAGCTCAAGCCGAGGTCCAAAAGAATGAGATCGAAGACCTTCGGAAACAACTAGCAAAAGCCAAGGAAAAATGTGCTGTTGCAGAAGCTGATCGAGAGGCCAGTGAGTATTGGAAAAATTATTTTGAAAAAACAGTAAAAGAGCTTCACGTATCCAAGGAGAGATGTTTTGAAAAATCTTTAGGCTGCGTGAAGAAGATAAAAACCAGCTTTGCCAACGTGGGCACCTTTTCAAACGAAGATAACTTCATACGAGGCAACCTTGAGGGCGTAATCGAGTGGATCAGCGGAGAAGCTGAAGCTTTTGAGGAAATCTTAAGTGATCGTGGGGATGTCTGTGCGTTCTCTGGTGCGAGAGGAGTTTCAGCTATCCTGGAGAAGGCGGGTTGTAATCATGTTAACACCTTGGCCTAGGCCGAAGCTGCCCTCTCCATGGATGACACGAAGGACCCCTCAGCCGAAGCTAGTTTTCTTGGCGGAAAATTTTTCACTAACATCTGGGAGAATGGTGACCAAGAAATGGCCCACGAGATAATGAAAAAAGCGAAAAAGATATTCATGATGCTCGAGAAGCAGCAAAATAAACTGAGAAAGCTATAGAGATCGAAAGACGGATAGGTATTGTTGACCTGGTTTTAAGCTTCGTCGCTAGCTTTCATGGCTTTGAACTGATTGATTATTTCTTTCACAGCTGAATTATCTCCTCCACCGAAGCCATTTGACCCCCTGGCTGACCCGAAGTCAAAGAAAGAAATAGAAATTATCAACATAGCCGAATCTATTGTTGACGAAGTCGTCAACAAGTTACTTAACGAAGTTGCAGAAAAAGTTCTGAAGGAAGAGGACTAGTTGTTATAAAAACATACTTAGGTGGTTAATGTAACATTTGTTAAACTAAGTCTGTAATATTTGATACGTATAGTTTTGAATCTAATATGTAAACTATTTTGCAATTCACTTCTTTGCGATGTATGAAACTTTTTACATACATACCATTTTTGAGCCTTCGGCGAAAAAACACCTTCCCTTCTTTTCATGCTTCGCAAAGAAGAATACTTTTCGTGAGAATATCCATACTTCGTAAAGAGTATCCTAGCTTCATAAAAATATCAATGCTTCGAAAACAATAGATCTCTTCTTTCACATCAGAGCTGATGAAGCTATAATTCTTAGTTTACTTTGTGCCTTAGCACCTTTTCACCTTTGTAAAGCATTCTCCGAAGATTGACTTTGATTCCCATTCGTGTGTTATGCGATGCTATGCGATATGATGCGATGTTATTGAAAGGGAAATAGGGTCAAACCTTTTCCAATAAGAATTTTGGTGGTTGAATTGCCCAACACAAATTATTGGCCTAACTAGTTTGCTCTAGAAATTGTGTCCTACAGGTGCCAAAGGTTCACAACAAACCAATACGAGTCAAAAGAAAGGGTTCAAACAAAGGGAGCAAAAGACAACCGAAGTGTGCCCTGGTTTGGCGCACCGGACTGTCTGGTGTGCCACCGGACAGTGTTCGGTGCACCAGGGAATCCAACTCCAAAATTGCTAGTCTCGGGAATTCTGGAAGCCGCTCCGCTATAATTCACCGGACTGTCCAGTGTAGCACCGGACAGTGTCCGGTAGGGGCACCAGACTGTCCTGTGTGCCAGCGGAGCAACGGGTACTTCGCGCCAACGGTCGTCTGCAAACGCATTCAATGCGCTACAGTGCGCGCCAGAGTCAGAGCAACGTCAGAAGACGCACCGGACAGTGTACAGTGACTGTCCGGTGCACCACCGGACTGTCCGGTGGCCCAGAAGACAGAAGCTCCAACGGTCGAACCCTAACGATCGGCTGACGTGGCTGGCGCACCGGACAGTGTCCCGTGGCGCACCGGACTGTCCGGTGCGCCATGCGACAGACAGCCTCCCAACGGCCACTTTTGGTGGTTGGGGCTATAAATACCCCCAACCACCCACCATTCATTGCATCCAAGTTTTCAGACTTCCTACACCTTACAAGAGCTATAGTATTCAATACAAGACACACCAAAGAGATCAAATCCTCTCCCAAGTCCAAAGTTCATTCCAAATCAAATAGTGACTAGTGAGAGAGTGACTTGTGTTCATTTGAGCTCTTGCGCTTGGATTGCTTCTTTTCTTTCTCATTCTTTCTTGTGATCAACTCAATTGTAACCGAGGCAAGAGACACCAAGTGTGTGGTGGTCCTTGCGGGGACAGTGTCCCGTTTGATTGAGGAGAGAAGCTCACTCGGTCTAAGTGACCGTTTGAGAGAGGGAAGGGTTGAAAGGGACCCGGTCTTTGTGACCACCTCAACGGGGAGTAGGTTTGCAAGAACCGAACCTCGGTAAAACAAATCCTTGTGTCTTACTCTTTATTTGCTTGCGATTTGTTTTTCACCCTCTCTCTCGGACTCGATTTTAATTCTAACGCTAACCCCGGCTTGTAGTTGTGCCTAAACTTTGTAAATTTCAGATTCGCCCTATTCACCCCCCCTCTAGGCGACTTTCAATTGGTATCAGAGCTGGTGCTTCATTAGAGCCTGACCGCTCGAAGTTATGTCGGGGGATCACGCCAAGAAGGAGATGGTTACTGGCGACAAGCCCGCTACAAGCCACGGGAAGGCTCCATCGGGAGAGTCCCGCAATAAGGGGAAGGAGAAGGAATCCCCTTTACACAAGTCGCATCGGAGTGGCGAAAAGAAGAAGAAGATGAGGAAGGTGGTCTACTCGAGACCGATTCTTCATCGCCATCCACCTCCGGCTCCGACGCGCCGTCCATAACTTCTAAGCGCCATGAGCGCAAGAAGTTTAGTAAGATTCCCCTACACTACCCTCGCATTTCTAAACGTACTCCATTACTTTCCGTTCCATTAGGCAAACCACCGGTTTTTGACGGTGATGATTATAACATGTGGAGTGATAAAATGAGGCATCACCTAACCTCACTCCACACTAGTATTTGGAACATTGTTGAGTTTGGTGTACAGGTACCATCCGTAGGGGATGAGGACTACGATTCGGACGAAGTTGCCCAAATCTGGCACTTCAACTCCCAAGCCACCACTATACTCCTCGCCTCTCTAAGTCGAGAGGAGTATAACAAGGTGCAAGGGTTGAAGAGCGCCAAAGAGATTTGGGATGTACTCAAAATGGAGCACGAAGTAGATGAGGTGACCAAGATCACCAAAAGGGAGATGATCGAGGGGGAGCTCGGTCGATTCATGCTTCACCAAGGGGAGGAGCCACAAGCAATGTACAACCGGCTCAAGACCTTGGTGAACCAAGTGCGCAACCTCGAGAGCACTAAATGGGATGACCATGAGATGGTCAAGGTTATTCTAATATCACTAGTTTTTCTTAATCCTACTCAAGTCCAATTAATTCGTGGTGATCCTAGATACAAAATAATGTCTCTCGAGGAAGTGACAGGCAAATTTGTGAGCTTTGAGCTAATGATCAAAGGCTCCAAAAAGATCATCGAGCAAGGCGCATCCTTCTCCATACCCGAAGCACAACCCGTTGCATTCAAAGCAACGGAGGAGAAGAAAGAAGATTCTACTCCAAGTAGAATCCCCATCAACGCCTCCAAGCTCGACAATGAGGAGATGGCGCTTATTATCAAAAGCTTCCGTCAAATCCTCAAACAAAGGAAGGGGAAAGATTACAAGCCCCGTTCCAAGAAAGTGTGCTACAAGTGTGGTAAGCCCGGTCATTTTATTGCAAAATGTCCATTATATAGTGATAGTGACAGGGGCGATGACAAGAAGGGAAAGAGGAGAGAAAAGAAGAGATACTACAAGAAGAAGGGCGGCGATGCCCATGTTTGCCGGGAGTGGGACTCTGACGAGAGCTCCACCGACTCCTCCTCCGACGAGGACGCCGCCAACATCGCCGTCAACAAAGGGCTCCTCTTCCCCAACGTCGGCCACAAGTGCCTCATGGCAAAGGACGACAAAAAGAAGAAGGTGAAATCCAAATCCTCCACTAAATATGCAACATCTAGTGATGAGGCTAATTCTAGTGATAATGAGGATGATTTATTTACTCTCTTTGCCAACTTGAACATGCAACAAAAGGAAAAATTAAATGAGTTAATTAGTGCTATTCATGATAAGGATGAACTCTTGGATAGCCAAGAAGATTTCCTAATTAAAGAAAACAAGAAGCATGTTAAAGTTAAAAATGCTTATGCTCAGGAAGTAGAGAAAAATGAAAAATTAACTAGTGAGCTAAGCACTTGCCATGATATTGTTGCCAACCTTAGAAATGAGAATGCTAGATTAATTGCTAAGGTTGATGCTAATGTTTGTGATGATTCAATTTCCAATCTTAGAAATGATAATGCTAGTTTACTTGCTAAGATTGAAAAATTGAATACCTCTCTTTCTAGCCTTAAAATTGAAAATGAAAAATTAATTGCTAAGGCTAAGGATTTAGATGTTTGCAATGTTTCCATTTCCAATCTTAGAGATGAGAACGATATATTGCATGCTAAGATTGTTGAATTAAATACTTGCAAACCCTCTACATCTTCCATTGAGCATGTTACTATTTGTACTAGATGTAGAGATGTTAATGTAGATGCTATTCATGATCACCTTGCCCTAATTAAACAACAAAATGATCACATAGCTACATTAACTGCTAAATTAAATGAGCATGACTTAGAAAATGAGAAATTTAAATTCGCTAGAAGTATGCTCTATAGTGGGAGACGCCCTGACATTAAGGATGGCATTGGCTTCCAACAGGGAGACAATGTCAAGCTTAATGCCCCGCCCAAAAGATTGTCTAATTTTGTTAAGGGCAAGGCTCCCATGGTTCAGGATAACGAGGGTTACATTTTATACCCTGCCGGTTATCCCGAACACAAAATTAGGAGAATTCATTCTAGGAAGTCTCACTCTGGCCCTAATCATGCTTTTATGTATAAGAGTGAGGCATCTAGTTCTAGACAATCAACCCATGCTAAATTGCATAAGAAGAAAACTCCTAAAGCATTAAATGATCATAATGTTTCATTTAGAACTTTTGATGCTTCTTATGTGCTAACCAACAAATCAGGCAAGGTAGTTGCCAAGTATGTTGGGGGCAAACACAAGGGATCAAAAACTTGTGTTTGGGTACCCAAAGTTCTTGTATCTAATGTCAAAGGACCCAAAACCATTTGGGTACCTAAAATCAAGAACTAAACTTGTTTTGTAGGTTTATGCATCTGGAGGCTCAAGTTGGATCATCGACAGCGGGTGCACAAACCATATGACTGGGGAGAAAAAGGTGTTCTCCTCATACGAGAAAAACCAAGATCCCCAACGAGCTATTACATTCGGGGATGAGAATCAAGGTTTGGTCAAAGGATTGGGTAAAATTGCTATATCACCTGACCATTCCATTTCCAATGTTTTTCTTGTAGATTCATTAGATTACAACTTGCTTTCTGTTTCTCAATTATGTAAAATGGGCTACAACTGTCTTTTTACGGATACAGGTGTTACTGTCTTTAGAAGAAGTGATGATTCAGTAGCTTTTAAGGGAGTATTAGAGGGTCAGCTATACTTAGTTGATTTCAATAGAGCTGAACTCGATACTTGCTTAATCGCTAAGACTAACATGGGTTGGCTCTGGCATTGCCGACTAGCCCATGTTGGGATGAAGAATCTTCACAAGCTTCTAAAGGGAGAGAACATTTTGGGACTATCAAATGTGCATTTTGAGAAAGACAGGATCTGTAGCGCATGCCAAGCAGGGAAGCAAGTTGGTGTTCATCATCCACATAAGAACATCATGACGACTGATAGGCCACTTGAGCTCCTCCACATGGACCTATTCAGCCTGATCGCTTACATAAGCATCGGCGGGAGTAAGTACTGTCTAGTTATTGTGGATGACTATTCTCGCTTCACTTGGGTATTCTTTTTACAGGAAAAATCTCAAACCCAAGAGACCTTAAAGGGATTCTTGAGACAGGCTCAAAATGAGTTCGGCTTGAGGATCAAGAAAATAAGAAGCGATAATGGGACGGAGTTCAAGAGTTCACAAATTGAAGGCTTTCTTGAGGAGGAGGGCATCAAGCATGAGTTCTCTTCTCCCTACACGCCACAACAAAATGGTGTAGTGGAGAGGAAGAATAGAACTCTATTGGACATGGCAAGGACCATGCTTGATGAGTACAAGACTTCGGATCAGTTTTGGGCCGAGGCGGTCAACACCGCTTGCTACGCCATCAACCGGTTGTATCTACACCGAATCCTCAAGAAGACATCATACGAACTCCTCACCGGTAAAAAGCCCAATGTTTCATATTTTAGAGTCTTTGGTAGCAAATGCTTTATTCTTGTTAAAAGAGGTAGAAAATCCAAATTTGCTCCTAAGGCTGCAGAAGGCTTTTTACTAGGATATGATTCAAACACAAGGGCATATAGAGTCTTTAACAAGTCCACTGGACTAGTTGAAGTTTCTTATGACATTGTGTTTGATGAGACTAACGGCTCTCAAGTAGAGCAAGTTGATCTTGATGAATTAGATGATGAAGAGGCTCCGTGCGTCGCGCTAAGGAACATGTCCATTAGGGATGTGTGTCCTAGGGAACCCGAAGAGCCCATTCAAGCACAAGATCAACCATCCTCCTCCATGCAAGCATCTCCACCAACTCAAAATGAGGATGAGGCTCAAGATGATGAAGAAGAAGATTAAGAAGTTGAGCCACCTCAAGAAGACGGCAATGATCAAGGGGGAGATGAAAATGATCAAGACAAGGAGGATGAGCAAGTTCCAAGGCCGCCACACCCAAGAGTCCACCAAGCAATTCAACGAGATCACCCCGTGAACACCATCCTAGGAGACATTCGTAAGGGGGTAACTACTCGATCTCGTGCTGCTCATTTTTGTGAACACTACTCTTTTGTTTCCTCTATTGAGCCACACAGGGTAGAGGAAGCACTTCAAGATTCGGATTGGGTGTTGGCGATGCAAGAGGAGCTCAACAACTTCAAAAGAAATGAGGTATGACATTTAGTTCCACGTCCTAACCAAAATGTTGTAGGAACCAAGTGGGTCTTCCACAACAAGCAAGATGAGCATGGGTGGTGACAAGGAACAAGGCACGACTTGTCGCCAAAGGGTATTCACAAGTCGAAGGTTTGGATTTTGGAGAAACCTATGCACCCGTAGCTAGGCTTGAGTCAATTCAAATATTACTTGCCTATGCTACTCACCATGACTTTAAGCTCTAACAAATGGACGTGAAGAGTGCCTTCCTCAACGGACCTATCAAAGAAGAGGTCTATGTTGAGCAACCTCCCGGCTTTGAAGATAGTGAGTATCCTAACCATGTTTACAAACTCTCTAAGGCGCTTTATGGGCTCAAGCAAGCCCTAAGAGCATGGTATGAATGCCTAAGAGACTTTCTTATCACTAATGGCTTCAAAATCGGAAAGGCCAATCCTACTTTATTCACTAAAACCATTGAGAATGATTTGTTTGTATGCCAAATTTATGTTGATGATATCATATTTGGGTCTACTAACAAGTCTATTTGTGAAGAATTTAGTAGGATCATGATTCAAAAATTCGAGATGTCAATGATGGGGGAGTTGAAGTATTTTCTAGGATTTCAAGTGAAGCAACTCCAAGAAGGCACCTTCATTAGCCAAACGAAGTACATTCAAGATATTCTTACCAAGTTTGGAATGAAGGATGCCAAGCCCATCAAGACACCCATGGAAACCAATGGGCATCTCGACCTCGACACGGGAGGTAAATCCGTAGATCAAAAGGTATACTGGTCGATGATAGGTTCTTTACTCTATTTATGTGCTTCTCGACCAGATATTATGCTTTCCGTATGCATGTGTGCAAGGTTCCAAGCCGACCCTAAGGAAGTTCACCTTAGGGCCGTGAAGCGAATCTTGAGATATTTAGTTCATACACCTAAGTTTGGTATTTGGTACCCCAAGGGATCCTCATTTGATTTATTAGGATAATCCGATGTTGATTGGGCAGGGTGTAAGATTAATAGGAAGAGCACATCAGGGACTTGTCAGTTTCTGGGAAGATCCCTGGTGTCTTGGGCTTCAAAGAAACAAAACTTAGTAGCTCTTTCTACCGCCGAAGCCGAGTACATTGCCGCAGGCCATTGTTGCACGCAACTGCTTTGGATGAGGCAAACCCTTAGGGACTATGGCTACAAGTTTAGCAAAGTCCCTCTCCTATGTGACAATGAGAGTGCAATCCGCATGGCGGATAATCCCGTTGAGCACAGCCGCACTAAGCACATAGCCATTCGGTATCACTTTCTGAGAGATCACCAACAAAAGGGGATATCGAGATAGCCTATATAAACACCAAAGATCAATTGGCCGATATCTTTACCAAGCCTTTAGATGAGCCATCCTTTACCAAACTTAGGAATGAGCTAAATATTCTTGATTCTAGGAATTTTGATTGATTCTTTGCACACATTGCTCTTTTATATACCTTTGATCATATCTCTTTTATGTCCATGACTAATGTGTTTTCAAGTGTCATCTTATGCTTAGTCATAGATATTGAAAGGGAAATGGAGTTCTCGACAAAGAAGGCGCTTCCACTGAACTCCAATTGTATTTGCCAGTACTCCGCTTTGTTCTCCACTTTGGTATAACCTTCACTCATATTTTTTTTGCCAAAGAGGGAGAAAAGTTTGAAAAAGGGCTTATATCTCACTCACAAGTATCCGTTTTTGGCGATTCATGCCAAAGGGGGAGAAAGTATGAGCCCAAAGCAAAAGGACAGTCCGGTGCACCACCGGACACTGTCCGATGCAGATATCCTTCCTTATTTGGCGAAGCCGACCGTTGGAGTCTGAGAGCCGTTGGCGCACCGGACACTGTCCGGTGCACACCGGACAGTCCGGTGCCTCCTTCTAGCCGTTGGCTCGGCCACGTGTCCCGCGCAGATCACGCGGTCGACCGTTGGCCCGGTCGACCGTTGGCTCACCGGACAGTCCGGTGCACACCGGACAGTCCGGTGAATTATAGCCGTACGCCGATGATGGTTTCCTGAGAGCGACGAGTTTGCCTGTGAACGGCTCACCGGACAGTCCGGTGCACACCAGACAGTCCGGTGAATTATAGCCGTACACCGCCGTCGAACTCCCGAGAGTAGCAAGTTCGCCAGAGTCAGCCTGGCGCACCGGACACTGTCCGGTGCACCACCGGACAGTCCGGTGCACCTAGGCAGCGTAGACTTTGGCTGAACAAAGCCATCTCTTCTCTAACTTGATTCTTCCTGTTTCCAGCACTTAGACACAATATATTAGTCCATAAAACAATGTACTAAGTCTAGAAACATACCTTTTGACATGATTTGCACTTTGTCCACCACTTTGCATAGATTAGCACAAAAGCACTTGTGTTGGCACTCAATCACCAAAATACTTAGAAATGGCCCAAGGGCACATTTCCCTTTCAATCTCCCCCTTTTTGGTGATTTATGCCAACACAACATAAAGCAACTAGAACAAGTGCAATATCAATGCAAATGAACACTCAAAATTGTTTTGATTCAATTTTGACATATATGGATCATACGTTGCCACCACTTGGTTTGTTTTTGCAAATCAAACTCAAGTTACTATCTCTAAGTCAAATCCACATGTAGAGACATAAAGAGAGGTATTCCAACAGAAATTGATCAAGGATTTCAAAAACTCCCCCTTTTTCCCATAATCAACACTTCTCCCCACAAGAGGCCAACTTTTGACATGAGAGACAATAAAAGAGTTTTGACGAACCAAACAAACCAAAAGCTCTATTCTACTATTTTCAAAAACTCTCAAGTGGTAGCTGATCCATTTATTGCTTTGGCCTTTATTTTCTCCCCCTTTGGCATCAAGCACCAAAACGGGATCAATCTTGGCCCTTTAACCCCATTGCCTCACCAAAATCTTCAATTAAGAATATAAAGGCAATAGGAGTACATGAGATGAACTTGGCATAAGTTACCCTCTCATCGGAGTGCAGTGGAAGTCTTTCATGGTCCAAGTCCACCTTTTCCCTTTCAAACTTCCATTGAGACTAAAACAAGCAAACTCAAGCACACGGTTAGTCTCAAAGGGTCAAGTTGTAGCACATCTCCCCCTAAATATGTGCATCACGTGCAAAGGACTTGCGAGGTCCGGGGAGTGCTTGTACAACTTGAGCACCATACATAAGCAACAAAATGCATAAGGAACATGATCAAAGGCATAAACACATGTATGCTATGAATCAATCCAAGTTCCACGAATCTAAGACATTTAGCTCACTACGCAGCCTGCAAAAGGTCTTCTCATCTAAAGGCTTAGTGAAGATATCGGCTAGCTGGTTTTCGGTGCTAACATAAAACACTTCGATATCTCCCTTTTGCTGGTGGTCTCTCAAAAAGTGATGTCGGATGTCAATGTGCTTTGTGCGGCTGTGCTCAACAGGATTTTCCGCTATTCGGATAGCACTCTCATTATCACATAGGAGTGGGACTCTGCTCAGATTGTAGCCAAAGTCCCGGAGGGTTTGCCTCATCCAAAGTAGCTGCGCGCAACACTGTCCTGCGGCAACATACTCAGCCTCAGCGGTGGATAGGGCAACAGAAGTTTGTTTCTTAGAGTTCCACGACACCAGGGACCTTCCTAAGAATTGGCACGTCCCCGATGTACTCTTCCTATCGACCTTACATCCAGCATAGTCGGAATCTGAGTATCCAATCAAGTCAAAGTTAGACCCCTTTGGATACCAGATCCCGAAGCAAGGCGTAGCGACTAAATATCTAAGAATTCGCTTCACAGCCACTAAGTGACACTCCTTTGGATCGGATTGAAATCTAGCACACATGCATACGCTAAGCATAATATCCGGTCTACTAGCACATAAATAAAGTAAAGACCCTATCATAGACCGGTATGCCTTTTGATCAACGGACTTACCTCTTTTGTTGAGGTCGGTGTGTCCGTCGGTTCCCATCCGCGTCTTTGCGGGCTTGGCGTCCTTCATCCCGAACCGCTTTAGCAAATCTTGCGTGTACTTTGTTTGAGAGATGAAGGTGCCATCCTTGAGTTGCTTCACTTGGAACCCAAGGAAGTAGTTCAACTCGCCCATCATCGACATCTCGAATTTCTGCGTCATCACCCTGCTAAACTCCTCACAAGACTTTTGGTTAGTAGAACCAAATATTATGTCATCGACATAAATTTGGCACACAAAAAGATCACCATCGCAAGTCTTAGTGAAAAGAGTTGGATCGGCTTTCCCAACCTTGAAAGCATTAGCAATTAAAAAGTCTCTAAGGCATTCATACCATGCTCTTGGGGCTTGCTTAAGTCCATAGAGCGCCTTAGAGAGCTTACACACGTGGTCGGGGTACCGTTCATCCTCGAAGCCAGGGGGTTGCTCCACGTACACCTCCTCCTTGATTGGCCCATTGAGGAAAGCGCTCTTCACATCTATTTGGTACAACCTGAAAGAATGGTGAGCGGCATATGCTAGCAAAATACGAATTGATTCTAGCCTAGCCACAGGAGCAAACGTCTCCTCAAAGTCCAAACCTGCGACTTGGGCATAACCTTTTGCCACAAGTCGAGCCTTGTTCCTCGTCACCACCCCGTGCTCGTCCTGTTTGTTGCGGAACACCCACTTGGTTCCCACAACATTTTGCTTGGGACGAGGCACCAGTGTCCAAACTTCATTGCACTTGAAGTTGTTGAGTTCCTCCTGCATGGCCAACACCCAGTCCGGATCTAGCAAGGCCTCTTCTACCCTGAAAGGCTCAATAGAAGAGACAAAGGAATAATACTCACAAAAATTAACTAATCTTGAACGAGTAGTTACTCCCTTGCTAATATCACCCAAAATTTGGTCGACGGGATGATTCCTTTGAATCATTGCTCGAACTTGGGTTGGAGGTGCCTGAGGTGCTTCTTCCTCTTCACTTTGAACATCCTATTCTCCCCCTTGATCATGCGCCTCCACTTGAGGTACCTGTTCGTCATCTTGGGTTGTGGGATGCACCATTATTGAGGAAGATGGTTGATCTTGCTCCAATTGTTCCTGTGGTCGCACATCGCCAATCGCCATGGTGCGCATTGCGGCCGTTGGAACGTCTTCTTCATCTACATCATCAAGATCAATAACTTGCTCTCTTGGAGAGCCATTAGTCTCATCAAATACAACATCGCTAGAGACTTCAACCAAACCCGATGATTTGTTGAAGACCCTATACGCCTTTGTATTTGAGTCATAACCTAATAAAAACCCTTCTACAGCTTTGGGAGCAAATTTAGAGGTTCTACCTCTCTTCACAAGAATATAACACTTGCTCCCAAATACACGAAAATAAGACACATTGGGTTTGTTACCAGTTAGCAGCTCATATGAAGTCTTCTTGAGGAGGCGGTGAAGATAGACCCTGTTGATGGCGTGGCAAGCCGTGTTCACGGCTTCCGACCAAAAACGCTCGGGGGTCTTGAACTCTCCAAGCATAGTCCTTGCCATATCGATGAGTGTCCTGTTCTTCCTCTCTACCACACCATTTTGCTGAGGTGTGTAGGGAGCGGAGAACTCGTGCTTGATCCCCTCCTCCTCAAGGAACTCCTCCACTTGGAGGTTCTTGAATTCGGACCCGTTGTCGCTCCTTATCTTCTTCACCTTGAGCTCAAACTCATTTTGAGCTCTCCTGAGGAAGCGCTTGAGGGTCCCTTGGGTTTCAGATTTATCCTGCAAAAAGAATACCCAAGTGAAGCGGGAAAAATCATCAACTATAACAAGACCATACTTACTTCCTCCTGTGCTTAGATAGGCGACGGGTCTGAAGAGGTCCATATGAAGCATCTCCAAGGGTCTTGATGTGGTCATCACATTTTTGTTGTGATGAGAGCTTCCCACCTGTTTCCCTGCTTGACAAGCTGCACAAGGTCTATCTTTTTCGAAATGTACGTTAGTTAGACCTATCACGTGTTCTCCCTTTATAAGCTTGTGGAGGTTCTTCATCCCCACATGTGCTAAGCGGCGATGCCACAGCCAGCCCATGCAAGTCTTAGCAATTAAGCATGCATCTAGACCGGCCTCTTCTTTTGCAAAATCAACCAAATAAAGTTTGTCGTCTAGTACACCCTTAAAAGCTAGTGAACCATCACATCTTCTAAAGGCAGACACATCTACATTTGTGAATAGACAATTATATCCCATTTTGCATAATTGACTAACAGAGAAATAGCAATTTTACCTAACCCTTTTACCTTGCCTTGGTTCCCATCACCGAATATTATTGAATCTTGGGAATCCTTATTTTTGACGTAGGAGGTGAACATCTTCTTCTCCCCCGTCATATGGTTTGTGCATCCGCTGTCGATAATCCAGCTTGAACCCCCGGATGCATAAACCTGCAAGGCAAATTTAGGCTTGGGTCTTAGGTACCCAACTCTTGTTGTGTCCTACAAGGTTAGTCACAATTGTCTTAGGGACCCAAATGCAAGTTTTATCTCCCTTGCATCTTGCCCCTAACTTCCTAGCAATTACCTTCTTATCCTTTCTACAAATGGCAAAAGAAGCATTGCAAGCATAATAAATTGTAGAAGGTTCATTCATTAATTTCCTAGGAGCATGAACAATATTCTTTCTAGGCACATGATGAATAACATTTCTCCTAGACATATTTCTATCATGCATATAGGAAGAACTAGAAGCAAACATGGCATGAGAATCAAAAGCATCATAAGCATTACAACTCCTATAAGCATTTCTAGATTGTCTCCTATCATGGTACATAAAAGCATGATTCTTTTGCACACTACTAGCCATAGGGGCCTTCCCTTTCTCCTTGGCGGATATGGGAGCCTTATGGCTTGTTAAGTTCTTGGCTTCCCTCTTGAAGCCAAGACCATCCTTAATTGAGGGGTGTCTACCAATCGTGTAGGCATCCCTTGCAAATTTTAGTTTGTCAAATTCACTTTTGCTAGTCTTAAGTTGGGCATTAAGACTAGCTAATTCATCATTTAATTTGGAAATTGAAACTAGGTGTTCACTACAAGCATCAATATCAAAATCTTTACACCTATTGCAGATCCTAACATGTTCTACACAAGAGTTAGATTTATTTGCTACTTCTAGTTTAGCATTTAAATCATCATTTACACCTTTTAAAGTAGAAATGTTTCATGACAAGTAGATAGTTCATAAGAAAGCATTTCATTTCTTTTAACTTCTAAAGCATGAGATTTTTGTGCCTCTACAAATTTATCATGTTCTTCATACAACAAATCCTCTTGCTTTTCTAAAAGTCTATCCTTTTCATTCAAGGCATCAATCAATTCATTGATTTTATCAATTTTATTTCTATCCAATCCCTTGAACAAACTAGAGTAATCTATTTCCTCATCGCTAGACTCATCATCACTAGAAGAATCATAAGTAGTACTGTCTCGAGTACATACCTTCTTCTCATTCGCCATGAGGCATGTGTGACGCTCATTTGGGAAGAGCGATGACTTGTTGAAGGCGGTGGCGGCGAGTCCTTCATTGTTGGAGTCAGAGGAGGAGCAATCCGAATCCCACTCCTTTCCGATATGTGCCTCGCCCTTGGCCTTCTTGTAATTCTTCTTCTTCTCTCTCTTGTTCCCTTTTTCCTGGTCACTTTCATTATCGGGACAGTTAGCAATGAAATGATCAATCTTACCACATTTGAAGCATGAGTGCTTCCCCTTGGCCTTGGTCTTGCTTGGCTGTCCCTTGCGACCCTTTAGCGCCGTCTTGAAGCACTTGATGATGAGGGCCATCTCTTCATCATTGAGCCCGGCCGCCTCAACTTGCGCCACTTTGCTAGGTAGCGCCTCTGTAACACCCGGATTTTAGGGGTCCAAAACCCGGGCGCTAACAAAAACACCAGGTATGCTGGGACCAAGTCTCACACATATGATGTATAGTGGCACAGGATCGAATGTCACATCTTTATATATAACAGGAGTTCTATACAAAATAAATAATTACATTATAAGGAGACAACGGTCCAGCAACCCAAAGTTGACTGGGAGACGACGGCCTAGACCTCTCACGAACACGTCACAGCATCCTCCAAGCGCTTCATCCTGCGGTACCTGTTCTTGACCTGTGGGGGGGTGTGAGACAGCAAGAGTGAGCTCACATACGTTCATAGCTCAACAAGTTGTGGGGAATAATGTGCATGAACTCGCCAAAGGTGGGAGCTCACGTGAAGTGTAAGGCTTACCAAAGAGGATGGTTGAAGCTGAGCATTGCTTTTAAAGTTGGTCAAAATTTTATTAGCAATTACTAAGTATAAGTAAATACCAACCCAGTTAAATAGTAGAACAAAAGTAACAACTTCACCTGCGATGCAATGCATATGACAAATTGAATTTAAGTTCCATAATTTAATCATGTGAGGGTCCGAGCTGCTCATGACCGTGAGCACGGCTAGTATACCAGTTTTACACTCTGCAGAGGTTGCGCATCTTTACCCACAAGTCGTGTATCCCATGTCGCCAGGGTTTGCAAGGCCCTTAGACACTTCCGAGGTGAATGGCTAGGGATCCACTACGAGGCCTTTACAAAGTTCCACTAGCTTCCGAAAACCCGCTACAGTTTATAGGAAGTTCCAATGCAGGAATCCCTTGCAGGACCGCCATCGCAGCAAAATCCTCCCGAGGGCCTCCCTACACTGACCACTCCCCTACTGCCCTTGCCCCTTTCGGGTAAGGTAGTCTTCCACTAGCTTTCCTAATTAATCAGCCAAGGGGTCCCATTCCTCCCTTGTGGTAGCACTGTTTTCCCGGGTGGTCGCTCCATGTTCCAATTAACATAATGATCTTACCATGAACAATAAATAACAACTAATAACAAAAGTATAATCATGAATAGTGTATCTCCATACCCAAAACCACATATAGCACTAGCAAGTACTACCCAGAAAGTTCAGTGGTAAACAAGGTATAAAGATAGACAAACTAAGGTAACCTATTGGGTCCCATCAAAATTAACCTATGCAGATCATTATGATTAATTAGAACATGAGTGGGTAAAAAGAAGTGATCAAGGGCACAACTTGCCTGAGACTTGAGAATCCAGGTACCAAGATGATCTTCAGAGGACTCGTGACCTCACTGCTAGTCGTAGCAATTCAAACAAACATGGTATAGGCAAAATTAACATTACACCAAACATAAGAACAAAATACACATTATTAATATACTTATTAAAATAAGATCATAGGAACAGGAATCATTAATTTTGGAGTTATAGATTTTAAGTTATGAATTTTCAAAGGTTTTATGTGCTTAAAATGGATTAAGTGAGAGATTAAATTTCTAATTATTTTCATGACAAAACAGGGGCTCTAGGTGGTAGAGAATAAAATTACAAAGTTTTAGAAAGTGGAATGGATTAATTTGGACTAAAAATGGATTTTCTATGAATTATCTAAGTTCTAGCAATTATTTTCATATTAAAAATCTATTTTCTATTTTATTTATTCAATTTAAACGAGTTCTGGACTGGGCCTCAATTAATGGAAAACGCAGGGGGCTCAGCGCAAAAATAACCCAGACTCAGGTTCAACCTGCGGTGGGCGGCGGGTTGATTCACCTATTCACCGGGGGTTCTTTAGCAAATAGACCAGGGCGAAGGGGTATCGTTGATTCAGAGCCGTCCGATCAAGCGTGAACGGCCAAGATTAAATCCCGAGCCCCGCGAACCGGTACGCATTTATAACCGCACGATCCAAATCCTACGATCACGATTTTATGAAACGAGATCCAACCGGGTCTGTCTATTAGCAGATCAGCGGCCCAGATCATTCACGCGAAAGGGTATTCTCCCTCCTAATCTGAGCCGCACATGCTAGATCCAATGGCCCCCGGCCGTCTCCCCAATTCGCCCAACGAGCGACGGCAGCGCCGCCCATTCACGGCGGCCGGTTCGCCGGCGAGCACGCAATCCGATGAAAACCGCCTCCATATAGAAATTGATCGCTACAACACCGAGAGGGGAAGATGGCGAATACAGCGGTGGGAATTTTACCGAGGATTAGATCACCGGGAGGCCTGCCCACAGCGCACGGCGGAGATCTTCACTACGGCGACGAATTCGTAGTTAGCCGAGGCCTTGCTCACCCCGATTGTCCCCCGAGCGCACTCCGCATACCCCAGCAAACGACCGAGCCCCGGTTATGGGTACCGAACAGCGGGGATGGTGGAACCCAGCGACGGCGGTCGACATAGGGAAAACGCGGCAACGGTACAAGGTAGACGACGAGAGAGAGAGGGGTCGTCTTTATACCCAGGTGCAGGTGGAGTCCGAGCGAGGAACGAGGGAGTAGCGAGCTTTGCGGCGTTGATCGGCGAAGCATCCGCGGCGAGCTCGCGAAGTCAGTTGAGCCGCGGCGATTCTGTTGGGAGGGGATCGCCGACAGGCGGGACCCACACCGCAGTGACTCAGAGCGTGAGCAACGCAGTGGACGAGCGTGCGGGTCGTTCGCGTGAGAGCGCCCTGACGAAGCTGGCCCACCCGGTCAGTGACAGGGTAAAGAAGATGGCGCGAGCGCGAGGCTGGCTGGTCAGTGGGCCCGGGTTGGTAGCGACCACGGACGCGCGAAGGGAGGCTGCCCAGCGGGACCCAGTTGTCAGCGCGCAGGCGGGGGTGGAGTTGGGCTGCCGTGGAGGTGAGGTTGCTGGGCCGAATTTGGTGTTCTTGGCCCACATAAGGTTTTATTCCTTTTCTTTTTCTTTTCTTGTTATTTTGTTTTTATTTGATATCAAATTTCAAAATTGAGTTTGAATCTGCAGTTGAGTTTTTTAAATTTAGGTTTTTAATGCACAAACAAAAACACCAGTATAAATTTTGCCAATTTATTTATCTATTAATCTTATTAAGATATGCTTTCAAATATAAGATTCATACACACATAGATTGGGTATTTGAAGAATTGTAATCTCTAATATAAAATTCTTTAGAGAATAATTATAAATATTCATTTCAACCAAGGAGTGATAAATTCATATAGAGATTCTTTTATTAGGAACATGTTTGTTTTAGGTGATGTTGTTTTAAATGTAACAAAATTTTATTGGAAGGCATTCTAATATCAAAATCTTTGGAGAACTTTTACTGAACTTTCAAAGTAAGATTTTGGGTGTTACAAATCCTACCCCCCTTAAAAATAATCTCGTCCTCGAGATTTGTAAGAAAAGAGGATATAGGAAGAGTGGTTTAAAATTTAGCTTTTAGTTTCTAATTAGTTCAAAAATCAAGAGTCTCTTTTTTTCATTAGTGAGTGATTAGGAGAGCATGGGTATATATAGGTATGTCCATTTTATTATGTAGGATAGAAGATGTCTTTAGAGCATATATATAGGTTTGGTTAAGAAAGTGTAGGGTAAGAAAAGATTCCATCCTAGAATAATATCATATCATCTACTAACTAAAGTAACATCTAGATCTTACAAATCATCATAATTTATATCTATGTAGCTTGGTGAAGCTGGTGGTGGTGGTGGAGGTTGGTGTTGTTGTCTCTCCAACCGTGCTTGTCTTATTTCTTGGCGGGCCTGACGTATTTCCTCGCGTTGTTGTCTTATCTGATTCTGCATCTCGGTCACCAGGTCTGTTAACTGTTGTATTACCAGTCTTTGGGTAGCAACCACTTGATCGATTTCAACAGGTGGAGGATTTGGAGGATTCATTTTCTGTTTGTTGTTACGTGATGATCTTTCCTTTCCTGGTATTGACCATGAAAGTTAGAAGTATATGGTAATAGTTTTGCAAAGGAAATTATTCAATAAGCGGAATAAATAAGCTAGTAGCTGGTTATAATCTGAAGATTCTTTAGTAGGGCTTATTCTTTGTTTTATGTCCAGATTGGGGTAACCAATCGTATAAGGTGAATATCCAAGGGTAAGATGGAATCTGTCAAGATGAGATATATATGGGTGAGATAGACTTACAAGTTGTAGGTTAAAAGTTTGTTTGATGTTAGGTGGGAATAGAAAGGTTATACCATTCATCATGGTTCTATGGGTTGGGTTAGCTCATGGTTGAATTGATCCAATGTGCTAAGATAAGTTAATACATGGCTAGTGGGGTCTAATCTCTTCTACCAGTATCACTAATATGTTTAAGTAGACCACATTAGATTAGATCATATTAGATTAGATGGGATCTAGATTAGATTGGTATGACTAGTTTGACTAGATATGATCTAATTAGATTATGGTTGTTAATCTAGGGTGGTTAAGTATGCTTATTAGGATAACATCAATCCATAATGATAAGATAGAATCTTTTAAGGCCAATTAGATCTATTAAGATGACATAAAATCTCTTCAAGATAAGATGAGTATCTTTTTTTTTAGGATAAGATGGATTATATGATGTAGGTAGGTTAGAATCTCTTCAAGATAAGATAAATCTATTAAGATAAGAGAAAACCTCTTAAGATAAGATGGATCTATATACATTAGGATAAGTTAAGACCTTTTGAGATAAGATAGATCTATGAATGTAGGATAGAATCTCTTGAGATGAGATTAATCTATTAAGATAAGGGAGAATTTTTTTTTTAAGATAAGATGGGTATTGTTAGGCTAGTTACTTTATTGAAGGATAATTTGGTTTATCTAGTTATTTTATAAATATATTTTATACCTATATATGCAGATGCAATTGTGGACATTACTCCACAACTCATCACACTCAATCAAAGATCCAAATCAGACATGTATCATAAGAACAAACATTCAAGTACATAAATACTTATAAAAATAGTTTTGTTTTTGTCCCTAAGATTAGGTCTCCTATTCCTAAAGTCACTTTAGGCACAGGATTTCAAAGTGTGAAATCCACATTTGTCTTTAGAAGGAAAAGATAAGAATAATCAGAGTAAAGCAGAAATAGACGAGAAAAGATTTAGGTGAGTTTAGAAAAGAATCAGAGTAAGGTAAGTAAAGAATGGTTGTCCGGTTCTATCTAGGTTTCGTCCTACAGTCAACATTCCTCTGATACCACTTCTGTAACACCCGGATTTTAGGGGTCCAAAACCCGGGCGCTAACAAAAACACCAGGTATGCTGGGACCAAGTCTCACACATATGATGTATAGTGGCACAGGATCGAATGTCACATCTTTATATATAACAGGAGTTCTATACAAAATAAATAATTACATTATAAGGAGACAACGGTCCAGCAACCCAAAGTTGACTGGGAGACGACGGCCTAGACCTCTCACGAACACGTCACAGCATCCTCCAAGCGCTTCATCCTGCGGTACCTGTTCTTGACCTGTGGGGGGGTGTGAGACAGCAAGAGTGAGCTCACATACGTTCATAGCTCAACAAGTTGTGGGGAATAATGTGCATGAACTCGCCAAAGGTGGGAGCTCACGTGAAGTGTAAGGCTTACCAAAGAGGATGGTTGAAGCTGAGCATTGCTTTTAAAGTTGGTCAAAATTTTATTAGCAATTACTAAGTATAAGTAAATACCAACCCAGTTAAATAGTAGAACAAAAGTAACAACTTCACCTGCGATGCAATGCATATGACAAATTGAATTTAAGTTCCATAATTTAATCATGTGAGGGTCCGAGCTGCTCATGACCGTGAGCACGGCTAGTATACCAGTTTTACACTCTGCAGAGGTTGCGCATCTTTACCCACAAGTCGTGTATCCCATGTCGCCAGGGTTTGCAAGGCCCTTAGACACTTCCGAGGTGAATGGCTAGGGATCCACTACGAGGCCTTTACAAAGTTCCACTAGCTTCCGAAAACCCGCTACAGTTTATAGGAAGTTCCAATGCAGGAATCCCTTGCAGGACCGCCATCGCAGCAAAATCCTCCCGAGGGCCTCCCTACACTGACCACTCCCCTACTGCCCTTGCCCCTTTCGGGTAAGGTAGTCTTCCACTAGCTTTCCTAATTAATCAGCCAAGGGGTCCCATTCCTCCCTTGTGGTAGCACTGTTTTCCCGGGTGGTCGCTCCATGTTCCAATTAACATAATGATCTTACCATGAACAATAAATAACAACTGATAACAAAAGTATAATCATGAATAGTGTATCTCCATACCCAAAACCACATATAGCACTAGCAAGTACTACCCAGAAAGTTCAGTGGTAAACAAGGTATAAAGATAGACAAACTAAGGTAACCTATTGGGTCCCATCAAAATTAACCTATGCAGATCATTATGATTAATTAGAACATGAGTGGGTAAAAAGAAGTGATCAAGGGCACAACTTGCCTGAGACTTGAGAATCCAGGTACCAAGATGATCTTCAGAGGACTCGTGACCTCACTGCTAGTCGTAGCAATTCAAACAAACATGGTATAGGCAAAATTAACATTACACCAAACATAAGAACAAAATACACATTATTAATATACTTATTAAAATAAGATCATAGGAACAGGAATCATTAATTTTGGAGTTATAGATTTTAAGTTATGAATTTTCAAAGGTTTTATGTGCTTAAAATGGATTAAGTGAGAGATTAAATTTCTAATTATTTTCATGACAAAACAGGGGCTCTAGGTGGTAGAGAATAAAATTACAAAGTTTTAGAAAGTGGAATGGATTAATTTGGACTAAAAATGGATTTTCTATGAATTATCTAAGTTCTAGCAATTATTTTCATATTAAAAATCTATTTTCTATTTTATTTATTCAATTTAAACGAGTTCTGGACTGGGCCTCAATTAATGGAAAACGCAGGGGGCTCAGCGCAAAAATAACCCAGACTCAGGTTCAACCTGCGGTGGACGGCGGGTTGATTCACCTATTCACCGGGGGTTCTTTAGCAAATAGACCAGGGCGAAGGGGTATCGTTGATTCAGAGCCGTCCGATCAAGCGTGAACGGCCAAGATTAAATCCCGAGCCCCGCGAACCGGTACGCATTTATAACCGCACGATCCAAATCCTACGATCACGATTTTATGAAACGAGATCCAACCGGGTCCGTCTATTAGCAGATCAGCGGCCCAGATCATTCACGCGAAAGGGTATTCTCCCTCCTAATCTGAGCCGCACATGCTAGATCCAATGGCCCCCGGCCGTCTCCCCAATTCGCCCAACGAGCGACGGCAGCGCCGCCCATTCACGGCGGCCGGTTCGCCGGCGAGCACGCAATCCGATGAAAACCGCCTCCATATAGAAATTGATCGCTACAACACCGAGAGGGGAAGATGGCGAATACAGCGGTGGGAATTTTACCGAGGATTAGATCACCGGGAGGCCTGCCCACGGCGCACGGCGGAGATCTTCACTACGGCGACGAATTCGCAGTTAGCCGAGGCCTTGCTCACCCCGATTGTCCCCCGAGCGCACTCCGCATACCCCAGCAAACGACCGAGCCCCGGTTATGGGTACCGAACAGCGGGGATGGTGGAACCCAGCGACGGCGGTCGACACAGGGAAAACGCGGCAACGGTACAAGGTAGACGACGAGAGAGAGAGGGGTCGTCTTTATACCCAGGTGCAGGTGGAGTCCGAGCGAGGAACGAGGGAGTAGCGAGCTTTGCGGCGTTGACCGGCGAAGCATCCGCGGCGAGCTCGCGAAGTCAGTTGAGCCGCGGCGATTCTGTTGGGAGGGGATCGCCGACAGGCGGGACCCACACCGCAGTGACTCAGAGCGTGAGCAACGCAGTGGACGAGCGTGCGGGTCGTTCGCGTGAGAGCGCCCTGACGAAGCTGGCCCACCCGGTCAGTGACAGGGTAAAGAAGATGGCGCGAGCGCGAGGCTGGCTGGTCAGTGGGCCCGGGTTGGTAGCGACCACGGACGCGCGAAGGGAGGCTGCCCAGCGGGACCCAGTTGTCAGCGCGCAGGCGGGGGTGGAGTTGGGCTGCCGTGGAGGTGAGGTTGCTGGGCCGAATTTGGTGTTCTTGGCCCACATAAGGTTTTATTCCTTTTCTTTTTCTTTTCTTGTTATTTTGTTTTTATTTGATATCAAATTTCAAAATTGAGTTTGAATCTGCAGTTGAGTTTTTTAAATTTAGGTTTTTAATGCACAAACAAAAACACCAGTATAAATTTTGCCAATTTATTTATCTATTAATCTTATTAAGATATGCTTTCTAATATAAGATTCATACACACATAGATTGGGTATTTGAAGAATTGTAATCTCTAATATAAAATTCTTTAGAGAATAATTATAAATATTCATTTCAACCAAGGAGTGATAAATTCATATAGAGATTCTTTTATTAGGAACATGTTTGTTTTAGGTGATGTTGTTTTAAATGTAACAAAATTTTATTGGAAGGCATTCTAATATCAAAATCTTTGGAGAACTTTTACTGAACTTTCAAAGTAAGATTTTGGGTGTTACAGCCTCCTTGCTCCTCGTTGCCTTGAGAGCAATGGGTTGAGGCTCATGGATTGGACCGTTCAACACGTCGTCCACGTATCTCGCCTCCTTGATCATCATTCGCCTGCTTACGAACTTCCCAAGGACTTCTTCGGGCGACATCTTGGTGTACCTGGGATTCTCACGAATATTATTCACCAAATGTGGATCAAGAACGGTAAAGGACCTTAGCATTAGGCGGACGACGTCGTGGTCCGTCCATCACGTGCTTCCGTAGCTCCTTATTTTGTTGATAAGGGTCTTGAGCCGGTTGTATGTTTGGGTTGGCTCCTCGCCCCTTATCATCGCGAATCTTCCAAGCTCTCCCTCTACCAACTCCATCTTGGTGAGCAAGGTGACATCGTTCCCCTCATGAGAGATCTTGAGGGTGTCCCAGATTTGCTTGGCATTGTCCAAGCCGCTCACCTTATGGTACTCGTCCCTACACAAGGAGGCTAACAACACAGTAGTAGCTTGTGCATTTCTATGAACAGACATTAATAAATATAGGACTATCCGAGCTATCAAATTTCATTCCATTCTCAACAATCTCCCATATGCTTGGATGGAGAGAGAACAGGTGACTACGCATTTTGTGGCTCCAAAATCCGTAGTCCTCCCCATCAAAGTGTGGAGGCTTGCCGAGAGGAATGGAGAGCAAATGTGAATTTGAACTTTGAGGAATACGAGAGTAATCGAAAGAAAAATTCGAATTAACCGTCTTTTGTTTCTCGTAGTCGTAGTCATCCTTTTGGGAAGAAGTGGACTCATCGCTGTCGTCGTAGTAGACGATCTCCTTGATGCGTCTCGTCTTCTTCTTCTTCCCATCTTTGCGTTTGTGGCCCGAGCCCGAGTCGGTAGGCTTGTCATTCTTCGGCTCATTGACGAAGGACTCCTTCTCCTTATCGTTGATCACGATTCCCTTCCCCTTAGGATCCATCTCTTCGGGCGATTAGTCCCTTTGTGAAGAGAACGGCTCTGATACCAATTGAGAGCACCTAGAGGGGGGGGGTGAATAGGTGATCCTGTAAAACTTGAAACTTAAGCCACAAAAACTTGGTTAAGTGTTAGCACAATAATCGCCAAGTGGCTAGAGAGGAGTCTCAACAAAACACAATAACCACAAAGATATCAATCATAGAGATGGCACGGTGGTTATCCCGTGGTTCGGCCAAGACCAACGCTTGCCTACTCCACGTTGTGGCGTCCCAACGGACGAGGGATGCAATCAACCCCTCTCAAGCGGTCCAAAGACCCACTTGAATACCACGGTGTTTTGCTTTGCTTTTCTTAATCCCGTTTGCAAGGAATCTCCACAACTTGGAGCCTCTCGCCCTTACACTTGAATATCACAAAGAAGAACGGAGTAAGGGAGGGATTAGCAACTCACACAAGACACTAAGATCACAGCAAATACACACACACGAGACCCAGACTTAAGCTCAAAAGACTAGCACACTAGAACGGAGCTCAAATCACTAGAATGTCGAACAAGTGCGCAAGAATGGAGTGTGAGTGATCAAGAGTGCTCAAGGAATGCTTGGTGTACTCCTCCATGCGCCTAGGGGTCCCTTTTATAGCCCCAAGGCAGCTAGGAGCCATTGAGAACAATCCTGGAAGGCAGATCTTGCCTTCTGTCGACTGGCGCACCGGACAGTCCGGTGCACCACCGGACACTGTCTGGTGCAGATATCCTTCCTTATTTGGCGAAGCCGACCGTTCGAGTCTGAGAGCCGTTGGCGCACCGGACACTGTCCGATGCACACCAGACAGTCCGGTGCCTCCTTCTAGCCGTTGGCTCGGCCATGTGTCCCGCGCAGATCACGCGGCCGACCGTTGGCCCGGTCGACCGTTGGCTCACCGGACAGTCCGATGCACACCGGACAGTCCAGTAAATTACAGTTGTACGCTGATGATGGTTTCCCGAGAGCGACGAGTTCGCCTGTGAACGGCTCACCGGACAGTCCGGTGAATTATAGCCGTACACCGCCGTCGAACTCCCGAGAGTAGCAAGTTCGCCAGAGTCAGCCTGGCGCACCGGACACTGTCCGGTGCACCACCGGACAGTCCGGTGCACCCAGGCAGCGCAGACTTTGGCTGAACAAAGCCATCTCTTCTCTAACTTGATTCTTCTTGTTTCCAGCACTTAGACACAATACATTAGTCCATAAAACAATGTACTAAGTCTAAAAACATACCTTTTGACATGATTTGCACTTTGTCCACCACTTTGCATAAATTAGCACAAAAGCACTTGTGTTGGCACTCAATCACCAAAATACTTAGAAATGGCCCAAGGGCACATTTCCCTTTCAAAAATGCTTTCTTCAATTTTACTCATGTACCTTTGACTATTTGCAAAAGGTTTTTGAAATGATTTGTACAAAGAATTTGCTAAAAACAAAACCCGTGGTGCAAATGTGGTCCAAAATTTTAATAAAGAAGAAAACCATCCAAGCACATCTATTGAGATAAGTATATTGGTTTCAACTCTAAGCAACCTTTGCACTTACATTATGCAAACTAGTTCAATTATGCACTTTTATATTTGCTTTGGTTTGTGTTGGCATCAATCACCAAAAAGGGGGAGATTGAAAGGGAAATAGGGTCAAACCTTTTCCAATAAGAATTTTGGTGGTTGAATTGCCCAACACAAATTATTGGACTAACTAGTTTGCTCCAGAAAATGTGTCCTACAGGTGCCAAAGGTTCACAACAAACCAATAGAAGTCAAAAGAAAGGGTTCAAACAAAGGGAGCAAAAGACAACCGAAGTGTGCCCTGGTTTGGCACACCGGACTGTCCGGTGTGCCACCGGACAGTGTCCGGTGCACCAGGGAATCCAACTCCAAACTTGCCAGTCTCGGGAATTCTGGAAGCCGCTCCGCTATAATTCACCGGACTGTCCGGTGTGCCAGCGGAGCAACGGCTACTTCACGCCAACGATCGTCTGCAAACGCATTCAATGCGCTACAGTGCACGCCAGAGTCAGAGCAGCGTCAAAAGACGCACCAGACAGTGTACAGTTGTGACGGAACCTTCCAAGTAATTAGGCCCACCTACAGTTGTCCTTGTCCAACAAACATCAGACAACCCTGTAGATGTTCCTGAATTACTTGACAAGTTCGGTATCTTTTTCCCTTACCTTTCCAGGAACGTTTCACCCGTCTGACAGACAGTATGTTCATCGGAGATGCAGAAATGCGGAAGTGATTACATAAACTTACATTTATTTAAAAGTAAGAGTAAGTTATTTGTACATACCAGAGAGTGCTGAAAAGTATTATTACAATACCTGGGAGGTAAAAGCTCCTCCCATTAAGTTCTTTACATAAAAGTTTTTAAGGAGGACCCTGTCCTCCGGCAGCTTCAGTCTTGATTATCTTCACTTTTCACCACCTTGGTACAAAAAAAACAAAAGTTTGTTGTCTCCTCATCTAAAAACAACAGGGAAATAAACCCTGAGTATGGAATTACTCAGCAAGTCTTACCCGACTAAGGAAAAGACTCTCAAGGGTATGCTGGTTTAAGGGAGTCAAGGTAAGGCTTCTCAATAATCAAAGACTCTGTTTTGCAGAAATGCTTACTAAAGTGGATCCTTAAATTCCAGTTTTATTGGTCAAGTTAAGTAAACTTACTTATCTCTAGAGTTCTCTCTAACCTAGTTCAAACACTTATCCTGAACTAGCCAAGTTCTTATTTCATACTTTATCTTCACTGGAGTGCTACGTGTAGGGCAGTGACCAAGTCTTCATAACCGCGAAGGTACGGCGATCCGAATCGATTATACTCAGCTGAGGATCTCCGATCACACGACATATGTAGCACTTAACCCTTGCATATGTCAACCCGCCACCGGGGTTCTTAAGACCAGATTAGGTTCACGCAAACCGAGAGCACAGATACACCACCGTCCAGCCTCTTGCCATGGAGGGTACACGCTACTCTCGCCACCGCTCCACGCCCATTTCGTGTTATCTTATTCTGGCCTTAGTCTGCCCGAGGCAAGGCTTACCCATGACGAGGCATGTGACCAGTTAAAGGGTCCTCGATCATCAAGCCTACATCGACAAGGTCCTTAATCGACTCAGACGGAGACACTACACCGAGACTCTCTTCTCGTGCAAGTCAACCGCCCGGTCTCAGCTTAATCATTTCAACCCAAAGTTTGGTACCTGGCAGAGGTACATCTTTGGGAATGTTGAACCCATCAAGGCCTTTGACAGATTCACCATCAAGTTTTATTTTTGAAAACAACCCTCCCACTTTGCCAAACATCTTTTGTAAAACAAATCCTTTTGCTTTTCTAGAGCAATACTAAGCATAGTAAAACCTTTTTATAAAAACAGGGTTTCAAGGAAGGTAACCAAATCCAAGGAAAGTAATGCAGGAATTGTTTAAGCAATCAACACCTATCACCTAGTGCATCAAGCAAGTGAGAAATATTTTAAAACACAAGGGGGTGGAAAATGCACCGGGGCTTGCCTTTGTTTATGGGTGAGTCAGGCTCAGATCCGCAAATATCAAAGTAGAAACAGTTCTCAGCCTGTGTTTCCAAAGGTGGTGGTGCTTGCTCTTCAGTGGTTTCCACTTCTTCTTCGTGTTCTAATCATAATCATACATACGTATAAGAATGGATGCCATGGGATGCTCATGAGGATGCAAAGATAATATAAACTTATTATCTAAGTCTTGAATACAACTTTCCTTCACGGAACTCCGAGAACTTAGGGTTTCCGGAGTCAGTAAAGGAGTTCACAAGGCAGGGGGGTTTTGGGGTTTGGTGATCAAACAAGGTCCAAATCAACCCAAATTCTACCCAATGCTTCTAAATAATATGAGGAACTCATATAAAAATTTTGAGTATTTTTGGGATTACCATTTATCTTTTAAAAATCCAGAACTACTATCTTAAACTATCTTAAATACCTTAAAATTCCTAATTTAACCTAAAAATCATGGAATATTTTTATTAAATTCTAGGGAAAATAAGAAATCTAAGAAAATTAGTTTCACAATTTTACCATTTTTCTACATTTTTTTATAATTGTTTTGGCTCTGGAAATAAAAGAAAAGGAAAACCAGTGAATAGTACTGGGCTGATTTCAGCCCAGCGGCCCAGTTCAAAGGAGAAAGGTGCCCGCGCGCGCCCGCGATGGCGGGTTTGCAGAAAAGCCCTCGCCTTTCTGAACAACCAGAAATAGAACCGAAGTGCTATTCACTGAGTCACTGACGCATTCCAGAAAACCCCCCGGACTTCTAATTCTTCGCAGGGGAGGGTCCTCGACGGTGTCGCGCGGAGGACGAACTCCGGTGAGCACGTAGACCGGCCGAATTACTCCAAGACCGGCGCCTAGACTAAGACCAAACCAAATCCATGACCAGGGAAGCATTTCCCCCACCATAATTGTGCTAATGATCAAAGGGTGTGCTCTGGCCACGGTGGCCGAGAACATGGCGGCTAGATCGTCGCGTTCCCGACGATTGGCGGTCCCCTAGTTCGAATTGATGGCTTGGCAAGCATCACAGAGTCATCAGAGCACTTAAACGAGGGAGAGAGAGTGATGAGCTAACCTGGAAAGGGCTGACCGCGGTGAGTTTGATTCTACGGTGGCGGAAAGTGGATTTGGGGCTCACGTTAAATTGGAGAGCTGTGGGAAGTAATCGGAGCTACGCGTGGGTTCTCTGGATGCACAATTACCTAGCAGCACTGGCCGAGGCTCCAATTTATAGGCAGCTTCGTCGGTGGCCGGGAATTTGGGCGTTGATGTGCGGTGGTCGGAAGTGAAAAAGAGTGTTGTTGTGCATGAGTACGTGTCTCCGGTCATGGCGAGCTCACCGGCGACGATGGGACGGCTATAAGGAGTCATGGCGACGCGGTAGCAAGACTCGGACACGCGGCGGACATGGAGATGGCACAACGGCGGCGAGCGGCTTTATCTACGGCGGTGAGCAAGGGGAGGGGTATCGTGGCTGGCCGGGGTGACATCCAGCTCACCGGCGGCGAAGATTCTTTTACCCCGCAGCGCTATCCAACTCCCAGGCACTTATCTCGACGCCGGTGACACGAATCACGGCGGAGAGAGCCGTCGGCGGTGAGGGACTGCCGCGCTGGCGGTCTGATCCTTTACAGTTACTGTACCATGGCGAATTCAGTTAGATGAACTGACAGAGCAAGTTTAAGCCACTTTTTCTCTGATTTTCAAATGGCAACACATCCAGTGACCTATAGCAAAGTTGTAGAGCTATATACCATCTACAATTCGACTATAGGGACTGAGCTCATTTGATCACTAGATCATGGTTGAATTCACACTCAAAGTTGACCCTGGTACACTGAATAGCTGAATTTTAGAATGAAACCCGCCTGACAGACAAGCTTTGAGCATGTTTATCTTCAAACTTCTCTTAACAACTATGCTCACACCCTTAAACAAGGTTGTTCTCCTTAATTTGGTCTACAACTTTGATGTGGTGACCTAGGGCAAAAACCCTATAGTTTGAAAGTTACAAGGGTTCAAAGTTGAAGGAAACACACTGATTTCAGACTTAGGCTCAATAGAGCTAAAGGGGTGATTTTGCAAATTAGTCCAAAACTTAAGGTTTGGCTTGTAAATTCACATATGAGTGACCCAAAGGACTTAAGATACTTATTTAACTTGGTTTTTGCACTTTAGTCCAAAAGTGGACTAATTTTGCACATAGATCCCTAGGGTTTGGTTTTAGGGTTTTCCACGGTTCCAATTAGGGTTTCTGGTATTCCAAGGGTATAAATGTGATTCAACTTTGTTTTTGGGGACATTATATGACTCTTCCCCTAAAGCCCTTAGGTTTTCTTTATTTGGGTTAAGTTTTGCCCCTTTGAGCCTTATTTAGAGTTAGGTTCCCCATTCAGGGTCCTATTTGCAAAATACTAAAAACAATACACTTGTTTGAAATTTTTACCTAGTGGATGCACTCTAGGTGTGTCAAACATATGCAATGTCTATGTTTATGATGCCATGCTCAAGTTTTAGTTATAGTAACACCAGGGGTGTTACATCCTTCCCCCCATAAAAGAATCTCGTCCCGAGATTTAAAGTCCTAGGGTGAGTAATGGAAAAGGAAATGTGTCACATCTTTATTCCCTTATTTCTGGTACAAGGTAGGGGTGGTGTGGGGGTCACTTCTTTATTACAACACCAAATATACTTTACAAATTACATGAGGCTAGAAAGCCTGGGAAATTCTTATCTAAAAAGTCTTGAGTTTCCCACGTAGCCTCTTCCTCAGAATGTTGGTTCCATTGTATCTTATAAAACTTGAGAGTTTTTCTCCGGGTAACCCTGTCCTTTTGATCCAGAACTCGAATAGGATGTTCCGAGTAGGTTAAATCTGGTTCCAGGACAACATCTGTTACTTCAATGGTTCGATCGGGAACCCGAAGACACTTCTTCAATTGTGACACATGGAACACATTATGGATAGCAGACAGAATTTCGGGGAGCTGCAGTCGATACGCCACTGGTCCACATTGCTCAAGTACCGGGAATGGACCAATGTACCTGGGTGCAAGTTTCCCTTTAACCCCGAAACACGATACTCCCTTCATGGGTGAAACTTTCAGGTAGACATAGTCCCCTTCATGAAAATATAAGGGCATTCGTCGTTTGTCTACATAGCTCTTCTGCCGAGCTTGGGCTTTCTTCAGATTATGAATAACTTTCTGAACCTTTTCCTCGGCCTCCTTCACTATGTCAGACCTAAAGAAATACCTTTCTCTAGGTTCAGACCAATTTAGCGGAGTTCGACACCGTCGCCCATATAAAGCTTCAAAAGGTGCCATCTTGATACTTTCTTGATAACTATTATTGTATGAAAACTCCGCCAAAGGCAAACATTCATCCCATTTTGGTGAGAAATCCAGGACACATGCTCGCAACATATCTTCGAGTACTTGATTAATTCTCTCAGTCTGTCCACTAGTTTGTGGATGATATGCCGAACTATGGAGCAACTTAGTACCCAAGGATTTGTGAAGTGCTTCCCAAAACTTGGCTACAAATTGAGGTCCACGATCCGACACAATGGTCTTCGGAACACCATGCAGACTAAGAATACGAGCAATGTATAACTCCGCATAGGTAATGACGGGATATTTTACTTTGACAGGGAGAAAGTGGGCGATCTTGGTAAGTCGATCAATGATAACCCAAATAGAGTCATACCCTTTTGCGGTCCTGGGCAATCCCACGATAAAGTCCATACTTATATCTTCTCATTTCCATGTTGGGATCGGCAAAGATTGTAATGGACCAGCAGTTTTCATGTGTATGGCTTTGACACGTCTGCAAGTGTCGCACTTAGCCACATAGCGTGCAATTTCAATTTTCATCTTCGTCCACCAGTAATGCTGCTTTAGATCATGATACATCTTAGTGCTTCCCGGATGAATAGAATAGCGACTAAGATGCGCTTCATCTAAGATTTGCTGGCGGAGTTCTTCATTCTTTGGCACTACTATGCGGTTATTGAACCATAGCACACCTTGATCGTCTTCCTTGAAACATTTGGCTGTTCCAGCCCTTATCTTTTCCCGTATGTGCTTCATACCCACATTATCCTTTTGAGCATCAATTATCCTTTGCAAAATGATTGACTCAAGCTTTAACTGATTCAGGGCCCCTGGTTCGACCATCCCCAGGTTTAGCTTTTCCATCTCTTGACATAAAGTATTGCCAGAGGTCTTCACCAAAAGACAGTGGCAGGAAACCTTACGGCTCAGTGCATCTGCCACAACATTGGCTTTGCCTGGGTGATAGTGAATTTCCAGTTCATAGTCCTTAATAAGCTCAAGCCATCGCCTTTGCCTCATATTCAATTCTGACTGGGTGAAGATATACTTCAAACTTTTATGATCTGTATATATATGACAGATATTTCCCAGCAGATAGTGACGCCAAATTTTCAGGGCATGAACCACAACAGCTAGCTCCAGATCATGAGTTGGGTAATGCTCCTCATGTCGGTGCAACTGCCTTGAAGCATATGCAATTACTCGACCCTCTTGCATTAATACACAGCCGAGTCCACTGCCTGATGCATCACAATATACATCAAAAGGTTTGGTGATGTCCGGTTGAGCCAATACCGGAGCAGTGGTCAATAATGTCTTCAATTGCTCAAAGGCTTCATTACACTTAGAAGACCAATTGAATTTAATATCATTCTTCAATAAACTTGTGATTGGCTTCACAAGCTTAGAAAAATCTGGTATGAATCTGCGATAATATCCAGCTAGTCCAAGAAAACTCCGGACTTGGTAAACAGTGGTTGGGGGTTTCCACTCCAGAATATCCTTGACTTTGCTAGGATCTACCGCAATTCCCTTGGCCGATAACATGTGCCCCAAAAATTGAATTTCCTCCAGCCAGAACGCGCACTTGCTGAACTTGGCATACAACTGATGTTCCCTCAGGCGCGTTAATACAATCCGCAAATGTTGAGCATGCTCCTCTTCATTTTTAGAATATATCAAGATATCGTCAATGAAGACCACCACGAACTTGTCCAACTCGGGCATGAACACCGAGTTCATCAAATAAGTGAAATGGGCAGGAGCATTTGTTAGCCCGAAAGACATTACCAGATATTCGAATAAACCATACCGTGTAGTAAACGCGGTCTTCGGTATATCCTCGGGCCGAATACGGATTTGGTGATAGCCCGACCTGAGATCAATTTTGGAAAATACCCTCGCCCCAGTCAGTTGATCAAACAAGATGTTGATTCTTGGAAGAGGGTACTTGTTCTTGATGGTGACCTCATTCAGGGGTCGATAATCCACGCACATTCGTAAGGTTTGGTCCTTCTTCTTAACAAAAATGGCGGGACAACCCCATGGAGACGAGCTTGGCCGGATGAATCCTTTATTCAGTAGATCTTGTAATTGAATCTTCAATTCCGCCAACTCATTAGGGGGCATACGGTACGATCTTTAGGAAATGGGAGCCGTACCGGGTTTTAGCTCAATTACAAATTTTACATCTCTTTCAGGGGGCAGTCCAGGCAAATCTTCCGGAAATACATCTGGAAATTCACATACTACCAGAATATCCTTGATCTCCGGTACAATGGCTTCATATATTCTACCAGAAGCTTTGGCTGGATTGGTTACAGGGAGAGACAAAAGAATCTCTTCTTGATTATAGCTCAACCTGACGGTTCTGAGTTCAGTGTTGAGAATTGCCTTGTGTTGGGTTAACCAATTCATACCCAAAATCACATCTATATCCCGGCCTTTCAGAACAATCATGTTAGCAGGAAAGTTCCGTCCGGCCATTGTTACTGGCACTTCATAGGCCACTTCTCTAGTAAAAATGTATCCCCCAGGTGAATGAATTTTAAATCCTTCTTTTGATTCATGGCATGAAATGTGATGTTGCTCCACAAATGCCTTGTTAATAAATGTATGTGAAGCACCAGAATCAAAAAGAATAATTGCAGGGTGACTGGCCACGAGAAACGTACCCATCATCACCGGTTCTCCTTCCGGTGTAGTGGCCACTTGAGTATAGTATACCCGCCCCGTCTTCTTTGTATTCTTCCCCACATTATTTCCCTTGGGCTGAGCTGACTTCCCAGATCCTTGCTGAGCGTTTGATTGATTCTGCTTGGGATATGGGCAGTCTTTGATGAAATGTCCAGACTTGCCACAATTAAAACACCCTGTTGAGGAGCTAGGCAAAGCAGGGAATCGAGTGCCCGGGGCACCCGGCTGATTTGGCGTAGTGGGGGCATTGTTGGGGCGAATAATGATTGGCTTCTTGAAGGGGAATGAGGGCGGTCGAGAGAAAGAACGATTTTGGCTAGAAGGCCGGATCACAAACCGTTGCCTCTTTGCCTGGCCCTGATTAGGCTTCTCACCACCAAATCCCTTGTTCTTCCCGGAACCTGCATATTTTTCTTCAACAGATAAGGCTGTGCTGACAGCCTTTCCATACGTGAGATCTATGCAGGTGGCCATTTTTCTCTGTAATCGATCATTCAGACCCCTCATAAAGCAGTTCTTCTTCTTCAAGTCAGTATTCACCTGATCGATGGCATACTGCGACAGGTGATTAAACTTGTTGAGATACTGATTGACGGTATCTCCTCCTTGTTTCAGCTTCATGAACTCTTCTTGCTTCATATGCAGAACACCTTCGGGTATGTAGTGCTCGCGGAAGGCCACTTTAAATTCTTCCCATGTGACTTGATGGTTGGCAGGTTGAATAGCCACAAAATTTCCCCACCAGGTACTGGCAGGGCCGCGCAGTTGTTGCGCTGCGAACAACGGCTTCTGTGTCTCTGAACAACGGAGAAGGCCAAATTTTTGCTCAATAACCCGTATCCATTCATCAGCTTCCAACGGGTCCTCAACCTTGACAAATAGTGGTGGACGGGTTTTAGAGAAATCCAGATATGTGGTTTCACGGGGGCCTTGCTGATAACCCCTTCCACCCTGCTGCTGGAATTGTTGGCCCGCCATTTCTCTAAGAAAGCGGGTATTGTCTACAGTTGCGTTTACCAAGGCGGCAATCGCCTCGGCCAATGTGGGAGGAACCGGAGGTGGATTTGGGGTAACATCCCGTCCCCCAAAAGTTCCTGCTGCATCCTGTCCTCGAGTCCTGGTAGGCATCTGAGGCAAAGAACATTTGAAGTAAACATAATATGCCAGAGAAACCTTCCATTTTACATTACTATAAAAAGTAATGATACAGACTCGATGTTATACAACAGGATACATTACCCATTATACAAGAGTTCAACCTATTATACAACATACTACTTCTAATTCTACAAGCTACACTACTACTCCTGCTTCTGGTTACACTTGGCAGCTTCGTTGTCAGGTGTAGGAGACCATACGTCGACCAACCTCAAAGAAGGAGGGGGCCTAAAAAGGTCTAACTCCCCACCAAGCGCTTCTCCCGCAGTATGCAAGGGTCCGGCTTCTGACCTGACAGGATCCGCAGGGACATTTGGGTGTAATTGCGAATACAGTACATGAACTTCCTCATGTAAAGTATTGCAATATACCTGCAAGTTATCAATAGCAGTGCTAAGCTCTTCGACTCGTGCTCGAGCCTTCGCTTCCTTAGCCCAAGCTACTGAACGAGACTGTACTGCCCAATCAAGCGCCAAATCCCGATCAGCTAGTTGATCTTGCAGGGTACGGATGTAACTTCTTAATTCATTTATTCGGTCTCCAAGTAATTAGGCCCACCTACAGTTGTCCTTGTCCAACAGACATCAGACAACCCTGTATATGTTCTTGAATTACTTGACAAGTTCGGTATCTTTTTCCCTTACCTTTCCAGGAATGTTTCACCCGTCTGACAGACAGTATGTTCATCGGAGATGCGGAAATGCGGAAGTGATTACATAAACTTACATTTATTTAAAAGTAAGAGTAAGTTATTTGTACAGACCAGAGAGTGCTGAAAAGTATTATTACAATACCTGGGAGGTAAAAGCTCCTCCCATTAAGTTCTTTACATAAAAGTTTTTAAGGAGGACCCTGTCCTCCGGCAGCTTCAGTCTTGATTATCTTCACTTTTCACCACCTTGGTACAAAAACAACAAAAGTTTGTTGTCTCCTCACCTAAAAACAATGGGGAAATAAACCCTGAGTATGGAATTACTCAGCAAGTCTTACCCGACTAAGGAAAAGACTCTCAAGGGTATGCTGGTTTAAGGGAGTCAAGGTAAGGCTTCTCAATAATCAAAGACTCTGTTTTGCAGAAATGCTTACTAAAGTGGATCCTTAAATTCTAGTTTTATTGGTCAAGTTAAGTAAACTTACTTATCTCTAGAGTTCTCTCTAACCTAGTTCAAACACTTATCCTGAACTAGCCAAGTTCTTATTTCATACTTTATCTTCACTGGAGTGCTACGTGTAGGGCAGTGACCAAGTCTTCATAACCGCGAAGGTACGGCGATCCGAATCGATTATACTCAGCTGAGGATCTCCGATCACACGACATATGTAGCACTTAACCCTTGCATATGTCAACCCGCCACCGGGGTTCTGTCACACCCGGTTCCAGGGGGTAGAACCGAGCGCATACCATATGTGTGCCAGGATCCATTTCCACACATATGTTGACGTCACAAGTGTAATATATCAAAAGACAATGCAATAAAGGCGTAAAGAGAGTATAAAACTTTATTACATCATCTGAGACATTGTGTCTTAAACAAGTATCACATCAAAGTAGAGCGGAAATAAACAACTGGGCAATCTTCCACAGGAAGTTGACCGGCGCATCGTTAGACTTAGAATTCTTCGTCGATAAATTCTCCATCAAAGTCTCCAGCATCACCCTCTGATCAAAATATTAGCAAGGGTGAGCTCACTTATGGTCGGGGCTCAGCAAGTGGGGGAAAAATTAATGCAGGTATAACAAGGTGAGGCTAAGGTTGAGCAGTAAGCATTTTAGTTGGTCAACATTTTATTATCAACACCTGCCTTACTAACAAGAGTGAATCCCAAATATCCCAATTAAACAAAGGAATATGAATATAACAAAAACACTTAAGTGAAACCACTTAAGCAAACTGTGGGCAGATCATCGGATCTCAATTTATGTCCATCTTTAAGTTCAATTATCATGTGAGGAGTCCAGGTCGCTCATAACCGGGAGCACGGCTGATATATCAGTTTTACACTCTGCAGAGGTGGTACAACTTTACCCACAAGCCATGTATCCCATCCAGCCCGGGTTGATCGGACCCTTAGACACTGCCGAGGTGAATGGCTAGGGATCCATTATGAGGTTTTCACAAAACACACTTAATGCGAAGCAACCCGCTAAGGTTTCTAAGACGATGGTGGTGGCCCCCTGGGTGAAGTACCTTAGCCAAGAATACGACCCCATGTTAACGTGGGCTGCCAGCACCTACCGCTCCCCCTCTTGCCCATCTTTCAGGTAAGGTTGCTAGGCACTAAGCATATAGAGCTATTTACCAAAGCCAGAGCCATGATAGCACTCGTGGTTGCACTGTTATCCTGGGTGGTCACTCCATGTTCCAATTAAATTTGCAATAAAGTTATCTTAACCATCGGGTTAATGCCATAATTGCCAATTAAATCTTTGGAACATTAAAATCAATTAATGAGTGACATTAAGAAATTATTAGGTTGAGCGGTAGCGTAAATCTCGCACAGCTTAATTATTTCCCCAGGTTAAACAAGGAATACAGGTAGTAAATCTAGGAAATCCTTAATTAGGTGAAACCAAACAAATTATGCAGTATATCAAAAGTAAACATTATTAAATGCAATGACTGGGTACAAAAAGAGTATGCAGAGGGGGAATCCACTTGCCTTGCTCAAGCGAGTCCTGCGGATCGTCCTCGAACGAGTTCGGATTCTCTACCGCACAATCCGCTTCTAATAGGGTCGCACATCGCACATACAAAAAATAAAGTATACATCCATAAGTAAACATGCACCATTACATAATCATACACCATTACATGCACATTAACACGTCGTACTAATCACATTTTAATTACGTACTAATCGCGTAAATACTTATTAATTTAATTATAGCTATTAATGTGAATCCTAATGGTGAATTTAGGAGTGGGTGCAATAAGTATAATTTTAACTAATATTAATTTATTTTAACACCATCAATGAAGTTAAATAATACTTATGATCTTTTAATACTAATAAATAAATTAATACCCTTTATTATTTCTAACTCAAATTGTTTAGTATGACCAAAAATGAATCTAATAATATTAATATTCTAAAAGTCTACATAAATTGGTAATTGTACTTTTTATAAAACAAGTGAGGATATTCTGACATAAACTAGTATTTTGTTTAATCCAAAAAAAATCTAAGTGCTCAATTTGCGAACATGATTATTTAACTAGTAAAAATCTATTTACCACACTACCGATGATCTTTTCCCCTTTTCTTTCAAAAAAAGAAAATGCTAATAAAATAATTAGATAAATCATCTAAAAATCCTATAATATTCATATGACATCTATACCATTTTCCATATCCATTTAAAATGCACCTATAATTCTCCAAGTAGTTTCTAAAATTTATCGTGACCAAATTTAACTACAAAAATTCCTATCTAGCATTTTATCGCCAAAGTGACTATTAAATCTACGCCATATCTTTCTAAACCAAAATCAACGCGTCGATTACATGGAATAACACGGTGCACTACTAATCGTATATTTTTAACAAATTCCGTAGCGCACACAAATACATAAATTGGAATCACATGTGTTCATATTACAACAAACGAACTATACAACACATGAATCGAATCGAAAGCACTTTATAAAATACATAAAATAAATTTGGGTCGCCAACAACCTCGGGTTCGTGCGTGTGACGGGGACGGATCGACGGAGAGCGGGGCTCGACTACGGATAGCTAGTACGCGGCTCCGGCGAACTCCGGCGACGAACGGCACACTCCGGCGACGAACGGCAACGCACTAGCGATGAGCGAGGAGTGCTAGAGGGAGAGGCAAATTCGAGTAGGAAGAAATGGGGAGGCTCTGCTGTCCCTTTTATAGAGAGAGAGAGAGGGGAGAGGAATGGTCTGCCAGGGAGAGGGAACGATCGGTGTCTTCATGGCTACCACTGGTGACGTTCTTCACTGGGAGAGATAATGGGAGAAACGGATGCATTAATCGCAGAAACGATGGCGCAGTCGGCGAACGAACGCGCGGCATCGCAGTCATGGCAGGGTCGCGGCGGCTCGATGCAGGGCGCCAAGCAGCCGTCGCGCGGTGGGGCCAGGCGTCGCGCGGTGGGCGCGCGGTGTCGCGGCCGGCTCGGTCGGGCACGGCCGAGCACCTGGACGCGGCCGGACCTGGCGCCTGCGCGCTGGAGAGAGGCGAGTAGAGAGAGGGAGATAGAAGACGGAGGAGAGAGGGAGTGGGAGAGAGAGAATGGAGGGAGAGAGAGTGAGAGTGACGGCGGCTGGGGCTTTGCCTAGGGACGCGCGCGCGTGGTGCGCAGGGGTTAGGGTTAGGGGATTTTGGGCCCCTAAGTGGGCCGGTCGGCTGGGTTTTTTTTTTACAATTCCGAAACGCTTATTTAAGGAGCTCAAAAATCTATAAAAATTCACCAAAAATATTTATAAACAAAATACTCATTTTTAGACTAATAATTATTATATTTCTCAATTATTGTTTAATTACTAAGATTTCTTTTTAAAAGGAAATTAACAACAATCATCCGATAATCAATCAAGCGCATGCAAAGAAAACGATGCAAATGAACAATTAAACACTAAAAATTTTATTACCCTAATCAATATAATATCTAAATTTATTATTTTAATTGATGGCTTTTATGGTGTTACAGGTTCTTAAGACCAGATTAGGTTCACGCAAACCGAGAGCACAGATACACCACCGTCCAGCCTCTTGCCACGGAGGGTACACGCTACTCTCGCCACCGCTCCACGCCCATTTCGTGTTATCTTATTCTGGCCTTAGTCTGCCCGAGGCAAGGCTTACCCATGACGAGGCATGTGACCAGTTAAAGGGTCCTCGATCATCAAGCCTACATCGACAAGGTCCTTAATCGACTCAGACGGAGACACTACACCGAGACTCTCTTCTCGTGCAAGTCAACTGCCCGGTCTCAGCTTAATCATTTCAACCCAAAGTTTGGTACCTGGCAGAGGTACATCTTTTCCGGATGTTGAACCCATCAAGGCCTTTGACAGATTCACCATCAAGTTTTATTTTTGAAAACAACCCTCCCACTTTGCCAAACATCTTTTGTAAAACAAATCCTTTTGCTTTTCTAGAGCAATACTAAGCATAGTAAAACCTTTTTATAAAAACAGGGTTTCAAGGAAGGTAATCAAATCCAAGGAAAGTAATGCAGGAATTGTTTAAGCAATCAACACCTATCACCTAGTGCATCAAGCAAGTGAGAAAGATTTTAAAACACAAGGGGGTGGCAAATGCACTGGGGCTTGCCTTTGTTTATGGGTGAGTCAGGCTCAGATCCACAAATATCAAAGTAGAAACAGTTCTCAGCCTATGTTTCCAAAGGTGGTGGTGCTTGCTCTTCAGTGGTTTCCACTTCTTCTTCGTGTTCTAATCATAACCATACATACGTATAAGAATGGATGCCATGGGATGCTCATGAGGATGCAAAGATAATATAAACTTATTATCTAAGTCTTGAATACAACTTTCCTTCACGGAACTCCGAGAACTTAGGGTTTCTAGAGTAAGTAAAGGAGTTCACAGGGCAGGGGGGTTTTGGGGTTTGGTGATCAAACAAGGTCCAAATCAACCCAAATTCTACCCAAGGCTTCTAAATAATATGAGGAACTCATATAAAAATTTTGAGTATTTTTGGGATTACCATTTATCTTTTAAAAATCCAGAACTACTATCTTAAACTATCTTAAATACCTTAAAATTCCTAATTTAACCTAAAAATCATGGAATTATTTTTATTAAATTCTAGGAAAATAAGAAATCTAAGAAAATTAGTTTCATAATTTTACCATTTTTCTACATTTTTTTATAATTGTTTTGGCTCTGGAAATAAAAGAAAAGGAAAACCAGTGAATAGTACTGGGCTGATTTCAGCCTAACGGCCCAGTTCAAAGGAGAAAGGTGCCCGCGCGCCCGCGATGGCGGGTTTGCAGAAAAGCCCTCGCCTTTCTGAACAACCAGAAACAGAACCGAACTGCTATTCACTGAGTCACTGACGCATTCCAGAAAACCCCCCGGACTTCTAATTCTTTGCAGGGGAGGGTCCTCGACGGCGTCGCGCGGAGGACGAACTCCGGTGAGCACGCAGACCGGCCAAATTGCTCCAAGACCGGCGCCTAGACTAAGACCAAACCAAATCCATGACCAGGGAAGCATTTCCCCCACCATAATTGTGCTAATGATCAAAGGGTGTGCTCTGGCCACGGTGGCCGAGAACATGGCGGCTAGATCGTCGCGTTCCCGACGATTGGCGGTCCCCTAGTTCGAATTGATGGCTCAGCAAGCATCACAGAGTCATCAGAGCACTTAAACGAGGGAGAGAGAGCGATGAGCTAACCTGGAAAGGGCTGACCGCGGTGAGTTTGATTCTACGGCGGCGGAAAGTGGATTTGGGGCGAACGTGAAATTGGAGAGCTGTGGCAAGTAATCGAAGCTGCGCGTGGGTTCTCTAGACGCACAATTACCTAGCGGCACTGCCGAGGCTCCAATTTATAGGCAGCTTCGTCGGTGGCCGGGAATTTGGGCGTTGATGTGCGGTGGTCGGAAGTGAAAAAGAGTGCTGTTGTGCATGAGTACGTGTCTCCGGTCGTGGCGAGCTCACCGGTGACGATGGGACGGCTATAAGGAGTCACGGCGACGCGGTAGCAAGACTCGGACATGCGGCGGACACGGAGATGGCACAACGGCGGCGAGCGGCTTTATCTACGGCGGTGAGCAAGGGGAGGGGTATCACGGCTGGCCGGGGTGACATCCAGCTCACCGGCGGCGAGGATTCTTTTACCCCGCAGCGCTATCCAACTCCCAGGCACTTATCTCAACGCCGACGACACGAATCACGGCGGAGAGAGCCGTCAGCGGTGAGGGACTGCCGCGCTGGCGGTCTGATCCTTTACAGTTACTGTACCATGGCGAATTCAGTCAGATGAACTGACAGAGCAAGTTTAAGCCACTTTTTCTCTGATTTTCAAATGGCAACACATCCAGTGACCTATAGCAAAGTTGTAGAGCTATATACCATCTACAATTCGACTATAGGGACTGAGCTCATTTGATCACTAGATCATGGTTGAATTCACACTCAAAGCTGACCCTGTTACACTGAATAGCTGAATTTCAGAATGAAACCAGCCTGACAGCCAAGCTTTGAGCATGTTTATCTTCAAACTTCTCTTAACAACTATGCTCACACCCTTAAACAAAGTTGTTCTCCTTAATTTGGTCTACAACTTTGATGTGGTGACCTAGGGCAAAAACCCTATAGTTTGAAAGTTACAAGGGTTCAAAGTTGAAGGAAACACACTGATTTCAGACTTAGGCTCAATAGAGCTAAAGGGGGGATTTTGCAAATTAGTCCAAAACTTAAGGTTTGGCTTGTAAATTCACATATGAGTGACCCAAAGGACTTAAGATACTTATTTAACTTGGTTTTTGCACTTTAGTCCAAAAGTGGACTAATTTTGCACATAGATCCCTAGGGTTTGGTTTTAGGGTTTTCCAGGGTTCCAATTAGGGTTTCTGGTATTCCAAGGGTATAAATGTGATTCAACTTTGTTTTTGGGGACATTATATGACTCTTCCCCTAAAGCCCTTAGGTTTTCTTTATTTGGGTTAAGAGCCTTATTTAGAGTTAGGTTCCCCATTCAGGGTCCTATTTGCAAAATACTAAAAACAATATACTTGTTTGAAATTTTTACCTAGTGGATGCACTCTAGGTGTGTCAAACATATGCAATGCCTATGTTTATGATGCCATGCTCAAGTTTTAGTTATAGTAACACCAGGGGTGTTACAACAGTAACTGTCCGGTGCACCACCGGACTGTCCGGTGGCCCAGAAGACAGAAGCCCAACGGTCGAACCCTAATGGTCGGCTAACGTGGCTGGCGCACCGGATAGTGTCCGATGGTGCACCGGACTGTCCGGTGCGCCATGCGACAGACAGCCTCCCAACGGCCACTTTTGGTGGTTGGGGCTATAAATACCCCCAACCACCCACCATTCATTGCATCCAAGTTTTCAGACTTCCTACACCTTACAAGAGCTATAGCATTCAATACAAGACACACCAAAGAGATCAAATCCTCTCCCAAGTCCAAAGTTCATTCCAAATCAAATAGTGACTAGTGAGAGAGTGACTTGTGTTCATTTGAGCTCTTGCGCTTGGATTGCTTCTTTTCTTTCTCATTCTTTCTTGTGATCAACTCAATTGTAACCGAGGCAAGAGACACCAAGTGTGTGGTGGTCCTTGCGGGGACTTAGTGTCCCGTTTGATTGAGAAGAGAAGCTCACTCGGTCTAAGTGACCGTTTGAGAGAGGGAAGGGTTGAAACAGACCCGGTCTTTGTGACCACCTCAACGGGGAGTAGGTTTGCAAGAACCGAACCTCGGTAAAACAAATCCTTGTGTCTTACTCTTTATTTGCTTGCGATTTGTTTTTCACCCTCTCTCTCGGACTCGATTTTAATTCTAACGCTAACCCCGGCTTGTAGTTGTGCCTAAACTTTGTAAATTTCAGATTCGCCCTATTCACCCCCCCCTAGGCGACTTTCAGTTATGATGCGAAGAATGATGCTAATGCCGAAGACACACGCCCACGCTGAAACACACAATCTCTGCGTCCCCTTAGGAACGATCAAAACCTCTTTGCCGTTTATTTTTCTGCGGTATTTTCGCGTTGACTTTTCGCGCTTCGCCTTATATTTCAGCGGTATTTTCGCGTTGACTTTTCGCGCTTCGCCTTAAATTTTAGCGGTATTTGGCTCTGCATTCCCTTAGGAACGACTTTTGAGCAAAAAACTTACTCTGCGCTCCCTTGGGAACGACTTTTGAAGCTTCGACAAGACTTTTGCTGCACCCCATTAGGAACGACTTTTTGAAGCTTCGGCAATTTTCGAGCTTTGTAAATCTGTGACGAAGACACATTTCATTTTAACAAAAGCGAAACTATTACAAAGAGTTAAAACTAGATTTGCATTACTTGTCCTTATTTAAGAAATAAAATAGCATAAAGTAAAAAAGTGCTTCAGAGGGTAGGATATCTCTCAATAGATGTGCTTCGACTCTGGCACAGTACTGTTAACTGTGCGAGCTTCGAATTCCTCCCTGAAATCCCTCTGTTGCTGAGTGTGTTGGCTCCCTTCTGGCTGCTGACCCCATGAATAAGTAGGCTGTAGAGGGGGCGGAGGTGGAAGTTGTGGCCAAGGAGCCTGTGGCTGACTAGCCGAAGCAACAGAAGCTGCAGAGTGATTACCCACATATTCTGGTATGTAGGGTGAATGGCACGAAGCAGTGTGCAAGACCTGCTTCGGTTGGTTCTGTCGAGCTTCGGCTTCTGCTAGCTCCCTCTGCTTTTGGATAGTGATTTGGCACATTCTTGTAGTATGGCCCTTGTCTTCACCGCAAAATAAGCAGTAGATTTTCCTGGGCTGATCCCCATATCTTCCTCCGAAGCCCCTGGCGCCTCTGCCCCTTGGAGCTGGCGGCCGAAAAGAGCTTTGTTGCTGCCCCGAAGATTGTGAGGTATAATGGGGCCTCTGCGGCTGACCTCCTTTGTCATCATTCTGAATGTTGTGAATTGACCTGACATGCCTCGGGTGGATTCTTCCTCTGAAGCCCCTGGTCATTTTAGAGAATCTATAAGCTTCCTCCCTTCTTTGGCGGAAGTCATTGTCAGCCTGAATGTATTCGTCCATCTTTTGAAGCAGCTTTTCTAGAGTTTGAGGGGGCTTCCTGGTGAAATATTGGGCAGTAGGTCCTAGGCGAAGACCTTTGATCATGGCCTCGATAACAATCTCATTAGGTACTGTAGGCGCTTGTGCCCTCAATCGCAAGAACCTTCGTACGTATGCCTGAAGGTACTCTTCATGGTCTTGTGTGCATTGAAATAGGGCCTGAGCTGTGACCGGCTTTGTTTGGAAGCCTTGAAAGCTAGTGACTAACATGTCCTTAAGCTTCTGCCATGACGTGATGGTCCCTGGCCGAAGAGAAGAGTACCATGTTTGGGCTACATTTCGGACTGCCATAACGAAGGACTTAGCCATGACTGCAGTATTGCCTCCGTACGAAGATATAGTTGCTTCATAGCTCATGAGGAACTGCTTTGGATCTGAATGCCCATCATACATGGGAAGCTGAGGTGGCTTGTACGATGGGGCCATGGAGTAGCCTGCAGTTCTGCTACCAAGGGAGAAGCATCATCAAAGGTAAAGGTATCATGATTATAATCATCATACCATCCATCTTCGTTGAATGGGCCTTCCTGACGAAGCTCCCTGTGCTGAGGCCTTCGGTTTTGTTCATCTTGAACAAGATGGCACACTTCTTCAGTAGCTTCGTCGATCTGCCTTTGAAGGTCAGCCAGTCGCGCCATCTTCTCCTTCTTTCTTTGTACTTGCTGATGAATGATCTCCATATCCCTGATCTCTTGGTCCAACTCTTCCTCCTAGAGTGTTGGACTAGTGGCCTTCCTTTTCTGGCTTTGGGCCTCTCAAAGAGAGAGAGAGTCTCCTGGTTCGGATCCAGCGGCTGCAATGCAGCAGCCCCTAGCGTTGAAGCTTTCTTCGACGGTATGACGCAGGTCAGTACTTGCTGAAGGTGGTCGAAAAAGGGTTCACCGGAGGTGGGCGCCAATATTGGGGACTTGTTCTCAAATGCTATGAATTAAGAACAAGGCAACACAAAATGTTAAAGGTTAATGCCCCTTCGTCCTTCGAAGCACTATTTCCCTTAGGATATAATGATCTTCGGACGAAGGTGATGAAGAACATACCTTCATCATCATAGTATAATGGTATAACATTGTTAACATATTTATTATTATCGTAAATAAATAGAAACAATATTGTATTACATTTATACCTTCGGCTTGACAGAAGTTAAAAGTCCAAGCGTGACGCACGAGTGAATACAAGTCAGTGTGAACAGTATGGGGTACTGTTCATCTATTTATAGGTACAGGACGCAGCCTGTGAAAAATTACAGTTATGTCCTTTGCATTCACTATTGACTTATTCAAAAATTTATGAGGACTAGATAGCCTTTTCTCTTTTAAGTCGGTTCCTCGTCCCGCGATTGAGCCGAAGCTTCCTTTCGCATAGCTTCGGAGCAACAGCAACCTTCGTCACGATCATGCCCTTCTCATCGTACATGCTTTTAATCCTGAATCCGAAGGTACCTGTTTATAAACCATACTTAGAAAACATTGTTAAATTACGTTTTTGAGGACCTTCGGAGGACGAAGGCCCCCAACATGAACTATATGATAACTTTTGAATTGATTGATTTTGAGTATTGAAGGAATTTAATTAAATATTGATTGTAGTTGTGAGTATGTGGATTGTTTTAATGGGTGTTTAGTAATGGACCTAGAAATCTGTTTCCTAAATCCATATAAATGTACTCGATATGTTTCAAATTATAAGATATTTTGATAAATTTTTGGTATTTTGTTTTACTTTATATCTATACATAATATATATCTAAGTGCTTAAAAAAGCTATGTACCTAAAAATATCAAAATGTCTTATAGTTTAGAACGGATAAAGTACTTATCCTCAACAATTTCTTAACCACATGTTTTCCTACATAATCAACTAAGAACATTAACACCATTCTTAACCACATGTTTCCCTACATAATTAATTTAAATATTCATGTTTTCTATAGAAACACTAAATGAAATAGCTTCCTCTAGATTACTAAAATGTCATAGCCCACGATTTAAAATCTTGATTATCCCTCATGTACTCTTATAGCTTACAAATATACAAAGAAAATAATCACACTACTTTTAGGCCTAGCATTGTGATTTTTTGACTATTGATTGTGAAAAATGCTGACACTAATCATGCACACTGAACCATAAAAAGGGAGGAGAGAAAATTGTAAATTGGTATGCAACAAAAAAAATTCAATATATGTGACTTTACCTCAGAATTAATGAGATATACTTCGAAGAATTTGTTGATTGAGCAATTTGCTTGGGGAAAAAGCTGTCATGCTATCAACTCCCTCTGTTTCAAATTTTAACTTAATTTAATTTAAACTTCAACAAATTCGACCAAGTTTATTGTTTTTAATATATATATACTAGCTGAATGCCCGTGCGTTGCAACGGGAATATATAATACCAGTATACTACGATAACTTATATACAAAATGTGTGTTATATTGTTATGAGAAAATGTTTCATAATCAATTTGTGATCCTAGCCATACATAAATTTTGTTATTTTAATCTAATTATTTCACCACTATATATATATATATATATATATATTAACTTTTAGATGTTCAAAGAAAATATACTATCAAAACATATTCCAAGTAGAATTCAAAACAAGAGGATATCGTAGATATCGATGTACTTCATATAAAAGATACGGTTTTAAGAAATTTAGTCTAGAATAAAATTTAAAATAGACTATAGTTTTGAATGGCTGGAGCAGATCAACGAGCGAAGCTGAAAGCTGATGCTAATAAAAACCTATAAAAACCTGTGAGATGGACAGGAAGTAATAAATTCAGCAGCGGCGACAGATCCCCGACCGAGCGCCAAGAAGAGAACAAAACCGCAATGATCGAGCGAGCCCCCCGCGGAACAAAATGACAAAAGCGACCCCCAGGACCCAGGGACGTGGAGGAGGGCCAGCGCTGACGTGGATCTGACGGACCACCGGGACGCATCCGACGGCCGGGATCGTCGCGCTCATTCTTTTATCCCCGGCCCGGCCCTCTCCATCCCGCACAGCACAGAGCACACCCACCACTTCCCGTCTCTCTCCTGTCCTGTCCGCGGGCACGAGAGAGTAGAGAGCTCGTGCTTGCATTTCCATTGCCGGCGCGTCTTCCTGTGATCGTCGCAGCATCACGACCGCACCGCACCCTTGCGTTAGCTCTGTCTTCTTGTCGTACGTACGTTTATTTCTTTGCTTGGAGCTAGCGGTAAAGGAGATATGGTGGGGAAGAGGGAGCGGGACTGCAAGAACCCGGTGCGCCGGACCACGAGCATGACGGAGTTCGCGCCGCCGGACGCGCTCACGGCGGTGATGGAGGAGGACGAGGAGGAGGCCCAGCTGCCCGACAACGGCAGCAGCAGCAGCAGCCGTAGCGGTGGGCAGCACCAGCAGGACTGGCTGTCCGCGCTCGGCGGCGGCGCCGCCGCGCAGGAGGACTGGATCGCGGCGTACCGCACCCGCGCGGCGCCGGCAAGGGCGGGGCTCCGCCGCAACTCGGCCGACTACTCGGCCGTCGAAACCGCCGCGTTCCTCCGCGCCTGCGGGCTCTGCCGGCGCCGCCTCGGCCCCGGCCGCGACACCTTCGTGTACAAGTACGTGTTCGCTCACCTGCGGCTATTCTTGTTTTGAACCTGCGGCTGCGCGTCCTGAAACTCTCCTTTTTTTCCCTTTCTTTCCCCGCTCACGGCTCACCTATATGGATGGCTATACCATGTATGCAGGGGCGAGGCGGCGTTCTGCAGCCTGGAGTGCAGGGAGCGGCACATCACGCAGGAGGAGTGGAAGGACAAGTGCGCGGCGACGTCGATCAAGGACGCGGGTGCGGCGAAGGTCGTCAGCGGCCGCCGCCGCGCCGGCGAAGGCAAGGCCGGGGGCACGGTGGCCGCGGCATGACGAGGCGCACGCCCACGCGGAGGCTACACCTACACCTACTGCTAGCTTCTCCTCGACTAGGCAGCTGCAACCTGCAACTGCAAGCTCATCATCGATCGATCACTCATCCACACAACCATCTATACCAGTCAGCATATTATTATTTATTTATATAAACCACCAGCTTAGCTCAATCGATTAGTTACCCGGATCGATCGCTGCATGCATGCAAGCCGTACAGACATCTACATCTACTATTAGCTTGATTTCATTGAGCAGCATGAGTATACTTGTGTACAAGTAGGGGGGGGGGGGGGGATTAAAAGTGAAGGGAAGAAGGGGGGAAAGTGGCTGCGGCACTAGCTTTGCAGATGTGCGCCGCGCCACAGCAGAGTCGCTGTTGGGGTCGTCATCGCCATAACCAAACATGTTATTATCAGAACAAGACAGTGCGAGTTTCAGTGTTGAATTACTACTGAGATTGAGGAAGAATCTTGTGGGATGCATGGCGGTATTATTATCCACCGATACAAATCACCATTTGTACTATCGTAATATATATATATATATATATATTAGAAGCCCTGGGCTCCTAATAACTAGAAAAAGCCCTGGTCGCTTCGGTCTGGCTGAGCAAACATAACACGTGCGTGGTGGAGGCCCAGCTAGAGGAGCCCGAGCGCTAGCCCATTCACCACACAGGGTCACATTAGATCGCCAACCGCCCTTGTTCCCTCACACCAATCCAAACCCTAGCCGCCGCCAGCCTATCGCTCCCTCCCGGTGCTCGCCCAGCAGCGCGCCGGCACAGCGCCCTCGCCCTCGCCCTCACAGTCTTGTCCACCGGCTTGTGGGCGTCCACCTCCTAGGCTATGGCGGTCTCGGACGTCGGCACTATGTCGACCGCGTGGGGCGGCGGCTCCTTGGTGCCGGTCCCTGGTTTCCTCCCACAGGGCGTTGGCCATTTTCCCATGGACTCCAGCTTTATTGAGTGCACCGCGCGGCGTCCTGCTTCAGCGGTGGCGGAGTGATGGCCGCTAGCTCTGCCTTCGGTGCCAAGGCTGGTCAGACCATGAGTTCCTTGGAGGCGCTGTTGGATCACATGAGGGAAGGACGTCGTCAACAGGAAGGGCGAGCCAGAACTCTGCCAGGATGAGGTGCGGAGCTCGGGAGGCTGCTGCTGGTGGGAACTGCTCCTCCAAGGGAATCTTGGACTCCAAGATGAGAAGGCCTAGGTCAGCACTCTTCTTGCATCCCGTTTCAGAAACTTGTCGATGGTGTCCTTGACGCTGCCATTATATCTATGCTGAGGTACTTCAGTCTACCATATTGCTCTGAGTTTAGAATGTATCTCCCAAACAGGGGCCCCAAGAAAAAAAATTGACCGGTCAACCACCAAAAGAGATAGGAAAAAATATACATGCTGGAGCGAACTCGTGAGATCTAAGCAAATCTACTAGTGTCACTATATGGCTCTGTACATCTACGTCAATATTTCTTTTCTGAAGTAACTGAAATACATGGTGGTTAATATATTTGTTGTTAGCTGGTAGTCAACTTACAGTTTACTAACATTGGCTGGCTTTAAAAGTTTGTGCTGGATTGTTTTCTAGTTTAGAATTTTGTGGATTCAGTCGAGAAGTGTTCCGAAGTGGGGAACACGTTCTGCTACTTTTCACTTTCATCAGGGAAGCAGATCAGTATCTGTCAATTATTTTGTAGAAATCTAGTGGGCAGCTTGTGTTCTTTTTTATGCATAGTTTAGATAATTCTTGAATAATTCTGAGAGCATTTACATCCCTTAGTTATTTGTTGATATATGATATAGTATTTTTCTGCTCTTTTTGTATGCCATATTTATCTTCTAGGCTTCAAGCTCCAAGTAACAGCATGGGATTCACCTTGAAGGCTTCCCACCGATATGGCCTGTTTCAAGAATATGTTCTGGTGAGTCTATGGTATATACGAGTAGTCACTTATGCCTCTACGATATAAGATAATGTTTTATCAGTTTCTACATAATACTTTGCATGCCAACCATCTCAGTGTATTTGTAGTAGTATGGTGTATAAATGCTGCTGGTCATAAAGCCACGCTTGATAAGGTGTTCTAAACTGGTTTAAGGTATAATGTAATTAGTGATTCCTTGTACAACTTTTGGCTTCTAAGTTATATAGTGACACCGCCCGGTGACTAAGTATCTGAATCAAGCGTAATATTGCTTATACTCGCACATTTAAGCAGCTATAAATTTCTTGAAGTTTATTACCCTACCAAAAATTAATAATTAATCCCTATATTTACCATCATTACTCCCTGAAAACGTTCGTGCAGTTAGTTTTTAGGGGACATTATTTATTGTCGCATATGCATCTGACTGAATCTGATTTTTAGTAATTTCAAATAACTGTTGTTGGTTGATGGTATTGGAGGTTATGGGTAATAAGTAGCCTGCATCATTTTTACATTGTGTAATTTCAAGAAAAATATAGTATTGTCTTTTCAGACATGAGCAAGTTGAGTATACGTTGTAATCATCGTACAAACAAAAGAGGGCTGCCAGTCCTAAACAATTTGTTTCTGCAAGAGGTTTGCACATAAACATTTTTTATTGCAGTCTAGGCTCCAACCTTTGGTTGATAAACACTTTCACCATAAGTAACGAAGGAATAAGAATAAATGATGGGAGATACAAGAATCTGAAAATGAATAAATGATGTGACAGGTTGTTGTAGAGCAGCATGATCTAAGTGAATGCATAACTCTACTCTTATATTATATCATTTCTCTCAATCCATGTCTTTTAACTGGTGAATCATTTTAGGTTTCTGTTTGATTTACTTATGCTTGTTTTGACGTGTCTTTATGCTTTATACAGGCTTACACAGACCTGTTTTGACAAGAGCCGAGCAGCGATGCTTCCATTTTGGACCACGACCTAGCTAAAGGCTAATGGTTCCAAATGTCTGAAGTACCAAAGACAGGGCTAGCTCCTCGTTTTTTGTCATGTCAAAAAATCATGTATGATTGCAACAATATTGGCAAAATATCGTTGTACTTTATATGTTGATATACTGTGAACAAAACAAATGCCCTATGAGACCATCGTGATTTATGCATTTTCAAACTAAATTTTACGACACTTCTTGTTGTGTTTTATGCTTCCATTAAAAAACAGTCTTACTGCGTTTTACGCCAAATTTATGACACCTTTTGATGTGATTTACATCAATATCTTGCGAAGTGAGATTGTGCGTGTGTTTTACACTAAATTTCGTACTAATTTACGCTGTTTTAGCTCATGTTTTACGCTGAAATCATTTGAGCCAGAACCCGCCCACGATCGGCTGCACGTGATTTCACGCCGTAATTTAGGGTCCCGTTTGCTGTTACAGAACAGATATAGGATTTACGATAAATTTCGTACTCATTTATGCTGTTTTAGATCACGGTTTACGCTGGAATCCACCCGAGCCAGAACCCGCGCACGATCGGCTGTATGCGATTTTCACGCCGTAATTTTGGGCCTCGTTTGCTGTTACAAAAACAGATATAGGATTTACGCTAAATTTCGTACTCATTTACGCTGTTTTAGCTCACGTTTTACGCTGGAATCCGCCCGAGCCAGAACCCGCGCACGATCGGTTGCACGCAATTTTCATGCCGTAATTTTGGGCTTCGTTTGCTGTTACAAAACAGATATAGGATTTACGCTAAATTTCGTACTCATTTACGCTGTTTTAGCTCACGTTTTACGCTGGAACCCGCCCGAGCCAGAACCAGAACCAGATCGGGCGCGCGTGGATATACCTGACTGGGGCTTCCCGTACTAATAGAAGCCCAGGGCTTCCATTACCTCTTCCATATATATATATATATATATATATACTAGAACCGCCTTATTATTTTTTGCAAGAGTCGTTAGCCATTTCTCTACTATATATACAAAACACCAGTTTCCATGGTTTTCACGGTTCTACCGTCGACATTTAAAAAACATTATATTTCTTGTAATCAACCCAATGTCCTTCTATTCACACCTTAAAAGGCAACCACTACAACCTAATCTCGCACCACCTCCTGCCCCATATTTAAATGGTAAAAAAGTTAAAATTGTACATAAATGAGCACCAACAAAACAACACGTGTCTTTCTGTTTTATGCTATGTATTCAAACATGTTTGGTTAAAACTTTGTTGGTCCTCATTTAAACATGTATTCAAACATGTATTCACAAGCCAAGCCATGTGAACAACAGCAGTATTCAAACATGTATCCACAAGCCTAAAACCAGACCACCAACTATGTGCCTGAGAGGACATATATATAGCAACTCGCGCCAAGCAATGTGAAGACTTCATAACAAATTCCTGTGAATCCATTCGCTAAAGGATAGCCCATGAACACACTCAATGAACCACTGCAAAGATAACCTGCAAGGAAGAAAAACAATTCTAAAAAATTATATCATTCCTACAAAGCCAAAGTGACCAACACAAAGTTGTCGCTCCAAGAAGAATGAGTAGTTTCCAGGTGTTAGGAATTCTGTGTAGCCATGATCCAAACATATTGGAAGAATTATCTAGCTTGGAGAGATTAGAAGAACACTAAAAGGAAGACCAAATTGTTCTAGCAAAACAGAACTCAAAGAAGAGATGTGTGGTAGTCTCTCCTTATGACAGAAGCAACACAACTTAGAACCTTTCCAATTGTGTTTTATTAAATTGTCTTTCATGAGTAGGACACTCTTGCGAATATACTATATAAAGACCTTAATTTTTAATGGTGCCTTAATCCCCCATAAGTTTTTTTAAGTTATGACCTTCCTCCTGAATAAGAGCATGACATATCGATTTCATCGAGAACACTCCATTCTGAGTCAAGTTCTAGCGAAACGAATTAGACTCTTGAAGTAATGTAATATTAGCAATGCGAGAGAGAAGATTATCCCAAGATACTAACTTGGGACCAAGGTCCCTATGCCAAGCGAGATTAGGTGGTGAGGAACTTAAGACTTCGACAATTGTGATATTCTTAGGCCTTGCTATGTTGTAAAGACATGGATATTGAACTTGTAAGGGTGTTGAGCCCAACTGGATATCTTATTTAAAACGCACATGTGACTGATCTCTAACCTTGAAGGACCAAAACGAAGGAAATCTCACTTAGCCTTCACTAATCCAGCCCAAAATTGTGAGTCACTCGTTTCCATTCCACTTGGCCCAAAATTGTATCTATAACCGTCTCTAAATGTATGAGCGTTCATAGATGCAAATAAAAATAGTAGGCACTCTACAAATATATTTTTACAGCTGGCTTATTTCTGAAACCATTTTAAAAAGATAATTATAGATTGAACCTCCTCTATTAAAAAAGGAGGCACCTCAACAAATCTTAATTGTAGTACCATCTAATATTATTCCATAAGTTCTATTAGCTAGCTCACTATTAGTAGTTTACCAATAATCTAGGTGTCATTTGGATCCATGAGCTAAAAGGTGAATATATTGATGGCTTTATCTATAATATGGACCCTTCATCTTTTGGATGTTATTCATAGATCGCATGGTTAAAGGCAAAAAAACAAACGAGATACAAATTCCTTTTAGGTATCCTAGTTAATTTTGTAACAAGACATGCTATGAGAAAGAAAATACATCTTAAACGATAGGAACACCCGATAAAACTTATGTGCACATTTTGTTAGTTAGTGTTTTAATTTATGTAGTGAAGTTCCAAGTAGAGCACTAGATTAATTTTTCTTTAGGGATGTGGACATTTTCACATTTTGTTTAATCCAAAAAACATAGATTTGTGATGATATATTTATGCATGTGTATAATATTATTACTATCAATAGTAGCAAGAAACCATATATGACAACCATATTGATAAAAATAGATATTATAGTGAATTGAACATGCTCAATAAGAGGTTATACCCTACATAATGACTCATGCTCAAGGCATCGATGGCTCCATACGCACTAGTCGACATAGTGTGTTGCTCTCAAACCACAATTGATGCAAGACGATGTTTCTAGTACAGTCCCGTGAACGACCATCAAGAAAAATATGATATTATCGATGGTGTCGGGAGCGAGCACTCACGTTAGACACTCTGAATCGCCTGGCACAGTAAATGTCCTAGACATAGGCGAGGTTTTGGAGGCCTACTGCTATTCCAATCTTCCATGCACACTCAAGACTAAAATAGAGAAAACTTCAGAGTAACTTGACACAAAAGAGAGGGTGTGGTTTGTGTTTATTTATTCACGGCAGGTTGTTCGGGACTCTGTCATTATACTCGAGTGATCATCCAACCAAGATGAAGTCAAAGGGTTGGAAGGTCAGGCACTTGAAGGGTAGTGTCGGGGAAATGACCCCCTAGGACCCACTAAATAGAAGAAGGACGTGGGAAAGGTCCATCCCGGAAGGACCCGTCCTTGGATAAACCCGAGGAACCGAGCCAAAGGTCAGGCGAGGTGGAGCCACAAGGGGGTCGAGCAAATCGAGGGGAAGCCACTCGAGTGGATTCCACGCCTGACTAGGACTGACCTGTTGTGCCGCATTAATTGCGCTTAGTGTCGATCCACAGAGGGTGTCAGTCCACTTTCCACTCATGATCTACGGGCTCCTAGACTTGTGGACCACTCATGACCTATTAAGCCCAGGCCTGAGTACGTTGGCCGCCTACATGCCTCGCTACACGACGAGTCGCGTCGAGACCTAGGCTACGGTGTCTAGGGGTCAGCGCGACACAGAGACAACAATGATGGTGCTGGGGCTCTTCGCCACCCACGCCACTGGCCATAAAGAGCACAATAAGGGAAGCATGGATGACCAAGGCACATACGAACAAACGCAACCTTACCATGGGTGGAACGCTTCGTTTTACCAACAACACAATAGCTCCTTCGCAAGGAAGCTCCTGTGGCCGACCCCCACCTTGGTCTATAATAGGAGGAGGTCGGCCAAAAGACGAAAAAGATGACCAAGGGGACCGAAGGCGAAGATACACAATCGCACACGGACAAACGAGACCAGAAGACCTGGAGGCCAAAGCCAAAGCGTGAGCCACCGCAACATTCAAGGCTTAGCTTAGAACTCTAGTCCCGTAGTCTTTAGGACCACCACTCATAAGAGACTTGGGAGCTCCTCCCTCTCTCGCCCACTTGTAACTCCTATTACGAGCATTGAGCAACAAAGGTGCTAGTAGTGCGAGCCGCCGAAGACTAGATGTAGGGACGTTCTGCCCGAACTAGTATAAATCTTGCGCCCACTGAGCACACCATCCGAACCACGGAACATACACATACAAATTTACTTGTCGGAGCGGAATCGAAACAACGACATGTAGTAGCTCGTGAAGAGGATGGGGACAAGGAGTAATCACCAGAACGCTGGTAGTTATGGCGTGTTTGGCATGGCTCCAGATTAAAACTCCAAGGAGGAGTTGTTCAGGGCCTACCAAACACCCTGACTTTAGAATTGTAAACTCTATGTAGTTTTCAGAGCCGCATTACAAATTTTTGGAGTATCTCTTTCACTACTTTGATGTCTCTAAAAAAGTAACCTAGACGTGAAATTTAGAGTTATTTACCCGTCACTACCACTGGTTATGAGAAACCAATTTAAAATTCTAGAGTAGAGCTGCTCCATCTAGAGTTTTAGAGTAGAGTTACTCTAGATTGAAGCGGAGTCATGCCCAACATGTCCTTAGTCTTAGAAACTCTCGAAACTCCTCCATTGCTCCGTACATTGTGAGAGTTACCTCACAAAAAATCAATCTCAGCTATCCCTGCTTCAAGTGTGTTGAAAGTAAACGTTTTTTATGTAACTAGCAAGTGTGTTAGTGTGGTTATCCCAGCATAATATGTGTATAATCGTCTCCATAGAAATTAGAAATTAAACATTTTTATGTAACAAAGGCAAAAGTGCAGCGAAGCAAAAGATGGTGCAGGTGCAAGTGCGAGCGTCACATCGGCGGGAGGTTTTGCCCAATGCTAGCTAGCTAGCCCACGCCCAACCACAAGCCACACGTCTACTACCCATGATGGATGAGGCTAGCTGTGGCCGCGCGCGTAGGCGTCGGTCGGTCGATCGGTCGCGTATGATGGAGACGATTGAAAGGCACGACGACGCACATATTGTTCGTTCCTCGTGTGTGGTTGCGAGGAAACGACCCACAGCGTGCACAAGTGGGCCGGATTCGGAGTGTCTTTTCTTACGTTACGTGTGAAGCGGAGCTGCTAGAATGTATCCATGCATGCATGTTCCAGAGAAAGGAGGGAAAAAAGAGTACGTTCGACCCGTGTTCCTCTATAGCTAGCTACCGACCGCACGACACACATGATCGAATCCTAGCCAGCCTCCTAGAGGGTTTAATCATCAGGCAGGATATTCGTTCACTACAGTAAACTAATAAACATCCGACGGCCTCCTTATCTCCGACGGCTCTGTATGAGGCCGTCGGAGATAAGGTTATGTCCGACGGCCACAACCGGCGCTCGGAAATAAGCCTTATCTCCGACGGCCTCGTACCGAGCCGTCGGAGATAAGGCTTTTTAACGCGCGGATCCGACCCGCGCGCCTTTCATTTCACCCGCGCGCGTCGTTTCTTTCTCTCTGCCGCCGCCGCCGCCCCGCACAGCGAGCGCCGTCGCCGCCAGGTCGCCGCCCCGCCCGCCGCCGTGCTCCGGCCGCCCCGTGCTCCGTGCCCGTGCTCCGTGCTCCGGCCGCCCTTCCCCCGTGCTCCGGCCCGTGCTCCGGCCACCGCCCCGTGCTCCGCCCAGTGCTCCGACCGCCGCCGCCGCCCCGTTCGCCGGTCACCGCCGCCCCGTGCTCCGGCCGCCGGCCCCGTGCGCCCGCCGCCCGCCCGTGCGCCCGTCGCCGGCCGGCTCCCCACGCCCGCTAAGTGAGTATACTTAATTAGCAATTTTGTTTATTAAAATTGTATGCTTGTATTAATGTATTTGATTAGAATTGTATGCTTGTATTAATGTATTTGATTAGAATTGTATGTATGAATGCATTTGATTGTTTAGTTTGTTATGTCCGACGGCCAAAATTTGATTACGTAATTAAAGTAGCTTGTTTTAGTTTATTTAGTGGTACTTTAGATAATTTAAATTTTTAATTTCCGAGGGTAATTATTATGCCCTCGGAAATAAGGTCATTTTATATGATTTGTCATCTATAACAATGTTATTTCGTATGTAATATTGTATTGTGGTTTATTAGTTTAATTATTTAATAATGCACGATGATTATAGTTAATCATAGTGTATCGTAGTGTGAACAAACGAAACCTAGGCGTCACCCGTTTCGGCCCAACACACCTTACAAGCGACGCATGTGAGGTATGTTGGGCCGGAATTGTCCCTTTATTGGACAGCCTCGGGGTGACCGACAGAGTCCGTGTTTATGACAAAAGCATGTGCTCCTGCTTAGTTTCGGCAGCATAACCTCTCTGTTCTCCAATTGCACCATTTTTAGGCGTGCGATTGGAGAACAGCGGGGTTATGCTGCCGAAATTTCGCACTTGTTGTTGACGAGTATGGAACTAGATCCTTACAAGCTACTTGGCGTCCATTAAATCGACGAAAGCAACTAGATTCTGATTTTGTTGTAACTTTTGAATTACATAGAAATGTGTCATTGTAACTTTTATGTACAGGAAGTCAAATCCGGCCGTACGCCCACGGATGTGGAGGTGTATATGCAAGGGCATAGGGGTTCTGATCCTCAGAATCCTGATGTGTTATGCACTCAGACGGCCACCGACCGTCTAGTGAGTTTTTGATACTCTATTATGTGTTTGATATTGTTTGCAAGGGCATAGGGGTTATGCACTTATATTTGATATTGTTTGCCTCCAGGCTTCGTATGGGCAGGAGATGGTTCAACGCCATGGGCAGGAGTACGATTGGAGGAGCCAGCCAATCGACCCTCAGGCAGCATATGCTAGCGGAGGAGGACAAGCCCACGGACGGTGAGATTATTTAATTTGGATTACAAAACTGTCATCATATGCTTGCGATTCAACTGAGGCATGAGTTACTATACTAAGTGCATGGTTCACTCTTGTAGGTTGGGTATTTTTGATTCTACGATTGATTCCAGAGAGCTAAGACGCCGTGGACGACAGTCCACATCGTCGTCTTCACAGTCGTCCCGTTCACGATCATCCGCCCACGACATAGAGATGGCAGTGTTGCGTCAACAGGCAGAGTACCATCAATCAGTCTTGAGGGAACAATTGGAGTACCAGAGGCAACAATTTGAGTACCAGAGGCAACAAGCTGAGTACCAGAAGAAGAGGGACGAGTATTATGCAAACCTCCAGGCCCAAAATCAAGCTCTTCTCTCGGTAAGCTGAAGTAACATTTTGTAGCTTATTTTGCAAAACACTTGATGTGTATCTTATTAGCTCAACAATGACTTGTATATAATTTGTAGCAACTAGCCCAACAAGCGGGCGTCCCGATGCCGACATATGGGATGCCGCCTCCGGAGTTTGCACTGCCAATGCCAATGTTGGCGCCTCCACCTCCGCCTCCGCCTCCGTCACAATTCCCTATGGTATGTACACATATGCGTGTGTGACATGATCATAGATGTCTTATATGTTTAAATGAACAACTGAGTGGTTACTATTTTATGTGCTTGTGTTATAGGGATTTCAGACACCACCTGCTTCAGTTGCCGCACCTGGTGATGGGTCTGGTCAAGATGACACAACACATTCGTGGGTGAACAACCTTTTCAACACGCAGAGTCCAGCCGGAGGAGGTGGCTATGGATATGATTGATGTGTCGTGATGTTAATTTATGAAACACTTTGCAACACTTGTTTGTGAGACACAATGTCAGTTTGCAACAACCGTCGGACCTATATGTTGATGTTAAATTTGTGAATGTTAATATTTGTGAGAATATTTGTGATTGTGAATACTTGTTTGAATGTGTATACTTGTGATTGTGAATGTGAATGTGTATATGTGCATGAAATCTGTTTTTGTTTTGTAAATGTCAGATTTTTTAAAAAACAGAATTTTGTGTAAATTCTGTAATTTATTATGTCCGACGGCCTAGTGGTAGCCGTCGGACATAAGACTTCATTATGTCCGACGGCCTAGCGGCGGGCCGTCGGATATAAGGCTTAATTATGTCCGACGGCCTAGCGCCGGGCCGTCGGACATAGGCCTGTGGGCCCCACAGGCTGACCGTTAAAACGGTTGCTGTGTATTACGTCCGACGGGCAGAGGCGGCCGTCGGACATAGGGTATATCCGACGGCTGCCGTCGGATATAACGTTATTTCCGACGAATTATCTCCGACGGCTTAGAGCCGTCGGAGATAAGCTAAAGCCGTCGGACATTATCTATCTCCGACGGTTTTAGCCTTATGTCCGACGGCTTCGGCCGTCGGACATTGTTCTGTTTACTGTAGTGGTTCTGATAGTGTGATTATTACTGACCGGTCTGGTCAGTACTTTTAAATGTTTCCAAATTGCTTGGACACGAAGGGTTCGAAAATAAACCAACAAATGACGAAGCAAAGAGTTGAAGAAGACTGCCCAACTGTTTGGAACCAAATTGAGCCTTGCGGACGGTCCGCGGTCCGGACAGTCCGCGCCTGAGGGCCGGACGGTCCGCGCGTGCGCAGAGCAGATTAGGGTTCCGAGTTTTGTGCTACGGTTGTTAGCTAAAATCACGGGAAAAGCTCGGAAATTAGTTTGTAAAGGGTCCAGCCCCCCTCCTCTATAAATAGAGAGGTATACGGCCGATTTGTAATAATGAATCGAATCAATACAACTTCTATTTCGCATTTATTTCCTGTACAATTAGGAGTAGTTCTAGTCTAGTTCTAGTTTAGCCTCTCGATCCCCAAATTCTCCGCCTCTCCTCGACTCTACGTCGATTAGAGGAGTCTAGGTCGGCCTGCCCGAGCCTAGACAACTCCTAGGATCTCTCCTCCCCGACAGGGTCCCTCCTGAGAGCGAGATCCAGGCGCTGCCGGCGATCTTCCGCTGCCCCTGCGCACGCGCGGACCGTCCGGCCCTAGGGCGCGGGCCGTCCGGTCGTCAGGCAGGGAACCCGAGCTCCTGCACCAGGTCGCGGACCGTCCGGCCCTATGCCGCGGACCGTCCGCGCCTAACCAGAGAGCACCGCCGCCTCGCGCCAGGTCGTGGACCGTTCGGCCCTGTGCCGCGGACCGTCCGCGCCTGACCAGAGAGCACCGCCACTGGTTCTTTTGAAGTGATTGGCGCCTCCAAAAAGGTGTCAACATACTTTTTGGCGACTCCGCTGGGGACAACACATATAGACCTATCAAATCGGCCCTCAATGGCCGGTTCAAAAGATAGCTCTGAAGTTTCCACCAGCAATATCATCACACCAACATGGGAAACCTTGCCGGCTGAAGAACAACTCCTGTTCGAGGAGCGCCAGGACCAGCTGATCCAAGAAGCAAAGGTGAAGTTCCTGGCCAACTTCAAAGTGGACAGGAACAACAAGGTCGTTCGGCAATGGGCGACAGATCCGGCTTCGCTCCGACCTACTACGATTACCCCTAATGTAAGTAACACCAACAAACTCCAATCTCTTAGAGCTTACATAGACGAACAGCGAGAACAGTTACAACGTATCGTAGGGGATATACAAAATGATCATAAAAGGCTAGTGTGTGTGCTTGATAAGTCTACTATGGCAAATCTTCCTTCGCACGAGGTTGAATTGAGGGAATACACACATAATTCATCGGCTACAGGTTGTCACGACCAGTCACAACCCCTTTATGGGATGTCGATGGGCATGTACCCTAGGCAACGTCAGCCTCCCACGCACATCGGCGATAAATTTGCCGATCTGCACATGTCCGGACCATCCGCACGTGAGCGCGGACCGTCCGGGCCAGCGGCGACTGATCCCATTTTTAGAAGCGAATTACCGAGACCTGCACCCAAGCCGCCACATGTCGTGCAAACCCTAGATGACCCATTCGGACCATCTGCGTATGGCGCCAGACAGTCCGAATACAATGTCGAACGGTCCGGCCACATGACCGGACAGTCCGCGCACGGAGCCGGACGGTCCGCGTATTTAACCGGACGGTCCGCGTATTTAACCGGACGGTCTGGCATAGAGTTTTTTAAGGAGGATGGATATCCAACTCCGTATCCATCCCAGCTAGACTCCCCATCTCACCATACGACACACCAGCACCATAATATAATCTATCAAACTCGTGAGAGTGAGTACTTTCCGGCCCCTAGAAGGCCAGAAAGGAATGGCCAGTCCTATGAACCTCATAGGGCATGCATTAACGCGCCACAAAACCCAAACCAATGGGGAGGAAAACAATATACCAACATCCAAACAAACTCACCCATATTGGGTCATAGAGCCGATGGTCTCCCACCGGCTGCTATCGATATAGTAAGGGAGGAAATAGCTGGGGCGTTCCGAGATAAGCTCGGAGTTAGTATAGTCCCCGAGGGGCAGTCATATCGGAGACCTTATGATAGCCAGTTTGACCGGCTCCCATACCCATAGGGGACCAGAATACCCGAATTCGTAAAGTTTTTGGGTGACCAAGAAAAGAGCACGCGTGAGCCCATAGACCAGTTCTTAGCACAGTTAGGAGAATTGGCCGACACCGAAGCATTCCGTGTACGTTTATTTTCATTATCTTTAACAGGGACTGCATTCACATGGTATGCCACGCTCCCTCCTAATTCCATTTTGTCGTGGGGAGATTTAGAACAAAAATTTTATGAACATTTCTTCTCTGGCGATTATGAGCTAGATTTAGCAGACTTAGTGGCCCTACGACAAGAAAAAGATGAATCGGTTAGTGATTACATCCGGAGATTCCGGGATACGAGAAACCGATGCTTTCAAATTCATTTAACAGATAAACAACTGGTGGGAATAGTCTTTGATGGATTGCGCTATTATTTAAAAGAGAAATTAGAAGGCATCCAGTTCTTTACGCTAGCACAATTACATTAGAAAGCTTCGACTTATGAAAGCCGAAGCAAAGAACTAGTCAAAACGGTTCATCATAATGTCCATATAGTAGAACACAATCAAAGCAGTTTGGACGGTGAACCAAAGGAAATTTACACTGCCGAAATAGTTTGGCCTGAGCAGGCCAAATCTTCGGCTTGCTCCTCCTTGCAGCCAGTTCAAAAGAAACAGCACGAGGAGATTAAGTTTACATTTAATGTTGGCAAATGTGATAAGATATTCGATGAATTACTAAAAAATGGTAACATTAAAATTGATTATATCGTTCCACCTGCCGACGAACTAAAGTGTCGCGCATACTGCAAGTGGCATAACTCATTTTCCCATGCCACTAATGATTGTAATGTGTTCCGACGACAAATCCAATCGGCCATTAACGAAGGACGATTGAAATTTCAGGAGGACACGGAGCCCTTTCCAATGAATATGATCGACTTCAAGGGCAAAAGGGTCCTAATTCGGCCCAGCACAGCCGATAAGGGCAAAGACAAAGAAGTCATCATCGGCAACTCACGGGAGGCCAATGGAAACAACAAAATTTCTTGAAGGAAAGTGGTGGCCGAGAAGACTCTTGATGGAGGAGAGACACTAAAAGTAACCATCATAAACTCCAGCACTGGGGGGCAAGCACAGACAAGGGGATATGCGCGAGAACCCATACTACGCATCGCGGACGGTCCGGTGTCCAAGCGCGGACGGTCCGTAACATCACCGGACGGTCCGGAGCGTTCCAGCGGACGGTCCGGCAACGCCGAAGAGTCGCGGCGACCACGTACCTTCAAACCACGACGACCAGAAATAGGTACGTGGAAAACTAACATGTTCAAGGCAACTGGTCGGTTGGTAAAATCTAGCCCGACCTTTGATCAATTATTGTCTAAATATGTGAAAAAGAAGGCTGGCCCCAGCGACCGGCCACCAAAGGGACCTCGCTTACCCACCCAGGTGCGACGGCAGGTTAGGCCGATTGGACCACCACACTAATCGAAAAGGACAGGAGGTCATAATGTTCAATTAAGACCTAACGTACCTGTATGGACACCTCCACCACCATATCCACCTATGCCATATTCATACACATACATACCTCCACCATACGTCCCAAATCAAATGTGGGGCATGCCACCATACCCATTTGGGATGCCACAGTACCCCGCTTGGGGGGCACCCCAAACATCTGTATTCAATAGGTTGACACGTCCAGTACAAGACCGATTGAGAGCCCCTCAATCTGGTCCACGAGCACAGGCCCAGCAAGATTGCCGAACAACTCGGCCCCAAAGGCCGACTAATCCGGCAGGGGGGCATACAGCTACAACCTCCAACAGTACGAAAAAGGGAGACGTCATTAAAATAGGAACGACAGATGTCATCGTACAACAAAATAACGAAGGGCCGATGATTTTTGGTGAATCGGCCAACACAAACAAAAAAGAAAGTACGACTGTCAATAAAATAGCCGATGCAAAATACTCCATGCCCCGATGGTGCCCATCGGGATTGACACGATCGCAAAAGCGAAAATTACAGCGCCTTAGAGCAAAGGAGAATCAGGAGGAGGCGGAAAAAAATATTCAATGACACACATCTGCAGTATCCGCCACCACAAAAGAGATACAGACCAAAGGCCGTTGAGGAAAATCAAACGGCCATAAAGACATAAAATAAAACAACAACTGTGCAGCTCTTTGCAGGTATAGCAGACAGTCTGGCTATAAAAGACCGGACCAACCGTACAGGTCGCGGACCGTCCGACCCCTGAGGCCGACTCATCTGCAATACACCATGACACCTGCAACGACATACCAACACCCATGGAGGAAGATGACCTGCAAGGAGAAGACCTGGTCGACTACAAAGCTACGCCAGAACACTTAGAAAATTAGGAAAGCAAGGTGACGAATCGGTCAGGACCAGTATGGCGCTCGGCGGTATTGGGACTAACAGTTCGATTAAAGCTAAAGGGGTCAAGTCCGTTGAGTCAACCATCGGGACTAAGGCCACTGCGTATCATCCTAGTAAGTGTCAAGATGTCTAAGAAAACTGATGTGATCACATCGAGTTAGTTGCTTTTGGTTCGCTCAACTCCACCAAAAGGCAGGGGGCATATGTTTGGAACCAAATTGAGCCTTGCGGACAGTCCGGCCCTGAGGCCGGACGGTCCGCGGTCCGGACAGTCCGCGCCTGGGGGCCAGACGGTCCGCGCGTGCGCAGAGCAGATTAGGGTTCCGAGTTTTGTGCTACGGTTGTTAGCTAAAATCACGTGAAAAGCTCGGAAATTAGTTTGTAAAGGGTCCAGCCCCCCTCCTCTATAAATAGAGAGGTATACGGCCGATTTGTAATAATGAATCGAATCAATACAACTTCTATTTCGCATTTATTTCCTGTACAATTAGGAGTAGTTCTAGTCTAGTTCTAGTTTAGCCTCTCGATCCCCAAATTCTCCGCCTCTCCTCGACTCTACGTCGATTAGAGGAGTCTAGATCGGCCTGCCCGAGCCTAGACAACTCCTAGGATCTCTCCTCCCCGACGGGGTCCCTCCCGGGAGCGAGATCCAGGCGCCGCCGGCAATCTTCCGCCGCCCCTGCGCGCGCGCGGACCGTCCGGCCCTAGGGCGCGGACCGTCCGGCCGTCAGGCAGGGAACCCGAGCTCCTGCACCAGGTCGCGGACCGTCCGGCTCTGTGCCGCGGACCGTCCGCGCCTGACCAGAGAGCACCGCTGCCTCGCGCCAGGTCGCGGACCGTCCGGCCCTGTGCCGCGAACCGTTCGCGCCTGACCAGAGAGCACCGCCACTGGTTCTTTTGAAGTGATTGGCGCCTCCAAAAAGGTATCAACACCAACCATTTCAGTGTTCCTGAGATCAGATGCACCGAGCAACCGGCCGGCCGGGCAAAAATATTCCTGTCGATCGTATATATAGTATACATGCATGGTCCTTGCGTGCGTACACTTTCGAAATTCGAAACGAATAATTCTCTGTGTTTAATAGCTTCAGCTAAAACTGAGACCACCTGCAGGTCCTTCCACCGTACCAGCAAGAGCAAGGAGAGCTTCCATCCTGCCGGTGACGGTTGAACCGCCAATAATCCACACCATCGCGTGATATTCTCGAACAGGGACTGGGAGCGAACACGATTGGGCAGCTGCACGCCGGTGCAACTTGCGCGTTGCCGCAGCCGGCAGCTACTACTAGCTGGTACAGTACAGTACGTAGGAAAGCAACCACAGCACAGCAAGTAACTTCACCTGTGTATCTCATGATCTGATGAAGCATGCATGCAACTTGCAGCCCGGCCCGGCGGCCTCTTCTTGTCCCTTGTGTGCTCCCAGGAGGCGGCGGGCGCGGCGAAGGCAAATCCCAATCCCCCATCGGAGCAGCAATTGCGATGGAGAAAGCTCCACCGCAGCAAGTAGCTAGCAGGTCGCGAGGTCGTCGCCGTGCAGACCATGTATACCAAAAAAAAAAAGGCTCCCTGGAAGGAAAATCTGAGAGGAACCTGCGTTGCCTGTCGGTGAGCCGGTGACAATGGAGTAATGGACTGCCATGACGACGTTTCTGCGTTGATTGGCCACCAGGCTGCTGGGACCGAGAGCGACTCGAGCGATGTGAAGGGGGCGTGGTAGCGGCAGGCAGGCGTTCGCCGTTCGGTGATGGCTTCGTCGTGTTTCCACGCACTACCGGACACAAGTGTCTCAGACACTCGGCAAAGGCTATTTTATACTCGGCAAATGCTTTGCCGAGTGTAACACTCGGCAAAGGACGCTCGGCGAACTGTACATCGGCAACAGCCTCTTTACCGAGTACTTTTTGTCGGGCACTCGGCAAAGAAAAGTTACCGTCACGGCGCCAAGTGACGGTGACGGATCCTTTCTCGAGTGTCTTCTTTGGCACTCGGCAAAGAGGCCAATTTTGCCGAGTGTCTGCTCTCACGGCCCTCGGCAAAGACGGGTCCAGTGGGCCCCACCGCCAGTCCCTGTGCCGAGAGCTCTCGTAGGCACTCGGCAAAGGAGGCTTCTTTGCCAAATGTCTAGTGGACTGGCACTCGGCAAAGAGTTCTCCAGTGGCCCCTTTGCCAGTCCCTTTGCCGAGTGCCTTGACAACAGCACTCGACAAAGATGGCTTTACCGGTTCCTAGGTTTCCTTCTTTGCCGAGTGACATGGTCAGCACTCGGCAAAGATGGCTTTACCGGTTCCCAGGTTTCCTTCTTTGCCGAGTGCCAAGGTCATAGCACTCGGCAAAGCTACCCTTTGCCGAGTGTTACACTCGGCAAAGTGACCAGGATGTCCCTTTTTTATTTGTTTTTGCTGTTCCATCCAAACAAACAAAAGATATATATCATTCACATCACATTATATATCAATCGCATCACAGAATGAACACATTTATCATCAACACCATATATATCACAAAGTCTCACTAATATAAGTCTCACAAATATAAGTCAGGATCATCGCAAAACAGATATAAGTCTGGATCATCACTAACATCACCAAGTATCTCACAAGACCAAGTATAACTAACATCACCAACACTCACAAATATAAGTCTGGATCATCACAAAACAGATCATCAACGAGGTGGGCATCTGGACTGGTTCGGCGAAGGGCTGGACGAAGCGTGAGGGTTGTTCGATGCCGCCGATTGACCCTGCACAGAGAAGAGATTGCATGTGTGAGAACATATGAATATATATCATGCAGTACTAAAATTTTGATACTCACAGGAGTAGTGAACTCAGCAGGGTCAGCTGTAGGGAACAACAGAGGTGGTGGAGCATGACCCTGTGCGGCGCCAAGGCTCTGCATGTACGCGAACATCTCCGCCATCCTCTTCTCCAGCTCCTCACGTTGCCTCCTCTCATCATCTAGCTGAGTCTATAATATTTCGCCATAATGTTACGATAATGCAAAGAGAAGATATATAATAATCAATGAACGATGAATAGATAAGGAATAACCTGGAGTTGCTGGATACGATGCTGTGAGCTGTCCTGCCGAGGTCGTATGGCTGGGCTCGCGCTCGTGCTCCTTGCTCGCACCTGAGAGAGAGTGGGAGTGGAGGACGAGTCGATTGCCCCGTCGGCAATCCAGTACCGCCCATGCCTCTTGCCTCCTCCGACCCTCATGAGGACATCTCCGTCGATGTCCTCGGTCCTCGGATCGTAATCTGGCCCATGGACCTCCTTGGCCATGGCGGTGTACTCACTGAGGCGGCTGTGGATGGCGGGGTTGGTGTACGCCTCGGGCCCGTCATCCGGGTTGTAGGTGACGTCGGACGTCGCCTTCCCCTTGTGGGCCATAGCATATGCCGAGAACATGGAGCAAGGCGCGCCACCATGTGCCGCCGAATGCGAGAAAACCAACGAGATGGTTAGAAATCATGTCTAATCGAAAGTTATATACCTAAATAAAAAAGAGCGCATACCCATGCTTCCGCGTATTTGCCCAGGCTGCGGCTGCCTTGATGGTGGGAGGGACCTTGCATCATCAAACGTCGTTCCCGGCTAGCGTTGTGCGCCTCGTCCCACTCAGCCGAGCACCACCTCTGCACCATCTGCTCCCAGCACTCAGGATGCGCGGCGCACCAATGAGGAATCATCTAAAAAAAATACAAGTACACGGCATATCAGAAGATAAAATTAAGCATATTTAGTACCAATAATAAAGTTTTGTATTTACCTGCAAGTACTGGTCCGGAGTCAACGACATGGTTCGGGCGTCCTTCTTGGTCACCTTCTCCCCAAGGACGGAGCCGTGGTAAGTGACGATGGCCTGGATGCGCGCCTCGTAGTGCATGTCCACGACGAGCTTCTTACAGCTCGTCGTAGCCACCACATCCGCCCTGGCCTCGTATCCAGCCTCGCATCTGAAGAAATCCTACATATAAAGACGATATATCCATACATTATTTCAAGAATATGCAACAAATGCGACTTATTAAACAATATAGTGCGAGGAAGACTTACCCACAGCTCTTGCTTCACCCGCTCTGCCTTGTTGTTGAATTGTCTGCCGTCCCTATCTACTGCATCGGGGGCGACGGCGTAGTGGTCGAAGGTGTATGCTGGGCTCGTCACTTCGGCGTACTCGACAAGTCCAGGGAAGTGTTCCCTGCATAGAAGGCCGAGGATGTCATTGGGGTTGCGGCCGTGACCCCCTGCAGTCTCCAAAACCATCCAAGACCTATCCAAGTGATTAAGATAAAGTATTAGTTTCTATTATTATTTTGAACATATAATATGAAAAAGCAGCAACAAGATCTAAAGTTACCTACCTCTCTCCATCAGGTCGTATCAGCGGACATCTGTCACGAAGTATGGGTCGCTGAGGGAGACTCGCGGGACCTCGCAGGTAGATACTCCTCGAACCTGAGAAGCCAGAACCTGAGACGTCCTGCTGAGCGGCGTCGTCGTCGTCGTCCTGCTGCGCCGCATCGTCGTCGTCCTGCTGCGCCGCATTGACAGCGGCTTGCTGCTCCACCTGCTGTTGTACGGCGTCGTCCTGCTGTGCCTCCTCCTCCGTCCTACGGGTGCTCCTCCTCCCCCTCCCCTCCCCCTCTTCGTCCTCATCCCACCGCCCACCATCTTTGTCCAACAACCTGCAATTAAGAGTAAGCAATTAAACACAGATAAAAATATGTATTTAGAAACATATGCAAAATAAATGAAATATAGCATTACATCGATTAAAAATAATCTTCATATGTGTCCAGGTTAGCCGGATCATAAGTGTCATCATCACTATCAACCATTTTATAGTCAACACCATCTGAAGGCGCAATTTCGTCATTGGCATTGCCTTCAAGCATTTCTAAGTCATTCTCATTTTGCACCTCACCATCCTTCTCATCAACAACCATTTCAATATCTACTTCCATTCCGATCGCTTCGGTTAAGTCTATCTCAAATCGCCCTTCTAGCCCATCTTCTTGGAAGAACTCTCCGTCATATGTGTCTGGGTCTAAGTTATAATCTTCATCGTTTGGAACAGGTAATTTACCGTGCGGCGATACCTTATACACAACATCCCAACCCTTAAGATTTTGTTTCGTTTGGCACGCATATGGAAGATAATACACTTGTGTGGCCTGTTGGGCCACAATATAGACATCGTCTCCTGGTAAGGTGGAATCCTGTCGAATTTCGACTAGCCCAATATTAGAATGTGTCTGTCTCGTAACTTCAGGGTCAAACTAATGACATTTGAATATCACTGGAGTAAGAGGTTTGGAACCATAAAAATTGAGTTCATATATTTCTTCAATTCTTCCATAATACTCGACCTCGTCAAGCCCGGGCGTAAAGACTCCAGAACACGTGGTTTTTTGATTGGGCCGACTTTGGTCGTAGCTTGTTGTGCGAAAACGGTATCCATTGACGTCATACCCAGAAAATTTCCTGACCCTATAGGCAAAGCCATTGGCTACTTGTCTCAACTCGGCACTCATAGACGGCTCTCTTTGGCCCTGCAAGTTCAAACACGCTAGATTGTTATATTATTCGCACGTAAGAGCAACTTGAAATGACAAACTAAGCACGTCAATGTTGTGTGGAAGGAGCAGGTCATCATAATAGGGGAGCCGAGTCAAGCCCGACTTATGTGTCCACATATGTTGCTCACCATATCCCACAAAACCACCTTCTGGGTTGGCCACGAGACCATCTATCTGTTGGCGAACTTCGGCGCCAGTCATCATTGTAGGTGGGCCGTCTGTCACCACGACACCTTTCGTAAAGTTCTTGATGTCTAGTCGGAATGCATGGTCAGGAGGGAGAAATTGTCGATGTTTATCGAATGACGAATATTTGCCACCCTTCTTCAACCAAATGAACCTAAGAGCTTCCTTGCAAACTGGGCATGGGAACTTACCGTGAACACACCAGGCGCAAAATAGCCCACACGCCGGAAAGTCATGCATGGAGTACTGGTACCAAACATGCATTTTGAAGTTTGTCTTCGTAGCTCGGTCGTACGTCCAACCCCTTCCTCCCAAGCACGGACCAATTCATCAATCAAAGGCTCCATGTACACGCCCATTTTATTCCCCGGGTGTCCAGGAATTATCAACTACACGAATATGTTCTGTCTTTGAAAGCATATGCCGGGGGGAGATTGATGGGGATAACGAACACGGGCCAACATGTGTATGGGGCAGCGGTCATTCCATAGGGATTGAACCCATCTGTGGCCAGCGCAACATGAACATTACGAGCCTCTTTGGCTTTCTCATGGTGAATGGCATCAAAGTGGGTCCATGCTTCACCATCGGATGCGTGAACCATCTTGTCAGGATTGTATCGTTTGCCTTTTTTGTGCCATGTCATCTGTTTCGCGGATTCCTCTGTCATGTATAGACGCTGGATCCTCGGTATGAACGGAAGGTGGCGTAGGATTGTCATGGGGATGTCGAGCTGCCTCTTCTGTCCATCACCAGAGTCTACCTCCATGAACCTAGACGATTTACACTTCGGACAGTACTTTGCCTCAGTGTGTTCTTTCCTAAATAGGACGCAGCCCTTCGGACAAGCATGTATCTGCTCATACATCATCTTGAGTGCACGAAGGAGTTTCTGTGCCTCGTACATGCTCTTTGGCAGAACGTGATCCTCCGGAAGCAGGCTGCCAATAACTGTCAACAAACCATCGAAGGCGTCTCGACTCATGCTATACTGCGACTTGAACGCCATTATACGCCCAATGGCATCCAATTGAGAAACCTTTGTCTTGCCGTGAAGGGGTTTCTGTGCCGCGTCAAACATGTCGTAGAATGCCTTTGCGGTCGCCTCTGGCTCGTCCTCCATACGTCCTTCGGCGAACTGTGCCTCGTGATAGTTGTTCAACATGTCTGCTACCCCGGCATCAGCATCATAATCCTCGACGCGTTGTCTCACCACCTCCTCTCTCGTGCGATGCGCTTCACCATGGAAGATCCACCGAGTATAGTCCGGCGTAAATCCATTCTTCCAAATATGTTCTACCATGGCCTTCTTTGGTTTTCTTTTCTGGTTGTCACATTTGCTGCACGGACAAGGGACTATACTAGCTCCTTTAGCAGCTTCGCCATATGCCCGTTCCACGAAAGCATTGGTCTTCCTAATCCATTCTGGGGTGACATCATTACGTCTTACGTGGCCCGTGTACATCCACTCACGGTCCTCCATCCTCTAACATATATAACCGAGTATAGTTTAATATAGACATGTAATGCATGTACACTATGTTCCTACCTTCTAATAGGTGAGGATAGGTCCTAATCCCACCCGCGGTTGCGTAGATGGAGTTAGTTTCCATGCTCTACTCCTATCCGAGATAGAATTTCGGCAGCACCTCCTCGCTGTTCTCCGGATACACGTCCTGGCATGGAGAGTGTACTGTCTGGAGAACAACAGGGAGGTGACGCCGAAACTCTGTCTCGGACCGGAGTAGAGCATGAAACTAACACCATCTACGCAACCGTGGGCTGTCCAAAAAACATGGACAATTCGAAACTGATACATTTGTAGATATGCAAGGATCTGCATATCTACACCGTATCTCTTTCGAACGGGAGACGCCTAACTGGGTTACGTGATCTACGACCATGATGCGGAAATAGAGGTTATACCTAGGGTGGCGGTGGAGTCAGGCTAGCGGGGCTGTGGTGGGTCGGTGCAGTGGCGACGCGACGCGGTGCAGGCAGACCCACAGCGGCTAGGAAGACCTCTGCAAAAAAATAAACAAGTCTGTCAACAAAAAAATTCGGCAGCACCTCCCCTGCACGGGGAGGTTTCCAAAACCTGCAAATAAAAGTAACAGCATGATGGCTACATTCACACGTATACCAGGAGCACATAAAAGCTTTGATAATACCATTGAAGGCGACAAAGCATTTAGGGGGGACTATAGTGGAACCAACCAATTTAGATCCACCTCAAGCACATCTACCACCTTTTCCCCACAACATGCTTGAACCAAGCTAAACTTGGTAGTTCGCCAGTGCCCAAATGGCAACTGATCTCACCATCCACCAAGGACCGACATCATGCACACTTTTCCCTCGATGGAGCTACATCATTCTCACATCTCATACATGGTTATGTACATAAAGTAGTGTTATTACAAACCAAGTTCAAATTATTATATGTAAACCCTTAAATATAAAAGGTATAGTGCTAAGGTATTAATTAATTCTTGGGAAATGAAAGGAGAAATTATACCAGCGTGGAGGCGCGGCGGCGTCGGGGCCGAGGGCGAGGGCGGCCGTGGGGCGCGGTGGCGTCCGGGCCGCGGCGGTGTGGGGGCGCGGCGGCGTGGGGCGTGCGCGTGGCGAGGCGTGCGCGGGTGCAGCGGCGTGCGCGTGGCGAGGCGGCGGCGCGCGGCATGCGCGGGCGGGCGGGCGCGGCGTGCACGGGGAGGTGGCGGCGCAGGGAGGCGGCGCTGCGGGGAGGCGCGGTGGCGAGCGGAAGGCGGCGAGCGGACAGAGAGGGAGAGTGGAGAGAAAGAAGAAGAAGGAAGAACGGGAGAGCCGTTTATTTCCTTTCTTTGCCGAGTGCCCGTGATCTGGCACTCGGCAAAGATTTTTAAAAAATTTTAAAATATTCTTTGCCGAGTGCCAGATCGCTGGCACTCGGCAAAGTGTCCTTTGCCGAGTGTCATCCAGCTGGCACTCGGCAAAGAATCTTTTACAATCCTTTGCCGAGTGTCTCCCAGCTGGCACTCGGCAAAGCATGCTTTGCCGAGTGTCATTTGTGGACACTCGGCAAATTACTTTTTATTTTTTTATTTTCCCAACCAAAATTTTTGTGTTGTGTTCCTACACTATATAGACCTACATGTACCATTTTGAGACAATTAGAAAGTGTTTTCTATAGTTAGTAGATTTAGTTCGTTTATTTGAATTTCTTCGGAAAATTCAGATTTGAACTGCAGGTCACTCGAAACTTAAAAAACCGTGCATGTAAAAATGAATTCATGTTACTTAGCATAAGTTACGACCGATTCCAGGAGCGGACCGGAAACTTCGAGCAACATGCTCACTAAACATGGTCGTGAACTTGCCATCCACAAGTTTAAAAATTGTATAAAACACAAACAAAGTCAGAAAATCATGAAACTTTTCAACATGTCATGATATCATATATAGTGGGTGTGATAAAAATTTGAAAAAGTTTCGACAAAGGTGTGAGACAATATGTGTAGAAACCTAAGAGAACTACACATGAAATCATAGAGTTTCAATGTGGATCTCTTAGGTTTGTACACATAGTGCGTCACAGTTTTGTCGAAACTTTTTCAAATTTTTATCACAGCCTCTTCATATGATATCATGACACGTGGACAGGTTTCATGATTTTCTGACTTTGTTTGTGTTTTATACAATTTTTAAACACCTGGATGGCAATTTCACGGTCATGTTTAGTGAGCATGTTGCTCGAAGTTTCTGGTCCGCTTCTGGAATCGGTCGTAACTTATGCTAAGTAACATGAATATCATTTTTGCATGCACGATTTTCAAAGTTTCGAGTGACCTGCAGTTCAAATCTGAATTTTCCGAAAAAATTCAAATAAACGAACTAAATCTACTAACGATAGAAAACTCTGTTATAATTGTCCACAAATGATACATGTAGGTCTACATAGTGTAGGACATACCACAAAAAGTTTGGTAGACAAATCAAAAAAATAAAAATATACTTTGCCAAGTGTCTGGAGAAGACACTCGGCAAAGAGTCCTTTGCTGAGTGCCCACTATTTGGCACTCGGCAAAGAAGACTCTTTGCCGAGTGCCAACCCTCGGCTCTCGGCAAAGACTAACGAGCGTTAGCTTTGGGACGGCCGCTGACGGCCCTTTGCTGAGCGCCCACTTTGCCGAGTGTTTCACACTCGGCAAAAGTGTCTTTGCCGAGTGGGGTCCTGTACCGAGTGTCCAGCACTCGGTAAAGAGGCTCGTTGCCGAGAGCCTAACTTTACCAAGTGTGGCTCTCGGCAAAGCCTTCTTTGCCGAGTGCCCGACAAAAGGCACTCGGCAAAGAGGCCGACACTCGGCAAAGCCTCGGATTCCGGTAGTGACGCCCTGCAGCCCCGCTCCTCTCTCTCCTCCTGGCGGCTGGCTCGCCTTGCCTGACGGAGACACCGCTTATTTGTTATATATTACTAGGTATATGCCCATGCGTTACGACGGAGTAATTTTTTTAGTATGAAATATAGATACGGAACGACAAACATCACTACGATATACAAAATCCGTGTGGCAAACTGTCGGCGTTTCGACCCCCGGGGGGTCCCTGGATCGACGAGTGAATTGTCGCCGCGTGTCCCAGCCCAGATGGGTCGGCGCGAGATGGAGCACGAAGGGGGTAGAAGAGAGGGGAAAGCCCGCGGCCTCCGTGTTTGTCCTGCGCCCAGGTCGGATGCGCTTGCAGTAGGGGGTTACAAGCGTTCTGCGTGGGGGGAGAGCGAGGGACTACGCGTCGCCCCGTCCTCCCACGCGGCCAACCTCCTCATAGGAGAGCCCTGGACCTTCCTTTTATAGGCGTAAGGAGAGGGTCCAAGTGTACAATGGGGGGTGTAGCAGTGCGCTATCGTGTCTAGCAGAGAGGAGCTAGTGCCCTAAGTACATGCCGTCGTGGCAGTCAGAGAGGTTTTGGCACCCTGTTCATGTGATGTTGTGGCCGTCGGAGGAGCGTTGGAGCCTTGCGGAAGGACAGCTGTCGGGGCTGTCGAGTCCTTGCTGACGTCTCCTTGCTTCCGTAAGGGTTTGAGAGTCGCCGTCGTCATGGAGCACGAGGGGCGCCATCATTATCTGTTTTCCGGAGCGAGCCAGATGGGACGCCGGTCCTGTTACCCGTAGCCTGAGCTAGCTAGGGATAGGGTAATGATGGCCCCCCTGTGACATGGTCGGTCCGAGCCCTAGGTCGGGCGAGGCGGAGGCTCCTCCGAGGTCGGGGTCGAGTCGGTCTTCCGAGGTCGAGGTCGTGTCCGAGCCCTGGGTCGGGCGAGGCGGAGTTCATCGTCTTCCGAGGCCGAGCCCGAGTCCGAGCCCTGGGGTCGGGCAAGGCGGAGTTCGTCGTCTTCCGGGGCCGAGCCCGAGTCCGAGCCCTGGGGTCGGGCGAAGCGGAGTTCGTCGTCTTCCGGGGCCGAGCCTGAGTCCGAGCCCTGGGGTCGGGCGAAGCGGAGTTCGTCGTCTTCCAGGGCCGAGCCCGAGTCCGAGCCCTGGGGTCAGGCGAGGCGGAGTTTCCTATGGCGCCCGAGGTCGGACTTGGCTGCTGTCAGCCTCACTCTGTCGAGTGGCACAGCAGTCGGAGCGACGCAGGCGGCCCTGTCTTCTTGTCAGGCCGGTCAGTGGAGCGGCGAAGTGACTGCGGTCACTTTTGGCTCTGTCGACTAAAGGGCGCACGATAGGATAAGATGTCAGGCCATCCTTGCATTAAATGCTCCTGTGATTCGGTCGGTTGGTGTGGCGATCTGGCCAAGGTTGCTTCTTGGCGAAGACTGGGCCTCAGGCGAGCCGAAGGTGTGTACACCGCTTGAGGGGGTCCTCGGGCGAGACGTGAATCTTCCGGGGTCGGCTGCCCTTGCCCGAGGCTGGGCTCGGGCGAGGCGAGGTCGTGTCCCTTGAGTGGACTGAGCCTTGGCTTAATCGCACCCATCAGGCCTTTGCAGCTTTATGCTGATGGGGGTTACCAGCTGAGATTAGGAGTCTTGGGGGTACCCCTAATTATGGTCCCCGACAGTAGCCCCCGAGCCTCGAAGGGAGTGTTGATACTCGCTTGGAGGCTTTTGTCGCACTTTTTTGCAAGGGGACCGGCCCTCCTCGGTTGCTTTTTGTTCCGGTGGGTGCGCGCGAGCGCACCCGCCGGGTGTAGCCCCCGAGGCCTCGGAGGAGTAGTTTGACTCCTTCGAGGTCTTAGTACGTTTCGTAACGCTTCGACCGGTCTGGCCGCTCCCTCATGCGAACTGGCCGTAGCCCGGGTGAACAGTTGGGTCCCAAGTTCTTGGGCTGGTATGTTGACGCTGTCAACGGTTTGGCCGGAGCCGGGTTTGCGAGAGCAGCCCCCGAGCCTCCGCACAGAGCGAGAGGACGGTCAGGGACAGACTCGATTTTTTTTACATATGCCCCTGCGTCGCCTTTCCGCAAGGAGGAGGGGGGAAAGCGCCATGTTGCCCTCGGAGGACGCCGAACATGGTGTCTCCAGTGAGTTGCTAACGGGTAATCCGAGTGGACGCTCGTGCCCCATTTGTTAGGGGTCGGCTAGTGGCCCGGAGGCGCGCTCCAAAAGTACCTGCGGGTGACTTGCCGGACCCGGTCCCCTTTTGACGGGGTTCGAGGGCTCGATGCCTCCCTCTAGTGGGATTCCGTTACAAAATCGTTCCCGTTGGTCTCGGAAATGTCCTAGGGTACCTCGGGAGCGCAGCCCGAGCCTCGGTTATGTATCGAACGTACCCAGGGTCATCCCTCGCTCTACGTCTGAGGCGGCTGTCGAACCCTTCGGGGGCCAGCCTTCGAACCCCTGATCAGTAGTGGGCGCGGAGCCCGAGTGGCCTAAGGCGGCCGTTGAACCCTTTCGAGGGGCCGGCCTTTGAACCTCTGACCAGTAGTGGGCGCGGAGCCCAAGTGCTCTGAGGCGGCTGTTGAACCCTTCCGAGGGGCCAGCCTTTGAACCTCTGATCAGTAGGGGGGCTCGAGGCCCGCTTCCTTCGCGGAGAAGGATCCCTTTCGGAGTATCCCCTTTTCTGACCCCTAGGGCAAGAGAGAGAAAGAGGAAGTGAAAAGGATACGAAATCGAATGACGTGGCACACCTTTTTTGACGTGGTCATTATGGCAGAGGTGAAGCGTCGCCTGCTTCGCCTGCCAAAGGTGCCGCCTGTCCTGCCGCAGAGTTAATGTGACGGGACAAGTGGTTCACGGGGCGGTCGTTGCGCGTGCGCGAGCCGTTCGAGGAACGGAACGCGGACGTGTCGTCTTCCACCATGGGAGAAGGTCCTTTCGCTATCCTAGGAGGGGACGTGGGCTTGCTGACGACTCGACTGCCGTTTCCGCCCGCCTGCCACCGCCATTACTGCCGGACCATTTCTGGCCGTATCGACCGTCGCGCTCTCTCTCGTGGCTGACCGGCCCGTGACCGATGTGCTCGGTTGGCACTGTCGGGTCATGCGCAGGGTCGCCTCGAGTCGTGGTATAGGTTCCGCAGTCGAGAAGGCGCGGTACTGGCGAGAGTGGCGGTGCAGTTTCTTGTACGTAGTAACCGGCGCGCCGGTTACATGACGTGTGGGCCTGGGCCTCCATGCTGGATGTGTCGAAGTCGAAAGGGTGCGTCCCCCTGGGTGCGGTTGCACGCTGCCTGCATGGCGGCCCGCTTCCTTCGCCCGCTGGCCTGGGCGAGAGTGGAGGAATGCTCGTAACCGCTGGGCAGTCGCGTGCACCGTGGGCGGTGGGTTGGCCCTGTCTGCCCTGCACCAGCTTGCATGACGCGTGGGGCCCAGCCCCCGTGTCATAGGGGGAGGACCTCGGAGCGTGTTGGAGAAGACTCAGCCCACGACGGCTGAGGACGCAACTGGAGAGAGTTGCCTTTAAAAGGAGGATGACCCCCTCGAAAGGCAACCATGTCTTCGCGCTCTCCTCATGCGTTGTGTCTTTCCACCTTTCGAGCCCCCAGATGGGGGGCGCCCATGGTTCTTCCGCCTGGTCGTCGTTGAGGGAACGCAACTTCGCGGAAGTCGGTACCTTTCAGCCATCGTTCGGCTTCAAGGATTTTCGTCAGGCAGCCCGGTTGCATCCCCTCGCCGGTGGTCACCTAAGACGGTGACCTCCAGTTCGGTGGTGGGGAGAAGCGAGCCGGGCTGCAATCTTGGTCCCGCCCCCAGCTTCAAGGATCTTGTCATCCTGGCTGGGGCGGATGCCGGGCTGAGCCGAGGCTCTACCTCCTGCGCGGGTCGGCGGGTCACCTTCTCTTCCAGCTTCTGGTGGTGGAAACCATCCTCCAGCTCTGCGGAGGAGGCGTCCTCCAGCCATGCCGGGGAAGGCGAAATGTTGCTGTCCAGCTAGGATGCAACATTCCGTCCTCTGTCCTTGCTTTTGTGGCGAGGACGGGAGTGAGGGCCTGCCGGTGCGCTTTGGAGCGGCCTGCGCTTGCTGGTGCGGCGTTGGTGGACAGGCGGACGTCGCCGTCGGTGTTGATGTGGTGGCAGCTGGAGAAAGCTTCTTCGCCGTCGGGGCCGTCAGTGTCGCCTACGGACCGACCTCCGACTCTTTTGGCTTTGATAGCTTGTCCTCGCCCCTCGAGTGGGGGCGTGGGCGAGGATGTGGCGGAACTGCCCGAATTATTCCAACTTAAGTGCCTAAGCCCTGCCTTAGAGGCTAGAACACACTTAAATGGGAATAACCCGTCAATCCCTCGGATCTAGTCCGACACGGCCACTGACACGATCAAGTACCACAGTCTCACTCGATGGTGAGTCACAGAGCAAATACAATAAAGCATGAAACCATGCATGGAAGAGTGTTAAATTATTACATCATCATCATCGGAGTTTTGCCAAAAGTAGTCATCATTGTCCGAAGTGCAGCGGAATAAAACTAACGATAATTAAACGGAGAGATGGGGAAGCCTGTCCCATCACTCCTCATGCTCCTCCTCAGCCGAGGTGGGGTCCCACTCGACAGTCCAACCCGGTGGCAGGGTGGATGGCCAAGTCACTCCAGCAGCCATTTCCTCTAGAGAACCTGTAAAAAATTATGCCACAAGCAAGGCTGAGTATATTAATACTCAGCTAGACTTACCCGGTGTGAGGAGTCTACTCCTCTACCTCTAGACATGCAGCTGTTTGGCTGTGGGGTTTGGTTGCCAAAAGCACTAGCTGAGTTTCTAATTCAAGATTTTAACTTTATCAAAATTAAGTGTGACTCTCTTAAGGCTAAAAGTGTACTATCTACTCATACATAGTAGCAAGCATTTTTAGCACTCAACATCTTGTATCATCTCATCACAGTTCCACTTATTACTCAATGCAGTACAATGGATCAAGCAGTCTCATTAGCTGCGAGAAGCAGACGATTCGAATCGAGTTTTTATCCTTGCAAGGTAAACCTAAACACACAACATGCAGGGGCACTCCGTCCCCACACATATCAACCGTCCCCATCGATTCCCTGGCAACAGATCAGGGCTCACCGCCTTGGCGTACAATGCCTCACTAACCCCGACTGGCCGTCGTGCAGTGACCGCACTTGTACCCACCATAACCGGAATGGGAGACCTCGTCTCAGGTCGCGTGAGGGGATATGTCTGCGGGCAGGTTCACTCAGGTACTAGGCTTACCGATTTACCATATTTCTCGGTATGTGTTTAGTACATTCAAACGCTTGACACAGGTATCCGCACGTTAATCCTTATTCCATTTTCCATCTCGTGGGCAACCAATCCCCATGGATTGTTGTCCACCAACTAGTATCATGACAGTGTGAAAGTGGGTACAATCAATTTCCTGATCTCGCGCGAGTGCTAGAAAAATCACTCGTCTTCTACCGAGATCCTAATTAAATAAAGCAACTACTCGACCTGTTACTCTAGTATTCATCTCAAAAGGATTCCTGAGATCATGCAACTAGGGTTTCAAACAATTCCTACACCTAAGTGCACAATCAATCCTACAATCATTAAGTGAAGTAAAATAGCATAAATAACAGGTTATGCATAAAACCGGGGCTTGCCTTCCAAAGCAGTGGCAGGCAGGTCCTCTGGTGCAGGCTCTGGTGCTGGATCCGGGGCAACCTCCTGGGCAGCTCCTTGCTCCGGCACGAGGATGTACTCTCCGTCAGCAAGATTACAGTCTATCAAAATGCAATGAACATGTATGTCATGATTATGCAAGATTTAAGAACATTAAGCTACAGAAATTAAGTCAAGAATTAACTTAGGGTTCCCTGGCTATGTGGGTCTTCTAGTGGTATATATATATATACATAGACTTATTCCCTTTTAGGTTTAGGTTTTCTTTTAGGATAACATAGTGGATGTGCATTGTCTTTATAGATTTCAGTGGACAATTTACAAAGGTCTTAGGAGGACATTCATTCCCATTATCCATTTTCCTTTCTTTACTTTCCATTTAGGGTTCCTAGTGTAGGTTTGAACTACGACAGTGTTTTAATAATTTCCAAAAACTCTGTAAAAATTACAGTGGGTTGTCACTTGCTATTCTAGCTGGTTTTAAGAATTTGAGGCTTAAAGTACAAAAGCTAGGCTTTAAACAAAAATAACAATAGTTAGGCAAAATGGGCCACTTTACACTACACCTCTTAGTTAGGGGTAGGTTCTGTCCTAAAGGTTATTTTTGTTGGCCTCTATTAGTGATAATAAGCTCTTGTACCAAAAATGACAGAGAGCAACATGATGGTTATTTAATGGTGGATTTCTAAAGTTTGGTGCAAAAAGGGTGTTTAGAACTAACTTGTCATTTGAAAAATATCAAACAACAGATTTCAGATTTTTCTTAAGTTCTTATTATCAAAACATTAGTTATCCCAAGGGTTGGGGTGTTTTCACCATGAGGTTATTTTTGTAGGGTTTTTCCAAGTTTCCCTGGTTTTCTTAAAATAAAAGGTATCCTATTTATTTTATACTAAACCAGGGTGTGATAGATTTTTCCAGTGAACTATATTGATTAAGTACCCTAACAAAAATAGGGATGCCCTTTGGTTCACTATTTAAATCACATTTTCTATTTTTCTTAACTTTAAGCATAATGCAAAAGAAGAAGTAAAAACTAACTCAATGTAGTGGACAGAGGGGTTTAATATTTTTAAATAGGTCAGTAGGTAGATATAAACTTTTCCAAATTTTTCTAACCCTAGTTAAATAGTACAACCATTTTTCTTGCTATTATTGAGCTTTTGGTCCAAACTATAATTAAATCAGAACCTTATAGTTTTCTATAGTACCTATGGGGTTTTATATTTTTCTTAAGTAGGTTACATTATTTAGAGTCTGGCAAAATTGGTTTGACCAAATTTGGATAAACCAAACAGAAGTTATGGGTTTTTAAAGTTTCTGTTTGAATTTAGATCAGGTTTTAATAAGGTTTTTCTGAAAAAGCAGTTTGCGCCGAGGTCCCTGGGTTTAAAACAAATCAAACCTCGCAGATCTACCCTCGAGCCACTGTTCCCCTGAGTCTCTGACATTTCACTTAACCCCCTGGCTTTCTCTCCCTCTCACCCGCAGTCCTTCCCCCAACTGAAACAGTAGCCGCGGGAAAGAAAAGGATGGCGCGGCTTACCGGCGGCGAGGGAGGTCCGGCGAGGTGGTCAGTGACGTTCGGGAGGTCGCGACGGTCACGTCGATGTGCGGGTCGGCGTCGGAGGTGGTCGGAGTTACCCTGGCCACGAGCACAGGCGGCGGGGGTCGTCGGCGGCGCCTGCTCCGGCCAACCCACAGCGGTATAGTTCAATTAGGGTGCACGAGGAGCTTCACGCGGTGACACAGAGGCCATGCGCGCAACGAATTTGAAAACGGTGTAGGGGCTTACCCGGTCCACGTGCGCCGGCGGGTTCTTGAACTCCGGTGAGCACGATTGGGCTATTCCGGTGACGCGGGCCCTCGGGTCAAGCTTGAGCACGTGTCACGGCCTCACCAGGAAGCTATCTGGGGGCTTGGATCGAACGGAGGAGGACGGGAGAGGGGCTGGCCACGGTGGTTGCTCTCGGGCGGCACTGGCGGGTCACGGGGAGGTCGCCGGAGTTAATGGCTGGCTCGGGTAAGTCAGGCGAGGTACGGAGGAGGCAATGGGGAAGGCAGCCGAGCACTGGGGCAGGTTTTATAGCCGTGGCGCGGGCGTGGTCACGGGCGGCCGCGGGCGCGCGGGGGTTCGCGCACGGGCGTGCTCTGAGCGCGCTCCCGGATGCCAGCTCGCGTCGAACACGTGGAAGGTTGCTTCTGCCATGGTTCAACGGCCGATTTGAGCGCCATAGCGTGCGTATCTTGGCAAAGTCACTGTGTACGGTCACTTCTCTGCTCCAAATCCTATCCTTTTGCTGTGAGTTCCAAGTCGAGATATGGTCAGGGCAGGGAGATAGAGAGGGAAGAAGTTTGCTGTGTCAGCTGGGTCCAAACCGAGACAAAAGGGGTGTCAAGTCGTGTCTAGCGCCCTAGGGTAGGTGTCATCTCTTGCCAGGGTGTTCTAGGGTTAATTTGGCGCCATTTTGTCAATTGGGTCGACAGGTTTTGAAAAGGGGATCAAGGTGAACATGTGGAGTCTTTGCTCAAGGGTTAGGTTCTATACTTAGGCAAAATCTGAATTCTCCCTTGAGCTGAACCTTAGGTGATCTTTTGAGGACTTTTCTGAAAACTTTTTGGGGGTACTTCCTTACTATTAATTGTAGGTTATTAAGTATATTACAACTTTTATATTTGGCCCAAACCATGATCATAAGGTTTACATGATCTTTTGATCATGGCTTCCATTAGGGTTCTCATTGCCTATGGGGGTTTTGCTTTAGGGTTTTGGGAGATCCCTACTTAGATGTGCATGATAAGCTAGGGCAGGGCATCCAAGGTGGGTTACACTTGTTTAGGACCTAGAATTCCAAGTTTGGTATATTCTGCCCACTTCAATCTTCATGTGATAATGGGTAAACAGGGGGTATCCCTAGGGTGGACACCCTGAGTAACACCTAGGGTGTTACAGCCCTCCCCCCTTAAAGGAATCTCGTCCCGAGATTTCAGGTAGGGTCCCTTGGAGGGATGCTTGAAGGTGTGTGGGTGCTACTCTCCCCTTATACTCAAGTTTCACCTTTTTAACTGTTCTTCGAATGTCATCCTCTTTGCAACTTCAGAAGGAAGCCCTTCTTAAGTTAGATCCACAACTTAGACCATCCTTGTTATTTAAGTTTTTCTTATAATTGACTTCAAAGGGCAGGTGGGGGTGGGGTTTTTTTTGGGGGGGGGGGGTTACATACCGACTCCTTTGGGCAGAAAGTCGGGGAAGCGAGAGCGTAGAAAATCCTCCGTCTCCCATGTAGCTTCTTCTGCTGAATGATGACTCCACTGAACCTTATACATTCTGATTGATCTTGCCCGAGTTGATCTCTCTTTTTGATCCAATACCTTGACGGGGTACTCTTGGTAGGACAAGTCTGGTTCTATCTCAATGTCCGGTTCCGGTAGCACTTCAGTGGGTAGACAAACACATTTCCGCAGCTGAGATACATGGAACACGTTGTGAACTGCTGACATACGAGGTGGCAATTCCAATTGGTAAGCTACGGGTCCACAACTTGCCTTGATCTTATAGGGTCCCATGTAACGAGGGGCTAACTTGCCCTTGATCCCGAATCTCTGGACACCCTTGGTTGGTGATATCTTAAGATAGACATGATCTCCCACCTCAAACTGTAGAGGCTTCCGCCTCTTGTCATGATAACTCTTTTGCCTAGCCTGAGCAGCTTCTAAGTTCTTTTTGATAATTCTAACCTTTGCCTCTGCTTCAAGCACCAAATCTGGCCCAAAAACTTCCCTTTCTCCCGCTTGAGACCAATTTAGCGGGGTTCTGCATCTTCTCCCATACAAGGCCTCAAAAGGTGCCATCTTTAGACTGGATTGATAGCTGTTATTGTAAGAAAACTCTGCCAAGGAAAGACACTTGTCCCAATCCTTCCCATAATGTAGTGCACATGCCCTTAACATATCTTCTAAAATCTGGTTCACCCTTTCTGTCTGACCATCTGTTTGAGGGTGATATGCTGAGCTTCGGATTACGTGGGTCCCAAGTGATTCTTGCAGTTTCTCCCAAAAGCGTGCCACAAACAGTGCTCCTCTGTCAGATATAATGGTCTTTGGTATACCATGCAATCTTACTATCTGATCAACATAAATTTCTGCGTACTTCTCAGTCTTGTGGGTGGTGTGTACTGGCAAGAAATGAGCAGTCTTGGTCAATCTGTCCACAATGACCCAAATAGAATCATGGTGCCTGGAGGTATTGGGTAATCCTACTATGAAGTCCATGCAAATGTCCTCCCATTTCCAAGATGGTATGGGAAGGGGTTGCAAGGGACCTGCTGTCTTCAAGTGACTGGCCTTGATTCTCTGGCAAGTGTCACACTCTGATACGTACTTGGCAATTTCCCTCTTCATCCTGGTCCACCAATACAAAGATCTGAGATCATGGTACATCTTGTTGCTACCCGGGTGCATGGAGAACCTGGAAAGGTGAGCTTCATCCAATATCTTCTTTCTGAGCTCAGGGTCCTTGGGAACAACCAATCGATCTCCAAACCATAAAATTCCCTTGCTGTCCTGACGGAAACACTTGTATTTTTCTGCCTTTTGCTTGAGCATATCTTTGATAACCTGAACACCCTTGTCCTCAACCTGTGCCCTGACTATCTGTTCTTGCAATGTGGGCTCCACTGAGATATAGCTTAGGTTGCCCGAAGAAACAACTTCCAGGTTCAGCTTGCACAACTCATCACACAGGGTGGTCACTCTTGCATCCATGTTCACACAATTGCACTGGGCCTTTCTGCTCAAAGCATCTGCCACAACATTGGCTTTGCCAGGATGGTAATGCACCTCCAAATCATAGTCCTTGATCAATTCCAACCATCTTCTCTGCCTCATGTTCAAATCTGCTTGAGTGAAAATGTACTTGAGGCTCTTGTGATCAGTGTAAATGTTACAGTGAGCTCCCATCAAGTAGTGTCTCCATATCTTGAGGGCATGAACTACTGCTGCCAGCTCCAGATCATGTGTCGGGTAGTTCTGTTCATGGGGTCTGAGTGCTCTGGAAGCATAAGCAATGACCCGGTTATCTTGCATCAAGACACAACCCAATCCGGTACTAGAAGCATCACAATAAACTTCAAATGGCTTGGTATTGTCGGGTTGGGCTAACACTGGGGCTGTTGTCAAATGTTGCCTCAAGGTATGAAAAGCATCTTCACACTTTTGGCTCCACTCAAATTTGACTCCCTTCTTCAACAGTTCAGTCATTGGTTTGGCAATTCTGGAGAAATCCGGAATAAATCGTCGGTAGTACCCTGCCAATCCCAGAAAACTCCTAATCTGCCTCACTGTAGTTGGAGGTCTCCAGTTCATCACTTCTTGCACTTTCTCAGGGTCAACTGATATCCCATTCTGAGAAATTTTGTGACCCAAGAATTTAATCTCCTTCAGCCAGAACTCACACTTAGACAACTTAGCATACAACTGATGGTCACGGAGTCTCTGAAGTACAGTATGCAGATGTTTAGTGTGGTCAGCTTCATTCTTGGAATAAACCAGAATGTCATCAATGAAAACGACCACGAACTTGTCTAACTCTGGCATGAATACTGAGTTCATCAAGTACATGAAATAAGCCGGGGCATTGGTCAGCCCAAAAGACATCACCAAAAACTCATATAGCCCATATCTAGTAGAGAAGGCCGTCTTGGGAATATCGCTGGCACGGATCTTGATCTGATGGTAGCCTGAGCGATGGTCTATCTTGGAGAATACCTTGGCTCCTACCAACTGATCAAACATAACATCAATGCGGGGTAACGGGTATTTGTTCTTGATAGTCACCGCATTGAGAGGGCGGTAGTCAACACACATCCTCAAACTCTCATCCTTTTTCTTCACGAATAAGGCGGGACATCCCCATGGTGAAGTACTTGGTCGAATAAACCCCTTGTCCAACAACTCTTGCAATTGCTTCTTCAATTCTGCCAATTCCGCGGGAGGCATCCTATAGGGTCTCTTAGAGATAGGAGCAGTCCCGGGTTGCAATTCAATTGCAAACTCAATGTCTCTGTCAGGTGGCATTCCTGGCAATTCATCCGGAAAAATGTCGGGGTAGTCGCAAACTACTGGGATCTTCCTTACTGGGGATTCTGTCATGATATAGGCACAAGAACGGGTACAACCTTGATCGGGCAAATATAATGTGGTTTCACCACAGGTTGGTGAGTGCACTTCGATGGCCCTAGCTGCAATGTCAATCACTGCCTGATGTTTGGTCAACCAATCAGTTCCCAATATGATATCCACACTATCCAGTCCCAAGATAAGAAGGTTGGTTTTAATTATCAAACTACCAAACTTTTGAGGCACATTCTTGTTGATTTGATAAGTGGCAACTCTGCCTCCGGGTGTTGAAATGGTGATACCCCCGTTGGTGTGATGAAAGGGCAATTGACACTTGGCACTAAATTTGGCACTAATAAAGCTATGTGACGCACCGGAATCAAAAAGAACAATAGCGGGATAATTTAAAACTGTAAAGATACCAGTCATGACGGGTGCTCCCTCTGGAATGTCAGCCATGGTGGTGAAGTTCAGCTTGCCCTGCCTCACTTGCACCTTCTGTCTCTTGCCTTGGTTCTGATTGACATTCTGTCCCTACCTCTGCTGGTTCCTGGGGCAATTCTTGGCATAATGCCCAGTGCTGCCACAAGTGAAACACCTGTTATCATTGGCCTGGCGGTACTGCTGCTGCTGATTGTTCCTCTGAGCTGGAAACTGGGTGCGGTTGGGTGCCTGCTGCTGCTGCTGCTACGGTGGTCTGATCACCCATCTCCCTTGCTGCTGCTGAGGTCCCTTGTTCTGCGTGTCAGACACAATCCTGAAGCGCTGTGGCTGAGCTGAGGGTCCTGCCACAGGGGTCTTCCTCTTTTTCTCTGCCTGCCGAGCTAAAATGCAGTCCTCCTGGGAGATAGCCATGTTGACCAACTCATTATAACTGTTGGCCCTGACGGTGTTGAGACGATCACGGAGCTTGGTGCTGAGCCCCCGTCTGAACCTGTCCCTCTTCTTCTCATCCGTGTCTGCATGGTATCCAGCATACTGGCACAAATCATTAAAGGCCTGGGCATACTGCAACACTGTCCTGTTGCCCTGAGTGAGTGCCAGAAACTCATTGAACTTCCGGTCCATAATGCCAGCGGGGATATGGTGTCCCCTGAAAGCTGCCTTGAACTCCCTCCATTCCACCTCTCTACCTTCTGGCTGCATGGCAAGAAAATGATCCCACCAAGTCCTTGCAGGTCCGCGAAGCTGCTGGGTGGCGAACCTGACTTTGGTGATCTCTGAGCAAACTCCATGGAGCAGTGGGAATTTGGATTCCACCACCCTCAACCACACATCTGCATCAAGCGGGTCCTCCGCCCTGGTAAACAATGGTGGCTGAGTACTGAGGAACTCCTGGTAGGTAGCAGCGACGGGGTGACGCTGATGGTCTCCACCATAATGCTGAGGTGGTGGCTGACGCTGAGCTAACTGTCTCAGGATCTCATTCTGCTGGGCCATGAGCTCCTGCAGAGTGGGAGGCGGTGGCGGTGGAGGAACGTGCTCATTTTGACCATGGCGCGCTCTCCCAGCCATCTGAAAAATCACATGGTTGCTTAATAACACATCTCCAAGTTTAAGGTTTAAACACGGTAGGGGAGTTAAAGCAATTTGATAGATCCCGACATAAACCAAAAGCATAAACTTTCCGTTCAAATTTAAACTGCCATTAATCATCCCCGAACCTCCAAAAGAGTTTAACACGGTTACATCAATGATCCAAAAGACTCAACTCTTCCTAGCCTAGTACCCTAAGGGTGCAAAAGCTAAGCTAGCGGCGAGGAGTCCAACTATTTCCAACCTCTAGTATTATCCCTGGCATCTAGTGAGCGAACGAGGCAACGCTTGACTCGAGGGAAGGTGGCCTCCTTGAGCCAGCGGTGTCTACACTGGAAGCAGGCTCCTCCCCTCCCTCGATGTCAACGTCCTCATCAGCCTCCTCATCATGGATCTCTTGATGATGCATATCTAGATGCTCATTAGCTTCTGCTAGCTGCTGTTGGGTGTTGAGGAGCTGATCCTCGAGAACCTCGATAGTGTTCTCCCTGGTGCCCACTAGCTCCTCCAACTCATGAATCTCATCAGACAGCTGCTCCACTTGCAAATCTTTTTCTACCAGCTCCTGGGACAAGTCCACCACGAGCTCCTCCCTGTTGTCCAGGGTGATCTTGGTTGCCTCTAGTAGTGCCATCAAATGAGACATGGCCTCCCCACGCATCACTTGCAGACGATACAGAGCGTTCATGCATCGTAACGACAAGTGAGCGGTGTGGCCTGGGTAGAGAGCCCAGATGTCCTTGGCATGCTCCACTCGATCCTTCCACATCGGGTCGTCCTCCTTTTCCGCAGGGAACAACCCAATGGGGTGGGTAGCCAGCTCCAAGGGATGGAATCCGCAGAAAGTAGTCAATCCATGCAGAGCGATTGCCTCGATCGTGTCCTCCGCTCGGTACCCGAAAGACTCGGAGTCCAAGGAGCGCCAGCCTGGCTGCAGGGGATGAGGCTCCAAAGTCATCCTCACCCTACAGCGAGGCACCCGGTGCTTCTCGAACTGCTGCACCGCGTACTGAGGGGGTGTCAAGTATCCTACCCCCTGAAGTACCTCCCACAAAATGCGGGGAAAGCCCTCTCGTGCAAGTCCGTCTGTGTGGGTCAGTGCAGTTCCGTCATCGGAGGATCCGTGGGAAGTCATCTGTGTACGGTTAAGCGTAAGTGAAAGAAAAAGAATTACAAAAAGAACAAGGAAAATAAAACTCAGCCTGTCTCTTAGTTAAAAGAAAAAGACACGGGGAACCTAGCTGGTTGTTATCTTGTTCTTAAGTCTTTTTACTCAGTTATCCATTTGCTTAAATATGAATGCATGCATGCTCGTCCTGAACGACCTCTCCAGAAGATAAAAGGAATAGGGAAGAACTCCCATCCTTTAAAAAGTGGCCTATAGGGCCTAGTCACTTAGCCACCTAACTACCCATCTATTTCCTAAGGCTTCACGTCCTAGGTCTATCCTGCTCGTCCTACGATCTATCCAACATTGTTTCTATCAAATTTTTCTTTAGAAAAGGGATGGCATTTATGGTTTATTGATTCCTCTGTGGTGGTACAAGCTCCGATACCAGCTGTGGTGGAACTGCCCGAATTATTCCAACTTAAGTGCCTAAGCCCTGCCTTAGAGGCTAGACCACACTTAAATGGGAATAACTGTCAATCCCTCGGATCTAGTCCGACACGGCCACTGACAGGATCAAGTACCACAGTCTCACTCGATGGTGAGTCACAGAGCAAATACAATAAAGCATGAAACCATGCATGGAAGAGTGTTAAATTATTACATCATCATCATCGGAGTTTTGCCAAAAGTAGTCATCATTGTCCGAAGTGCAGCGGAATAAAACTAACGATAATTAAACGGAGAGATGGGGAAGCCTGTCCCATCACTCCTCATGCTCCTCCTCAGCCGAGGCGGGGTCCCACTCGACAGTCCAACCCGGTGGCAGGGTGGATGGCCAAGTCACTCCAGCAGCCATTTCCTCCAGAGAACCTGTAAAAAATTATGCCACAAGCAAGGCTGAGTATACTAATACTCAGCTAGACTTACCCGGTGTGAGGAGTCTACTCCTCTACCTCTAGACATGCAGCTGTTTGGCTGTGGGGTTTGGTTGCCAAAAGCACTAGCTGAGTTTCTAATTCAAGATTTTAACTTTATCAAAATTAAGTGTGACTCTCTTAAGGCTAAAAGTGTACTATCTACTCATACATAGTAGCAAGCATTTTTAGCACTCAACATCTTGTATCATCTCATCACAGTTCCACTTATTACTCAATGCAGTACAATGGATCAAGCAGTCTCATTAGCTGCGAGAAGCAGACGATTCGAATCGAGTTTTTATCCTTGCAAGGTAAACCTAAACACACGACATGCAGGGGCACTCCGTCCCCACACATATCAACCGTCCCCATCGATTCCCTGGCAACAGATCAGGGCTCACCGCCTTGGCGTACAATGCCTCACTGACCCCGACTGGCCGTCGTGCAGTGACCGCACTTGTACCCACCATAACCGGAATGGGAGACCTCGTCTCAGGTCGCGTGAGGGGATATGTCTGCGGGCAGGTTCACTCAGGTACTAGGCTTACCAATTTATCATATTTCTCGGTATGTGTTTAGTACATTCAAACGCTTGACACAGGTATCCGCACGTTAATCCTTATTCCATTTTCCATCTCGTGGGCAACCAATCCCCATGGATTGTTGTCCACCAACTAGTATCATGACAGTGTGAAAGTGGGTACAATCAATTTCCTGATCTCGCGCGAGTGCTAAAAAAATCACTCGTCTTCTACCGAGATCCTAATTAAATAAAGCAACTACTCGACCTGTTACTCTAGTATTCATCTCAAAAGGATTCCTGAGATCATGCAACTAGGGTTTCAAACAATTCCTACACCTAAGTGCACAATCAATCCTACAATCATTAAGTGAAGTAAAATAGCATAAATAACAGGTTATGCATAAAACCGGGGCTTGCCTTCCAAAGCAGTGGCAGGCAGGTCCTCTGGTGCAGGCTCTGGTGCTGGATCCGGGGCAACCTCCTGGGCAGCTCCTTGCTCCGGCACGAGGATGTACTCTCCGTCAGCAAGATTACAGTCTATCGAAATGCAATGAACATGTATGTCATGATTATGCAAGATTTAAGAACATTAAGCTACAGAAATTAAGTCAAGAATTAACTTAGGGTTCCCTGGCTATGTGGGTCTTCTAGTGGTATATATATATACACATAGACTTATTCCCTTTTAGGTTTAGGTTTTCTTTTAGGAAAACATAGTGGATGTGCATTGTCTTTATAGATTTCAGTGGACAATTTACAAAGGTCTTAGGAGGACATTCATTCCCATTATCCATTTTCCTTTCTTTACTTTCCATTTAGGGTTCCTAGTGTAGGTTTGAACTACGACAGTGTTTTAATAATTTCCAAAAACTCTGTAAAAATTACAGTGGGTTGTCACTTGCTATTCTAGCTGGTTTTAAGAATTTGAGGCTTAAAGTACAAAAGCTAGGCTTTAAACAAAAATAACAATAGTTAGGCAAAATGGGCCACTTTACACTACACCTCTTAGTTAGGGGTAGGTTCTGTCCTAAAGGTTATTTTTGTTGGCCTCTATTAGTGATAATAAGCTCTTGTACCAAAAATGACAGAGAGCAACATGATGGTTATTTAATGGTAGATTTCTAAAGTTTGGTGCAAAAAGGGTGTTTAGAACTAACTTGTCATTTGAAAAATATCAAACAACAGATTTCAGTTTTTTCTTAAGTTCTTATTATCAAAACATTAGTTATCCCAAGGGTTGGGGTGTTTTCACCATGAGGTTATTTTTGTAGGGTTTTTCTAAGTTTCCCTGGTTTTCTTAAAATAAAAGGTATCCTATTTATTTTATACTAAACCAGGGTGTGATAGATTTTTCCAGTGAACTATATTGATTAAGTACCCTAACAAAAATAGGGATGCCCTCTGGTTCACTATTTAAATCACATTTTCTATTTTTCTTAACTTTAAGCATAATGCAAAAGAAGAAGTAAAAACTAACTCAATGTAGTGGACAGAGGGGTTTAATATTTTTAAATAGGTCAGTAGGTAGATATAAACTTCTCCAAATTTTTCTAACCCTAGTTAAATAGTACAACCATTTTTCTTGCTATTATTGAGCTTTTGGTCCAAACTATAATTAAATCAGAACCTTATAGTTTTCTATAGTACCTATGGGATTTTATATTTTTCTTAAGTAGGTTACATTATTTAGAGTCTGGCAAAATTGGTTTGACCAAATTTGGATAAACCAAACAGAAGTTATGGGTTTTTAAAGTTTCTGTTTGAATTTAGATCAGGTTTTAATAAGGTTTTTCTGAAAAAGCAGTTTGCGCCGAGGTCCCTGGGTTTAAAACAAATCAAACCTCGCAGATCTACCCTCGAGCCACTGTTCCCCTGAGTCTCTGACATTTCACTTAACCCCCATGGCTTTCTCTCCCTCTCACCCGCAGTCCTTCCCCCAACTGAAACAGTAGCCGCGGGAAAGAAAAGGATGGCGCGGCTTACCGGCGGCGAGGGAGGTCCGGCGAGGTGGTCAGTGACGTTCGGGAGGTCGCGACGGTCACGTCGATGTGCGGGTCGGCGTCGGAGGTGGTCGGAGTTACCCTGGCCACGAGCACAGGCGGCGGGGGTCGTCGGCGGCGCCTGCTCCGGCCAACCCACGGCGGTATAGTTCAATTAGGGTGCACGAGGAGCTTCACGGGGTGACACAGAGGCCATGCGCGCAACGAATTTGAAAACGGTGTAGGGGCTTACCCGGTCCACGTGCGCCGGCGGGTTCTTGAACTCCGGTGAGCACGATTGGGCTATTCCGGTGACGCGGGCCCTCGGGTCAAGCTTGAGCACGTGTCACGGCCTCACCAGGAAGCTATCTGGGGGCTTGGATCGAACGGAGGAGGACGGGAGAGGGGCTGGCCACGGTGGTTGCTCTCGGGCGGCACTGGCGGGTCACGGGGAGGTTGCCGGAGTTAATGGCTGGCTCGGGTAAGTCAGGCGAGGTACGGAGGAGGCAATGGGGAAGGCAGCCGAGCACTGGGGCGGGTTTTATAGCCGTGGCGCGGGCGTGGTCACGGGCGGCCGTGGGCGCGCGGGGGTTCGCGCACGGGCGTGCTCTGAGCGCGCTCCCGGATGCTAGCTCGCGTCGAACACGTGGAAGGTTGCTTCTGCCATGGTTCAACGGCCGATTTGAGCGCCATAGCGTGCGTATCTTGGCAAAGTCACTGTGTACGGTCACTTCTCTGCTCCAAATCCTATCCTTTTGCTGTGAGTTCCAAGTCGAGATATGGTCAGGGCAGGGAGATAGAGAGGGAAGAAGTTTGTTGTGTCAGCTGGGTCCAAACCGAGACAAAAGGGGTGTCAAGTGGTGTCTAGCGCCCTAGGGTAGGTGTCATCTCTTGCCAGGGTGTTCTAGGGTTAATTTGGCGCCATTTTGTCAATTGGGTCGACAGGTTTTGAAAAGGGGATCAAGGTGAACATGTGGAGTCTTTGCTCAAGGGTTAGGTTCTATACTTAGGCAAAATCTGAATTCTCCCTTGAGCTGAACCTTAGGTGATCTTTTGAGGACTTTTCTGAAAACTTTTTGGGGGTACTTCCTTACTATTAATTGTAGGTTATTAAGTATATTACAACTTTTATATTTGGCCCAAACCATGATCATAAGGTTTACATGATCTTTTGATCATGGCTTCAATTAGGGTTCTCATTGCCTATGGGGGTTTTGCTTTAGGGTTTTGGGAGATCCCTACTTAGATGTGCATGATAAGCTAGGGCAGGGCATCCAAGGTGGGTTACACTTGTTTAGGACCTAGAATTCCAAGTTTGGTATATTCTGCCCACTTCAATCTTCATGTGATAATGGGTAAACAGGGGGTATCCCTGGGGTGGACACCCTGAGTAACACCTAGGGTGTTACAGAGGAGCTCGTCGCAGCAGCGTCCGCCCTGAGGTCATCGCTGCTGCTGTTTTGCCACTTCGGAGCGGGCGTCGGCGAGCCACCAGGGGTTTTGTCGCCCCGCAGGCCCTCCAACGTGGGGGGTTGTTCGTACCTGCGGGGGCAGAACCGGAGTTCCGCTTGTAATGGCACCTTGAGTGCCAGTGTTTGTTCGTTGTGGCTTTCGGGGCCTGAACATGTATGTATCTTTCGGCGTGAAGCCGTGTTTTTCCCTCATTTCGAGCACTGGGACTCGCCTGTCAGCTAACCGAACCGCTTCACCAAGTGTGAGTTGCCTCGTGCGAAGGCGATGAGTGAGGTATCCGTATCCCGGAGGCGTAGGAGTCCCTCGGCTCAGTCGGCCTTGCCGCCCGAGGTGTCTCTTGCTTAGTTAAAGGAAACCCTCGGCCGCTCTTCGATGAGCCGGAGCCGGAGCCGGAGGCAACGGTATCAGCGTGGACAGAGGTAGAGTTGGCTCGGAAAGAAGACTTCGTCGGCCGGAGCCTGACTGGGCCGTCCACTGGTGGGACCGGCGTCGGAGTCGAGTTGCCGAGGCCATGGGCCGGGCTGATGTCCTTGGGGGGCAGCCGGCTGAGGCTTCGGGGCGACCAGCCGAGCCGTCTGCTCGAGCCGGACTCCTGGAGGAGACCCTGGCGGCGATGGCCCGGGTGTGGTGCTGACGTCGTCCTTCGGAGCGGAGATCCTCCGACTGTGTTGCTGTTCGAGGCTCGGTCGGACTTCGCCGAAGGTGGTGTTGACGCCGAGGGTGCTGTCGCTCCCCCTCCATCGAGGTCCGAACCTGCAGGATCGGTTTACCTTGTAGTGTGCGTATGTTTTCTGCGACCGCCGAGGCCCAAACATGTTGTCATTATGTTGTAAAGCTGCGTTTCTTTTTCCCTTTGTTTCGAGTATCAAGACTTATTTGTCGGTAACAGAATTGTTTGTTCGAGCGAGAGTTACTTTTCACGGAAGGTGATGAGTGAGGTATCCGTATCCCGGAGGTGTAGGAGTCCCTCGGCTCGATCGGCCTTGCCGCTTACGTGTACTCTTACTCGTCCGTAGGATTCTGCCAACGATGTAGTCAAGAAGGCCCAAAAAATCGTTTCGGCAGAAGGGTCTCCGAGCATTGAGACTTGTTCGGTCAGCGGAATCGCTTATCCAAGCGTGAGTTACTTATCGCAGAAGGTGATGAGTGAGGTATCCGTATCCCGGAGGCGTAGGAGTCCCTTGGCTCGGTCGGCCTTGGCTGCTTACGTGTACTCCGTCGTTTTCAGGACCCCACTTTCGAAGTAGTCAAAAAGCACGAAAGACGTTCTGGCAGAAAGACTTTTTCCAAGGAAAATTTTGACGCAGAGGGGGTTCCCCCCTTCTAGCCCCCGAGGGAGGGTCGGGCTTTGCTGAGGCAAGGCTGACCCTTCCTTGATGGTTAGACTTTGAACGTGAACGAGGTGTACGAACGACTTGAAAGCATCTTAAGGGTAGAAGCGACGTAGCTGTCGGATGTTCCAAGCGTTGTTGTAGACCTCGCCTTGGCTGTTGGTCAGCTTGTATGTCCCGGGCTTCAGAACCTTGGCGATGACGAACGGCCCTTCCTAGGGAGGCGTGAGCTTGTGCCGCCCTCGGGCGTCTTGTCGCAGCCGAAGCACCAGGTCGCCTGCTTGGAGGTCTCGGGACCGAACCCCTCGGGCGTGGTAGCGTCGCAGGGACTGCTGGTACCGCGCCGAGTGTAGTAAGGCCATGTCTCGAGCCTCTTCGAGCTGGTCCAGTGAGTCTTCTCGGTCGGTCTGGTTTCTTCGGTCGTCGTACGCCCTCGTCCTCGGGGAACCGTATTCTAAGTCTGTGGGCAAGACGGCCTCGGCCCCATAGACTAGAAAGAACGGTGTGAAGCTCGTGGCCCGGCTCGGCGTTGTCCTCAGACTCCAGACCACCGAGGGGAGTTCCTTTATCCACCGCTTTCCGAACTTGTGGAGGTCGCTGTAGATCCTCGGCTTGAGTCCTTGCAGAATCATGTCGTTGGCACGTTCCACTTGCCCATTCGCCATGGGGTGAGCCACGACAGCCCAGTCCACCCGGATATGGTGATCCTCGCAGAAGTCCAGGAACTTTTGGCCGGTGAACTGGGTGCCGTTGTCGGTGATGATGGAGTTCGGGACCCTAAAGCGATGGATGATGTTGGTGAAGAATGCCACCGCCTGTTCGGACCTGATGCTGTTTAGGGGTCGGACCTCGATCCACTTGGAGAATTTATCGATGGCGACCAGCAGGTGCGTGTAGCCCCCGGGTGCCTTCTGCAAGGGATCGATGAGGTCCAGTCCCCACACAGCAAATGGCCAGGTGATGGGTATTGTCTGTAGAGCCTGAGCGGGTAGGTGGGTCTGCCTTGCGTAGAACTGACACCCTTGGTAGGCGCGGACAATCCTAGTGGCGTCGACCACCGCGGTCGGCCAGTAGAAACCTTGTCGGAAGGCGTTTCCAACAAGGGCTCAGGGCGCTGCGTGATGACCGCAAGCCCCCGAGTGTATTTCTCGTAAGAGCTCCTGGCCTTTGGCGATGGATACGCACCGCTGGAGGATGCCGGATGGGCTGCGGTGGTATAGCTCCTTTCCATCACCCAGTAAGACGAACGACTTGGCGCGCCGCGCCAGTCGCCGAGCCTCAGCTCGGTCGAGGGGCAGCTCTCCTTGGAGGAGATATTGCAGGTATGGGGTCTGCCAGTTTCGATTAGGCTGGACCCCACTCCGCTCTTCCTCAACGCACAGTGCCTCACCCTCGGGGGCCGAGGGTGCCTCGGGCCGAGCCGAGGGCGCCTCGGGCTGTGCCGAGGATGCCTCGGGCTGGGCTTAGGCCTTCTCGGGCTCGGGCGCGTCGTCGGTCTTGACTGAGGGTTGATGTAGGTCTCGGGAGAAGACGTCCGGGGGAACCGTTGTCCGCCCCGAGGCTATCTTAGCCAGCTCGTCCGCAGTCTCGTTGTGTCGTCGGGCGATGTGGTTGAGCTCAAGCCCGTAGAACTTGTCCTCCAGGCGCCGAACCTCATCGCAGTAGGCTTCCATCTTCGGGTCGCGGCAGTGGGAGTTCTTCATAACTTGGTCAATGACGAGCTGCGAGTCACCGCGAGCGTCGGGGCATCGGACCCCTACCTCAATGGCGATGTGCAACCCGTTGACCAGAGCTTCGTACTCAGCCACATTGTTGGACGCCGGGAAATGGAGGCGCAGCACGTAGCGTAGGTGTTTCCCGAGGGGCGAGATGAAGAGCAGGCCCGCGCCTGCCCCTGTTTTCATCAGCGACCCATCGAAAAACATGGTCCAGAGTTCCGGCTGGATCGGAGCCGCCGGGAGCTGGGTGTCGACCCATTCAGCCACAAAGTCCGCCAGGACTTGGGACTTGATGGCCTTCTGAGGGGCGAACGAGATCGTCTCGCCCATGATTTCCACCGCCCACTTTGCAATCCTACCCGAGGCCTCTCGGCACTGGATGATCTCCCCCAGGGGGAAGGATGACACCACAATCACCGGATGAGACTCGAAGTAGTGTCGCAACTTTCGCCGCGTCAGGATCACCGCGTATAGCAGCTTCTGGATTTGCGGGTAGCGGATCTTGGTCTCGGATAGTACCTCGCTGATGAAGTAAACCGGCCTCTAGACGGGCAATGCATGCCCTTCTTCTTGTCTCTCAACCACGATCGCGACGCTGACCACCTGAGTGGTAGCAGCGACGTAGATCAAGAGGGCTTCTCCGGCGGCGGGGGGCACCAAGATGGGCGCGTTCATAAGGAGTGCCTTCAGGTTCCCGAGGGCTTCCTCGGCCTCGGAGGTCCAAGTGAAGCACTCGGTCTTTCTTAAGAGGCGGTACAGAGGTAGGCCTCTGTTGGGGACTTGTTCTCAAATGCTTCGGATTAAGAACAAGGCAACATAAAAAGTGTCAAATGTTAAGGCCCTTCGTCCTACCAAACATTATTCCCCTTCGGGAATAATGAGTTCCGGACGAAGGTCACAAGAAACATACCTTCGCAAATATAACAAGTAATAACGAAGGATTCATACAAGACATGAAATGTAAATCATAGAATCATTTCTATTTTATTAACATCGGTAAATGTCGAAGCAATAAAAAACCAAAAGGGGCCATCGGTGACCCCAAAAAGGAAAAGAATGGTAAACGTACTAGATGTCTTGGAGACAATTAAGTCTTCAAGCACAACTCCAAAAAAGAGTGTTGAAGTTGCTGAAGCTTCTACTGAAGCTTCGACGCAACAAGCTGAAGCTGAAGCTGGGCCTTCAGAGCCCTACAAGGAGCAACCTTTGGAAGCCGAAGCAATAAAAATATCAGAACCAGTTTTAGTTGAAGAAATTGACACTGCCATCCCCGAAGCTCCTGCCAGCATATACGATTACATTATACGACACGCTTCGGGGAAAAAACTATCTGCAGAAGAAACTTATGAAGCCAACCATTATGCGAAAGAGCTAAAATATCCGAAGGGGGCAGTGATATTTAATGGGACAAACGAAGATGATTTCCTGTATTGCCTCCCAGACAATAAAGAATTATCCGTGTGCCGGGAAATGGCTAGAAGCATGGGATTCCCGAAGCTCGAAGCCGGATTATGCGCCATGACGAAAGAGGATCTTGCAGACAGTCTTGCATATAATAGCCTAAAGGTATGGAAACTAATCGTTTGAAAAAACTTTTTAATGCGTAATTCATTCCTTTATTCTTATATGGATTCTTTTTTTTATACAGGGCCTAATTCTGAGCAACGCGTTAAGAGCCCAAAAAAGCGCCGAAGATGAAAGCTATGATATTGCGTTTAACAATTTACGCTCCGAAGCTATCAAACTGAGGAACGAAGCTCTGGAAAAGGATAAAATTCTGCTTACACTGGTAGATAAAGTAAAGAAGGACGAAGCTGCTTCAAAAGCCCAGGCCGAAGCCCAAAAGCGTGAAATTAAAGATCTTCAGAAACAGCTGGCTAGGGCTAAAGAGGAACGTGCGCTGGAGGAAACAAAACGAGAACTCAGTGATCATATGGTCAATAAATTGGAGTTAAGTGTTAAAGAGCTTCGTGCTTCTCAGAGGAACTGTTATGTTAAATCTGTAGAATGCGTGAATAAAATTAAAACCAGCTTCGCCAGCGTGGGCGCCTTCTCCAGCGAAGAGAATTTCTCTCGAGGCAATCCCGAAGGTCCACTAGAATGGATTAGTCACGAAGCAGAGGCCTTCGAGGAGATCCTGAGCAGTCGCGGCGACATCTGCGCTTTTTCGGGCGCCAGAGGAATTGCTTCTGTCTTAGAGAAGAAAGGTTGCGGGCATGTAAAATTTTTAGCTCAGTCCGAAGCTGCCTTATCTTCCGAAGACATCAAGGACCCCTCGGCCGAAGCAAGCGTGGTTGGTGGTAAATTTTTTACTGATATCTGGAACGACGGCGGCCGAAGAATGGCGCAAGAAATCATCCAAAGGAGCGAAAAAGGCATCCATGATGCTAGGAAAGTGGCGGAAGCTGCCGAAAGGAGTACAGAGCCCGAAAGGCAATTAGGTACCAATTAGTCGCTCTTGTTGTGTTGTAATTTTTATTTCAAACTTTGCTCACGGTTTGTAATAGTAATGAAGAAATATTCTTTTCCCTCAGAAGCTGCTGAATCGACTGCCGACCCGCACACAAAAGGGGATGATGAAATTAAACAAATGGCCGAAGCTATCATGGACAAAGTTGTTGATCAGCTTCTAAATGAAGCCGCCGAAGCAGTATTAAGAGAAGACTAGATGCTATTTAGAAAAAACATTTAAAGTGTGATCTATGTAACATTTTGTACATTTGAATGTAATATACAAGTTTCTTTTCATTATTCAATTCTTTACGATGCATGAAACTCTACATACATACCTTTTTGAGCCTTCGGCGAAAAAACACCTTCCCTTCTTTTCATGCTTCGTGAAGAAAACGCTCTCCGTTAAAACTGTTCTGATAAATCACATCCATGCTTCGTGAAAGCATTCTCCGAAGCTAAACAATTTTGATATTGCCCTGATGAAGCTCATACATGCTTCGTAAAAACAGCCTCCGAAGCTATTTTCCGAAGATTATCATTGTATTCCCTCGTGACTTTGCACACTTTGCACTTTCTCAAATCATTCTTTCGAAGGTTAATACTGTGTGCCCTTCTTTTGCCGTATGCAACATGATGTATGATGCTTATGCTATGCGAAATGATGTGATGATGTTATGTTATGCAAATGACGTCTATTCCGAAGATACACACAAAATACATTCGTAAGCTCTGCATTCCCTTAGGAACGTCTTTGGAGCTTCTTCGCCTTTTACTTAGACGGTATAAGCTCTGCATTCCCTTAGGAACGTCTTTGGAGCTTCTTCGCCTTTTACTTAGGCGGTATAAGCTCTGCATTCCCTTAGGAACGTCTTTGGAGCTTCTTCGCCTTTTACTTAGGCGGTATCAGCGTTGACTTTTCGCTGTATGCTCTACATTCCTTTAGGAACGACTTTTGAGCAGAAAACTTACATTGCGCTCCCTTTGGAACGACTTTTTGTAACTTCGGCAACTTACTCTGCGCTCCTTAGAGCGACTTTTTGTTGCTTCGAAGGTTTTTTTTTTTAATACTCCGAAGGTCCTCCTTGTTACCGCAAATTTTTAAGCTTCAGCAACTTAAGCCTGTAGAGAAGATAGGTTTTTCTGATAACCAACGACGAAACTATTATATGAAAACTGAAATGTTCTTTATTACACCGAAAACAGAACTTAAACGGAAAAAACTGCTATCAAAATAGGATATTTTGTCAATAAATGTGCTTCGACTCCGGCACAGTACTGTTGACTGTACGGGCTTCAGATTGCTCTCTGAGGTCCCTTTGGTGCGGAACATATTGGCTTCCTTCCGGCTGCTGGCCTTGTTGCAGCGGAGGTGGAGGCGGGGGCTGTTGCCATGAAGCTTGAGGTTGACTTGCCGAAGCTACGGAGACTGCAGGGTGGTTGCCCACGTACTCCGGGATGTAAGGCTGATGGTACGAAGCAGTATGCATGACCTGCTTCGGCTGTCCCTGTTGCGCTGCAGCTTCTGCTAGCTCCTTTTGTTTCTGGATGGTAACATGGCACATCCTGGTGGTATGGCCCTTGTTCTCACCGCAGAATAAGCAAAATGTCCTCCTTGGTTGGTCTCCAAATCTCCCGCCGAAGCCCCTGGCGCCTCTGCCTCTTGGAGCTGGTGGCCGAAAGAAAGTTTGCTGCTGCCCCGAAGCCTGTGAGGAGCACTGCGGCCTGTTCTGCTGACTCCCCTTGTCATCATTTTGAGTGGAGTTGTGAATGGACCTGACATGCCTCGGATAAAATCTTCCCCCGAAGCCCCTGGTCATCTCAGAAAATCTGAAGGCCTCCTCCCTTCTTTGGCGAAAGTCATTATCAGCACGAATGTACTCGTCCATCTTTTGGAGCAGCTTCTCCAAAGTCTGAGGAGGCTTCCTAGCAAAGTATTGAGCTGCAGGTCCGGGACGAAGCCCCTTGATCATGGCTTCGATGACAATTTCATTGGGCACCGTTGGAGCCTGCGCCCTCAAACGCAAGAACCTTCTGACATACGCCTGAAGGTATTCTTCATGGTCCTGAGTGCACTGGAACAAGGCTTGAGCAGTGACCGGCTTCGTCTGAAATCCTTGAAAGCTGGTTAACAACATATCCTTCAGCTTCTGCCATGAGGTGATCGTTCCTGGCCGAAGGGAGGAATACCAGGTCTGAGCAACACTCCTGACGGCCATAACGAAAGACTTTGCCATTACTGCAGCATTGCCACCATACGAAGACACTGTTGCTTCGTAACTCATCAAGAACTGCTTCGGGTCCGAATGGCCATCGAACATGGGAAGCTGGGGTGGCTTATAGGACGAAGGCCAAGGTGTAGCCTGCAGCTCAGCAGACAGAGGAGAAGCATCATCGAAAACAAAATTTCCCTGATGGAAATTGTCATACCAGTCATCTTCGTTGACGAAGCCCTCCTGATGAAGGTCTTTCTGCTGAGGCCTTCTGTTTTGCTCATCATGGGTAAGATGGCGGACTTCCTCAGAGGCTTCGTCTATCTGCCGTTGCAACTCAGCTAGCCGGGCCATCTTCTCCTTCTTCCTTTGCACCTGTTGATGTAGGATCTCCATATCCCTGATTTCTTGGTCTAGCTCTTCCTCCTGAAGCGTTGGGCTGACGGCCTTTCTCTTCTGGCTTCGGGCGTCCCGAAGAGAGACGGTCTCCTGGTTGTGGTCCAGCGGTTGCAGTGCTACAGCCCCAGCCGCTGAAGCTTTCTTCGGTGCCATAGCGAAGGTCTACAGCTTCCGAAGGTGTTCAAAAAACTCGAAGTGGAAGTGAGTTCACCGGAGGTGGGCGCCAATGTTGGGGACTTGTTCTCAAATGCTTCAGATTAAGAACAAGGCAACATAAAAAGTGTCAAATGTTAAGGCCCTTCGTCCTACCAAACATTATTCCCCTTCGGGAATAATGAGTTCCGGACGAAGGTCACAAGAAACATACCTTCGCAAATATAACAAGTAATAACGAAGGATTCATACAAGACATGAAATGTAAATCATAGAATCATTTCTATTTTATTAACATGAAGAAATAGAAGTGATTTCAAATTACAAATGTACCTTCGGTCTTGAGAGAAGGTAAAAAGTACAAGCGTGACCAAGTTAGCGTGAACAGTACGGGAGTACTGTTCATCTATTTATAGACGCGGGACACAGCCCACGTAAAATTACATCCATGTCCATTACATTTGTTAATGGCTTATGGAAATCTGTCAAGGCCCACGTAGTCTTTTCATCTTTAAGTCGGTTCCCCTTTCTACTATCGCGACGAAGCTTCCCTGCGCACAGCTTCGGCTGTGCACCATCCTTCGTAGTTGGTAATCAGCTCGTCCTTCGTCTGGTCTAGGCTTCGTCCTGACCGTGCTTTATGTTCATAATTCTGAGTCCGAAGATACCTGTTCACATAATCCACTTGGAAAACATTGTCAAATCATGTTTTTGAGGACCTTCGGAGGACGAAGGCCCCCAACAGCCTCTTTCGCCGAGGCGTGAGATGAAACGGCTCAGAGCCGCAAGGCATCCCATGACCCTCTATACGCCTTTCAAGTCCTTGATGGGCCCCATGTTGGTGATGGCCGCGATTTTCTTCGGGATGGCCTCGATGCCCCGCTCGGAGACGATGAACCCCAAGAGCATGCCTCGGGGGACTCCGAAGACACACTTCTCGGGATTGAGTTTTACGCCCTTTGCCTTGAGACACCGGAATGTCGTTTCAAGGTCGGAAAGGAGGTCGGAGGCTTTCCTCGTCTTGACTACGATGTCATCGACATAAGCCTCGACCGTTCGACCAATGTGTTCGCCGAACACGTGGTTCATGCACCTTTGGTACGTCGCACCCGCATTCCTCAAACCAAATGGCATAGTAACATAGCAGTACATGCCAAAAGGTGTGATGAAAGAAGTCGCGAGCTGGTCGGACTCTTTCATCCTGATTTGGTGATACCCTGAGTAGGCATCGAGGAAAGACAGGGTTTCGCATCCCGTAGTGGAATCCACGATTTGATCGATGCGAGGCAGAGGATAGGGAACTTTTGGGCATGCTTTGTTTAGACCAGTGTAGTCTACACACATCCGTCATTTCCCTCCTTTCTTTCTCACAAGCACGGGGTTGGCAAGCCATTCGGGATGGAATACCTCTTTGATGAACCCTGCGGCCATCAGCTTGTGGATCTCCTCGCCTATGGCTCTGCGCTTTTCTTCGTCGAATCGGTGCGAAGGTTGCTTCACGGGACGGGCTCCAGCTCGGATATCCAGAGAGTGCTTGGTGACATCCCTCGGTATGCCAGGCATGTCCGAGGGACTCCACGCGAAAACTTCGGCGTTTGCGCGGAGAAAGTTGACGAGCACTGCTTGCTATTTGGGGTCGAGCTCGGAGCTGATCCAGATCTGCTTGGAGGCGTCGTTGCTGGGGTCGAGTGGGACGGACTTAACCGTCTCTGCTGGCTCAAATTTGCCAGCATGGCGCTTCACGTCTGGCGCCTCCTTGGAGAGGCTCTCCAGGTCGGCGATGAGGGCCTCGGATTCGGCGAGGGCCTCGGCGTACTCCACGCACTCTACGTCTCATTCGTACGCGTGTCGGTACGTGGGGCCGACGATGATGACCCCGTTGGGGCCCGGCATCTTAAGCTTGAGGTAGGTGTAGTTGGGAACGGCCATGAACTTGGCATAGCATGGCCTCCCCAGTACCGCGTGGTAGGTTCCTCGGAACCCGACCACCTCGAATGTGAGGGTTTCCCTTCTGAAGTTGGAGGGAGTCCTGAAGCAGACGGGCAGATCGAGTCGTCCGAGGGGTTGGACGCGTTTCCTGGGGATGATCCCGTGAAAAGGCGCCGCACCGGCCCAGACCAAGGACAGATCGATCTGCAGGAGCTCGAGGGTCTCGGCGTAGATGATGTTGAGGCTGCTGCCTCCGTCCATGAGGACCTTGGTGAGCCTGACGTTGCCGATGACGGGGTCGACAACAAGCGGGTATTTCCCAAGGCTCGGCACGCGGTCGGGGTGATCGCCCTGGTCGAAGGTGATGGGCTTGTCGGACCAGTCTAGGTAGACTGGCGCCGCCACCTTTACCAAGCAGACCTCCCGACGCTCTTGCTTGCGGTGCCGAGCCGAGGCGTTCGCCACTGGCCCACCGTAGATCATGAAGCAGTCGCGGACCTCGAGGAACTCCTCTGCCTTGTGATCCTCCTTCTTGTCGTCGTGGGGGGCCCTGCCACCCTCCGCAGGTGGCCCGGCCCTGTGAAAGTGACGCCGAAGCATGGCGCATTCCTTAAGGGTGTGCTTGACTGGTCCCTGATGATAGGGGCACGGTTCCTTAAGCATCTTGTCGAATAGATTGGCGCCTCCGGGAGGTTTCCAAGGGTTCTTGTACTCAGCGGCGGCGACAAGGTCCGCGTCGGCCGCATCGCATTTCGCTTGCGACTTCTTCTTGCCTTTCTTCTTGGTGCCGCGCTGAGCGGACGCCTCGGGAACATCTTCCGGCTGGTGGCCCTGGGGCTGCTTGTCCTTCCGGAAGATGGCCTCAACCGCCTCCTGGCCAGAGGCGAACTTGGTGGAGATGTCCATCAGCTCGCTCGCCCTGGTGGGGGTCTTGCGACCCATCTTGCTCACCAGGTCGCGGCAGGTGGTGTCGGCGAGGAACGCGCCGATGACATCCGAGTCGGTGACGTTGGGCAGCTCGGTGCGTTGCTTTGAGAATCGCAGGATGTAGTCCCGGAGAGACTCTCTCGACTGCTGGTGGCAGCTTCGGAGATTCCAGGAGTTCCCAGGGCGCACATACGTGCCCTAGAAATTACCGGCGAAGGCTTGGACCAGGTCGTCCCAGTTGGAGATCTGCCCCGGAGGCAGATGCTCCAGCCAGGCCCGAGCGGAGTCAGAGAGGAACAGGGGGAGGTTGCGGATGACGAGGTTGTCATCGTCCGTTCCACCCAGTTGGCAGGCCAGCCGGTAGTCCACGAGCCACAGTTTCGGTCTCGTCTCCCCCGAGTACTTTGTGATGGTAGTCGGGGTTCAGAACCGGGTCGGGAACGGCGCCCGTCGTATGGCTCGGCTGAAAGCCTGCGGGCCGGGCGGTTCGGGCGAGGGGCTCCGATCTTCCCCGCTATCGTAGCGTCCCCCATGCCTGAGGTGGTAGCCTCGGTGCACCCTCTCGTCGAGGCGGGCTCGATGGTTGCGGTGGTGGTGCTCGTTGCCGAGGCGTCCCGAGGCTGCGGGCGCTGTGTTGCGCGTGCGCCCGGTGTGGACCAAGGCTTCCCGCACAAATCAGGAAGTCGCGGCGCGGTGCTCCGAGGGGTATCCCTGCCTTCGGGAGGCAGAGCTCTCGGCCCGTTGGACCGCGGCATCCTCCAGGAGATTCTTGAGCTCTCCCCGGATCCGCCGCCCTTCGGTGGTTGATGGTTCCGGCATCACGCGGAGAAGTATCGCTGCTGCAGCCAGGTTCTAGTCGACCCCACTGGAAGCCGGTGGCGGCCTTGCCCTGACGTCGTCGGTGATGCGGAGCTGAACGCCCTGGGGTTGATGACGCGCTTCTCCGGCCGGAGCTTGGTCTACCCATTCCTGTCCAATGTTCCGGCGGAGCGGCTCAAGTGTTCCTGCCCCCTCGTCGAGCCTGGCCTGCATCTCGCGGATTTGCTCGAGCTGTGCGTCCTGACCCCCCGCAGGGACTAGGACCACAGCTAGCTCCCGAAGGATGTCAACGCGAGGCGCAGGCCTAGGGGGATCACCGTTTTCCGGTATACCAAGATGGTTGCCTTCGTCGGGACCCCCTAGATCGACGTGGAAACATTCACGACTTGGGCCGCTGTCTCCGTCGCCGAAGCTGTGGCTACCGTCGCAACAATCGGAAAGGCAATAGTCGCATGCGGTCATGAAGTCCCGCATGGCGCTGGGGTTACCAAGCCCGGAGAAATCCCAACCAAAGTCGGGCTCATCATCTTCTTCGGAACCCGAGGGTCCGTAGGTCGAGACGACCGTCAGCCGGTCCCAGGGTGACCGCATATGATACCCCGGAGGACTGGTGCATGCCTCTATGAAGGCTTCCACCAAAGCGGGGTCGCTTGGTGGGTCGAGGCCGAATCCAAAAGGCATGAGACGGGAGTCGGTCGGTACCTCTTGGTCGACAGGTGGTGACGTTGTCACGTCAGGGGCAGACTGCACCATCGTCTCAGGTACGAGGGTGACGCCCAGCAAGTCCTTCGCGAGCGTGCTGGCGTCGTCCGTCCGCTTGGAGTTGGCGTGTTGCGGAGAAACAGCGCTCGTCTTCGTCTCAGACGCGAGGTCGACGCCCGACGTGTCCCTCGTCGGGGCGCCGGCGCCGTCGACTCGCTCGACAGCCGATGAGGTGCCGCCTCCTGCTTGGCCATAGTTGCCCTGCCTCCTCCTCCGGCGGGGAAGGTGACGGGACAAACTCGTATGCCGTTCTTCCGCCTTGTGGGGAAGACGTCGTCGATTCCGCCGCCGGCGGGCGGATTGTCGGCCGCCATTGTCGCCGTCGCGCGACGGAGGAAGGAGTATCATGTCGTAGCTGCCGTCGAGGGACATGAACTCAAGACTCCCGAAACGGAGCACCGTCCCGGGTTGGAAAGGTTGCTGGAGACTACCCATCTGGAGCTTGACGGGGAGTTGTTCGTCAACACGCAGCAGGCCCCTACCTGGCGCGCCAACTGTCGGCGTTTCGACCCCGGGGGGTCCCTGGACCGACGAGTGAATTGTCGCCGCGTGTCCCAACCCAGATGGGTCGGCGCGAGACGGAGCACGAAGGGGGGTAGAAGAGAGGGGAAAGCCCACGGCCTCCGTGTTTGTCCTGCGCCCAGGTCGGGTGCGCTTGCAGTAGGGGGTTACAAGCGTCCGCGTGGGGGAGAGCGAGGGACTCTACGCGTCGCCCCGTCCTCCCGTGCGGCCAACCTCCTCGTAGGAGAGCCTTGGACCTTCCTTTTATAGGCGTAAGGAGAGGGTCCAGGTGTACAATGGGGGGTGTAGCAGTGCGCTATCGTGTCTAGCAGAGAGGAGCTAGTGCCCTAAGTACATGCCGTCGTGGCAGCCAGAGAGGTTTTGGCACCCTGTTCATGTGATGTCGTGGCCGTCGGAGGAGCGTTGGAGCCTTGCGGAAGGACAGCTGTCAGGGCTGTCGAGTCCTTGCTAACGTCTCCTTGCTTCCGTAAGGGTTTGAGAGTCGCCATCGTCATGGAGCACGCGGGGCGCCATCATTATCTGTTTTCCGGAGCGAGCCAGATGGGACGCCGGTCCTGTTACCCGTAGCCTGAGCTAGCTAGGGATAGGGTAATGATGGCCCCCCTGTGACGTGGTCGGTCCGAGCCCTGGGTCGGGCAAGGCGGAGGCTCCTCCGAGGTCGGGGTCGAGTCGGTCTTCCGAGGTCGAGGTCGTGTCCGAGCCCTGGGTCGGGCGAGGCGGAGTTCGTCGTCTTCCGGGGCCGAGCCCGAGTCCGAGCCCTAGGTCGGGCGAGGCGGAGTTCGTCGTCTTCCGGGGTCGAGCCCGAGTCCGAGCCCTGGGGTCGGGCGAAGCGGAGTTCGTCGTCTCCAGGGGCCGAGCCCGAGTCCGAGCCCTGGGGTCGGGCGAAGCGGAGTTCGTCGTCTTCCGGGGCCGAGCCCGAGTCCGAGCCCTGGGGTCGGGCGAAGCGGAGTTCATCGTCTTCCGGGGCTGAGCCCGAGTCCGAGCCCTAGGGTCGGGCGAGGCGGAGTTTCCTATGGCGCCCGAGGTCAGACTTGGCTGCTGTCAGCCTCACTCTGTCGAGTGGCACAGCAGTCGGAGCGACGCAGGCGGCGCTGTCTTTTTGTCAAGCCGGTCAGTGGAGCGGCGAAGTGACTGCGGTCACTTTCGGCTCTGTCGACTGAAGGGCGCATGACAGGATAAGATGTCAGGCCATCCTTGCATTAAATGCTCCTGCGATTTGGTCGGTTGGTGTGGCGATCTGGCCAAGGTTGCTTCTTGGCGAAGACTGGGCCTCGGGCGAGCCGAAGGTGTGTACGCCGCTTGAGGGGGTCATCGGGCGAGACGTGAATCTTTCGGGGTCGGCTGCCCTTGCCCGAGGCTGGGCTCGGGCGAGGCGAGGTCGTGTCCCTTGAGTGGACTGAGCCTTGGCTTAATCGCACCCATCAGGCCTTTGCAGCTTTATGTTGATGGGGGTTACCAGCTGAGATTAGGAGTCTTGGGGTACCCCTAATTATGGTCCCCGACACAAACATTATCAATATCACAAATTATTTCTAAAGAGTCAATTTAGAATTTTTAATGACAGACAAATGTGTCGATAAACATACACTAATCTACCTTTTAACGATATCGTTATGAGCCCTTCGTCGCCTATCAGCGAGCGTAGACATACACTCGGTATCGGAGGAGGGGAATACAAATGTGTGCTTCTTGCGTGACACAAGCGGGGAGGGGAAATAGATGTGCGCTTTGCACGTGATGTAGTTGTCAGGCGATAAATGGGTGAGGAAGATACAGATGTGTACTTCGCGCATGACGCAGGACGACTGGGCAAGAAGCGGGGGCAGATATGCGCTTCCGGTGGATGCCCGTTAACCATCTGCCCACTACAATTTTAGCATTCGACACTAAACAACAATTTTATCACATTTCAAAATAATTATCATTCCAGCAGCATCAAATGATAATTTCAGCACCAAACAATATGTCATAGATAAAAATTGGAAAATAAGAATTAATGATAATATATTGAATCTGGCCCATATGTCAGATATCTATTGGGTAACGGTATCCATACCCACAAAAAAATTATTAGCGGATACCTTATTATATCCATAACTGTACCCACAAATACCTTATTATATCCATAACCGTACCCCAAATTCCACCATTCCCATATCCAATTGATAATTATCCGCGGTTATTTACCCATACCCGTACCCATTGCCATCCCTAACCTTACCCCTATATTTTGCAGAGATGTATCTTCTAAAAATGAAAATGTCATATGTTAAGCAGTCTCAAAACCAGATTAGACACTTACCCAACTCTGCAGATACCAGAATTATTTGGCCTCTGAAATCTGACCTCAATTAGCAACAATTGTAACAGTGGGTTCAAATATTCACAGTCAAATATACAACTACAGAGACGACTTTTTACCAAGTATTTCATTAGAGTGAAAACAATACTTATTGTCCTAAGGCATAATATAAGTCATCTTGCTTGCACGGTAAATGTAAACATCCTCCATTAACATCATCACTGCATCTAATATGCGGTCTGAGATAACTCCAGCTACATGACAAACCCTACTGACTCGGCTTTCCCCTGCCACAACCATGAGTGAGACCAGAAGCTATCCTTAGCTTGTGTAAAGTGGCATGCGAGAAGAATGGGATCGTTGCTGCCTCATGTAGCCTCCGTGTTGCACAAAAAATCTGGTGTCAAGTAGAACATTAATGAGAAAATCTATTATGTCATAACAACACATCATATAGCAGGAGATACATTTCATATAGCGATGCCCATGGAATAAAAGGCACAATAACTTCTATACCTACAAATCTCTGCTAGATTATCCCCGCCAACATCAACAATAGACTCCAAAGAACTATTTGGAATCTCTTAGTTCAATGGTGCTCGAGAATCTCCTGTCATAGAAGGCATTTTCAATGAAATCTGTACAGGTAAAATTAAAATTATGTTTACGAAGGAAGGCCTCCAAAGTCATACCCAGTAGCACTTGTTAGTCCTCTATAATCCTCCAGTCCATAAATTTGTCCAACAACATGTGCAGTGATAAAAACTAAAATATATACAAAACTTGAGATTTTCTGATAAACATAGATAACATCAAGAAAAATAGATTGAAACTAAAAGGAAACAATAGATGCATGGTATGAAGAATTGAAGATGGTGTAAATAACTTACACTACAGTAAGGCATGCTGCATGATTGCTGCTTGACTGAAGAAGCCGAACACCACAATGTAATAATCTAAAATGAATGGGGATATCATCTAACCATTGTGCTTGAATAGTTGCACACATGTCAAAGCACTGAACAACCCTCGCCCCTCTGTACAAGTATGTTGCAATAAGATTAAATGCCAAATTTTAGAGAAAGAGTACATATGTGCACAATAATTTTCTTCACGGTCAATGTTTCAGGATTCCTTATTCGTCTATATGCTAGATTAATTAGTTTTTCTATGTGTTGTCCGCTTGTTATATTAATTACTTTATCAATTGAGAACTTTGATCTTCATATAAAAATTCAAAATAGCAGACAACATTTAAATAACTCAGATCTCGAAAACACAAATCATAGAAGTATAGAAAAGCTCTTAAGGTACATTGTGGCAATGTAGCAGCATGTGAAAGGTCAGGAACTTTTCTTTAGGCAACTTGGCAGGGACAGCTACACAGATACCCAACCGTAAGTACATCAAGCAGTTCCTGTTTCTAACCTTCTTATTGGTTGTGTCAGGTTCAGTTCAACTGGTTCTTATGTACTATAGTGTTCAGGATATGTTAACTTAGGACGACATTTTCTGCCCCTTTAACTTTAAGTAATTGATCAGTAACTGTTTAAATTGTAGTTTTGTTGTCAACATCTTTCAACTCAACGGTATTGGTCAAAGAGAAGAATTCAGACGTCATTCTGTTGACAGCTTGTAGCCTTGTACCATACATATTTTGTGCTCCCAAAAATATTTTTTGGAAAGCAGAAAAAGGCCAATTTTCTCTATACACTTATAAGCTACAAAAATTGCAGATTAGTAGTTTACTAAAAAGGTACAATCAGCCAAGCACAGGAAGCATGTTGTGTTTCATGAATTTGTTTGGATTTATAACACCGCTTTCCGCTTCCTGAGAACAATTATAATTGACCATTTTCTTGTTTGTTTGAATCTTATTTGTGGCTTGTCTCTGCATGAAATGGTCCCAGTAGACAGCTCAAGTCATCTGCAGACATTTATAGTGCCCCCGTGCAAAAAATAAACTAAAATAAAAAAACAAAATGTAACTGTTAAGTACTCTACTTCAGTTTTCATATGTATTATTTGCAACTGACATCTTCATCCTTAAACACTTAATTTTTTGTTTTTTAGTAAGAGCATTTTCATCTCTGATTTGATGTGGTTGCATGCACCTTTTGCACCAATGTTCTTTGAGATGTATTGGCTAAGGTTGTGCAACCTGTCGCACAGTACTACGGGAACAGGACAGCAGGTCCTGAAATTAGTCTATTTTGTGTGGAGAGTAAAGAAGGTTAGGCTTGACACAGTGTTGAGAAACTTCACTTAGCCAAAGGTCCTAGGTTTGATGTAGCCTCACTGCAAAAATGCAGGGGTAATGTTTGCCTCGGTTATTCCTTCTCCAGATCCACTCATATAGGAGCCGCCAACACTGGGTCTGTTCTTTGGAGTATGTTGAGGACTATTGTATTTGACCAACATTCCTTTATTGGTTGTTCTGTTTCGCTGGTCACGATTGCTCATCTGTTTCTGAAACCTAACTCACTACTCAGCATGTCAACTGATTTGTATTCTACTATAGTATCTTGGTTCGTTTCCTTTTATGAAACTGACTGATTAGTGATTTGTGTGTGATTTCTTCTAGTTCTTCTAAGCGAAAAAGAGGTGGACCTGGTGGTTTAAATAAAGTTTGCACAAACAGTATGTCAAGGAACTAAAACTATTACAATACGATGCAATCTAAGATGCACTGTGATAAACAGACATGGTAAGGTTATATATCCCCATTGTTGCAAATAGAGTAGCCAGTTAGAAACCAATTAATCAATTAGGATAATTTTGGTGCTATATGTTTCAAAGGGGGCATTTGAGCCACAAAATTGATATGCAACAATAAAAAACACCGATGAGGGGGGAAGGGGGCAATAGAGTGCAGACATGCTAGCACTAATTTATTTGGAACAGAAGGAGTACTTTTGAAGTAAAAATAGACTTTCTAGAACATGGATGTGATTTCCATTCAAAGAATGGGTAGATGTGTCTTAGAGATAAGCACTCTCCACCAATGTCATCCGAAATTTGCTTTTAACATATAATCAACCTGCATCATCAATGTCAATTGGCTCCACATGCCTTTGAACACAATTTTAAACCAGTCCAAATAATGCACAAATTATTTACCTTCAAAAACAATTTCAGAACAGCCTCGACAAACTCGAAGTTATTACTTAAGGAAAGTTCATGAATGAAATCACTGTGAGCATTGTTCTCACCTGCTGGGGGGCGAGTTCCTCACTCTGTAGATGAGCGTCGACATCACCTCGGCCTAATCTTGACGCAAGCAACAAGTGTGGACCGTGAGGACGGACGGACAGATCAAATTGAAGCACAAGCTAGCTCAGATAGAACTTTGAATAATCATGTGGTAGCAGGTGTTTTGCTCGATCATAGTGAGTCACTGGGATCTTTGAATAGTCACTGCTACTTCATTACTCTTCCAAACAGAGATTATAGGAGCCATTTTATAAAACTTTGAAATATCTTCATACAAAATTCCCATGGAACTGTGATCTCTGAATGTTGGCAGAATCGTTAGCTCTTTTAATTGTTGAGATCAGATTTCAGAATATTTGAAAACCTCACAAGCTTTGTAGCTACATCACCATCAACTTGTGTGGAAATAGCAGAATATACTCATGATCGACGAAGCAGATAAGCATGATGACATACTCATGATCGACGTAGCTGCATCATCATCACCTTGTGCCATGTCCATGCTCTGGCCTTTAAAAAAAAGATAAACAAAAACTTATTCCCACCCTTGTGATCTTCTAAAAAACCCTAATTTATATGATTTAAAAATGTTGGAGGAGTCAAGAGTGAACTACCTACTGCCAGAGCATCTGCGATTAATACAGACCAAGAACAGTAGAACACTACACAGGTGACATGCCCAACTTTAGTTGTTGAGAGGACAACTAAAAATCTTAAACTATCTTATCTTACCTCACCATCATTGTTCTGAGATAGGGGAACATGCCTCACTGCTGACCCTCCATGGTGGAGGGGTATAGGAGGGTTGGTGTGAGAAGAACAAGCGACAACGGCAATTTGACAACTTGGTAGGCTACTATATGTTTCTTCTGTATGAATTGGTCTTCTATGATTTGGAGGTACTCTGCTTTATGGAACAAAATATCAGTCTTATGCTAAACCCATCCAGATTGGCAACCAAAAAATTGCATCAAAATTTACAGAAGATTAAACTTGAGCACGTTTTGTATGTCATCCAAATGCTATAGCAGGTATTGCTCAAAACAGACTTCAAAATTATTTAGGACTGCAGGTGTACTCGATTCTCTACCATGCACTGTGCAACCTGTAAAGTACAAACAAAACAGAAAAAAATCGATGTGCCTCGGACCTGCGACTCCTTGAAATCAACGGAAAATTTTCTTCGACACCCCTTCCATCTACGTGCATGGCGCCGCCACTACCACAAACGAAGTAGGGGACATACAACAACTTGTTTGAAAAAACAGGGGCAAGTACGCAAAGTCTAAAAAACAGAAACAAATATGCAGGCACACCCTAAAACATGGGCACTAACGCACTTGTCCTTATAAAGATTGATTATAATTTTATCAGAAATACCTTCTTCTTGGGTCGGCGTCCATGGCCAGCTGAGAATGAGGACATAACATTGAGTTGCATAAAGGGAAGGGTTCTGGGAATCAAATATACATGTTGTCCCAATCTTCTTTCCATCATTTATGAAATGAATACCAGGCTATGTAGTCACACCAGGTCCAAGCATTCAGAAGTACATATAAAGAATTAGCACGTTGCACTTTAAATTCTGCAAAAAAATCAAAATTATATTCTCAGTCATGCAAATAGCCTACCATTTGCATGTTAGGAATCAAACTGCACAGGGGACATCTAATGTAAAAGAGGCCACTGCTTGCTGTCACCACATTCACAGTACCGACTCTCCAAATAAAGCACACAGTGAAATTCAGTTTGGAGAATCCTCACTCAACATGGGAAATTTGAGCTTATGGCAAAATGGTGTGAATTTCAGTCTTTTTTAGGGGATTGATCCAACACTTCCATTTCAATAGGAAGTCTGCTCCATAGACGTCATACTAAACTCAGTAAAGACAGTGACACAGCTGGTGAATCTGCACGCTTTGGAACAAGATCTAAGTGCAACGTGCTGGTGAATCTCTAACTGTTTATTATGAATAATCAAGACAATTTTTAGACAATAAGTTCATTTCAAATATATCAGTTCAGGCCAAAAAAATGATGATGATTTCTTAGCGGAGGGACTGGGTTCCCAGCGAGGGCAACATGTAGGTAGGCAGCAACAAACTTCATCCTGCTCAAGCCATCAGAAATCATCATATCAGTTAGTTCCCATTTTTAGCTACATGACAGAGTGAGGTGAGGTAATAAAATGGTAAAGCAGCCGATCGAAGGAACTGAAGCAAATCATCGCTAAATCAAATTATCAAAGTACCTCGAATCTATTGTCTGTTAGAATTAAAATGGAATATACAGTAGAGTCCCATTTTTTTCTTGCTATATAGATCAACAGTTCATCACAACTATCTGCAGTCGAAATATAATGCTACTAAATACTAATAGCTACAACCGAGGAACTTTTTTTACTATTGTGTTACTCTTTCTTGTCGTGATAATAGATATGTGGATCAATAATGCATAGCATGTTGCCTCTTGGTCGGTCCCCTTTATCTGAACTGCACGCTTCCAGCTCTATTGGTTCTCTGCTACTGCTACCACCAAAATAGACTCCGATCATGAGGTTTTCCACATGGCAAATTAATGGTTGCTAGAAAGGTTGCTAGAATGGTGTATCGTTGGCTAGAAATCCCTTATCAGCTATTGGTTTATTATAGCCCCAGGAATCAAAACCCATGTCCTGAGGGTATTGATGAAACACAATAGTTGTTGCAGCAACAGATTGTGTACAACTAACAGTGCAAGAATCTGGAGAGAATGAATCTGAGAAGAGCAAGAATCTGGAGAGAGTGAACGCACCCCCATAATTCCTCGACGGTGGAGAAGGTGTGTATGGGGCGGATGGAGCTCCCCCAGGTGGCCTGCTTGGACTTGCTCTGCGAGTTGTCGAACCAGAAGGTCTAGGAGTGCTCGAGCGGGTGCGTGGCGGGCGGGGCAGGAGCGCAGGCGCTGTCGGTGATCTCGCCCTCCTCCCTGTCGTCGTCCTCGGCCCGGAGAAGAACACGTGGGTGGTCGAGGTCGTCTGCAGTTGTGGCCTTGATGCTCCCAGATCCCATCGCGGGCGGAGCGGGGTTGCATATGAATGGGGGATGACACCGGGGATGGGCACAAAGCGGAGTGCGCGCGAGGGGGAGGCGGATGTCGCGGGGGGCGCGCGGGATGGAGGAGGGAGCAGAGGCGGCGGTCACGGCGCCAAGGCTGCGCAGCCGAGCGGGCAGGGGATTGTGCGGAGGCGGCGGCGGCTACGACGCGGTAGGTTTTCGGGGAGCTGAGGGCGACACACGGGGCGGGGGCTGCGGGATGCGCAGGACCGGGCGGGGGCACGGTGGACGCCCTTGCACCACCCTTAAGGATTAGTACACTTCTTGGCGGTCAGGGAAATACCTCTGGTGCCGCGCGCGCGTCGGCGAGGTGCTTGCTTGGAGCTTTAATTAGTGCCCTTTTGTTCGTTCTCATCAGAGAGTCAGTCGCCATTCGCCAAGCTCGATCACATTCAATTCCTAGCCAAGCCACCAGCGTGGCAGAGACGCACACTGATCCACGCTCCATAAATGAGGTATTCTAGATCACATATCAGCCTCTCTCCACATGATTTATTCGTTTTAGTTTTGTTCCAAGTCAAATTAGTATTAACTGCCGCATGTTTCATAAGATTTTACAACATAAAATCAAAATTACTAGATTCATCGTGATTTGAAGTCTGCTACTTCTTTTAGTTTAAAATAATAATCTTATATTTTTTTGTTTATATATATTGTTTGTTAAAGTTTAAATAGTTTGAATTAGTACAAATTTAAAACGACTAATTCATGTGGATAGAGGAAGTAAGAGCTAACATGCGCACGGTTGGCACTCGATGTTAAGCGAACCGATAGAAACCGATATAGTGATCGGTTAAAACTGATGTCCTAATTCTTCACCGATAAACTCACGAACAAAATATGTTAGAACAGAGAGTGCATAGAGATTGGCATAGTATCGGCAAGAATACCTAGAATATCATCAAATTTTGACGAAGGACGTGACAAACAATAAGCTAGAAAGATAGAAAATGTAAAAGGAGTAGTTGATGTATTTTATATGTATTAAATGTTGGATACCTTAATTGACCCCTATTCTATAGGGAGTAATGGCGACAATATTGTCATGGTTTCATAAATCGGGACCAGTAGAATTTGTGTTCGGTGGGAGAAGACTAGCGCGGACTCACTCCGAACGGTGAATCAGGTAACTCGAGAGGGGTTATACTGGTTTAGACTCACGCCCTACCACGCACTACCGGAATCGACCTCTTTGCCGAGTGTCTGAAGTACTCGGTAAAGCCTGAAAAACACTCAAAGAAGGCTGACACTCGGCAAAGAGAGCTCGACGAACTATACATCGGCAACAATTTCATCCAATTCGATGGCAAGTCGAGAAGTTTCATGATTTTCTAACTTTGTTTGTGTTTTATACAATTTTTAAACAACTCGATGGCAAATTCACGGTCATGTTTAGTGAGCATGGTGCTCGAAAATTCCGGTCTGCTCCTGAAATCGATCGTAACTTGTGTTATCTGACATGGATATCATTTTTGTATTTACGGTTTTCTATTTTTCGAGTGACTTGCAGTTCAAAACTGAATTATCCAAGTAAATTCAATTAAAAGAACAAAATCTAATAGTTATACCAAACACTTTTATAATTGTGTCAAAATAAAACATGTAAGCCTACATAGTGTAGGAACACACCACACAAAGTTTGGCTGGAAAAAAATAGAAATATACTTTACCGAGTGTCCTAGAATGACACTCGGCAAAGTATGGATTGCTGAGTGTCGGGCTTGAGGCACTAGGCAAAGTAGCTGCTTTGCCGAATGCCAAATCCCGACTCTCGGCAAAGATAACAATAGTCAGTTATAGATGGTTGCTGACGGCCTTTTGCTGAGCGTAGGGCCTTCGCCGATTGTTTAATTAGCACTCTTTACCGAGTGTCTTCCTGTGCCGAGTGCCCTGCTCTCGGTAAACGTGGTCGTTATCAAGAGTAGGACTTTGTCGAGTGCGGCCCTCGGTAAAGCCCGAGTGCCCGATAAAAAGCACTCTACAAAGCGTCGAGCACTCGGCAAAGAGCCGGATTCCGGTAGTGTACGTCCAGTGTAGTGCTGATCGTTGTATTGCTTAGAGAAGTGTGTTACAAAGGGTGCAAGTGTGAGAATGAGAGGAAGGGGAAAACTTAGGTAGAATGCTCCTCGCTCTCTGTATGCCTGTTCGGTCGTCCCCTTTTTATAGTTCAAGGGAAAGGGAGAGGCTCTTTACAAGAAGACTTATCTACTGCACGGCATGGCATAGTCTATCGTCTACAGAAGTCTTTCTGAATAGTCATCCTTACGTTGTCTTCTGATTCGTACATCCGGTATGGTGGATCGCTTCATGCTACCTGGTATGCGGGTCACTATAGATACTCCAATACTAGGTTCCCCGTAGCGGAGTTTGATTGGTCCCACGGGGTAGAGTCAATAGTGCTATCTATAATATAAAGCAGTATTTTGTATGATCATATATACGACCTTTTTTCTGAACACAGCACATTTAGACCATGTTTAGAAGCAACCTAGAGTTTTTATCTTTTAGCTAGAAGAGATCAGCTTCTGATTTTTAAGAAACTGAACATCTAATTTGTATAAACTAAGTCATAAAATAGTATGTTTGAAACTACCTCGATTTATATAAACTAATTTCTTAAAAACCAGCTGCTTTCGGCCTTCGACAGGTTGGTCCGACTGCTGGATGACCCGGAGAACTTTCAGGGTATGGATCGGATGCTCAGAATTATCAACGGGCCAGATCTTGAACTTGAGTTGTTGGAGACTTGGATGGCATCAACTAGCCGCCGCGCCGACCTGAGCGCGGCGACGGGCATCCACTCATCCACTGCAATTCGGAGCCCTGCGACCTGCGGGCAAGCAACGTCCTTCCGACGATTTTGTGTGATTGCCGCTCAGTAATCGTGCTACGGCCCAGAGTAATCGTGCGCTGCGGCCCACTCCCTTGATGGGCCTACTGGAAACAAGCCTATATGTTTAGGTAACGAAAATGGATTCCTTCAACTATTGCCCAAATCTGATTTATACTCCTTAATTAATAAAAAAAACCGGATTTTAGACTCCTCAACTTTTAGAATCATTTGATTTACCTTCCCGGGCAGTTTTGAAAGCAGATTTAGCTGACGTGATGCTATGTCAATCATCCTACATGGTGTATCTTAAGAGCAACTCCAATAGAGATCCTAAACTCATGGACAATTTAAAATATAGGGCCCGAACAAGAAAAAAGAGGTCCAACAGGAACCCTATTTTAGTGAAATTCATCAAAAAAATTTAGGGACCAATATCACAAGCAGTATATTTGAGACCCACGGTGGAGCGGCCCAATACTGTTCCCGCTTATCTCAACTCCCACGAAATTTTCACCTACCAATTTCTTTCCTTTGCTGCCGTCATCTTTGAAATCTCGATCCTGCCGTTGTGGCCGCCATCCTACAGATCCCCTGGTACGTCGCCCGTACTACGTCGAACTACTCCTTTGTTCCCTTGTTCTTCCCCTCGTTCCCTTGTTCTACTGATCCCTATCTGGATTTGACGGCAGACTCGATGGATGGTCGGCCTCCTTCCCCCTGTCACGGCCGACGACGAAGAATCAACGTTTATCTTTGAATAGAGTTCTTGATGCAATCGTCGGTGGTTCCCAGCCCGCCCGTGGCGGGTCTCGCCAGGGTCCCGCACTGGCGTCTCGCCGTCGGCCATCAAACGTTGCTGGCGACCATCGCTTCGCATCACAGGCGACACACCAAGCTCCTTTGCCGAACATGGATAACTACAGGTGTGAGATACGTATCTGAATATGTAATATCTAACTCATCTGAATGCATTGTTTTTCTGAGCTTATTTTTTGTTCGGGGTCTGTTTCATTGAAAGATATCACAGTCACTCCTTGGTGGAAAGCTTCAATTCGATTGTTCCGTAAATGTATCTGAATATGTAAAACCTATTTGTTCTATTTCTGTTTCATTGGCCGATATCATAGTATCCCCTCGGTAGAAATTCTAAAAGTTTCAACTTGTTGTTTGCCTCATTCTATTTATTCAGATATATTGTAGTTGATTGCAATATCTGAATGGACAGAAGTATTGTGCATCATCATGTAACGTATAGCATGATGCATACATATTGTTGACCTTTTCTTCTACGAGAGGTAGGAATGGACAGTAGTAACATGCAGCATCATGTATGTATTCTAATTCAAGAGATTAGTAAAATCCCTGCTATGTCATTTAATATATGCACCATAAATATTTATTCATTTTATCCTAAATCTGTGTGACTGTCAAATAAGTTAGTTTATGGCTCCTGGAGGACAGTGGTGTGGTTGTTTAAATGTTTACTCAAATGTTTTGCAGCTCCATGTCACCTGAGTACTTTACTAACCTACTGAACCGGGACAACGACGATGTTTTTATCCTTGATGAAACATGGGAAATGAAAATGAAGTTATGGAGTCTGAGTCCCCACCAGTGCCTTTTGCGTTCATCTTCACTCTTCCTCTTCCGATATTCACCTAGCATGAAAATCATTATGTGGTCAAGGTCATCATCAATCTCGTCATCTTCTTGGTGCCTTTTTGATCTCCTACTTTCATACACCATCAAATTAGGAGGAGGACAACATGTATTGCTCAAAAAGGACAAAACCATCGAATGGGGATGTTGGACCACCTCTGTTCTAATCATAAAAATTGATTGTAGCAGGATCCACGATCAACTACTGCTTGTCGCTGTGTACCTGAAATGAAGGTAGCGATCCTAGCCGATGCTGAGCGGTGGCTCCTCCCAGGCGGCGGCGCAAAGAATAACCTGCGTCGAATGGCCTGTGGACTTGGAGAGAAACAGAGGGAATACGTACGGTGGAATATAGGTTAGTTGTAATGCATTTTAGGCTCTAGGGTTGGAATAGATAATTGTATTTGGGCCCTAAACAAATAGAACAGGTAGGTAAATTAAATAATAGGGCCTGACTATGGGGCTTATGGTTGGAGTTGCTGTAAGTCACAAGGGAGGTTCACTAGACTTTCGCTAAAAATCAGGGTGAACAATTAAAATTTATTATATGCTCAAAAAATAAAATTTATTAAAAACTATAGATATGTTTTTTAAATAAACTTTTCTAAAAAACATGCATTTAAAAATACTATATTCTCATTTAAACTTAGAAAAATCATATGAATCTTTGTAACTCAAAGCTTAGGATTATTTGAATCTACCAATCTGATATGGTCTCCTAAAATCCAAAATTAGGCCAAATATGCAACATGTTAAAACTTTGACTCCTTTCCATTCACGCCTGTATTCGGCGCCTTCCACAATACCTCCGGGTCCTAACACGTGGCAACGCTGTTCAACGCCAGTCCGGTCTAATTATAAATAACGTTTCATTAGGAGCGCCTCTTTCCTTAACCATCAAAAAATGCACAAAAAATCCAAATAAAAAATACAATGTTGTAAGCAGGCAATGACATTAATTGATGCTTCTGTCCGAAAGCTATAACGATGGCTACTTAATTAGTGGTTTCATAGGAAACATGTAAAATACATAACTAAATAAAATTTTATGAACACAAATACTTAGATCTAAATGAAGGTGTCTGCTTGCTCGTTTGCCATGGTCATCATAAGTCTACACATGCATATATAGGGAGCACGTGGTCGAGCAAGAAAGCAGTTTGGATGGGCTTGAGAAGCCAAAACTTCATATTTTGCTCACGCCATGTCCTTACAACCATGTGATGATTTACATGTTTAATTGCATTTTGCGGAACACGTTCAAAAGGGTAATTAGCCAACGTTTTCGACATTTTATTAGTTTAAAAACAATGAGTGCTTCAAAAACAATGTGTTGAATATTTTATTAGTTCTATCCTTCTCATGTTCACAACCCTTTCGACCATCTTATTAGTTCTGCATATTCACAACCCTTTGCTGTAACATTGGTGCTTGGTGCCTAGTGAGGTTCAGTTCCTGACTAACAAGAGCTGAGTAACTATTTGTTCAATGGATTTGTCTGAACCTTCCTTCAGCTAATTTCGGTACCAGCAGCCAGCTCGACCTCAAACAGTATGAAATACTAGACACAAACTTTGATCAACAACTCAAAACATGCATAGAAACTTGAATCTTCCTTGTTTTCATGGAACATTGAAAATCCATGGGAAAATGGGATTTCTGGATGTAGCGCCTAAAGCCTTTCAGACTGTGAGCAGGCAACCTAAGTTCTCCAGACAGCATCGGTGGCAACAAAGTAATGGACAATATGCACAACAGATACTGGTTGTAAGGTTCTCATGATGTAAAAATGCCAGTTGGTTGTTGAAGACCTGCAGAGATCAGCAGAAGCTTTCTGCAGGTGCTCATGTTCCACTGTTCAATTGCATACATTTGAATGTGAAGCACACTAATTTCATCATTCCTGATCTGAATATGCTAATCATCAGAGGCACCACAGTTGAAGTAGGTGTTGACGATCACAGGGAAGTATTCTAATCGGTAAGCTCAGTTTGCAGTACAACATTCATCTGGTTTATGACCCTTATGGCATGGCCATGAATTTGCCTTCCATATTCTCTGTACCTTCTATCACCATAGAGCCTCAGAAGGTTCACAAAGGTATGCTGGTTAGACTTTATATAAAAGTGTCAAGTGCTGAATCAACTAGCCCATTTTTAGCAAACCCAGATAAGAACGCATCCCATGAAACATCATTCCTCTCATCCATCCTATCGAATACCTAGCTATGTAGAACGTGAGTACTAAAACTACTAGCTAGCTGCTAGCTATCCAAATTCCAAAACGTAAATGATATTTGCTATCGGAAGTTCAGTGTGCTTGTGTTGCTGCTCAGGATGCGGGAGCAGCAGCCGCTAGCGGAGGGCGACGACAACAGGATCAATGACATCGCCGCCGAGGAGGGCGAGATGGACGAGTTCCGCATCCCCGCCGGCAAGCTGGACATGGAGGATGCGTACGGGCTTACCCTGGAGCGCGTCGTGCCGTTAATGGTCTGCCCAGCACCCTGTGGAGAGGACGCTCACGCTTGCGGATCGGGAACATATTGCTCACCAGCAAATAAGCGGGAGGAGAGGAGGTAGATGTGGGACCTAAACTTTTGGGAGAGACGAAGGAGGTGTTGGAGGAAAAAAAAAAAACCAAACTTATTTACTAGGTGAGTGACCATGCGTTACAATAAAAATATATAATATCACGATAACTTATATATAAAATATGTGTTATACTGTTATGAGAAAAAGATTTCATAATCCATTTATGATCCTCGCAATACATAAATTTTATTATTTTAATTTAGTTGTTTCACTACTGCATTGCAACCATCAATATCATACAGACTTCGATATATGCCACGATTTGCATGGTCTCATCATTGGAGAGCACGTCCCACAACTGCCGAAAGAAGTTCCCTCGTACATCGTCAGTCATCAGACACGCACTACCATACGTGCTTGCTTAAACAAAAATACAAGTGTATGTTTTTGCGAAGAGAATTAAAGGCAGGCCGGCACAAAAGCTATCCCGACGGTGGTGAGGATGACGAACTGGTCATTACTGTCGGTCCTCCTCTGTGTCACCTCCGGCGCCGAGATGACGCTATAATCCTTGATATATTAGTCGTCGAACACGCGCGACATGACGAGTACCGATGACTCTTGGTTGGGCTGTCAGACGAAGTGCATCCCAGGCTCATCAGCGAGGTAGTACACCTGGCTGTTGCACCACCGGATGTGCTACTCCTCTACATACATCATGTTCGAGGACACTCACACAACATCAGCAACGGTCGTCGTCCCAGCGCACAGGAATTCATGGCCCGTCGGTAGCATTACGTGGCAGGTTGGGCTTCAGGTGGACGATGAGCTAAACGGCGTGATGGCGCCGTCGTCGGATGCGGTGCCTAGAACAACCCGAGAGTCGCCGATGTTGGCGACGACCATGAGGTCTCCCCTGCTTGACGATGGACAATACGATGCAGCCGCTCTGGACCGATACCAAGCGGCGGCTGCGTCTGAGCTTGTCGTACACAGCGGCACATGCGGCCACGTAGGACTGCTTCCAAAGGTCGAACTGCCAGTCGCCAAGCTTTTTCTCGTCGTCAATAAGCAACGCCAAAGCGAGCGCCTTCTGCTAGTGGTGTTTGTTTGGGGTTTTCAAGTAAGAAACATGGATTTATCCTTGGTGTTGGTTTATGAAAATGACACACAAGTTAGATCTACGGAAAAAATATTATGGAGAATAAATGACACGCATGAAAAAAAGAAATTTAAGTTGAAAACATTATTCAAACAAAAGAAATTGCATGCAAGGATCTTCTTTAAATACTACTCCCTCCATCCAAAAATATAATTCAAGAATATCGGAATACTTATCTACTACTACGCATTATGCAAGAATAGCAAGTGGGCTTGGGGAGAGATGTAGTAGATGTTTTTCCTGTCATAGATGTAGACATAAACACACATATGGTGTAGCAGTAACTACTGCATGCATTTTTCTGAGGGGTCGCGGGTTCGAATACCCTTAGGGGCATTTGTGTTTTTTAATTGTAGCTAGACACGGGCTGTATGGGGAAATGGGAATGGGAATGAGCTTTGTAGGGAGGGGGAATGGGAAAGTTAGAACAGAGAATGGTGGCAGAACATGAGAATAGGCTATGTGGGGAGGGGGGAATTGAAAAGATAGAACAAGGAATGGTGGCAGAACACGGAATGGCAGGCGGTGGCAGAACACAGAATGGCAGGCTACCCTTATAACCATAATAAGTAGTAGAGATAACTATTTTGGGATAGATTTACAGTTTCTTTTGGACTTGCTCTAAAGGAGTTATACATCGAGATGTAAAGTTTTAGACCTTTTGTTGGGCCAAAGCGAGCCGAGCGGCCTGTTAAGCATTGGGACATTGGGTGGGTGGAAGTTTTTCGGGCCATCAGGTTGACCCGTGGGCTTAATTTTTGGCCCGAGCCCGACCCAAAAAATATGTCGAGTTAAAAACACGACCCCAGCCTACCCAATACACTGGCCCGGCCCAACAGGGTCGAGTTTTTTTCGGGGCGAGTCGGTTCGGATTGACCGGATCGGGTAACCTATGCTAAGGTCTATATGGACAAATCCCAGAGAAAAATTCAATCGAATTCATTCATCCATCTACAATGTTATTGAGAGACCATTTGGAGTACTAAAAATGAAGTGACAAATACTATATAACATATGCCTCCATACTCCATGTACAAGCATAAAAAGATTATTGCTGCTATGACGGTCCTCCATAATTTCATAAGATAGCATTGGATAGAAGACTTGGACTTTGCTTGTTTGATTGTGATCCTTGAAAAGGTATAAAAAATTTGTGGTAGGCTCCAATGGATTTACGATCATGCCTAATGCACCGACTATGGATACGCCTCATGATGCGCCGGCCACTCAACTTGCTCTTGCTTGGAATTAAATTTTTATCATGTCAAAAAATTACATACACTTATATACTCCTCCATTCCAATTTAAAATTACATACACGATGGGCCGCAATGGCACGGGCGTAGTGGATTCAGTGAATCCTGCGTGCCACAGAGGGATCGGGTGTGGCACGAGCGCGCGCAGGCGTGCGTGTGTGGTCTCCCCGGCGCTAACACGTGGCGAGGCATGACTCCAAGCGTGCAACGGCTGACAGCATGGGCCCGCCAGACAGCGGCACGGAACGAGGGACTGACATAGGGGAGGCTGCAGGTGGGCCTTGGTGCGGTCGGGCCCGCTAGCCAGTGACCCCTGAAAGTCGCCTAGAGGGAGGGTGAATAGGCGGAATCTGAAAATTATAAACTTAAGCACACACTACAAGCCGGGGTTAGCGTTAGAATTAAAATCGAGTCCGAAAGAGAGGGCGAAAACAAATCACAAGCAAATAAAGCGGATGACACGGTGATTTGTTTTACCAAGGTTCGGTTCTTGCAAACCTACTCCCCGTTGAGGTGGTCACAAAGATCGGGTCTCTTTCAACCCTTTTCCTCTCTCAAATGGTCACCTAGACCGAGTGAGCTTTTCTCCTCAATCAAATGGGTCACTTAGACCCCACAAGGACCACCACACAAATTGGTATCTCTTGCTTTGATTACAAGTGTCTTGAGAACAAGAATGGGGAAGAAGAAAAGCGATCCAAGCGACAAGAACTCAAATGAACACAAATATATCTCTCTCTCTCAATAGTCACTAATTGTTTGGAGTGATCTTGGACTTGGGAGAGGATTTGATCTCTTGTTTGTGTCTTGGAGTGAAGTCTAGAGCTCTTGTATTGAATGCAATGGCCGAAAACTTGGATCCTTGAAGTGTGGTGGTTGGGGGGTATTTATAGCCCCACCCACCAAAATGGCCGTTGAGGAGGCTGTCTGTCGATGGGCGCACCGGACAGTCCGGTGCGCCACTGGACACTGTCCGGTGTGCCAGCCACGTCACCCAACCGTTAGGGTTCGACCGTTGGAGCTCTGTCATCCTGGGCCACCGAACAGTCACTGTTCACTGTCCGGTGCGCCTTCTGGTGCCTGCTCTGACTCTGCGCGCGCTGTCCACGCACTATAGCTTTCACTGTTCACTTTTGCAGACGACCGTTGGCGCAGTAGCCGTTGCTCCGCATGGCACACCGGACAGTCCGGTGGCCCACCGGACAGTCCGGTGAATTATAGCGGAGTGGCTTCCCAAAAACTCGAAGCTGAGCAGTTCAGAGTTGATCTCCCTGGTGCACCAGACATTGTCCGGTGCGCCAGACCAGGGCAGCCTTCGGTTGGTTTTGCTCCTTTTTATTTGAACTCTTTCTTGGACTTTTTATTGGTTTGTGTTGAACCTTTGTCACCTGTAGAACTTATAATCTAGAGCAAACTAGTTAGTCCAATTGTTTGTGTTAGGCAATTCAACTACCAAAATTATTTAGGAAAATGTTTGACCCTATTTCCCTTTCAACCCCGGCTGGGTGCGCATGTGGAAAGAAAGAGAGAGGGGCACGGGACCATGCTTGGGGACCCAGTGAGTAGTGACATAAAGGGGAGGAGGGGGAGGTTTTGGCGGGGAGTCTGCTAGAGGGCCCCAAAGGTCAGGGCCTTCATTCTCCTCCTACATGTGCACTGTGCGAGGCGTTTCGGTTGCAACAGGGAAGGGGAGATGACATGTGGGCTAGGCGGGCGTGCCGCGTGTTTGGAATGGTGGTGGCTCACTAGTGCACGGGTCCCGTCAGTCAGGCGAGCGCGAGCGTGCCGCAAGCAGACCACGAATGCGCACATGGGGCTGGGCTGTCCAAGGGGGCTGTTGCGGCTCGATGGGCTGAAAGGGAAGAAAAGGTTTTACTTTTTATTTTTTTCATTATCTTTTCCCTTTTTCTACATATTTCCCTTATTTGAACTCAACCACAAACAATGCTCCACAAATCTAGGTCAATGCACACCCATGTTTTCAAGCAAAGAAATATGTTCAACATGTGGTGCAACATTACATGACACTCTTAGGGTTTTATTCACTGGGGTCTAATAACTTATCCAAGGAGTAATCCTCCTTCTAAAGAAAAGGGCAAATGTAGTTAAGAGAGGAAGGAAAAGAGAAGTAACACCCTGAATTTTGAGTTTAGAGCAAATAAGCTTTTATACCTCAAAATTCAAGGTGTTACAATGGAGATAAGTCTAAACGCTATCAGATTTGATAGGCAGAATAATCTGACTGTTGGCGACTCATGATCTAATGATGAACAACAATGTTAAGGTGACCAACAAGAGGATGATGGATCTTAGGGAGATCGAGAGGGACAAGATCATAGGTTGCCAAGGCCTATGACAAGAATGTGAAGGCTAAGTCATTCCAAGTTGGAGACATAGTCTGGAAAATGGTACTGCCACTAAGGAGTAGGGACCAGAAGTTTAGCAAGTGGTCCCCAAGTTGGGAAGTGCCTTGCAGAGTCACACAGGTAATATATGGCATATATGTTACAAACTTTGCAAGGTGATGGGCTACCTGAGGCGTTGAACGACAATTTCCTAAAGCGTTATCATCTGAGCGTATGGCAAGATGCTTAAAGAGCCGATGTTTACACAACAGGATGTTAATACCTTGTACCAAGTGCTTTTGGTTCGCTCAGCATTTCCAAAAAGGCAGGGGCATGTGTTAAGCCCCATATGTGCCACCTAGGAGAGGCTGGACGATCTGGATCTAAAGTCGAACAGTTCGGGCCATGGACGGTACGCGATTAGGTTAGATCAGGCGGATAAGTCCTTTATCAGTGTGTGTTTATCCAACTAAAACCGCGAATTCTGTTGGGGAACATCTAGGAACGGGTCTAGACCTCCCCCTTATATACATGAAGGGTACAACCAATTGGAGGCACCAACAATCGAACCAAATCAATATATCTTCTGTTCCTTTACTTTTGCCCTAGGAGTAGCGAGTAACATAGTTTCCTCTCTCTAATCTTTATCTCTCTCCGACTCTATGTCGTTTAGATGCGTCTTAGGTGGCAATGCCGATCTCAAGGCAAACCCTAGGATCTCTCCTTCTCGATGGGGTCCCTCTCGAGAGCGAGATCTAAGTGCTGTTCGATGAACTCCGTCGTCTCTGCTCACACGTGGACCGTCCGACTTATCAGGTAGAAACTCCAGTCTCTGCGCTAGCCAGGTCACGAACCATCCGGCCTTCAACCGTAGACTGTCCGCGCTTCCGCATAGAGCACCGCCGTCGGTACCCTGACGTCCGAATCTACACCAGACCCATTAGGTTAAAACAGCAGCCAAACTGTAGCATTTGCGATGCATCATGCATTCGGTATCCATAAGAGCCACGTGGAAAAAAAGTAGTTGCCGTATTGTAAATTTCCTTCATAAAAAAAGGTACACGATGAACTGGCACACGTACACGCACAATCTGTGAACCCATGCACGGGTGCGTGACACTGCAGGCGCGACCGATTTTTTTGTATTTTGTCTCTTTATCTAAAAAAATTCACGTTTAGACCTTAAAAAATTTAATATTATTTTTGGACCTTTTGCTCGGCGACATAGGCTATGGCGCCGAGGTAACACATCTCGGCGTCATAGCCTATGGCGCCGAGGTACGTGCTGCGCTAGTGTAGGGTCGAGATGGCGGACTAGAGGGGGGGTGAATAGTCCTTTCTAAAACTAATTACAATGGCTAACACAAATAAATACGGAATTAAAACTATTTTGGTTTAGCCAAGACTACACTTCTCTAACTATAACAAACACCTGACAAAAGATTCTAGTTGAAGCAACTAAGGTGCCAAGATAGTGAAAGAGCTCTCCCATATAAATCTAGTTAGCAACGACATACAAATTATGCAAATGTAATTCTAAGCACACCGAGAGCTCCTAAACATACTAGTAAGCAAAGAGCACAAAACACTACTAGCAAAACTCACTGGTTGCACTACACAAGCACAACTAGAGAAAAACAACTACTTAGCTACACAAGCTAAGTAAAACAAATTAGCTACACAAGCTAATGACTAGTGAGCAACTATTTTATAATAGGTATGACTAGACATACAAGAGCATACAAGAGCAACAAATACTCACTAGCATAAATATATGAACAAGTAAATATAGGCTAGTGAGGAAAGTTGCAAACCAACGGGAAGATGATGACACTTGGCACAATGATTTTTTCCCGTGGTGTCGATGACTTGCCGGTCACCCCTAGTCCACGTTGAGGTAGATTCAAAGCACCCAACCGCTCCTCTATCAAGTCTCCACTTGATCTCTTGAGCCGAATTGGTCAATGAACCCTCAAACCTCGATTCCACTAGAGTTGCTTTTCACCACTCCGGTGAGGCAAGCACAACGCCTCTCAAAATCACCACCGCGACCTCTTCACAATCTCCGTTGAAGAGCTCACGGGGAACGACCACCAAGCCGTCTAGGAGGCGGCAACCTCCAAGAGTAACAAGCCAACGACCTCACTTGATGATCTCCCTAGTGCCTCAAAGATCAACAACTTGATGCAATGCACTAGATGGCTCTCAATCTCACTAGAATGCAATCCCAACCAATATGAGTGAGAGAGAGGGAGAGGAAAGGCTCCAATATGCTCACAAGTGTTCCAAATGGCCTCCTACACACTTCCAACCCGGGCAACACAAGTATATATAGCCCCCTCTCCAAAACTAGCCGTTATGGGCCAAATGCACCTTTTCTGCGCACATGCGGACGGTCTGCAATACAAGCCCGGACCGTCCGCACAAGAATCCCAACGGCTATAAACGGTTATAAAAATGTCAGAGCATTCAAAAATGACTTGCGGACGGTCTGCCCCTCAAGGCCGGACGGTCCGCGATACATAAAACTGAGCCAAAACGAAGTTTTGCTGACTCTGCACATTTGCTGAAATTTGTACTGCGGACGGTCCGCACCTGGACCCCGGACGGTCCGCAATACAAAATATTTGTACTGTGGACGGTCCGCACCTAGACCCTGGACGGTCCGCAATACAAAATATTTGTACTGTGGACGGTCCGCACTCAGGCCCCGGACGGTCCGCAGTTCAAAAAATAAAACCAAGACAGAACTACTCAAATTCTGTCCAAACACCAATCCTTCAACTACGGACGGTCCGCCACCTGGGACCAGACGGTCCGCAGTACAAAAACTTCACGAAACACAGAAACTCCGCGTTTCTGCCCATTACCTCAAGTTAGACCTACGGACAGTCCGCCATGCTGGCCCGGACAGTCCGCGGTACCTCAATTCAGCCCACATTCAAGAAATCGCTTTTGAATAAGTTTTACTTCATGAACCAAAGCGTTGTTAGCCCTCATGCAAATGCACCAACTATATGAGCAATGAGGCACTAAAGACATGTCAAGTAAGATAATTGACCCCTCTTGATAGTACGGCTATCTAGCCTACTAACCCAGTCAATTATCAACCTCTAAGCACCTTTTGACCGGTAAAACAAAAACCTATTGTTATACCTTTGCCTTGAGCATTCAATTCCATGTTCTTAAATGATGAACAATGGGCATCCATAAGTGTAGCCAACCATGATACCTATTACCATTTGTCCATAGCATGAAGTTCCTCCACCATCATCATCAAGCCACTTGATCAATAGCCCAGATCAACACATGGCTTGATAATTCTGTAATGATATGATCCACTCCATGTTATCACATAGCCTTCTTGGTTCATCAATCTCAACATAGCTTGCTCTTCACCGTTGCTTTATGTCCATCAGTGCTAAGTCCTTGCTCTTGCTTCACCGCCACGCGGTCCCTCACACATGAGCCTTTGACTTGCCCTTCACACTAGCCACTCGGTCCATCGAAACCAAGCATATCTCTTGATCTTCTCCATATAGCCACATGACACCATGTCATGTCTTCATATGCAATGAGCTCCTTTATCACACTAGTTGAGCATCTCAATATCACCAAGCCACATCACCACCATGGCTAAAATAACTCACACTAGTGTACCTGTGGACTAATCACCTGTGTATCTCAACATAAACACTTATTAGTCCATATAAGTTGTCAATCAATTACCAAAACCAAACAGGGTCTCACAATCTCCCCCTTTTTGGTAATTGATGACAACTCTACAAAGATTTGTCGTTTTTGTTCTTTTTCCAAGCTAGCTTTCACACAAGTGTAAATTGCTAGTTTGGCAAAGTTCTTATGTTCCTTATCCAACTTTAAGCTCATTTGTTAAGATTTGGATAAGCGCCATAAAAACGGTTTGGTAGTGATATCCTTGCCTACATGTGTGCTTGGATGGTTTGGTTTCAAGCTTACACACATGCAAAGATATGAAAATTGAGGGAACATTATCACTACCATATGATGCTAAAGTATACAAAATAGAAATGTACCTTTGTAGCGTGTTTACTACTTTTCATTTCATCCTTAGCATCATCTTGCTAGAAACAAGAGAAACTAGATACCACATGAGATCAACATAATAAATAGGGTTCTAGTTACTCCTTTCACACTAAGACTAGGCTTAAAAATATCACTAAATCAATCATCATCCAAGTCTTAGTTCTAGCAAACACTTACACACAAGTATGTAGGAATATAAGACAAATGTGATGCAAGCAAGAAATGTAGTGCACAAACAAACATATATTCACGAGCTTGCTCCCCCTACTTGTGTGCATCTCTTGTTCAATAAAATCTCATACCATTATACTTTGCTCTTGATCCATTCGTATTCATTCTAACTCAATTGATCAGTAGCTCCCCTTGAGTTCATGTCCAATTTTCTCTTGTGCATATTTCCATATCTTTGTTCCAACTTGCACATTTACATATCTTTGTTCCAACTTCTCCCCCTTTGTCATTAATTACCATAAAAGGGTTGTTTGAAGGCTCTGGGAAAATGTATTTGTGAATATTATACCAACTTGAAAGTACTCAATAAGTTTTTGATGGACACCATATGCATGATAAGAATCCTTGACATCACTTGCATGAACTTATTTTAGGAGAGAGTTGGTCTCTTGAGTTGATGATCACTTAAGGTTGTGGATCACTTGAAGTCTTGTACCACTCAAAGGATATCAATTGTATGATTGATCTAGACACCACTTAGTGAATACCAATTGAAGGAATAATATTGGCCTGGACATTTCTCTGTCGATATTGATGCCACTTGTAGGTTTTGATATTCATTTGCATTGGTATCTTCTTCATAAGTCATCTTCATGAGCAGCTCAATATGTGACTTAACCAAATAGATTTTCTTAAGCTTCCAAGTTCGGGTTGAACCCTCTTTAAGCTTCTTCACACGCATTAAGCGGTTATCTTATTGAGGTTGTTCTTGTAGCTTGTTGCAATCCAAAATAGATTAAGTACATGGGTTCACTTTGCTCATGAACAAACTCATATGCTACCACTAGTTTCAATCAACAAAAATAACCAATAGTGGTAGAACATGAATTTAAATCTTTCATTTAATATGCATGATACTATTAAGTATGTACTATATGCACTAACCACATACTAGTAGGGGATGATATGATCATGCACATCACAATGATACCTTTGCTTTGTTGGAGTAGAGGATAGTCAAGATTCTTTTGATTTAGCTCTCCAATAGCAATGTGAAGTCCAATTGAATAGCTTGGTGAAGACCAATTATCAATAAGAAATCCATTCTTCATCAGTATGAATTTGAGAACCCATTTAAGATCAAGTGCATAATTTGAATGTTGTAGTTCACATGCATTTGTTCCTTCAATACCACTTGTATGTGAGAGAATTATGAATTTGCATGGAATATAGGAATATCACTTGTAAGGATGATACCACTTGGTGAGATATTGGTCCAGAAAATTCCTTTGTTTATGCAAGACTGCTACTCACGGACGGTCCGCAGTGGGAGCTCGGACGGTCCGTGGCCTGATCTCTCGGACTGTCCGTGGCCTAAGACCGGACGGTCCAAGACCTGGAACTTGCACTCCATTTAGCTGACTGTTAAATTCTCAATAGTTGAATTTTAAAATAGGATCATTGCTCATTTATGAACTTTATGACTGCACCAAGCATTAGTATTCAACCATATATAAATAATTTGCATGAAAGCACATGATTTGAGTATAAGTGATCATGAATTGATGTCAAACCAAAAATACTTGGAAAATACTCAAAATCAATCCATGTTTGAAACATCAATCATATTTGCTTGATTTGCCTTTGAATGTGTTGCTTGTTCTCTTTCCTGATCAATCTTTTGATTGCTCCAATTAAGTACCACTTTGCCTCTAGAAGTTTTTTTTCGTACTTTTTGGTGAGGAGTAACTAATTTGAACATATGGAATCTCTTTTCACTGAATTTTATGAACAAGCTCAAAAGAGATGTCGTTAGTAATACAAGCACCAAATTCTCTTTTATAACACTTTGAATATATAAAGTAGGCAGATACTTAACCAAGGAAACCTTATTATATGAAATAAAATTCTCTTAATATTCAATGCTTAATTTTAACAAATTAAACATGCATGATAAATTGATTAAGTTCACAGGCTAATTTTAAATCATATCATGGTGAGTATTTAATGTAGAAGAAATAAATCCAAATGTACAAGAGAGAATACATCACATAGTTTTGGATTGTTCTTCTTTATACATTTAATTGCATAGTCCATTGAGAAACTCATTCTCATGCTATGAAACTACATAGATCACTTAGCTAAAAACATTAGTTTCACAACTCTAGCCATATAGAGAATTCCCTTTTTGATAAGTGCTTTAAGAATTTGAATTTCTTACTTAGCACCTTATTCATTCATGAACATGGGGTTTTTCTCTTTTATGTCTAGATCATGGCAATAATAGAGTAATCAAATTGAAATGTGCCAAGAAATACTTACAACCAATTTAAGCATTTGGATTGCCATATGTAAGAAAGAAGATTATGCAATCTGTTATATGATAACCTCAATTTTGATCATCTTTGGTCTTGATCTTTAACTTGGAGTACCAAGATAAATGCCAACATATTTCTCAACGAATATCCTTGTACCCCTTCACTTTCCATGATCATAGATCAATCAAAAACCAAACTATGGTCTCTCAAGCAACTTATGTGATTTATCTTATATGAGAGCCTTCCAATCGAAGTGACTTTCAAATACTTGTCACTTATGACAGATTTTGTATACTCCAAAGAAACATTCATAAATTTTGATGTATAGATCCTATAACCATGAAAATTGGTGGAGATGTGCTTTAATAAGTATGCTAACGGCTGTAAAAAATTGAGACTCATTTGACTTCATATGTGCTGCCAGCCATAACATCTCCCACAGTAGGTATATGCTGAAAACTGTTGTGTTTGTGCTGACAAGATTGACTTAATCAAGAAGTTTCACTTATCCAATGATTATGAAATTTGCACAAACTTTTCTATCATATGCATAGAGCAAGTAAACTGAATTTCATGCCAATCCAAATAGATTTGATCACTCAAACATGGTTATGAGCACAGCCTTGTCAGATTTTCAATATTGGCCAGATTTCAGTATATTGAGTTATTCTTCTTCAAGTTGAATCAAATCTGAAATGAACTACTTTCAAAAGACAAATATCCATTCAAACCACTTACTAAATGAAGTCTCTTGAATTTATTCAACATAAATCAATCCAAACTTGATTATTTAGCAAATTGTCCATTCAATCATCTTATAGCAAGCAACATATGCATATATATCCAATTCAATCAACTCATATGCATTCAAATGAATTTGATCAACAAATATTATACTCTATATACCTCATGATCATCCAATAGCAAGTTTGAACTTAACTTATTTGCAATCCATTCATAGTTTAACCAACTTGAATAAAGCACTTGTATTTGGTAGAATTTGGACTTCACTTATTATTGACTTGGCATTGGGATAGAATTTATTTAGTCTTCAACACTTAATTCAACATATGATGATTAAATGAATATTATTGAGTCAAGCCTCCAACGCCCAAGGTACCTGTTCATAATCATCCATGTTTTGATGGTACCCAAACTAAGTTGGGTCCTCTTAAGTTAGGAGCAACATACTTAGGCATTGCCTTAGTATGAATAGCGGGATGTTTTGCAATTGCAACAAATGAGGTGCCATTTCCATCCTTTCTAAGCATAATATTCTTATGAATTAAAATAGGCTTAGAATTGTTACCTAAGGGACATGAGTTTGCCATGTGTCCCCTTTTCCGACATGTGTAGCAAGTTCTCTTTGTTTGAGCCTTCTCTTTCTTTCTCAAATTTTGCTTCACATTGTCTTGCCTCTTCTCATTTGCTTGAGCCTTCTTCTCAAGATTGTTGGGACACCTCGAGGCAAAGTGACCCATATCATCACACATGTAGCACTTGATTTGAGCCAAATCTTTCTTCTTTTGATTTCTGCTCATCATGTCATCTTGATTATATATTGAATGCCTTCTTCTTTCTCTTCTTGTTTTCTTTTTCTTCCCCACATCACCATTATATTCATGGTTAAACTTGATTTGCTTTTGGGGATTCTTCTTTTGCTCAACTCGTGGCTTTGGTTGAGGCTTCACTTGTGGATTCACTAATTTCTTGGTTGGGCATATTGAGGTGAGGTGACCCCAAGTGTGGCACTTTAAGCACTTGTCATGATTTAGTCTCCTTTCTTCCTTCTTCAACTTGAGCTTCCTTTTATTGGGGCATGCCTTTGCAAGATGGCCCATCTCATGGCATTTATAGCACATGAAGTGAGATATCTTATTTCCTTTTACTTTCAATTGTCTGCCTTTGATATTGCTCTTGTTGAAACCAAGGCCACTCTTGTCATCATATCTTCTTTGATTTTTCAATATAAGATCATGAGTGACTTTTGATTTATGCCATCTCTCAAACATGTTGCTTAAATTCTTCACTTTGTTTTTGAGCTTATTATTTTCCTTCAAAAGGTTAGTCTCACAAGACAAGGAAGAATAATAATAATCTATAGTTGAAGAACATGGCATAGCTAATAAATCATCACAAGAGGTGGATACATGCTTCTTGTCTTCATCACATGGATTAGCAACATTTTTCAATTGATCATATAATTCATGGGATGAATTCTCACTAGTTTTATTTTCTTTACTAGAAAACTCGTTAGTGAGAAAAGCATGCTCTTGTATCAAATTTTCATGAGCAACACTAAGTTCCTCATGACTCAATTTTAGCTCCTCATGTGAACAAGTAACAACATAAAGTAGATGCTTTTGTTGTTCACATGAATACTTTAGAAATGAGTTTTTATTTTCCAAGTTTCTTGTTTTATCTTTCTCAATTTCTAAAGCAATGTTCATGCTTGCAAGTATACCAACAAGCTCACCATATGAATATGAATGATTTGTCACATTAGCATTATATACCTTCGTATTACCTTGTGACATGAAGCAATGTGATGTAATGGATGGGCTTGTAGTAGCGATATCATTGTCCGAGCATGAACAATCACCATAATCATCAAGTATGCTTGAGATAGAACCATCATTTGCATCACTTGAGTTAGAGCCAACACAATCATTATTATCAAGTGAACTTGTGGTGTGTCTTTCATCATCATCACTTGACCATGAGGTGGAGCAATCTTTCACAACCACCATGTTGTGGATGTGCTCAACATCCTCGCTAGAGATCCTCCCATATATGTCATCAAGATATGTCCAAATATCATGAGCGGTCTCCATATACATAATTTCCTTAAACACCTTATCACTTATCCATTGATATAAAATGTTAGTAGCTCGGTGTTCAAGATGTAAGCATTTCTTTTTGGCTTGGGTGAGATCTTTTGTGTTCTCATCAAAAGGTTTATAAAAGCCTACACTTATGATCCACCACAATTTTACATCAATTGTATGAAAATAATGTCTCATGCAAGTTTTCCACTGTGCAAAATGTGTGCCATCAAAAATGTGTGGTTCACAAGCAACCTCTAGCCCTTTAGACGCCATCCAGCTTACTCTCGGGTCGGTTAAGACCACCAAATGAGAGAACCAGGCTTTGATACCACTTGTAGGGTCGAGATGGCGGACTAGAGGGGGGGTGAATAGTCCTTTCTAAAACTAATTACAATGGCTAACACAAATAAATACGGAATTAAAACTATTTTGGTTTAGCCAAGACTACACTTCTCTAACTATAACAAACACCTGACAAAAGATTCTAGTTGAAGCAACTAAGGTGCCAAGATAGTGAAAGAGCTCTCCCATATAAATCTAGTTAGCAACGACATACAAATTATGCAAATGTAATTCTAAGCACACCGAGAGCTCCTAAACATACTAGTAAGCAAAGAGCACAAAGCACTACTAGCAAAACTCACTGGTTGCACTACACAAGCACAACTAGAGAAAAACAACTACTTAGCTACACAAGCTAAGTAAAACAAATTAGCTACACAAGCTAATGACTAGTGAGCAACTATTTTATAATAGGTATGACTAGACATACAAGAGCATACAAGAGCAACAAATACTCACTAGCATAAATATATGAACAAGTAAATATAGGCTAGTGAGGAAAGTTGCAAACCAACGGGAAGATGATGACACTTGGCACAATGATTTTTTCCCGTGGTGTCGATGACTTGCCGATCACCCCTAGTCCACGTTGAGGTAGATTCAAAGCACCCAACCGCTCCTCTATCAAGTCTCCACTTGATCTCTTGAGCCGAATTGGTCAATGAACCCTCAAACCTCGATTCCACTAGAGTTGCTTTTCACCACTCCGGTGAGGCAAGCACAACGCCTCTCACAATCACCACCGCGGCCTCTTCACAATCTCCGTTGAAGAGCTCACGGGGAACGACCACCAAGCCGTCTAGGAGGCGGCAACCTCCAAGAGTAACAAGCCAACGACCTCACTTGATGATCTCCCTAGTGCCTCAAAGATCAACAACTTGATGCAATGCACTAGATGGCTCTCAATCTCACTAGAATGCAATCCCAACCAATATGAGTGAGAGAGAGGGAGAGGAAAGGCTCCAATATGCTCACAAGTGTTCCAAATGGCCTCCTACACACTTCCAACCCGGGCAACACAAGTATATATAGCCCCCTCTCCAAAACTAGCCGTTATGGGCCAAATGCACCTTTTCTGCGCACATGCGGACGGTCTGCAATACAAGCCCGGACCGTCCGCACAAGAATCCCAACGGCTATAAACGGTTATAAAAATGTCAGAGCATTCAAAAATGACTTGCGGACGGTCTGCCCCTCAAGGCCGGACGGTCCGCGATACATAAAACTGAGCCAAAACGAAGTTTTGCTGACTCTGCACATTTGCTAAAATTTGTACTGCGGACGGTCCACACCTGGACCCCGGACGGTCCGCAATACAAAATATTTGTACTGTGGACGGTCCGCACCTAGACCCTGGACGGTCCGCAATACAAAATATTTGTACTGTGGACGGTCCGCACTCAGGCCCCGGACGGTCCGCAGTTCAAAAAATAAAACCAAGACAGAACTACTCAAATTCTGTCCAAACACCAATCCTTCAACTACGGACGGTCCGCCACCTGGGACCAGACGGTCCGCAGTACAAAAACTTCACGAAACACAGAAACTCCGCGTTTCTGCCCATTACCTCAAGTTAGACCTACGGACAGTCCGCCATGCTGGCCCGGACAGTCCGCGGTACCTCAATTCAGCCCACATTCAAGAAATCGCTTTTGAATAAGTTTTACTTCATGAACCAAAGCGTTGTTAGCCCTCATGTAAATGCACCAACTATATGAGCAATGAGGCACTAAAGACATGTCAAGTAAGATAATTGACCCCTCTTGATAGTACGGCTATCTAGCCTACTAACCCAGTCAATTATCAACCTCTAAGCACCTTTTGACCGGTAGAACAAAAACCTATTGTTATACCTTTGCCTTGAGCATTCAATTCCATGTTCTTAAATGATGAACAATGGGCATCCATAAGTGTAGCCAACCATGATACCTATTACCATTTGTCCATAGCATGAAGTTCCTCCACCATCATCATCAAGCCACTTGATCAATAGCCCAGATCAACACATGGCTTGATAATTCTGTAATGATATGATCCACTCCATGTTATCACATAGCCTTCTTGGTTCATCAATTTCAACATAGCTTGCTCTTCACTGTTGCTTTATGTCCATCAGTGCTAAGTCCTTGCTCTTGCTTCACCGCCACGCGGTCCCTCACACATGAGCCTTTGACTTGCCCTTCACACTAGCCACTCGGTCCATCGAAACCAAGCCATATCTCTTGATCTTCTCCATATAGCCACATGACACCATGTCATGTCTTCATATGCAATGAGCTCCTTTATCACACTAGTTGAGCATCTCAATATCACCAAGCCACATCACCACCATGGCTAAAATAACTCACACTAGTGTACCTGTGGACTAATCACCTGTGTATCTCAACATAAACACTTATTAGTCCATATAAGTTGTCAATCAATTACCAAAACCAAACAGGGTCTCACAGCTAGCACAACCAAGACAACGTGGCGCCGACGTGGCACCGAGCTCGGCGCCGAGATCTATGGCGCCAAGCTCGGATATATAATAATAACCTTGAGGTTGTGGGTTCGAGCCCCATGGTGGGCTTTCAATATTTTTTGCCTTTGTCAATAATTTGTTTTTTTTGTTGTCCATATTTTTCGTTTTTATTGTCTTTGTCATTAGTACTGTAAGATTAACACAGTCATTTGTTTATGATATAAATATTTTTAACATTTTAAATGGTGTACTTCAGTTTTTAGTATATTATTTAATGTTTAAAATCACTTGTAATTAGCGAGAGGACAGAATCGCCTAATTGACACTGTAGACAACTTTTGTTTCGCCTAATTGACACGCTGCCAGAGACGTTAAATGTAGAGTTCCACGGCCATCTTGTGGTCGTGGGTTCGAGCCTCACGGTGGGCGTTTTTAATACTTTTTGTCTTTGTCACTTATTTGTTTTTTCGTGGGTTCGAGCCCCGCTGTTTTTTTGTTGCCCGCCCCCCGCTTTCCAGTTTACCGCCGCCTATTCTCCCAGCCGGCGTTTGGCGACAGAGGCGCGGCAGAAGAAATCTTCACCGGCGGCGACAGCGCATGGCAAAACAACGATTAGAAGAAATGTTTTTAGGGGTGATTTTCTAGTATCTTGTGGAGATGCTCTATCTGCTAGAGCAGATGTCGATTGAAGTTTCACTACATATGAAAAAAGAAATGTTTGTGGCAGCGTACGCGCGCTTATACCGAGGAAGTCTCTTCACTAATCACTACTCTCACTCCAAAAGAGTCATAAGACGTTTGAGAAGAAAATAGTCACGAATAAAAATAAAAAAACTGAATTTACTACCTCCACTAGAAAAATACTTAGAGCCTGTAGGCTGTAGCATATCTGCCTATGGTCGAACACACCAAATATCAAATAGTATTATTCAGAGACATTAAATTAATGTTATGATGCTGTTTTTTTGCGATACTTGTTATGGCGAATATTTATTCACTTTTTTCCCACCGACTCACTGTAGGTATCTCCCTGGTGAAACTTCGTTTTTTTTACCCAAAGACGATGAGCAGCACCCTAGAGCTAAGATAATAAAAGACAAGAGAAAAGACTAGTAGAGAACTGGATCTTCTCCCAGCTGTGCCTTATTTACCTATCTCTGCAATGCTAATTTGCATTACTGAGAGTGATTCAGTGATCACAGACCCCGATCAATTTCAACGTACTCAGCATATTGTTTGAAGTAGTCAGGGAGGAGATGTGGATTGGTGAATATATTCCATCTCCACGAAAAATCTAGACAACAAAAAAAAACAAATAAGTGATAAAGACAAAAATATTAAAAAATGCTCACCGTGAGGCTGAACCCACGACCACAAGGTTAAAAGCATTGTATTTTACCAACTAAGCTAGACAGGCTTTCTGTATAAAATTGAGCTCGGCGCCAAGATCTATGACGCCGAGCTCGGTGCCACGTCGGCTCCATGACGTACGTTTGTGCCAGCACAGCACGTACCTCGGCGCTATAGCCTATGGCGCCGAGCTGTGTTACCTCGGCGCCATAGGCTACGGCGCCGAGCAAAGAGTCCAAAAATGACATTAAAATTTTCTAGGGTCCAAACGTGAATTTTTTTCCGAGAAAGGGCCAAAATGTAAAAAAATGTGCGATGCATGGGACGCATGCAGCAACGTGCGTGCAGTGTAGCTGCAGCAGCGAGGCTTCATGCGGGGCAACAGCGGCGGCGGCATACGGCACGAGAAGGATGCGTGTTGTGCTGAGAACGACGCCAAACCAAGTGGCCATGATGACGGCATGTGCCAATTCGACGAAGCAACACGCAGAATACATGAAGAAAAAAGCGATTAAATTTGTTTCCTTTCTCTGTTTTTTTAGTTCTCGACCGTATTATGTGACGTTGTGGACTTGTGGAGTGTTTTCCAGGCACGCATGGTTATCTTGACGTATCACATGTTTGCGAGCAAGCTTGCCATGGAAAAACCTGAACGAAATATACCTAAAACTCGATATGAAAGAGGAGTATGGTAAAATAGAAAATGTGCAGAGGCCTCATCGCTATAAAAGAGCTCCTTGCGCCCCCTTTCCTCTTCCCCGCCCCACCAAACACTCCCACAGTCCGAGTTATTTGAGTTTGTAACATTCTCGTCGCGCGGCTTCGCCACTTTATTACTCTGCAGCTGCGCATCGCCATTTTGGTATTCTGGAGCTCACAGCCGCGCCAGATTAGGACAGTTAATGCCCCGCGCTCTGTTACCTTCCATTAGGTAAGGTAAAAGTCAAATTTGTCCCTGCTGTAAACACGAGGCTGGTGAAAATCTAACTCCCCCTCACTCCTCCTCTCTTCCACGAGACTCTCCTTCCACGGCGCCGCCACTACTCTGTGCTCGCTCCTCCTCCGAGAGCACGATTCCTCCGATGGCTACTCCGGCGAGAGGGAAGAAATGGCTCGTCGTCGACGTCGATGTCGAGCTCGATAGTGAGGTCGAAGTGGCTTCCGCCTTCAGCCGATTGTCTGTTTCAGTCGTTGCCAAGCGTACAGGCGACGGTTGCGGCTTGGAGCACTCCACCGGCAAGGAGCACACCACCGACAAGGAACTCACCTGCGCGGCCACATCAGGTACCTCTTTCTGTCGTCAAGGAGCGCCGCCTATCGTCAAGGAGCTCACAGCCACATCAGTGTTACCTCTTCTGTTTTAAGTGTTAACTGTTTTCTGCTGAACAGAGCTCACAGCCGTCGTCAATCACTGCTCGGCACCTCGTTCAGTGTCGGTAAGGGTTGAACTAAGTTCAATAATATGCAGTACTAGTTCAATTCCAACAGCAATTTTTGTGGTTTCGTAGATAACTGAAAGGGAAATGTGCCCTTGGGCCATTTCTAAGTATTTTGGTGATTGAGTGCCAACACAAGTGCTTAAGTGTAAATCTATGCCAAATGTTGGACAAAGTACAAATCAAGTGAAAAGGTATGTTTCTAAGACTTAGTACATTGTTTTGGAGACTAATGTTTTGTGTCTAAGTGCTGGAAACAGGAGAAATCAATTTGGAGATGACTTGGCTGTACAGCCAAGACTCTGCTCAGTCTGGTGCACCGGACTGTCCGGTGGTGCACCGGACAGTGTCCGGTGCGCCAGGCTGGCTCTGGCGAACTTGCTGCTCTCGGGACTTCGACGGAGGTGTACGGTTATAAATCACTGGACTGTCCGGTGGTGCACCGGACTGTCCGGTGAGCCGTTCACAGGCGAACTCGTCGCTCTCGGGAGATGATTAACGACGTACGGCTATAATTCACCGGACTGTCCGGTGGTGCACCGGACTGTCCGGTGAGCCAACAGTCAGCCGGGCCAACGGTCGGCTGAGGATTCCGCGCGTGGCCGAGCCAACGGTCACAAAGGGGCACCGGACTGTCCGGTGTGCACCGGACAGTGTCCGGTGCGCCAACGGCTCTGAATCTCCAACGGTCGGCTTCGCCAAAGAAGGAAAGAAATCCGCACTGGACAGTGTCCGGTGGTGCACCGGACTGTCCGGTGCGCCAGGCGACTGAAGGCAAGAATTGCCTTCCTGGAATGCTCTCAACAGCTCCTAGCAGCCTTGGGGCTATAAAAGGGACCCCTAGGTGCATGGAGGAGCACACCAAGCATTCTCAAAGCATTTCTAAGCACCAAGACCTCGATTCCGCGCATTTGATTCTTTATGATAGCAACTAGAGCTCTATTTGAGTTGTGAACTCGTCGGGTTGTGTTGTGAGCTCTTGTTGCGACTTGTGTGCGTGTTGTCGCTCTGATTTTGTGTCTTGTGTGCGTTGCTCATCCCTCCCTTACTCCATGCTTCTTTGTGATCATCAAAGTGTAACGGCGAGAGACTCCAAGTTGTGGAGATTCCTCGCAAGCGGGATATAGTAAAGCAAAGCAAAACACCATGGTATTCAAGTGGGTCTTTGGACCGCTTGAGAGGGGTTGATTGCAACCCTCGTCCGTTGGGACGCCACAACGTGGAGTAGGCAAGTTTTGTACTTTGCCGAACCATGGGATAAATCACTGTGTCTATCTGTGTTGATCCTCTTGTGGTTGTTGTGTTTTGCAAGAACTCCTCTCTAGCCACTTGGCCTTATTGTGCTAACACTTAATCAAGTTTTTTGTGGCTTTAAGTTTAAGTTTTTACAGGATCACCTATTCACCCCCCTCTAGGTGCTCTCAATTGGTATCAGAGCCGTTCTCTTCACAAAGGGACTAATCGCCCGAAGAGATGGATCCTAAGGGCAAGGGGATTGTGATCAATGATAGGGAGAAGGAGTCCTTCCTCAACGAGCCGAAAGACGACAAGCCTACCGACTCGGGCTCGGGCTACAAACGAAAAGATGGGAAGAAGAAGAAGACGAGGCGCATCAAGGAGATAATCTACTACGACAGCGACGGATCTTCCTCTTCCCAAAAGGACGACGACAACGACTACGAGAAAAGAAAGACGGTCAATTCAAACTTCTCTTTCGATTATTCTCGTATTCCGCATAGTTTAAATACACATTTGCTTTCCATTCCTCTAGGCAAACCTTCACACTTTGATGGGGAGGACTACGGATTTTGGAGTCACAAAATGCGTAGTCACTTGTTCTCTCTCCATCCAAGCATATGGGAGATTGTAGATAGTGGAATGAAATTTGATAGCTCGGATAGTCCCATGTTTATAAATGAACAAATCCATAAAAATGCACAAGCTACTACTGTCCTTTTAGCATCTTTGTGCAGGGAAGAGTATAATAAGGTGAGCGGCTTGGACAATGCCAAGCAGATCTGGGACACCCTCAGGATCTCACATGAGGGGAACGACGTCACCATGCTCACCAAGATGGAGTTGGTGGAGGGCGAGCTTGGAAGATTCGCAATGATAAGGGGAGAGGAGCCAACCCAAACATACAACCGGCTCAAGACCCTCATCAACAAAATAAGGAGCTACGGAAGCACGCGATGGACGGACCACGACGTCGTTCGCCTAATGCTAAGGTCTTTTACTGTCCTTGATCCACATCTTGTGAACAATATTCGTGAAAATCCTAGGTACACCAAGATGTCGCCCGAAGAAGTTCTTGGAAAGTTCGTAAGCGGGCGAATGATGTTCAAGGAGGCGAGATACGTGGATGATGCGCTAAATGGCCCAATCCATGAGCCTCAAACCATCGCCCTCAAAGAAACGAGAAGCAAGGAGACGCTACCTAACAAGGTGGCGCAAGTTGAGGCGGCGGGACTAAATGAGGAAGAGATGGCCCTCATCATCAAGCGCTTCAAGACGGCGCTAAAGGGCCGCAAGGAGCATCCCAAGAAGAACAAGACGAAGGGAAAACGCTCCTGCTTCAAGTGCGGTAAGATTGGTCATTTTATCTCTAATTGTCCCGATAATGATAGTGACCAGGAACAAGAGAAGAAAAGGGAAAAGAAGAAGAAGTACAAGAAGGCTAAGGGCGAGGCACATCTTGGCAAGGAGTGGGACTCGGATTGCTCTTCATCCGACAACGAAGGGCTTGCCGCCTCAGCCTTCGGGAAATCATCTCTCTTCCCCAACGAGCGTCACACATGCCTCATGGCGAAGGAGAAGAAGGTATGTACTCGAAACAATACCACTTATGCTTCTTCAAGTGATGATGAGTCTAGTGATGATGATGAAATAGATTACTCTAGTTTGTTCAAGGGATTGGATAGAACTAAAATAGATAAGATTAATGAATTGATTGATGCCTTGAATGAAAAGGATAGACTTTTAGAAAAACAAGAGGATCTTTTGTATGAAGAACATGATAAATTTGTAGAGGCACAAAAATCTCATGCTTTAGAAGTTAAAAGGAATGAAATGCTTTCTTGTGAACTATCTACTTGCCATGAGACAATTTCTAGTTTAAAAGATGTTAACAATGATTTAAATGCTAAACTAGAAGTAGCAAATAGATCTAACTCTTGTGTAGAACATGTTGTGATTTGCACTAGGTGTAAAGATTTTAATGTTGATGCTTGTAGTGAACACCTAGTTTCAATTTCTAAATTGAATGATGAAGTGGCTAGTCTTAATGCCCAACTTAAGACTAGCAAGAGTGAATTTGACAAGTTAAAATTTGCAAGGGATGCCTACACAATTGGTAGACACCCCTCGATTAAGGATGGTCTTGGCTTCAAGAGGGAAGTCAAGAACTTAACAAGCCATAAGGCTTCCATCTCCGCAAAGGAGAAAGGGAAGGCCCCTATGGCTAGTAGTGCTAAAAAGAACCATGCTTTCATGTATCATGACAGAGACATCCTAGGAATGTTTATAGGAGTTATGATGTTTTTAACTCACATGCCATGATTGCTTCTAGTTCCTCTATCATGTATGATAGAAATTTGACTAGGAAAAATGTTGTTCATCATGTGCCTAGAAGAAATATTGTTCATGCTCCTAGGAAAGTAATGAATGAACCTTCTACAATTTATTATGTTTGCAATGCTTCCTTTGTTATTTGTAGAAAGGATAAGAAGGTAATTGCTAGGAAGATAGGGGCCAAATGTAAGGGAGACAAAACTTGCATTTGGGTCCCTAAGACAATTGTAACTAACCTTGTAGGACCCAACATGAGTTGGGTACCTAAGACCCAAGCCTAAATTTGTCTTGCAGGTTTATGCATCCGGGGGCTCAAGCTGGATTATCGACAGCGGATGCACAAACCACATGACGGGGGAAAAGAGGATGTTCTCTTCCTACGTCAAGAACAAGGATCCCTAAGATTCAATCATATTCGGTGATGGGAACCAAGGCAAGGTGAAAGGGTTAGGGAAGATTGCTATTTCATCCAAGCACTCTATTTCTAATGTGTTTTTAGTTGAGTCGCTTGGATATAATTTGTTATCCGTTAGTCAATTATGCAATATGGGATATAATTGTTTATTCACAAATGTAGATGTGACTGTCTTTAGAAGGTGTGATGGTTCACTAGCTTTTAAGGGTGTACTAGACGACAAACTTTATTTAGTTGATTTTGCAAAAGAGGAGGCCGGTCTAGATGCATGCTTAATTGCTAAGACTTGCATGGGCTGGCTGTGGCATCGCCGTTTAGCACATGTGGGGATGAAGAACCTTCACAAGCTTCTAAAGGGAGAACACGTGATAGGTCTAACTAATGTTACTTTCGAAAAAGATAGACCTTGTGCAGCTTGTCAAGCAGGTAAACAGGTGGGAAGCTCTCATCATCCCAAAAATGTGATGACCACATCAAGACCTTTGGAGATGCTTCATATGGACCTCTTCGGACCCGTCGCCTTTCTAAGCATAGGAGGAAGTAAGTATGGTCTTGTTATAGTTGATGATTTTTCCCGCTTCACTTGGGTATTCTTTTTGCAGGATAAATCTGAAACCCAAGGGACCCTCAAGCGCTTCCTCAGGAGAGCTCAAAATGAGTTTGAGCTCAAGGTGAAGAAGATAAGGAGCGACAACGGGTCCGAGTTCAAGAACCTTCAAGTGGAGGAGTACCTTGAGGAGGAAGGGATCAAGCACGAGTTCGCCGCTCCCTACACACCACAACAAAATGGTGTGGTAGAGAGGAAGAACAGGACGCTCATCGATATGGCAAGGACGATGCTTGGAGAGTTCAAGACTCCCGAGTGCTTTTGGTCGGAAGCCGTGAACATGGCTTGTCACGCCATCAACTGAGTGTATCTTCATCGCCTCCTCAAGAAGACTTCATATGAGCTTCTAACCGGTAACAAACCCAATGTGTCTTACTTTCGTGTATTTGGGAGCAAATGCTATATTCTAGTGAAGAAAAGTAGAAATTCTAAGTTTGCTCCCAAAGCTGTAGAAGGGTTTTTGTTAGGTTATGACTCAAATACAAAGGCGTATAGAGTCTTCAACAAATCATCGGGTTTGGTTGAAGTCTCTAACGACATTGTATTTGATGAGACTAATGGCTCTCCAAGAGAGCAAGTTGTTGATCTTGATGATGTAGATGAAGAAGACGTTCCAACGGCCGCAATACGCACCATGGCAATTGGCGATGTGCGACCACAGGAACAATTGGAGCAAGATCAACCTTCTTCCTCAACAATGGTGCATCCCCCAACTCAAGACGATGAACAGGTTCATCAAGAAGAGGCGTGTGATCAAGGGGGAGCACAAGATGATCATGTGATGGAGGAAGAAGCACAACCGACACCTCCAACCCAAGTCCGAGCGACGATTCAAAGGAATCATCCCGTCGACTAAATTTTGGGTGACATTAGCAAGGGAGTAACTACTCGTTCTAGATTAGTTAATTTTTGTGAGCATTACTCCTTTGTCTCTTCTATTGAGCCTTTCAGGGTAGAAGAGGCCTTGCTAGATCCGGACTGGGTGTTGGCCATGCAGGAGGAGCTCAACAACTTCAAGCGTAATGAAGTTTGGACACTGGTGCCTCGTCCTAAGCAAAATGTTGTGGGAACCAAGTGGGTGTTCCGCAACAAACAGGACGAGCACGGGGTGGTGACGAGGAATAAGGCTCGACTTGTGGCAAAAGGTTATGCCCAAGTCGCTGGTTTGGACTTTGAGGAGACTTTTGCTCCTGTGGCTAGGCTAGAGTCCATTCGTATTTTGCTAGCATATGCCGCTCACCATTCTTTCAGGTTGTTTTAAATGGATGTGAAGAGCGCTTTCCTCAACGGGCCAATCAAGGAGGAGGTGTACGTGGAGCAACCCCCTGGCTTCGAGGATGAACAGTACCCCGACTACGTATGTAAGCTCTCTAAGGCGCTCTATGGACTTAAGCAAGCCCCAAGAGCATGGTATGAATGCCTTAGAGACTTTTTAATTGCTAATGCTTTCAAGGTTGGGAAAGCCGATCCAACTTTATTCACTAAGACTTGTGATGGTGACTTATTTGTGTGCCAAATTTATGTCGATGACATAATATTTGGTTCTACTAACCAAAAGTCTTGTGAAGAGTTTAGCAGGGTAATGACTCAAAAGTTTGAGATGTCGATGATGGGCGAGTTGAACTACTTCCTTGGGTTCCAAGTGAAGCAACTCAAGGACGGCACCTTCATCTCCCAAACGAAGTACACACAAGACTTGCTAAAGCGGTTTGGGATGAAGGATGCCAAGCCCGCGAAGACTCCAATGGGAACAGACGGACACACCGACCTCAACAAAGGAGGTAAGTCCGTTGATCAAAAGGCATACCGGTCAATGATAGGGTCTTTACTTTATTTATGTGCTAGTAGACCGGATATTATGCTTAGCATATGCATGTGTGCTAGATTTCAATACGATCCAAGGGAGTGTCACTTAGTGGCCGTGAAGCGAATTCTTAGATATTTAGTCGCTACGCCTTGCTTCGGAATCTGGTATCCAAAGGGGTCTAACTTTGACTTGATTGGATATTCAGACTCTGACTATGCTGGATGTAAGGTCGATAGGAAGAGTCTATCGGGGACGTGCCAATTCTTAGGAAGGTCCCTGGTGTCATGGAATTCTAAGAAACAAACTTCCGTTGCCCTATCCACCGCTGAGGCCGAGTATGTTGCCGCAGGACAGTGTTGCGCGCAACTACTGTGGATGAGGCAAACCCTCTGGGACTTTGGCTACAATCTGAGCAAAGTCCCACTCCTATGTGACAATGAGAGTGCTATCCGCATAGCGGAAAATCCTGTTGAGCACAGCCGCACAAAGCACATTGACATCCGGCATCACTTTTTGAGAGACCGCCAGCAAAAGGGAGATATCGAAGTGTTTTATATTAGCACCGAGAACCAGCTAGCCGATATCTTTACCAAGCCTTTAGATGAGAAGACCTTTTGCAGGCTGCGTAGTGAGCTAAATGTCTTAGATTCGCGGAACTTGTATTGATTTGTAGCATACATGTGTATTATGCTTTGATCATGTTCCTGATGCATTTTGTTGTTTATTTATGGTGCTCAAGTTGTACATACACTCCTCGGACCTCAAAAGTCCATGTGTGAGTGATGCACATATTTCGGGGGAGATGTGCTACAACTTGACCCTTTGAGACTAACCGTGTGCTTGAGTTTGCTTGATTTAGTCTCAAAGGAGGTTTGAAAGGGAAAAGGTGGACTTGGACCATGAAAGACTTCCACTGCACTCCGATGAGAGGGTAACTAATTCCAAGTTCATCTCATGTACTCTTATTGCCTTTATATACTTATTTGAAGATTTTGGTGAGGCAATGGGGTTCTAGGGCCAAGATTGATCCCGTTTTGGTGCTTGATGCCAAAGGGGGAGAAAAATAAGGCCAAAGCAATAAATGGATCAGCTACCACTTGAGAATTTTGAAAATAGTAGAATAGAGCTTTTGGTTTGTCAAAACTCTCCTGTTGTCTCTATTGTCAAAAGTTGGCTTCTTGTGGGGAGAGTAGTTGATTATGGGAAAAAGGGGGAGTTTTTGAAATCTTTGATCAATTTATCTTGGAATACCTCTCTTTATGTCTCCACAAGTGAATTTGACCTAGAGATAGGAAATTGAGTTTGATTTGCAAAAACAAACCAAGTGATGGCAAAGAGTGATCCATATATGCCAATTTTGAATCAAAATAATTTTGAGTTCTCATTTGTATTGATGTTGCACTTCTTTTAGTTGCTTTTTGTTGTGTTGGCATAAATCACCAAAAAGGGGGAGATTGAAAGGGAAATGTGCCCTTGGGCCATTTCTAAGTATTTTGGTGATTGAGTGCCAACACAAGTGCTTAAGTGTAAATCTATGCCAAATGTTGGACAAAGTACAAATCAAGTGAAAAGGTATGTTTCTAAGACTTAGTACATTGTTTTGGAGACTAATGTTTTGTGTCTAAGTGCTGGAAACAGGAGAAATCAATTTGGAGATGACTTGGCTGTACAGCCAAGACTCTGCTCAGTCTTGGTGCACCGGATTGTCCGGTGGTGCACCAGACAGTGTCCGGTGCGCCAGGCTGGCTCTGGCGAACTTGATGCTCTCGGGACTTCGACGGCGGTGTACGGTTATAAATCACCGGACTGTCCGGTGGTGCACCGGACTGTCCGGTGAGCCGTTCACAGGCGAACTCGTCGCTCTCGGGAGATGATTAACGGCGTACAACTATAATTCACTGGACGGTCCGGTGGTGCACCGGACTGTCCGGTGAGGCAACAGTCAGCCAGGCCAACGGTCGGCCGAGGATTCCGCGCGTGACGCGTGGCCGAGCCAACGGTCACAAAGGGGCACCGGACTGTCCGGTGTGCACCGGACAGTGTCCGGTGCGCCAACGGCTCTGAATCTCCAACGGTCGGCTTCGCCAAAGAAGGAAAGAAATCCGCACCGGACAGTGTCCGGTGGTGCACCGGACTGTCCGGTGCGCCAGGCGACTGAAGGCAAGAATTGCCTTCCTGGAATGCTCTCAACGGCTCCTAGCAGCCTTGGGGCTATAAAAGGGACCCCTAGGCGCATGGAGGAGCACACCAAGCATTCTCAAAGCATTCCTAAGCACCAAGACCTCGATTCCGCGCATTTGATTCTTTGTGATAGCAACTAGAGCTCTATTTGAGTTGTGAACTCGTCGGGTTGTGTTGTGAGCTCTTGTTGCGACTTGTGTGCGTGTTGTCGCTCTGATTTTATGTCTTGTGTGCGTTGCTCATCCCTCCCTTACTTTGTGCTTCTTTGTGATCATCAAAGTGTAAGGGCGAGAGACTCCAAGTTGTGGAGATTTCTCGCAAGCGGGATATAGTAAAGCAAAGCAAAACACCGTGGTATTCAAGTGGGTCTTTGGACCGCTTGAGAGGGGTTGATTGCAACCCTCGTCCGTTGGGACGCCACAACGTGGAGTAGGCAAGTTTTGTACTTGGCCGAACCACAGGATAAACCACTGTGTCTATCTATGTTGATCCTCTTGTGGTTGTTGTGTTTTGCAAGAACTCCTCTCTAGCCACTTGGCCTTATTGTGCTAACACTTAATCAAGTTTTTTGTGGCTTTAAGTTTAATTTTTTACAGGATCACCTATTCACCCCCCCTCTAGGTGCTCTCAATAACCCGATTTGAAACAGTTCGTAGTGACCTCGCCCAAGCCATTGCAAAGATGCATGTAGTTGGGAAGGAGTTGAAAGATTTGGCCGGAGACGAGATTATGAATTCGCCAGATACGACCAAAGAGGTGTCAGTGAACTTTGTAATGTGGCGCGTGTATGAGCTTACTCAGTCACTTGAGGACGAAGCACAACGTTTAGAAGATCTCGAAGCTGGTCCGTCGCCACCATTATCTGAGTGGTTCAACAACCAATTTGCTGAAGATGAACATATGGGTGGTGGGGAATGGGCACTAGATGATGTCAGTTCTGAAGAGCTTTCGAATCATCAGATGAAGTACAGTAATATGGGTGGTGTTGAATGGCACTAGATGTGTTATTTGTGTAAGAGTTAGCTTGTGTAAGGTATCCGTGTAATAGTTAGCTTGTGTAAGGTAACTGAACTTGGTAGTGAAGTACTGTGAACCTGGGTTGTCCATTCTGTCGAGTGTTGAATGGCACTCGATAGCTTTTGTAAGGTTATCTGAATATTTCTGTTTTCAATCTGAATCTGTGTTACTGAATAATTCACTTGAACTTGTGTCAAATTTCTGTCCAATAGAAAATAGCATATCAGTTTTCAGTCCATTCAAATTTGGACAGAAGCTGTTTCAATCTGTGTTTTCAATCTGAAGCTGTTTTCAGTCTACTGTTTTCAGTCCATTTGGACAGAAGCTGGTAACTCTAGAAAGCAGCTTGTTTTCAGTTGAACTTGTGTCATACTGAAAACAACTTGATTTGGACAGCTTCATTTGAATGGCACTCTAGATAGAACTTGTGTCCAAATGAAGCTAAAGCTGGGCTGTGGCTGAACTGTTTTCAATCTGAATCTGTGTTACTGAATAATTCACTTCAACTTGTGTCAAATTTCTGTCCAACAAAAAATAGCATATCAGTTTTCAGTCCATTCAAATTTGGACAGAAGCTGTTTTCAATCTGTGTTTTCAATCTGAAGCTGTTTTCAGTCTACTGTTTTCAGTCCATTTGGACAGAAGCTGGTAACTCTAGAAAACAACTTGTTTTCAGTTGAACTTGTGTCATACTGAAAACAGCTTGATTTGGACAGCTTCATTTGAATGGCACTCTATATAGAACTTGTGTCCAAATGAAGCTGAAGCTGGGCTGTGGCTGAAACAAGTTAAGCTACACTACTGGTTTTCAGTTTTCAGTCCATTCAAGAAATCAGCATTACAGTTTTCAGTCCATTCAACAAAACAACATTTCAGCTTACAGTTTTCAGTCCATTCAAGAAAACAACATTTCAGTTTTCAGTCCATTCAAGAAAACAGAAATTCAGCTTCATTTGGACAGAGAAAATAGCTACACACATTTCAGCGTTTGGTGCTGGTCGTGGAGAAAGAGTAAACAACAAACATTTCAGCTTGAAATAGAGATAACAGAATTTCGCCATTTCAGCTTGAGTTGGACAGCATTTCAGCTTCAAACTGAAATCACATACACACTGCTGGTTCACTACACACTGCTGGTTCACTGAAAACAGAAGACAGTTAATACACATACACACTGCTGGTTCACAAATACACACAGCTACACATCGAGATACTTTCAAACATTTTTCTTCTTCGGCGTCAACTTCTTTCCTACTGCTCTTTTTTATGCCTTGGTGGGGTTAAGTGCCCAACATCAACAGCTTCAGCTCCCTCGAACTCTTGCTACCCAACCACAACTTTAATCCAGTTGTTAAATACCTCAGCAATGTTGTTGGTTATGTAGTCACACTTTATAGCCGTGTTGAAACCACATCTGTACCATAAAAGAGGGTGCCACTCATCAATCCATTGCTTCACACCCGGTATATCTCTGGCTTTACTGAAGTGGTGCTCGAAAATGGTGTTCCTATATGCTCTAGCTGCAGGATACATGTGCTCGGATCCAGTGAAGTGCTTAACATAGTTCTGCATGAGGTGGCGGAAGCATTCTCTTTTTTCAGCATTTGGAAATACATCGTTCACTGCTGATGTCAGTCCTTTGCATGCATCAGAGCAAATGGCTAAAACAGGAGGGTCGCCTATGGCCTTTCGAAGTTGTTGCATGAACCAAATCCAACTATCTTTTGTCTCTGACTCGAAGAAACCAAAAGCCACTGGAAACATCCAATTATGACCATCAACACTTGTAGCTGAGGGAAGGTGACCATTCCAACGACCATTTAGAGCTGTGGAATCCACACTTAAGTAGGGCCTGCAACCTTCACGAAAACCTTGAAGACAAGGGCCAAAAGCACAAAAGAATCTGCTGAAATATAATTTTCCATCATCAACTACTAGATCAAACTCAATCACTGAGTCTGACGTAACCTCCAAAACAGCTTCTCTCCATCTAAATAGTAATTTGAAGTTGTCCTCCCATGTTCCATACAACTCTCTAAAGGCCTTCTCTTTACCTTTCCACACTGTATCATCAGAAATTGTGCAATTGTGCTGCTCTTGCAAGGTATTTTGCAATTCTTTAGCTCCCATATGTGGTTTCTTTGTTAGGAATGGCAGTGCTAGGGAAGCAACCCATGAGCTGGTGGGTGTTGTTGTTTTTCGACGACCACTAGAAGTGCATGTGTGCTTATCCACGATAACTGTAACCTGCAAACAATATAAAATTCATTGTGAGCTTCCCTAATTTCATTCAGGATCCAAAGTAGAAACAATGTGTGATACAACATTACTCACAACGACTGTGGGAGACCCGACATTTTGTAGGCTTGCATTGATTCTCCATGGATAATCACCTCCTTTGCAATAAGCTCGATATCTGAAAGGTGAGCTTGACTCAATCCCTAACTCAAACTCATTATTAATCGCATATTGCCTGATAGCCAGTCTAAATTCTTCCATATCCTTGTACAAACTCCCAATCTTCATTATTGGATTAGATCTGTTGCACTCAAATACCCTTTCTTGTGGTATGCAATCAGTGCAGGGCAATTCAGCAGTTTCATCATTAAATTCATCACTTTGGCAGACAGTCTCTTGCCTTTCAGTAGTTTCACGTTCATCTTCAGCTAACAATCCTAACCGATCATACATCACTGACTCAGAGGCAGTCTCTTGTTCTCCTTCTTCCTCCCATCTATCATCAATTTGTATTGTCCCCCAATCAATTTCTAAAACCTGCAAATGCATCAAAAAATAAACTGTTGGACAATATATTGCTGGATATTTCAATCAAACCTCCATTCTATGTTCATCCCTAACAGAAAATCTTGGGGATCCGACAAATCTGAGCTCCTAACAGGTAGATCCACTCTTTCCATAGGAGAAACCATGGGGAGGCAAGGGGGTGGCGCGGGCAGCTGGCTGGTGGCAGGGGGTGGCGCGGACATCTGGCTGGTGGCAGGGGGTGGCGCGGACAGCTGCTGGCAGACGGCAACGCTCACAGCTAGAAGCAGGCGGCGTCGCGGGCATCTGGTGGTAGCCGGCTGCGCGACCACCTGGTGGCGAGTCCCCCTGGTGGCAGACGGCGGCGCGCGTTCTGTTTTCTGGTGGCAGGAGTTCTCTCGCGCAAGAACACTCGAAGTCCGGCTGCCACCCGAGCGCAAGAACACCCTAGGGGTAGATTAGTCCGAAGGGGAACACAACCTGCATGAAGAATTGAAAAACAAACGTTAACAAGCGCGGGACATTAACTGTCCCAATCTGGCGTGTCTGTGAGCTCCAGAATACCAAAATGACGATGCGCAGCTGCGGAGTAATAAAGTGACGAAGCTGTGCGACGAGAATGTTACAAACTCAAATAACTCCCCACAGTCCCCAGCCAAATCCGCCTCTGATCCCTCGCCCACCCACCACAGTTCCGGTGAGTCTGAGAGAGGTGAGCTTAGATCTGAGCGAGTTCTCGCGTGTCGCAGGTAATGCTCATCACTCGACCCTCTCCTGCTAATCACAACCCCTTGCATCTGTTTCTTTCCTGGCGGTTTCGTCTTCGTTATCGTCGAGCAGAAATCGAGAGACCCCGGGGCCTTTTAGATCCTGAGCTTCAGATATGCTATTTCTTCTTCGGTTTGTCTATACTAGTCTACTAGATTGGTTGTTAGGTTGGCAGCCAAGAGGGGTTCTTTTTGCACACCTCCCTTGTGCAAATGAGTTCCTGAGCAGATCTTCCCACCATCGCCATCTGTTTTTTTACTGTGGCTGCTGGGTTCTGCCAGTTTCTTTCTTCGTTTGTTCTTGGTTTGGTAGAAAAAAAAACAAAACAACAACAACAACAAAAACACAGTATAGATGGCGGCCGTTATAGATCTGTCAGGGGAGGAGCTGATGAGAGCACTAGAGCCTTTTATCCGGGATGCCTCAGCTCCTCACGGGCCCCGTGCGCTCCTCCACCCCTCGTCGTCGTTCACCTTCGACCATGCGGGCGACGGGGCGGGCCAGCTGAGCCCCGCCCAGATGCAGTACGTCCAGGCCCGCCTGCACCTGCAGCGCCAGGCACGGTCCTCTTCCGTGCTGGGCCCGCGGGCGCAGCCCATGAAGGCGTCCGGGCTGTACCGCGGCGTGTGGCAGCAGCACTGGGGCAAGTGGGTGGCGGAGATCCGGCTCCCGCGCACCCGCACGTGCCTCTGGCTCGGCACCTTCGACGCCGCCGAGGACGCGGCGCTCGCCTACGATCGGGCCGCCTACCGCCTCCGCGGCGACACGGCGCGCCTCAATGTTAAGATCAGGGAAGGGGATCAGAAGGGTTTAGTGTAGCGTGTGTAAGGCTGTCCGCAGTAGTTCCCTCTAAATTTTTCCCTCTATATGCTACTATGTGTTGAGAACTACGTTACCACGGATCACCAGATCCGCTCTGTTCCCTCCCGTCAACAGTAGAGACGCAAGAAGCTGTAGAGAACTCGTCTCCCTTCCCATAAGCACGACAGAGGAAACACACGAGACACAAGATATAGGGTTGGGCCTCTGGCCTCTTTCTGATCTGTGTATTATGAGGGGGTGTACAGGTTCCTTATATAGGGATGTGAGACCCCTCAGGGACAAAGTAGGTATTTGCCCACATAACCCTAACTAGGGTTACTTAACACTCCCCCTTGGGCGAATACCGCGACCAACACATGCCTCGTTAAAACTCCGAAAAACCCAGTGGGAAAAATGTGGAGAAAGAGTGCATGGTGATACAAATTGCATTTGCACTTTGTTGCCTCGTTAAAAACCTCATGTGAGAAACTTCAAGAAAACTCACTAAGGGAAAAAGAGTACAACAACTGTCATCGGAACAGATTTCGATCCTTTGGGATCTAGATTCTATCAAATCTTCTACAAGGGCTAACTTTAGAAATGTGCTCCCCCTGATCCTTACAAAACCGTATCAATAAGGCAAAACATCTTCTTCTAGAAGTATATGCACATAAAGATTTAGCAAACGGATTGCATATCCTTGCAAGGACTATTTCAGGAACTTTACCTCTACTCACTTCTAGGATATATGAGGCAAGTGCACATATCAATATAAATAAGCCACTTTAACTGATGGTGTTCGATCGACTAGATCTATATATTTGATAGAAAGTTCCATAAAGGTTCACATATTGATCATCAAGCTCACACCTTCAGGGCATAGAATATGACATTTATTGTCTCACGGTTGTGATCAATATAAGCATTCGCTCCCCCTGACGATGACATCTGTCAAAGTCGTTATCCCTCATTACTCAAGCATATTCTTCAAGATATATGTCTCATTGTTCATCTGGAATAACGAGAATGGATGAGGTTGAGGTGCTATCATTTTCTATCTTACACCACAATTTATACATAGTTGTGTAAAGCAAATAACATGTCCTTCAATAGGACTTAGGGGATAATATATTTGCAATAGTACATATTCTAAATATGATACATCGCTCGAGGCGTTCATCCATTGCAACATCTATGATGGTGTCGCAAAAGTCCATCTAAGATCGTAATCCATTAGGGATTTTTCATCGATCAGATACATCATTATAGTCTGTCATTCTGGCACAATGGGGATATTTTGACAGTAACACCTAAACCTTATAGGTTTCTGCCATCAGGGCTTTAGAGGATACCATAATTCCAAATCTAGTGGAAATTACCATGAGTAAAACTCATGGAATGCACATGTGCTTATTCGGTGAACTTCAAGTCCTTTGGTACCTCATCTTATTCCTTTTCGGGTCTGTATGGGTCTTTATCCCTTTATAGGGATTATCAAACTTTGATGTTCAACACAGACTTTGTTTCTTCTGGATAGTTTCCATCTGGGAACGATAGTCTCAACTAGGAGATATTCTCCCTACATAGGAGAGTGATCATTCATCAGGAATGTATTATTCGGTATGAGATTTATATGTTGCATATTTATAATTCAAAGATATGAGTCCTCCTAGGATCTCATGACGGATCTTCAGAATCCTATTAACTGCATATTTTAATTCATGCCATTTGTCAGATATATTACATAGCGGAACAATATTTATTCAACACATACGTGGGATGGGTCTCTCACAAGACCACTTGAACCATCGCATTCACCACACATTATTTCAACAGTGCCCATAAATGTCCGAACTTCAAGCTCGCGACTTTCATTTTACGATTATTGGTTCAGCCTCGATTGCATTTATCAATGACCCGATAAGAGAGCTACAAGCACTCATGCCTAGGACTTTGTTTTGGATCCCTTTGCAATCTAGAGAGGCAAGATAGGTGTCGACACATTTGTCTCCCACATTTAATAATGATCTCCGTTATTTCCCAAAACGAAAGATTCATTGTTCTGTATTCCCAGCACAATGATATTGCGTGCATTGCTAGGAACTTCATCATCAAGATGAACCTCTTTGTGAGGCAAATCACCAGCAGGGCGAGTTCATCAGAGGAGAGTTATTACAGACCACGTGAATCTGCAATCAAAACATATGCTTTGACTAAGGCCAACGGATCATATTCGCAGGCGTCCCCGAGAATAGATCAAATGCCAATAAGTCAAATGTGGATATTATATTAATCCTGGGTATATCCACATCTACATCAGGTAGAAGCATTCAAACCAATATGGTTACTCCTCAACGATTTCTGGCAAACTCCATATACACAGGAGTACACACCGAACGACAGGTTCAGTTCGACTTTTGTGGGTTTAATAGAATATTGAGGCATTACACTATATGGGCATTCCTCCCCCTAATGCCGAGATGTTCTAAAAGCATACAGATAAAATCCCAACCACAATCATCCAGTTGTGGCCAATGTATGCTATTGTGGTGATTAATTTGGGAAATCTTACGCACATTACATATAGGGGTTTTATGCAGTGAGCTTTGGACTTTGATTAATGTAGTGGCATGAATACTACATATTTGTCCTTCAATATGAAGGGTTAGTCTCAATATCCAGCGAGACACGCAACAACAAGTTGCTTCATGGTTACAATTCTACAAACTCATTGTTATTATTACCAAACACATAGTCAATCATTAAGATTTATACTGATATGCACAACACTATGTTATCCATAAGGGTTCTTCAGGGGCTCATGCATACTATTCGTCATTTGGAGCCTGTAGTTGACTTCCGATGAACAAGTAAAATGACCATCAGGGTCTATCGCTCACAAGGACATTCGCTGGTTGCATTGTGCTTTTAAGCACATAGGACAATATGTGCGTAGATAAAGGTGGTAAAGTGCACGGCATCAGGCCAATGCTGCCAAGCAGCGATTTTTATATGCAGAGATGTATAGTCCAGCTCGTTTTTATCACTGCCCATGGTTTACCCAATTACTCATACTGCTCGGAAATTGGGTATCGATTTATGCAACATTTTTAGGTATAATAATTTTGAGAGAGGACTTATAACAATAGTTAATTATTTGTGGTGTTGCCAGCAGGGCAAACATTTCTCCTTATATTATATACCAAATTGTTCTATATAGCATAATTTCGATCTCTTCATTGTTCAGCAAAAAGAGAAGCTTTGGAATAGAACAGACATGGCCAAGAATTCATTTTATCTGGGAAAGATCACCATATAACTAGCTTTTGATGAAGCAAATGATGATAACTGCTTGGCAAGAACGAAACAATACTGGTATCCACCTAGGATCCATCTTCAACAACAGATATTACTGCTCTCATACGAAGGAGTCATCAAGACAAGGGAGAATACATATGGTCTCCATAAGATCTTCATATTTGTATCACAATTTACCATTACCAATAGCTTAGTGGTCAAGAATTATGGATCTTCCGGTGCCAAGAACCAATGACAAATTAATGCCTAATGTAGCTTCAAGCTCTGTGGTGATGTGGGATTCCATGGCTATTTTTGTACTCTTCTTACTTCTGGTAGATCAGATATAGATTATGGTAAGCATGCCAAGGGGTGGAATACAATATAGTTCTGTTACATAAACCCCATATATATGTCTATTCAGAATCGACCTTTACCATTTGGTTTATAGTATATACCATACCAGTCAAAGCACTATCCCAAGTCAATTCAGCGGCTATAAGTATTTAAATTCTGAGAGATGCATGCAACACAAGCATAGAGGTCTTAGATAGGCCGAGTAAAGTGGTTCGACGAGAACACACAATGTTTTTTCACACCAACGTTGTGAAAAATTTCTTAGAATTACCTTTCGATGTACTCGCAACTTCGTGTTGCTAAGGTACTAGCCATTTATCTCAAAGTTCGCTTCATGCCGTTCAGCGACAAATAGCAATGTGCCAACATCTGGTTGAGCAATGTATGACTGAGATTCTAGCATTTATTCATCTGACAAGGTCTTATTGCTTACTAATAAAATCCCAATTTGTGATGTTTTATGTGCCAAAAAGGCTTTCATGCATTAATATTGAATTTCTTCAGGTTACTTCGGGTAAAACTTTATGCACGAGAAGAGAGCAGAGATTTAAATTATCTGTGTTTCATTGTATTTCGATTTAATTTTCCAGATTTAATATAGTTGTTATGTGAAAGTCGCCTAGAGGGGGGGTGAATAGGCGGAACCTGAATATTAAAATTTATCCCCCAACTAGATCCCTTGATTAGTGGTTAGAACAAGATATACAAATATCGGAGAATAGAAACTAAGTTCTTGCTTGAAAGGAGTATTGTTAAATAATGCGGGAGAGATAAATCAATACAACTAATAAGTTATAGAATAACAAAGCAAGAACCCTTAGATGAGAAGAGCACTAGAACAAGTTCTTTCTTGCAACGTGTTGCTTCACTAAATGGAAATTTAACTTGAAGCAATACCAAATGAAATTAGCAAATAATGGTGCAAGAAAACTTAGAGCAAGGGAAAGCAAACAAATCACAAGCAATAAACACAATGGACACGTGTGATTTGTTTTACCGAGGTTCGGCCCTCGAAGGCCTAGTCCCCGTTGAGGAGTCCACTTAAGGACGGGTCTTTTTCAACCCTTTCCCTCTCTCCCCCGATCACACAAGGATCGGTGAGCTCTTCTTCTTCTCAAGGATCACTCTTGATCCCACAAGGACCACCACAATCTTTGGTGTCTCTTGCTAGCTTTTACAAGCCTCCAAAACTTTGGAGGAAGTTCAATGGGAGTCAAAACTCCACGCGCAAATGAACACAAAGATGAAGCACACACTATCTCTCGATGAATCTCACAAGGCACTAGTGCTAAACTCAAATGAGTAGCTCTCTTTTGCTTGCTCTCTCTTTTGTGGCACTTGTGTTGGTTGTAGTGGTCTAAATCTTGTGTATAGGATGAATCAATGAATATATGTGGTTGGGAGGGCTTGAGTATGTCAACTAGAGGACTTGGAATGTTGCTTGGGCTCCCACACCTTGAAGTGGCCGGTTGGGGTGGTATTTATAGCCACCAACCAAAATCTAGCCGTTGGTGAGGGCTGTCTGTTCGATGGTGCACCGGACAGTCCGGTGCACACCGGACATGTTCGGTGCGACAGCCACGTCACCCGGCCGTTGGGGTTTCGACCGTTGGAGCTCAGACACTGGGCCCGCCTTGATGTCCGGTGGCGCACCGGACATGAACTGTAGAGTGTCCGGTGCGCCTGCTCCCGCGTGCCTGACGACTGCGCGCTTCTGTCACGCATTAAATGCGTCTGCAGGTGACCGTTGGAGCCGAAATAGCCGTTGCCCCGCTGTTACACCGGACAGTCTGGTGTACACCGGACAGTCCGGTGTACACCGGACAGTCCGGTGAATTATAGCGGAGCAGCTTCAATGAATTCCTGAGGCTGGCGAGTTCCGGAGGCCGCTCTTCTTTGGAACACCGGACATGTCCGGTGTACACCGGACAGTCCGGTGAATTATAGCGGAGACGCCTCTGGAATTTCCCGAAGGTGAGCAGTTCGAAGTCGGAGTCCTCTGGTGCACCGGACATGTCCGGTGCGCCAGACCAGAGGTGCCTTCGGTTGTCCCTTTGCTCTTTGGTTGAACCCAATACTTGGTCTTTTTATTGGCTAAGTGTGAACCTTTTGCACCTGTATAACTTATACACTAGAGCAAACTAGTTAGTCCAAGATTTGTGTTGGGCAATTCAACCACCAAAATTATTTAGGAACTAGGTGTAAGCCTAATTCCCTTTCAATCTCCCCCTTTTTGGTGATTGATGCCAACACAAACCAAAGCAAATATAAAAGTGCATAATTGAACTAGTTTGCATAATGTAAGTGCAAAGGTTGCTTGGAATTGAGCCAATATAAATACTTACAAGATATGCATGAATTGTTTCTTTATAATTAACATTTTGGACCACGCTTGCACCACATGTTTTGTTTTTGCAAATTCTTTTGTAAATTCTTTTCAAAGTCCTTTTGCAAGATAGTCAAAGGTAAATGAATAAGAATTTTTTAAAGCATTTTCAAGTTTGAAATTTTCTCCCTTTGTGTTAAAATGCTTTTCCTTTGACTAAACAAAACTCCCCCTCAAATAAATTCTCCCCTTAGTGTTCAAGAGGGTTTTAAGATATCAAGTTTTGAAAAATACTACTTGCTCCCCCTTTAGAACACAAAGAGATACCAATTTGAAATTTTCCAATTGAAAACCATTAATTTTAGAATTAGGGTGGTGGTGCGGTCCTTTTGCTTTGGGCCAATACTTTCTCCCCCTTTGGCATGAATCGCCAAAAACGGATACTTAGAATGAAATATAGGCCCTTTTCCTAACTATTTTCTCCTCTTTAGCAAATAAAACATATGAGTGAAGATTATATCAAAGATGGAGAGACATTGTGGAGTGATGGCGAAGGGTAGATAATATCGATAGAGTAGAGTGGAAGCTTTGTCTTCGCCGAAGACTCCCTTTCAATGTACCTATGACTTGGTTTGAAATTCACTTGAAAACACATTAGTCATAGCGTATAAAAGAGATATAATCAAGAGGATATATTAAATTAAGCATGATCATAGTTCTATATAACATAGATTGCTCCCCCTAAATATGTGCGAGAGGAAAACATATTTTTGGCCTCAAATGCCAATTGCACATAATTAGGTTAATGAGAACATATCTATATCATACAGATTGTGAAGTGCATTGAGTCATAGTATAAGAGTGATGCTCATGACAATTTATGCACTTACGAAAGCATGTTGTAAACCATTTAAGCATTTTCCCTTAAGGATTTCAAAGAGACTTAAGGACCATCCACCTTTGAAACAAAGGCAGCTTATCCTCGTTACAAGGTTAAGCTTTAAGCTCTTTGACAATAAAAGTACTTCATCTAGTTTTACCAGAGATGCACTAAGCAGGAATGAATTTTGGGAAATTAAACTAGGTATGAAGCAGGGATAATACATGGACATGCTTTCTCTTCTTTTCATACAAGATATGCAAAGAATGTATAGAAAAGGAAGATTTAGGTACAAGTTTAAATGAAAGGAGATAGTTTTACCTTTTGTACCTTTACATAGAGACGCTCTCTTCATTGTGCTTTGTCCTTAGTCTTAGATGCTTAAGACCTATTCTTAATGACAATATATGGAAATATTTTGCATAAGAGAGAGTTCTACAACTAGTGATCCTTTCAAGTTATTGTTAGCAAATATCAAATGGATCACAAGTTGCATAAATCTATCATGAATTCTCCTTTTAACTTAGTGCATATCAAGAGAGATATCGATTGAAAGTATATGCGTCACTAAGAAGCATGATTGTTGATTGAAGTCATTCAATGATCAAACAAATAACAGATGTGATCAAAAGAACATCATACGCATTAGATTATCAATTAAGCTTAGAGTAGGAGAATCCAGCAATTATGCTACTTTAGAGTGAAAGACAAGAATTTAAAGTAGTAGCATACTTCATGAGGAACTTATTCTCATGCAAGAGACTATATGAAATTACTGAGATAAAGCAATAGTCTCAACATAATCAAGATAAAGGGCTCCCCCTAAAGATGTGCATCAAGTATTTGAATGAATTGAATGGATGCATTTACTTTAAAGACAAATAGAGAGAAGCATTATACATCTTGATCAAGGCTCATTAAATTTGCAATAAACAACTTGAGCCTAGTATTCTCAATATGAAAGGGTTTAGAATACTCACAACCACACCATTGATTGTTTCGTAGAAGTAAATGGTGTTGTTCTTGATGTTCTCCTCTTTCATTTGAGAGTCCTCCCTTTGCAGTGACTTCTTTTTCCTTTCAAACTTATTGAAAATACTCAAGAAGAATGTTAGTAATACAAGGTAGTATATAATGATGGATGATTCCTTTTAGATAGGAAATAAGCATAATTCATCATCCATGAGTCACATAGACATGAAGTAAATTCCTTAACGTTAGTGCACTTTAACAGAGAAGAGGAATGAGCACCTTTTTAATCATTTTTGATCAATCAAAGGAATTTTACTTTTTCATATTGAATTTATTATCATGACTTAGAAGCGCATCAATATGAGAATGGATATAGCAAAGGCATGAATTAGATTCTAATGGACAAGCGCATTTATGAATATGATATTGAATGCATACTTAGTTAATTTTGGTCCAATAAAGAATCTATTCCTCACAAGGGTAGAATATGATAATTTAGATTAGATACCCATTGAGATGGGAACCAAACTTAAGAAGATGAGTTCCCATACCTTTTCTTTTACCTTTCTTCCTTTGGGTGAAGATCAACCCATGAGGCTTGTGCACTTTCTTTCTTGTAGATTTTCATAATTTGAACTCAAGAGAAATGTTAGTAGTAACACAAGCACTAGTTTCCATTTTTGTAATCATTTTGATAAGGAATGAGAAGCTAGATTACTAAAACATGGAAACTTCATAGCATGAACTAGATTATCCATAGATGATGTTATGCTCAATTTTAACCCATAAAACAAGCATAAATAATCCTTTAAGATTATGAGAATAAATCTAATTCATGATATGGAAAGCGATAAATGTGAAAGAATCAAATCCAATTTAAGTAAGTAGAGGCACATCATAAGTCATTGGATTGATTTTTTTATGTCAGATTACATGCTTTTCCAAAGAGAAACCTATTCTCTATAAGTGAGACTACTTGGGTTACTTAGATAAAATCATTAATCTCACTATTCTAGTTATAGAGAGAGTTTTCCTTTTATAAGTGTCCTAAGGATTTGAATTCCTTATATGACACCTTATTCCTTTAAGAACATGAAATATCTCTCTATATCTAGAATCATGGCAACAACAAGATAATTAGAGGAGGGATATGCCATGACATACTAGCAATAAATTAAAGCATGTAGATTGCCATAGTATGGAAATGATGAATGTGCAAACTACCATATGAGAGGAAATTCTTCAAAGAATGGTAATATCAATTTAAAGATATTTGAAGTGCTTCAATTTTTCTGTGACTACACAAGACACATAAGAAATGATATTTTAAATACTTGCACTTAAAAGATAAGTGTTACCTTCCTTTGGCTTTCCTCCATGCTGTAGGCCTTGAGTTTTCGCGTATGATATCTGTTCACTTCCTACAACATATAATATCTTCCTCGAGATGATATGAGTTTAAGACACAGCAATTTGAAAAATAACCTTGGGTCAATCATGTATATAGATCATTGAAGATTGATAGCTTGAGTTGATAAGAATTGAATGAACTCTCTCAAGCACCCCAAAGACTTCATATCATCTCCTTCTCCTACAAAGCTTGTCAAGCATATTTTGGTACCCATCGCTTGATGGGTCCATCATGGTTAGTCAACAAAGATCTAGGAACCCAAAAGTCCTTTGTGTTAGCACTAGGTAATTTCATTACCTTTCTAGCACAAGTTGCAATTTTGGGTTGCCTAGTTACATGAGAATCAATTGACAAGTTAGGAGTGAAATTGTTACCAATGGGACAATCCTTGCATTGATGTCCCCTTTTTCGGCATGTGTAGCATAGGCGTTTTTCAAGATTTGAAGTTTTCTTCTTTCCTTGTTTGTTGCCTGCTACATGGTTAGTAAAAACTTTCTTTTCTAACCCTATGCCTTTTTGTTTCAAATGGGGACAAGATCTAAGCAAGTGTCCCTTCTTGGAGCATCTAAAACAAAGTCTATTATCCTTGTTAATAATCAAGCCATTTTTAATGTAGGGACATGACCTAATCAAGTGCCCCTCTTCAAAGCATTCACTACACCTCTTAATGTGAAGTGTGGCTTGATCATTACCTTGGATGTTACCTTTTGTGGAGGCGTGGTTGAGGCTTTTGGAGGAGGTGTTAAATTTCATCTTTTGTTTCTTCCTCTTGGCAATCCTCAAATCCTAGACATTTTCTTCAAGGGATGTATTGCATGCCACAGTTGTTCCTGTCTTAAGCTTCTTCACCATGTGATCACGGTTATCTTGAGAAGGTTGGGCAATGTATTTCCCTTTTAGTTGTGTCAAGCTCTTCTTTAGCCTCTCATTTTCTTCTTTGAGCTTTTGATATGAATCATCATTTGTTCCTGCAAATTCTAGCTCAAAGGAAGATTTGCTTGTCGACAAACAACAAGCATTAGCACATGGTAATATAGTATCAATTTGAACCCATGTGCACGAGTGAGGTTGTTGGGATTTTAAGTTTTCTATCACAACCTCATGAGCAATGTTTAATATGATATGATCATCCATAAGATTTTCATGAGAACATAGAAGCATATCATATTTTTCTTGAAAAGCTAGATTTTCAACTTTTAGCTTTTCTACTTGGTCCTTAAGCAAGGTATTCCTATTTACTAATTGAGTGATACAATGTAAAGCGTTATCATGCTCAATTGAAACAGTTTCATACCTTTGGACCAAATCAACATGAGAGCACTTTAGCTCCTCATGTTCTTTAGTCAACTCGTCAAAGTGTAGCATTTTCATGGAGAGAACATCTTCTAGCCTTTGACGAGCTTCGCTTTGCTCTCTCGCTCTTTCTAGAAGTTTGAGCATGACCGCCTTATCTTCTTGGCTTAGGCGAGCATAGAGATGCAAGAAGCTTCTTTCTTCCTCCTCATCCTCATTTGTCCTTCCGCTATCATTTACATTAGCCACACAACACATGTGGGAATCGAAATGGGAAGACAAACCTTTTGGAGAGGTGGATTCATCATTTGGTCTCCATCGTTCATTTTCTTCTTCCTTACAAGGGTTAGTATCACAAATACCAAAGGAAGTAGAAGCACAAAATGAACTATCATGTTTGGACTCATCAAATTTGCTTCTAATTCTAGTCCAAATATCATGCGCATCATGGATGGATTCGTCATAGTTTGATATGAAGGCATGATAATCTTCTTTGCTAAGAGAATTAGTAAAGATGTCAAAAGCTAGATAGTTTAAGCGATAACATCTTTGATCCTCCTCGGAATTAATTTCTCCATTGAAATTAGAGGGAAAAATACTCTTGTCTATAATTTGTTCTAATCGTGGATCTATGGTTCTAAAAGCATTTATCACACTAGTAGACCATGAGTCATAATTGGAACAATCATCAAATAATATTTCAAGAGTTACCTCTTTTTGAGTTACGTTCGATGGAGGAGCCTTCTTGTTCTTTTGGGATCTTTTATGAGCCATCACTTCGAGTTGTTAGACTCAAGATGAAGTGCCTAGCTTTGATACCAATTGAAAGTCGCCTAGAGGGGGGGTGAATAGGCGGAACCTGAATATTAAAACTTTATCCCCCAACTAGATCCCTTGATTAGTGGTTAGAACAAGATATACAAATATCGGAGAATAGAAACTAAGTTCTTGCTTGAAAGGAGTATTGTTAAATAATGCGAGAGAGATAAATCAATACAACTAATAAGTTATAGAATAACAAAGCAAGAACCCTTAGATGAGAAGAGCACTAGAACAAGTTCTTTCTTGCAACGTGTTGCTTCACTAAATGGAAATTTAACTTGAAGCAATACCAAATGAAATTAGCAAATAATGGTGCAAGAAAACTTAGAGCAAGGGAAAGCAAACAAATCACAAGCAATAAACACAATGGACACGAGTGATTTGTTTTACCGAGGTTCGGCCCTCGAAGGCCTAGTCCCCGTTGAGGAGTCCACTTAAGGACGGGTCTTTTTCAACCCTTTCCCTCTCTCCCCCGATCACACAAGGATCGGTGAGCTCTTCTTCTTCTCAAGGATCACTCTTGATCCCACAAGGACCACCACAATCTTTGGTGTCTCTTGCTAGCTTTTACAAGCCTCTAAAACTTTGGAGGAAGTTCAATGGGAGTCAAAACTCCACGCGCAAATGAACACAAAGATGAAGCACACACTATCTCTCGATGAATCTCACAAGGCACTAGTGCTAAACTCAAATGAGTAGCTCTCTTTTGCTTGCTCTCTCTTTTGTGGCACTTGTGTTGGTTGTAGTGGTCTAAATCTTGTGTATAGGATGAATCAATAAATATATGTGGTTGGGAGGGCTTGAGTATGTCAACTAGATGACTTGGAATGTTGCTTGGGCTCCCACACCTTGAAGTGGCCGGTTGGGGTGGTATTTATAGCCACCAACCAAAATCTAGCCGTTGGTGAGGGCTGTCTGTTCGATGGTGCACCGGACAGTCCGGTGCACACCGGACATGTCCGGTGCGACAGCCACGTCACCCGGTCGTTGGGGTTTCGACCGTTGGAGCTCAGACACTGGGCCCGCCTTGATGTCCGGTGGCGCACCGGACATGAACTGTAGAGTGTCCGGTGCGTCTGCTCCCGCGTGCCTGACGACTGCGCGCTTCTGTCGCGCATTAAATGCGTCTGCAGGTGACCGTTGGCGCCAAAATAGCCGTTGCCCCGCTGTTACACCGGACAGTCCGGTGTACACCGGACAGTCCGGTGAATTATAGCGGAGCAGCTTCAATGAATTCCCGAGGCTGGCGAGTTCCGGAGGCCGCTCTTCTTTGGAACACCGGACATGTCCGGTGTACACCGGACAGTCCGGTGAATTATAGCGGAGACGCCTCTGGAATTTCCCGAAGGTGAGGAGTTCGAAGTCGGAGTCCTCTGGTGCACCGGACATGTCCGGTGGCACACCGGACAGTCCGGTGCGCCAGACCAGAGGTGCCTTCGGTTGTCCCTTTGCTCTTTGGTTGAACCCAATACTTGGTTTTTTTATTGGCTAAGTTTGAACCTTTTGCACCTGTATAACTTATACACTAGAGCAAACTAGTTAGTCCAAGATTTGTGTTGGGCAATTCAACCACCAAAATTATTTAGGAACTAGGTGTAAGCCTAATTCCCTTTCATTATGGCCACTTGGCGATATATATAAATATATGATGCCACACAACACAATCAAACAAAATATAAAGTGAAAACAAAATTGTTTACGAAGGTTGCACATAATGTGACTTCAGGACCTTGAACAACCCACCACAATCCACGCGAGTACAAGCTCTAGCGTATCTGGCGTCAACGCGTGTGCGGCTATCAGGGCTACGACAGTATAGCAAGCCTTCGTAATAAGCGCAACTGGCACAATTATGGCTCGGTAATTGGGGTACACGATAAATCCACGCAACGTGCGCAACAGGCGCAATTGTGGCTCGCGGTAGACAGACAGTGCCTACAAGGCATGCAAAAAATATGTGACTCGGCGATGGCAAACCAACTCTACGGGAGTGGTCCGATTAAGCGAGAGTGCGAATAACAATCACATGACGCAGCCAAGTTCATATGACAGAAATACTGTGTCGTGTTGCGAGGGCTCAGCCAATACCATAGCTCAGTCGATTAATTATGTAGTCAGATTGGCGTACGAGTACCCAATATATAATTTAATCGCCCAGCGTCAGTCCAAAATCTCAACGCAAAATAAATATTTAGAGCGATTTAAGTATGCACAATATAGACTTTACATGCATTTTAATAATTATCTGCTACGAGAAATAAAAGCAGAAAAATAAACACCAAAATTATTGCATGAGCATAACACGTTAGGTGTAAAAAGCATTTCCACATGTACTTTTTGCCTAATTATTTACTGCAAGAAAAATTAATTAAAGTAGAGATTACTACGTAAAAGTAAACATACAACTTTAACTTGTTTAAATTCAACATGAATTTATTTATATAAAATAGGGGGCCTACTCGAGGAGTCTTGCATGGATAGACCGCTGGAAGTATCTGCGTCTGGTTGACTCGTTCACTGGTCAAAGGGAAGTGGGCCCACGTGCCTTTTTTCATGGCACGAACGCATGGAATAGTGCGAACACTTTTTTTCTCTCGTACGTCCTTATCTCCGTGCAGCCGCACAAGAATAGGACTATTCATCTCCACGACTCCAGGCGCACAAGAATAGGATAGGACTTTTCATCTCCACGAGACCACGACATGCATGACTAGCGGATGCGGCTCCCAGGGCAATCGGCTCCGGCGCGACTGCAGGTGTGGGCGCTGCTCCTGGCGTGATGGCAGCATGGCACGACTGCCGGCACGGCTGCCAGGGCCACGCGACTGCTGGCGTGGGTGCGGCTCCTGGGCGGCCTTCGGCGCGACGTGAGCATCTCTGATGTGCGGGCGAGCGGTGCAGGTCCGACGCGCGGTCGTGACTCCAAGGCGAGCACGAACTCTGGTGCTCGGGGCAGATCGAGTGGAGCCCCATTGGACATGGTGGGGCGATGACGAGATTCCACCAATATTAGATCTAAAAAATTATACCGTTCGATTGCGTAGAGGAGTAATCGAAGACTGTCGCGTAGGACAGTTCGGCTAGACCGGGGACCTGCCGGCTTGACGGAGAGTTGATGCAGATCTGATCTCGCAGCAACGTCGAGGTAGAGTGTGCTGATAACGTGTTGAGAACTATGTTACCACGGATCACCAGATCCGCTCCGTTCCCTCCCGTCAGCAGTAGAGACGCAAGAAGCTGTAGAGAACCCGTCTCCCTTCCCATAAGCACGACAGAGGAAACACACGAGACACAAGATATAGGGTTGGGCCTCTGGCCTCTTTCTGATCTGTGTATTATGAGGGGGTGTACAGGTTCCTTATATAGGGATGTGAGACCCCTCAGGGACAAAGTAGGTATTTGCCCACATAACTCTAACTAGGGTTACTTAACACTATGCAGCCACGTCAGTAAAATTTTCTCCTCTATATTTACTCATCCCGCAACGGTTACCTCTACATATTCCCCTATCTCCTACCCTACATATAAAATACACATTTCATTCCAACTAACTTCAACTACCTCTTTTTTTCATTTATTTTGTTTTTAACGTATGACTGTAAAAAACAATGTGTTTAGCAATTTATTTTTAATTTCTAGTAATTTGAGTCAACATTTCTGTTAACCAATAATTAAGAATTTCACTTTGCACGCATGGGACATGGATCCAAATTCGTCCTCCAAGCTTTTACTGTCCAGACACAAGAAGGCTTACTGCATGGCTGTATCGTTGCCTCGGTAGAGTGGCACTCCGTCCTCCTCGCCGGGGCGCCGCAGCCGCTGGCGTCGGACCCTTCGCTGGACGCGCCACAGCGCGCGCAGCTGGAGCGGGCGATCGGGGCGACCACCACCATGCTCTTCGTCGCCACCGTGTCGTACATCGCGCTCAGCGCCATCTTCAGCTGCCTCTGCACCAGCGGCGGGTTGTCCTGGCGGCGGCAGCAACCCGACGGCGGGTCGTCCCGGCGGCGCGACACAACGCAGTCGAGGGAAATGGATCCGGTCGTTTCTTCTAGAGCGCGCGCGTGGTTGCGTCCTCTAGAAGCAACTGCGAGGGGGTGAACAGCAGTCCTCTTGATGTGGCGTGAGAGAGAAGGGGATCGCCACCAAGAGTGCTCTGTAGCGACCGCCGTTGCGGGAGATAGGGGACGACTGTTGCCCCTACCACATAAATAGTAATAGGGGAGGGAGGCCATAGCGTGTACCGTTACAGATAGTCTAAGGCTATCTGCAACCGTTACCCCTAAATTTTTCCCCCTATATCACTTTTCCCCCCTATTCCCCCCTATTTTTTTATCTCCCGCAGCGGTTCCCCCTAAATACTCCCCTATACCCCACTACAACTATAAAATATCATTTTCTATATCAACTATCAATTTTTTATCTACTAACAATTACTCGTGGACCCACAGCACAGTGTTTAGGGTGATGAACAGTGACACGCTAGATCTGGGGGGAGAGAGAAGGGGGCCGACGCGTAGGGGGCGCTGTAGGGGGCACTGCTGCGGCCGTGGGGTGCCCCTATAGCCGGCATGCAAGGGGAGGGGGATGGCTAGCGTTTACCGCTGCGCACAGCCTAAGGGTGTAAGAACAAGAGGGAATATGGAAGGACACGAGAGCCAGACGGCGTCTCGTATATTCTGTAGTATTTCTTCCAAAAGGTTGATCCCACATTACAATAGAGCAGTATATATAATAGGTCTTAGGCAATGTCTAGCAGCCTATTTGGCCCACATTGGCCCAGTAACAAGCACATTTGGCCTGTGTGTGCGCTTGGAAAGCCTCTGCTTCACGTTGTCTTCTCCTGCTTCTTCAGTTTCACCATTCCCAGTATCTCCATTGCTGACATCCGCTGGGGCTTCAGGACCTGCTTGCCCCCAAGCAGGTGCTCGTGGAAAACAATCACGGAGAGCAGTAGCGTCTTCCCAAGTCGCCAACGCTGCATCCATCCTAGACCAAACCACCTTGATCTGTGCCACCATTACGCCACCTCTTTGTACCAGTCGTCGTTTGAGGATGCGGACAGGTATCTGCAGGTGATCAGCTTCATTTGGGAGCGATGATATAGGAACCTAGGTGAATCCAATTGCTGCTTTGAGTTGTGAGACATGGAACACAGGGCGGATGGCTGAGTCTGCTGGCAGCTAGAGCTTGTAGGCAACAGGGCTAATTTTCTCGATGATTTTGTAGGGCCCGAAAAACTTGAATGACAATTTGTGATGAGCACGAGTAGCCACTGACGTCTGAACATACGGTTGGAGCTTCAAGAATACCCAATCGTTGACAGCAAACACTCGTTCCGAGCGGTTCTTATCGGCCTGCTTCTTCATGCGGTCTTGAGCCCGGAGTAGATGTTGTTTGATTAGCTTTTGCATCAACTCGCGCTCCTGAATCCAAGATGCCAGATCAGGTACTGAGATAGCTGTTTGAGTGGTGATACCGAAGTGGCGTGGTGGATATCCATACATGACTTCAAATGGTGATCTGCCCAGGGCTGTGTGGGTGCAAGTGTTGTACCAAAATTCGGCAACTGAGAGCCATAGAGACCATTTCTTTGGACACGCATGGACAAAACATCGAAGGAAGGTCTCCAAACACTGATTCACTCGCTCCGTTTGACCATCGGACTGTGGGTGGTAAGCCGAAGACATACTCAGCTTGGTGTCAGTTAGCTGAAAGAGTTGCTGCCAGAAGGAGCTGGTGAATATCCTGTCACGGTCGGAAACTATCACTGATGGAAGACCATGTAACTTGTAAATGTTGTCGAGAAAAAGTTTGGCCACTTTTGCTGCGGTGAAGGGGTGAGCCAGGGGCACAAAATGACTATATTTGGACCATTTATCTACAATGACCATAATGCAGTTGTAAGTGGTGGACAATGGCAGTCCCTCGATAAAATCCATGGAGACAGTGTGCCAAGCGTGCGGTGGAATGGGAAGTGGCATAAGGAGACCTGGGTATTTGGTCCTCTCAGGTTTTTCCTGCTGACAGATTTGGCATGCTTTAACATAGTTGTGCACTGCTTGTTTGATGCTAGGCCAATAGAAGAGTTGTTTCAGCCGGCTGTAGGTTACAGGTACTCCAGAGTGTCCGCCTACGGCTGAGGCATGAAGGGCATCGATGACTTTATTCTGCATCACTCGATTATTTCCCAGCCACACTCGGCCTTTATATCTGATCAGACCATCCTTCAATGAATAATTGGTGGATTGGCCATTTTGAAGAGCCAATTTGGACAACAGCTCTTAAGCAGTGGGGGTCTGTAGCATATCCCTGTATAACCTCTTGAACCCAAGTAGGTGTGCACTGAGACAAGGTTAAACATTCTGCTGAATGAGACCGACGGGAGAGAGCATCTGCAGCAGCATTATCAGAGCCTTTCTTGTAGATGATTTTGTATTGTAGACCAGCCAACTTGGAGTAAGCCTTCTATTGCCATAGGGTATGCAACCTCTGCTCATTAAGTTGAGTCAAACTCTTGTGATCTGTGAAAATAAGAAATTCAGCGAGTTGCAAATACGATCTCCAATGAGCTACTGCCAAGACAATTGCCATGTATTCTTTTTTCATAAATGGAAAGGCCTTGTGTCTTTGGTCCCAGTGGTCGACTTAAATATGCCAGTGGATGACCATTTTACATGAGCGCTGCACCTACACCGTTTGTACAAGCATCTGTGCAAATAGCAAAGGGCAAGTTGAAATCTGGTAGGGCTAAAACTAGGGCAGATATCAGGGCTTGTTTCAGGGTGTCAAAAGCTTGCTGGTGGTCAGTTGTCCATATGAACAGTGTGTGTTTTTTGAGAAGATCAAACAATGGTCGACTGATAATGCCGAAATGTCTGACGAATTTTCTGTAAAACCCAGCTAGTCCCAAGAAACTGCGTAGGTCTTTAACTGAAGTTGGTGTTTGCCAGTTGGAAATAGCCGTGATTTTAGAAGAGACTATTGTAATTCCCTCATGGCTAATGACATGGCCCAGATATGAAATTTCAGTTTTGGCAAATTTACACTTGGAAAGTTTCACCTTCCACTGGTCCTTTTGCAGTAGCTGGAGAGTTTGTCTCAGGTATTGCAAGTGTTCATCAAAAGTAGAACTATATATAAGTATGTCATCGAAGAAAACCAGTGCTGATTTCCTTAGAACTGGGGCCAGAGTCTCGTTCATTGCTCTTAGAAATGTGTTGGGTGCGCCTGAGAGACCAAATGCCATGACTCAGAACTCGAAGTGTCCCATGTGGGTCTGAAAGGCTGTTTTATACTCCTCGCCCTGCTGCAAAAGGATTTGATGGTAGCCAGCTTTGAGGTCCAATTTGCTAAACCACCGAGCATGAGTTAACTCATCCATCAATTGATCGAAAATTGGGACTGGATACTTGCTTTTCCGGGTTAAGGCATTAAGATGGCGATAGTCCACACAAAAACGCCATGTCCCATCTTTCTTTTTAACTAGCAGCACCAGAGAAGCGAATGGGCTTTGGCTCTTCTGTATCACTCCCTGAGACAGCATATCAGCCACTTGACGTTCGATTTCATCTTTCAAAACTGGTGGGTACCAATATGGTCTTATTGAAAATGGTTGAGCACCTTGAATGAGTGGAATTGCATGGTCACAGTCACGGCTAGGAGGTAAACCTACCGGATCAGCAAAGACTGCAGCAAAGTCTTCCAAAATTTGAACAATGGCAGGTGGCATAGGGTTTGTAGCAACCGAAGGTTGAGTGTCGACAGATGGCGATGACAATAACATGACTTGAACAGTAGTGCCAGCTGGAACTACAGATGGTAGCCCATGTAACAGAACAGTAGTGCCCTTGTACGGAATAGCCATCCATTTACTAGCCCAGTCAACTTTCATAGGACTAAAGGTCTCCAACCAATCCATTCCCACTACTAAATCATATTTGGATAATGGTAACAACACGATATCGGAAACAAAACTATAATCCTGGATAGACCACTCCATTTGCAATAATTGGTGTTGACAAGAGAGAACCTCCCCATTTGCCACTTGAACTGACATTGGTCGTGGCATATCTGAAATTCCTTGCAGAGAGGACAATAATCTGGAGCTGAGGGAAGTATGGGAGCTACCTGAGTCCACTAAGATGAGTAGAGGTATAGACTGAATCGAGCCTCTGAACTTCAATGTGTGGTGTCCAGCAACACCTGACCAGGCAGCCTAGGAAAGAGCCATCATGATATGTGGAGGTTCAGTTTCTTGATGTTCTGAGTCACTGTGGTTACTGATTAATTCCAGTACTTCTTCGAGAGCATGTAACTGAACCGAAGAAGCACATTTGTGTCCATATGACCACTTCTCAGCACACCTATCACACAAGCCCCTTGCTCTTCTATAACTTCGCAGAGATGCCAGTTTATCACTTTGCGATGTGGGTTTACTCATATGGCCAGACTTAGCATCTGAAGAAGCTCCCTCATGCTTGATGTCATCAGAGGATGATTGATAAGTCTTCTGAGCCGTCCGGTGGAACGATGGCTCATGTCGTCGAGGGCGTGTAGCATCAGCCGCTTCCTCCTGCACCAAAGCAAGCGCACAGGCAGTGTCTAGATCGAAAGGACGTTGAACCATGACCACCGGTTTAATGTCTGAACGTAACCCATCAATAAATTGCATGGTGTAATACAAGGGATCTGTTCTAGATTCATAAGCAGCCAACTCATCAACCAGAGACGAAAATTGTTTGACATAGTCTGCTACCGAACCGAGTTGCTTGATATGAAATAATTGGCGAATTAAGGACTCGTGTTGCTCACGACCAAAGCAATCATGGACAAGTGAGCAAAATTCGAGCCATGACAGTTGGCGAATCCTACATTCCACAGACTGTAACCAACGGGATGCGCGACCATCAAAATGCATAATCGCCACCCGCACCCAGACACTGTAATGGACCTCATACATATCAAAATAGCTTTCACATTTGGATTTCCATAGCTGTGGTTGGGTACCGTCAAATCGAGGAAAATTAATCATAGGTAATCGACCAAACCCCCCCCCCCCCCCCGATGCTGCTCATGGAATTCATTGGAGTAGAACTGATCTGAGTTAAGTGGTGGGGAATGGTTCGTACCCTTGACCGAGTCACGCGTTTGGGATCAGAACCCAAACTCGCGATCCCGGTGATGTTTGTTGTCGCGGTGGCCTAACGGCCCGTCGGCATTGATTCCGGGAGATGGGTGCCCGACGGCCGACTCATGCTGGCCGAAGAGGCCCGGCTGGTGGAAAGCGGGAGTCCGGTGCTCGCGTTCGAGAAATCGCGTAGCCCGTGTCACCTCCAAGGACAGATCGGCGACGCGCTTCTCAATTGTGGGAGTCCACTGCTCGAAGTCTGCTTGTGCCATCTCGACAGCGACGAAACGCGCGGTCGCACGTTGTTCCGCGTCGTCGACGCGGTGCGCGAGGTCGTCGTAGCGTTGTTCGAGGTGGCGGCCGAGGGCGACGCAGCGATCGTCGAAGTTGCGCTCGAGAAGGCCACAACGCCCTTCAATGGCGTCCGTCAGACGAATTTCCATTTGCTGCAATTCCTCAAGCACCTTGGAGATGGAGGTCTCGGCTAGTGCCATGGCGGCTGAACGTGGTCGACGCGGAATCGGAACCGTGAGATCCAGGGTGTAGACTCTGAATACCAGATGTTAAGATCAGGGAAGGGGATCAGAAGGGTTTAGCGTAGCGTGTGTAAGGGGGGTAAGAACAAGAGGGAATACGGAAGGACACGAGAGCCAGACGGCGTCTCGTATATTCTGTAGTATTTCTTCCAAAAGGTTGATCCCACATTACAATAGAGCAGTATATATAATAGGTCTTAGGCAACGTCTAGCAGCCTATTTGGCCCACATTGGCCCAGTAACAAGCATATTTGGCCTGCGTGTGCGCTAAAGCCTCTGCTTCACGTTGTCTTCTCCTGCTTCTTCAGTTTCGCCATTCCCAGTATCTCCATTGCTGACACTCAACTTCCCAGGCAACACCGCCTCCCGCGGCCCGCCCCACGCCTCCGTCGACGCCAAGCTCCGGAGCCTCTGCCAGGCCGTCGCCGCGTCCAAGAAGAAGGGCGCCAAGAATGCGAGCCCATCCGCAGCCGCGTCGTCGTCCGCCCCCACCAGCAACTGCTCCTCCGACGACGCGTCCTCGTCCTCGTCCTGCCTCGACTCCGCCGCCGAGTCCTCGTGCCCGTGCCCGTCGCCCGAGCCGGAGATGCAGCAGCTGGACTTCAGCGAGGCGCCGTGGGACGAGGCCGCCGGCTTCGCGCTCGCCAAGTACCCGTCGTACGAGGTCGACTGGGACTCCCTCCTCGCCGCCAATTGACCCGCCGGCATCGTTCGCTGCAGCAGTGGGTTAGAAGGAGGTTAACGGCCATCGCGCAGGTGGGGTTTTAGACATCCTGCGCGGCGCCGGCCCCTAGTAGTGAATTATTTATTAGTTCTAATCCCTCCCGTCCGTTTTGTGTAGAAGATGTTTGATTCGTTTTGTTGTCGTCACTGGTCAGTAAGTTGTAGGTTTGGTTCCCGGAGGAGAGAGAACCTCAACCGACGGGACGCCGGCGTTTTTGTGTCCGGCGTCTCCGGTGATCGGTCGGTCACCGGTCAGTGACCCCCGGCCGTTAAGGTGTCCATTGTGTTCTGGTAGCTGTTTCTTGCTGGACGGTGCTGCTCTACAGGTTGTAACAGCACGCTGCGATGTGATATTATTAAGCAGTTGCTCCTTATGTTGTAAAATCAGGTAGCTTGTAATCTGATGAACTGCTATTGTTTTTAGTGCTACTATTGTACATATTATTGTTGTATAAACAGTCTGCGCTAGCTCATTGTTGCCTCCGGTGTTTTCCTTGCTTTTTGAAAGATAGGCTTTTTTTTTCCTGTTTCCCCGCCTGAATTATGATTGTTTGTTCGGAAGTGGTCGCCGCCAGCCTCAAACGCATAGCTACCTTTTAACGGGCTTTCAACTGTGTTTGGTTTCTTAGGATTAATTTTTAGTCCCTGTTATTAGTCTCTAAATTGTCAAAGAAGGATTATCTTTATTTTAGTAAAGTAATCAAGAGACTAAAATCAGCTATATTGGAGAGATTAAAAATTAGAACAGCGAAACCAAACACCTGTCTTTTTTAGAGACAACATCATGAAAACAGTATAAGTCGGTATAGATTAGTTATAATATATGAACTATATAATAAAAAATCTATATGAAGATATAGATACTAATACTGTTTGTAGGTAGATCAGCCGTTGACGGAGGAAGTATATTCTCAGCAGTCAGCCCTGCGTTCAGCTTCAGCTAGCTCACACTAGTATAATTTGGCTCTATACAAGCGGTAGGATTTTTACATCACAGACGGTTCGGTTAGAAAACCGCCTGTGATGTCCCAGGCGGTTCAGTACGCCTGTGATGTAATAGTATCACAAGCGGTTTTTGTTTAGGACCGCCTGTGGTGCTCTATCATTTTCACAAGCGGACCCTAAGACAAAACCGTCTGTGATTGTAAAAATATGAAAATACAATTTAAATATGAAAATAATTTTAATTTTTAACAGAAATATGCAAATACAATTTAAATGAATTAATATTTAATTTTTAACAATAATATGCAAATACAATTTAAATGAATTATAATAGCACACATAGATAACTAGAGAGATTTTAAATTAATTGGCAACCACAATTCATAGTCGATCATACATGATAACAAATACAATTTGATTCATACAATTTTTCATGAACTACCATTTTTCCGCATGTATGGCTTTAAGTTCTTATCAATTTTCTTTTCCACACGCTTGATTCTCTCTGGACCGTTAAAGACGAACATCTCTTCATACTTATTGTATTCCTCATCTTGGTCTCCCACATTCTCAACTCCAACAATTTTTTGCTTTCCAGAAATAACTACATGCATCTTCTCATCTGCTGGATCGAGTACATAGAACACTTGTGCAACACATTCGGCGAGAACCCACGGGTCATCTTTATATCCTACTTTCTTTAAGTCTACCAGTGTGAGTCCGTAGTTATCCACTATCACCCCCACGGGATGTTGTACCCATTGGCACTTAAATAAGGGTATTTTCATGCTTGGGCCATAATCAAGTTCCCATATTTCCTCTATGAATCCAAAATATGTGGTCTTCTGTCCATGTAGGTCAAAAGCATCGATACGAACACCGCTATTTTGTGCAACACTTTTCATGTCTTTTGATTTAGTGTAGAATGTGTACCCATTGATGTCATATGCTTGCCATGATGTCACAAAACACGATGGCCCAGAAGCCAAATTCTTCATTGTTTTCTCATCCGAAGAGTCTTCGAATGGGATGTTTTTGTCCATTAACCATTCGCTGAAACGATGTTTGTGCTCCCTCATGATCCAGTCCTCTGTGCGGTTCTGATTTTCTTTACGAAGCTCATTCAGGTGTTCCTCTATGTAAGGCTCGGCTATCGTGAGATGTTGTAGTACACTACCATGAGCACAATGTACTAGCTTGTAATCCTCAACGCGAAAAGTTTTCTTGCCCATTCTCCCTCTCCCACATAGTTTACCCTCATGTTTAGGTACAGGCACACCTATCATTGTTCCGTCACTGATGTAATCTATACAGCTCTCAATCACTTCTTCTGTAGTGTATCCCTCCATGATTGAACCCTCTGGGTGAGCGCGATTTCGCACATAACCTTTTAATACTCCCAGGTATCGCTCCAACTGAAACATATGATGTAAATATAGTGGCCCTAATATTTTTATCTGATCCACGAGATGTATGATTAGGTGTACTTGCATATCAAAAAATGATGGAGGAAAACACATTTCAAGCTTGCACATAGTCTCGATGATGTATGCCTTTAGATAGTCCAAGTCTTCTAAAGCTATTACTTTTTGTGAAACCGCATTGAAAAAGTAACACAAGCATGTGATGACAACTTTGACATGCTCTGTTTCGAGGGCTCTTACCGCAGTTGGGAGGAACACCGTCATCATCACATGGCAGTCATGAGAGTTGTAGCCAAATAGAGACAAGTCCTTCATCCTGACTAGTCTGCTGATATTGGATGAGAAACCTGTGGGCACTTTGACCCCACGCAAACATTTGCAAATTTTTGTTCTCTCCTCAACTGACAAGTTGTAGCTAGCTGGGGGGAGGTAAGGCTTCCCTTTGCCACTATCCACTGGATGAAGTTCCGGTCTGATTTGAAGATCTACTAGATCATTGCGTGATTTAAGTCCGTCTTTTGTCTTACTCGGCATGCCCAGCAAGGTTCCAATGATGCTGTCAAAAACATTTTTTGTTACATGCATCAAATCAATGCTGTGGCAAATTTCCATATCCTTCCAGTATGGGAGGTACTTGAAAAATATTGATTGCTTCTTGAAAGTTGTGTAAGTTGAAGGGTCAGTTCTCTTTCTCTTTTCTCCTTTGTTTTTTCCCTTTCCGAATACAACATGAATGTTCTTTACAATTTCAAAAACAAGTTTCCCACTATAAGGCTTTGGTGCACCTTCACTTTCCAGTTGATTGTTAAATTCCTCTTTCATCTTTCGGTACTTATGCTGCTTCATCAAGAACCGTCTGTGTCCCATGAACACCAACTTCTTGGATGATTTAAGGTACATGAAAGCAGTTCCATCGACGCACACTACACAACCATTCTTTCCTTTAGTCTTTTGCCCTGATAGTGTGGCGCCACCGGGAGAATCATGGATGGTAACAAATATAATTGCTCTTAAGTTGAAATACTCACGGCAATACTCATCCCATATTCTAACTCCTTCATTCCAGAGCTTTGTCATATCTTCCATACTCGAGAAGATGGAATGATTCATACTCGAGAATCATTACGTCTTAAAACCAATATCTCGGTATACAAGAAGGAGGATGTTCCTCCTAAATTTGTGAATGGGAGGCCGTTCTTAACGACGGTGCAACTTTCTAAGTTGTCAACTCCGGAGATTAGAATGCATGAGTGGTACATGGTGGCTAGCAACAAATACAAACTCGAGGAATTCACATTTGTTGTGCCAGAAGATGCATTTTGGAGCAATGATCATATAAATCATGTGCGGCATTTATTCTTTGACGATCTCTGGTCGTTGTACCACCGACAAAGGATGGAAACCAACTACTTAACCCTCTTTTGCTTGTAAGTACCTCTAAACTTTCATATTTGTTAGTTTTGTACACGCACACATAAACGAGAGTCTAACGATTAACACTATTACACGTAGGATGCAATACATGGATGATAAGAAGAAACAACTTAAGACAGGGTTTCTTGACCCGTTGATGATATCCCAAGCTCGCTACAAAGTAGTTGCTCGGAGGCAAGGAGAAGAATACAAAGACTTGGACGATGCTGAATTTGAGAAAGCCGTCAAACAGAATCAGAGAAAGAAAATGAAGGTAATGGCGGCATACATTGGACGAGCCAGGTATAATCATGTACAACATGGCAAGGACTTAATAATAGCTCCGCACCACTTTAAGTAAGTTATCGACATGGTTTAATTTTGAACTATAAATTATGGCAATCGTGATATTAACATGTGTTTTCGTCTATGTCTATATAGTGACCACTATATTTGTATCATGATCTGGCCAAAGGATGGTAAAGTCGTGGTCTTCGACTCATTGAGAATGGAAAAGGCTACGTATAATGACTTCTTGAAGATTTTAGAGAAGTATGATTATTATTGCACACTTGTACTTATTACAACTTAACAAATGTATTCTTAATTTCACAATGCTATTCTTATATGCAGTGCATACCGTTTTTATTGGAAAGATCTTGGCGGCGAACATCCAGAGGACAAGCCTAATTTGTCAATATCATTATTTCCATATGGTGACAAACAACCTCCGGGTACTGTCCTGTGCGGTTATTATGTATGCGAATGGTGTCGTGTCACCTTCCATTACATGGTCAATCGTGAGGATGTAAGTTCGCTATCATTGTCTATGTTGCAATTTTTATGTTATATTGTTGCTCATCACATTACTCTTAGCACCGATTGTTTTTTGCTTTCATTGCAGGTTCCTAAATCTAAGATCAATGCTGAATGGTTAGAAAGAGATATGGTTTCCACCGGCGTTGCTAAGGTTGTAAGAGACTTGCTTTACTTTATGCGCCGTGAAGTTCTTCATCAACAAGGGCTATTCTACAATGTAAATGGAAATTTGCAAAAAATCCCAGAACTAAGTTTGTACACAATATCACACAGTGTTTAGGTCTTTAGTTAGGAACTTTAGATGTTTAGTTGTCTATGGAACTTTGAGATGTTTAGTTGTATAATTCTGTGTATGACGATGGAACTTGATATGTGGATGAATCTGTGTATTATCCCTGTTATGGAACTTGTAATCTGTGTATTATACCTGTTATGGAACTTGTAATATGTGTAAATCTGTGTATGTGGATGAATCTGTGTACAATCTGTGTATTATGCAATCTGTGTGAATCTGTGTATAATCTGTATATATGAATCTGTTTATACCTGTTTGAAAATTCTGTGTATTATACCTGTTTGAAAATTCTGTATATATGAATCTGTATAATGAAAACCGTCTGTGATTTATAGTGTATGCAGTTGGTTCCTTTGAACTGGACCGCCTGTGATGTGTGTCTATCACAGGCGGTTCCGTTGAACTGGACCGCCTGTAATCTGTGTTTTTCACAGGCGGTTTTTGATTGACCGCCTGTGATGTTGTTTTACATCACAGGCGGTGCACCACAAGCGGTTCCTGGAACCGCCTGTGTAGTGGCGAACCAGACCGCCTGTACAGAGGTGTGCTGTAGTAGTGTCATCTCGAAAAATGAGAACAAACACAAACCAGACCTCACAAGTCACATCACTTATTAACGTGTTGGTGGCTTTGTGCACAGCCTCGTGGACTGACTTGTCTGGCCGAGCTTCGTGGTGAGCAAAAGTCCCGAATACGACCACGGGCGGGGCGGGTGAGTGATGTCGTACCTGATCTGATTCACATGGGAGGATCTCGCTGCATAGTGGCATACTGCTGTTATATTTAGATTAAAGTCGGTTGTTTAAACTAATGTGGCTATAATACATAGACGCTGTATAAGTAGTAGAAGCTGATATGGATTAAATTGAAACGAACAACCTTGCAGCTCATGATCTCAGGCTATCCACACTCGTTCTATCTCGTTTCTCTGCCTTAAAAAATTATCCTGTATTAGTCGGTCTTTTTTTTTTAATTTTCTACAACCATATTTACATTCTATCTCTACCCTATACCAGTTACAGCTGCGCTTGTGTCCCGTCGTTCCGCGCGCGATGAAGACCAAACAAATCAGGTTTCCATCAGGGTTTAGGTCGTTCTTTTCTGGTGCTGAGAAACGATGATGCATCAAGCCTACTCCTAATCCTATCAGTACTGTACGCTCAGCTATGGGCCATTGAACAGTGTAATGGACCGGACCTGTCGTTTAGGGTCCTGCGATTCACCGGCGACTCACCGACCACCGACGACATGTTTGTGAGGCGGTGTGAGCAGACGGCGCTGGCTGTCCGAGCCAAGCTACAGCTATAAATCCTGCAGCTACGCCATGCATGCATCTGCTACTAGTCCACTTAACCTGTCCTCTCTGAATCTGTCGGTGAAAAGCGTCTCTATAATATCCCAGCCTTCGAGCCTATGCTACCAGCTGAAATCTGCCTTACCTGATCAACTTGCATGAGTGATGAGCAACTTGTACGAGATTAAAATTCAATCCAGAGGAAACGTACGGAGCCTTCACCTGGACGGCATATCTATGGGGGAGAAAGGTTAAAATTCAATCCAGAGGAAATCTGCCTTACCCCTTTTGGTGTTTGACGCCAAAGGGGGAGAGATATGAGTTGTGAGAGTTAGGGGGAGTTAGAGAGTTAGGGGGCGCTCAAAGGGCACTCGACTGCTGGCACTAGCACGGTCGAGAGCAGCAGAGGCAGCGAGCAGGTCGCGTCCTTTTCGGGCTTGTTCGGTTATTTTCAATCCTTATAGATTGGAGGGGATTGATACGGATTGAAGGGGATTTTGACTTACTAGGGATTGAAACCCTCTCAACCCCCTCAATCCATATGAATTGGGTTAGAACCGAACAAGCCCTTCCAGGGCAGGGCTGCCCCGGCCAATTTGCGCCCCCGCCCAAGCCTCGCCGAGATGTATGTACCGCACATCCTGAATAGTGAATACCCCAACGATGGGACCAACCTACGAAATGTGCTATACTGACACTATGTTATGCACCACCAGCATATTATACAAGCCATATTAGAGCAACTTGGCGCAATCGTCTCAAATAGGAGTCTCTCGTCCATATTCACCCTTGCCAGTGGTAGAGGTTGTGACATGGATTTTTTTTCTTTCTTTTGATGACCTAATGGATTTTAGACAATAGGATATCCAATTGTCTACTATTTACACTTGGATTTCAACTCTCCAAGTCTAAATATAATCATTAGAGACGGTGACAGTTGCAGGCGGGTGAGGCTGAAGGCCCCCCCTATCGCTCATAGAGCTCCGTAAAGCCCTCTTAAAAATTGCATCCTGTATTTCTTGATATGTATTTTATGATTTTCATTGTCAATCGGTGTTTCAATATACGACTACTAACTACTTTAAACTATTATATTTACCTAGTAAGATTATGTGATGGTAGCTATTTAGTACGACCACTCCTAAAAAAATTTAGGGCTCCATCCCTGCTAGTCATCAACAAAGGTACAATTGGCGCTTCTGTCCCAGCGGCGTCGGGCGATCAGCATTTCCGGGATCTTTCTCTCTCTGGAAATATTTCTCAAATATTTGGTATTTTGGGTTAGAAGTGCAATCGACCGGTTGTCTCTTTTCCCGATAAGTTCGCGAATGCCTCCTGGGTGTTTCCTTCGCGCTTATGGTTTAGGCCTCCTCTGCTTTCGCTTACTAGTGGGCCCCCTTACCCGCCCTCTTTTAACAATTTTGGTGAGTTCTCTCAGGCGGTTCTTTCGAGTGCCGACGCTTCTCCTTCCATGGAACTTGCACTGTTTACAAAACCCCACTCCGCTCCGCTGCCCTGGAAGAATCCGTCGTCGTCGTGCTCTCTACCGAGTGTGGGGCTTCCGCCACCTTCGCATTCCAGCATTCTTGGTGCGGTTGAAGTAATGGCTTTTCGCAGAGTTGATCCTGAAAGGGAAATGTGCCCTTGGGCCATTTCTAAGTGTTTTGGTGATTTAGTGCCCAACACAGGTGCCTAATTGTAAAATGGTGGACAAAGTACAAATCAAGGATAAAGGTATGTTTCTCAAACTTAGTACATTGTTTTATGGACTAATGTATTGTGTCTAAGTGCTGGAAACAGAAAAAATCGAGTTGGAGAAGAGATGGCTCGAGCAGCCAAAATCTGCCCAGTCTGGGTGCACCGGACTGTCCGGTGGTGCACCGGACAGTGTCCGGTGCGCCAGGCTGGCTTGGGCAAAGTGGCTGCTCTCGGGACTTCGACGGCGGTGTACGGCTAAAATTCACCGGACTGTCCGGTGTGCATCGGACTGTCCGGTGGGCCGCTCACAGGCGAACTCGTCGCTCTCGGGAAACCATCAACGACGTACGGCTAAAAATCACCGGACTGTCCGGTGTGCACCGGACTATCCGGTGAGCCAACGGTCGGCTGGGGCAACGGTCGGCCGCGCAATCTGCGCGGGACACGTGGCCGAGCCAACGGCTAGAAGATGGCACCGGACTGTCCGGTGTGCACCGGACATGTCAAGTGCACTAACGGCTCCCAGGCTGCCAACGGTCGACTGCGCTGTTTATGGAAAGAAATCAGGCACCAGACATGTCCGGTGTGCACCGGACTGTCCGGTGCGCCAGACGACAGAAGGCAAGAATTGCCTTCCCAGATTGCTCCCAACGGTTCCTAGCTGCCTTGGGGCTATAAAAGGGACCCCTAGGCGCATGGAGGAGAATACCAAGCATCTCCTAATCATTTCTAAGCACCAGGACATCGATTTCGCGCATTCGTTTCATTGTGATAGCATATAGAGCTCTAGTGGAGTTGTGAACTCATTGAGTTGTGTTGCGAGCTCTTGTTGCGACTTGTGTGCGTGTTGACGCTTTGATTCTTGTGTCTTGTGTGTGTTGCTAATCCCTCCCTTGCTCCGTGTTCTTTGTGAATTTCAAGTGTAAGGGCGAGAGGCTCCAAGTTGTGGAGATTCCTCGCAAATGGGATTGAGATAAAGCAAGCAAAACACCGTGGTATTCAAGTGGGTCTTTGGACCGCTTGAGAGGGGTTGATTGCAACCCTCGTCCGTTAGGACGCCACAACGTGGAGTAGGCAAGCGTTGGTCTTGACCGAACCACGGGATAACCACCGTGCCATCTCTGTGATTGATTTATTGTGGTTATTGTGTTTTGACTCCTCTCTAGCCGCTTGGCAATTATTGTGCTAACAATTAACCAAGTTTTGTGGCTTAAGTTTTTGAAGTTTCACAGGATCACCTATTCACCCCCCCTCTAGGTGCTCTCAATTGGTATCAGAGCTGTTCTCTTCAAGAAAGGGACTAACCGCCTGAAGAGATGGATCCTAAAGGCAAGGGGATGGTGATCAACGACAAGGAGAAGGAGTCCTTCGTCAACGAGCCCAATGATGACAGGCCCACTGACTCAGGCTCGGGCCACAAAAGAAAAGACGGGAGGAAGAAGAAGACAAGGCGCATCAAGGAAATTGTCTACTACGACAGCGACGAATCTTCCTCCTCCCAAAAGGACGACGACGACTACGATAGACGAAAGACGGTTAACTCAAACTTTTCTTTCGATTATTCACGCATCCCACATAGTTCAAATGCTCAATTGCTCCCCATTCCACTTGGCAAGCCCCCTCACTTTGATGGAGAGGATTACGGATTTTGGAGCCACAAAATGCGTACTCACCTGTTTTCTCTCCATCCAAGCATTTGGGAGATTGTAGAAAGTGGAATGAAATTTGATAGCTCGGATAGCCCTGTGTTTATTAATGAACAGATTCATAAAAATGCACAAGCTACTACTGTGTTGCTAGCCTCTTTGTGCAGGGACGAGTATCACAAGGTGAGCGGCTTGGACAATGCCAAGCAGATCTGGGACACCCTCAAGATCTCTCATGAGGGAAACGACGTCACCTTGCTCACCAAAATGGAGTTGGTGGAGGGCGAGCTTGGACGGTTCGCGATGATAAGGGGCGAGGAGCCGACACAAACATACAACCGGCTCAAGACCCTTATCAACAAAATAAGGAGCTACGGGAGCACGCGATGGACGGACCACGACGTCGTCCGCCTAATGCTAAGGTCATTTACCGTTCTTGATCCTCATTTGGTGAACAATATACGTGAAAATCCCAGGTACACCAAGATGTCGCCCGAAGAAGTTCTTGGGAAGTTCGTAAGCGGGCGAATGATGATCAAGGAGGCAAGATACGTGGACGACGCGTTGAACGGTCCTAGTCATGAGCCTCAACCCATTGCTCTCAAGGCAACAAGGAGCAAGGAGGCGCTACCAAGCAAGGTGGCGTAAGTTGAGGCGGCCGGACTCAATGATGAGGAGATGGCCCTCATCATTAAGCGCTTCAAGACGGCGCTTAAAGGTCGCAAGGGGCAGCCGAGCAAGACCAAAGCCAAGGGGAAGCGCTCATGCTTCAAATGCGGTAAGCTTGGTCATTTTATTGCTAACTGTCCCGACAATGATAGTGATCAGGACCAAGGGAACAAGAGGGAGAAAAAGAAGCATTACAAGAAGGCCAAGGGCGAGGCACATATCGGAAAGGAGTGGGATTCAGATTGTTCCTCCTCCGACTCTGACAATGAAGGACTCGCCGCCACCGCCTTCAACAAGTCATCCCTCTTCCCCAACGAGCGTCACACTTGCCTCATGGCAAGAGAGAAGAAAGTAAGCACTCATACTAGTACTTATGCTTCTTCGAGTGAAGATGAGTCTAGTGATGATGATGAGATAGATTACTCATGCTTATTCAAGGGATTAGATAGAACCAAGGTAGACAAAATTAATGAATTAATTGATGCCTTGAATGACAAGAATATGCTTTTAGAAAAACAAGAGGATTTGTTGTATGAAGAACATGACAAATTTGTAGAAGCACAGAAATCTCTTGCTCTAGAAATTAAGAGGAATGAAATGCTCTCTAGTGAATTATCTTCTTGTCATGAAACTATTGCTAAGTTAAAAAGTTTTAATGATGATTTAAATGCTAAACTAGAAGTAGCTAGTAAATCTAATTCTTGTGTAGAAATTGTTGAAACTTGTAATAGGTGTAAAGATTTTGACATTGATGCTTGTAGTGATCATTTAGTTTCAATTTCTAAATTAAATGATGAATTAGCTAGTCTTAATGCCCAACTTAAGACTAGCAAGAATGAATTTGACAAGCTAAAATTTGCAAGGGATGCCTACACGATTGGTAGACACCCCTCAATTAAGGATGGACTTGGCTACAAGAGGGAAGCCAAGAACTTGACAAGCCATAAGGCTCCCATCTCCGCCAAGGAGAAAGGGAAGGCCCCTATGGCTAGTAGTGTGCAAAAGAACCATGCCTTTATGTACTATGATAGAAGACAACCTAGAAATGCTTATAGGAATTGTAATAATGCCTTTGATTCTCATACCATGGTTGCTTCTAGTTCTTCTTATGTGCATGATAGAAATGTTGGTAGGAGAAATGTTATTCATAAATGCCTAGGAGAAATGTCGTTAATGTTTCTAGGAAAGTTAATGAACCTTCTACAATATATCATGCTTTAAATGCTTCTTTTGCTATTTGTAGAAAGGATAGGAAGATAGTTGCTAGAAAATTAGGGGCAAGATGCAAGGGAGACAAAACTTGCATTTGGGTCCCTAAGGATATTTGTGCTAACCTTGCAGGACCCAACATGAGTTGGGTACCTAAGTCCCAAGCCTAAATTTGCCTTGCAGGTTTATGCATCCGGGGGTTCAAGCTGGATTATTGACAGCGGATGCACAAACCATATGACGGGGGAGAAGAAGATGTTCACCTCCTACGTCAAGAATAAAGATTCCCAAGATTCAATAATTTTCGGTGATGGGAATCAAGGCAAGGTAAAAGGGTTAGGTAAAATTGCAATCTCAAATGAGCACTCTATCTCTAATGTGTTTTTAGTAGAGTCTCTTAGATATAATTTGCTATCTGTCAGTCAATTATGCAATATGGGATATAACTGTTTGTTTACAAATGTAGATGTGTCTGTCTTTAGAAGATGTGATGGTTCACTAGCTTTTAAGGGTGTACTAGACGGCAAGCTTTACTTAGTTGATTTTGCAACAGAAGAGGCCGGTCTAGATGCATGCTTAATGGCTAAGACTTGCATGGGCTGGCTGTGGCATCGCCGCTTAGCACATGTGGGGATGAAGAACCTCCACAAGCTTCTAAAGGGAGAACACGTGATAGGTCTAACCAATGTTCATTTCGAAAAAGATAGACCTTGTGCAGCTTGTCAAGCAGGGAAACAGGTGGGAGGCTCTCATCACACCAAAAATGTGATGACAACATCAAGACCCCTGGAGCTGCTACATATGGACCTCTTCGGACCCGTCGCCTATCTAAGCATAGGAGGAAGTAAGTATGGTCTAGTTATCGTTGATGACTTTTCCCGCTTCACTTGGGTGTTCTTTTTGCAGGATAAGTCTGAAACCCAAGGGACCCTCAAGCGCTTCCTAAGGAGAGCTCAAAATGAGTTTGAGCTCAAGGTGAAGAAGATAAGGAGCGACAACGGGTCCGAATTCAAGAACCTTCAAGTGGAGGAGTTCCTTGAGGAGGAGGGGATCAAGCACGAGTTCTCCGCTCCCTACACACCTCAGCAAAATGGTGTGGTAGAGAGAAAGAACAGGACACTCATAGATATGGCGAGGACTATGCTTGGAGAGTTCAAGACCCCCGAGTGTTTTTGGTCGGAAGCCGTGAACACGGCTTGCCACGCCATCAACAGGGTCTACCTTCACCGCCTCCTCAAGAAGACCTCATACGAGCTGCTAACTGGTAACAAACCCAATGTGTCTTATTTTCGTGTATTTGGGAGCAAATGTTATATTCTTGTGAAGAAAGGTAGAACTTCTAAATTTGCTCCCAAAGTTGTAGAAGGGTTTTTGTTAGGTTATGATTCAAATACAAAGGCGTATAGGGTCTTCAACAAATCATCGGGTTTGGTTGAAGTCTCTAGCGACGTTGTATTTGATGAGACTAATGGCTCTCCAAGAGAGCAAGTTGTTGATCTTGATGATATAGATGAAGAAGATGTTCCAACGGCCGCGATACACACCATGGCGATTGGAGATGTACGGCCTCAGGAACAACTGGAGCAAGATCAACCGTCTTCCTCAACTATGGTGCATCCCCCAACTCAAGATGACGAACAGATACCTCAAGTGGAGGCGCATGATCAAGGGGGAGCACAGGATGATCAAGTTGAAGAGGAAGAAGCACCTCAGGCACCTCCAACCCAAGTTCGAGCGACGATTCAAAGGGATCATCCCGTCGACCAGATATTGGGTGATATTAGCAAGGGAGTAACTACTCGTTCAAGATTAGTTAATTTTTGTGAACATTACTCTTTTGTCTCTTCTATTGAGCCTTTCAGGGTAGAAGAGGCCTTGCTAGATCCGGACTGGGTGTTGGCCATGCAGGAGGAACTCAACAATTTCAAGCACAATGAAGTTTGGACACTGGTGCCTCGTCCCAAGCAAAATGTTGTGGGAACCAAGTGGGTGTTCCGCAACAAACAGGATGAGCACGGGGTGGTGACGAGGAACAAGGCTCGACTTGTGGCAAAAGGTTATGCCCAAGTCGCAGGTTTGGACTTTGAGGAGACTTTTGCTCCTGTGGCTAGGCTAGAATCAATTCGTATCTTGCTAGCATATGCCGCTCACCATTCTTTCAGGTTGTACCAAATGGATGTGAAGAGCGCTTTCCTCAACGGGCCGATCAAGGAGGAGGTGTACGTGGAGCAGCCCCCTGGCTTCGAGGATGAACGGTACCCCGACCACGTGTGTAAGCTCTCTAAGGCGCTCTATGGACTTAAGCAAGCCCCAAGAGCATGGTATGAATGCCTTAGAGACTTTTTAATTGCTAATGCTTTCAAGGTTGGGAAAGCCGATCCAACTCTTTTTACTAAGACTTGCGATGGTGATCTTTTTGTGTGCCAAATTTATGTCGACGACATAATATTTGGATCTACTAACCAAAAGTCTTGTGAAGAGTTTAGCAGGGTAATGACGCAGAAATTCGAGATGTCGATGATGGGCGAGTTGACCTACTTCCTTGGGTTCCAAGTGAAGCAACTCAAGGACGGCACCTTCATCTCCCAAACGAAGTACACACAAGATTTGCTAAAGAGGTTTGGGATGAAGGACGCCAAGCCCGCAAAGACGCCGATGGGAACCGACGGACACACCGACCTCAACAAAGGAGGTAAGTCCGTTGATCAAAAAGCATACCGGTCCATGATAGGTTCTTTGCTTTATTTATGTGCTAGTAGACCGGATATTATGCTTAGCGTATGCATGTGTGCTAGATTTCAATCCGATCCGAAGGAGTGTCACTTAGTGGCTGTGAAGCGAATTCTTCGATATTTAGTCGCTACGCCTTGCTTCGGGATCTGGTATCCAAAGGGGTCTAACTTTGACTTGATTGGGTATTCAGATTCCGACTATGCTGGATGTAAGGTCGATAGGAAGAGTACATCGGGGACGTGCCAATTCTTAGGAAGGTCCCTGGTGTCATGGAACTCTAAGAAACAAACCTCCGTTGCCCTATCCACCGCTGAGGCCGAGTACGTTGCTGCGGGACAGTGTTGTGCGCAACTACTTTGGATGAGGCAAACCCTCCGGGACTTTGGCTACAATCTGAGCAAAGTCCCACTCCTATGTGATAATGAGAGTGCTATCCGAATAGCGGAAAATCCTATTGAGCACAGCCGCACAAAGCACATTGACATCCGGCATCACTTTTTGAGAGACCACCAACAAAAGGGAGATATCGAAGTGTTTCATGTTAGCACCGAGAACCAGCTAGCCGATATCTTTACCAAGCCTTTAGATGAGAAGACCTTTTGCAGGCTGCGTAGTGTGATCAATATCTTAGATTCGCGGAACTTGGATTGAAATGTAGCATACATGTGTTTATGCCTTTGATCATGTTCATTCTACATTTTGTTGCTTATTGTGGTGCTCAAGTTGTACAAACACTCCCTGGACCTCACAAGTCCTGTTTGCAAGTAATGCACATATTTAGGGGGAGCTGTGCTACAACTTGACCCTTTGAGACTAACCATGTACTTGAGTTTCGTTGTTTTAGTCTCCAAGGAAAATTGAAAGGGAAAAGGTGGACTTGGACCATGCAAGACTTCCACTGCACTCCGATGAAAAGAGTAACTTTTCCAAGTTCATCTTCATACTCTTATTGCCTTTGTGTTCTTATTTGAAGATTTTGGTGAGGCAATGGGGTTAAAAGGCCAAGATTGATCCCGTTTTGGTGCTTGATGCCAAAGAGGGAGAAAATAAAGGCTAAAGCAATAAATGGATCAGCTACCACTTGAGAAATTTTGAAAATAGTAGATTAGAGCTTTTGGTTTGTCAAAAGTTGGCCTCTTGTGGGGAGAAGTGTTGATTATGGGAAAAGGGGGAGTTTTTGAAATCCTTGATCAAATTTCCTTGGAAAACCTCTCTTTATGTCTCTACAAGTGGTCTTGACTTAGAGATAGGAATTTGAGTTTGATTTGCAAAAACAAACCAAGTGGTGGCATAGAGTGATCCATATATGTCAAAATTGAATCAAAACAATTTTGATTTCTTATTTGATTTGATTTTGTACTTGTTCTACTTGCTTTATGTTGTGTTGGCATAAATCACCAAAAAGGAGGAGATTGAAAGGGAAATGTGCCCTTGGGCCATTTCTAAGTGTTTTGGTGATTTAGTGCCCAACACAGGTGCCTAATTGTAAAATGGTGGACAAAGTACAAATCAAGGATAAAGGTATGTTTCTCAAACTTAGTACATTGTTTTATGGACTAATGTATTGTGTCTAAGTGCTGGAAACAGAAAAAAATCGAGTTGGAGAAGAGATGGCTCGAGCAGCCAAAATCTGCCCAGTCTGGGTGCACCGGACTGTCCGGTGGTGCACCGGACAGTGTCCGGTGCACCAGGCTGGCTTGGGCAAAGTGGCTGCTCTCGGGACTTCGACGGCGGTGTACGGCTAAAATTCACCGGACTGTCCGGTGTGCATCGGACTGTCCGGTGGGCCGCTCACAGGCGAACTCGTCGCTCTCGGGAAACCATCAACGGCGTACGGCTAAAAATCACCGGACTGTCCGGTGTGCACCGGACTGTCCGGTGAGCCAACGGTCGGCCGGGGCAACGGTCGACCGCGCAATCTGCGCGGGACACGTGGCCGAGCCAACGGCTAGAAGATGGCACCGGACTGTCCGGTGTGCACCGGACATGTCAAGTGCACTAACGGCTCCCAGGCTGCCAACGGTCGACTGCGCTGTTTATGGAAAGAAATCAGGCACCGGACATGTCCGGTGTGCACCGGACTGTCCGGTGCGCCAGACGACAGAAGGCAAGAATTGCCTTCCCAGATTGCTCCCAACGGCTCCTAGCTGCCTTGGGGCTATAAAAGGGACCCCTAGGCGCATGGAGGAGAATACCAAGCATCTCCTAATCATTTCTAAGCACCAAGACATCGATTTCGCGCATTCGTTTCATTGTGATAGCATATAGAGCTCTAGTGGAGTTGTGAACTCGTTGAGTTGTGTTGCGAGCTCTTGTTGCGACTTGTGTGCGTGTTGACGCTTTGATTCTTGTGTCTTGTGTGTGTTGCTAATCCCTCCCTTGCTCCGTGTTCTTTGTGAATTTCAAGTGTAAGGGCGAGAGGCTCCAAGTTGTGGAGATTCCTCGCAAACGGGATTGAGATAAAGCAAGCAAAACACCGTGGTATTCAAGTGGGTCTTTGGACCGCTTGAGAGGGGTTGATTGCAACCCTCGTCCGTTGGGACGCCACAACGTGGAGTAGGCAAGCGTTGGTCTTGACCGAACCACGGGATAACCACTGTGCCATCTCTGTGATTGATTTATTGTGGTTATTGTGTTTTGACTCCTCTCTAGCCACTTGGCAATTATTGTGCTAACAATTAACCAAGTTTTGTGGCTTAAGTTTTTGAAGTTTCACAGGATCACCTATTCACCCCCCCTCTAGGTGCTCTCAGATCCTGCACCGTTCCTCCCCCATGGCTTCGTGGCGCAACAAGTCGATCATCGTGAGATAATGGTACGTACTGTTACTCGTCCTCAACCTTCGGCGCATGAAGATTGGGACATTGTGCTTGTTCACCCTTTACCGGAGCATGAGGTCAACTTCCACATCTTTGATGATATCATCCGTGAGTATTTGGTGGAAGTCCGGCGGGTTCAAGTCAGGAGCATCCAACGCTCTCATCTGGGACAGGCTCTGGTGCGATTCAGGTTCACGTTCGATAGAGACAACTTGGTGGCATTAGGCCCGCAGCTAGCCCTGGGATTTTCTTTTACTGTCATTCGTCACAATGAGGGCTGGAACCAACGTGCCCTAACCTTTAATCATGAATGTTGGCTTATTCTTCTTAGTTTTCCTATGGATTTCTGGACTCATGAACACATTCAGAATGCGGTCGGTGCCTTTGGAAGGGTTCTCATGTGGGACCCTGATCCTAACAATGCTACTAGGTTGCTGGTTCGAGCAAGAGTGACTTCTTTGCAGGAAGTGCCACAGTTCATAGTCTTCTCGGTGGCTGAAGGTTTTCAGGGTGTCTCTTGGACTGTTCAATGTGACATTGTGCAACAATTCATGCTTGGTGCCCAACCTCAAGATGAGGACCCCGTGCCTCCCTACCCCCATGATGGTCACCAACTTCCTGCTGAGTTTTTTGGAATGGGGCAACCGGTGCCCAGCCTCCATTTTCAGTTCGACCTCAATATTCCTCCTGAGGAAGGAATCAATGCTGAGGAAAATGTTGCTGCAAACGCTGATGATGGCTGGGACCCTTGGCCTGTTGAGCAGGCTCATCCCCCGGTGCCAGAGGTCTTACCAAATAATGTAAACGCTGCGATCAACGAAAAAGAACAGTTCAGCTATCAGCTTTGAGGTCTTAAGGATCTCCCTTCTAACGTTTCGGTGGGCTATTTTAACGATATCATTATCCCTCAGGAAGTTCAGTTCCAGCAGGAGGAAGCCCCGGCGCCGGTTGAAGCAGTTCTCGCCTTGCCTGCTTTCCCTCCTGAGAACATAAGTTTGGAGGGAAACAATGTCGAGGTACAGGACGACATGCAAATTGAAGAAAACATCAATGTGGACCTCATGTTGCACTCGGATCAAACCATCCCTGGCCCTGCTTTTGAAGATTTCATGGCCAGAAAGCGTTCCTCCTCTTGGGCTGATTTGCTCCCTGATAATGATGGCTCAGTTTCTGTTCCAAAGGTTTGGGCTGCTTTCTTTATGAGCCTTTTAATGAGGCCGGATTCATTTGATTGGGCCAGAAAATTCCTATTGTCGGGAGCTATCTCTGCATTCGTCGCACCCAGCATGGACACCATTTCAATCAGGATCCCCTCTAGCTGTCTTCCCCCCCAGTCAGGACTCCCCTGCTAAGCCTCAATCCTCTCCCCAGTCAGAGACAACTTCCAGAAAAAGGCAGCCTATCTCAGTCGACACGACAGTTAGAAGGAGTGCCAGGCTTAGGGCAAAGGCTAAGGGCTTCAAAAACTACACTGGGATTGGTAAAAAAATTGTTCATGCTGCACCCAATATGCCCCTCCTACTATGCAACTTGACATCATCAAGAAATTGGGAGCTGAGTTCTGTAAGATGACCCCTGCCAAGCTAAATCCGGAGGATTTGAACAGATCCAAGGCCACTGGTACTGCCATTCAGAGGCCGGTTGCTCCCCCTGACAGCAAAGACGATGATGCCGAATCCTCTGATGTACAGGTGGGGGACCCTCACTTCAATGATGATAATGATGATGAATCTAATACCTCGGCGGGGTTGTAAGGCTTTGGCCTCCCCCTTTTGGGCCGAACGGTGCTTTCTACGCACTGGTTGGCGGTTATTTTGTTGGTTAACGGTTGGAGTTGGCGCGCATGTGGCGCTCTTTGCATTTACTGAAACTAACTCTGGTGGAATCGAGGTTTATTTCCTGTTTGTTATAATTAACTCTGATGAAATCAATGACTCTTTGTTGCTTGAAATGGTTAAGCTTGATGTCTAGAGCTTCTGCTATTTTTTCTGTGGGCCCTCTTTGCAAATTTCTTGTTGGCCCCCTTTGAAGTCTTATTCCCCTCACGTCATGCTGATTTTGTGGCACTTTGAAATCTACTGTTTATGGGCTTATACTAGAGGAAGGATCTTTTGGTGTATGCTATGCATACCAGAATTCCTCAATTTTTTGACTGATAGTTTACCATGACTTCCGGCCCTCAGAACTTACACCGCTCCTTGAAAATTTTGTCTCATAACATTAGAGGAATTAACTCAGAGACCAAATGGAATTCCTTACGCAATAACATCTCGGACTCCAAATGTGATATCATATGTATTCAAGAGACAAAAAAAGAGTCCTTTGATGACTCTTACATTCGTCGCTTCTGCAGCAGATCCTTTGATAAGTTTGAATTTGGGCCTTCTATTGGCGCTTGTGGGGGTTTCTTAACAATTTGGAAAGGTTCTCTTTTTGATGTGGAGACTATTGATCAAAACTCTTTCGGTCACACGATCCGTTTCCATACAAAGCTAACCAATCAAACCTGGTGGCTCACCAACATTTATGCCCCTTGTACTCCTCATAGGAGAGAAGAATTTCTCTCTTGGTTTTCCAGCATTGAGATTGATGATAACAAATTGTGGATCTTCCTTGGTGACTTTAATATGATTAGATCTCCTGATAACCGTAACAAGTCGGGTGGGGATCACCTCAGAATGATGAATTTTAATTTGGCAATCAGTCAGCTGGGGCTTTAGGAAATTCCCCTCAAAGGACAAGCCTACACTTGGTCAAATATGCAACATCACCCGCTTCTCGAAAAACTAGATTGGTGCTTTGTTTCTCAGGCTTGGTCGGTCACCTTTCCAGCTACCTCTGCACTCTCGCTTCCTAGAGGAACCTCGGATCATATCCCTTGGATGGTCAATGTCCAAATCAATGTTCCCAAACCACCCATCTTCAGATTTGAAAATTATTGGCTTCAGCTTGATGACTTCCACTCTATCTTTCAAGATTCTTGGAATAAGCCTATCTTTCAACCAGACCCTGCTAAAAGGCTCATGGCCAAGTTTAAAAGAGCACGCAAGCATATCCATGTCTGGTGTAAGTCTCTTCCCAATTTAACAAAATTGATTGATAAGGTCAAGTTGGTGGTGCAGCTGTTAGATTTCATTGAGGAGAGCAGAGACTTAACCATTCAGGAATGGAACTTCAAAGAAATCCTTCTTCTTCATTTACAAGATCTTTTAGCTAAGCAGCAGATTTATTGGAAACAAAGAGGTCAAATCAAATGGGCCACCCTAGGAGACGCCAGCACTAAATTCTTTCACGCCAATGCCACTATCAAGCACAGACATAACCTTATTTCTTCTCTTAAAGATGATAATGGAAATTTGGCTCTCTCTCATAATGAAAAAGAAGTTGTGCTTTTTAATGCCTTCAAGAACCGTTTGGGGACTTCTCAGCAAACTTCTATGGTTTTCAACTTACCTGCTTTGATTCAGCCGATTGGTAATTTATTAGAGCTTGAGCACCCTTTTTCTAGCCTTGAGATCGATCAAATCATTGCTTGTCTGCCATCAAATAAATTGCCAGGTCCGGATGGCTTTAACACAGACTTTGTTAAAAAATACTGGCCGGTAATTGCCCCTGACTTCTATGAACTATTCAAGAAATTTTTCGAAGGATCTCTCTGCATGCATAGCATCAACGGATCATATGTGACCCTCATTCCCAAAAATGGCTCTCCTGTTTCAGTTGGTGATTATAGACCCATCTCCCTCCTTAACACGAGTGTCAAAGTTCTAACAAAAATCTTAGCCAATCGCTTGCATCTGGTAATCACAAAGCTAGTCCATCAGAATCAATATGGTTTTATCAAGGATAGATCGATCCAGGATTGCTTAGCTTGGGCTTTTGAATATATTTCCCTTTGTCACAAATCCAGAAAAGAAATGGTCATTCTAAAGCTTGATTTTGAGAAGGCATTTGATAAGCTAGAGCATGCTGCTATTCTGGAAATCTTGAGGCACAAGGGGTTCGGTGATAAATGGATCCACTAGATCTCTATGATTCTTGGCTCCGGATCTTCTGAAGTTCTCTTGAATGGAGTCCCTGGGAAAAGATTTCACTGCAGACGCGGAGTCAGACAAGGCGACTGAAAGTCGCCTAGAGGGGGGGTGAATAGGGCGAAACTGAAATTCTCAAAAATAATCACAACTACAAGCCGGGTTAGCGTTAGAAATATAATAGAGTCCACGAGAGAGGGTGCAAAACAAATCGCAAGCGAATAATGAAGTGAGACACGCGGATTTGTTTTACCGAGGTTCGGTTCTCTCAAACCTACTCCCCGTTGAGGAGGCCACAAAGGCCGGGTCTCTTTCAACCCTTACCCTCTCTCAAACGGTCCCTCAGACCGAGTGAGCTTTCTCTTCTCAATCACTTGGAACACAAAGTTCCCACAAGGACCACCACAAGATTGGTGTCTCTTGCCTCAATTACAAGTGAGTTTGATCGCAAGAAAGAATCAAGAAAGAAGAAAGCAATCCAAGTGCAAGAGCTCGAAAGAACACAAGCAAATCACTCTCACTAGTCGCTAGGGCGTTGTGTGGAGTTTGGAGAGGATTTGATCACTTTGGTGTGTCTAGAATTGAATGCTAGAGCTCTTGTAAGTAGTTGGGAAGTGGAAAACTTGGATGACTTGAATGTGGGGTGGTTGGGGGTATTTATAGCCCCAACCACCAAACTAGCCGTTTGGTGAGGCTGTCTGTTCGATGGTGCACCGGACAGTCCGGTGCACACCGGACATGTCCGGTGCGACAGCCACGTCACCAATGCCGTTGGGTTCCAACCGTTGGAGCTCTGACTTCTGGGCCCGCCTGGATGTCCGGTGGCGCACCGGACATGTTGAGTGTCCGGTGTGCCAGCATGGGCGTGTTTGACCTCTGCGCGCGCTGGCGCGCATTTAATGCGTCGCAGGTAGCCGTTGGCGCCAGAAGTAGCCGTTGCCCCGCTGTTACACCGGACAGTCCGGTGTACACCGGACAGTCCGGTGAATTATAGCGGAGCAGCTGAAATGAATTTCCGAGGCTGGCGAGTTCCAGAGGCCGCACTTCCTTGGAGCACCGGACACTGTCCGGTGTACACCGGACAGTCCGGTGAATTATAGCAGAGTTGCCTCCAGAATTTCCCGGACAAGTCCGGTGGCACACCGGACAGTCCGGTGCGCCAGACCAGAGGTGCCTTCGGTTGTCCCTTTGCTCTTTTGTCGAACCCAATACTTGGTCTTTTTATTGGCTAAGTGTGAACCTTTAGCACCTGTATAACTTGTACACTAGAGCAAACTAGTTAGTCCAATTATTTGTGTTGGGCAATTCAACCACCAAAATTAATTAGGGACTAGGTGTAAGCCTAATTCCCTTTCAATCTCCCCCTTTTTGGTGATTGATGCTAACACAAACCAAAGCAAATATAAAAGTGCATGATTGAACTAGTTTGCATAATGTAAGTGCAAAGGTTGCTTGTGTAACACCTACTTTGTAAGTGCTAGGAATAACCTCAATAGAGAAAACAATTTCTCTCTTTATGTGAGTTTGATCTTTATTTATCATCATATGAGAACACCATGTCCAAGAACAAATAATGAAAAGATATGCTACTAAATTGTTGCATCATGCTGGATATTTTATTTTTGTGTGCATTTTGTGACAAGAAAAATATTAAATATCCAAATGAGAAATTAAATCCTAAAAGAAAAGCTAAAATTTGGAAAGAGAGAAAGAAAAATGCTATGTAATACAAAGAAATAAAACTTACAAATAGATAAATTTGATCCACAATGATTTATCCAAATCATATACTCAGAAAGATTTGAGTGCAAGTTCATCACAGATTTGAAATTTAAAACTTAGATTCAAAAGTAAAAGAAAAGAAAACAGAAAATAAAAAGGGAAAAAGAAAAAGCCTTACCTGGGCCGACTTCACCCTTTTCGGCCCACTGGCTAAGCCATCCGCGCGGCCCAGCTTCCATCCTTCACCGCGCGCGCCTCGGATGTCTCTCTGACACGCGGGTCCCGAGTGCAGGCCTCCTTAGCGTGCCCCGCGCTGGCTGCTTCGGCTGTCATGCGGGCCCCGCTTGTCTGTCTCCCTCCGTGCGTGTTCATTTCCCCTGCCACCGATCTGTGGGCCCATTGCGTCAGCGTTTTCTTCTCCGCTCGGGCGCAACAACCAGTAGCCATGCCGCGATTCTCGCCGTAGTTCCAGACGGACTCATGACCCCTTCGTCTCGGCTACAAATGTGGACCGACCCCTCCTCCAAAGTCCCTCCTGACCCGCGCCAAACCGCCACGCATAGTTGTGAGAAAGGGAGCGCCGCCGGGTTCCGCTCGGGTAAAGCTCGCCACCGCCGTTGAACTCGTGAACCGCGGACACTTGGACCACCGCGGGGCATCCGACCGCTGCGCCGTGCACTCGTGGAGCTTCGGTCGTCACCAATTCCGTCGTCGACGCCACCGTGACCGCGCAATTTCTCATCGGCGTGGCAAGTTCCGCCTGGATCCGCGCCGCGCCGTGGTCAGAGACATTCGGCCTTCAATAGTCGGTATGAAATCTTCTCCAAAGCCCGCCGTCGTACCAATTTCATTTTAAGGGCAGTAGCGCTAGAGGTGGTGCACCGTAGGGATGAGATTGATCAACGCCGGCGAGGGCTCCGCCGCTGGCAGCAAACGCGCCGCCGTGTGTAGCTCGGTTGGGGAAGACGCGTTCGCGGCCGTCGATTCGGTGATGAACGGTTGAGATTAGATCACGGCGTACCGATTTACTCTGGGAGATCTGGACCGTAGATCGGGCGATGTGCGGATAGGAGTAGACTTCGGGTATTTAAAATCTGCGCCGTTGATCTCGGATCCAACGGCGCGCGCTGCGTACCGGTTCGGGGTATAATAAATATAATCTGGGCCGCTCAGTTCAGATCGTGCGGCCGAGATTCAACCATACCCTTTCGCGCTGGCACTTTTATTAAAGAACCCCCTGGAAACCAGAGAATCAACCCGCCGTCCAGAGCACTGTGCGCTGTGTCTCTGTAGTTTTACCCCGAGCCCCCTTGTGGTTTCCAGTAATTGAGGCCCAGTCCAGCACAGTTATAAATTGATTAAATGATTAGGAAATTGAATTTTTAATACAAAAATAATTGCTAGAACTTTATAAATTCATAGAAAATCCATTTTTAGTCCAAATCACTTCATTCCAGTTGCTAAAATTTTGTAATTTATCCTCTTTCACTTAGTGTCTCTGTTTTGGCATAAAAACAGTAAGGAAATTTATTTATCACTTAACCCTATTTAAAGCACATAAAACCTTTGAAAATGCATAACTTAAAATCTATAATTCAGAAAATTATGATTTCTGTTCCTAGGATTTTATTTTAATATGTAGAATAACTCTGTGTATTTTGTTTACATGCTTGGTGTAATGTTAATTTTCCCTATATCCTGTGCTTGTTTGTATTGTGGCGAGTAGAAGAGCCCGTTGCTGAGGATCCTGGTGAGCAGCAAGTTGAAGTAGCTGAGCAGGAGCTCATTGAAGGCAAGTTGTGCCCTTGACCACTTTTTACCCAATAATGTTCTTTAATATCACTTATCCATGCATAGGTTAATTTTGATGGGACCCAATAGGTCACCCTAGATTGTTTATCTCATTACCTTGTTTACCCCTGAATCACTTAGGTAGTTTGCTATTGCTTTATATGGTTTTGGGATAATCATTTATTACCTCTATGTTCCAATTCTTGTTGTTATTCTGTTTATGTTCATATTGTTATCATTAATGTTAATTGGAACATAGAGCTTAACTTGAGAACCACGTGCCACCACAAGGGTGGAATGGGACGCCCTTGGCTGACTAATTAGGAAAGCTAGTGGAAGACTACCTTACCCGAAAGGGGCAAGGGCAGTAGGGGAGAGGTCAGTGCGGGGAGGTCCCTGGTTGATTTTGCTGCGATGGCGGTCAGCCAGGAACCCTTTACTGGATCTTCCCATAAACTGTAGCGGGTTTTCGGAAGCTAGTGGAACTTTGTAAAGGCCTCGTAGTGTTGCCCTGCCGTGCTTCCTAGGTAGAGGTATATGGGATTCATGACCCCTTGGCAGATGGGTAACATGACTTGTGGGTAAAGGGTACAACCTCTGCAGAGTGTAAAACTGGTATACTAGCCGAGCTCACGGTCACGAGCAGCTCAGGACTCTCTGATGTTTAAATTATGGAACTTAAATTCAATTTTGTCATATGCATTGCATGGGTTTATTATTAATTTTGTTCTATTACTTTACTTATGGTTTGGTATTTACTTACACTTAGTAACTGCTAATAAAATTTTGACCAACTACTTAAAAGCAATGCTCAGCTTTAACCCTTATCTTTGATTAAGCCTTACACATCACATGAACTCACACCTTTGTGAGTTTGTGTCCACTGGTTCCCCACAACTTGTTGAGCTATGATCATGTGTGAGCTCACCCTTGCTGTCTCACACCCCCCCACAGGAGATGATCAGGTGGTTCAGGAGGAGCTGCCTAACACTGAGGAGTTCGATCTGATCTAGGTGGCGTTTCCCACTCGACATTGGCGCCGACGATCCTTAGTTTATTTTATCTTTATTATTTCATTTTGTAATAAGTCTTCCGCTATGTAATAAATACTCTGATGTTAATGACATTTATCTCTATACACTCTGTTATTATATATGTTGTCCTCTTGGCGCATGTATGAGATGCACCCGGCTTTGTTCTTTAAAACCGGGTGTTACAGAAGTGGTATCAGAGGAAATGTTGACTGTAGGACGAGACCTAGATAGAAATGGACAAAACCCTTACCTACTTATCTCATTCTGATTCATTCTACACTTACCTTACTCTGATTCTTTCTACACTTATCTTGATCTTGTCTCACCTTCTACTGTTCTACTCTGATCATTCTTACCTTTTCTACTCTGAGACAAGATGGATTTCACACCTTGGAATCCCTACCCCTATGACATTCTAAGAGATAGGGAACCTAAGACAAAATTAAAACTATTTTCTCTATTTAAAAATGTTGTTTGATTGTGCTGATGCTACATGCCTGATTTGCTTCTTTGATTGATTGAATTATTATAGAAGGACATCTCAGCATGTACCAACATAAGGTATTGAATTAGCTATAGTAGGTGAAATATTAAACTGCTTAGCTAATAAATCCCCCAAAGTAACCTGATTTTTAAATACCTGCCTTGTCTACTATTTTCTTACCATATGTATCTAACTCAGATGGTCAATACCAGGCGGGGTGGTGGAATTGACTTGCCTCCTAACCAACACACTCGAAGACAACCTCAGCCACAACCTGCTGCGATGAATCCTCCCAATCCTCCACCAGGCGGAGTTGACCCACTGGTTGCTGCTCAGATGGCAATGATGCAGCAAATGGCAGATACTATGGCTGATATGCGTGCTCAGATGCAGCAAGAACGCCAGGAGATGCGTCAAGAAAGAGAGGATATACGACAGGAGTTACGCCAAGAGCGAGATGAGATACGCCAGGAAAGGAGAGCGCAACAACAACAGCTGCAACAACAAATGCAACAACAACAGCAACAAGTACCACTGCCTCCACCACCACCACCAGTTCCACCCCGAGACAAGCATAGAGAGTTCATGAGCCATAAGCCACCTACATTCGCTAGCTCACCTGATCCACTGGACGCGGATGATTGGCTGAAAGCAATTGAGAAGATGCTGAATATTGCACAATGCACGGACCGTGAGAAGGTTTTATATGCTTCGGGACGTCTGATTGGTCCTGCTGCTGACTGGTGGGATTCTTATACTGCTGCCCACGATGCTGCGGATACTATTACTTGGGCAGAGTTCAGTACACAGTTCAGGAACTACCATATTCCAGCTGGGATGATAAAGATCAAGAAGAAGGAATTTCTGTCGCTGAAGCAAGGGAGTATGTCAGTCAGCGAGTACAGAGACAAGTTTATTCAGTTATCCCGATATGCCCCTGAAGAAGTTGCTGAAGACGAGAGGAAGCAGGAGCATTTTATTGAAGGACTTAATGGACCACTGCAGTATGCTCTAGTGGCACACACATTCTCATCATTTCAGAGGCTGCTTGACAAGGCATTGGCCATTGAACACAAGCGTGTTCAATTGGGAGATTTGAAGAGAAAGGCCATATCTCAAGGACAAGGAAGCAGCAGTGTTCGTCCTCGCTACAGTTCACCACAGGGTACACCGACTCGACCCGGAGGACCACGCCCAGTTCAGCAATCACCACTGAGGACTCCACCTCCTCGACAGGCTACCCCTACTGGCACCCCGACGAAGTTTTCAGGACAGAGTCCGGGCACTCAATGCTACAAGTGTGGGAAGATTGGTCATTATGCAAATGTCTGCCCACAGAGGATTGCTACTACTCCAGTTCAGAACAGGCAGCAAACTCCAGGAACTGGCAAGGGATATTCTATTGCCAAGGTTAATCAAGTCAGCATTGATGCTACTCCGGATGGAGGGGACCTCGTAATTGGTATGTTTTATGTTAATGCAATTCCTGCAACCATATTATTTGATTCTGGTGCTACACATTCATTCATGTCTGCTAGATATGCCAACACAAATGAAATACCACTGCTAAAAATGAGAACACCCCTGATAGTAATTACACCTAAAGGGCCTGTTGAGGCGAATCAAATGACACGTAAATTGACATTAACCATTATGGGTAGAGAATTTGGAGCCACTGCTATAATATTGGAGTCAAGCAGTATAGATTTGATCCTCGGTATGTCATGGCTAAGAAAGGCAAAGGCCGTTATAGCATGTGGTAGAGGTACCGTAGAACTCACTACTACTAAAGGAGAAAGGTTTCAAGTTAACATTGCAGTAACCTCCTCATCTATGCGTGCAATGTTCTTTATGCCTGAGGAGTTTGTTGGTAACAATATCCGGGTGGTTAGAGATTTTCCGGATGTCTTTCCCGAAGAGTTACCAGGAATGCCACCTGATAGAGAAGTTGAGTTTGTTATTGATCTCTTACCTGGAACCGCCCCTATTTCTAAACGGCCATATAGAATGTCCGTAGAGGAGTTGAAGGAACTTAAGAAGCAGTTAACTGAGTTACAAGAGGCTGGGTACATTCGTCCGAGTTCCTCACCTTGGGGAGCACCGGTCTTGTTTGTACAGAAGAAGGATGGATCGCAACGGATGTGTGTGGATTATAGATCTCTTAATGATGTTACAGTGAAGAACAAGTATCCGTTGCCCCGTATTGAAGATTTATTTGATCAGATGCGAGGAGCAAGAGTATTTTCGAAGATTGATCTCCGATCCGGTTATCATCAGATGAGGATTAGACCATCGGATATTCCCAAGACGGCTTTCTCGACTAGATATGGATTATATGAGTTCACAGTTATGTCGTTTGGATTGACTAACGCACCAGCCTATTTTATGAACTTAATGAACAAGGTGTTTATGGAGTATTTGGACAGATTCGTCGTGGTATTCATCGACGATATTCTTATTTATTCTCAGAGTGAAAGTGATCACGAGGAACATCTGAGGATGGTGCTACAGAAGCTACGAGATAATCAACTCTATGCTAAGTTCAGCAAGTGCGAGTTTTGGATTGGCGAAGTGCCATTTCTTGGTCATATTATTTCTAATGGAGGAATAGCAGTGGATCCTGCTAAGGTTAAGGAGATAATGGAGTGGAGAGTACCCACTACAGTTACTGAGATTCGAAGTTTCTTAGGACTTGCTGGATATTATCGGAGGTTTATCGAAGGATTTTCTAAGATTGCTAAGCCGATGACTTCGCTTTTGGAGAAAGGAAAAGAATTTAAGTGGGACGAGAAGTGTCAAGACAGCTTTGATCTATTGAAGAAGAGGTTGATGTCGCCACCAGTTTTGGTTATGCCAGACTTACAAAAAGGATTTGATATCTATTGTGATGCATGTGGCCAAGGCTTAGGATGTGTGCTCATGCAAGAAGGACATGTGATTGCTTATGCTTCTCGTCAGTTGCGGAGACATGAATTGAACTACCCCACTCATGACTTGGAATTGGCAGCCGTTGTGCATGCGCTTAAGATTTGGAGACATTATATCATGGGGACCAAGTGCCAAGTATATACGGATCATAAGAGTTTGAAGTATATATTCACTCAGAAGGATCTCAATCTTAGGCAACGCCGTTGGTTGGAGCTTATTAAGGATTATGATTTAGAGATTCACTATCACCCGGGCAAGGCAAACTTGGTTGCAGATGCCTTGAGTCGCAAGGAGCATGTTCATTCAGCTGTTGTTGCCCAGCTACCCGATGAGATTGTTGAGGATTTCAGGAGACTTAACCTGGGGATAGTTGCTCATACCGAGGGAGTTACTATTGATGTGGAACCTACTTTGGAGCAGGAGATCCGCAAGGGACAAATTGGTGATGATAAGATAAAAGAGATTAAGGATCTGATTACTGAAGGTCGAGTTCCGGAATTCACGGAAGATGAGCAGGGCACTGTATGGTTCAAGGACAGGATGTGTGTTCCTGATATCAAAAGCCTTCGAGAGACTATTTTAAAGGAGGCTCATGATTCGGATTATTCTATTCATCCTGGTAGTACTAAGATGTATCAGGATTTGAAACGGAAGTATTGGTGGTATGGATTGAAAAGAGATGTAGCTGCACATGTGGCTATGTGCGATGTATGTCAAAGAGTTAAGGCTGAACATCAGAGGCTAGCTGGACTATTGCATCCACTGAAGATACCCGAGTGGAAATGGGAAGAGATTGGTATGGATTTTATTACTGGATTGCCTCGCACCCAGAAAGGATATGATGCAATATGGGTGATTGTGGATAGATTGACTAAAGTGGCTCACTTTATTCCTGTGAAGACTACTTATAGAGGTTCTCAGCTAGCAGAATTGTATATGACTCGGATTGTGTGTTTACATGGAGTACCAAAGAAGATCGTGTCAGATCGAGGTTCGCAGTTTACCTCAAGATTTTGGAGAAGCTTTCATGAGAACATGAGTACGAAGTTGAATTTTAGTACAGCTTATCACCCTCAGACTGATGGACAGACTGAAAGGACTAATCAAGTATTGGAGGATATGTTGAGAGCATGTGCCCTTCAGCATGGAGGAAGTTGGGATAAGAGTCTGCCTTATGCTGAATTCTCATATAATAATAGTTATCAGGCCAGTCTGAAGATGTCACCTTTTGAAGCTTTATATGGGAGGAAGTGCAGGACTCCTCTATATTGGGATCAGACTGGAGAGAGACAGTTCTTTGGGCCTGAATTGATTCAAGAAGCAGAAGAACAAGTTCGTATAATTCGAGAAAATTTGAGAGTGGCTCAAACCAGGCAGAAGAGTTATGCTGATAATAGAAGGAGGCCACTGGAATTTGAAGAGGGAGATTATGTGTACCTCAAGGTGTCACCACTGCGTGGAATGAGGAGATTTAAAGTTAAGGGCAAATTGTCCCCTCGCTATATTGGACCATTCTTGATCTTTAGGAGAGTTGGAGAGATGGCATACCAACTCGAGTTACCTGCTAGTCTATCAGATGTGCATAATGTGTTCCATGTATCTCAACTCAAGAAGTGTCTTCGTGTTCCCGAGGAACAGTTACCAATGGAAGAGCTCAGTGTTCAAGGAGATTTGACTTACACGGAGTACCCGATCAAGATTTTGGATACTTTGACTCGAGTTACAAGGAATAAGGTGATAAAGATGTGCAAAGTTCAATGGAGTCACCACAGTGAAGATGAAGCAACTTGGGAAAGAGAAGAAGAGCTTCGCATAGATTTTCCCCACCTTTTCCCTAGATCTTCTTAAATCTCGAGGACGAGATTATTTTTAAGGGGGGTAGGATTTGTAACACCTACTTTGTAAGTGCTAGGAATAACCTCAATAGAGAAAACAATTTCTCTCTTTATGTGAGTTTGATCTTTATTTATCATCATATGAGAACACCATGTCCAAGAACAAATAATGAAAAGATATGCTACTAAATTGTTGCATCATGCTGGATATTTTATTTTTGTGTGCATTTTGTGACAAGAAAAATATTAAATATCCAAATGAGAAATTAAATCCTAAAAGAAAAGCTAAAATTTGGAAAGAGAGAAAGAAAAATGCTATGTAATACAAAGAAATAAAACTTACAAATAGATAAATTTGATCCACAATGATTTATCCAAATCATATACTCAGAAAGATTTGAGTGCAAGTTCATCACAGATTTGAAATTTAAAACTTAGATTCAAAAGTAAAAGAAAAGAAAACAGAAAATAAAAAGGGAAAAAGAAAAAGCCTTACCTGGGCCGACTTCACCCTTTTCGGCCCACTGGCTAAGCCATCCGCGCGGCCCAGCTTCCATCCTTCACCGCGCGCGCCTCGGATGTCTCTCTGACACGCGGGTCCCGAGTGCAGGCCTCCTTAGCGTGCCCCGCGCTGGCTGCTTCGGCTGTCATGCGGGCCCCGCTTGTCTGTCTCCCTCCGTGCGTGTTCATTTCCCCTGCCACCGATCTGTGGGCCCATTGCGTCAGCGTTTTCTTCTCCGCTCGGGCGCAACAACCAGTAGCCATGCCGCGATTCTCGCCGTAGTTCCAGACGGACTCATGACCCCTTCGTCTCGGCTACAAATGTGGACCGACCCCTCCTCCAAAGTCCCTCCTGACCCGCGCCAAACCGCCACGCATAGTTGTGAGAAAGGGAGCGCCGCCGGGTTCCGCTCGGGTAAAGCTCGCCACCGCCGTTGAACTCGTGAACCGCGGACACTTGGACCACCGCGGGGCATCCGACCGCTGCGCCGTGCACTCGTGGAGCTTCGGTCGTCACCAATTCCGTCGTCGACGCCACCGTGACCGCGCAATTTCTCATCGGCGTGGCAAGTTCCGCCTGGATCCGCGCCGCGCCGTGGTCAGAGACATTCGGCCTTCAATAGTCGGTATGAAATCTTCTCCAAAGCCCGCCGTCGTACCAATTTCATTTTAAGGGCAGTAGCGCTAGAGGTGGTGCACCGTAGGGATGAGATTGATCAACGCCGGCGAGGGCTCCGCCGCTGGCAGCAAACGCGCCGCCGTGTGTAGCTCGGTTGGGGAAGACGCGTTCGCGGCCGTCGATTCGGTGATGAACGGTTGAGATTAGATCACGGCGTACCGATTTACTCTGGGAGATCTGGACCGTAGATCGGGCGATGTGCGGATAGGAGTAGACTTCGGGTATTTAAAATCTGCGCCGTTGATCTCGGATCCAACGGCGCGCGCTGCGTACCGGTTCGGGGTATAATAAATATAATCTGGGCCGCTCAGTTCAGATCGTGCGGCCGAGATTCAACCATACCCTTTCGCGCTGGCACTTTTATTAAAGAACCCCCTGGAAACCAGAGAATCAACCCGCCGTCCAGAGCACTGTGCGCTGTGTCTCTGTAGTTTTACCCCGAGCCCCCTTGTGGTTTCCAGTAATTGAGGCCCAGTCCAGCACAGTTATAAATTGATTAAATGATTAGGAAATTGAATTTTTAATACAAAAATAATTGCTAGAACTTTATAAATTCATAGAAAATCCATTTTTAGTCCAAATCACTTCATTCCAGTTGCTAAAATTTTGTAATTTATCCTCTTTCACTTAGTGTCTCTGTTTTGGCATAAAAACAGTAAGGAAATTTATTTATCACTTAACCCTATTTAAAGCACATAAAACCTTTGAAAATGCATAACTTAAAATCTATAATTCAGAAAATTATGATTTCTGTTCCTAGGATTTTATTTTAATATGTAGAATAACTCTGTGTATTTTGTTTACATGCTTGGTGTAATGTTAATTTTCCCTATATCCTGTGCTTGTTTGTATTGTGGCGAGTAGAAGAGCCCGTTGCTGAGGATCCTGGTGAGCAGCAAGTTGAAGTAGCTGAGCAGGAGCTCATTGAAGGCAAGTTGTGCCCTTGACCACTTTTTACCCAATAATGTTCTTTAATATCACTTATCCATGCATAGGTTAATTTTGATGGGACCCAATAGGTCACCCTAGATTGTTTATCTCATTACCTTGTTTACCCCTGAATCACTTAGGTAGTTTGCTATTGCTTTATATGGTTTTGGGATAATCATTTATTACCTCTATGTTCCAATTCTTGTTGTTATTCTGTTTATGTTCATATTGTTATCATTAATGTTAATTGGAACATAGAGCTTAACTTGAGAACCACGTGCCACCACAAGGGTGGAATGGGACGCCCTTGGCTGACTAATTAGGAAAGCTAGTGGAAGACTACCTTACCCGAAAGGGGCAAGGGCAGTAGGGGAGAGGTCAGTGCGGGGAGGTCCCTGGTTGATTTTGCTGCGATGGCGGTCAGCCAGGAACCCTTTACTGGATCTTCCCATAAACTGTAGCGGGTTTTCGGAAGCTAGTGGAACTTTGTAAAGGCCTCGTAGTGTTGCCCTGCCGTGCTTCCTAGGTAGAGGTATATGGGATTCATGACCCCTTGGCAGATGGGTAACATGACTTGTGGGTAAAGGGTACAACCTCTGCAGAGTGTAAAACTGGTATACTAGCCGAGCTCACGGTCACGAGCAGCTCAGGACTCTCTGATGTTTAAATTATGGAACTTAAATTCAATTTTGTCATATGCATTGCATGGGTTTATTATTAATTTTGTTCTATTACTTTACTTATGGTTTGGTATTTACTTACACTTAGTAACTGCTAATAAAATTTTGACCAACTACTTAAAAGCAATGCTCAGCTTTAACCCTTATCTTTGATTAAGCCTTACACATCACATGAACTCACACCTTTGTGAGTTTGTGTCCACTGGTTCCCCACAACTTGTTGAGCTATGATCATGTGTGAGCTCACCCTTGCTGTCTCACACCCCCCCACAGGAGATGATCAGGTGGTTCAGGAGGAGCTGCCTAACACTGAGGAGTTCGATCTGATCTAGGTGGCGTTTCCCAGTCGACATTGGCGCCGACGATCCTTAGTTTATTTTATCTTTATTATTTCATTTTGTAATAAGTCTTCCGCTATGTAATAAATACTCTGATGTTAATGACATTTATCTCTATACACTCTGTTATTATATATGTTGTCCTCTTGGCGCATGTATGAGATGCACCCGGCTTTGTTCTTTAAAACCGGGTGTTACAGCTTGGAATTGAGCCAATATAAATACTTACAAGATATGCATGGATTGTTTCTTTATTTTTAACATATTGGACCATACTTGCACCACATGTTTTGTTTTTGCAAATTATTTTTGTAAATCCTTTTCAAAGTTCTTTTGCAAACAGTCAAAGGTAAATGAATAAGATTTTGCGAAGCATTTTCAAGATTTGAAATTTTCTCCCCCTGTTTCAAATGCTTTTCCTTTGACTAAACAAAACTCCTCAAATAAATTCTCCTCTTAGTGTTCAAGAGGGTTTTGAGATATCAAGTTTTGAAAATACTACTTGCTCTCCCTTTAGAACACAAAGAGATACCAATTTGAAATTTACCAATTGAAAGTCATTAATTTTAAAAATTAGGGTGGTGGTGCGGTCCTTTTGCTTTGGGCCAATACTTTCTCCCCCTTTGGCATGAATCGCCAAAAACGGATACTTGGAATGAAATATATGCCCTTACCTAACTACTTTCTCCCCTTTGGCAAATAAAGCATATGAGTGAAGATTATACCAAAGAGGGAGAGTGAAGCGGAGAGACGACGAAGGATGAGTAATAGAGTGGAGTGGAAGCCTTTGTCTTCGCCGAAGAGTCCAATTCCCTTTCAATATACCTATGACTTGGTTTGAAATACACTTGAAAACACATTAGTCATAGCATATAAAAGAGACATGATCAAAGGTATATTTATGCGCTATGTGTGCAAATTAGCAAAAGAAATTCCTAGAATCAAGAATATTGAGCTCATGCCTAAGTTTGGTAAAAGATTGTTCATCAAGTGGCTTGGTAAAGATATCGGCTAATTGATCTTTAGTGTTAATGTATGAAATCTCGATATCCCCCTTTTGTTGATGATCCCGAAGAAAATGATACCAAATGGCTATGTGTTTAGTGCGGCTATGCTCAACGGGATTATCCGCCATGCGGATTGCACTCTCATTATCACATAGAAGGGGAACTTTGGTTAATTTGTAACCATAGTCCCGCAGGGTTTGCCTCATCCAAAGCAATTACGCGCAACAATGGCCTGCGGCAATGTACTCGGCTTCGGCGGTAGAAAAAGCGACCGAATTTTGCTTCTTTGAAGCCCAAGACACCAAGGATCTTCCCAAGAACTGGCAAGTCCCCGATGTGCTCTTTCTATTTATCTTACACCCCGCCCAATCGGCATCCGAATAACCAATCAAATCAAATGTGGATCCCCGAGGGTACCAAAGCCCAAACTTAGGTGTATAAGCCAAATATCTCAAGATTCGTTTTACGTCCGTAAGGTGGGATTCCTTAGGGTCGGATTGGAATCTTGCACACATGCAAACGGAAAGCATAATGTCCGGTCGTGATACACATAAATAAAGTAATGAACCAATCATCGACCGGTATACCTTTTGATCGACGGATTTACCTCCCGTGTCGAGGTCGAGATGCCCATTGGTTCCCATGGGTGTCTTGATGGGCTTGGCATCCTTCATTCCAAACTTGGTTAGAATGTCTTGAGTGTACTTTGTTTGGCTAATGAAGGTGCCCTCTTGGAGTTGCTTGACTTGGAATCCTAGAAAATACTTCAACTCCCCCATCATCGACATCTCGAATTTCTGTGTCATGATCCTACTAAATTCTTCACATGTAGATTCGTTAGTAGACCCAAATATGATATCATCAACATAAATTTGGCATACAAACAAATCATTGTCAAGAGTTTTAGTGAATAAAGTAGGATCGGCCTTGCCGACTTTGAAGCCATTAGCAATAAGGAAATCTCTAAGGCATTCATACCATGCTCTTGGGGCTTGTTTGAGCCCATAAAGCGCCTTAGAGAGCCTATAAACATGGTTAGGGTACTCACTATCTTCAAAGCCGGGAGGTTGCTCAACATAGACCTCTTCCTTGATTGGTCAATTGAGGAAGGCACTCTTCACGTCCATTTGGTAAAGCTTGAAGCCATGGTAAGTAGCATAGGCTAATAATATGCGAATTGACTCAAGCCTAGCTACGGGTGCATAGGTTTCACCAAAATCCAAACCTTCGACTTGTGAATACCCCTTGGCCACGAGTCGAGCTTTGTTCCTTGTCACCACACCATGCTCGTCTTGTTTGTTGCGGAAGACCCACTTGGTTCCTACAACATTTTGGTTAGGACGTGGAACCAAATGCCATACCTCATTTCTAGTGAAGTTGTTGAGCTCCTCTTGCATCGCCATCACCCAATCTGAATCTTGAAGTGCTTCCTCTACCCTGTGTGGCTCAATAGAGGAAACAAAAGAGTAATGCTCACAAAAATGTGCAACACGAGATCGAGTGGTTACCCCCTTATGAATGTCGCCGAGGATGGTGTCGACAGGGTGATCTCGTTGGATTGCTTGGTGGACTCTTGGGTGTGGCGGCCTTGGTTGTTCATCCTCCTTGTCTTGATCATTTGCATCTCCCCCTTGATCATTGCCGTCATCTTGAGGTGGCTCATCTCTTTGATCTTCTCCTTCATCAACTTGAGCCTCGTCCTCATTTTGAGTTGGTGGAGATGCTTGCGTGGAGGAGGATGATTGATCTTGTGCATGTGAAGGCTCTTCGGATTCCTTAGGACACACATCCCCAATGGACATGTTCCTTAGCGCGATGCACGGAGCCTGTTCTTCACCTATCTCATCAAGATCAACATGCTCTACTTGAGAGCCGTTAGTCTCATCAAACACAACGTCATAAGAAACTTCAACTAGTCCTGAGGACTTGTTAAAGACTCTATATGCCCTTGTGTTTGAATCATATCCTAGTAAAAAGCCTTCTACAGTTTTAGGAGCAAATTTGGATTTTCTACCTCTTTTAACAAGAATAAAACATTTGCTACCAAAAACTCTAAAATATGAAATATTTGGCTTTTTACCAGTGAGGAGTTCGTATGATGTCTTCTTGAGGATTCGGTGTAGATATAACCGGTTGATGGCGTAGCAAGCGGTGTTGACCGCCTCGGCCCAAAACCGATCCGGTGTCTTGTACTCATCAAGCATGGTTCTTGCCATGTCCAATAGAGTTCGATTCTTCCTCTCCACTACACCATTTTGTTGTGGGGTGTAGGGAGAAGAGAATTCATGCTTGATGCCCTCCTCCTCAAGGAAGCCTTCTATTTGTGAGTTCTTGAACTCCGTCCCGTTATCGCTTCTAATTTTCTTGATCCTTAAGCCGAACTCATTTTGAGCCCGTCTCAAGAATCCCTTTAAGGTCTCTTGGGTATGAGATTTTTCCTGCAAAAAGAACACCCAAGTGAAGCGAGAATAATCATCCACAATAACTAGACAGTACTTACTCCCGCCGATGCTTATGTAAGCAATCGGGCCGAATAGGTCCATGTGTAGGAGCTCCAGTGGCCTGTCACTAGTCATGATGTTCTTGTGTGGATGATGAGACCCAACTTGCTTTCCTGCTTGGCATGCGCTACAAATCCTGTCTTTCTCAAAATGAACATTTGTTAGTCCCAAAATGTGCTCTCCCTTTAGAAGCTTATGAATATTCTTCATCCCAACGTGGGCTAGTCGGCGATGCCAGAGCCAACCCATGTTAGTCTTAGCAATCAAGCATGTGTCGAGTTTAGCTCTATCAAAATCTACCAAGTATAGCTGACCCTCTAACACACCCTTAAATGCTATTGAATCATCACTTCTTCTAAAGACAGTGACACCTACATCAGTAAAGAGACAGTTGTAGCCCATTTGACATAATTGAGATACAGAAAGCAAATTGTAATCTAAAGAATCTACAAGAAAAACATTGGAAATAGTATGGTCAGGTGATATAGCAATTTTACCCAATCCTTTGACCAAACCTTGATTTCCATCCCCGAATGTGATAGCTCGTTGGGGATCTTGGTTTTTCTCATATGAGGAGAACATCTTCTTCTCCCCTGTCATGTGGTTTGTGCACCCGCTGTCGAGTATCCAACTTGAGCCCCCGGATGCATAGACCTACAAAATAATTTTAGTTCTTGACTTTAGGTACCCAAACGGTTTTGGGTCCTTTGGCATTAGAAACAAGAACTTTGGGTACCCAAACACAAGTCTTAGAGCCCTTGTGTTTGCCCCCAACAAACTTGGTAACTACCTTGCCGGATTTGTTAGTCAAAACATAAGATGCATCAAAAGTTTTAAATGAAATGCTATGATCATTTGATGCACTAGGAGTTTTCTTTCTAGGCAACTTAGCACGGGTTGGTTGCCTAGAGCTAGATGTCTCACCCTTATACATAAAAACATGGTTAGGGCCAGAGTGAGACTTCCTAGAATGAATTCTCCTAATTTTGTTCTCAGGATAACCGGCAGGGTACAAAATGTAACCCTCGTTATCCTGAGGCATGGGAGCCTTGCCCTTAACAAAGTTAGACAAATTTTTAGGAGGGGCATTAAGTTTGACATTGTCTCCCCTTTGGTAGCCAATGCCATCCTTGATGCCAGGGCGTCTCCCATTATAGAGCATACTTCTAGCAAATTTAAACTTTTCATTTTCTAAGTTATGCTCGGCAATTTTAGCATTTAATATTGCTATATGATCATTTTGTTGTTTAATTAAAGCCATGTGATCATGAATAGCATTGATATCAACATCTCTACATCTAGTACAAATAGAAGTGTGCTCAACGGTAGATGTAGAGGGTTTGCAAGAATTTAATTCTACAACCTTAGCATGCAATATATCATTCTTAGTTCTAAGGTCGGAAATAGTAGTATTGCAAACATCAAAATCTTTAGCCTTAGCAATCAATTTTTTATTTTCTACTCTAAGGCTAGCAAGAGAATCATTCAATTCCTTAATCTTAGCAATCAAATCATCATTATCATTTCTAAGATTGGGAATTGAAGCATTACAAACATGAGAATCAACCTTAGCGATTAATTTAGCATTTTCATTTCTAAGGTTGGCAATAGTGTCATGGCATGTGCTTAGCTCACTAGATAATTTCTCACATTTTTCTACCTCTAGAGCATAAGCATTCTTAACCTTAACATGCTTTTTGTTTTCCTTAATAAGGAAGTCCTCTTGAGAGTCCAAGAGATCATCCTTCTCATGAATAGCACTAATCAATTCATTTAATTTTTCCTTTTGTTGCATGTTAAGGTCGGCAAAAAGGGTACGCAAATTATTCTCCTCATCACTAGCATTATCATCACTAGAGGATTCATATTTAGTGGAGGATTTAGATTTAACCTTCTTCCTTTTGCCGTCCTTTGCCATGAGGCACTTGTGGCCGACGTTGGGGAAGAGGAGTCCCTTGGTGACGGCGATGTTGGCGGCGTCCTCGTCGTCGTCGGAGGAGTCGGTGGAGCTCTCGTCGGAGTTCCACTCGCGGCACACGTGGGCATCGCCGCCCTTCTTCTTGTGGTACCTCTTCTTTTCTCTCCTCTTGCCCTTCTTGTCGTTATCCCTGTCACTGTCACTTGATAATGGACATTTAGCAATAAAGTGACCGGGCTTACCACACTTGTAGCAAACCTTCTTGGAACGGGATTTGTAATCCTTCCCCTTCCGTTGCTTGAGGATTTGGCGAAAGCTTTTGATGATTAAAGCCATCTCCTCATTGTCGAGCTTGGAGGCGTCAATTGGTTGTCTACTCGGTGTAGACTCCTCCTTCTTCTCCTCCGTTGCCTTAAATGCCACCGGTTGTGCTTCGGACGTGGAGGGTTCATCAAGCTCGTTGATCTTCTTTGAGCCTTTAATCATACATTCAAAGCTCACAAAATTTCCGATTACTTCCTCGGGAGTCATTAGTGTATATCTTGGGTTACCACGAATTAATTGTACTTGAGTAGGGTTAAGGAAAATAAGTGATCTCAAAATAACCTTAACCACCTCATGGTCATCCCATTTCTTACTCCCAAGGTTTCGCACTTTGTTCACCAAGGTTTTGAGCCGGTTGTACATATCTTGTGGCTCCTCCCCTTGGCGAAGACGGAAGCGACCGAGCTCCCCCTCGATCGTTTCCCGCTTGGTGATCTTGGTGAGTTCATCACCCTCGTGCGCGGTCTTGAGTAGGTCCCAAATCTCCTTTGCATTCTTCAACCCTTGCACCTTGTTGTATTCCTCCTTGCTTAGAGAGGCGAGGAGTATGGTTGTAGCTTGAGAGTTGAAGTGCTCGATTTGGGCCACTTCGTCCGTATCATAGTCTTCATCCCCTACGGATGGTACCTGTGCTCCAAACTCAACAACATTCCATATACTTTTGTGGAGTGAGGTTAGATGAAATTTCATTAAATCACTCCACCTAGCATAATCTTCGCCATCAAAGGTTGGCGGTTTGCCTAATGGAACGGAAAGTAATAGAGTAGGTCTAGATGTACGAGGATAGTGTAAGGGGATCTTACTAAACTTCTTGCGCTCTTGGCGCTTAGAAGTTACGGACGACGCGTCGGAGTCGGAGGTCGATGTTGATGAAGTATCGGTCTCGTAGTAGACCACTTTCCTCATCCTCTTTTTCTTGTCCCCACTCCGATGCGGCTTGTGGGAAGAGGATTTTTCCTTCTTCTCTTTGTGGTGAGAAGAAGAGGATCTTTTCTCCTTTCGTTTGGAGGAGTCCTTCTTCCTCTCCTTCCTCTTGGTGTGGGACTCTTCCGATGAAGTGCTCCCGTGGCTTGTAGTGGGCTTGTCGCCGGTCTCCATCTCCCTCTTGGTGTGATCTCCCGACATCACTTCGAGCGGTTAGGCTCTAATGAAGCACCGAGCTTTGATACCAATTGAAAGTCGCCTAGAGGGGGGGTGAATAGGGCAAAACTGAAATTCTCAAAAATAATCACAACTACAAGCCGGGTTAGCGTTAGAAATATAATAGAGTCTGTGAGAGAGGGTGCAAAACAAATCGCAAGCGAATAATGAAGTGAGACACGCGGATTTGTTTTATCGAGGTTCGGTTCTCTCAAACCTACTCCCCGTTGAGGAGGCCACAAAGGCCGGGTCTCTTTCAACCCTTACCCTCTCTCAAACGGTCCCTCGGACCGAGTGAGCTTTCTCTTCTCAATCACTTGGAACACAAAGTTCCCACAAGGACCACCATAAGATTGGTGTCTCTTGCCTCAATTACAAGTGAGTTTGATCGCAAGAAAGAATCAAGAAAGAAGAAAGCAATCCAAGCGCAAGAGCTCGAAAGAACACAAGCAAATCTCTCTCACTAGTCGCTAGGGCGTTGTGTGGAGTTTGGAGAGGATTTGATCACTTTGGTGTGTCTAGAATTGAATGCTATAGCTCTTGTAAGTAGTTGGGAAGTGGAAAACTTGGATGACTTGAATGTGGGGTGGTTGGGGGTATTTATAGCCCCAACCACTAAACTAGCCGTTTGGTGAGGCTGTCTGTTCGATGGTGCACCGGACAGTCCAGTGCACACCGGACATGTCCGGTGCGACAGCCACGTCACCAATGCCGTTGGGTTCCGACCGTTGGAGCTCTGACTTCTAGGCCCGCCTGGATGTCCGGTGGCGCACCGGACATGTACTGTTGAGTGTCTGGTGTGCCAGCATGGGCGTGCCTGACCTCTTGTAACACCCGGATTTTAGGGGGTCCAAAACCCGGGGTTAACATAAACACCAGGTATGCTGGGACCAAGTCTCATACATATGATGTATAGTGGCACAGGATCGAATGTCACATCTTTATATATAACAGGAGTTCTATACAAAATAAATAATTACATTATAAGGAGACAACGGTCCAGCAACCCAAAGTTGACTGGGAGACGACGACCTAGACCTCTCACGAACTCATCGCAGCATCCTCCATGAGCATCATCCTGCGGTACCTATTCTTGACCTGTGGTGTGTGTGAGACAGCAAGAGTGAGCTCACATACGTTCATTGCTCAACAAGTTGTGGGGAATAATGTGCATGAACTCGCCAAAGATGGGAGCTCATGTGAAGTGTAAGGCTTACCAAAGAGGATGGTTGAAGCTGAGCATTGCTTTTAAAGTTGGTCAAAATTTTATTAGCAATTACTAAGTATAAGTAAATACCAAACCCAATTAAGTAATAGAACAAAAGTAACAACATCACCTGCAATGCAATGCATATGACAAATTGAATTTAGTTCCATAAATTAATCATGTGAGGGTCCGAGCTGCTCATGACCGTGAGCACGGCTAGTATACCAGTTTTACACTCTGCAGAGGTTGCGCATCTTTACCCACAAGCCGTGTTACCCATCTGCCAAGGGGTCATGAGTCCCATACACCTCTACCAAGGAAGCGAGGCAGGGTAACACTACGAGGCCTTTACAAAGTTCCACTAGCTTCCGAAAACCCGCTACAGTTTATAGGAAGATCCAGTGCAGGAATCCCTTGCAGGACCGCCATCGCAGCAAAATCCTCCCGAGGGCCTCCCTACACTGACCTCTCCCCTACTGCCCTTGCCCCTTTCGGGTAAGGTAGTCTTCCACTAGCTTTCCTAATTAATCAGCCAAGGGGTCCCATTCCTCCCTTGTGGTAGCACTGTTTTCCCGGGTGGTCGCTCCATGTTCCAATTAACATAATGATCTTAACATGAACATTAAATAACAACTGATAACAAAAAGTGTAATCATGAATAGTGTATCTCCATACCCAAAACCACATATAGCACTAGCAAGTACTACCCAGAAAGATCAGTGGTAAACAAGGTATAAAGATAATCAAACTAGGTAACCTATTGGGTCCCATCAAAATTAACCTATGCAGATCATTATGATTAATCAGAACATGGCTGGGTAAAAAAGAAGTGATCAAGGGCACAACTTGCCTGGGCCTTGAGATTCCAGGTAGCAGGATGATCTTCAGGTGACACGTGACCTCGCACTAGTCGTAGCAATACAAACATACAGTGTATAGGCAAAATTAACATTACACCAAACATATATGCAAAATACATATTAACAATCTACATATTAAAATAAGATCACAGGAAAAAGAATTATTAATTTTGGAGTTTTAGTTTTTAAGTTATGAATTTTCAAAGGTTTTATGTGTTTAAAATGGATTAAGTGAGAGATTAAATTTCTAATTGTTTTCATGACAAAACAGAGGCTCCAGGTGGTAGATACTAAAATTACCCAATTTTAGAAAGTGGAATGGATTAATTTGGACTAAAAATGGATTTTCTATGATTTAAACAAGTTCTAGCATTTATTTTTACACTAAAAAGTATTCTCCTAATGAATTTATCTGATTTTCTAATTATCTGGACTGGGCCTCAATTCTTGGAAAGCGCAGGGGCAATGGCGTAAGACTTCCCAGACACAGACAACAGTGCCCGAGGGACGGCGGGTTGATTCACTGAAACCCGAGGGGCTCTTTAACAAAAAGTCACGGCGAAGGGGTATCTCTCGATCTAGGCCGTTGGATCAACATCCGAGGGCACGGATTAGATCACACCACGGCCGAACCGGTACGCTTTATCATTCGTTGGATCAAAAACCGTTGGCCCAGATTTTAATGTGCCGCGATCAGTTTAACGCGCGCGATCCCGATCCAACGGCCACGCGCCCATCGCCCTTAAACTCAATCGTGATCGTTGCGGATCAATCCAAGGGCCAGGGTCAGACGCTACCTCCCTTCTAGTTTCAACCGTTCTCTTCCGATCCAACGGATGACCGTCATCTCCTTCCTTCTACCAGACATGGCGGCGCCCTGCAAACACACGAACGCCGGCCTCGCTGGCGCTGGCACCCCCAGTCCGACCATGAAACTAACGGTTCTACATCGAGCGTGGGTTACGATAAGCATGGCAGAGGTTCCTCACCCCAAGATTGGATGAAGACGAGATCAGACGACGGTGTTGCGCTGCTTCGTTCCAGATGTGCGGCATCGACAAGGAATTGCCAGCTGCCAGATCATGCGTTTCCCGAATTGGTGGTAGGGGTAGACTCCCTGCACCCCCGCTGTCCTTTAGAAATGCCTGCCGAGGTCCCGTCGATGTTCTCGAGCAAGAACGACGGCGGCGGCGCGACCCTCTACTACCGCTCGGTTGTAGGAGCAGCAAGATCCCTATATACCCCGTGACAGAGTTCAGATGAGGCGGCGTTGGCGGAGGAAGACCGATTCCCTGGGGTTGTTGCGCCAAACGGGGAGTCCGCGGCATGGAAATCGGCGATGTCGTTGCACGAGCGACCGACTTGGTCCACGCGCGGGATCCGCGGCGTTCGGAGACCCACACGGTGGAGGAGACGGTCCCGGTGACCCGGGCCCACTACACAGTGACAGGAGGCGATGGGGGGGTATTGGGCCACGCGAGTTGGGCTGAAAGAGGGGAATTCGGCCCATGCGGCTGAGAGAGGGGAAAAAGGGCTGGCTGGCGGGTTAGGGAGATGGGCCACGGATGGCAATTCGAAGTTGGGCTGGCTGAGGTAAAGAAAACGGCCCAAAATCTGATCTGGTCTCTCACCTTTTCCTTTTTCTTTTATTTTCCTTTTTCCTTTTTGATTTATTTTCTTTTCATTTGAATCTCTAATTTGAATTTGAATCCTGTTATGGACTTCACCTTTGAGTCAAAGGTACAAACTCAAATCTGTACAAGAATAATATATATATTATAACTATTTTTATTCACATAGTAATTTCTTCCTTCTCTTTTCTCTTTTACATATTATTTCTAAAACCCTAATTCTCAAGTTAGGATTTAAACTTTATTCAAGTCAATTATTATATTTTTATTATTATTATTGTGAACATTATTTGATGCACACACAAAACCCCAATATGATGCACTTTCTTTTATTTTAGTGTCATTGGTTAGATTTAATCACTTTTTATTTTATGTATGCTCTATTCATGATGCAATTAAGGCACATAAAATAAAGAAATCACCATATAATGCTTTTATAAAATTTTGAGTATTACAAATCCTACCCCCCTTAAAAATAATCTCGCCCTCGAGATTTGTAAGAAAGAGGATATAGAAAGAGTGATTTGAAATCTAGCTTTTAGTTTCTAATTAGTTTAAAATCAAGAGTCTCTCTTTTTTTTTATTAGTTAGTTATTAGGAGAGCATAGGTATATATGGTTATAGACACTTTATTATGCAGGATAAAAGATATCTTTTAAAGCCTATATAGGTTTGGGCAAGAAAGAGTGGGGTAAAGAAAGACTCCATCCAAGATTGTGGATCTTGACTCATCTTGGTGACCTCACTTGATCCTTGAAGACTTGAGTTGGTGCTCATCCTCCCTTGATGAAGTTGATCATCTTCTTCGGTCTTGTCTCATTGATTAGAAGTTAGTGTCTGTTATTGGACTGGGGAATATGGTTAATATAGGTATGGATGAGATAGACTACATGATGTAGGTCAAAGTTTGTTTGTTATTAGGTGGGAATAGAAAGGTTATACCATTCATCATGGCTCTATGGGTTGGGTTAGCTCATGGTTGAATTGATCCAATGTGCTAAGTTAAGTTAATACATGGCTAGTGGGGTCTAATCTCTTCTACTAGTGTCATTAATCTGTTTAAGTGGACCACATTAAGTTAGATAACATTAGACCACACTAGATCAGGTCACATTAGGTAAGATAAGATCTAGATTAAATTGGATATGACTAGATTAGACTAGTTTAGGTTAGATAGGTCCAACCGGGTAGAATATGTATTATTAAGATATGTTAGGATGTTTTGAGATTAGTTAGATATGTTATGATAAGATAGAATCTCTTGCTAGGTTAAAATTGAGGGGTTATGCAACTATCAGATGGTTAAGGTAGTTGCATAAGTCGATCTGTCATTCTTAATTTAGTGCAGGGTGAACTAAGTTAAGACTTGTTCTATAGGGGTAGAGTCTAAACTTTGATAAGTCACTTTAGATTTGATCAGATCTAGGTTAGATTGGTGTGACTAGTTTGACTAGATAAGATCTAATTAATTTGCATTAGATCATGGTTGTTAAACTAGGGTGGATAAGTATGTTTATTAGGATAAGACAGATCCATAAAGGTAAGATAGAATCTTCTGAGGCCAGTTAGATCTATTAGGATAAGGATAAAATCTTTTCAAGATAAGATGAGTATCTTTTAAGATGAGATGGATCTATTAAGATAAGGGAGAATCCTTTTAAGATAAGAGGAATTGGTTAGAATGAGATCTTTTAGGATAAGATAAATTTCTTAAGCTAGATAGGTTCCAATGGGGATAATCTAGGCTGTCTAGTTATTTTATAAATATATTTTTATACCTATGTGTATATGCAGATGTAATTGTGGACATTACTCCACAACCCATCACACTCAATCAAAAATCCAAATCAGACAAGTATCATAAGAACAAATATTCAAATACATAGATACTCATAAAATAGTTTTGTTTTTGTTCCTAGGATTAGGTCTCCTATTCCTAAAGTCACTTTAGGCACGGGATTTCAAAGTGTGAAATCCACATTTGTCTTTAGAATGAAAAGGTAAGAATAATCAGAGTAAAGCGGAAATAGATGAGAAAAGATTAAGGAAAGTTTAGAAAAGATCAGAGTAGCAAAGGTAAGTAGACAATGGTTGTCCAGTTCTATCTAGGTTTCGTCCTACAGTCAACATTCCTCTGATACCACTTCTGTAACACCCGGATTTTAGGGGGTCCAAAACCCGGGGTTAACATAAACACCAGGTATGCTGGGACCAAGTCTCATACATATGATGTATAGTGGCACAGGATCGAATGTCACATCTTTATATATAACAGGAGTTCTATACAAAATAAATAATTACATTATAAGGAGACAACGGTCCAGCAACCCAAAGTTGACTGGGAGACGACGACCTAGACCTCTCACGAACTCATCGCAGCATCCTCCATGAGCATCATCCTGCGGTACCTGTTCTTGACCTGTGGTGTGTGTGAGACAGCAAGAGTGAGCTCACATACGTTCATTGCTCAACAAGTTGTGGGGAATAATGTGCATGAACTCGCCAAAGATGGGAGCTCATGTGAAGTGTAAGGCTTACCAAAGAGGATGGTTGAAGCTGAGCATTGCTTTTAAAGTTGGTCAAAATTTTATTAGCAATTACTAAGTATAAGTAAATACCAAACCCAATTAAGTAATAGAACAAAAGTAACAACATCACCTGCAATGCAATGCATATGACAAATTGAATTTAGTTCCATAAATTAATCATGTGAGGGTCCGAGCTGCTCATGACCGTGAGCACGGCTAGTATACCAGTTTTACACTCTGCAGAGGTTGCGCATCTTTACCCACAAGCCGTGTTACCCATCTGCCAAGGGGTCATGAGTCCCATACACCTCTACCAAGGAAGCGAGGCAGGGTAACACTACGAGGCCTTTACAAAGTTCCACTAGCTTCCGAAAACCCGCTACAGTTTATAGGAAGATCCAGTGCAGGAATCCCTTGCAGGACCGCCATCGCAGCAAAATCCTCCCGAGGGCCTCCCTACACTGACCTCTCCCCTACTGCCCTTGCCCCTTTCGGGTAAGGTAGTCTTCCACTAGCTTTCCTAATTAATCAGCCAAGGGGTCCCATTCCTCCCTTGTGGTAGCACTGTTTTCCCGGGTGGTCGCTCCATGTTCCAATTAACATAATGATCTTAACATGAACATTAAATAACAACTGATAACAAAAAGTGTAATCATGAATAGTGTATCTCCATACCCAAAACCACATATAGCACTAGCAAGTACTACCCAGAAAGATCAGTGGTAAACAAGGTATAAAGATAATCAAACTAGGTAACCTATTGGGTCCCATCAAAATTAACCTATGCAGATCATTATGATTAATCAGAACATGGCTGGGTAAAAAAGAAGTGATCAAGGGCACAACTTGCCTGGGCCTTGAGATTCCAGGTAGCAGGATGATCTTCAGGTGACACGTGACCTCGCACTAGTCGTAGCAATACAAACATACAGTGTATAGGCAAAATTAACATTACACCAAACATATATGCAAAATACATATTAACAATCTACATATTAAAATAAGATCACAGGAAAAAGAATTATTAATTTTGGAGTTTTAGTTTTTAAGTTATGAATTTTCAAAGGTTTTATGTGTTTAAAATGGATTAAGTGAGAGATTAAATTTCTAATTGTTTTCATGACAAAACAGAGGCTCCAGGTGGTAGATACTAAAATTACCCAATTTTAGAAAGTGGAATGGATTAATTTGGACTAAAAATGGATTTTCTATGATTTAAACAAGTTCTAGCATTTATTTTTACACTAAAAAGTATTCTCCTAATGAATTTATCTGATTTTCTAATTATCTGGACTGGGCCTCAATTCTTGGAAAGCGCAGGGGCAATGGCGTAAGACTTCCCAGACACAGACAACAGTGCCCGAGGGACGGCGGGTTGATTCACTGAAACCCGAGGGGCTCTTTAACAAAAAGTCACGGCGAAGGGGTATCTCTCGATCTAGGCCGTTGGATCAACATCCGAGGGCACGGATTAGATCACACCACGGCCGAACCGGTACGCTTTATCATTCGTTGGATCAAAAACCGTTGGCCCAGATTTTAATGTGCCGCGATCAGTTTAACGCGCGCGATCCCGATCCAACGGCCACGCGCCCATCGCCCTTAAACTCAATCGTGATCGTTGCGGATCAATCCAAGGGCCAGGGTCAGACGCTACCTCCCTTCTAGTTTCAACCATTCTCTTCCGATCCAACGGATGACCGTCATCTCCTTCCTTCTACCAGACATGGCGGCGCCCTGCAAACACACGAACGCCGGCCTCGCTGGCGCTGGCACCCCCAGTCCGACCATGAAACTAACGGTTCTACATCGAGCGTGGGTTACGATAAGCATGGCAGAGGTTCCTCACCCCAAGATTGGATGAAGACGAGATCAGACGACGGTGTTGCGCTGCTTCGTTCCAGATGTGCGGCATCGACAAGGAATTGCCAGCTGCCAGATCATGCGTTTCCCGAATTGGTGGTAGGGGTAGACTCCCTGCACCCCCGCTGTCCTTTAGAAATGCCTGCCGAGGTCCCGTCGATGTTCTCGAGCAAGAACGACGGCGGCGGCGCGACCCTCTGCTACCGCTCGGTTGTAGGAGCAGCAAGATCCCTATATACCCCGTGACAGAGTTCAGATGAGGCGGCGTTGGCGGAGGAAGACCGATTCCCTGGGGTTGTTGCGCCAAACGGGGAGTCCGCGGCATGGAAATCGGCGATGTCGTTGCACGAGCGACCGACTTGGTCCACGCGCGGGATCCGCGGCGTTCGGAGACCCACACGGTGGAGGAGACGGTCCCGGTGACCCGGGCCCACTACACAGTGACAGGAGGCGATGGGGGGGTATTGGGCCACGCGAGTTGGGCTGAAAGAGGGGAATTCGGCCCATGCGGCTGAGAGAGGGGAAAAAGGGCTGGCTGGCGGGTTAGGGAGATGGGCCACGGATGGCAATTCGAAGTTGGGCTGGCTGAGGTAAAGAAAACGGCCCAAAATCTGATCTGGTCTCTCACCTTTTCCTTTTTCTTTTATTTTCCTTTTTCCTTTTTGATTTATTTTCTTTTCATTTGAATCTCTAATTTGAATTTGAATCCTGTTATGGACTTCACCTTTGAGTCAAAGGTACAAACTCAAATCTGTACAAGAATAATATATATATTATAACTATTTTTATTCACATAGTAATTTCTTCCTTCTCTTTTCTCTTTTACATATTATTTCTAAAACCCTAATTCTCAAGTTAGGATTTAAACTTTATTCAAGTCAATTATTATATTTTTATTATTATTATTGTGAACATTATTTGATGCACACACAAAACCCCAATATGATGCACTTTCTTTTATTTTAGTGTCATTGGTTAGATTTAATCACTTTTTATTTTATGTATGCTCTATTCATGATGCAATTAAGGCACATAAAATAAAGAAATCACCATATAATGCTTTTATAAAATTTTGAGTATTACACCTCTGCGCGCGCTGGCGCGCATTTAATGCGTCGCAGGTAGCCGTTGGCGCCAGAAGTAGCCGTTGCCCCGCTGTTACACCGGACAGTCCGGTGTACACCGGACAGTCCGGTGAATTATAGCGGAGCAGCTGAAATGAATTCCTGAGGCTGGCGAGTTCTGGAGGCCGCACTTCCTTGGAGCACCGGACACTGTTCGGTGTACACCGGACAGTCCGGTGAATTATAGCGGAGTTGCCTCCAGAATTTCCCGGACATGTCCGGTGGCACACCGGACAGTCCGGTGCGCCAGACCAGAGGTGCCTTCGGTTGTCCCTTTGCTCTTTTGTCGAACCCAATACTTGGTCTTTTTATTGGCTAAGTGTGAACCTTTGGCACCTGTATAACTTGTACACTAGAGCAAACTAGTTAGTCCAATTATTTGTGTTGGGCAATTCAACCACCAAAATTAATTAGGGACTAGGTGTAAGCCTAATTCCCTTTCAGCGACCCTCTATCCCCACTTCTTTTTGTTCTTGCTGCTGATCTTCTGCAGTCTATTGTTAATAAGGCTTGTGAAGGTGGCATTCTTCGTCTGCCCTTACCAAACAATTGTGGTCCGGATTTCCCTATCATACAATATGTGGATGACACTATTCTCATAATGGAAGCCTGCCCTAGACAGCTTTTATTCCTAAAGGCAATGCTCAACTCTTTTGCGGACTCCACTGGGCTTCATGTGAATTACCATAAGTCCAACATTTATCCCATCAATGTCACGGACCAGAAATTGGAGATCCTTGCAAATACTTTTCATTGCAAAATTGGTTCATTGCCCTTTACTTACTTAGGGCTTCCCTTGGGTCTTCAAAGACCTAAATTGGGTGCCTTTCTACCCCTTATACAGAAAATTGAAAAGTGACTGGCGTCAACCTCCATCTTCTTATCTCAGGCTGGACGGCTTCAAATGGTTAATGCAGTCTTCTCCTCTCTCCCAACATATTACATGTGAACTCTTAAGCTCCCTAAAACGGTGATCAGACATATTGACAGACTCAGACGGCATTGCCTTTGGAGAGGTACGGATTTAAATGCCAAGAAACCCCCTCAAGTTGCTTGGAGCTCGGTTTGTAGGCCAAAATTTCAGGGAGGGTTGGGTGTAATCAATCTGACACTACAAAATCGAGCCCTTCTCATGAAAAATCTTCATAAATTTTTCAACAGAGCTGACATCCCTTGGGTTAATATTATTTGGACCAATCATTACAGTCACTATCTGCCCTCGGATAGACCAGTTGGCTCTTTTTGGTGGCGAGATGTCCTTAAAACGCTTGAATCATTTAAGAGTATTGCTAGGGTGGAAATTGGAGATGGAAAAACAACATTACTCTGGCATGATAACTGGGATGGTATTCCCAAATCAACACAGTATCCAGAACTTTGGTCCTTCTCTGCCTGCAAAGATATCACTGTGCTACAAGCAAGATTGGTCGACTCCCAAGAATTATTCCATGTACCGTTGTCCATTGAAGCCTTTATTCAACTTCAAGAGTTGAATGATCGCTTGGATAATCTCCCACATAATAATCAGAGAGACAAATGGAGCTGCTCTACTTCTTCTAGCTTATTTTCCTCACAAAAGATCTATTCCCATTTGATGGGTAACCAGCGGGCACATCCCACTTTCTCTTGGTTATGGAAATCCATATGTCAACCCAAACACAAGGTGTTCTTTTGGCTACTTCTGAAAGACAGACTAAATAACAGAGCTTTTCTAAGGCAGCGGTCTATGTTTCTAGACTCTTACTCCTGCGACAACTATATTCTTCAAGTTGAAGAGACAGCCATTCACCTTTTTCAGATGCAATTTTGCTAAGAGGTGTTGGTCCCTGGTTGGAATCTCTCCTTCGTGTTCTGCGGATTTATTCAACACCATTTTAAGAATCAGAAGACGTTGGCAAGTCCCTTAGAAACTTGAAGCCATAATTTTATTGACCTGGGGCATCTGGAAATGCAGAAATAATTGGGTGTTCAATGAGATTCCGCCCACGGTGGAAGGTTGTCGAGATATGTTCAAATCTGAAATGAACCTTCTTAGTCATTGTCGGCGTTCCGAGACCGGGGGGTCCCTGAGCCGACGAGTGAAGTGTCGTCGCGTGCCCCAGCCCAGATGGGTCGACGCGAGGCCGAGCGCGAAGGGGGGAAAGCGAGGTGGCCGGAGATGGGCGTGAGAGAGGTGGAAATCCCGCGGCCTTCGTGTTCGTCCCGCGCCCAGGTCGGGTGCGCTTGCAGTAGGGGGTTACAAGCGTCCACATGGGGAAGGAGCGAGCGGCCTCACGCGAGCGCCCGTCTCGTCCTCGTCCCCGCGCGGCCAACCCTCTCTAAGAGGGCCCTGGTCCTTCCTTTTATAGGCGTAAGGAGAGAATCCAGGTGTATAATGGGGGGTGTAGTAGAGTGCTACGTGTCTAGCGGAGGAGAGCTAGTGCCCTAAGTACACGCCATCGTGGCGGCTGGAGAGATTTTGGCGCCCGGTGTGTGATGTCGTGGCCGTCGGAGGAGCGCTGGAGCCTGGAGGAGGGACAGCTGTCGGGGCCGTCGAGTCCTTGCTGACGTCCTCTTACTTCCGTAAGGGGGCCGAGAGCCGCCATCGTCAGGGAGCGTGCGGGACGCCATCATCGCCTATCTGGCGGAGCGAGCCAGATGGGACGCCGGTCTTGTTCCCCGTAGCCTGAGTCAGCTTGGAGTAGGGTAATGATGGCGCCTCCTGTTGACGTGGCCGGTCCGCGCCCTAGGCTGGGCGATGTGGAGGCTCCTCCGAGGTCGAGGTCGAGGTCGTCTTCTGTGGCCGAGGCCGAGTCCGAGCCCCTAGGTCGGGCAAGGCGGAGTTCGTCGTCTTCTGGGGCTGAGCCCAAGTCCGAGCCCTGGGTCAGGCGGAGCAGAGTTCACCGTCTTCCGGGGCTTAGCCCGAGTCCGAGCCCTGGGTCGGGCGGAGCGGAGTTCGCCGTCTTGCGGGGCTGAGCCCGAGTCCGAGCCCTGGGTCGGGCGGAGCGGAGTTCGCCGTCTTCTGGGGCTTAGCCCGAGTCTGAGCCCTGGGTCGGGCGGAGCGGAGTTCGCCGTCTTCTGGGGCTTAGCCCGAGTCCGAGCCCTGGGTCGGGCGGAGCGGAGTTCGTCGTCTTCCGGGGCTGAGCCCGAGTCCGAGCCCTAGGTCGGGCGGAGCGAAGTTCGCCGTCTTCTGGGGCTTAGCCCGAGTCCGAGCCCTGGGTCGGGCGGAGCGGAGCTTCCTATGGTGTGCGGTCGGGCCTGACTGCCTGTCAGCCTCACTCTGTCAAGTGGCAACGCAGTCGGAGCGGCGCAGGCGGCGCTATCTTTCTATCAGACTAGTCAGTGGAGCGGTGAAGTGACGGCGGTCACTTCGACTCTGTCAGCTGAGGGGCGCGCGTCAGGATAAAGGTGTCAGGCCACCTTTGCATTAAATGCTCCTGCGATTTGGTCGGGGTTGCTTCTCGGCGAAGACAGGGCCTCAGGCGAGCCGGGAACGTGTTCGCCACTGGAGGGGGGCCTCGGGCGAGGCGGAGATCCTCCGGGGTCGGCTGCCCTTGTCCTAGGCTTGGCTCGGGCGAGGCGTGATCGAGTCCCTCGAATGGACTGATCCCTGACTTGATCGCACCCATCAGGCCTTTGCGGCTTTATGCTGATGGGGGTTACCAGCTGAGAATTAGGAGCCTTGAGGGTACCCCTAATTATGGTCCCCGACAGTAGCCCCCGAGCCTCGAAGGGAGTGTTAGCACTCACTTGGAGGCTTTTGTCGCACTTTTTTGCAAGGGGACCACCCTTTCTCGGTTGCGTTTTTGTTCCGGTGGGTGCGCGCGAGCGCACCCGCCGGGTGTAGCCCCCGAGGCCTCGGAGGAGTGGTTTGACTCCTCCGAGGTCTTAACGCCTCGCGCAATGCTTCGGTGGGTCTGGTCGTTCCCTCATGCGAGTTGGCCGTAGCCCGGGTGTACGGTTGGGTCCCAAGTTCTCGGGCTGGTATGTTGACGCTGTCAACGGTTTGGGTGGAGCCGGGTTTGCGAGAGCAGCCCCCGAGCCTCTGCACAGGGCGAGAGGGCGATCAGGGACAGACTCGACTTTTTTATATACGCCCCTGCGTCGCCTTTCCGCAAGGAGGAGGGGGGGAGAGCGCCATGTTGCCCTCGGTGGGCGCCGAACATGGTGTCTCCAGTGAGCTGCAGGCGGGTGATCCGAGTGGACGCACGTGCCCCATTTGTTAGGGGTCGGCTAGGGGCCCAGAGGCGCGCCCAAAAGTACCTGCGGGTGATCTGCCGGACCCGATCCCCTGGCGATGGGGTCCGAGGGCTCGATGCCTCCCTCTGATGGGATTCCGTTACAAGATCGTTCCCGCTGGTCTCGGAAATGTCCTAGGGTACCTCAGGAGCGCAGCCTGAGCCTTGGTTATGTATCGAACGTACCCATGGTCATCCCTCGCTCTGTGTTTGAGGCGGTTGTGAACCCTTCGGGGGCCAGCCTTCGAACCCCTGATCAGTTGTAATACCCAAATTTGTAAATCACATAATAAGAGAATATTTCCTTTGTCTATATGTGTGTGCCATCTCTAGTTACTATCGCATGTGAATAAACACCGCCAAAAAGGGGATTAAATAACCAATAACACCTAAATGAGCCATGCATCATGCTGAATTTTTACTTGATTGTGCATTTATGAATAATAAAATAAAGGTGGTGTTAACAACATATTAAAATATTAAAGGACACATGGAATTTAAACTCTAACTTTGAAAACAAAATTCTAAAAGAATATGTGCTAGGGGGAAAAGCATTAGCAATCACCAAATAAATTTCTTAAACATAAATCAATTTAGATCATGTCATATTCAAGTGGGATATTTAATTAGAAGACAAGTTTGCCACAGAATTCAAATTTAAAAGTTGAAGAGAAGTTTGAATTTGGAAAGGAGAGAAAAGGAAAAGGAATTAGAAATGGAAAAGGAAAAAGAATAAAACGCTTCACGGGCCGTTTCTGCTCTAATCCGGCCCAACTCTATTCATACCGCGCAGCCCACACCAGAAACCTGGCGCCGACAGACCGGGCCCGCGCGTCATTCTCTCACCCGCGCCCACGTATTCCTTCTCTCGCCGACATCGTGGGCCCCTCGGGCAGCCTCTCATCCCCTCACGCGTGCTCTCGCTGACTCACCGACGCGCGGGCCATGCCTGTCAGCCACTGCCGTGCCATCGTCCCTTCTCCCGTATCGCTGTCGCGTGGGACCGTGCCGTCAGTACGCGCGCTCGGCGTCTTCAACGAATCGCGCGACCGTCGCGGCGAGTTCTACGGCGGACTTCGCCCTTTTCTCGATGAAGCTGGCCATGTCGCGCCTATATAAGTGCCGCGGCCCCCTCCTTTCCTCCTCATCCGCCTTACACCGACAGCCTTGCGCCGCCGGGGGCCGAAATCCAGTTCGCCGCCGCCGTTGTTGAATCACTGCACCAGCGCCTCTCCGCTCCAATTGCCTCGCCCTGGACGCTTGTGTGGTCGCAAAGAATCGGTTCGTCGTGAAGCCGGGCGGAATCCCCGACCGTGGCCCCGGGAATTCGACGTCGTCCTTGCAAATCCGCCGCGCGCCGTGGCCAAGATCTTCGGCACCGTATCACGGGGTAATTTCAAGTCCATCGCACTCAGTGTACTTAGGGCATCGTGTAGCGGTTTTTAATTGAGTTTTCGTGCGCTGTATGGCCAAATCGAGCTTCGCCGGCGATGGCGCCGCCCTGGTCCGGCTAGCTCGCCGCCGTCCCGAGCTGGGAATTGGGGAGATAGGCGATGACCGTTGATCGTGGAGCGGACGTCCGAGATTAGAAGAGGGAGTAACGCTTCGTGTATGAATCGGATCCGTTCGATTTTGATCGGACGGATCGGGGGAGATTTCGGGGTAATTAGATCCGCACCGTTGATCACAGAATGGACGAGCCGTGCGACGTACCGCTTCGCGGGCGGCCAGATCTAATCTGGTGCGCACGTCTCGGATCTGACGGCTCACGGTGCCCCGTACCCCTTCGCCGTGTCACAATTGCTAAAGAGTCCCTGAGTTTTAAAGAAATGAACCCGCCGTCCACCGCGAGGGTTTTCTGAGTCTTAGGTTTATTTGCGCAGAGCCCCCTGCGTTTTCCATTAAATGAGGCCCAGTCCAGTGAATAGGAAAATCATAGAAAATGATTTAGAAAATGATTTTTAGTGTTAAAATAAATCCAGAAACTTAATTAATTCATAACTAATTCATTTTAGCTCCAAATTGAGTCATTCCAATTCCTAAAATTTTGTAATAATATTCTCTACCATTTAGAATCACTGTTTTGACAAGAACTCTGTCAGAAAATTTATTTATCATTTAATCATATTATAATCACCTTAAATCTTAGGAAATTCATAACTTGAATTCTATAACTCAAAAAATTAATAATTCTTTTTCCTGTGATCTTATTTTAATATGTAGATTATTAATATGTATTTTGCATATATGTTTGGTGTAATGTTAATTCTGCCTATACCATGTATGTTTGTATTGCTACGACTAGCAATGAGGTCACGAGGATCTGAAGAATCATCCTGGTACCTGGATTCTCAAGGCCCAGGCAAGTTGTGCCCTTGATCACTTCTTTTTACCCACTCATGTTCTAATTAATCATAATGATCTGCATAGGTTAATTTTGATGGGACCCAATAGGTTACCCTAGTTTGTCTATCATTATACCTTGTTTACCACTGAACTTTCTGGGTAGTTCTTGCTAGTGCTTTATGTGGTTTTGGGTATGAAGGAACACTATTCATGATTACACTTTTGTTATCAGTTATTATTACTGTTCATGATAAGATCATTATGTTAATTGGAACATGGAGAACCACCCGGGAAAACAGTGCTACCACAAGGGTGGAATGGGACGCCCTTGGCTGATTAATTAGGAAAGCTAGTGGAAGACTACCTTACCCGAAAGGGGCAAGGGCAGTAGGGGAGAGGTCAGTGTAGGGAGGCCCTCGGGAGGATTTTGCTGCGATGGCGGTCCTGCAAGGGATTCCTGCACTGGATCTTCCTATAAACTATAGCGGGTTTTCGGAAGCTAGTGGAACTTTGTAAAGGCCTCGTAGTGGATCCCTAGCCATTCACCTCGGTAGTGTCTAAGGGCCTTGCAAACCCTGGCGACATGGGATACACGACTTGTGGGTAAAGATGCGCAACCTCTGCAGAGTGTAAAACTGGTATACTAGCCGTGCTCACGGTCATGAGCAGCTCGGACACTCACATGATTAAATTATGGAACTTAAATTCAATTTGTCATATGCATTGCATCGCAGGTGATGTTGTTACTTTTGTTCTATTACTTAATTGGGTTTGGTATTTACTTATACTTAGTAATTGCTAATAAAATTTTGACCAACTTTAAAAGCAATGCTCAGCTCTAACCATCTTCTTTGGTAAGCCTTACACTTCACGTGAGCTCCCACCTTTGGCGAGTTCATGCACATTATTCCCCACAACTTGTTGAGCGATGAACGTATGTGAGCTCACTCTTGCTGTCTCACATACACCACAGGTCAAGACCAGGTACCACAGGATGAAGCACTTGGAGGATGCTGCGATGAGTTCGTGAGAGGTCTAGGTCGTCGTCTCCCAGTCAACTTTGGGTTGCTGGACCGTTGTCTCCTTATAATGTAATTATTTATTTTGTATAGAACTCCTGTTATATATAAAGATGTGACATTCGATCCTGTGCCACTATACATCATATGTTTGAGACTTGGTCCCAGCATACCTGGTGTTTATGTTAACCCCGGGTTTTGGACCCCTAAAATCCGGGTGTTACAGAAGTGGTATCAGAGGAATGTTGACTGTAGGACGAAACCTAGATAGAACTGGACAACCAATACTTACTTACCTTTGCTACTCTGATTCTTTCCTAAACTTATCTTAATCTTTTCTCATCTATTTCCGCTTACTCTGATTATTCTTACCTTTTCATTCTAAAGACAAATGTGGATTTCACACTTTGAAATCTTATGCCCAAAGTGATCTTTAGGAATAGGAGACCTACCCTTAGGAACAAAAACAAAACTATTATTATTTTTATCTATATGCTTGAATGTTTGTTCTTATGATACTTGTCTGATTTGGATCTTTGTTTGAGTGTGATGAGCTGTGGAAATAATGTCCACAATTGCATCTGCATATACACATAGGTATAAAAATATATTTATAAAATAACTAGACAGCCTAGATTATCCCCATTGGAACATATCTAGCTTAAGAGATTTATCTTATCATAAAAGCTCTCATTCTAACCAATTCATCTTATCTTAAAAGATTCTCCCTTATCTTAATAGATCCATCTCGTCTTAAAAGATACTCATCTTATCTTGAAAAGATTTTATCCTTATCCTAATAGATCTAACTGGCCTCAGAAGATTCTATCTTATCTTTACGGATCTGTCTTATCCTAATAAGCATACTTATCCACCCTAGTTTAACAACCATGATCTAATGCAAATTAATTAGATCTTATCTAGTCAAACTAGTCACACCAATTTAACCTAGATCTGATCAAATCTAAAGTGACTTATCAAACATGTTAGATAATACTGAAGAAATAGTTTAGACTCTACCCCTATAGAACAGGTCTTAACTTAGTTCACCCTGCACTAAATTAAGAATGACAGATCAACTTGGCCATATGCAACTACCTTAACCATCCGATAGTTGCATAACCCCTCTGTTTTAACCTAACAGAGATTTTTAACATATCCTGATAAAATATATCCTACCCAGGAAGTTCTATCTAACTTTAACTAGTCTCATCTAGCCATATCCAATCTAATCTAGATCCCATCTAATCTCATATGATCTAATCTAGTGTGGCTACTTAAACATGATAATTAATACTGGTGAAATAGATTAGACCCTCTCCACATGTTTTAACTTAGTTCACCCTACACTAAATAAAGAATGAGAAACCAACCCAACCAATAGAGTCTTGATGGATTGCATGATCTGCCTATCCCCACCTAACATCACACAAATTTTAATCTACATCATGTAGTCTATCTCATCCATATCTATCTTAACCATATTCCCCAGCCCGATAATATACACTAACTCTTAATCAATGAGACAAGACCGAAGAAGATGATCAACTTCATCAAGGGAGAATGAGCACCAACTCAAGTCTTCAAGGATCAAGTGAGGTCACCAAGATGAGTCAAGATCCACAATCTTGGATGGAGTCTTTTCTTATCCTACTCTTTCTTACCCAAACCTATATATGCCCTAAAGACATCTTCTATCCTACATAATAAAGTGGACATACATATATACACCCATGCTTTCCTAACCACCAGTTCCACCAAGCTACATAAACATATATATGGATTACGACTATTTGTAAGCTCTGAGTGTTACTTTAGTTAGTAGATGATATAATATTATTTTAGAAGGAATAATAAGGTCTATTGACCCTATGTTTTGTTGAAGAATTACACCTCATGCTGAGATTTCTTTGTTTGTGCATATGTTCCAAGAACAATATGAGTATACATCCCTTTTCTTACAAATCTCGAGGGCGAGATTATTTTTAAGGGGGGTAGGATTTGTAATACCCAAATTTGTAAATCACATAATAAGAGAATATTTCCTTTGTCTATATGTGTGTGCCATCTCTAGTTACTATCGCATGTGAATAAACACCGCCAAAAAGGGGATTAAATAACCAATAACACCTAAATGAGCCATGCATCATGCTGAATTTTTACTTGATTGTGCATTTATGAATAATAAAATAAAGGTGGTGTTAACAACATATTAAAATATTAAAGGACACATGGAATTTAAACTCTAACTTTGAAAACAAAATTCTAAAAGAATATGTGCTAGGGGGAAAAGCATTAGCAATCACCAAATAAATTTCTTAAACATAAATCAATTTAGATCATGTCATATTCAAGTGGGATATTTAATTAGAAGACAAGTTTGCCACAGAATTCAAATTTAAAAGTTGAAGAGAAGTTTGAATTTGGAAAGGAGAGAAAAGGAAAAGGAATTAGAAATGGAAAAGGAAAAAGAATAAAACGCTTCACGGGCCGTTTCTGCTCTAATCCGGCCCAACTCTATTCATACCGCGCAGCCCACACCAGAAACCTGGCGCCGACAGACCGGGCCCGCGCGTCATTCTCTCACCCGCGCCCGCGTATTCCTTCTCTCGCCGACATCGTGGGCCCCTCGGGCAGCCTCTCATCCCCTCACGCGTGCTCTCGCTGACTCACCGACGCGCGGGCCATGCCTGTCAGCCACTGCCGTGCCATCGTCCCTTCTCCCGTATCGCTGTCGCGTGGGACCGTGCCGTCAGTACGCGCGCTCGGCGTCTTCAACGAATCGCGCGACCGTCGCGGCGAGTTCTACGGCGGACTTCGCCCTTTTCTCGATGAAGCTGGCCATGTCGCGCCTATATAAGTGCCGCGGCCCCCTCCTTTCCTCCTCATCCGCCTTACACCGACAGCCTTGCGCCGCCGGGGGCCGAAATCCAGTTCGCCGCCGCCGTTGTTGAATCACTGCACCAGCGCCTCTCCGCTCCAATTGCCTCGCCCTGGACGCTTGTGTGGTCGCAAAGAATCGGTTCGTCGTGAAGCCGGGCGGAATCCCCGACCGTGGCCCCGGGAATTCGACGCCGTCCTTGCAAATCCGCCGCGCGCCGTGGCCAAGATCTTCGGCACCGTATCACGGGGTAATTTCAAGTCCATCGCACTCAGTGTACTTAGGGCATCGTGTAGCGGTTTTTAATTGAGTTTTCGTGCGCTGTATGGCCAAATCGAGCTTCGCCGGCGATGGCGCCGCCCTGGTCCGGCTAGCTCGCCGCCGTCCCGAGCTGGGAATTGGGGAGATAGGCGATGACCGTTGATCGTGGAGCGGACGTCCGAGATTAGAAGAGGGAGTAACGCTTCGTGTATGAATCGGATCCGTTCGATTTTGATCGGACGGATCGGGGGAGATTTCGGGGTAATTAGATCCGCACCGTTGATCACAGAATGGACGAGCCGTGCGACGTACCGCTTCGCGGGCGGCCAGATCTAATCTGGTGCGCACGTCTCGGATCTGACGGCTCACGGTGCCCCGTACCCCTTCGCCGTGTCACAATTGCTAAAGAGTCCCTGAGTTTTAAAGAAATGAACCCGCCGTCCACCGCGAGGGTTTTCTGAGTCTTAGGTTTATTTGCGCAGAGCCCCCTGCGTTTTCCATTAAATGAGGCCCAGTCCAGTGAATAGGAAAATCATAGAAAATGATTTAGAAAATGATTTTTAGTGTTAAAATAAATCCAGAAACTTAATTAATTCATAACTAATTCATTTTAGCTCCAAATTGAGTCATTCCAATTCCTAAAATTTTGTAATAATATTCTCTACCATTTAGAATCACTGTTTTGACAAGAACTCTGTCAGAAAATTTATTTATCATTTAATCATATTATAATCACCTTAAATCTTAGGAAATTCATAACTTGAATTCTATAACTCAAAAAATTAATAATTCTTTTTCCTGTGATCTTATTTTAATATGTAGATTATTAATATGTATTTTGCATATATGTTTGGTGTAATGTTAATTCTGCCTATACCATGTATGTTTGTATTGCTACGACTAGCAATGAGGTCACGAGGATCTGAAGAATCATCCTGGTACCTGGATTCTCAAGGCCCAGGCAAGTTGTGCCCTTGATCACTTCTTTTTACCCACTCATGTTCTAATTAATCATAATGATCTGCATAGGTTAATTTTGATGGGACCCAATAGGTTACCCTAGTTTGTCTATCATTATACCTTGTTTACCACTGAACTTTCGGGTAGTTCTTGCTAGTGCTTTATGTGGTTTTGGGTATGAAGGAACACTATTCATGATTACACTTTTGTTATCAGTTATTATTACTGTTCATGATAAGATCATTATGTTAATTGGAACATGGAGAACCACCCGGGAAAACAGTGCTACCACAAGGGTGGAATGGGACGCCCTTGGCTGATTAATTAGGAAAGCTAGTGGAAGACTACCTTACCCGAAAGGGGCAAGGGCAGTAGGGGAGAGGTCAGTGTAGGGAGGCCCTCGGGAGGATTTTGCTGCGATGGCGGTCCTGCAAGGGATTCCTGCACTGGATCTTCCTATAAACTGTAGCGGGTTTTCGGAAGCTAGTGGAACTTTGTAAAGGCCTCGTAGTGGATCCCTAGCCATTCACCTCGGTAGTGTCTAAGGGCCTTGCAAACCCTGGCGACATGGGATACACGACTTGTGGGTAAAGATGCGCAACCTCTGCAGAGTGTAAAACTGGTATACTAGCCGTGCTCACGGTCATGAGCAGCTCGGACACTCACATGATTAAATTATGGAACTTAAATTCAATTTGTCATATGCATTGCATCGCAGGTGATGTTGTTACTTTTGTTCTATTACTTAATTGGGTTTGGTATTTACTTATACTTAGTAATTGCTAATAAAATTTTGACCAACTTTAAAAGCAATGCTCAGCTCTAACCATCTTCTTTGGTAAGCCTTACACTTCACGTGAGCTCCCACCTTTGGCGAGTTCATGCACATTATTCCCCACAACTTGTTGAGCGATGAACGTATGTGAGCTCACTCTTGCTGTCTCACATACACCACAGGTCAAGACCAGGTACCACAGGATGAAGCACTTGGAGGATGCTGCGATGAGTTCGTGAGAGGTCTAGGTCGTCGTCTCCCAGTCAACTTTGGGTTGCTGGACCGTTGTCTCCTTATAATGTAATTATTTATTTTGTATAGAACTCCTGTTATATATAAAGATGTGACATTCGATCCTGTGCCACTATACATCATATGTTTGAGACTTGGTCCCAGCATACCTGGTGTTTATGTTAACCCCGGGTTTTGGACCCCTAAAATCCGGGTGTTACATCAGTAGTGGGCGCGGAGCCCGAGTAGCCTGAGGCGGTCGTTGAACCCTTCCGAGGGGCCGGCCTTCGAACCTCTGACCAGTAGTGGGTGTGGAGCCCACGTGCTCTGAGGCGGCTGTTGAACCCTTCCGAGGGGCCAGCCTTCGAACCTCTGATCAGTAGGGAGGCTCGGAGCCTGGTTCCTTCACAGGGAAGGATCCTTTTCGGGGTATCCCCCTTTCCCGGTCCCTGTTGCAAGAGAGAGAAAGAGGAAAAAAGGAAAGGGATATGAAATTGAACGACGCGACGTACCTTTTTTTTGACGCGGTCATTATGGCGGAGGCGAAGCGTCGCTCGCTTCTCCTGCCAGAGGCGCCGCCTGTCCCGCCGTGGAGTCAATGCGACGGGGCGAGTGGTTCGCGGGGCAGCCGTTGCGCGTGCGCGAGCCGTTCGAGGAACGGTTGTTTCGCTTCGTGTTTTTGAATCCCGCGGCCGGTCCGGGCGGAACGTTGAACCGGTCTCGCCTTGACCTTTATATACTCGGGGGAGGGTCTGGCGATGGTTCTTTGCTCCGCTTCCTGCTTCCCTCTTAGGTTTTCGCAACCCGAGAGACTTAGCCAGAGAAAAAGAAACCGCCCACCCTGTCCTTCGCGCCGCCACCCCTTCTGCTCGGTGATGGCCGACCGGGTGACCATCATCTAGCCGCGCGACCCATGGCCTTTCTCCGCAGTGACGGCGGGCGATCTGGAGGATCTTGTTGCTGAGGGTTTGCTTCGCCCTCTCTCTGATGAGAGGCGGCCGGAATGGATTCCCCCCGTGAGCGGAGCCGCTCCGTCCCCACCGCCGGGGTACATCGTGAGCTTCGTCTCCTTCCACGAGCGGGGATTTGGTGTGCCAACGAGCCGCTTTATGCGGGCGATCCTGCACCACTACGGGGTGGAGTTGCACAACCTCAGCCCCAACTCCATCTCGCAGGCCGCCATCTTCGTAGCGGTGTGCGAGGGGTACTTGGGGATCGCCCCCCACTGGGACTTGTGGACTCATCTCTTTTTTGCGGAGCTTTTCGCTTCGCCGACGGGGGAGAGAAAGGTCCGCGTGGCAGTGCGGGCCGACGGCTGCCAACTTGTCGGGGACCATAATTAGGGGTACCCTCAAGACGCCTAATTCTCAGCTGGTAACCCCCATCAGCATAAAGCTGCAGAGGCCTGATGGGTTTGATTAAGTCAGGGATCAGTCCATACGAGCGACTCGATCACGCCACGCCCGAGCCTAGCCTCGGGCGAGGGCAGCCGACCCTGAGATGACTCCGTCTCGCCCGAGGCCTCCTCTTTCACGGCAGACGCATCTCCGGCTCGCCCGAGGCCCCGCCTTCGATAAGAAGTAACCCTGACTAAATCACCACGCCAACCGACCAAGTCACCGGGGCGTTTAACGCAAAAGGTAAGACCGACGGGCGACCAGGCTTGGCCAGAGGTGCCATAGGAGGCTCCGCCCGACCCAGGGCTCGGACTCGGGCTGAGGCCCCGGAAGACGGCGAACTCCGCTCCGCCGACCCAGGGCTCGGACTCGGGCTAAGGCCCCGGAAGACGGCGTACTCGGGCTAAGGTCCCGGAAGACGGCGAACTCCGCTCCGCCCGACCCAGGGCTCGGACTCGGGCTAAGGCCCCGGAAGACGACGAACTCCACTTCGCCCGACCCAGGGCTCGGACTCCGCCCTAGCCTCTGCCGAACGACCTCCGCCTCGCCCGACCCCGAAGCTCAGGTTCGGCCTCGGCCATGCAGGACAGACTCGACCTCGACTTCGGAGGAGCCTCCACGACGCCCGACCTAGGACACAAGACCGCCACGTCAACAGGAAGCGTCATCATCACCCTGCCCTGAGCCGACTTGGGTCGCAGAAAACAAGACCGGCGTCCCATCTGGCCAGCTCCGCCAGATAGGCAATGATGGCGCCCCACTAGACCATGACGACGGCGACTCTCGGCTCCCTTACGAAAGCAGGGAGACGTCAGCAAGGGCACAGCTGTTCCAACAGCTGTCCCTCCATCAAGCTCCACTGCTTCTCCGACAGCCACGACGCCACACCAACAGGGTGCCAAGATCTCTCCGGCTGCCACCTTGGCATGTACTCAGGGCACTAGCTCTCCCCCGCTAGACACGTAGCACCTTGCTACACCCCCATTTTGTACACCTGGATCCTCTCCTTACGATTATAAAAGGAAGGACCAGGGCCTTCTTAGAGAAGGTTGGCCTCGCGGGAACGAGGGCAGGGGCAGGCGCTCTCTTGGGGCCGCTCGCTCCCCTCACCCGCGCGGACGCTTGTAACCCCCTACTGCAAGCGCACCCGACCTGGGCGCGGGACGAACACGAAGGCCGCGGGAATCTCCCTCTCTCTCTCTCTCTCTCTCGACCCGGCTCCGGCCACCGACCTCGCTCTCTCTCTCCCCCCTTCGCGCTCGTCCACGCGCTCGACCCATCTGGGCTGGGGCACGCGGCACACTCACTCGTCGGCTCGGGGACCCCCCGGTCTCGAAACGCCGACAGTTGGCGCGCCAGGTAGGGGCACGCTGCGTGTTGACAAGCGGTTTCCCGTCAAGCTCCAGATGGGCAGTCTCCAACGACCTCTCCAACCCGGGACGGTGCTCCGTTTCGGGAGCCTCGAGTTCATGTCGCTCGACAGCGGCTACGACATGGTACTCCTTCCACCGCCGCGCGACGGCGGCAATGGCGGTCGACAACCCGCCCGCCGGCGGCGGAACCGACGACGTCTTTCCCGCGTGGGGGAAGAGCAACATTCGAGATCGCCCCATCCTCTCCCTCGCCATCGGAGGAGGAGGAGGCGGGGCAATCGGGGCCGAGTGGGAGGCTGCGCTCCGACGGCTGTCGAGCAAATCGACATCCACAGTGCCCCAACGGAGGACACGCCAGGCGTCACCCCCGCGTTCGAGGCAAAGGCGAGCGCCATCCCCCCGCAACACGTCGACCCCGAGCAGGTGGACGACGCCAGCACGCTCACGAAGGGCCTGCAGCACGTCGCCCTCGTACCCAAGACGACGGCGCGATCAGCCCCCGACGTGACTTCATCGCTCCTCGTCGACAAAAAGGTACCGACTGCTCCCCATCTTTCGTCATTTCGACTCGACCTCAACACGCCTGGCGATCTCGCTTTGGCGGACACTCACGTTGAGGCGAGTGCAACCCCTCTGGGGTTTCGTGTGCGGTCGCCCTGGGACCGATTGACGGGCGTCTCGGCCTACGGGCCCTCTGGGTCCGAGGAAGGTGACGACCCCAGCATCTGCTGGGATTTCTCTGGATCTGGCAACCCCAGTGCCATGCGGGACTTCATGACCGCATGTGACTACTGCCTCTCCGACTGTTCCGACGGCAGCCGCAGCCTTGACGACGAGGACTGCGGCCCGAGCCGCGAATGTTTCCACATCGAGCTAGGGGATCCCTCCGGAGGCAGCCGTCTCGGCATGCCGGAGGATGGCGATCTCCCTAGGCCAGCACCTCGCGCCGACATCCCGCGGGAGCTAGCTGTGGTCCCCGTTCCGGCGGGGGGTCACGACCCACAGCTCGAGCAAGTCCGCGGGGCGCAGGCCGGGCTCGATGAGGGAGCAGGAGCGCTCGAGGCAATCCGCCGGGACGCCGGGCAGGTATGGGCAAGCCAGCCCCCGGCCGGAGAAATACGTCACCTGCCCCAGGGTCTCCAGCACCGCATCGCCAACGAGGCCAGGGACAGGCCGCCACCTGCATCCGGTGGAACCGGTCAGGACCTGGCAGCCGGCGCGATGCTCCTCCGCGTGATGCCGGAGTCATCAACCACCGAGGGTCGGCGAATCCAGGGAGAGCTCAGACATCTCCTGGAAGGCGCTGCGGCCCGGCGAGCCGAAAGCTCTGCCTCTCGAAGGCAGGGGTACCCCTCGGAACCTCGTGCCGCGACTTCCCGACCCATGCGGGAAGCCTCGGTCTACACCGGGCGCACGCGCAACACCGCGCCTGCAGCCCCGGGCCACCTCGGCGACGAGCACCCTCATCGCGACCGTCGGGCTCGCCTCGACGAAAGGGTGCGCCGAGGCTATCACCCCAGGCGTGGGGGACGCTACGACAGCAGGGAGGATCGGAGTCCCTCGCCCGAACCACCCGGTCCGCAGGTCTTCAGCCGAGCCATTCGGCGGGCGCCGTTTCCGCCCCGATTCCGACCCCCGACTACTATCACAAAGTACTCGGGGGAAACGAGACCGGAATTGTGGCTCGCGGACTACCGCCTGGCCTGTCAGCTGGGAGGAACGGACAACGACAACCTCATCATCCGCAACCTCCCCCTGTTCCTCTCCGACACTGCTCGTGCCTGGTTGGAGCACCTGCCTCCGGGGTAGATTTCCAACTGGGAGGATCTGGTCCAAGCTTTCGCCGGCAACTTCTAGGGCACGTACGTGCGCCCCGGGAATTCCTGGGACCTCCGAAGCTGTCGGCAACTGCCGGGAGAGTCTCTTCGGGACTACATCCGGCGGTTCTCGAAGCAGCGCACCGAGCTGCCCAACATTACCGACTCCGACGTCATCGGCGCGTTCCTTGCAGGCACCACCTGCCGTGACCTGGTGAGCAAGTTGGGTCGCAAGACCCCCACCAGGGCGAGCGAGCTGATGGACATCGCCACCAAGTTCGCCTCCGGCCAGGAGGCGGTCGAGGCCATCTTCCGAAAGGACAAGCAGCCCCAGGGCCGCCCGTCGGAAGATGCTCCCGAGGCGTCTGCTCCGCACGGCGCCAAGAAGAAAGGCAGGAGGAAGTCGCAAGCGAAACGCGACGTTCCCGATGCAGACCTTGTCGCCGCCGCCGAGCACAAGAACCCTCGGAAGCCCCCTGGAGGTGCTAACCTCTTCGACAAGGCACTCAAGGAGACGTGCCCCTACCATCAGGGGCCCGTCAAGCACACCCTCGAAGAGTGCGTCATGCTTCGGCGCCACTTCCACCGGGCCGGGCCACCCGCAGAGGGAGGCAGGGCCCACGACGACGACAAGAGGGAAGATCGCCAAGCAGGAGAGTTCCCCGAGGTCCGCGACTGCTTCATGATCTACGGAGGGCATGCGGCGAATGCCTCGGCTCGGCATCGTAAGCAAGAGCGTCGGGAGGTCTGCTCGGTGAAGGTGGCGGCACCAGTCTACTTAGACTGGTCCGACAAGCCCATCACCTTCGACCGGGACGACCACCCCGACCACGTGCCAAGCCCGGGGAAGTACCCGCTCGTCGTCGACCCCGTCATCGGCGACGTCAGGCTCACCAAGGTCCTGATGGATGGGAGCAGCTGCCTCAACATCATCTACGCCGAGACCCTCAGGCTCCTGCGCGTCGATCTGTTATCCGTCCGAGCAGGCGTTGCGCCCTTCCACGGGATCATTCCTGGGAAGCGCGTCCAGCCCCTCGGACAGCTTGACCTTCCTGTCTGCTTCGGAACACCCTCCAACTTCCGAAGGGAGACTTTGACGTTCGAGGTAGTCGGGTTCCGAGGAACCTACCACGCAGTGTTGGGAAGGCCATGCTACGCGAAGTTCATGGCCATCCCGAACTACACCTACCTAAAGCTCAAGATGCCGGGCCCCAACGGGGTCATCACCGTCGGCCCCACGTACAAACACGCGTTCGAATGCGATGTGGAGTGCGTGGAGTACGCCGAGGCCCACGCCGAGTCCGAGGCCCTCGCTGCCGACCTGGAAAGCCTCTCCCGAGAAGTGCCCGACGTGAAGCGACACGCTGGCAACTTCGAGCCAGCGGAGACGGTCAAGGCCGTCCCTCTCGACCCCAGCGGTGACACCTCCAAGCAGGTCCGGATCAGTTCCGGGCTCGACCCCAAATAGGAAGCAGTGCTCGTCGACTTTCTCCGCGCAAATGCCGACGTCTTTGCGTGGAGTCCCTCGGACATGCCCGGCATACCGAGGGAGGTCGCCGAGCACTCGCTGGATATTCGGGCCGGAGCCCGACCGGTCAGACAGCCTCTGCGCCGATTCGACGAGGAAAGGCGCAGGGTGATAGGCGAGGAGATCCACAAGCTGATGGCAGCCGGGTTCATCAAAGAGGTGTTCCATCCCGAATGGCTTGCCAACCCTGTGCTGGTGAGGAAGAAAGGGGGGAAATGGCGGATGTGTGTAGACTACACTGGTCTCAACAAAGCATGTCCGAAGGTTCCCTACCCTCTACCTCGCATCGATCAAATCGTGGATTCCACTGCCGGGTGCGAAACCCTGTCATTCCTCGATGCCTACTCAGGGTATCATCAAATTAAGATGAAAGAGTCCGACCAGCTCGCGACTTCTTTCATCACGCCCTTCGGCATGTACTGTTATGTTACCATGCCGTTCGGTTTGAGGAACGCGGGTGCAACGTACCAGCGGTGCATGAACCATGTGTTCGGCGAACACATCGGTCGCACGGTCGAGGCTTACGTCGATGACATCGTAGTCAAGACGAGGAAAGCCTCCGATCTTCTCTCCGACCTCGAACTAACATTCCGGTGTCTCAAGGCGAAGGGCGTCAAGCTCAATCCCGAGAAGTGCGTCTTCGGGGTGCCCCGAGGCATGCTCTTGGGGTTCATCGTCTCCGAGCGGGGCATCGAAGCCAACCTGGAGAAGATCGCAGCCATCACAAACATGGGGCCCATCAAGGACTTAAAAGGCGTACAGAGGGTCATGGGATGTCTCGCGGCCTTAAGCCGTTTCATCTCGCGCCTCGGCGAAAGAGGCTTACCCCTGTACCGTCTCTTAAGAAAGACCGAATGCTTCACTTGGACACCCGAGGCCGAGGAAGCTCTCGAGAACCTGAAGGCGCTCCTCACTCAGGCGCCCATCTTGGTACCCCCAGCTGATGGAGAAGCCCTCCTGGTCTACGTCGCCGCTACCACTCAGGTGGTCAGCGCCGTGATCGTGGTCGAAAGGCAGGAAGAGGGGCATGCTTTGCCCATTCAGAGGCCAGTTTACTTCGTCGGCGAAGTACTGTCCGAGACCAAGATCCGCTACCCACAAGTCCAGAAGCTGCTATATGCGATGATCCTGACGAGGCGAAAGCTGCGACATTACTTCGAGTCTCATCCGGTGACTGTGGTGTCATCCTTCCCCCTGGGGGAGATCATCCAGTGCCGAGAAGCCTCGGGACGAATCGCAAAGTGGGCGGTGGAAATCATGGGCGAGACAATCTCGTTCGCCCCTCGGAAGGCCATCAAGTCCCAGGTACTGGCGGACTTCGTAGCCGAATGGGTTGACACCCAGTTGCCGACGGCTCCGATCCAACCGGAGCTCTGGACCATGTTTTTCGACGGGTCGCTAATGAAGACGGGAGCCGGCGCGGGCCTACTCTTCGTCTCACCCCTCGGGAAACACCTGCGCTACGTGCTACGCCTCCATTTCCCGGCGTCCAACAACGTGGCTGAGTACGAGGCTCTGATCAACGGATTGCGAATCACCATCGAGCTAGGGGTCCGACGCCTCGATGCACGCGGCGACTCGCAGCTCGTCATCGACCAAGTCATGAAAAACTCCCACTGCCGCGACCCGAAGATGGAGGCCTACTGTGATGAGGTTCGACGCCTGGAAGATAAGTTCTACGGGCTCGAGCTTAACCACATCGCCCGGCGCTACAACGAGACTGCGGACGAGCTGGCGAAGATAGCCTCGGGGCGAACAACGGTTCCCCCAGACGTCTTCTCCCGGGATCTGCACCAACCCTCCGTCAAGGTCGGCGACGCGCCCGAGGCGCCCTCAGCCCCGTCCGAGGGGACCTCGGCCCAGCCCGAGCCATCCTCGGCTCAGCCCAAGGAGCCCTCGACCCCCGAGGGCGAAGCACTGCGCATCGAAGAGGAGCAGAGCGGGGTCATGCCAGATCAAGATTGGCAAACCCCGTACCTGCAATATCTCCGTCAAGGAGAACTGCCCCTCGACCGAGCCGAGGCTCGGCGGGTAGCGCGACGCGCCAAGTCGTTCGTCTTGCTGGGCGATGAGAAGGAGCTTTACCACCGTAGCCCCTCGGGCATCCTCCAGCGATGCATCTCCATCGCCGAAGGTCAGGAACTCCTGCGGGAAATACACTCGGGGGCTTGCGGCCATCATGCAGCACCCCGAACCCTCGTCGGGAACGCTTTCCGCCAAGGCTTCTACTGGCCGACGGCGGTGGCTGACGCCACTAGAATTGTCCGCGCCTGCGAAGGGTGCCAATTCTATGCGAAGCAGACCCACCTGCCCGCTCAGGCTCTGCAGACAATACCCATCACCTGGCCCTTCGCTGTGTGGGGTCTGGACCTCGTCGGCCCTCTGCAGAAGGCGCCTGGGGGCTACACGCACCTGCTGGTCGCTGTCGACAAATTCTCCAAGTGGATCGAGGTCCGACCCCTGAACAGCATCAGATCCGAGCAGGCGGTGGCATTCTTCACCAACATCATCCATCGCTTCGGGGTCCCAAACTCCATCATCACCGACAACGGCACCCAGTTCACCGGCAAAAAATTCTTGGATTTTTGCGAGGATCACAACATCCGGGTGGACTGGGCCGCCGTAGCTCATCCCATGTCGAATGGGCAAGTAGAGCGCGCCAATGGCATGATTCTACAAGGGCTCAAGCCTCGGATTTACAATGACCTCAACAAGTTCGGCAAGCGGTGGATGAAGGAACTCCCCTCGGTGGTCTGGAGCCTGAGGACGACGCCGAGCCGAGCCACGGGTTTCACGCCGTTCTTCCTGGTCTACGGGGCCGAGGCCGTCTTGCCCACGGACCTGGAATACGGCTCCCCGAGGACGAGGGCCTACGACGATGAAAGTAACCAAGCTAGCCGAGACTCGCTGGACCAGCTGGACGAGGCTCGGGACAGGGCCTTACTACACTCGGCGCGGTACCAGCAGTCCCTGCGACGCTACCACGCCCGAGGGGTCCGACCCCGAGGCCTCCAGGTGGGCGACCTGGTGCTTCGACTGCGACAAGACGCCCGAGGGAGGCACAAGCTCACGCCCCCCTGGGAGGGGCCGTTCATCATCGCCAAGGTTCTGAAGCCCGGAACGTACAAGCTGGCCAACAGTCAAGGCGAGGTCTACGGCAACGCTTGGAACATCCAACAGCTACGTCGCTTCTACCCTTAAGATGTTTCCGAGTTGTTCATATACCTCGCACCCATTCAAAGTTTAGTCATCAAGGAAGGGTCGGCCTCGCCTCGGCAAAGCCCGACCCTCCCTCGGGGGCTAAAAGGGGGGAAACCCCCTCTGCGTCAAAATTTTCCTCGAAAAGAAAATCTCTTTTATCAGAACATCTTTCGTGCTTTTTGACTACTTCGAAAAGTGGGTCCTGGAAACGACGGGGTACACGTAAGCGGTCAAGGCTGACCGAGCCGAGGGACTCCTACGCCTCCGGGATACGGATACCTCACTCATCACCTTCTGCGATAAGTAACTCACGTTCGGATAAGGTGACTCCGCGGATCGAACAAGTCTCTACGTTCGAAAGCCCTTCTGTCAAAGCGATCCTTCGAGCCTTCTCGACCGAGTCGGTGACAGGGCCTCATGGACGGGTGAAAGTACGCGTAAGCGGCAAGGCCGACCGAGCCGAGGGACTCCCACGCCTCCGGGATACGGATACCTCACTCATCACCTTCCGCGAGAAGCAACTTTCGCTCGCACTAACATCCCTGTTACCGACAAAAAGTCCAGATACTCGAAACAAGAGGAAAAGAGACACAGCTTTACAACGCAGCAAGGGTGTGCGTTCTGGCCTCGACAGCCACACAAGGCCCACGCTACAAGACGATTTGACCCTGCAGGCTCGAGTCGTAACGCTGGAATGGGGCGGCGACGGCCTCGGCATCGACAGCACCTTCGGCGAGGCCCGACCTAGCCTCGGATGGCGACGCGGTCCGAGGGCTTCCGCTCCGAAGGACGACGTCATCACCACGCTCGAGCAATCACTGTCAGGGACTTTTCCGGATCCGGCCACCTCCGGGGCCTCGGCCGACCACCTTCCGAGGGCGCCAGCCCGGCCCGAAGCCTCGGCTGATCGACTCCGACGCCGATCCTGCCAACGGACAACCCGGCTAGGCTCCGGCCAACCAGGTTTCATTTTCGAGCCGACTCCGCCTCTGTTCATGCTGATATCGCTACCCCCGGCCTCGGCTCGTCGAAGAGCGGCTGAGGGGTCTCTTTAACTAAGCTAGAGGAGCCTCGGACAGTAGGGCCGACCGAGCCGAGGGACTCCTACGCCTCCGGGATACTGATACCTCACTCGTCACCTTGACACGGGGCGACTCATGCTTGGTGAAGCGATTCAGACAAACAACAGGCGAGTCTTAGTGCTCAGAAATGAGGAAAAAACACGGCTCTGTGCCGACACTACATACATGTTCAGGCCCCGAAAGCCGAAATGAACGAAAAACCCGGCACTCGAAGTGCCATTACAAACGGAACTCCAGTTCCGTCCCCGCAGGTGCGGACAACCTCCCCGCCAGAGAAGCCCGTGGAGCGACGAGCTCTGGGTGAATCACCAGCAAACGCGGGTCGCCCCAAGGCGCATCGGCAGGTCTTCGCTCCTGTCCTCGCTACGCAAGCGAGGAAGAGGACGGAATGTTGCATCCTAGCTGGATGGCAACAACCCGCCTCCCCCAGCATGGCTGGAGGACGTCTCCTCCGCGGAACTGGGGGATGGTCTCCACCGCTAGAAGCTGGAAGAAGAGGCGGTCGGCCGACCCACGCAAGGGGCAGAGCACCGGCTTGGCCCAGGTCCTGTCCCGGCCGGGATGATGAAGACCAGCTGGGAGCGGGGCAAAGACCACAGCCCAGCCGCTCCTCCCCGTCCAGGGGCTGGTGGTCGCCGTCCTGGGTGACCCCCGGCGAGGGGGAGCGGCCGGGCTGGTCGATGAAAATCCTTGAAGCCGAACGATGGCTGAAAGGTACCAACTCCCACGGAGTTGCGTTCCTCCAACGATGGGGCGAAAAGACGGCGGTTTCCCCCATCCGGGGGCTTGAAAGGTGGAGAGACACAATGCATAAGGGAGGAAGAAGACATGGTCGCCTTACGAAGGGGGACGCCCTCCTTTTAAAGGCAACTCCCCCTGCTTGCACCCCCAACCGTCACGGGCTGAGTCTTCTCCAACACGCCTCCAAAGCCCTCCCCCGCGGTGCGGGGGCTGGGACCCGCAAGTCATGGAGACCGGCTCCGAGCAGAAGAAGCCGAACCGCCACGCACGACGCACGCAACCACCCAGCGGTTACAAGTAACCCTCCACTTTTGCCCAGACCAGCGGGCGAAAGGGGCTGGCGGCCATGCAGGCGGCATGCAACCGCGCCAAGTGGACGCGCCTCTCCGACTCCTGACAGGCCAGCGCGGAGGTCCAAGCCCACGCGTCGCGCAACTGGCGCGCCGGGTGCTGCATGTGAGCCGCTGTGCCACTTGCGCCACCACCGCACCTCCTCGATTGCGGAACCGATACCGCGATTCGAGGCGACCCAGCGCGCGACCCGGCAGCGCCAGCCTGACGCAGCGGTCAAACGCGGTCAAAAGTGGGCCGGCAGTAATGACGGTGGCAGGCTCATGTCCCATCCGGAGGCAGCGAGAGAACCCCCCTCACGGTGTGAAGACGACGCGCCCGTGACCCGTACCTCGAACGGCTCGCGCGCGCGCAACGGCGGCCTCGCCAACTACTCGCCCCGGCGCATTGACTCCGCGGCTGGACAGGCAATGCTTCTAGCAGGAGCGGCTGGCGACGCTTCGCCTTCACCAAAACGACCATACCAAAAAAGGTGCGCCACGTCGTTCAATTTCGTATCCTTTTTTCCCTTTTCCTCTTTCTCTATCTCTTGCAACAGGGACCGGGAAAGGGGATACCCCCAAAGGGATCCTTCCCCGTGAAGGAACTAGGCTCCGAGCCTCCCTACTGATCAGGGGTTCGAAGGCTGGCCCCCCGAGGGGTTCAACAGCCGCCTCAGATCGCGTGGGCCCGACACCCACTACTGGTCAGGGGTTCGAAGGTCGGCCTCCCGAAAGGTTCCATGACCGCCTCAGGCTACTCGGGCTCCGCGCCCATTACTGATCAGGGGTTCGAAGGCTGGCCCTTCGAAGGGTTCACAGTCGCCTCAGACACCGAGCGAGGGATGACCAGGGGTACGTTCGATACATAACCGAGGCTCGGGCTGCGCTCCCGAGGTACCCTAGGACATTTCCGAGACCAGCGGGAACGACTCTGTAACGGAATCCCATCGGAGGGAGGCAACAAGCCCTCGGACCCCGTCGCCAGGGGACCGGGTCCGGCAGATCACCCGCAGGTACTTTTGGGCGTGCCTCCGGGCCCCTAGCCGACCCCCAACGAACGGGGCACGGACGTCCACTCGGATTACCCGATTGCAGCTCACCGGAGACGCCATGTTCGGTGCCCATCGAGGGTAACATGGCGCTCTCCCCCCCTCCTCCTTGCGGAAAGGCGACGTAGGGGCGTATGTAAAAAGTCGAGTCTGTCCCTGATCGTCCTCTCGCTCCGTGCGGAGGCTCGGGGGCTGCTCTCGCAAACCCGGCTCCGGCCAAACCGTTGACAGCGTCAACATACCAGCCCGAGAACCTGGGCCCCGACAGTGCACCTGGGCTACGGCCTGTTCGCATGAGGGAACTACCAGACCGGCCGAAGCATTGCGCAAGGCATTAAGACCTCGAAGGAGTGAAACCACTCCTCCGAGGCCTCGGGGGCTACACCCGGTGGGTGCGCTCGCGCGCACCCACCGGAACAAAGAGCAACCGAGAAAGGCTGGTCCCCTTGCAAAAAAGTGCGACGAAAAGCCTCCAAGCGAGTGTTATCACTCCCTTCGAGGCTCGGGGGCTACTGTCGGGGACCATAATTAGGGGTACCCTCAAGACGCCTAATTCTCAGCTGGTAACCCCCATCAGCATAAAGCTGCAGAGGCCTGATGGGTTTGATTAAGTCAGGGATCAGTCCATACGAGCGACTCGATCACGCCACGCCCGAGCCTAGCCTCGGGCGAGGGCAGCCGACCCTGAGATGACTCCGTCTCGCCCGAGGCCTCCTCTTTCACGGCAGACGCATCTCCGGCTCGCCCGAGGCCCCGCCTTCGATAAGAAGTAACCCTGACTAAATCACCGCGCCAACCGACCAAGTCACCGGGGCGTTTAACGCAAAAGGTAAGACCGACGGGCGACCAGGCTTGGCCAGAGGTGCCATAGGAGGCTCCGCCCGACCCAGGGCTCGGACTCGGGCTGAGGCCCCGGAAGACGGCGAACTCCGCTCCGCCCGACCTAGGGCTCGGACTCGGGCTAAGGCCCCGGAAGACGGCGTACTCGGGCTAAGGTCCCGGAAGACGGCGAACTCCGCTCCGCCCGACCCAGGGCTCGGACTTGGGCTAAGGCCCCGGAAGACGACGAACTCCGCTTCGCCCGACCCAGGGCTCGGACTCCGCCCTAGCCTCTGCCGAACGACCTCCGCCTCGCCCGACCCCGAAGCTCAGGTTCGGCCTCGGCCATGCAGGACAGACTCGACCTCGACTTCGGAGGAGCCTCCACGACGCCCGACCTAGGACACAAGACCGCCACGTCAACAGGAAGCGTCATCATCACCCTGCCCTGAGCCGACTTGGGTCGCAGAAAACAAGACCGGCGTCCCATCTGGCCAGCTCCGCCAGATAGGCAATGATGGCGCCCCACTAGACCATGACGACGGCGACTCTCGGCTCCCTTACGAAAGCAGGGAGACGTCAGCAAGGGCACAACTGTTCCAACAGCTGTCCCTCCATCAAGCTCCACTGCTTCTCCGACAGCCACGACGCCACACCAACAGGGTGCCAAGATCTCTCCGGCTGCCACCTTGGCATGTACTCAGGGCACTAGCTCTCCTTACAAAATGGGGGTGTAGCAAGGTGCTACGTGTCTAGCGGGGGAGAGCTAGTGCCCTGAGTACATGCCAAGGTGGCAGCCGGAGAGATCTTGGCACCCTGTTGGTGTGGCGTCGTGGCTGTCGGAGAAGCAGTGGAGCTTGATGGAGGGACAGCTGTTGGAACAGTTGTGCCCTTGCTGACGTCTCCCTGCTTTCGTAAGGGAGCCGAGAGTCGCCGTCGTCATGGTCTAGTGGGGCGCCATCATTGCCTATCTGGCGGAGCTGGCCAGATGGGACGCCGGTCTTGTTTTCTGCGACCCAAGTCGGCTCAGGGCAGGGTGATGATGACGCTTCCTGTTGACGTGGCGGTCTTGTGTCCTAGGTCGGGCGTCGTGGAGGCTCCTCCGAAGTCGAGGTCGAGTCTGTCCTGCATGGCCGAGGCCGAACCTGAGCTTCGGGGTCGGGCGAGGCGGAGGTTGTTCGGCAGAGGCTAGGGCGGAGTCCGAGCCCTGGGTCGGGCGAAGCGGAGTTCGCCGTCTTCCGGGGCCTTAGCCCGAGTCCGAGCCCTGGGTCGGGCGGAGCGGAGTTCGCCGTCTTCCGGGACCTTAGCCCGAGTACGCCGTCTTCCGGGGCCTTAGCCCGAGTCCGAGCCCTGGGTCGGGCGGAGCGGAGTTCGCCGTCTTCCGGGGCCTCAGCCCGAGTCCGAGCCCTGGGTCGGGCGGAGCCTCCTATGGCACCTCTGGCCAAGCCTGGTCGCCCGTCGGTCTTACCTTTTGCGTTAAACGCCCCGGTGACTTGGTCGGTTGGCGCGGTGATTTAGTCAGGGTTACTTCTTATCGAAGGCGGGGCCTCGGGCGAGCCGGAGATGCGTCTGCCGTGAAAGAGGAGGCCTCGGGCGAGACGGAGTCATCTCAGGGTCGGCTGCCCTCGCCCGAGGCTAGGCTCGGGCGTGGCGTGATCGAGTCGCTCGTATGGACTGATCCCTGACTTAATCAAACCCATCAGGCCTCTGCAGCTTTATGCTGATGGGGGTTACCAGCTGAGAATTAGGCGTCTTGAGGGTACCCCTAATTATGGTCCCCGACAGTAGCCCCCGAGCCTCGAAGGGAGTGATAACACTCACTTGGAGGCTTTTCGTCGCACTTTTTTGCAAGGGGACCAGCCTTTCTCGGTTGCTCTTTGTTCCGGTGGGTGCGCGCGAGCGCACCCGCCGGGTGTAGCCCCCGAGGCCTCGGAGGAGTGGTTTCACTCCTTCGAGGTCTTAATGCCTTGCGCAATGCTTCGGCCGGTCTGGTAGTTCCCTCATGCGAACAGGCCGTAGCCCAGGTGCACTGTCGGGGCCCAAGTTCTCGGGCTGGTATGTTGACGCTGTCAACGGTTTGGCCGGAGCCGGGTTTGCGAGAGCAGCCCCCGAGCCTCCGCACGGAGCGAGAGGACGATCAGGGACAGACTCGACTTTTTACATACGCCCCTACGTCGCCTTTCCGCAAGGAGGAGGGGGGGAGAGCGCCATGTTACCCTCGATGGGCACCGAACATGGCGTCTCCGGTGAGCTGCAATCGGGTAATCCGAGTGGACGTCCGTGCCCCGTTCGTTGGGGGTCGGCTAGGGGCCCGGAGGCACGCCCAAAAGTACCTGCGGGTGATCTGCCGGACCCGGTCCCCTGGCGACGGGGTCCGAGGGCTCGTTGCCTCCCTCCGATGGGATTCCGTTACAGAGTCGTTCCCGCTGGTCTCGGAAATGTCCTAGGGTACCTCGGGAGCGCAGCCCGAGCCTCGGTTATGTATCGAACGTACCCCTGGTCATCCCTCGCTCGGTGTCTGAGGCGACTGTGAACCCTTCGAAGGGCCAGCCTTCGAACCCCTGATCAGTAATGGGCGCGGAGCCCGAGTAGCCTGAGGCGGTCGTGGAACCTTTCGGGAGGCCGACCTTCGAACCCCTGACCAGTAGTGGGTGTCGGGCCCACGCGATCTGAGGCGGCTGTTGAACCCCTCGGAGGGCCAGCCTTCGAACCCCTGATCAGTAGGGAGGCTCGGAGCCTAGTTCCTTCACGGGGAAGGATCCCTTTGGGGGTATCCCCTTTCCCAGTCCCTGTTGCAAGAGATAGAGAAAGAGGAAAAGGGAAAAAAGGATACGAAATTGAACAACGTGGCGCACCTTTTTTGGGTGTGGTCGTTTTGGTGAAGGCGAAACGTCGCCAGCTGCTCCTGCCAGAAACGTCACCTGTCCAGCCGCGGAGTTAATGCGCCGGGGTAAGCGGTCGGCGAGGCTGCCGTTGCGTGCGCGAGCCGTTCGAGGAACGGCTGTTTCGCTTCGCGTTTTTTGAACCCTGCGTCCGGTTCGGGCGGTACGTTGGAACCGTCTTGACCTTGGTCTTTATGTACCCCGGAGAGGGTCCGGTGACGGTTCTTGACTCCGCTTCTCGCCTCCCTCTCAGGTTTTTTGCAGCCTGAGAGATCTAGCCAGGAAAAGAAAACCGCCCTCCCCTGTCCTTCACGCCGCCACCCTTTCTGCCTTGGCGATGGCTGACCGGGTGACCATCATCCCGCCGCGCGACCCGTGGCCCTTCTCCACGGTGACGGCGGGTGATCTGGAGGACCTCGTCGGCGAGGGTTTGCTCCGCCCCCTCACCGATAAGCAGCGGCCGAAATGGATTCCTCCCGCGGGCGGAGTTGCTCCATCCCCTCCGCCGGGGTATGTCGTGAGCTTCATCTCCTTCCATGAGCGGGGATTTGGTGTGCCGTCGAGCCGCTTCATGAGGGCCATCCTGTTCCACTACGGGGTGGAACTGCACAACCTCACTCCCAACTCTATCGCGCAGGCCGCTATCTTTGTAGCGGTGTGCGAGGGGTATCTGGGGATCGCCCCCCATTGGGATTTGTGGACTCATCTCTTCTTTGCTGAGCTTTTTGCTTCGCCGACGGGGGAGAGGAAGGTCCGTGCGGCGGTGCGGGCCGGCGGCTGCACCCTCTTGCTGAGGCAGTCGCGGTCGTTGCAGTATATCCCTGCCGTCCTCGCATCCTCGAACAAGGGTTGGCAGCGCCGGTGGTTCTACCTCCGGAATGACGGGGAGTCGCTCCCGCCGTTCTCTCAGCGGGTTGTCACCGCCGCTCCCGACGCCTGGCGCCACGGGACTCCACACGAGAGGCAGAAGAACCTCGAACCTCTTCTCCAGGCCCTGAAGGCGTTGCGGGAGGAAGGGCTCACCGCCGCGGGAGTGGTTGCCGCCATCCACCGCCGGAGGGTGCTCCCTCTGGCGGAGCGGCGGCTGTCGCTTTGGGAGATGACCCAGGAGGCCGACTGGGAGGGGTCACGGATGTCCCCTGATCCTCTTCCCCACGACGCCCTCCACTAGCGGGTGTCGGCCGCGATGGGGAAGCCGGACCCCCACGCCTTCTCCCAGCCTCGAATGCGCCCCGACCAGGGGTGCGTCGCTCTGGTGAGTGTTCGTTCCTTCCTTCTTCACATACCGGGTTGCTTCTGATTCTTACGATTGGGTTTCTTTCTCCCCCCTTTTTAGGAGGTGGGGCGGCACAAACCCTCCCTGCCGCGGGTCCCGGAGGACGCGGTGGGTCGGGCGGCGCGGCGGGTCGCCGCGGAGGAGGAGAAGAAGAAAAAGGACGCGGAGAAGGCCCGGGCCCGCAGGCGAAGGCGGGCTCGGGACGCCCTGGAGAAACGCTGTCGCCAGCAGGAGAGGGAAGGACTTCCCAGGGAGCTGTCGCCGGAGACGTCCGACGATGACGATGACGACGACGACGAAGAGGAGGAGGACGACATGGCCGCCCGTCTCGGCCTCAGCCCCGGCTTGGGGTGTGGCCGGGAGCCGTCGAGTCAACCCCCGAGCGGGCCGACGTCGTCGGTCCCTGGAGCCGAGGCGCCGGATCCCCGACCTGAGGGGCGGGGGCAACCCGAGAGGGTTCTCGACCCCTCGGCTGGAGGAGCTGACGCGACTCCAGGGAGCCGGGCCGAGGGGTCCGTTCCTCGGGAACCGTCGCCCGCGCCGGCAGCATGGGGGAGCGGTCCTCAGGTTGCCATGGCGGCACCTGGGCAGTCCGCCTCCCGGGCATCAGGGGCGTCCAAGGCGAGGGCGGCGCCGGGGCTGTTGGCGAGGCGGACCTCGGCGGTGGTTCCAGGAAGCGGGAGCCAAGAGACCTCCCCCCAGGCGCAGTGGATCATGGTCCGGAGCGGGTAGGTACCTTGGAATGTCTCCGTCCCGGCGCTTCATTCACACGTCTGGGCCGTGATTTTCCCTTTCTTGTTTTTCCCAGCAAGCGGAGCCATGGCCCTACCGACTTGGCGTCTCGGAAGGCCCTCAAGACGGCGTTGGTCCAGGCAGCTGGCGCCACCTCGGGCCCCGCCGCTCAGCCGACCCTTTCGCAAGGCGCTCCGCCGCACGGGGCTCAGGCGCCGCATGTTCCGGGGGAGCAGGTCCCCGAAACGGGCTCCTCTGCCGAGGTGGCCATCGTGATCGGGGAGGCGGCCGGCGCCGACGCGGTTCCGAGCCCGCCTGCCGTGTCAGCCACGCCGGCGTCTGCCGCTACCGCAGTTGGCACCGTCCCAGCCGGAGAGCATACGGTTGCCGCCGGCGTCGAGACGGCCGCAACGTCGGCGCCCGGGGCCTTGGAAGAGGTGGGCGCGGACGCGCAGTGCTTCCAGGCGGGTGGCAGCCTTGTCGCTGTGCGGCGGAGCCCCGAGGCCCGGGGCCAGTTGCTCCGATTCCGGACCCGCGAGGCTTCGGGCCCTATCTTCGTTCTTGACGACGAAGGGGAGGACTAGTCCTGGGACGAGCTCCGCAAGCGTGCGGAAACGACGGTGGGGTTGCTCCGGTCGTCGCTGGAGGTTCTCTGCGAGGACGTCCCCAAAATCCTTCAGGTAATGGTTTCAGGCATACCTTCTCCCTTCTGCGAGCGAGGCGTTCGTCGTGACGTCTTGCTTTCCTTTCCAGGATCTGACGGACCGGAGCACCGCCAAGTCGTCGTTCATCCGCCGCGAGGCCGACGTCTGGGGCTCGCTGCGGTCCCTGAGGACTTCGCTCGCCGGGGCTACCGCGCGCCTTTCTCAGCAGGACGCTAAGATAGCGGACCTCCAGTTGCTCTGCGCTGACCTGAGGGCCGAGGCGGCGGCGGCACGCACGGAGGCGCTACGACAGCGGTCGGAGCTCGCCCAGGTTGCCGAGGAGCGGGACCAAACAAGGGGCCGAGCCGCCGAGGCTGAAAGCCGGGCCAAGGCCCTCGCGGCCGATCTGGCCGCGGCCCAAGTCGCGGCCTCGGAGCAACGCGTCCGAGCCGGAGGTGTGCCTCGTCCGTCCTCGGTTCTCGTTCTCGTCCGTTTCTCCCACTTGAGTTTGAGGTCTTTCTTCTGGTTGTTCGCAGAGCTCGAGTCTGCTCTTGACGAGTCTGCCCAAGCGCTCGCCGAGGCGCTCGCTGGAGCTGCTGAGCAGAGGGAGGTCGATATCGCGGCCATGTCCGAGGCCGTCTCGGGGGTCTATCGAACCCTTGGTCCCGGCGACGTCCCTTCGGGAAGCTCTCCCCAAAGCCGTCTTCAAGCCCTAGGTGATTACGCGCGCGGTAAAGTCCGCGGGGCGCTACACCACGGCGTCAGGCGGGCCTTCGCCGTGCTCGCTTCCCACTACGTCGTGGACTTGGAGCGGGTCAGTGAGGGGTATTGCCTTCCTGACGAAGACGAGGCGACCCTGGCGGAAGTTCAGCGGCTCGACGCGGTCGCTGCGGGTCCGAGCGCGGCGTTGGCGACCGTCTTCGAAGCGGAGATCCTTCCTCCTGCGCCTCCGCCGGAAGCGGAGGTGGATCTTACCGACGGCGAGGGTGGAGCTGAGGGCGCGGCGCCTTCCCAAGGCGACGCCTGATTTTTGTTGGGACAATTTCTGTTGGATATGCGATTTGCCGCGGCCACCGGGGCCTAGGCACTTTACTTCTCTTTCGTGAAGTCGTGCTCCTCTTCGTTTCGATTTTCGCGCCTGGCCCGAATTATCGACAACAGGGTGATTTCCCGAGCTGGGTCTTTTTTCGTGGCAGGCGGTGAGTGAGGTGTCCCTAGCCCAGAGGCGTAGGTGTTCCCCGGCTCAGTCGGTCTCGCCATTTACTCGTACCCAAATTCGCTCCTCGGGACCCTGCTTCCGACGCATCCGGGAGAACGCAAAAAAGCCCTTTTTGATCGAAAAAAGAATTTCTTTGACGCGGAAAGGTACGTCCAAACTCGACGAGAGGGGTTCCCCCTTTTTAGCCCCCGAGGGAGGGTCGGGCTCTGCCGGGGCGAGGCCGACCCTTCCTTGATGACTGATTCTCATGTGTGAGCGGGGGAAGGGCGCAGCCCCCGGGCGTTGTTCGTGCAGAGGCCGTTTGGCAAGTCGGGCTCCTGCCCGGATATCCGGCGAGTGCTCGGTGACATCCCTCGGTATGCCGGGCATGTCCGAGGGACTCCACGCAAAAACGTCGACGTTTGCGCGGGGAAAGTCGACGAGTACTGCTTCCTATTTGGGGCCGAGCCCAGAACCGATCCGGATCTGCTTGGAGGCGTCGCCACTGGGGTCGAGGGGGACGGCCTTAACCATCTCCGCTGGCTTGAAGTTGCCGGCGTGTCGCTTCACGTCCGGCACCTCTCGGGAGAGGCTTTCCAGGTCGGCAATGAGGGCCTCGGACTCGGCGAGGGCCTCGGCGTACTCCACGCACTCCACATCGCATTCGAATGCGTGTTTGTACGTGGGGCCGACGGTGATGACCCTGTTGGGGCCCAGCATCTTGAGCTTCAGGTAGGTGTAGTTCGGGATGGCCATGAACTTGGCGTAGCATGGCCTTCCCAGCACCGCGTGGTAAGTTCCTCGGAGCCCGACCACCTCGAACGTCAAAGTCTCCCTTCGGAAGTTGGAGGGTGTTCCGAAGCAGACAGGAAGGTCGATCTGCCCGAGGGGCTGGACGCGCTTCCCAGGAATGATCCCGTGGAAGGGCGCAGCGCCTGCTCGGACGGATGACAGATCGACGCGCAGGAGCCTGAGGGTCTCGGCGTAGATGATGTTGAGGCAGCTGCCCCCATCCATCAGGACCTTGGTGAGCCTGACGTCGCCGATGACGGGGTCGACGACGAGCGGGTACTTCCCCGGGCTCGGCACGTGGTCGGGGTGGTCGTCCCGGTCGAAGGTGATGGGCTTGTCGGACCAGTCTAAGTAGACTGGTGCCGCCACCTTCACCGAGCAGACCTCCCGACGCTCTTGCTTACGATGCCGAGCCGAGGCATTCGCCACATGCCCTCCGTAGATCATGAAGTAGTCGCGGACCTCGGGGAACTCTCCTGCTTGGCGATCTTCCCTCTTGTCGTCATCGTGGGCCCTGCCGCCCTCTGCGGGTGGCCCGGCCCTGTGGAAGTGGCGCCGAAGCATGACGCACTCTTCGAGGGTGTGCTTGACGGGCCCCTGATGGTAGGGGCACGTCTCCTTGAGTGCCTTGTCGAAGAGGTTAGCACCTCCAGGGGGCTTCCGAGGGTTCTTGTGCTCGGCGGCGGCGACAAGGTCTGCATCGGGAACGTCGTGTTTCGCTTGCGACTTCCTCCTGCCTTTCTTCTTGGTGTCGTGCGGAGCAGACGCCTCGGGAGCATCTTCCGACGGGCGGCCCTGGGGCTGCTTGTCCTTTCGGAAGATGGCCTCGACCGCCTCCTGGCCGGAGGCGAACTTGGTGGCGATGTCCATCAGCTCGCTCGCCCTGGTGGGGGTCTTGCGACCCAACTTGCTCACCAGGTCACGGCAGGTGGTGCCGGCAAGGAACGCGCCGATGACGTCGGAGTCGGTAATGTTGGGCAGCTCGGTGCGCTGCTTCGAGAACCACCGGATGTAGTCCCGAAGAGACTCTCCCGGCAGTTGCCGACAGCTTCGGAGGTCCCAGGAATTCCCGGGGCGCACGTACGTGCCCTGGAAGTTGCCGGCGAAAGCTTGGACCAGATCCTCCCAGTTGGAAATCTGCCCCGGAGGCAGGTGCTCCAACCAAGCACTGCGCATCGAAGAGGAGCAGAGCGGGGTCATGCCAGATCAAGATTGGCAAACCCCGTACCTGCAATATCTCCGTCAAGGAGAACTGCCCCTACCTGGCGCGCCAACTGTCGGCGTTTCGAGACCGGGGGGTCCCCGAGCCGACGAGTGAGTGTGCCGCGTGCCCCAGCCCAGATGGGTCGAGCGCGTGGGCGAGTGCGAAGGGGGGAGAGAGAGAGCGAGGTCGGTGGCCGGAGCCGGGTCGAGAGAGAGAGAGAGAGAGGGAGATTCCCGCGGCCTTCGTGTTCGTCCCGCGCCCAGGTCGGGTGCGCTTGCAGTAGGGGGTTACAAGCGTCCGCGCGGGTGAGGGGAGCGAGCGGCCCCAAGAGAGCGCCTGCCCCTGCCCTCGTTCCCGCGAGGCCAACCTTCTCTAAGAAGGCCCTGGTCCTTCCTTTTATAATCGTAAGGAGAGGATCCAGATGTACAAAATGGGGGTGTAGCAAGGTGCTACGTGTCTAGCGGGGGAGAGCTAGTGCCCTGAGTACATGCCAAGGTGGCAGCCGGAGAGATCTTGGCACCCTGTTGGTGTGGCGTCGTGGCTGTCGGAGAAGCAGTGGAGCTTGATGGAGGGACAGCTGTTGGAACAGCTGTGCCCTTGCTGACGTCTCCCTGCTTTCGTAAGGGAGCCGAGAGTCGCCGTCGTCATGGTCTAGTGGGGCGCCATCATTGCCTATCTGGCGGAGCTGGCCAGATGGGACGCCGGTCTTGTTTTCTGCGACCCAAGTCGGCTCAGGGCAGGGTGATGATGACGCTTCCTGTTGACGTGGCGGTCTTGTGTCCTAGGTCGGGCGTCGTGGAGGCTCCTCCGAAGTCGAGGTCGAGTCTGTCCTGCATGGCCGAGGCCGAACCTGAGCTTCGGGGTCGGGCGAGGCGGAGGTCGTTCGGCAGAGGCTAGGGCGGAGTCCGAGCCCTGGGTCGGGCGAAGCGGAGTTCGTCGTCTTCCGGGGCCTTAGCCCGAGTCCGAGCCCTGGGTCGGGCGGAGCGGAGTTCGCCGTCTTCTGGGACCTTAGCCCGAGTACGCCGTCTTCCGGGGCCTTAGCCCGAGTCCGAGCCCTGGGTCGGGCGGAGCGGAGTTCGCCGTCTTCCGGGGCCTCAGCCCGAGTCCGAGCCCTGGGTCGGGCGGAGCCTCCTATGGCACCTTTGGCCAAGCCTGGTCGCCCGTCGGTCTTACCTTTTGCGTTAAACGCCCCGGTGACTTGGTCGGTTGGCGCGGTGATTTAGTCAGGGTTACTTCTTATCGAAGGCGGGGCCTCGGGCGAGCCGGAGATGCGTCTGCCGTGAAAGAGGAGGCCGGCGTTCCGAGACCGGGGGGTCCCTGAGCCGACGAGTGAAGTGTCACCGCGTGCCCCAGCCCAGATGGGTCGACGCGAGGCCGAGCGCGAAGGGGGGAAAGCCAGGTGGCCGGAGATGGGCGTGAGAGAGGTGGAAATCCCGCGGCCTTCGTGTTCGTCCCGCGCCCAGGTCGGGTGCGCTTGCAGTAGGGGGTTACAAGCGTCCACACGGGGGAAGGAGCGAGCGGCCTCACGCGAGCGCCCGTCTCATCCTCGTCCCCGCGCGGCCAACCCTCTCTAAGAGGGCCCTGGTCCTTCTTTTTATAGGCGTAAGGAGAGGATCCAGGTGTACAATGGGGGTGTAGCAGAGTGCTACGTGTCTAGCGGAGGAGAGCTAGTGCCCTAAGTACACGCCATCGTGGCGGCCGGAGAGATTTTGGCGCCCGGTGTGTGATGTCGTGGCCGTCGGAGGAGCGCTGGAGCCTGGAGGAGGGACAGCTGTCAGGGCCGTCGAGTCCTTGCTGACGTCCTCTTGCTTCCGTAAGGGGGCCGAGAGCCGCCATCGTCAGGGAGCGTGCGGGACGCCATCATCGCCTATCTGGCGGAGCGAGCCAGATGGGACGCCGATCTTGTTCCCCGTAGCCTGAGTCAGCTTGGAGTAGGGTAATGATGGCGCCTCCTGTTGACGTGGCCGATCCGCGCCCTAGGCTGGGCGATGTGGAGGCTCCTCCGAGGTCGAGGTCGAGGTCGTCTTCCGTGGCCGAGGCCGAGTCCGAGCCCCTGGGTCGGGCGAGGCGGAGTTCGTCGTCTTCTGGGGCTGAGCCCAAGTCCGAGCCCTGGGTCGGGCGGAGTGGAGTTCGCCGTCTTCCGGGGCTTAGCCCGAGTCCGAGCCCTGGGTCGGGCGGAGCGGAGTTCGCCGTCTTCCGGGGCTGAGCCCGAGTCCGAGCCCTGGGTCGGGCGGAGCGGAGTTCGCCGTCTTCTGGGACTTAGCCCGAGTCCGAGCCCTGGGTCGGGCGGAGCGGAGTTCGCCGTCTTCCCCGAGTCCGAGCCCTGGGTCGGGCGGAGCGGAGTTCGCCGTCTTCCGGGGCTGAGCCCGAGTCCGAGCCCTGGGTCGGGCGGAGCGGAGTTCGCCGTCTTCCCCGAGTCCGAGCCCTGGGTCGGGCGGAGCGGAGTTCGCCGTCTTCCGGGGCTGAGCCCGAGTCCGAGCCCTGGGTCGGGCGGAGCGGAGTTCGCCGTCTTTCGGGGCTTAGCCCGAGTCCGAGCCCTGGGTCGGGCGGAGCGGAGCTTCCTATGGTGTGCGGCCGGGCCTGACTGGCTGTCAGCCTCACTCTGTCAAGTGGCACCGCAGTCGGAGCGGCGCAGGCGGCGCTGTCTTTCTATCAGACTGGTCAGTGGAGCGGTGAAGTGACGGCGGTCACTTCGGCTCTGTCAGCTGAGGGGCGCGCCTCAGGATAAAGGTGTCAGGCCACCTTTGCATTAAATGCTCCTGCGATTTGGTCGGGGTTGCTTCTCGGCGAAGACAGGGACTCGGGCGAGCCGGGAACGTGTTCGCCGCTGGAGGGGGGCCTCGGGCGAGGCGGAGATCCTCCGGGGTCGGCTGCCCTTGTCCGAGGCTAGGCTCGGGCGAGGCGTGATCGAGTCCCTCGAATGGACTGATCCCTGACTTGATCGCACCCATCAGGCCTTTGCGGCTTTATGCTGATGGGGTTACCAGCTGAGAATTAGGAGCCTTGAGGGTACCCCTAATTATGGTCCCTGACAGTCATCGAGTTAAGCCAGTAACAGGTGATAAAATTAGAGTCTGGCTTCTTTATTCTGCCCTGTAACTCTAATTTATTTATTCTGTACTCACCCCTGTATCTTCACTCTCACTCTTATTTCCTTAAGCAATAAAATACTGTAGGCTCCCCTACAGTAACTTTTACTTAAAAAAAAAAGGTACAATTGAGCTTTTGGAGACCAATCGGTATTTTCTAGATGGATCCTAATTTGGTATGAAAAGGATCGAGTAAGGAATGAACCTTGGAACCTGAAACCGCCGCCGTGGTGTTTAATTTTTTTAAACCAAACTTTACAAACCAAATCTTCATAGATATTTTATATATCCAGGTCAGGAAACTGCGATTCGAAACCAAACTTGGAGCAGAAAACGAATAAGCAGGCACGTGCTTCAGCCCACCAAGACAAAAACGGAGCTGTAAAGCTCGGCCTGCGCAATAGCAAACAGCTAGCGTAATAACGAGAGCCTTTGTCGTGGACCCAAGGAAACGCCAAAGGACGTCACGCGCTTGAGGCCTACACGTATGCGCGGCGGCGGGCCCGGCACGTGCACCTGGCGCCGAGCTGGGCCGGACTCGGCCAAGGCCGCCCGCAGTGGCCCACGCCGGCTCCGCGTCACCCCGTCGCCTCCCCTGAGCTCCCGCAGCCCGCAGGCCGCAGCTATAAAAAAAAAAAAAGCGAGCTGCGCTCCTCCCGCCTCTCCTCAACGCATCCACGACGCCAACACGTCAACACCAATCATTACTTTCCAATCTCCAGCCAGCCTCTGATCGCCGTCGACCGACCGATCGGATGCCGATGGCGAAGCCGAGCGTGGCGGTGGCGGAGGCTTCCGGCGTCCCAGCGCAGGCGTCGTGCCCCTGCCCGGGGACGACGCTGTTCCCGTACCCGCCGCCGCGCGGCGCCGGCGGGATCGCAGCCGCCGCCGTGCACCGCAAGTGTCTGCAGGCGGAGGTGGGCGGCGGCGCCGCCTGCTGGGGCGTGGAGTCCATGCGGGCGTCGTCGCCCACGCACGCCAGGGCCGCGGCCGCGCTCGCCGGCGCCGGCGCCGACGCCGACGAGGAGCGCGCCGCCTGGATGGCGCGGCACCCGTCGGCGCTGGGCAAGTTCGAGAGGATCGTGGCGGCGTCCGAGGGCAGGCGCGTCGTCATGTTCCTGGACTACGACGGCACGCTGTCGCCCATCGTGGACGACCCCGACGCCGCCTTCATGAGCGAGACGGTGAGCAGGCGAACCAGCCAGCCAGCTAGCTAGCTAGCGCGTTAGTAAGTTAGTTGCGTACCTGCTGTTCGGTTCGGACGGTCGGTGCTCAGCCCGGCTCAGCTCACGAGAGCTTGTTGGTTTGGCCAAGCAGATGCGGATGGCCGTGCGTAGCGTCGCCAAGCATTTCCCGACGGCGATCGTGAGCGGCCGGTGCCGCGACAAGGTACCCACCCACCTCACTGCATCGGCGGCATCGAGCCCCACATCATATATACTAACTAACCGAGAGGGGGTTTCCGACGCATGCATATGCAGGTGTTCGGGTTCGTGAAGCTGGCGGAGCTCTACTACGCCGGCAGCCACGGCATGGACATCAAGGGTCCGGCCAAGGCCTCTTCTTCCCGGCACGAGAAGGCCAAGGTGACACATCATCGCGTCGCCTAGCTTATTCATTCAATTGTTGTAACTTTATTAACTTTTTGCTCGTGCGTATATACAACCGATCGATTCGAACCAAATTAACAGGCAAAAGGAGTCCTGTTCCAACCGGCAACGGCGAGCGAGTTCCTGCCCATGATAGAGGCTGTGCACGGGCGCCTGGTGGAGACGACGCGCTGCATACCCGGTGCCAAGGTGGAGAACAACAGGTTCTGCGTCTCCGTCCACTTCAGATGCGTCGACGAAAAGGTTCGCCGCCGGCCCGCAGCCGCAATAATAATTAGCCGTCGTTTTCAGCTTTATCTGGCTAGCTGTTGTCGCCCGTGCCCCTCCATTGGCAAATACAGCACTAGCTAGACCTAAATAAAGCTACGACGCATCGTCCTAACTGACGTGATGATCTATCGTCGATTCGATCGATGGTGTTCATATTCTTCACTAGATGTGGGGCGAGCTGTGGGAGTCGGTGAATGGCGTTCTGCGGGAGTACCCCAGGCTGCGGCTGACGCAGGGGCGGATGGTGCTGGAGGTGCGGCCCACCATCAAGTGGGACAAGGGCAAGGCGCTCGAGTTCCTGCTCGAGTCGCTCGGCTTCGCGGGCTGCACCAACGTCCTGCCCGTGTACATCGGCGACGACCGCACCGACGAGGACGCCTTCAGGGCGCTGCGGCGCCGGGGCCAGGGCCAAGGCGTTGGCATCCTGGTGTCCAAGCACCCCAAGGAGACCAGCGCCTCGTACTCGCTCCAGGAGCCCGCCGAGGTGCATCTCTATATATCTATCTATCTGTTCCGACCCCGCCCGTGTCTACGGTCCACATCTCCCGTCCTCCACCACCACCACCACTGGTGGCCTGGTGGTTGGCATGCCAGCCGATCTCACTCGCGTCCCTTTCGGTCGTCCTGTGCAGCCGCCAATTAATGCGCCTGCTACTCCGCGCCGTCGCTGATTTTGTTTTGTTTTGTTTTTTTTTTTTTTGCTCGTGGACGCGCAGGTGATGGAGTTCTTGCTGCGGCTCGTCGAGTGGAAGCGCCTCTCCAGGGCTGCCTGGCTGAGTCGGACGCAATGAGACGACGCAACGACCAAGCTAACTGATGCGGCCAAGTGCCAGTTACTAGGGTGTGTGTAACAACTAACAAGCAAGCATGCGTGTACATTATTGCCCACTAGTGTGTGTTCAATTATTAATATAGCATATATAATATACAAGAGGAAAGAATCGACAGCAAGGGTTTGTTAATTAAGGACTTATTCGGTTAGCTCTTAATTCATGTGGATTGAGTGAGATTGGGTGTGTTTAAATTCTAAGCAAGTCAAATTTCTTCTAATTTTTTTTAATCTCATCTAATCCATAGGTAACCGGATTAACCGAACAAGGACTAACGTGGATGCATACAGGCAAACCCAAGGGCATGCATGTACGATGCAATTAATGCAATGGACGCGAACTGACTACGCTCCATATCATCCGGTTTCTATAAAATTTATTACACTGCATTTTGGTGATGTGGCAAGAGTTTTAATGAAGAAAGAGAAGGAAATGGTTTCTCTCCTGAGAAACCAATTCGGCTCGTGTACCAAAACCTATGGAAATGATTGAAATCGCACTGAACCTGCTGGGCAGTTTCCATCATCGTTTTCTTCACTTTCCTTTGGATCTCTTGTGACTCCCCCACCATTGGTGAGCTGTTACAGCTCACTACAAACTCAAATCTACCTCACAAGCTGCCTCCTCTAGAGAATAAAAAGTGGCATGCGACCGTAGACGACGGTCACGATGTCCCCTGCGTAGCCTCAAACCGCTGCAAAGCTACCACCCAACAACCACATCTTCTTGTATGCAATTAACGTTGAGCCACTGTGCTAGATCCATTGTACATACCATCCGATCCAAAATACAAAAAATGGAGCGTGTTGGCCTACCGGATCCGACCTCCCCTACTTGTAGACCTACCAAGGGGAAAAGATGGATCCACACACTGGAGCCACCGACCTAGCCGGCTATTGCTATTGCCGAATGCGAGAGCCCCACTATTGCCTTCCTCATGGTCGCAAGCGATGGTGAGGCAAGAGAGGGGGAGGAGGACAGGGGTAGCGGCAGCAGCGCTAGGCCTTATAGTTTTCGCACGAGCCACCCCTATTGATTGCCCGTTTTGACTCCTAAGGGAAACCAAAACAGGGTAACACAATTAAAAATAAAAGAGGTTCGTTCCTTTGTTCTTTCTACAAGAGAAGAATGAAGGAAGAAGAATAACGAGACCTTTGAGCACTGAAATTAATATAGGCAAGGGAGAGATATATCGAAACTACATATCCTTTATTATCTTTCCTTGATTACAAACAAATACATGCTTGATTACAAACAAATACATGCATACCTTCGTGACTTGAGACAATATTACAAAGATAAAGGAAATCACATCTTCGAAGGCAGAGTAATGCAATTCTCCCCCCAAAGGGTGCTCGTATGCATGGCACTCTACCTCTATTTATAGCAGCGGACTAGAGTATACTTCGTATAAAATTACAATTGTGCCCTTAGTTCTTATACATGTAAGCTAGCATACCTTTTTAAGGGCACTATTGTCCTTTCCTTCATCAAACGTGTTGTCCAAGCCTTGAAGATTTCACTGTTTGTCCCTGTTGGTTCTTCGTCACGCATTCAGATCGCAGAGCCGAAGCTTCTTTAGCTTCGTGTTCGTGTGTGCATCGTTTAAATGCGAAAGAGGGTAGACTTGGTCAATCCAAACAGACTTAGCAACAATTAACAAATCAATGTTTTGAGTACCTTCGACGGCTGAAGAGAAACCCCACAACACGCCCTAACAAAGCTAAAATAACAAGACGTCGTATGGTAATATACGGTGATCGAGATCATGACAAACACTAATTAATTATATATGTCTTCGTTTCTTGCGACTATAGATGATCTGCTTTTACATCACATATAATTGACCTTGGTAGGACAGCTAAGTACGCTGTCTGACATGTCCCGAACACAAATGCCTGCCTTCCTTTCTAAGGGATATCCAACGTGTACTCGCAAGCTATTGTCTTCTTGTGATGTCCCTTTCGTGTTCCCGAAATGCCATGTGCAGACTTGTCCAGTTGCTGTATGTGTGGGAGTGAAGCTTCAATGTCTACGGTCGGACACTGTAGGTAGTAGGAACCGTTCGGTTCTCTGACGGTCATCCAGCCCTGTATTATTAGATCTCATTGTGTAATAAATACTAGCCTACCGAACAAGGCCTAAGGAATAAAAGTGTTTGCATCAATAGGACCAAGACCAAGTGTCAGTCGTTATCATTGTTCCTTACTTCAGTAGACACCTGCTAATAACTACTATACTACTGATAAGTGATAGGAATATACAGGAAAAGAGGAGAACAACACCGTGAATTTGCAGACACGGCTGGAAGTGGTTCATATACTAGGGCAGTAGAAACAACTCCAAATGTTTTTTCAGTTCATTCACAGATTGCTTGCTGCAGCTAATCATCTTGAAGGGACTCTTTAATTTGTCCTTAGAGACATGCACTCAAAGTCACGAGACATCGACAAAATAAAAGGTACATCGATCTTCACCACCTCGTACCGCCTGAACATGCCAAAACCTGTCTGGCGAATCCAGCACTATATCTGCACTGCATCGTCCACAGTAGGTTGAGTTGAGGGACGACAAACTAAGCAATGATCAGTGCAGCCTATTAGGGTGTGTTTGGTTGTGGGACAGCTAGGACGGGATCGTCCCCTGACGTCCTCTCTCGTCCCTCCAATTTTGAGGGACAACAGGGGACAACACAGGATAGTACTGTCCCAACCCTTGACCCAGAACCAAACAACCTAATTTGAGGGATCGTCCTATCCCATCCCGTCCTGTCATTGCAACCAAACACACCTATACAGTTCAGCACCATGCATGCACTGGATCGTCGATTATATTACCATGATTTAATCGGTCGCGTTTGTTCTTCCAAACCGCACTGAACTACAACCAAAGCAACAATCATTAAGTCTTGATATTATTTGCAAACAAACGAAAGGCGGCGAACTACTAGAAGAGAGATCCCAAACGATTTATAGCATCGTAAAGAAATTGGAGGCAGGAGTGCTCTCCTTTTACGTTTCACCAGGCTAGTCTCAGGTACAGTAGCGAAGCTAGCAAATATTTTATTGGGCTCATCAGTATTATTAGAATTTCCATACTAGAATAGGGTTAGAACTCAGGATGCAAACCTTTTTTGATAGGAATAGTGTCGGCGTTTCGACCCCGGGGGCTCCCTGGACCGACGAGTAAATTGTCGCTGCGTGTCCCAGCCCAGATGGGTCGGCGCGAGACGGAACACAAGGGGGGAAAACAATAAGGGGAACCGCGGCCTCGTGTTGTCCTGCGCCCAGGGCGGATGCGCTTGCAGTAGGGGGTTACAAGCGTTCGCGAGGGAGAGAGAGAGAGGGCGTGAGACTGCGCGTCAGCCCGTCCTCCCGCGCGGCCACCTTCTCGTACGAGGGCCCTGGACCTTCCTTTTATAGACGTAAGGAGAGGGTCCAGGTGTACAAACAGGGGGTGTAGCAGTGTGCTAACGTGTCTAGCAGAGGGGAGCTAGAGCCCCATGTACATGCCGACGTGGCTGTCGGAGAGGTGTTGGAGCCCTGTTCATGTGGCGTCGTGTCCGTCGGAGGAGTGCTTGAGCCCTGTAGAAGCATAGCTGTCGGGGCTGTTGGATCCTTGTTGACGTATCCTTGCTTCTGTAGGGGGCTGAGAACCGCCGTCGTCATGGAGCACGCGGGATGCCATCATTACTTGTTTTACCGGGGCGAGCCAGATGGGACGCCGGTCTTGTTCCCTGTAGCCTGAGCTAGCTAGGGGTAGGGTAATGATGTACCCCCCTACGACGTGGTCGGTCCGAGCCCGAGGTCGGGCGAGGCGGTGGCTCCTCCGAGGTCGAGGCTGAGTCCGAGCCCGGGGGTCGGGCGAGGCGGAGACTGTCGTCCGAGGTCGAGGTGGAGTCCGAGCCCGGGGGTCGGGCGAGGCGGAGACCGTCTTCCGGAGTCGAGGTTGAGTCCGAGCCCTGGGGTCGGGCGAGGCGGAGACCGTCGTCCGAGGCGAGGTCGAGTCCGAGCCCTGGGGTCGGGCGAGGCGGAGACTGCCTTCTGGAGTGAGGTCGAGTCCGAGCCCTGGGGTCGGGCGAGGCGAAGACTGTCGTCCGAGACGAGGTCGAGTCCAAGCCCTGGGGTCGGGCGAGGCGGAGACTGTCTTCTGGTGCGAGGTCGAGTCCGAGCCCTGGGGTCGGGCGAGGCGGAGATTGTCTTCTGGAGCGAGGCCGAGTCCGAGCCCTGGGGTCGGGCGAGACGGAGATTCCTATGGCGCCCGAGGCTGGGCTTGGCTGCTGTCAGCCTCACCCTGGTAGGTGGCACAGCAGTCGAAGCAGCGCAGGCGACGCTGTTTTCCTGTCAGGTCAGTCAGTGGAGGGGCGAAGTGATTGCGGTCACTTCGGCCTTGTCGACTGGAGAGCGTGCGTCAGGATAAGGTGTCAGGCGATCCTTGCATTGAATGCTCCTACGATATGGTCGGTTGGCGTGGCGATCTGGCCAAGGTTGCTTCTCCGCGAAGCCTGCCCGAGCTGGGCCTCGGGCAAGTCGAAGGTGTGCCCGTCGCTTGAGGGGGCCCTCGGGCGAGGCGTGAATCTGCCTTGGTCTACCGTTCCTGCCCGAGGCTGGGCTCGGGCAAGGCGAGATCGTGTCCCTTGAGTGGACGAAGCCTTGACCGGAATTGTAACACCGTGGTGTTACTTCAACTAAAACTTGAGCATGGCATCATAAATATTGGCATTGCATATGTTTGACACACCTAGAGTGCATTCACTAGGTAAAATTTCAAACATGTTGTAATGTTAGAGCATTTTACAAATAGGCCCCTGATGTAGGAAACTTAACCCTAAATAGGGAGTAAAGGGGTAAAACCTAGCCCAAGTTGTGAAAACTTGAAAGCTTTGGGGAAATAGTCATGAAATATTCCCAAAAATAAACTTAGATTACATTTATACCTCTGGGATATCAAAAAACCCCATTTGAACCCTGGAAAACCCTAAAACTAAAAGCTAGGGGCTTATGTGCAAAATTAGTCCACTTTTGGACTAAAGTGCAAAAACCAAGTCAAATAAGTATCTTGAGTCATTTGGGTCACTCAAATGTAAATTTGCAAGTGAAACTCTAAGTTTTGGGTCTATTTGCAAAAATCACTCCTAAGTCCCAAATATACTAAGTCTGAAAAACAGTGTTATGGGCTCAACTTTTGAGCTTTGTAACTTTCAAACTATAGGGTTTTTGCCCTAGGTCACCACATCAAAATTGTAGCCCAATCGTAGGAGAACAACTTTGCTTAAGAGTGTGAGCATAGTTGTTATGAAGAATTCTGAGATAAATGAGCCTGAAGTTGGACTGTCAGACTGCTTGAAATCTGAAATTCAGATTAACAGTGGGATGACATGAACTTAGGGCTTAATTTTAAGCTAGATCCAGTGACTTTTTGTGGGAACACATTGTAGCAAAGTTATAGCTGGATGGTAGTTCTACAACTTTGCTACAGATCATTGGTTATGTTGCCATATGAAATTGAGAGAAAAATTGCCTTCAACAGGGACTGACAGGCTATCTGAATGAGTTAGTCGCCATGGTACAGTGCTCCAGATGGATTAGACCGCCAGCAGGGAATCCTCACCACTGACGACTCCCTCCACCGCGATTCGTGTCATCGGCGACTAGATTCGTGCCTGGCGTTGATGAATGGCCTCGCGAGGTAAAAACCGTGCCCTGGACGCCACTTCGGTGACTCACCGTCGTAGCCCTTCTGCTTTACGGCTGGAGCAGATAAGCTCGCCGGTGAACCGCCGTCGTCCGACCTTGTGCCGCGTGCCCCAACCTCGCCACCGCATCGCCGTGACTCCCTCTAAGCTTCCCGTCGACCACCGGAGTTACTGCCACGACGTTGAACACGTATCCACTGCACCCGTGTTCTTCTTCACCTCCGGCCGCCGTGTGTCTCACCCAAATTCGTGACCACCGCTCGCTCCTCCTATAAATTGAGCCCCGGGCAGCTGCGCTAGATCATCGCGAAGCTAACGCACCCACTCTCCCCCTCAATTAACCACCGTAGCCGGAGAATTCCCTATTTCCCCCAATTCGGTTTCCGCCACCGTGAAATCCACTTCACCGTGGTCAGCCCTCCACAGGTCAGCCCCTGTCCTCTGCTTCCTCGTTTGAGCACTCTCACAGCTTTGTGATGCTTACCGAACCCTCAATTTGTATGAAGTAGCCTTAGATCGCCGGGAACACCTTCATCCGTCCGCCATGCTCTCGGTCACCGTGGCCAGAGATCATTAGTTGGTCATTCGTGCAATTAAGTTAGGGGAAACGTTCTCCAGGTAGTGAATTTGGTTTAGGCCAAAGCTGAGCACCCGTCTTGGCCCCCTCCGGCCGGTCTAGCTCGTCGGAGTTGCGCGGCCGCGTTCACCGTCGTCGGGGACTTCAAACCGAGAATAGATAGAAGTTGGAGGACTCTTCTGCAAAGCGTCAGTGACTCAGAAGAACAGTAACCGAACCCATCCCCAGTTAGTGAAAACCCTAAGGGCTTTTCCGCAAAGCCGCCAGCGCGGGCGCGCGCGGGCACGCTTCTGCGTGGATTTGGGCCGCTTGGGCTAGTATTGGCCCAATATTGTTAAGTCTTTTCCTTTTTCTTTTTTAGAAGAACTTTGGAAATCTATTAAAAATTGTAGAAAATCCTAAAATTGTGAAACTAATTTTCCTAGACTTCTTATTTTCCAAAGTATTTAATAAAATAGTTTCATGATTTTTAGGTTAAATAAGGAATTTTAAGGCATTTAAAGTAGTTTAAAGTATTAGCTCTGGATTTTTAGAAAATAGATAATAATCCCAAAATTGCTCAAACTTTTTATATAAGCTCTACACATTATTTAGAAGCCTTGGGTAGAGTTTGGGTTGATTTGGACCTTGTTTGATAACTAGAACCCAAAATTCCCCCTGCCCTTTGAACTTCTTTACTGACTCCGGAAACCCTAAGTTCTCGGAGTTCCATGAAGGAAAATTGTATTCAAGACCTTAGATAATAAGTTTTTATTATCTTTGCACTCTCATGAGCATTACATGGCATTCATTCTTATATACATATATGTGGTTATGTTTAGAAAACGAAGAAGAAATTGAAGTGAGTGAAGAGAAGGCACCACCACCTTCGGACTCTCAGGCAGGACCTTGTCTCTACTTTGACATCTGCGGGCCTGAGCCTGACTCACCTACTAACGAAGGCAAGCCCCGGTGCATTTGCCACCTCCTTGATGTTTTTAAACTTTTCTCACTTGTTTGATGCATTAGGTGATAGGAGTTGATTGCTAAAACAATTCCTGCATTACCTTCCTTGAATTTGATTACCTTCCTTGATCACCCGTTTTACAAAAGATTTTGATGCTTAGCCTTGCTTTAGAAAAACAAAATATTTTGTTTTACAAAATATGATGTGGCAAAAGTGGGTGTGATGTTTTCGAAAATAAAATTTGATGGTGGATCTGTCAAAGGCCTTGATGGGTTCAACATCCGGAAAAGATGTACCTCTGCCAGGTACCAAGTTTTGGGTTTTGAAATGCTTAAGCTGAGACCGGGCGGGTGACTTGCACGAGAAGAGAGTCTCGGTGTAGTGTCTCCGTCTGAGTCGATTAAGGACCGTGTCGATGTAGGCTTGATGACCGAGGACCCTTTAACTGGTCACATGCCTCGTCATGGGTAAGCCTTGCCTCGGGCAGACTAAGGCCAGAATAAGATAACACGAAATGGGCGTGGTGCGGTGGCGAGAGTAGCGTGTACCCTCCGTAGCAAGAGGCTGGACGGTGGTGTATCTGTACTCTCGGTTTGTGTGAACCTGATCTGGTCTTAAGAACCCCGGTGGCGGGTTGACATATGCAAGGGTTAAGTGCTACATATGTTGTGTGATTGGAGATCCTCAGCTGAGTATAATCGATTTGGATCGCCGTACCTTCGCGGTTATGAAGACTTGGTCACTGACCTATACGTAGAATTCCACTAAAGATAAAGGGATTGATGAGAAACTGGCTAGTGCAGGACAAGTGTTTGAACTAGGTTAGAAAGAAACTCTAGATGTAGGTAAGTTTACTTAACTTGACAATAAAACTGGATTTTTAAGGATCCACTTTTAGTAAGCATTTATGCAACAACAGAGTCTTTGATCTTGAGATACCTTACCTCGACTCCCTTATAACCAGCATATCCTTGAGAGTCTTTTCGTTAGTCGGGTAAGACTTGCTGAGTAATTCCATACTCAGGGTTTATTCCCTCGTTGTTTTTAGGTGAGGAAGCAGCAGAGTTTTGTTGCTTCTGTACCAAGGTGGTTCCACATGAGGAAAAACAAGAGTGAAGATGCGGGAGGACATGGTCCTCCATAAGAAACTTTTATGTAAAGACTTTTCGGGAGGAGTTTGCCTCCCTTGGTTATGTAATAATACTACTCAGCACTCGTTTATAACTCTGGTCTGTAATAAAGCAACTTGATCTTACTTTTAAAATAAATGTAAGTTTATGTAATCACTTCCGCTTTTCGATATCTTCGATGTTCTGTAATGTCTGCAAGACGGGTGAAACATTCCTGGAAAGGTAAGAAAGAAGATACTGAGCTTGTCAAGTGATTCAGGAACATCTACAGGGTTGTCTGATGTCTGTTGGACAAGGACAACTGTAGGTGGGCCTAATGACTTGGGAGGTTCCGTCACAGCTGGTATCGGAGCGAAGCCCTTCTTTGCAGATATTATGAGGCATTTTGAAAAGGATTTTCTAAAAACTCACCTAGAAAGATTTCTTCTATTCTTATCCCCCATATCTGAAGAATCTATATGAAAGACCAGATAGGAAGAGTGCAATGTATAGAAGGTATGAATCAACTAAGGTTGATTCTGTAATTACACATGCATCATGCTAAGAATTATACTAATAAAATTTCCCCTTAGAGAAATGCCACCGCGCACGAGGAAGACCGCACGTAAGTCAACAGGCCCAATTGGAGTACCTCGTCATCAACTTGCCCCGTGGGATGAGGATAGTAGTAGCGGAAGCAACGATCCAATTGGGGATCTCGAAGCCTGCGTGAATCAGCTTCAAACGGAACTGCAACGCAGGACCAACATGTGGGTCACGGATGGCGACAGGATAAACGAATTAAGGAGTTACATCCGCCGTCTGCAGGATCAGCTTGCTGATCGGGATTTAGTGCTCGACTGGGCGGTACAGTCTCGTTCAGTGGCTTGGGCTAAGGCAGCAAAGGCTCGAGCCCGAGTCGAGGAACTTAGTTCTGCCATTGACAACCTGCAGGCATATTGCAATACCCTACATGAGGAAGTCCATGTACTGTATTCACAACTACATCCCAGTGCCCCTATGGATCCTGTCGGGTCGGAAGCCGGACCCTCGCACGTTGCGGGAGAAGCGCTTGGTGGTGAGCTAGACCTTTTTAAGCCCCCTCCTTCTATGAGGCTGGTCAATGAATGGTCTCCCACACCCGACGACGAGGCTGCCAGGAACAACCAGAAGCAGGAATAGTGGTATAGTAGTAGAAATAGAAGTAGTGTATTGTAGGTTGTATTATTATATAGTAGGTAATGCTATTGTATACTGGGTAATGTATCCTGTTGTAAAATCGAGTCTGTACATTACTCTTTTTGGTAATGTAAATTGGATGGTTTTGTCTTTGGCATATTATATTGGCGTTCAAATGTTTGTTGCCATAGATGCCGTCCAAGACCCGATCCCAGGATGCAGCTGGAACCTCCAGTGGAAGGGAATCTACTCCAAATCCACCTCCTGTTCCTCCCACACTAGCTGAGGCGATTGCCGCCTTAGTGAATGCGACCGCTGATAATACCCGTTTTCTGAGAGAGATGGCAGGCCAACAGTTCCAACAGCAAGGTGGGCGGGGTTATCAACAGGGCCCCCGCGAAACTTCTTACCTGGACTTCTCAGAGACACGTCCACCCCTGTTTGTTAAAGCTGAAGACCCGTTAGAAGCCGATGAATGGCTTTGGGAAATTGAGCAAAAATTCGGACTTCTGTGTTGTTCGGAGACCCAGAAGCCTTTATTTGCAGCCCAGCAACTACGCGGCCCTACCAGTACCTGGTGGGGAAATTTCGTGGCCGTTCAACCGGCCAATCATCAAATAACCTGGGAAGAATTCAAGGTGGCCTTCCGCGAGCATTATATACCCGAAGGTGTTCTACACATGAAGCAAGAAGAATTCATGAAGCTAAAGCAAGGAGGGGATACTGTTAATCAGTATCTCAATAAGTTCAATCATCTGTCGCAATATGCAATCGATCAAGTGAACATTGATCTGAAAAAGAAGAATTGTTTTATGAGAGGTTTAAATGATCGACTGCAAAGAAAAATGGCAACCTGCATAGATCTTACTTATGGAAGAGCTATCAGTACAGCATTGGCAGTAGAAGCAAAGTATGCAGGTGTCGGAAAATCTAAGGGATTTGGAGGAGACAGGCCTAGTCAGGGCCCGGTGAAAAGGCAACGGTTTGTTCTTCGGCCTTCTAACCAGAGTCGCTCTCGTCCACCCTCTTTCCCTTTTAAGCAGCCAATAATTATTTGTCCCAATAATGCCCCCACTGCCCCAAGTCAGCCGGGTGCCCCAGGCACTCGATTCCCTGCTTTGCCCAGCTCCTCGACTGGATGTTTCAATTGTGGCAAGTCTGGGCATTTCATCAAAGATTGCCCCTCGAATTGAGAGCACCTAGAGGGGGGGGGGGTGAATAGGTGATCCTGTAGCACCTAGAGGGGGGGGGGGTGAATAGGTGATCCTGTAAAAACTTCAAACTTAAGCCACAAAAACTTGTTAAGCGTTAGCACGATTAATGCCAAGTGGCTAAGGTGAAGTCTCAACAAAACACAATACCACAAGAATCAAGCACAGAGGGACACGGTGGTTTATCCCGTGGTTCGGCCAAGCCAATGCTTGCCTACTTCCACGTTGTGGCGTCCCAACGGACGAGGGTTGCAATCAACCCCTCTCAAGCGGTCCAAAGACCCACTTGAATACCACGTTGTTTTGTTGTTCCTTTCACTATCCCGTTTGCAAGGAATCTCCACAAATTGGAGTCTCTTGCCCTTACAAGTATATGATCACAAAGAAAGCACAGAGTAAGGGAGGGAAGCAACACACACAAATCCACAACAAAAGCGCACACACACGGCCAAGACTCGAGCTCGAATGACTATCTCAGAGTTCACACTAGAACAGAGCTCGAATCACTTAGAATCACAAACGAATGCGCAAAGAACTTGTGTGGATGATCAAGAATGCTCAAGAGTTGCTTGTGTGTCTCCTCCATGCGCCTAGGGGCTCCTTTTATAGCCCCAAGGCAGCTAGGAGCCGTTGAGAGCAATTCTGGAAGGCTATCCTGGCCTTCTGTCGACGGGGGCACTGGACAGTCCGGTGCACACCGGACACTGTCCGGTGCCCGATTTGTTTCCTTTTCTGGCGCTTCCGACCGTTGGAAGACTGCCGTAGATCTGCGAGCCGTTGGCGCACCGGACAGTCCGGTGCACACCGGACAGTCCGGTGCCGTCTTCCGACCGTTGGCTCGGCCACGTGTCCCGCGCGGATTGCGCGGCCGACCGTTGGCCCTGGCCGACCGTTGGCTCACCGGACAGTCCGGTGCACACCGGACAGTCCGGTGAATTTTAGCCGTACGCCGCCGGCCAAAATCCCGAGAGCGGCCAGTTCGAGTCGAGTCAGTCTGGCGCACCGGACACTGTCCGGTGCACACCGGACAGTCCGGTGCTCCAGACCGAGCTGGGACTTGGCTGCACACAGCCAAGTCATTCTCTCCCCTTTTCTCTTTTTCTTCTTTCTGTTTCTAACACTTAGACAAATATGTTAGTCCACAAAACCAATGTACTAAGGCTTAGAAACATACCTTTACTTCATGATTTGCACCTTGTTCATCCATGTACATAAATTCACCATTAAACACATGTGTTGGCACTCAATCACCAAAATACTTAGAAATGGCCCAAGGGCACATTTCCCTTTCAATCTCCCCCTTTTTGGTGATTTATGCCAACACAACATAAAGCCACTAGAACAAGTGCAAACTCAATTCAAATAACATAAATTTAATTTTGAATCAATTTTGGCATATATGGATCATCCTTTGCCACCACTTGGTTTGTTTTTGCAAATCAAACACAGATCTCTATCTCTAAGTTAAACACACATGTTTAAGCATAAAGAGAGTCATTCAAAAAGAGATTGATCAAGGATTTCAAAAACTCCCCCTTTTTCCCATAATCAATATTTCTCCCCACAAGAAGCCAACTTTTGACAAGAGAGACAACTTAAGAATTTTGACAAATCAAAAACTCTATTCTACTATTTTCAAAATCTCTCAAGTGGTAGCTGATCCATTTATTGCTTTGGCCTTTATTTTCTCCCCCTTTGGCATCAAGCACCAAAACGGGATCAATTGTGGCCCTTTAACCCCATTTCCTCACCAAAATCTTCAATTAAGAGCAAATGGCAATAAGAGTTCATGAGATGGACTTGGAATAAGTTACCCCTCATCGGAGTGCAGTGGAAGTCTTTCATGGTCCAAGTCCACCTTTTCCCTTTCAATTCTCCTTTGTGACTAACACAAGCAAACTCAAACATATGGTTAGTCTCAAAGGGTCAAGTTGTAACACATCTCCCCCTAAACATGTGCATCACATTGCAACGGACTTGTGAGGTCCAGGGAGTGTTTGTACAACTTGAGCACCATAATAAGCAACAAAATGCAGAATGAACATGATCAAAGGCATAAATACATGTATGCTATATTTCAATCCAAGTTCCGCGAATCTAAGACATTTAGCTCACTACGCAGCCTGCAAAAGGTCTTCTCATCTAAAGGCTTGGTAAAGATATCGGCTAGCTGGTTCTCGGTGCTAACATAAAACACTTCGATATCTCCCTTTTGCTGGTGGTCTCTCAAAAAGTGATGCCGGATGTCAATGTGCTTTGTGCGGCTGTGCTCAACAGGATTTTCCGCTATTCGGATAGCACTCTCATTATCACATAGGAGTGGGACTTTGCTCAGATTGTAGCCAAAGTCCCTGAGGGTTTGCCTCATCCAAAGTAGTTGCGCGCAACACTGACCTACGGCAACGTACTCGGCCTCAGCGGTGGATAGGGCAACGGAGGTTTGTTTCTTAGAGTTCCATGACACCAGGGACCTTCCTAAGAATTGGCACGTCCCCGATGTACTCTTCCTATCGACCTTACATCCAGCATAGTCGGAATCTGAGTACCCAATTAAGTCAAAGTTAGACCCCTTTGGATACCAGATCCCGAAGCAAGGCGTAGCGACTAAATATCTAAGAATTCGCTTCACCGCCACCAAGTGACACTCCTTAGGATCGGATTGAAATCTAGCACACATGCATACGCTAAGCATAATATCCGGTCTACTAGCACATAAATAAAGTAGAGATCCTATCATTGACCGGTATGCTTTTTGATCAACGGACTTACCTCCTTTGTTGAGGTCGGTGTGTCCGTCGGTTCCCATCGGAGTCTTTGCGGGCTTGGCGTCCTTCATCCCAAACCGCTTCAGCAGATCTTGCGTGTACTTTGTTTGGGAGATGAAGGTGCCGTCCTTGAGTTGCTTCACTTGGAACCCAAGGAAGTAGTTCAACTCGCCCATCATCGACATCTCGAATTTCTGCGTCATTACCCTGCTAAACTCTTCACAAGACTTTTGATTAGTAGAACCAAATATTATGTCATCGACATAAATTTGGCATACGAACAAATCACCATCACATGTCTTTGTAAAGAGAGTTGGATCGGCTTTCCCAACCTTGAAAGCATTAGCAAGTAAGAAATCTCTAAGGCATTCATACCATGCTCTTGGGGCTTGCTTAAGTCCATAGAGCGCCTTAGAGAGCTTACACACGTGGTCGGGGTACCGCTCATCCTCGAAGCCAGGGGGTTGCTCCACATACACCTCCTCCTTTATTGGCCCGTTGAGGAACGCGCTCTTCACATCCATTTGGTACAACCTGAAAGAATGGTGAGCGGCATATGCTAGCAAGATATGAATGGACTCTAGCCTAGCCACAGGAGCAAAAGTCTCCTCAAAGTCCAAACCTGCGACTTGGGCATAACCTTTTGCCACAAGTCGACCCTTGTTCCTCGTCACCACCCCGTGCTCGTCCTGTTTATTGCGGAACACCCACTTGGTTCCCACAACATTTTGCTTGGGACGAGGCACCAGCGTCCAAACTTCGTTGCGCTTGAAGTTATTAAGTTCCTCCTGCATGGCCAACACCCAATCCGGATCTAGCAAGGCCTCCTCTACCCTGAAAGGCTCAATAGAGGAGACAAAAGAGTAATGTTCACAAAAATTTACTAATCGAGATCGAGTAGTTACTGTAACACCCGGGTTTTAGGGGTCCAAAACCCGGGGTTAAAACACCAGGTATGCTGGGACCAAGTCTCAAACATATGATGTAAAGTGGCACAGGATCGAATGTCACATCTTTATATATAACAGGAGTTCTATACAAAATAAATAATTACATTATAAGGAGACAACGGTCCAGCAACCCAAAGTTGACTGGGAGACGACGACCTAGACCTCTCACGAACTCATCACAGCATCCTCCATGAGCATCATCCTGCAGTACCTGCTCTTGACCTGTGGTGTATGTGAGACAGCAAGAGTGAGCTCACATACGTTCATCGCTCAACAAGTTGTGGGGAATAATGTGCATGAACTCGCCAAAGGTGGGAGCTCATAAAGTGTAAGGCTTACCAAAGAAGATGGTTAGAGCTGAGCATTGCTTTTAAAGTTGGTCAAAATTTTATTAGCAGTTACTAAGTATAAGTAAATACCAAACCCAATTAAGTAATAGAACAAAAGTAACATCAACATCACCTGCAATGCAATGCATATGACAAATTGAATTTAGTTCCATAAATTAATCATGTGAGTGTCCGAGCTGCTCATGACCGTGAGCACGGCTAGTATACCAGTTTTACACTCTGCAGAGGTTGCGCATCTTTACCCACAAGTCGTGTTACCCATCTGCCAAGGGGTCATGAATCCCATACACCTCTACCAAGGAAGTGAGGCAGGGTAGCACTACGAGGCCTTTACAAAGTTCCACTAGCTTCCGAAAACCCGCTACAGTTTATAGGAAGATCCAGTACAGGAATCCCTTGCAGGACCGCCATCGCAGCAAAATCCTCCCGAGGGCACTTCCCGCACTGACCTCTCCCCTACTGCCCTTGCCCCTTTCGGGTAAGGTAGTCTTCCACTAGCTTTCCTAATTAATCAGCCAAGGGCATCCCATACTACCCTTGTGGTAGCACTGTTTTCCCGGGTGGTTCTCCATGTTCCAATTAACATAATGATCTCAACATGAACCATAAATAACAACTGATAACAAAAGTATAATCATGAATAGTAAGGTGTATCTCCATACCCAAAACCACATATAGCACTAGCAAGTACTACCCAGAAAGATCAGTGGTAAACAAGGTATAAAGATAGACAAACTAGGGTATCCTATTGGGTCCCATCAAAATTAACCTATGCGGATCATTATGATTAATTAGAACATGAGTAGGTAAAAAGAAGTGATCAAGGGCACAACTTGCCTGGGCCTTGAGATCCAGGTACCAGGATGATTTCTTCAGATCCTCGTGACCTCACTGCTAGTCGTAGCAATACAAACATACATGGTATAGGCAAAATTAACATTACACCAAACATATATGCAAAATACATATTAATAATCTACATATTAAAATAAGATCACAGGAAAAAGAATTATTAATTTTGGAGTTGTAGATTTTAAGTTATGATTTTCCTAAGATTTAAGGTGATTAAAATATGATTAAATGATAAATAAATTTTCTGACAGAGTTCATGTTAAAACAGTGATTCTAAATGGTAGAGAATATTATTACAAAATTTTAGGAATTGGAATGACTCAATTTAGGGCTAAAATGAATTAGTTATGAATTAATTAAGTTCTAGTAATTATTTTCATATTAAAAATCTATTTAATAACTATTTTCTCTGAATTTATTATGTTCTGGACTGGGCCTCAAATACCAGAAAACACAGGGGCTAAACCAGAAGAATTCCTAAGACTCAGACTTCACCCGCGGTGGACGGCGGGTTGATTGCATAGAACCCCAGGGGCCCATGTGCAAATGCGTATCCGCGAAGGGGTATAGGAGGATTCAGACCGTTTAGATCAGATCCAAGGGCCAGGATCGGATCTCGCCCTTTATGAACCCGTGAGCGCTCAGAACCGTCCGATCACCGATCGATGGCCCAGATCGAGCAGAGCGAACCGGTATCCCGTCCTTCTAATCTCTGCCGTTCGTACCAGATCGGACGGCCCCGAGGTAATCTTCTCCCATCCGACCGCGCCGACGGCGGCGCACAGGGAAAGCGCGGCGGCGCCATGACCGGACGCACGGGCACGGTGATTTAGCGCCAAAAACTCTATGATGTTGGGTGCTACACAATCGCACGGAATGGACGAATCACGGTGTAGAGCTTACTCACCGAAGAGGGGAGCCCAAAGACGTCGTCCGCGATGCACGTCGGATTGCCAACTCCGGCGAGGAATCGCCAGTGACCTGAGGCCCTATCTCGCCCACCAACGCCACGGAAAGTTTGCACGCGCACCGGCGATCATCCTCGACCACACCATACGCACAGAACGATGATGGAGGAGCGGGACCACGGCGGCGCCATCTCTTATCCCTCCTCGGCCATCTCTGAACTCACCCATGTGCGGCTCGACTTCGCCGGTAGGTGCGCAGGTGCGGCGCCCGGTTTTATAAGGGCGAGCCGAGCGGACACGGCGAGATTTGCGGCGAAAATCCCGGCCGAGGATTTGGCTTTCGCTGCGGCAACCCAGGCGAAGATTAGCGCGAGTTCGTTCGCGTGAGGAAGAGGAATCCGACAGTGGGTCCCGCGCACCGGAGACACAGGGCGGAATCGAGCGTGAGCGCAGGGCGTCTGACCAGGCGGGCCCGCGTGGCAGTGTCATCCGCACGGTGTAAACGGCGTAAAGGAGAGGCTGAGCAGTGGGCCCCTCCCGTCAGTAGAGGCGCGGGCGCGAGAGGAAGGCTGACGGGTGGCCCCGGCCTGTCGGCGCCGCGTGGAGTTAATGGGCTGCGCGGGGTGAAAGCGGAGATGGGCCAAATGTGGAGAAGTTGGCCCAGCTAGGGTTTTTCTCTTTTTCCTTTTTGTTTTCTATTTCTTTTCTTCATTTTCAAATCCAATTTGAATTCAAACTTAAATTCAAACTTTGTGAATAACTTGTCCTCAGTTTGAAAGGTATAATTTATTAATATAAGTGTGAAGGATATTTATTTTATTTTTTTTGTAATATTTTTCTTAGTTCTTCCCTTCTCTTTTATTCTCTATTTTCTATTCCTTTCCATTTGAATTTCAAATCAACACAAGTTTAAAGTTCAAACACTTAATTTGGATACACATATAGAACTTCAGCATAATGTGCAAAAATATATTTTATATACTTCTTTATTTACTTTAGCTCTTTTAGACAAGCCTTCAATCATATAGTAGAGAATAATCCATACCTTATTAGTTCTAGGGAAATCAAATTTATATTGTAGACTTATATATGTTAAGAAATAGTTTAACCATAATTCTTTTATATATCCTAACCCAAAGGCAATTTAGATTATCTAAGTATCTTTAATTATGTATTTTTAACATATTCATGAGTGGGAACTCCTAAATTATGATTATCTTTAAGGAAAGGTGTTTTGATTTAAAATCCTTGAGAATTTTTTTCTTTGTCTTCACAAGATTGAACTTTAGGGTGTTACAAATCCTACCCCCCTTAAAAATAATCTCGTCCTCGAGATTTGTAAGGAAAAAGGGTGCATGCTCATATTAATTCAACACATATGCATAAACAAAATCTCGGCATGATGCATATCTTATTAGCAAAACACAGGGTCAAATGGACCTTATTATTATTACTAAAATAGTAAAATACTACTACTAGCTAAAGTAACACCTAGATCTTACAAATCATCATAATCTATATTTATGTAGCTTGGTGAAGCTGGTGGTTAGGAAAGCATGGGTGTATATATATGTATGTCTACTTTATTATGTAGGATAAAAGTTGTATCCAAAGCATGGATAGGTTTGGGTAGAGTAAGGAGGGACTCCATCCTAGATTGTGGATCTTGACTCATCTTGGTGACCTCACTTGATCCTTGAAGACTTGAGTTGGTGCTCATCCTCCCTTGATGAAGTTGATCATCCTCTTCGGTCTTGTCTCATTGATTAGATGTTAGTGTATGTTATTGGACTGGGGAATATGGTTAATATAGGTATGGATGAGATAGACTACATGATGTAGGTCAAAGTTTGTTTGTTATTAGGTGGGAATAGAAAGGTTATACTATTCATTATGGCACTATGGGTTGGGTTAGCTCATGGTTGAATTGATCCAATGTGCTAAGATAAGTTAATACATGGCTAGTGGGGTCTAATCTCTTCTACTAGTGTCATTAATCTGTTTAAGTGGACCACATTAAGTTAGATAACATTAGACCACACTGGATCAGGTCACATTAGGTAAGATAAGATCTATATTAAATTGGATATGACTAGGTTAGACTAGTTTAGGTTAAATAGATCTACCAGGGTAGGATAAATATCATTAGGATATGTTAGAATCTGTAGAAGTTAGTTAGATTTATTAGGACCAGATAAAATCTTTTTAAGGTAAGATGAATCTTATTAAGGCATTAGTATATCCTTTAAGATAAGATGGATCTATTACACAAGATTGAATCTAGGTTAGATTGGTATGACCAGTTTGACTAAATAAGATCTAATTAAGTTGCATTAGATCATGGTTGTTTAATCTAGGGTGGATAAATATGCTTATTAGGGTAAGACAGATTCATAAAGGTAAGATAGAATCTTCTAGGGCCAGTTAGATCTATTAGGGTAAGGATAAAAATCTTTTCAAGATAAGATGAGTATCTTTTTTAAGATGAGATGGATCTATTAAGATAAGGGAGAATCCTTTTAAGATAAGAGGAATTGGTTAGATTGAGATCTTTTTAGGATAGGATAAGTCTCTTAAGCTGGATATGTTCCAATGGGGATAATCTAGGTTGTCTAGTTATTTTATAAATATATTTTTATACCTATGTATATATGCAGATGCAATTGTGGACATTACTCCACAACTCATCACACTCAATCAAAGATTCAAATCAGACATGTATCATAAGAACAAACATTCAGGTACATAAAAAAAAAATAGTTTTGTTTTTGTCCCTAAGATTGGGTCTTCTATTCCTAAAGGTCACTTTAGGCACAGGATTTCAAAGTGTGAAATCCACATTTGTCTTTAGAAGGAAAAGGTAAGAATAATCAGAGTAAAGCGGAAATAGATGAGAAAAGATTAAGAAATGTTTAGAAAAGAATCAGAGTAGCAAGGGTTGTCCAGTTCTATCTAGGTTTCGTCCTACAGTCAACATTCCTCTGATACCACTTCTGTAACACCCGGGTTTTAGGGGTCCAAAACCCGGGGTTAAAACACCAGGTATGCTGGGACCAAGTCTCAAACATATGATGTAAAGTGGCACAGGATCGAATGTCACATCTTTATATATAACAGGAGTTCTATACAAAATAAATAATTACATTATAAGGAGACAACGGTCCAGCAACCCAAAGTTGACTGGGAGACGACGACCTAGACCTCTCACGAACTCATCACAGCATCCTCCATGAGCATCATCCTGCAGTACCTGCTCTTGACCTGTGGTGTATGTGAGACAGCAAGAGTGAGCTCACATACGTTCATCGCTCAACAAGTTGTGGGGAATAATGTGCATGAACTCGCCAAAGGTGGGAGCTCATAAAGTGTAAGGCTTACCAAAGAAGATGGTTAGAGCTGAGCATTGCTTTTAAAGTTGGTCAAAATTTTATTAGCAGTTACTAAGTATAAGTAAATACCAAACCCAATTAAGTAATAGAACAAAAGTAACATCAACATCACCTGCAATGCAATGCATATGACAAATTGAATTTAGTTCCATAAATTAATCATGTGAGTGTCCGAGCTGCTCATGACCGTGAGCACGGCTAGTATACCAGTTTTACACTCTGCAGAGGTTGCGCATCTTTACCCACAAGTCGTGTTACCCATCTGCCAAGGGGTCATGAATCCCATACACCTCTACCAAGGAAGTGAGGCAGGGTAGCACTACGAGGCCTTTACAAAGTTCCACTAGCTTCCGAAAACCCGCTACAGTTTATAGGAAGATCCAGTACAGGAATCCCTTGCAGGACCGCCATCGCAGCAAAATCCTCCCGAGGGCACTTCCCGCACTGACCTCTCCCCTACTGCCCTTGCCCCTTTCGGGTAAGGTAGTCTTCCACTAGCTTTCCTAATTAATCAGCCAAGGGCATCCCATACTACCCTTGTGGTAGCACTGTTTTCCCGGGTGGTTCTCCATGTTCCAATTAACATAATGATCTCAACATGAACCATAAATAACAACTGATAACAAAAGTATAATCATGAATAGTAAGGTGTATCTCCATACCCAAAACCACATATAGCACTAGCAAGTACTACCCAGAAAGATCAGTGGTAAACAAGGTATAAAGATAGACAAACTAGGGTATCCTATTGGGTCCCATCAAAATTAACCTATGCGGATCATTATGATTAATTAGAACATGAGTAGGTAAAAAGAAGTGATCAAGGGCACAACTTGCCTGGGCCTTGAGATCCAGGTACCAGGATGATTTCTTCAGATCCTCGTGACCTCACTGCTAGTCGTAGCAATACAAACATACATGGTATAGGCAAAATTAACATTACACCAAACATATATGCAAAATACATATTAATAATCTACATATTAAAATAAGATCACAGGAAAAAGAATTATTAATTTTGGAGTTGTAGATTTTAAGTTATGATTTTCCTAAGATTTAAGGTGATTAAAATATGATTAAATGATAAATAAATTTTCTGACAGAGTTCATGTTAAAACAGTGATTCTAAATGGTAGAGAATATTATTACAAAATTTTAGGAATTGGAATGACTCAATTTAGGGCTAAAATGAATTAGTTATGAATTAATTAAGTTCTAGTAATTATTTTCATATTAAAAATCTATTTAATAACTATTTTCTCTGAATTTATTATGTTCTGGACTGGGCCTCAAATACCAGAAAACACAGGGGCTAAACCAGAAGAATTCCTAAGACTCAGACTTCACCCGCGGTGGACGGCGGGTTGATTGCATAGAACCCCAGGGGCGATGTGCAAATGCGTATCCGCGAAGGGGTATAGGAGGATTCAGACCGTTTAGATCAGATCCAAGGGCCAGGATCGGATCTCGCCCTTTATGAACCCGTGAGCGCTCAGAACCGTCCGATCACCGATCGATGGCCCAGATCGAGCAGAGCGAACCGGTATCCCGTCCTTCTAATCTCTGCCGTTCGTACCAGATCGGACGGCCCCGAGGTAATCTTCTCCCATCCGACCGCGCCGACGGCGGCGCACAGGGAAAGCGCGGCGGCGCCATGACCGGACGCACGGGCACGGTGATTTAGCGCCAAAAACTCTATGATGTTGGGTGCTACACAATCGCACGGAATGGACGAATCACGGTGTAGAGCTTACTCACCGAAGAGGGGAGCCCAAAGACGTCGTCCGCGATGCACGTCGGATTGCCAACTCCGGCGAGGAATCGCCAGTGACCTGAGGCCCTATCTCGCCCACCAACGCCACGGAAAGTTTGCACGCGCACCGGCGATCATCCTCGACCACACCATACGCACAGAACGATGATGGAGGAGCGGGACCACGGCGGCGCCATCTCTTATCCCTCCTCGGCCATCTCTGAACTCACCCATGTGCGGCTCGACTTCGCCGGTAGGTGCGCAGGTGCGGCGCCCGGTTTTATAAGGGCGAGCCGAGCGGACACGGCGAGATTTGCGGCGAAAATCCCGGCCGAGGATTTGGCTTTCGCTGCGGCAACCCAGGCGAAGATTAGCGCGAGTTCGTTCGCGTGAGGAAGAGGAATCCGACAGTGGGTCCCGCGCGCCGGAGACACAGGGCGGAATCGAGCGTGAGCGCAGGGCGTCTGACCAGGCGGGCCCGCGTGGCAGTGTCATCCGCACGGTGTAAACGGCGTAAAGGAGAGGCTGAGCAGTGGGCCCCTCCCGTCAGTAGAGGCGCGGGCGCGAGAGGAAGGCTGACGGGTGGCCCCGGCCTGTCGGCGCCGCGTGGAGTTAATGGGCTGCGCGGGGTGAAAGCGGAGATGGGCCAAATGTGGAGAAGTTGGCCCAGCTAGGGTTTTTCTCTTTTTCCTTTTTGTTTTCTATTTCTTTTCTTCATTTTCAAATCCAATTTGAATTCAAACTTAAATTCAAACTTTGTGAATAACTTGTCCTCAGTTTGAAAGGTATAATTTATTAATATAAGTGTGAAGGATATTTATTTTATTTTTTTTGTAATATTTTTCTTAGTTCTTCCCTTCTCTTTTATTCTCTATTTTCTATTCCTTTCCATTTGAATTTCAAATCAACACAAGTTTAAAGTTCAAACACTTAATTTGGATACACATATAGAACTTCAGCATAATGTGCAAAAATATATTTTATATACTTCTTTATTTACTTTAGCTCTTTTAGACAAGCCTTCAATCATATAGTAGAGAATAATCCATACCTTATTAGTTCTAGGGAAATCAAATTTATATTGTAGACTTATATATGTTAAGAAATAGTTTAACCATAATTCTTTTATATATCCTAACCCAAAGGCAATTTAGATTATCTAAGTATCTTTAATTATGTATTTTTAACATATTCATGAGTGGGAACTCCTAAATTATGATTATCTTTAAGGAAAGGTGTTTTGATTTAAAATCCTTGAGAATTTTTTTCTTTGTCTTCACAAGATTGAACTTTAGGGTGTTACAGTTACTCCCTTGCTAATGTCACCCAGAATTTGATCGACGGGATGATCCCTCTGAATCATCGCTCGAACTTGGGTTGGAGGTGCCGGTTGCGCTTCTTCTTCCATCACTTGATCGTCTTGTGCTCCCCCTTGATCACACGCCTCTTTTTGATGAACCTGTTCATCGTCTTGAGTTGGGGGATGCACCGTCGTTGAGGAAGAAGGTTGATCACGTTCATCCTGTTCCTGTGGCCGAACGTCTCCAATCGCCATGGTTCGTATAGCGGCCGTCGGAACATCTTCTTCATCTACATCATCACAATCAACAACTTGCTCTCTTGGAGAGCCGTTAGTCTCATCAAATACAACGTCGCTAGAGACTTCAACCAAACCCGATGATTTGTTGAAGACCCTATACGCCTTTGTATTTGAATCATAACCTAATAAAAACCCTTCTACAGCTTTGGGAGCAAACTTAGAATTTCTACCCTTCTTCACTAGAATGTAGCACTTGCTCCCAAAAACACGAAAGTACGATACATTGGGTTTGTTACCGGTTAGTAGCTCATACGAAGTCTTCTTGAGGAGTCGATGAAGGTAGACCCTGTTGATGGCGTGGCAAGCCGTGTTCACGGCTTCCGACCAAAAGCACTCGGGGGTCTTGAACTCTCCAAGCATCGTCCTCGCCATATCGATTAGCGTCCTATTCTTCCTCTCTACCACACCATTTTGCTGTGGTGTGTAGGGAGCGGAGAACTCGTGCTTGATCCCTTCCTCCTCAAGAAACTCCTCCACTTGAAGGTTCTTGAACTCGGACCCGTTGTCGCTCCTAATCTTCTTCACCTTGAGCTCAAACTCATTTTGAGCTCTCCTGAGGAAGCGCTTGAGGGTCCCTTGGGTTTCAGACTTATCCTGCAAAAAGAACACCCAAGTGAAGCGGGAAAAGTCATCAACAATAACTAAACCATACTTACTTCCTCCTATGCTTAGATAGGTGACGGGTCCGAAGAGGTCCATATGCAGCAGCTCCAGGGGTCTCGACGTGGTCATCACGTTCTTGCTGTGATGTGCTCCTCCCACTTGTTTACCTGCCTGACAAGCTGCACAAGGTCTATCTTTTTCGAAATAAACATTTGTTAGACCTATCACGTGTTCTCCCTTTAGAAGCTTGTGGAGGTTCTTCATCCCCACATGTGCTAAGCGGCGATGCCACAGCCAGCCCATGCAAGTCTTAGCCATTAAGCATGCATCTAGACCGGCCTCTTCTTTTGCAAAATCAACTAAATAAAGCTTGCCGTCTAGTACACCCTTAAAAGCTAGTGAACCATCACATCTTCTAAAGACAGACACATCTACATTTGTAAATAAACAATTATATCCCATTTGACATAATTGACTAACAGATAGCAAATTATATCCAAGACTCTCCACTAGGAATACATTTGATATAGAATGCTCATTAGAAATTGCAATTTTACCTAACCCTTTTACCTTGCCTTGATTCCCATCACCGAATATAATTGAATCTTGGGAATCCTTATTCTTGACGTAGGAGGTGAACATCTTCTTCTCCCCCGTCATATGGTTTGTGCATCCGCTGTCGATAATCCAGCTTGAACCCCCGGATGCATAAACCTGCAAGGCAAATTTAGGCTTGGGTCTTAGGTACCCAACTCATGTTGGGTCCTGCAAGGTTAGCACAAATATCTTTAGGGACCCAAATGCAAGATTTATCTCCCTTGCATCTAGCCCCTAATTTCCTAGCGACTACCTTCTTACCCTTTCTACAAATAGCAAAGGGAGCATTACAAGCATAATAAATGGTAGAAGGTTCATTCACTACTTTCCTAGGAGCATGAATAACATTCTTCCTAGGTACATGAGCAATATCTCTCCTAGGCATATGTACAACATTTCTCCTACACATATCTCTACCATGATTATAAGAAGAACTAGAAGCAAACATTGCATGAGAATCATAAGCATGTGAATCAAAATGATTATAAGCATTTCTAGCATGTCTCCTATCATAATACATAAAAGCATGATTCTTTTTAGCATTACTAGCCATCGGGGCCTTCCCCTTCTCCTTGACGAAGATGGGAGCCTTATGGCTTGTTAAGTTCTTGGCTTCCCTCTTGAAGCCAAGCCCATCCTTAATTGAGGGGTGTCTACCAATCGTGTAGGCATCCCTTGCAAATTTGATTTTATCAACTTCATTCTTGCTAGTCTTAAGTTGGGCATTAAGACTAGCCACTTCATCATTTAATTTGGAAATTAGAACTAGGTGTTCACTACAAGCATTAACATCAAAATCCTTACACCTAGTACAAATTTCAACATGTTCAACACAAGAATTTGATTTACTAGCTACTTCTAGTTTAGCACTTAAATCAATATTAACACTTCTTAAGGTAGAAATGGTTTCATGACAGGAAGATATTTCACTAGAAAGCATTTCATTTCTTTTCATTTCTAAAGCATATGATTTTTGTGCCTCTACAAACTTATCATGTTCATCATACAATAAATCTTCTTGCTTTTCTAAAAGCCTATCCTTTTCATTCAATGCATCAATCAATTCATTGATTTTATCTATCTTAGATCTATCTAAGCCCTTGAACAAGCAAGAATAATCTATATCATCATCACTAGACTCACTATCACTAGAAGACGCATAAGTGGAGTCTTTAGTACTTACCTTCTTCTCTCTTGCCATAAGACAAGTGAGACGCTCGTTGGGGAAGAGAGCCGATTTGTTGAAGGCAGTGGCGGCGAGTCCTTCGTTGTCGGAGTCGGAGGAGGAGCAATCCGAGTCCCACTCCTTTCCTAGATGCGCCTCGCCCTTTGTCTTCTTGTATGCCTTCTTCTTCTCCCTCTTGTTCCCCTTTTCCTGGTCACTTTCATTATCGGGACAGTTAGCAATAAAATGACCAAGCTTACCGCATTTGAAGCACGAGCGCTTCCCCTTGGTCTTGGTCTTGCTTGGCTGCCCCTTGCGACCATTTAGCGCCGTCTTGAATCTCTTGATGATGAGAGCCATCTCTTCATCATTGAGCCCGGCCGCCTCAACTTGCGCCACCTTGCTAGGTAGCGATTCCTTGCTCCTTGTTGCTTTTAGAGCAATGGGTTGAGGCTCGTGGAGTGGTCCGTTCAACGCGTCGTCGACGTATCTCGCCTCCTTGATCATCATCCTCCCGCTCACGAATTTTCCAAGTACTTCCTCGGGTGTCATCATCGTGTACCTGGGATTCTCACGAATATTGTTCACGAGATGAGGATCAAGTACAGTAAAAGACCTGAGCATTAGGCGGACGACGTCGTGGTCCGTCCATCGCGTGCTCCCGTAGCTCCTTATCTTGTTGATGAGGGTCTTGAGCCGGTTGTATGTTTGCGTCGGCTCCTCGCCCCTTATCATGGCGAACCGTCCAAGCTCTCCCTCCACCAACTCTATCTTGGTGAGCAAGGTGACGTCGTTCCCCTCATGAGAAATCTTGAGGGTGTCCCAGATCTGCTTGGCATTGTCCAAGCCGCTCACCTTGTGATACTCGTCCCTGCACAAAGAGGCTAGCAACACAGTAGTAGCTTGTGCATTTTTATGAATCTGTTCATTAATAAACATAGGGCTATCCGAGCTATCAAATTTCATTCCACTTTCCACAATCTCCCAAATGCTTGGATGGAGAGAAAACAGGTGAGTACGCATTTTGTGGCTCCAAAATCCGTAATCCTCTCCATCAAAGTGAGGAGGTTTGCCAAGTGGAATGGGAAGCAAATGAGTATTTGAGCTATGCGGAATACGCGAATAATCAAAAGAAAAGTTTGAGTTAACCGTCTTTTGTTTGTAGTCGTTGTGGTCCTCATCCTTTTGGGAAGAAGTAGACTCGTCGCTGTCGTAGTAGACAATCTCCTTGATGCGCCTGGTCTTCTTCTTCTTCCCTTCCTTCCGTCTTTGGCCCGAGCCGGAGTCGGTAGGCCTGTCATCCTTCGGCTCGTTGACGAAGGTCTCCTTCTCTTTATCGTTGATCACTATACCCTTCCCCTTAGGATCCATCTATTCGGGCGGTTAGTCCCTTTGTGAATAGAACGGCTCTGATACCAATTGAGAGCACCTAGAGGGGGGGTGAATAGGTGATCCTGTAAAAACTTCAAACTTAAGCCACAAAAACTTGTTAAGCGTTAGCACGATTAATGCCAAGTGGCTAAGGTGAAGTCTCAACAAAACACAATACCACAAGAATCAAGCACAGAGGGACACGGTGGTTTATCCCGTGGTTCGGCCAAGCCAATGCTTGCCTACTTCCACGTTGTGGCGTCCCAACGGACGAGGGTTGCAATCAACCCCTCTCAAGCGGTCCAAAGACCCACTTGAATACCACGTTGTTTTGTTGTTCCTTTCACTATCCCGTTTGCAAGGAATCTCCACAAATTGGAGTCTCTTGCCCTTACAAGTATATGATCACAAAGAAAGCACAGAGTAAGGGAGGGAAGCAACACACACAAATCCACAACAAAAGCGCACACACACGGCCAAGACTCGAGCTCGAATGACTATCTCAGAGTTCACACTAGAACAGAGCTCGAATCACTTAGAATCACAAACGAATGCGCAAAGAACTTGTGTGGATGATCAAGAATGCTCAAGAGTTGCTTGTGTGTCTCCTCCATGCGCCTAGGGGCTCCTTTTATAGCCCCAAGGCAGCTAGGAGCCGTTGAGAGCAATTCTGGAAGGCTATCCTGGCCTTCTGTCGACGGGGGCACCGGACAGTCCGGTGCACACCGGACACTGTCCGGTGCCCGATTTGTTTCCTTTTCTGGCGCTTCCGACCGTTGGAAGACTGCCGTAGATCTGCGAGCCGTTGGCGCACCGGACAGTCCGGTGCACACCGGACAGTCCGGTGCCGTCTTCTGACCGTTGGCTCGGCCACGTGTCCCGCGCGGATTGCGCGGCCGACCGTTGGCCCTGGCCGACCGTTGGCTCACCGGACAGTCCGGTGCACACCGGACAGTCCGGTGAATTTTAGCCGTACGCCGCCGGCCAAAATCCCGAGAGCTGCCAGTTCGAGTCGAGTCAGTCTGGCGCACCGGACACTGTCCGGTGCACACCGGACAGTCCGGTGCTCCAGACCGAGCTGGGACTTGGCTGCACACAGCCAAGTCATTCTCTCCCCTTTTCTCTTTTTCTTCTTTCTGTTTCTAACACTTAGACAAATATGTTAGTCCACAAAACCAATGTACTAAGGCTTAGAAACATACCTTTACTTCATGATTTGCACCTTGTTCATCCATGTACATAAATTCACCATTAAACACATGTGTTGGCACTCAATCACCAAAATACTTAGAAATGGCCCAAGGGCACATTTCCCTTTCAATCCTAAGCAGAACCAGTCAAATAATCAGCAAGGATCTGGGAATTCATCTCAAGTCAAGGGAAATACTAAGGGCAAAAATATCAAGAAGACAGGACGCGTATATTATACACAAGTGGCCACTACACCAAACGGAGAGCCGGTAATGATGGGTATGTTCCTCGTGGCCAATCATCCTGCAGTCATTCTCTTTGATTCTGGTGCTTTGCATACATTCATTAGCAAGAAATTTGTGGAGCAACATTGCATTTCATGCCATGAGTCAAAAGAGGGGTTTAAAATTCACTCACCTGGGGGACAAATCTTTACTAGAGAAGTGGCCTATCAAGTGCCCGTATCATTGGCCGGACGGGACTTTCCTACCAATATGATCGTTCTGAAAGGCCAAGACATAGATGTCATTTTGGGTATGAATTGGTTGGCCAAGCATAAAGCAACACTCAATACTGATCAAAGAACCATCAGGTTGAGTCATAATCAAGAAGAAATTATCTTGCCCATCCCCATTCCAAACAAAACTACTGGCAGAGTTTATGAAGTCATGGTACCGGAAATCAAAGATATTCCGGTAGTATGCGAGTTTCCCGATGTCTTTCCTGAGGATTTGCCGGGATTGCCACCTGAAAGGGATATAGAGTTTGTAATTGAGTTGAAGCCCGGTACGGCTCCCATTTCTCGAAGATCGTACCGTATGCCTCCAAATGAGTTGGCAGAATTGAAGATTCAATTTCAAGATCTGCTTGAGAAAGGATTCATTCGGTCGAGCTCGTCGCCATGGGGTTGTCCAGCCATATTCGTCAACAAGAAGGATCAAACCTTACGGATGTGCGTGGATTATCGACCCCTTAATGAGGTCACTATCAAGAACAAGTACCCTCTTCCGAGGATTGACATTCTGTTTGATCAACTGACCGGGGCGAGGGTATTCTCCAAAATTGATCTCAGATCGGGCTATCATCAGATCCGTATTCAGCCCGAGGATATACCAAAAACCGCATTCACTACGCGGTATGGGTTGTTTGAATATCTGGTAATGTCTTTCGGGTTAACAAATGCTCTGGCCTACTTCACATATTTGATGAACTCGGTATTCATGCCCGAGCTAGACAAGTTTGTGGTGGTCTTCATTGACGATATTCTGGGACATGTTCTATCTGTCAGGGGGATTGCGGTAGACCCCAGCAAAGTCAAGGACATTTTGGAGTGGAAACCCCCAACCACTGTTCATCAAGTCCGAAGTTTCCTTGGATTGGCGAGATATTACCGCAGATTCATACTAGATTTTTCTAAGCTTGTGAAGCCAATCACAAGTTTATTGAAGAATGATATTAAATTCAATTGGTCTTCTAAGTGTAATGACGCTTTCGAGCAATTGAAGACATTATTAACCACTGCTCCGGTATTGGCTCAACCGGATATCACCAAGCCCTTTGATGTATATTGTGATGCATCAGGCAGTGGTATCGACTGTGTGTTAATGCAAGAAGGCCGAGTAATTGCGTATGCTTCGAGGCAGTTGCGCCGACATGAGGAGCATTATCCAACTCATGATCTGGAGCTAGCTGCTGTGGTTCATGCCCTGAAGATTTGGCGTCACTATCTGCTGGGAAATATCTGTCACATTTATACATATCATAAAAGCTTGAAGTATATCTTCACCCAGTCAGAGTTAAATATGAGACAAAGGCGATGGCTTGAGCTTATTAAGGATTATGAACTAGAAATTCATTATCACCCAGGCAAGGCCAATGTAGTGGCAGATGCACTTAGCCGTAAGGTTTCCTGTCACTGTCTTACGATGAAGACCTCTGACAATACCTTATGTCAGGAGATGGAGAAGCTAAACCTGGGAATGGTCCAACAAGGAACCCTGAGTCAACTAAAGCTTGAGTCAGTCCTCTTGCAAAAGATAATTGATGCTCAAAAGGATAATGAGGGTATGAAACACATTCGTGAGAAGATAAGGACTGGAAAAGCCAAATATTTCAAAGAAGACGATCAAGGCATTGTATGGTTCAATGACCGCATAGTGGTGCCAAAGAATGAAGAGGTCCGCCAGCAAATTCTTGATGAAGCACATCTTAGTCGCTATTCTATTCATCCTGGAAGCACTAAGATGTATCAAGACTTGAAACAACATTATTGGTGGACAAAAATGAAGATCGAGATTGCGCGCTATGTGGCTAGGTGTGACACCTGCAGACGTGTCAAGGCCATACACTTAAAAGCTGCTGGTCCATTACAGTCTCTACCAATACCGACATGGAAATGGGAAGACATAAGTATGGACTTCATTGTGGGATTGCCCAGGACTACAAAAGGGTATGACTCTATCTGGGTTATTGTTGATCGACTTACAAAGATTGCTCACTTTCTCCCAGTCAAGACATATTACCCGGTTCTTACCTATGCGGAATTATACATTGCTCGCATTCTCAGTTTGCATGGTGTTCCAAAGACTATAGTGTCGGATCGTGGACCACAATTTGTATCCAAATTCTGGGAAGAACTTCATAAATCCCTGGGTACTAAGCTGCTCCACAGTTCGGCCTATCATCCTCAAACAAGTGGACAGACTGAGAGGGTTAATCAAATACTTGAAGATATGCTGCGGGCATGTGTTCTGGACTTCTCACAGAAATGGGATGAATGTTTGCCCTTAGCGGGAGTTTTCATATAATAATAGCTATCAAGAAAGTATCAAGATGGCACCCTTCGAAGCTTTATATGGACGACGTTGTCGCACTCCGCTAAATTGGTCTGAACCTGGAGAAAGATACTTCTTTAGGCCTGATATGGTGAAAGAGGCCGAAGAAAAGGTTCAGAAAATAATTCATAATATGAAGAAAGCCCAAGCTCGTCAAAAGGGTTATGCAGACAAACGACGAATGCCCTTGTATTTTCTTGAAGGGGACTCTAAGTCAAATAAGTATCTTGAGTCATTTGGGTCACTCAAATGTAAATTTGCAAGTGAAACTCTAAGTTTTGGGTCTATTTGCAAAAATCACTCCTAAGTCCCAAATATACTAAGTCTGAAAAACAGTGTTATGGGCTCAACTTTTGAGCTTTGTAACTTTCAAACTATAGGGTTTTTGCCCTAGGTCACCACATCAAAATTGTAGCCCAATCGTAGGAGAACAACTTTGCTTAAGAGTGTGAGCATAGTTGTTATGAAGAATTCTGAGATAAATGAGCCTGAAGTTGGACTGTCAGAATGCTTGAAATCTGAAATTCAGATTAACAGTGGGATGACATGAACTTAGGGCTTAATTTTAAGCTAGATCCAGTGACTTTTTGTGGGAACACATTGTAGCAAAGTTATAGCTGGATGGTAGTTCTACAACTTTGCTACAGATCATTGGTTATGTTGCCATATGAAATTGAGAGAAAAATTGCCTTCAACAAGGACTGACAGGCTGTCTGAATGAGTTAGTCGCCATGGTACAGTGCTCCAGATGGATTAGACCGCCAACAGGGAATCCTCACCGCCGACGACTCCCTCTGCCGTGATTCGTGTCACCGGCGACTAGATTCGTGCTTGGCATTGATGAATGGCCTCACGAGGTAAAAACCGTGCCCTGGACGCCACTTCGGTGACTCACCGTCGTAGCCCTTCTGCTTTACGGCTGGAGCAGATAAGCTCACCGGTGAACCGCCGTCGTCCGACCTTGTGCCGCGTGTCCCAACCTCGCCACCGCATCGCCGTGACTCCCTCTAAGCTTCCTGTCGACCACCGGAGTTACTGCCACGACGTTGAACACGTATCCACTGCACCCGTGTTCTTCTTCACCTCCGGCCGCCGTGTGTCTCGCCCAAATTCGCGACCACCGCTCGCTCCTCCTATAAATTGAGCCCCCGGGCAGCTGCGCTAGATCATCGCGAAGCTAACGCACCCACTCCCCCCCCTCAATTAACCATCGTAGCCGGAGAATTCCCTATTTCCCCCAATTCGGTTTCCGCCACCGTGAAATCCACTTCACCGTGGTTAGCCCTCCACAGGTCAGCCCCTGTCCTCTGCTTCCTCGTTTGAGCACTCTCACAGCTTTGTGATGCTTACCGAACCCTCAATTTGTACGAAGTAGCCTTAGATCGCCGGGAACACCTTCATCCGTCCGCCATGCTCTCGGTCACCGTGGCCAGAGCTCATTAGTTGGTCATTCGTGCAATTAAGTTAGGGGAAACGTTCTCCAGGCAGTGAATTTGGTTTAGGCCAAAGCTGAGCACCCGTCTTGGCCCCCTCCGGCCGGTCTAGCTCGTCGGAGTTGCACGGCCGCGTTCACCGTCGTCGGGGACTTCAAACCGAGAATAGATAGAAGTTGGAGGACTCTTCTGCAAAGCGTCAGTGACTCAGAAGAACAGTAACCGAACCCATCCCCAGTTAGTGAAAACCCCGAGGGCTTTTCCGCAAAGCCGCCGGCGCGGGCGCGCGCGGGCACGCTTCTGCGTGGATTTGGGCCGCTTGGGCTAGTATTGGCCCAATACTGTTAAGTCTTTTCCTTTTTCTTTTTCAGAAGAAATTTGGAAATCTGTTAAAAATTGTAGAAAAATCCTAAAACTGTGAAACTAATTTTCCTAGACTTCTTATTTTCCAAAGTATTTAATAAAAATAGTTTCATGATTTTTAGGTTAAATAAGGAATGTTAAGGCATTTAAAGTAGTTTAAAGTATTAGTTCTGGATTTTTAGAAAATAGATAATAATCCCAAAATTGCTCAAACTTTTTATATAAGCTCTACACATTATTTAGAAGCCTTGGGTAGAGTTTGGGTTGATTTGGACCTTGTTTGATAACTAGAACCCAAAATTCCCCCCTGCCCTTTGAACTCCTTTACTGACTCCGGAAACCCTAAGTTCTCGGAGTTCCGTGAAGGAAAATTGTATTCAAGACCTTAGATAATAAGTTTTTATTATCTTTGCACTCTCATGAGCATTACATGGCATTCATTCTTATATACATATATGTGGTTATGTTTAGAAAACGAAGAAGAAATTGAAGTGAGTGAAGAGAAGGCACCACCACCTTTGGACTCTCAGGCAGGATCTTGTCTCTACTTTGACATCTGCAGGCCTGAGCCTGACTCACCTACTAATGAAGGCAAGCCCCGGTGCATTTGCCACCTCCTTGATGTTTTTAAACTTTTCTCACTTGTTTGATGCATTAGGTGATAGGAGTTGATTGCTAAAACAATTCCTGCATTACCTTCCTTGAATTTGATTACCTTCCTTGATCACCCATTTTACAAAAGATTTTGATGCTTAGCCTTGCTTTAGAAAACAAAATATTTTGTTTTACAAAATATGATGTGGCAAAAGTGGGTGTGATGTTTTCGAAAATAAAATTTGATGGTGGATCTGTCAAAGGCCTTGATGGGTTCAACATTCGAAAAAGATGTACCTCTGCCAGGTACCAAGTTTTGGGTTTTGAAATGCTTAAGCTGAGACCGGGCGGGTGACTTGCACGAGAAGAGAGTCTCGGTGTAGTGTCTCCGTCTGAGTCGATTAAGGACCGTGTCGATGTAGGCTTGATGACCGAGGACCCTTTAACTGGTCACATGCCTCGTCATGGGTAAGCCTTGCCTCGGGCAGACTAAGGCCAGAATAAGATAACACGAAATGGGCGTGGAGCGGTGGCGAGAGTAGCGTGTACGCTCCGTAGCAATAGGCTGGATAGTGGTGTATCTGTACTCTCGATTTGCGTGAACCTGATATGGTCTTAAGAACCCCGGTGGCGGGTTGACATATGCAAGGGTTAAGTGCTACATATGTCGTGTGATTGGAGATCCTCAGCTGAGTATAATCGATTCGGATCGCCGTACCTTCGCGGTTATGAAGACTTGGTCACTGACCTATACGTAGAATTCCACTAAAGATAAAGGGATTGATGAGAAACTGGCTAGTGCAGGACAAGTGTTTGAACTAGGTTAGAAAGAAACTCTAGATGTAGGTAAGTTTACTTAACTTGACAATAAAACTGGATTTTTAAGGATCCACTTTTAGTAAGCATTTATGCAACAACAGAGTCTTTGATCTTGAGATACCTTACCTTGACTCCCTTATAACCAGCATATCCTTGAGAGTCTTTTTGTTAGTCGGGTAAGACTTACTGAGTAATTCCATACTCAGGGTTTATTCCCTCGTTGTTTTTAGGTGAGGAAGCAGCAGAGTTCTGTTGCTTCTGTACCAAGGTGGTTCCACATGAGGAAAAACAAGAGTGAAGATGCGGGAGGACATGGTCCTCCATAAGAAACTTTTATGTAAAGACTTTTCGGGAGGAGTTTGCCTCCCTTGGTTATGTAATAATACTACTCAGCACTCGTTTATAACTCTGGTCTGTAATAAAGGAACTTGATCTTACTTTTAAAATAAATGTAAGTTTATGTAATCACTTCTGCTTTTCGATATCTCCGATGTTCTGTAATGTCTGCAAGACGGGTGAACCGTTCCTAGAAAGGTAAGAAAGAAGATACCGAGCTTGTCAAGTGATTCAGGAACATCTACAGGGTTGTCTGATGTCTGTTGGACAAGGACAACTGTAGGTGGGCCTAATGACTTGGGAGGTTCCGTCACAGGAATTGCGCCCATCAGGCCTTTGCAGCTTTGTGCTGATGGAGGTTACCAGCTGAGATTAGGAGTCTTGGGGGTACCCCTAATTACGGTCCCCGACAGTAGCCCCCGAGCCTCAAAGGGAGTGTGGGTACTCGCTTGGAGGCTTTGTCGCACTTTTTTGCAAGGGGACCGGCCTTTCTCGGTTGCATTTTGTTCCGGTGGGTGCGCGCGAGCGCACCCGCCGGGTGTGGCCCCCGAGGCCTCAGAGGAGTGGTTTGACTCCTTCGAGGTCTTAATGCCTTTCGTGATGCCTTGGCTGGCCTGGTTGTTCCCTCATGCGAACTGGTCGTTGCCTGGGTGCATAGTCAGGTTCCGAGTTCTCAGGCTGGTATGTTGACGCTGTCAACGGGTTGGCCGAAGCCGGGTTTGCGAGAGCAGCCCCTGAGCCTCTGCACAGGGCGAGAGGACGGTCAAGGACTGACTCGGCTTTTTTCATACGCCCCTTCGTCGCCTTTCCGCAAGGAGGAGGGGGGAAAGCGCCATGTTGCCCTCGGAGGGCGCCGAACATGGTGTCTCCAGTGAGTTGCTAACGGGTGATTCGAGTGGACGCCCGTGCCCCGTTCGATAAGGGTCGGCTAGTGGCCCAGAGGCGCGCTCCAAAAGTACCTGCAGGTGATTTGCCGAACCCGGTCCCGTTCAATAGGGTCCGAGGGCTTGATGCCTCCCTCTGATGGGATTCCGTTACAGAATCGCTCCTGCTGGTCTTGGAAATGCCCTAGGGTACCTCGAGAGCGTAGCCCGAGCCTTGTTATGTATCGAACGTACCCAGAGTCATCCCTCACTCTGCGTGCTCTGGGGCGACTGTCGAACCCGTCGGGGGGCCAGCCTGCGAACCCCTGATCAGTAGTGGGCGCGGAGCCCGAGTGGCCTGAGGCGGCTATCGAACCCTTCCGAGGGGCCAACCTTCGAACCTCTGACCAGTAGTGGGCGCGGAGCCCGAGTGCTCTGAGGCGGCTGTCGAACCCTTCTGGGGGGCCAGCCTTCGAACCTCTGATCAGTAGGAGGGCTCGGGGCCCGCTTCCCTCGCGGAGAAGGATCCATTTCGGAGCATCCCCTTTCCCGGTCCCTGTTAGCAAGAGAGAGAAAGGGGAAGTGGAAAAGGACACGAAATTGAACGTCATGGCGTACCTTTTTGACGCGGTCATTATGGCGGAGGTGAAGCGTCGCCTGCTTCGCCTGCCAAAGGTGTCGCCTGCCCTACCACAGAGTTAATGCGACGGGACGAGTGGTTCGCGGGGCAGCCGTTGTGCATGCGCGAGCCGTTCGAGGAACGGAACACGGGCGCGTCGTCTTCACGCCATGGGAGAGGGCTCTCTCGCTGTTCCAGGAGGGGACGTGAGCCTGCAGATGATTTGACTGCTGCTTCCGCTCGCCTGCCGCCGCCATTACTGCCGGCCCACTTCTGGCCATACTGACCGTCGCGCGTTCTCCCGCGGCTGACTGGCCCATGACCGGTGTGCCTAGTTGGCACTGCTGGGCCATGCGTAGGGTTGCCTCGAGTCGCGGCACCGATTCCGCGGTCGAGGATGCACGGCACTGGCGCGAGTGGCGGTGCAGTTTTTCGCACGTAGTAACCGGCGCGCCGGTTACATGACGTGTGGGCCTGGGCCTCCATGCTGGATGCGTCGAAAACGAAAGGGTGCGCCCCCTTGGTGTAGTTGCATGCCGCCTGCATGGCGGTCTGCCCTTTCACCCGCTGGTTTGGGTGAAGACAGAGGAATGCTTGTAACCGCTGGGTGGTTACACGCTCCGCACGCGGCGGTTTGGCTTCTTCTGTCCTGGGCCAGCTTGCATGACACGTGGGGCCTAGTCCCCGTGCCGTAGGGGGAGGACCTTGGAGCGTGTTGGTGAAGACTTAGTCCGCGACGGCTGAGGACGCGAGCGGGGAGAGTCGCCTTTAAAAAGGGATCAACCTCCTTGGTGGTAGCCATGCCTTCGCACTTCCCTCATGCGTCGCGCCCTTCTGCCTTCCGAGCCCCCGGATGGGGAGCGCCCACGTTGTCTTCGTCTCGTTGTGGAAGGAGCGCAACCTTGTGGAGGTTTGGTACCTTTCAGCCATTGCTCGGCTTCAAGGATTTTTGTCGTGCAGCCCGGTTGCATCCCCTCGCCGATGGTCACCCAAGACGGTGACCACCAGTTTGATGGTGGGGAGAAGCAAGCCAGGCTGCGGCCTCTGCCCCGCCCTCAGCTGGGGAGGAGGGCGAGCTGAGCCGGAGCTTGCCTTCGCGTGGGCTGGTGTCCCGCTCCCTCCTCTAGCTTCTGGGGGTGGAAACCATCCTCCAGCTCTGCGGAGGAGGCGTCCTCCAGCCATGCCGGGGAAGGCGGACTGCTGCTGCCCAGCCAGGGTGCAGCATTCCATCCTCTGTCCGGGCGACGGTGGCCAGCCGCATCGGGGGGTCTCACAACACGCGGTACGCCACGAGCGCGGTACTCATGTTCTGGGACGGTCCCATTCTCGTTCTCATGACGAGGACGGGAGTGAGGACCTGCTGGTGCGCTTCGGGGCGCCCGGCGCCCGCTGGTGCGGTGTTGGCGGACAGGTGGACGCCGCCGTCGATGCTGAGGTGGTGGCAGCCGGAGAAGGTTTCTCTGCCGACGAGATCGCCAACTCCGCCTGCACCCCTGGACCTCCGTCTCCCTGGCTTGAATGGCTGGTTCTCGTCCTTGGTGGGCGAGAGCTTTTCCGCCGCAGCGTTTGCCCTGAAGCCGTTGCTACAGCTGTCTTGCCGCCCGGGGCGGAGGTTGTTGTTGCTGCTGCATGAGCGGGCGGCGGTGATCCGCTTGGAGTTCGTCGTCCCGTGGGCCTCCTGGTATGGAGGTTGTTCATACCCACGGGAACGGAACTGGAGTCCCGTTTGTAATGGCACCTTGAGTGCTAGCGTATGTTCATTGCGGCCGTCGGGGCTTGAACATCTGTGTATCTGGGCGTAAAGCCGTGTTTCTTCCCCATTTCGAGCACCAGGACTTGCCTGTCGGCTAGCTGGACCGCTTAACCAAGTGTGAATTGCCCTGTGCGGAAGGTGTCGAGTGAGGTATCCGTATCCCGGAGGCGTAGGAGTCCCTCGGCTCGGTCGGCCTTGCCGCTCAAGGCTTCTCTTGCTTAGTGAAGGAACCCTCGGCTGCTCTGCGATGAGCCGAAGCCGGAGGCACGGTGTCAGCATGGACAGAGGCGAAGTCGGCTGGAGAAGAAACTTCGTCGGCCCAGGAGTAGGGGACTTCCCAGGCCGAGGAGGCATAGCAGTGGCGGCTGGGACCTGGCCAGGTCGTCCATTGGCGGGACCAACCCTGGAGTCGGGCTGCCGAGGCCATGAGCCGGGCTGGTGTCCTCGGGGGATAGCTGGCTGAGGCTACGGAGCGGCCGGTCCGGCCGTCTTCTTGGGCCGGGTTCCTGGAGGAGACCCTAGCGGCGATGGGCCAGGCGCGGTGCTGACATCTTCCTTCGAGGTGGAGATCCTCCGACCGTGTTGCTGTCCGAGGCCGGGTCGGATTCCGTCGAAGGTGGAGTCGATGCCGAGGGTGCTGCTGCTCCCCCTACTGACGTCTGAACCTGCAGGAACAGTTTGTCTGTAGTGTGCGTATATTTTTTGTGGCCACCGAGGCCCGAACATACCGTCGTTGTGTTGTAAAGCTGCGTTTCTTTTCCCCTTGTTTCGAGTATCAGGACTTGTTCGTCGGTAACAGAATCGTTTATCCGAGCGAGAGTTACTTATCGCAGAAGGTGATGAGTGAGGTATCCGTAGCCCGGAGGCGTAGGAGTCCCTCGGCTCGGTCGGCCTTGCCGCTTACGTGTACTCTTACTCGTCCGTAGGATTCTGTTATCGATATAGTCGAGAAGGCACGAAAAATCGTTTCGACAGAAAAAGTTTTCGAGCGTTAAGACTTGTTCGGTCAGCGGAATCGCTTATCCGAGCGTGAGTTACTTATCGCAGAAGGTGATGAGTGAGGTATCCGTATCTCAGAGGCGTAGGAGTCCCTCGGCTCGGTCGGCCTTGCCGCTTACGTGTACTCCATCGTTTTCAGGATTCCACTATCGAAGTAGTCGAAAAGCATGAAAGATGTTTAGGCAGAAAGACTTTTTCCGAGGAAAATTTTGACGCAGAGGGGGTTCCCCCCTTCTAGCCCTCGAGGGAGGGTCGGGCTTTGCCGAGGCAAGGCTGACCGTTCCTTGATGGTTAGACTTTGCTTGTGTATGTAAACGAGGTACATGAACGACTTGAAAACATCTTAAGGGTAGAAGCGACGTAGCTGTCGGATGTTCCAAGTGTTGCTGTAGACCTCGCCTTGACTGTTGGCCAGCTTGTATGTTCCGGGCTTCAGAATCTTGGCGATGATGAACAGCCCTTCCCAGGGAGGCATTAGCTTATGGCGCCCTCGGGTGTCTTGTCATAGCCGAAGTACCAAGTCGCCCACCTGGAGGTCTCAGGACCGAACCCCTCGGGCGTGGTAGCGTCGCAGGGACTACTGATACTGCGCCGAGTGTAGTAAGGCCATGTTTCGAGCCTCTTCCAGCTGGTCCAGAGAGTCTTCTCGGCTTGTCTGGTTGCTTCGGGCGTCGTATGCCCTCGTCCTCGGGGAGCCATATTCTAAGTCTGTGGGCAAGATAGCCTCGGCCCCATAGACTAGAAAAAATGGCGTGAAGCCCGTGGCTCGGCTTGGCGTCGTCCTCAGACTCCAGACCACCGAGGGGAGTTCCTTCATCCACCGCCTGCCGAACTTATTGAGGTCGTTGCAGATCCTTGGCTTGAGTCCCTGTAGAATCATGCCGTTGGCACGCTCTACCTGCCCATTCGTCATGGGGTGAGCTACGGCGGCCCAGTCCACCCGGATGTGGTGGTCCTCGTAGAAGTCCAGGAACTTTCTGCCAGTGAACTAGGTGTCGTTGTTGGTGATGATGGAGTTCGGGACCCTGAAGCGATGGATGATGTTGGTGAAGAACGCCACCGCCTATTTGGACCTGATGCTGTTTAGGGGTCGGACCTCGATCCACTTGGAAAATTTGTCGATGGCGACCAGCAGGTGCGTGAAGCCCCCGGGTGCCTTCTGCAAGGGACCGATGAGGTCCAGACCCCACACAGCAAACGACCAGGTGATGGGTATTGTTTGCAAGGCCTGAGCGGGCAGGTGCGTCTGCCTTGCAAAGAATTGACACCCTTGGCAGGTGCGTACAATCCTAGTGGCATCGGCCACCACAGTTGGCCAGTAGAAACCCTATCGGAAGGCGTTTCCCACGAGGGCTCGAGGTGCTGCGTGGTGACTGCAAGCCCCCGAGTGTATTTCTTGCAATAACTCCTGACCTTCGGCGATGGATATGCACCGCTGGAGGATGCCTGAGGGGCTGTGGTGGTAGAGCTCCTTTTCGTCACCCAGCAAGACGAACGACTTAGCGCGCCGCGCCAGTCGCCGAGCTTCGGCTCTATCGAGGGGTAGCTCTCCTCGGTGGAGATATTGCAGGTATGGGGTCTGCAAATTTCGATTAGGCGTGACCCCATTCCGCTCTTCCTCGACGCACAGTGCCTCGCCCTCGGGGGCCGAGGGTGCCTCGGGTGGGGCCGAGGCTGCCTCGGGCTAAGCTGAGGGCGCCTCGGGCTGAGCCGAGGCCTTCTCGGGCTCGGGTGTGTCGTCGGTCTTGACGGAGGGTTGATGTAGATCTCGGGAGAAGACGTCCGGAGGAACCGTTGTCCGCCCCAAGGCTACCTTAGCTAGCTCGTCTGCAGTCTCGTTGTATCGTCGAGCGACGTGGTTGAGCTCGAGCCTGTAGAACTTGTCCTCCAGGCGCCGAACCTCGTCGTAGTAGGCTTCCATCTTCGGGTCACGACAGTGGGAGTTCTTCATGACTTGGTCGATGACAAGCTGCGAGTCGCCACGAGCGTCGAGGCACCGGACCCCTAGCTCGATGGCGATGCGCAACCCGTTAACCAGAGCCTCATACTCGGCCACATTGTTGGACGCTGGGAAATGGAGGCGCAGCACGTAGTGGAGGTGCTTCCCGAGGGGTGAGATGAAGAGCAGGCCCACGCCCGCTCCTATTTTCATCAGCGACCCATCGAAATACATGGTCCAGAGTTCCGGTTGGATCGAAGCTGCTGGAAGCTGGGTGTTGACCCATTCAGCCACAAAGTCTGCCAAGACTTGGGACTTGATGGCCTTCCGAGGGGCGAACGAGATCGTCTCGCCCATGATCTCCACCGCCCACTTTGTAATCCTACCCGAGGCCTCTCGGCAGTGGATGATCTCCCCCAGGGGGAAGGATGACACCATAGTCACCGGATGAGACTCGAAGTAGTGTCACAACTTTCGCCGTGTCAGAATTACCACGTACAGCAGCTTCTGAATTTGCGGGTAGTGGATTTTGGTCTCGGACAGTACCTCACTGATGAAGTAGACCGGCCTCTGGACGGGCAATGCGTGCCCTTCTTCTCGTCTCTCGACCACGATCGCGGCGCTGACCACCTAAGTGGTAGCGGCGACGTAGATCAAGAGGGCTTCTCCGGCAGCGGGGGGCACCAGGATGGGCGCTCTTGTAAGGAGCACGTTCAAGTTCCCGAGGGCTTCCTCGGCCTCTGGGGTCCAAGTGAACAACTCGGTCTTCCTTAAGAGGCGATACAGGGGCAGGCCTCTTTCGCCGAGGCGCGAGATGAAGCGGCTCAGAGCCGCAAGGCATCCCATGACCCTCTGTACTCCTTTCAAGTCCTTGATGGGCCCCATGTCGGTGATGGCCGCGATTTTCTCCGGGTTGGCCTCGATGCCCCGCTCGGAGACGATGAACCCCAGTAGCATGCCTTGGGGGACTCCGAAGACACACTTCTCGGGATTGAGTTTTACGCCTTTCGCCTTGAGACACTCGAATGTTGTTTCAAGGTCAGAGAGGAGGTCAGAGGCTTTCCTCGTCTTGACTACAATGTCATCGACGTAAGCCTCGACCGTTCGGCCAATGTGCTGTTCGAACACGTGGTTCATGCACCTTTGGTACGTCGCGCCTGCATTCCTTAAACCGAATGGCATAGTAACATACCAGTACATGCCAAAGGGTGTGATGAAAGAAGTCGCGAGCTGGTCGGACTCTTTCATCCTGATTTGGTGATACCCTGAGTAGGCATCAAGGAATGACAGGGTTTCGCACCTAGCAGTGGAATCCACGATTTGATCGATGCAAGGCAGAGGGTAGGGAACCTTCAGACATGCTTTGTTTAGACCAGTGTAGTCTACACACATCCGCCATTTCCCACCTTTCTTTTTCACAAGCACAGGGTTGGATAGCCATTCGGGATGGAATACCTCTTTGATGAACCCTGCAGCCATCAGCTTGTGGATCTCCTTGCCTATGGCTCTGCGCTTTTCTTCGTCGAATCGGCGTAGAGGCTGCTTCACGGGTCGGGCTCCAGCTCGGATATCCAGTGAGTGCTCGACGACATCCCTCGGTATGCCAGACATGTCCAAGGGACTCCACGCAAAAACCTCGGCGTTTGCGTGGAGAAAGTCAACGAGCACTGCTTCCTATTTGGGGTCGAGCTTGGAGCCGATCCGGATCTGTTTGGAGGTGTCGTTGCTGGGGTCGAGAGGGACGGACTTAACCGCCTCTGCTGGTTCGAAGTTGCCGGCGTGGCGCTTCGCATCTGGCACCTCCTTGGGGAGGCTCTCCAGGTCGGCGATGAGGGCCTTGGATTCGGCGAGGGCCTCGGCGTACTCCACGCACTCCACGTCGCATTCGTACGTGTGTCGGTACGTGGGGCCGACGGTGATGACCCCGTTGGGGCCCGGCATCTTGAGCTTGAGGTAGGTGTAGTTGGGGACGGCCATGAACTTGGTGTAGCATGGTCTCCCTAGCACTGCGTGGTAGGTTCCTCGGAACCCGACCACCTCGAACGTGAGGGTTTCCTTTCGGAAGTTGGAGGGAGTCCCAAAGCAGACGGGCAGATCGAGTTGTCCAAGGGGCTGGACGCGCTTCCCGGGAATGATCCCGTGAAAGGGCGCCGCGCCGGCCCAGATCGAGGACAGATCGATCTGTAGGAGCCCGAGGGTGTCGGTGTAGATGATGTTGAGGTTGTTGCCTCCATCCATGAGGACCTTGGTAAGCCTGACGTTGCCGATGACGGGATCAACAACGAGCGAGTACTTCCCTAGGCTCGGCACGCGGTCGGGGTGGTCGCCTTGGTCGAAGGTGATGGGCTTGTCGGACCAGTCTAGGTAGACTGGCGCCGCCACCTTCACCGAGCAGACCTCCCGGCGCTCTTGCTTGTGGTGCCGAGTCGAGGCGTTCGCCACCCGCCCACCGTAGATCATGAAGCAGTCATGGACCTCGGGGAACTCTTCTGCCTTGTGGGCTTCCTTCTTGTCGTTGTTGGGGGCTCTGCCACCTTCCGCCGGTGGCCCAGCCTTGTGGAAGTAGCGTCGAAGCATGACGCACTACTCAAGGGTGTGCTTGACGGGACCCTGATGATAGGGGCACGACTCTTTGAGCATCTTGTCGAACAAGTTGGCGCCCCCGGGAGGCTTCCGAGGGTTCTTGTGCTCGGCGGCGGCGACAAGGTAAGCGTCGGCGGCGTCGCGTTTCCTTTGCGACTTCTTCTTGCCCTTCTTCTTTGCGCCACGCTGAGCGGACGCCTCGGGGACGTCATCTGGCTGGTGCCCCTGAGGCTGCTTGTCCTTCTGGAAGATGGCCTCGACCGACTCCTGACCAGAGGCGAACTTGATGGCGATGTCCATCAGCTCGCTCGCCCTGGTGGGAGTCTTGCGACCCAGCTTGCTCACCAGGTCGCGACAAGTGGTGCCGGCGAGGAACGCGCCGATGACATCTGAGTCGGTGATGTTGGGCAGCTCAGTGCGTTGCTTCGAGAATCGCCGGATGTAATCCCGCAGGGATTCTCCCGGCTGCTGGCGGCAACTTCAAAGATCCCAAGAGTTCCCAGGGCGCATGTATGTGCCCTGGAAGTTGCCGACGAAAGCTTTGACCAGGTCATCCCAGTTGGAGATCTGCGCAGGAGGCAGATGCTCCAGCCAGGCTTGGGCGGCGTCAGAGAGGAACAGGGGGAGGTTGCGGATGATGAGGTTGTCATCGTCCGTTCCACCTAGCTGGCAGGCCAGCCGGTAGTCCGCGAGCCACAGTTCCGGCCTTGTCTCCCCCGAGTACTTGGTGATGGTAGTCGGGATTCAGAATCGGGTCAGGAACGGCGCCCGTCGTATGGCCCGGCTGAAAGCTTGCGGACCGGGTGGTTCGGGCGAAGGGCTTCGATCCTCCTCGCTGTCGTAGCGTCCTCCACGCTTGGGGTGGTGGCCTCGGCGCACCTTCTCATCGAGGTGGGCTCGACGGTCACGGTGATGGTGCTCATTGCCGAGGCGGCCCGGGGCCGCAGGCGCTGTGTCCCACGTGCGCCCGGTGTGGACCGAGGCTTCCCGCATGAATCAGGAAGTCGCTCGGAGTAGTATTGCTGATGCAGCCAGGTTCTGGCCGACCCCACTGGAAGCCTGGGGCAGCCTTGCCTTGGCATTGTCGGTGATGCGGTGCTGGACGTCCTGGGCCAGATGACGCGCTTCTCCAGCCGGTGCTCGGCCTGCCCACTCCTGCCCGATGTTCTGCCGGAGCTGCACAAGTTGTCCTGCTTCCTCGTCGAGCCTGGCCTGCATCTCGCGGATTTGCTCGAGCTGTGTGTCCTGACCCCCCGCAGGGACTGAGACCACAACTAGCTCCCAAAGGATATCAACGCGAGGCCCAGGCCTAGGGGGATCGCCGTCCTCCGGCATACCAAGGTGGTTGCCTTCGTCGAGACTCCCTAGATCGACGTGGAAACATTCGCGACTTGGGCCACAGTCCTCGTCGCCGAGGCTGTGGTTATCATCGGAGCAACCGGAGAGGCAGTAGTTGCATGCGGTCATGAAGTCCCGCACGACACTAGGGTTATCGATCCCGGAGAAATCCCAACCAGAGTCGGGCTCGTCGTCTTCCTCGGAACCCGGGGGCCCATAGGTCGAGACGGCCGTCAATCTGTCCCAGGTTGAACACATATGGTACCCCGGAAGGTTCGGATATGCCTTTATGAAAGCGTCCACCGAAGCAGGATCGCTTGGTGGGTCGAAGCTGAATCTAAAAGGCACGGGATGGGAAACGGACTGTACCTCTTGATCGACGGACGGTGACGAAGTCGCGTCGGGGACGGACTGCACCGTTATCTCAGGTACGAGGCTAACGCCCAACAAGTCCTTCGCGAGCGTGCTGGCGTCATCCGTCATCTCAGGGTTGGCGTGTTGCGGGGAAACGACGCTCATCTTCGTCTCAGACGCGGGGAAACGACTCGCTCGACAGCCAACGAGGTGCCGCCTCCTGCTTGGCCATGATTGCCCCACCTCCTTCCCCGTCGACGAGGAAGGTGACGGGACAGACTCGGATGCTGTTCTTCCGCCACGCGGGGAAGATGTCGTCGATTCCGCCGCCGGCGGGTGGGCTGACGGCCGCCATTGTCGTTGTCGCGCGGCGGAGGAAGGAGTATCATGTCGTAGCTACCGTCAAGGGACATGAACTCGAGACTCCCGAAACGGAGCTTCGTCCCAGGTTGGAGAGGTCGCTGGAGACTCCCCATCTAGAGCTTGACGGGAAGCTGTTTGTCAGCACGCAGCAGGCCCCTACCTGGCACGCTAACTGTCGGCGTTTCGACCCTGGGGGGTCCCTGGACCGACGAGTAAATTGTCGCTACGTGTCCCAGCCCAGATGGGTCGGCGCGAGATGAAACACAAGGGGGGAAAACAGTAAGGGGAACCGCGGCCTCGTGTTGTCCTGCGCCCAGAGCCCTGTAGAAGCAGTAAGGCTAACGTGTCTAGCAGAGGGGAGCCAGAGCCCCAAGTACATGCCGACGTGGCTGTCGGAGAGGTGTTGGAGCCCTGTTCATGTGGCGTCGTGTCCATCGGAGGAGCACTTGAGCCCTGTAGAAGCACAGCTGTCGGGGCTGTTGGATCCTTGCTGACGTATCCTTGCTTCCGTAGGGGGATGAGAACCGCCGTCGTCATGGAGCACGCGGGATGCCATCATTACTTGTTTTACCGGGGCGAGCCAGATGGGACACCGGTCTTGTTCCCTGTAGCCTGAGCTAGCTAGGGGTAGGGTAATGATGTACCCCCCTGCGTCGTGGTCGGTCCGAGCCCGAGGTCGGGCGAGGCGGTGGCTCCACCGAGGTCGAGGCTAAGTCCGAGCCCTGGGGTCGGGCGAGGCGGAGACCATCGTCTGAGGTCGAGGTGGAGTCCGAGCCCGAGGGTCGGGCGAGACAGAGACCGTCTTCTGGAGTCGAGGTTGAGTTCGAGCCCTGGGGTCGGGCGAGGCGGAGACCATCGTCCGAGGCGAGGTTGAGTCCGAGCCCTAGGGTCGGGCGAGGCAGAGACTATCTTTTGGAGCGAGGTCGAGTCCGAGCCCTGGGGTCGGGCGAGGCAGAGACCGTCGTCCGAGGCGAGGTAGAGTCCGAGCCCTGGGGTCAGGCGAGGCGGAGATTGTCTTCTGGAGCGAGGTCGAGTCCGAGCCCTAGGGTCGGGCAAGGCGGACATTGTCTTCTGGAGCGAGGTCGAGTCTAAGCCCTGGGGTCGGGCGAGGCGGAGATTCCTATGGCGCCCGAGGCTGGACTTGGCTGCTATCAGCCTCACCCTGGCAGGTGGCACAGCAGTAGGAGCAGCGCAGGCAGCACTGTTTTCCTGTCAGGTCAGTTAGTGGAGAGGCGAAGTGACTGTAGTCACTTCGGCCTTGTCGACTGGAGAGCGTGCGTCAGGATAAGGTGTCAGGCGATCCTTGCATTGAATGCTCCTGCGATACGGTCGGTTGGCGTGGCGATCTGGCCAAGGTTGCTTCTCCGCGAAGCCTGCCCGAGCAGGGCCTCGGGCGAGTCGAAGGTGCGCCCGTCGCTTGAGGGGGCCCTCGGGTGAGGCGTGAATCTGCCTTGGTCTACCGTTCCTGCCTGAGGCTGGGCTCGGGCGAGGCGAGATCGTGTTCCTTGAGTGGACGGAGCCTTGACCGAAATTGCGCCCATCAGGCCTTTGCAGCTTTGTGCTGATGGGGGTTACCAGCTGAGATTATGAGTCTTGGGGGTACCCCTAATTACGGTCCCCGACAAATAGATAACACCTTAGACATAAGGGGTGAAGTGGTATATTCAGTATAATTTATTTGTTGCGAGAAATTTTAGATTAGCCTAATTCGTATCCTCTCTTAGGCATCTTGATCCTGTCATAGGTGATTGAGATCACTGGTAATGTGATTTGTAGTGTTGGTGACATTAAACTAATTGAGATCCACATTACATGATGTAGTAGTAGCCACCAATGTTGTGGATGTAGGCTCTTTGTTCATAAGATTCATAGATATGGTACCAGCACGACTGGCATTGGGACCGAGCTTGCCACAGATCTGTCAAGCAGGACAAGAGGGCGTGCCATGATGAACATCGGAGGAAGAGGGAGGTGAGCCACCCTAATTTGAAGCATAGCGGGCATGGATGTGTTGAATGCTAAAAAGAGAAGCGCGGGCGGTCCGACCCTGAGGCCAGACGGTCCACGCGTGCGCAGAGTCAGTTAGGGTTCCTAGTTTCTCATGGGATTTGTTACCTAAAACCACAGGATTAACTCGGGAAACAGTTTGAAGCGGATCCAGACCTCCCCCTTTATATAGATGAAGGGCTACAGCCGATTGAACCCCCCAACAATCGATCAAATCAAGTCTATTTCTCGTTTTACCTTATGCATTAGGAGTAGTTCTAGTCTAGTTCTAGGTTAGCCTCTCAATCCCCAAATTCTCTGCTTCTCTTCGACTCTACATTGATTAGAGGAGTCTAGGTCGGCCCGCCGAGCCTAGACAACTCCTAGGATGTCTTCTCCCCGATGGGGTCTCTCCCGGGAGCGAGATCCAGGTGCCACCGGCGACCTTTCGCCGCCCCTGCGCACGCGCGGACCGTCCGGCCCCAGGGCGCGGACCATCCGGCCGTCAGGCAGGGAACCCTAGCCCTGCGCTAGGTCGCGGACCGTCCAGCCCCTGGTCGCGGATCGTCCGCGCCTGTGCAGAGAGTACCGCCACTGGTTCTTGTTGAGTGTTTGGCACCCGAAAAAGGTGTCAACATACTTTTAGCGACTTCGCTGGGGACAGGTGTTTAGATCTACTAAAAATCAAGCCCTCAAATGGCCGGTTCTAAAGATCACACCGATATCTCCTCGGACAATATACTGAAGCCGGCTGTTGAAAGTCTGACGGCCGATGAGCAACAGCAATACGAGGACTACACGCGTCAAGCGAAGGAGAAATTCTTATCACAATACACGGTGGATCGCCACCAAAAAGTTGTCAAACATAGAGAGACCAACGTCGCATCTCTTCTATCTTCGCTTCAAGTCCCCAACGTAAGTAAACCCGACGATATCCAATCTATTAGATATTATGTAGATCAACGGCAGGATCAAATGAAACAACAGATTGTAGGGTTAGAAGAGTCAATTAGAAAATTAACGCGTACGTTGGAAAAGTCTGTTGCTCCTAGTTTTCTATCATATGAAACTAGTAATACAGTATTTGTGTCTGATGCATCGGCAACAAATGGGGATTCGCAGCTCTAGCCTTTATATGGTATGCCGATGAACTCATATTTAGGTCAAATACAACCACTGCCGTCCCTGCTTGGCAGATCGGCGCCCCTGAACATGGTCGGACCGTCCGAACCTCTGCCCGGACAGTCCGGCCCATACGTGGACCGTCCGGCTTGCTCTATCGGACAGTCCGGGGCCGCCCTAGGACCACCGTCGTCCCTGATTGGCAGATTGGCGACCCTGTATGTAGTCGGACCGTCCGAGCTTTAGCTCGGACCGTCCGGCCCTTACGCGGACCGTCCGGCTTTCCCTGCCGGACAGTTCGGGGCTGCACCAGGACTATTGCGTGGCGTCCCGATAATGGCTAACGCAACCAGTCAGTTCGGATTTACCACCGGACAAACCAGATACGCATACGCAGAACCTACTGTTGCACACTGTCAGTACCCTGGAACTAGGGTACCCCCTACTACTGTATAAAGATGCAATGCCTATGTGGCTATCTCTTAGTCGCGTGGTCAAGGTGCTGTGTGTGGGGCCAGGCCACGACTCGCTCCAGTCTCGGGCGACTACTCTGGGTCCATAGCAGCGCCCGGCTCCACCACATGGGTGGGTCCGGAGCCGCCACGTGTCCAGAGAAGGTGATATACTCCAAGACTTCAACAGTAAGTCTGGACCCCTATGGGAGAGAACCAGACCCCGGGGTATGCAGTCCAAACCACCAAGGTTGGTCCAGGATCGCCACGTGTGCAAGCCGGACCCCTGGAATGGGATCCGGACCCCTCCGTATGGGGTCCGGGTAGCCCACAATGGGGTCCCAAGGTCCCAGGCCAGAACATACACGGGCCTTGAACAGGACCCAGGCGGGGGTCTGGTACCGACACGTGTCCAAACCTAGTCTGGTGCGGACCTGTCCGCGTACACTTCTGCTCCCCGCCCAGGCGGAGACCCGATGCTGCCACGTGGCCTACTGTGCGTGACGTAAGCCAACGGGTGGAGCCTGACATAAGGTCTCCAGGTTACGTAGCCTCTGCATTTATTGAGGGTAAGGCACGCCGCCTATCCATTCCACTGACAGGCAGTGTGCCGCCTCGGCATTTAATGAGACCTGTCCATTCCGCGGGCAGGCGGCGACCTGTCCATTACACGGGCAGGCGGCGACCTGTCCATTCTGCAGGCGGCGTGCCTGTCCATTCCATTGGCAGGCAGCACGCCCATACTGTCGCGTGCACTACGCTCATCATCACTCGTACGTTACCAAGGAAGCTACTGCCGCATATCAATACAGCGCGGGCTGCGGACATCATGGCGCTAGGAGGTTGCACAGGCTCTACTTGCATTAGTTGCTCCAGGTGTTCCTTCCATTATGTTTCTGAGCCCACATGTCGGGGCTCAGCATCCTTGTATATGTCTCCCTTGAGCTATAAAAGGGAAGGCACACAACGTTACAAGGCACACTCACAGGCTCACAAGCTCTCTAGACCAACTTAGACCCTCGATCCAAGATCTCGAGCATTCTCAATACTACACACAGTGGAGTAGGGTTTTATGCTCCGGTGGCCTAAACCACTCTAAACTCTCGTGTCTTCCTGTGTTCATCGACCATCTAGCAGACAGGCGAACCGCTAAGGCCCCCTCCTCATCTTAGGATTTAGGGTGGGTGCATTTTGCCACCTGGCCGAAGAATTCTCTCTCCAACATTTGGCGCGCCATGTAGGGGGCTTGGCTTTAGGTTTTTCGCCTATTTTCCTGCTCGACACCATGGTCCAGATCGTCGAGCACCACGACTTCATTCCTGAGGACTTCCCGATGGAGGAAGAGGTTGCGTCTTCCATGCCTCGGGCCTCCAGCCGCCCGGCGCCTGGTGCTGCCGTTGTGCGCTCGGCACAGCAGCACACTCCAGCGCAAACATCTAGAGCGTTGAGGGCTACGCCTGGGGCCTTGTCTGCAGCCAGGGAATTGCTACGCCACCCTCCTAGCTCCACAGCCTCACTAGGGGCCATGAAGCAGTGGCGTGACAATGTTGATCGTCTGCTCGGCATGGCGCATACTGGCTCAGCCAGGCCCAGGCCTCGGTCATCTCGGCGTCAGCATGAGGCGTCGGCGTCAGTGTGCTCACCCTCGGTGAAGGCCGCACTAACCGGGGACTTGCGGGCGGAGCTCAACCACAGGCGTGTGGGAGAGGACGCTCCAGTCTCTCTGGAGAGGCCTGATGACCTGCGGGCAGAACTCAACTGCAGGCGTGCGGGCAAGGATGCCCGTGTCTCTCTGGAGAGGGCGCGTGAGTGCCGACAGAACATCGAGGGTCGCAACCTCAACCTAGACTTCACCGCGGTAGCGCCGCAAACTCCAAGGGGTGCCCAAATTCAGGCGGGTGTCCCATTGGCTGGCGTAGGCTACACCGCTCTGGCGGATCATCTCCACGCGGCGACTTGGCCATCCATGTTTCGGCCACACCTGCCAGAAAAGTACGACGATATGTCAAACCCGTCGGAATTCTTGCAAGTATACGTCACCGCCATTACGGCAGCAGGAGGAGACACTGCTGTAATGGCAACATATTTCCATGTAGCCTTGTCTGGGCCAGCCCAAACCTGGCTCATGAACCTCACCCTAGGATCGATCTACTCCTAGGAAGAGCTCTGTGCGTGGTTCACAGCGAACTTCGCCAGTGCTTATCAATAGCATGGCGTGGAGGCTCACCTCCATTCAGTGAGGAAGGATGTAAGGGAAATAAGCTTACACCTTTTCCTAATTGATTTTGGTGGTTGAATTGCCCAACACAAATAATTGGACGAACTAGTTTGCTCTAGATTATAAGTTTTACAGGTGCCAAAGGTTCACAATAGACCAATAAAAAGACCAAGAAAAGGTTCAAACAAAGAGAGCCAAAGACAACCAAAGTGTGCCCTGGTTTGGCGCACCGGACACTGTCCGGTGCACCAGGGAACTCGATGTTGAACTCGCTACCTTCGGGAAAATGGAGGCCGCTCTGCTATAATTCACCGGACCGTCCGGTGTATGCACCAGACAGTGTCCGGTGGCACACCGGACTGTCCGGTGTGTCAGCGAAGCAACGACTACTTCGCGCGCAACGGTCGACTGCAACACATTTAATGCGTGCCTGCGCGCGCAGAGGTCAAAGCACGCGCAGCAGGCACACCGGACAGTCTACAGGACTTGTCCGGTGCACCACCGGACAGCCAGAAGACCCCACCTGTCAGAGCTCCAACGGTCGAACCCTAATGGCCAGGTGACGTGGCTGGCGCACCGGACAGTGTCCGGTGGCACACCGGACTGTCCGGTGCGCCATGCGACAGCAGCCTCCACCAAACGGCTAGTTTGGTGGTTGGGGCTATAAATACCCCAACCACCCCACCATTCATTGCATCCAAGTTTTCCGACTTCCAACACCTTACAAGAGTTATAGCATTCAATTCTAGACACAACCAAAGAGATCAAATCCTCTCCCAAGTCCGGATTCACTCCAAATCAATAGTGACTAGAGAGAGCGACATTTGTGTTCATTTGAGCTCTTGCGCTTGGATTACTTCTTTTCTTTCTCATTCTTTCTTGTGACAAACTCAATTGTAACCAAGGCAAGAGACACCAATTGTGTGGTGGTCCTTGCGGGGACTTCGTGTCCCGTGTGATTGAGAAGAGAAGCTCACTCGGTCTAAGTGACCGTTTGAGAGAGGGAAAGGGTTGAAAGAGACCCGGTCTTCGTGACCACCTCAACAGGGAGTAGGTTTGCAAGAACCGAACCTCGGTAAAACAAATCCTTGTGTCTCACTCTTTATTTGCTTGCGATTTGTTTTTCTCCCTCTCTCTCGGACTCGCTTATATTTCTAACGCTAACCCGGCTTGTAGTTGTGCTTAAGTTTATAAATTTCAGATTCGCCCTATTCACCCCCCTCTAGGCGACTTTCAATTGGTATCGGAGCCCGGTGCTTCATTAGAGCCTAACTGCTCGAAGCGATGTCAGGAGATCACTCCAAGAAGGAGATGGTGACCGGCGACAAGCCCGCTACAAGCCATCGGAAGGCTCCATCGGGAGAGTCCCGCAACAAAGGGAAGGAGAAGGAATCCTCTTCCCTCAAGTCGCATCAGAGTGGCGATAAGAAAAAGAAGATGAGGAAAGTGGTCTACTACGAGACCGATTTTTCATCGCCATCCACCTCCGGCTCCGACGCGCCATCTATAACTTCTAAGCGCCATGAGCGCAAGAAGTATAGTAAGATTCCCCTACGCTACCCTCGTATTTCAAAGCGTACTCCTTTACTCCCCGTTCCATTAGGCAAACCACCGGTTTTTGATGGTGAAGATTATAATATGTGGAGTGACAAAATGAGGCATCATCTAACCTCACTCCACACAAGCATTTGGAATGTTGTTGAGTTTGGTGTACAGGTACCATCCGTAGGGGATGAAGACTATGATTCGAATGAAGTGGCCCAAATTCATCACTTCAACTCCCAAGCCACTACTATACTCCTCGCCTCTCTAAGTCGAGAGGAGTATAATAAGGTGCAAGGGTTGAAGAGTGCAAAGGAAATTTGGGACGTACTCAAGACCACGCACGAAGGAGACGAGGTGACCAAGATCACCAAGCGGGAAACGATCGAGGGGGAGCTCGGTTGCTTCATGCTTCACCAAGGAGAGGATCCACAAGCCATGTACAACCGCTTGAAGACCTTGGTGAACCAAGTGCGCAACCTCGGGAGCACCAAATGGGATGACCATGAGATGGTCAAGGTTATTCTAAGATCCCTCGTTTTTCTTAACCCTACGCAAGTTCAATTAATTCGAGGTCATCCTAGATACAAGCTAATGTCTCCTGAGGAAGTCATAGGGAAGTTTGTGAGCTTTGAGCTAATGATTAAAGGCTCAAAGAAAATCATCGAGCAAGGCACCTCCTCCACGCCCGAAACACAACCCGTCGCATTCAAGGCAACAGAGGAGAAAAGGGAAGAGTCTACATCAAGTAGGCTCCCCATCGACGCCTCAAAGCTCGACAATGAGGAGATGGCTTTAATCATCAAAAGCTTTCGACAAATCCTCAAGCAAAGGAGGGGGAAGGACTACAAGCCCCGCTCCAAGAAGGTTTGCTACAAGTGTGGTAAGCCTGGTCACTTTATAGCAAAATGTCCTATTTCTAGTGACAGTGACAGGGGCGACGACAAGAAGGGAAGAAGGAAGGAGAAGAAGAGATACCACAAGAAGAAGGGCGGCGATGCCCATGTTTGCCGGGAGTAGGACTCCGACGAGAGCTCCACCGACTCCTCCTCCGACGAGGACGCCGCCAACATCGCCGTCAACAAGGGACTTCTCTTCCCCAACATCGGCCACAAGTGCCTCATGGCAAAGGACGGCAAAAGGAAGAAGGTTAAATCTAAATCCTCCACTAAATATGCCACCTCTAGTGATGAGGCTAATTCTAGTGATGATGAGGATAATTTGTTTACTCTTTTTGCCAACCTTAACATGCAACAAAAGGAGAAGTTAAATGAATTGATTAGCACTATTCATGATAAGGATGAACTCTTGGATAGCCAAGAGGACTTCCTAATTAAGGAAAATAAGAAGCATGTTAAGGTTAAGAATGCTTATGCTCTAGAGATGGAAAAATGTGAAAAGTTAACTAGTGAGCTAAGCACTTGCCATGATTTGATTGCCAACCTTAGGAATGAGAATGCTAGATTAATTACTAAGGTTGATTCAAATATTTGTGATGATTCATATGCCAATCTTAGAAATGATCATGCTATTTCTATTGCTAAGATTGAAAAATTGAATGCCTCTCTTGCTGGCCTTAGGATTGAAAATGAAAAATTGATTGCTAAGGCTAAAGATTTAGATGTTTGCAATGCCTCCATTTCCGATCTTAGAAGTGAAAATGACATTTTACATGCTAAGATTGTTGAACTAAAAACTTGCAAACCTTCTACATCCACCATTGAGCATGTTTCTATTTGCACTAGATGTAGAGATGTTGAAATTGATGCTATTCATGATCACATGACTTTAATTAAACAACAAAATGATCATATAGCAAAATTAGATGCTAAAATAGCCGAGCATGAGCTAGAAAATGAAAAATCTAAATTTGCTCGTAGTATGCTTTATAGTGGGAGACGCCCTGGCATCAAGGATGGCATTGGCTTCCAAAAGGGAGACAATGTCAAACTTAATGCCCCTCCTAAAAGATTATCAAACTTTGTTAAGGGCAAGGCTCCCATGCCTCAGGATAACGAGGGTTACATTTTGTACCCTGCCGGTTATCCCGAGCATAAGATTAGGAGAATTCATTCTAGGAAGTCTCACTCTGGCCCTAATCATGCTTTTATGTATAAGGGTGAGACATCTAGTCCTAGGCAATCAACTCGTGCTAAATTGCCTAAGAAGAAAACTCCTAGTGCATCAAATGAATCTAGCATTTCATTTAAAACTTTTGATGCATCTTATGTTTTGACTAACAAATCCGGCAAAGTAGTTGCCAAGTATGTTGGGGACAAACACAAGGGATCAAAGACTTGTGTTTGGGTACCCAAAGTTCTTGTATCTAATGTCAAAGGACCCAAAACTGTTTGGGTACCTAAAATCAAGAACTAAATTTGTTTTGTAGGTTTATGCATCCGGGGGCTCAAGTTGGATCATTGATAGCGGGTGCACAAACCACATGACAGGGGAGAAAAAGATGTTCTCCTATGAGAAAAACCAAGATCCCCAACAAGCTATCACATTCGGGGATGGAAATCAAGGTTTGGTCAAAGGATTGGGTAAAATTGCTATATCACCTGACCATTCTATTTCTAATGTTTTTCTTGTAGATTCTTTAGATTACAACTTGCTTTTTATTTTCTAATTATGTAAAATGGGCTACAACTGTCTTTTCACGGATACAGGTGTTACTGTCTTTAGAAGAAGTGATGATTCAGTAGCTTTTCAGGGAGTATTAGAGGGTCAGCTATACTTAGTTGATTTCAATAGAGCTGAACTCGATACTTGCTTAATCGCTAAGACTAACATGGGTTGGCTCTGGCATCGCCGACTAGCCCATGTTGGAATGAAGAATCTTCACAAGCTTCTAATGGGAGAGCACATTTTGGGACTAACAAATGTGCATTTTGAGAAAGACAGGATCTGTAGCGCATGCCAAGCAGGGAAGCAAGTTGGCACTCATCATCCACATAAGAACATCTTAACAACTGACAGGCCACTCGAGCTCCTCCACATGGACCTATTTGGCTCGATCGCTTACATAAGCATCGGCGGGAGTAAGTACTGTCTAGTTATTGTGGATGACTATTCTCGCTTCAATTGGGTATTCTTTTTACAGGAAAAATCTCAAACCCAAGTGACCTTAAAGGGATTCTTGAGACGGGCTCAAAATGAATTCGGCTTGAGGATCAAGAAAATTAGAAGCGATAATGGGACGGAGTTCAAGAATTCACAAATTGAAGGCTTCCTTGAGGAGGAGGGCATCAAGCATGAGTTCTCTTCTCCCTACACGCCACAACAAAATGGTGTAGTGGAGAGGAAGAATAGAACTCTATTGGACATGGCAAGAACCATGCTTGATGAGTACAAGACTTCAGATCGGTTTTGGGCCGAGGCGGTCAACACCGCATGCTACACCATCAACCGGTTGTATCTACACCGAATCCTCAAGAAGACATCCTACAAACTCCTCATCAGTAAAAAGCCCAATGTTTCATATTTTAGATTATTTGGTAGCAAATGTTTTATACTTGTTAAAAGAGGTAGAAAGTCCAAATTTGCTCCTAAGGCTGTAGAAGGCTTTTTACTAGGATATGATTCAAACACAAGGGCATATAGAGTCTTTAACAAGTCCACTGGACTAGTTGAAGTTTCTTGTGACATTGTGTTTGATGAGACTAACAGCTCTCAAGTAGAGCAAGTTGAACTTGATGAATTAGATGATGAAGAGGCTCCGTGCATCGCGCTAAGGAACATGTCCATTGGGGATGTGTGTCCTAAGGAATCCGAAGAGCCCATTCAAGCACAAGATCAACCATCCTCCTCCATGCAAGCATCTCCACCAACTCAAGATGAGGATGAGGCTCAAGATGATGAAGAAGAAGATCAAGAAGATGAGCCACCTCAAGACGACGGCAATAATCAAGGGGGAGATGCAAATGATCAAGACAAGGAGGATGAGCAAGTTCCAAGGCCGCCACACCCAAGAGTCCACCAAGCAATCCAACGAGATCACCCCGTGAACACCATCCTCGGCGACATTCATAAGGGGGTAACCACTAGATCTCGTGTTGCACATTTTTGTGAGCATTACTCTTTTGTTTCCTCTATCGAGCCACACAGGGTAGAGGAAGCACTCCAAGATTCGGATTGGGTGATGGCGATGCAAGAGGAGCTCAACAACTTCACGAGGAATGAGGTATGGCATTTAGTTCCACGTCCTAACCAAAATGTTGTAGGAACCAAGTGGGTCTTCTGCAATAAACAAGACGAGCATGGTATGGTGACAAGGAACAAAGCACGACTTGTGGCCAAGGGATATTCACAAGTCGAAGGTTTGGACTTCGGTGAAACCTATGCACCCGTAGCTAGGCTTGAATCAATTCACATTTTACTTGCCTATGCTACTTACCATGGCTTTAAGCTTTATCAAATGGACGTGAAAAGTGCCTTCCTCAATGGACTAATCAAGGAAGAAGTCTATGTTGAGCAACCTCCCGGTTTTGAAGACAGTGAGTATCCTAACCATGTTTATAGACTCTCTAAGGCGCTTTATGGGCTTAAGCAAGCCCCAAGAGCATGGTATGAATGCCTAAGAGATTTTCTTATTGCTAATGGATTCAAAGTCGGAAAAGCCGATCCTACTTTATTTACTAAAACTCTTGCAAATGATTTGTTTGTATGCCAAATTTATGTTGATGATATTATATTTGGGTCTACTAACGAATCTACATGTGAGGAATTTAGTAGGTTCATGACACAAAAATTCGAGATGTCTATGATGGTGGAGTTGAAGTATTTCTTAGGATTTCAAGTCAAGCAACTCCAAGAGGGCACCTTCATTAGCCAAACAAAGTACATTCAAGACATTCTAACCAAGTTTGGGATGAAGGACACCAAGCCCATCAAGACACCCATGGGAACAAATGGGCATCTCGACCTCGACACGGGAGGTAAATCCGTAGATCAAAAGGTATACCAGTCGATGATAGGTTCCTTACTCTATTTATGTGCTTCACGACCGGATATTATGCTTTTTGTATGCATGTGTGCAAGATTCCAAGCCGATCCTAAGGAAGCTCACCTTAGGGCCGTAAAACGAATCTTGAGATATTTAGTTTATACTCCTAAGTTTGGCCTTTGGTACCCCAGGGGATCCTCATTTGATTTAATTGGTTATTCCGATGCCGATTGGGCAGGGTGCAAAATTAATAGAAAGAGCACATCAGGGACTTGCCAATTCTTGGGAAGGTCTCTGGTGTCTTGGGCTTCAAAGAAGCAAAATTCTGTGGCTCTTTCAACCGCCGAAGCCGAGTATATTGCCGCAGGCCATTGTTGCGCGCAATTGATTTGGATGAGGCAAACCCTTAGGGACTATGGTTACAAATTAACTAAAGTCCCTCTTCTATGTGATAATGAGAGTGCAATCTGCATGGCGGATAATCCCGTTGAGCATAGCCGCACTAAACACATAGCCATTCGGTATCATTTTCTAAGGGATCACCAACAAAAGGGGGATATCGAGATTGCATATGTTAACACCAAAGAACAATTAGCCGATATCTTTACCAAGCCATTGGATGAACAAACCTTTACCAAACTTAGGCATGAGCTAAATATTCTTGATTCTAGAAATTTTTATTGATGTTTTGCACACATAGCTCATTATTATACCTTTGATCATCTCTTTCATGTGCTATGACTAATGTGTTCTTTCAAGTCCATTTCATGATAAGTCATAGATTGAAAGGGAAAAGGAGTCTTCGGCGAAGACAAGGCTTCCACTCCGCTCCATCGAATCATTCATCCTTCGCCGTCGCTCCGCACTAACTCTCCAACTTTGGTATAATCTTCACTCCTTTAGTTCCGTCCAAAGGGGGAGAGAGTAGTTTAAAAGGGCTTATATTTCACTCAAACATCTGTTTTTGGCGATTCATGCCAAAGGGGGAGAGAGTATTAGCCCAAAGCAAAAGGACCGCACCACCACCAATTTCAAAAAATGTAGTCTTTTATTTGGTATTCAAAAGAAGTTTTTCAATTGGTATCTTATTTTGATATAATTTCAAATTGGTATACCCTCTTCAAAATTAATATCTAAAACCCTCTTGAACACTAAGAGGAGGATTTCATTAAGGGGGAGTTTTGTTTAGTCAAAGGAAAAGCATTTGAAACAGGGGGAGAAAATTTCAAATCTTGAAAATGCTTCTCAAAATCCTATTCATTTACCTTTGACTATTTGCAAAAGGACTTTGAAAAGAATTTACAAAAGAATTTGCAAAAACAAAACATGTGGTGCAAGCGTGGTCCAAAATGTTAATAAGAAGAAAAGCCATCCATGCGCATCTAGTAAGTAATATTTATTGGTTTCATTCCAAGCAACCTTTGCACTTACATTATGCAAACTAGTTCAATTCTGCACTTCCATATTCGCTTTGGTTTGTGTTGGCATCAATCACCAAAAAGGGGGAGATTGTAAGGGAAATAGGCTTACACCTTTTCCTAATTGATTTTGGTGGTTGAATTGCCCAACACAAATAATTGGACTAACTAGTTTGCTCTAGATTATAAGTTTTACAGGTGCCAAAGGTTCACAATAGACCAATAAAAAGACCAAGAAAAGGTTCAAACAAAGAGAGCCAAAGACAACCGAAGTGTGCCCTGGTCTGGCGCACCGGACTGTCCGGTGTGCCACCGGACAGTGTTCGGTGCACCACCGGACAGTGTTCGGTGCACCAGGGAACTCGACGCTAAACTCGCTACCTTTGGGAAAATGGAGGCCGCTCCGCTATAATTCACCGGACCGTCCGGTGTATGCACCGGACAGTGTCTGGTGGCACACCGGACTGTCCGGTGTGTCAGCGGAGCAACGGCTACTTCGCGCGCAACGGTCGACTGCAACGCATTTAATGCGCGCCTACGTGCGCAGAGGTCAGAGCACGCGCAGCAGGCGCACCGGACAGTCTACAGGACTTGTCCGATGCACCACTGGACAGCCAGAAGACCCCACCTATCAGAGCTCCAACGGTCGAACCCTAACGACCAAGTGACGTGGCTAGCGCACCGGACAGTGTCTGGTGGCGCACCGGACTGTCCGGTGCGCCATACGATAGCAGCCTCCACCAAACGGCTAGTTTGGTGGTTGGGGCTATAAATACCCCAACCACCCCACCATTCATTGCATCCAAGTTTTCCGACTTCCAACACCTTACAATAGCTATAGCATTCAATTCTAGACACAACCAAAGAGATCAAATCCTCTCCCAAGTCCGGATTCACTCCAAATCAATAGTGACTAGAGAGAGCGACATTTGTGTTCATTTGAGCTCTTGCGCTTGGATTGCTTCTTTTCTTTCTCATTCTTTCTTGTGACAAACTCAATTGTAACCAAGGCAAGAGACACCAATTGTGTGGTGGTCCTTGCGGGGACTTAGTGTCCCGTATGATTGAGAAGAGAAGCTCACTCGGTCTAAGTGACCGTTTGAGAGAGGGAAAGGGTTGAAAGAGACCCGGTCTTTGTGACCACCTCAACGGGGAGTAGGTTTGCAAGAACCGAACCTCGGTAAAACAAATCCTTGTGTCTCACTCTTTATTTGCTTGCGATTTGTTTTTCTCTCTCTCTCTCTCGAAATCGCTTATATTTCTAACGCTAACCCGGCTTGTAGTTGTGCTTAAGTTTATAAATTTCAGATTCGCCCTATTCACCCCCTCTAGGCGACCTTCACAGGAACCTGGGGAAACTCTTCGGGCTTTCATCTCCCGCTTCACTAAGGTATGGGGGACTATACCCCATATCTCCGATGCTTCCATCATCACCGCTTTCCGCTAGGGAGTACGTGATGAGAAGATGCTGGAGAAGTTGGCCACGCATGACGTGGAAACTGTCACCACACTCTTCGCTCTGGCTGACAAGTGTGCCAGAGCCGCTGAGGGTCGTGCATGGCACTCGGCACCATAGACCGGGGTTGCCCAAATGGGTGGCTTGGGTGCTGTCACCTAGGACAGCAAAAAGAAGAAGAAGAACCATGGCCACAAGAGGCTGCAGCCTACTGCTCCAGTCGTCGCAACTGCGACTGGGGGCTGGAACGAGCGCAACAAGCGCCCACAGCCACAGGGAGGCAACAGCGGCTCATGCCCTGTGCACCCCAACAGTCGTCATAGCACCTCGGAGTGCCGCAAGATCATCAAGCTCGTGAAGCGCGTCAGCGAGCGACACGAGCAGACTTCCAAGGATGTCTCCCCACCTCGTCGCCGGCCCAGTAAGGAGAGGGTCGACGATGGTGATGTGGCCGCGGGAGAACGGGACCTTGGGTATCAGTCACCCAAGGTGGTCCTCAAGGACGTCTTCACTGGAGACTCTGACTCTGGTGGCGAGAGCGACCGCCGCAAGAAGCTATACGTTATGTACGGCGGGAGCTGGGAGCTCACCTCCTGCAGGAACGTCAAGTCCCTGCGCCGAGAGGTCCTATCAGCGACCCTAGGGGTCTCGAAGGCTGCTCCACATCAGCGATGGAGGAGCACCACTATCTCCTTTCGGGCATCCGACTGCCCCGACAACATGGCAAGGGCTGGTATACTATCGCTCATCACTGCCCCTGTCATCGCCAACATGCGGTTGCACCATGTTCTGATAGGTGGGGCTGGGCTCAACATCATCAGCCATGCTGTGTTCAAGCAGCTGCAGATCCTGGGGTCCTGACTGGGACCCTCTCGTCCATTCTCCAGAGTGGGCCCACAGCCAGTGTATCCCCGAGGGAGCATTGCACTCCCGGTAACATTCGGGACCGAGGAAAACTTCCGCACCGAGAACGTCTTGTTCGACGTCGCGGAGGTTAACCTCCCCTTCAATGCCATCATTGGCAGGCCGGGCCTGTACCGGTTCATGGCCATTGCCCACTACGGGTATTTGGTCCTCAAGATGCCGTCCCTGGCTGGGGTCCTCACCGTGCGGGGCGACCGCGCTGCTGCGGTGATGGCCATCGAGAAGCTGCACGCCCTGGCAGCGGAAGCTGCTTGCCCGGACAACGGAGGGAAGGACCCCTCGACCTCCGGTACCAAGGTGCCTGCCAAGGTGCCAAAGGTGCAGCCGTCCAGAGCAGATGGCGGACTCGTCAAGACCATCCAGGTCGACGCTGACTCCTCCCAGACCACCCGCATCGCGGGCAATCTGGGGGAGAAATAGGAACTCGCGCTCGTCGCCTTCCTCCAGACAAATGTCGACATTTTTGCATGGGAATCGTCACAGATGCCCAGGATCCCCAGGGAGGTGATTGAGCACCATCTGAAGATCCACCCCGATGCCAAGCCGGTGAGTCAGAAGCCTCGGAGACAGTCCGTTGAGCGACATGACTTCATTCGTCAGGAGGTCTGGAATCTGCTTGACGCTGGCTTCATCGAAGAGGTTCATCACCCAGTGTGGCTGGCCAACCCAATCATTGTTGCAAAGGCGAACTGGAAGCTTCGGATGTGCATTGACTACACCAGCCTGAATAAGGCTTGTCCCAAGGACCTGTATCCACTTCCACGCATAGATCAAATCGTGGACTCTGCCTCCGGGTGCGACCTCTTGTCCTTTCTTGATGCTTAATCTGGGTTCCATCAGATCCAGATGTCTAGGGAAGATAGGAAGCATATCACTTTTGTAACAGTGGATGGGCTTTACTGCTATGTTGTAATGCCCTACGGTTTGAAGAAAGCCTTGCCAACATTTGTACGGGCGATGAGTAAGACCTTCGGGGACCTGATTAGGGACAGGATAGAGATATATGTCGATGACATCATGGTCAAGACTAAGCGGGGGTCGACTCTGGTGGAAGACCTGACCCTGGTCTTTGAAAAGCTGTGGGTGACGCGCACGAAGCTGAACCCAGATAAGTGCGTCTTTGGTGTCTCCATTGGGAAGCTACTTGGATTCCTGGTCTCGCACCGGGGCATTGAAGCAAACCTGCAGAAGATCAAAGCAATTGAAGCAATGAGGCCTCCGGTCCGTATCAAGGATGTCCAGAAGCTTACGGGGTAATTAGCCGCCCTTAGCCGCTTCATTTCGAGACTGGCCGAGAGGGTGCTACCCTTCTTCAAGCTGCTGTGGAAGTCTAGCCCTTTCTCTTGGACCGGGGAGGCAGAGCAAGCCTTCCAGGAGTTGAAGCAGCACCTTGTGTCCCTGTCGATACTGGTAGCTTCGGAGCCAGGGGAGCCACTATACTTGTACATTGCTGTGGCGGCGGAGGCTGTAAGCATGGTGCTCGTCATCGAAAGGACGGAGCAGCATTCCCAGGGGAGTCAGGAGGTTCCCCCAGGAGAAGGTGGTGGTCCGACCACCATGGAGCCTTAGGACTCAGGACCAACTACAGGAGTCCAGACCGTTCAGAGGCCGGTCTACTACGTCAGCGAGGTCCTCCATGAAGCAAAGGCCAGGTATCTTGAGACACACAAGCTTATTTATGCCGTACTTGTTGCGTCCAGGAAGTTGCGCCACTATTTCTAGGCACACAGGGTCGTGGTGGTGACCTCCTTTATGTTAAGGGCCATCCTCCACAACTCTAACGCCACAGGCAACATCACCAAGTGGGTCGCGGAGCTCGCTGAGTTCCAGCTGGACTTCCAGCCTCGCCACGCCATCAAGAGCCAGGTTCTGGCTGACTTCATGGTGGAGTGGACACCTCCCCCGAGCACTCCTGGGGGTCTAGATCCCGATTCGGACTCCACAACTGCGGAGCCCAGGGGTCCGGTCTTCACCGAGCCCCACTGGACTCTCTTCTTCGACGGATCTGCCCGTCAGCAAGTTGGTGGGGCAGGGGTGGTCCTCATTGACCCAAGTGGAGATCAAGTGAAGTACATGGTGCACCTCCAGTTCACGGCCACCAACAATATGGCAGAATACGAAGTATTGATCTTTGGCTTATCGGCCGCCCTATCCCTGGGGATCAGCCAGCTCCTCATGAAGGGGGACTCCTAGCTGATCATCAAGCAAGTCCACGGGGAATGTAGCTGCAACGAGCCTAGGCTCGTAGCTTACCTCCTCCACGTAAGGAAGCTGGAGAAGGACTTCATGGCCCTGGAGCTGCAACATGTTTCTCGGGCTGACAACTCAGCGGCAGATGAACTCTCCACGAGGGCATCAACTTGGGCACCCGTGCTCGAGGGCGTCTTCGAAAGACGGCTGCTGAGACCCTCCGCCCAGCTTGCTGAACTGGGTGAAGGGGGCGAGACTAGCACCTCGAAGCTAGCGGTCCCGGTTGCGTCCCTTCTACAGAACCCACCGAAGACTATGTGTGCTATAGAGGGTTCTGCCAACCTCCTAGCGCCAAAGCCAATAGCTCAGAGTGGTCCCGATGCATGGATCTCTGAGATCCGGGACTACCTAAAGGAAAATATCCTTCCTAAAGATCATGTGTCCACAGAGCGCATAGTGCGGTTGGCTAAACAATACGCGGTGGTGGAAGGGGATCTCTACCGCCATGGTGCCAACGACATTCTCATGCGGTGCATTACCCAGGAGGTGGGTCGTGAGTTGCTCACGGAGATCCATGGAGGAGAGTGCGGAAGTCATTCCTCATCCCGCACGCTGGTCGGTAAGGCCTTCCGACATGGCTTTTACTGGCCAACCACCCTATAGGATGCAGCTGAGATGGTAAAATCCTGCAAGGCGTGTCAATTCCACGCAAAGCAGATACACACACTAGCTCAAGCTCTGCAGATGATTCCGCCCTCCTGGCCATTCGCCGTATGGGGGTGGATATCCTGGGACCATTCCCCAGGGCCGTCGGCGGGTACCGATTCCTCTTTGTCGCCATTGACAAGTTCACAAAGTGGCCAAAGGCCACCCCTGTGGTCAACATCACCCAGGGTGCTGTTGTTGCTTTCCTCAGGTCGATTGTCTATAGATTTGGGGTCCCAAGTCGTATCATTACGGACAACGGCACCCAGTTTACAAGTCGGCTTTTCCAGGAGTATTGCAAGGGCATCGGCACCCAGCTCTGCTTTTCGTCTGTGGCTCATCCAAGGAGCAACGGCTAGGCGGAGAGGGCAAACGCAGAGATCCTCAGGGGACTCAAGACACGCACCTACGACTGCTTGAAAAAGCATGGTGCAAATTGGGTCAACGAGCTTCCATCCGTGCTATGGGGGAACCGGACCACATCCAGCCAAGCTACCGGGGAGACCCCATTCTTCCTGGTCTACAAGGCTGAAGCCTGCCTTCCCCCGGAAATCATTATGGGCTCCCCACGGGTCCAGGCTTTTGATGAGTTTATGCAGGAACAGCTACGGCGTGAGGACGTGGACTTCATCGACGAGCGCAGATGGCGAGCGGCAATCCGAAATGCACGGTACAACCAGGCGCTCAGGCGTTACCACTAACGGTTCATGCATAGTAGGGAGCTCAGGGTTGGGGACCTGGTCCTAAGGTGAGTACTGAACCGAGAAGGGCTCCACAAGCTCTCCCCTAGCTGGGAGGGACCCTTCAAGGTGACGGAAATATGCCGACCCGGGTGCTTCCGCCTTGCTACAACTGAAGGAGAGCCTCTTACCAATCCCTGGAACATAGAGCACCTCCGTAAGTTTTACCCATAAAAACAAACCTGGGGAGTCAGTTTTCTTCCTTTGTAACTAGGTTGCACATATATGTACGTCAACCCGGTGAGGTCCGCCCTCATAAACCCGGTCTGTTGGCCTACACTCATGAATATCAAGTTATAAAGAAAAGATTCACCCCCAAATTCATTTTTATGATGGTTTTATTCTGCTTAAATTTACGAGCATTATTTTTTATCTAACCCACCCATACAGTTCCCGCCCTAGCTGGTATAATGATATCCGAATTGAGTAGCCAGGCTTGCAGTTTAGGACCCCTCGGTAGGGGGGTCCGGCAGCCTGGGGGCCAGTTCTAGAGAACGGGTGCTCGTCTCCTGGGGAGGCCCGGAGTTGTGTAGCCGCTTAGCTTGGTTCCGTACCCTAAGCCTGCACGCTCCACCACTCTGTGACGGGTATCCTAGTATTTGGAACTATAGTCCTGTGGGTCCGGCAACCTGGGGTCCAGTTCTAGAGAACGGACACTCGTGTCCTGCGGTGGTCCAGAGCTGTGTAGTCGCTTAGCCTGGTCCCGTACCCTAAGCCTACACGCTCCACCACTCTGCGATGGGTGTCCTAGTATTTGGAGCTGTGATCCAAGAGGTCCGGGGTAGACGACTTGGCTTCCCAGGCTAAATCCTGCAGGTCCTGTTGCATGAATCAAAGTATAAAAGATACCAGTTGGTGGGTCCTATGGGTGTGCTACTAAGACTTCCTAGCCGAAGCGGTGTGCAGGTCTAGGTCCCAGTTGAGACTACCTCCTAGGGGTCGGGTCACCAATTCTTTCTTAGGTATACTGGGATCCAGCCTCGACACGTCGAGCCTACATCCCTGGGGGGCAAAGTACCAGGGAGAAGTTGGTAATGATGCACACAGCAAGGACAAATAGTGTATAGATAAGTGTTGTTTGATTAATACTTTCCAAAAGTATCTTACAAAACCAAAAATTATTACAAGTCGCTCTCCAGCGGGAACCTTGTTTTGTCTCTGCAGAATGAGCTACTCGTCGTCAGCAGGATCCCGCTAGAAGCGCTCGATCACCAGCTCCACAGTATCTTGTACGCCCTCCCGGGCGGCATCTTCAGTGTTGGCCACCAGACCAGCGATCACCGGCTCCTAGGATATGGCTGAGTCGTGGCTCCGAAAGCACGTCAGGATGTACTCGATCACCGCCCGGTAGAGCCTGCCACCTTCGGTCTCCAGGCGGGCGCCAAGAATCTGGTCCAGGCGACGGAGGCGATCGGCGGCAGAGTCCAGCACCAGGAGCGCGTCGGAGATGGACGTCGGCAGCTCTGACACCGGGATGGGACTCATCCCTAGTGGCAACAGCGCTGTGCTCGCCTTGCCGGCCCATGCGGTGATGTGCTGGACCCCGACGCGATGCTCCGCTTGAAGGTCCTCAAGTGCCTTCATGGTGGCCTCACCGCCTAGGGGCCTGGTGCCGCCTGCGCTGCCTAGAACTGCCGGATCCGATCCTCCAGCTCCTTCTCCTTCTGCTCCGCCTCGAGCTCGTGCTCGGCCAGCATCTCGCCTCGCCGAGTCAGCATTTCTTCCCAGAAAGCGATATCCTTCTCCCGCCTGGCAAGGTTCGTCTCTCGCCTCTCCAAGGATTGCTCCTTCACTTTAAGTTTCTCCTCGGCGAGGGCGGCGGCACTGGCCTTGCCATCAAGTTCTTGCTGCAACTTTTGCAACCTCTCCACAGTCGTGGTCTGCTGGATCCGCTGCTCTTCCCGGATCTTGTCCAGGGCACCCAGCTTGGCATGGAGCTCTGTTGCAAGGGCCTCCCACTCAGATATGGCCTCCTCCCTCTTGGCCAACCTCTTCTCCTTCCAGCTCGCCTTCCAACTCCCTGGCATACACCTTCTGAAGGTCCTTTTTGTAATCCTTGCGGTCCCGCTCAAGCTCGGACCGCTCGGAGGCGAATTGGTGGGACGCCGCCTTAGTGTGCTCCTCCAGCTAGGAGCGCCAGTCGCTGAGGCGCTGGTGCTCGGTCTCGAGCGCCTCCCACTCCCACAGGATCGCTGCCTCAGTCTCATGAAGAGCTTGATGGGCGCGAGACAACACCCGGGGGAGGGGAACCGGCGCTGCTTCTGGCTCGGCGTCGGACCAGAGCCGCCGCCCAAAAACCACCTCCATGAAGCACCCCAGATCCTCTGGGACTCAAATGTGATACAATTACTAGTCCCAGGAGGCTAGTAAACACATTTATACATCAGAAGATTCCAAGTCTGCTTAAACGAGACAAACCTATAAAGGTGGCAATCAACTTTAAGAGTTGGTCCACAACTCGGGACATATCATTAGAGTGGGGCTGAAGCAGCCCGATATATGCAGCGAAGCAAATCAGTGGTCCAACAGCCACAGGAAAGGTTGGGAACAGTCGTAACTCTTACCCGATCAGCGATCACCTTCTCTGAAAAACAACAAATAAGCAAGGGTGAGTACAAATGTACTCAGCAGCCCACCTTCACCCGCGGAATGGGGAAATCAGATATAATGCATGGAATATGTGGAGCTCAGGATATTTTGCAGAAACAACAATATTTGATGCAGGGTTATTTTGTAAAACATTTTGTATTTTTCAAAGCGCATCCTCTCCCAAGGGAGCAGGAAGTTTTTCAATATTAGAACAAAATCCCCTAGACTAAACCATCCAGGTATCTCAGCAGTTTCCCACTGGTTTTCATTTTCAAAAATAGCTACTGGACTTCCCGTCCACCATAGCTCACGGCTCAACCGCCGGACCTTTTAAAAACCACTTTTCTCAAATGCACCCCTTTTTTGAAAACAAAACACTAATTGTCATACCACACCAGACTCATCCATTCCTGTGGACATAAACTATTCGAATAGGTTTGAAACTCTGCGTAGAGTGGTACACTTTACCCACTAGTCCGTTTTCTGTGATCTCACCGTCGTGAGACCCGAATGCCGAATCTCTTTCTTTCCTCGCACGTCCTTACCTTAACGGTTATACCGGAAGGAGTCAGGCCACCGCCATGTCCAAACCGGACAAAACATTCCCCCTCCTTATCCTCCCGGTGCTCCCCAGCCTTCATAACCCTGGGGTTTGGACCATACGAGTTCAGATTGAGTGACTACCCATACAGTCTCAAGTGGTTGTACTTATCATGAGTACAGGTAGTGAAGGATGACAAACCGGTCCTTATGTGAGGGGACAATCCTTTTGCTCACACCTAAACCAGCTGAGCCATCACCTTAGGCCCTCCCCTAAACCAGGGAGTCCCTGATCATCCCTACTCAAAGGTGATAAGCATGAAAACCCTTCATCATAGACATTTTGAAAAGCATTTTCTTTTGAAAACCCACACCTTTTCTCAAATCATTTGTAACAAATATATAAAGGATTGATTGCGGCAAGCGGTTGGGTGGCCATAATAACTTATCTCAAAATCATATCATGCATAAAATAACAGGCTGAGGGTTGTGTTTGAAAAATCATAGGTAATTTATGCATCAAAGGGATCCAGTGAGCTTGTCATGCTTATCCGGCGAAGGGGGAAGGGGAGCTCACGGAACTGGCTTCTAGCTCCACTGCCTGGCGTAGACTTGCGAATCTGGCCTCCACGAGACGGCACGAACGCTCCGATAACTATGCAACATGAACAAGCAAACATACAAACCAGCAAGTATACCAACAAATATTTAGTATAGTGGTCAGAATAGCGATATATGGATGGGTAGAGTCTTGAGTAGAATATATGTCATGTGGTGTTGAGATACTACTGGTGGTGGAGCGGAGGTGCTTACCAGGAGGGTGGATTGGAGGTGAAGCAACACTATGCGTGTAGCTGGCGGAGCAGGGTAACTGAGTGGGTGGGGTGTTTGCCTTGGCTGAGGGTGTTGAGTGTGTGTGGAGAGGGAGAGGGTAGCTGGGTGTATTTATAGCTGGGTGTATGTGGTGTAGCACAGTGAAGTTCACTGTTGGTGAGAATAGTGACGAATGAATCGTCTGACTTAATATGAACAGGAGAGTTATAGGCAGAATATGGGACAAGAGTATTTTGGGAGTTTTCTAGAACATGAACCATGCTCATGGTTGGATAGGGAATAGTTTGATAAGAATTTAGAAACAAGAATTATTGGAATCTGAGTTTGGAAGCCTGGTTCAAAGGAATCTCAAAGTTAAGCGTGCTCAACTTGGAGAAACCTGGGATGGGTGACCAGATGGGGAGTTCTCACTGGAAGGAAAATCACAGTCACCGGAGTTTGTATGACTGGAATATTGGTCTGGCTGGTCTTAGGTGGACTGGACAGCATGATAGATGAGTAGTTGAAATTTGGGGTAATCAGATGATCGATGAATAGTAACGATGAATAGTGACGACGGAAAAAGCTACCACAGATATTATCGATGAATAGTAACGATGAATAGGAAAGATGATGAATAGTGTCGGTGAATAGTAACAACGGTGAATGGTGTCGATAAATAGTAATGGTGAATAGTAACAATGAATAGTGATGGTGGATAGTTCGTATGAACGAACGATGAACGATGAATAGTGACGATGAATGAACAATGAACGATGAATAGGAACTATGAACGAACGGATGAACGATCGAATGATTGGACGAACGAACGATCGGAATTTCGGCAGCATAACGGTAGGATAAAGATTATCTAGAAGAACAATGAATAGGGACGATGAACGATGAATAGGAACTATGAACGAACGATGAATGATGAATAGGAACTATGAACGAACGATGAACGATCGAATGATCGAACGAACGAACGATCGAAATTTCGACAGCATAACGGCAGGACAAAGATTATCTAGAAGAACGATGAATAGGGACTATGAACGAACGATGAACGATGAATAGGAACTATGAACGAACGGACGAACGATCGAATGATCGAACGAACGAACGATCGGAATTTCGGCAGCATAACGGCAGGAAAAAGATTATTTGGACGAACGAACGGACGAACGAACCATGAACGATCGGACGAACGATCGAACGATCGGACGAACGAACAAACAAACTAAGAACAGGGGGACGAACGATCGAAGAACGACCGAACGATCCTTGTGCTAGTGTGTGCTTGTGTGGGAAGTGGAGTGGGTGTGTGTGGGGGGGGGAGGGTTGCCATGAAATGGCTTGGGGTGGGATGAGAGAAGGCCCTTGCCCCTCTATTTATAGCCATGGTGGGGGGATTAGGGGGAGGGATGAGAGGATTAGTGGGAGGATGAGAGGATTAGTGGGAGATTAGCATGGATTTGTCTTATATGAGTGTAATTAGCTTGTAGAGCTCAACGTATGACACTGGAGGCATACGTATACGTATGAGCATGAGGAAAGTTATGAAGAAAATATTTGTAGGGACTTGAAAAATGATTCTGTAGGTATTTCTGAGGAGGAAAATATTTGGAGATATATTGGTGGAATATTTGGGCAATATTTCTGGAAAGAACTTGAGGGGGATTACTGGGGAAATATCTGGGCAATATTTCTGGAAAGAATTTGAGGGGGGTCACTGGGGAAATATTTGTAGGATATTTTGAGGAGGATTTTGGAGAGAATATAGACCACTATATTTTATTTGTTGATATCAACTCACAAACAAACATTTTGAAATGAAATTTGAAATTCATTTTGAATTTAGAGCGAGTTTGAGAAAATTTCAAGATTTGAATTTTTGGGATGCTACACTCCGTCTCCTCCGGAGTGGGCGGCAGGATGGAACTAGACGCGCGCCCCATGGGGGTGGGCGCAGTTGGGACCTACTCTACCACTGCTGACGGTGTACTCGACGGCGTCGCCGTCGCTGAGGCTGCGGTAGCCGTCGGCGCAGTTGGGACCCCCTCTGTTGCTGCGGCACCGCCTGATGCTGACGCCGCTGCCGCTGGACCCCCGGCCGAGGCTTGAGAAGCCGCTAGCGCTATCTGGGCAGCGGCTGGAGATAGACCGTCGGCAGCGCTCCCATTAGATTCCTACTGCTGAGAGCCGGACCCATCGGTGGGCCTAGAGCCTGGCGGAGAAGGTGTGGCCTTAGGAGCGGTGGAGGAGGAAGCCCTGATGAACAGACGATGGGTTAAGACCTCTCGACATGATAAATACACTCGTGGAAGAAAGGGGCTACACTTACTTTGGGCTCTGGACCTTCTAGCGACCCTAGAAGCGGGGCGACCGCTGTTGTTGCTGCTGCTGCCGCTGCTGCTGTGGTTGTTGCTGCTACTAGTGCCCCTGGGGGAGATCACCCCTAGGTGGTGGTGGTGGTGGCGGCGGGACCGATGGTGGTGGTGGTGCTGGTGGCGGCGGGCCCGATGGTGGTGGTGGCGCAGGACTGACGTGCCTCTGCGTGCCCTGGGCCTGGGAGCCGGCTTCCTCGGCCCCACCAACAGTCCTTTGACGCTTCTAGGTGGGTCCGAAATAACCGACCTATCGGCGCGACGCAACCGGTGTCGCCTCTCTTCCTCCGACCCCCCGGTGCCACTTGGGGCGGAGGAACTACTTGCAGCCCCTTTGTCATTGTCCAAGGGGCGAGGGCCGCCGCGAGGGCGCTGGGAGCCATGGCGGGGGTGCTGGGAGCCGCGCCGGCAAGTTGGGGGCCTCCAGCCGGCGCATCGGAGATGCGGATCCCGCGGTGGGGGTCCCGGCCGCCGGTCTGGCGAACCGCCACGCCGCTCTCGTCGAGGGTCGGCAGCGTGGCCAGGATCGCCGTCCTCAACCCTGGGTCGTCGCAGAGCGCAGGGATGCCCTGGGCGAGGATTAGGGACTCAGGAATGAAGGACTCACCAGTAATCCCCTTCACTAGGAGTTCCAGCTCCTCCCAAGACAGGTCAGTACCCGGCCCACGCTGGACCCAGCCGATGTCGTTCGAGCCGGTGAACCAGCAACACAGGCGCGCCCTGCTCTGCAGCGGCGCGATCCGGCGCTTCAGGAAGTCACCGACCACGTGCATCGATGTTAGACCACTGGTTGCCAAGGTCTTGATCCTGTACAGTACGGGAAGGAACTCCGGCGCCAGCGATGGCTTGGCCCTCCATTGCTTCCGGTCAAGTGCTGGCCCGTCGCTCAGCAGGACGAGGCGGTCGTTGGCCTCGGCGCTGGCGATCACCCAGTCGTTGCGCCAATTTTCCCACCTTGCGCCGCCGAGGGTGGGGATGTAGGCCACGGCTAAATCCGACCTTGTCTGGAAGTAGTAGGCGCTGAGGTGGTCCTTAGCCTTCCCAGACTTCACCAACATGAAGAAATGGCGGAAGAGGGAGGTGCAGGGGGCCACCCCCACAAACATCTCGCAGAGGTGGACGAAAATGGCCGCCTGGAGGATGGAGTGGGGCGTGAGGTGCTGAAGCTAGAGCCCGAGCTCCTCCAATAACAGCAGGAAGAAAGGCGAGATCGGCAGCGCCAACCCGCAGGAGAGGTAGGAGACGAACAGCACGAACTCCCCAGCGGCAAGATCGCCGAGGGGAGTGGCACCGGCGTGGATCCTTTCGGCGAGCGCCGGCACGCTCCATCTAAGCAGGTTGCGCACCAGGTTGAGTGCCCCCTCAGACTAGAAGCGGTCGGGATGGCCAAGAGAAGTCATGGCGTCGGCGGCGGTGCGGGTGTACAGCAGGAAAGCGCGGATGCAAAGGGGCGCAGAGAGCTTGAAGGCGAAAGGGCGCAACGATTGGAAGAGAATGCGAAAGCATAACTGCTGCACACGGAGTGAATCCCTTTTCAAGGAAGACTCTACCGCTCGCACCCCGAGGCACTGCAGGAAATCCCGTCCGGTGCGCACCTAGCGCCCAGGCGGCCAAGTCTCCGACATGGGGGCCTGGGTCCACCAGTCATATAGCTCGTGTGCTGGTCTCCGAGTGCAAAGAATGCGAACCGCCACGCAAGGAGCAAACCGCCGTGCATGATCACGCGTCGCTTCGAGGCTGTTGCAGAGAGATATTTTTTAACCAAGGCGGCAGCAACAAGGCGCCCCGTGCGTGGCCCGATGGAACCGCTAGACGTGGGGCCATGGGTCAGTCAGTCGTGGGTACAGATATGGCAATTGATGTGACCGAAGGCAGATTGATAGCGCGTGCGTTGATAGATGCGCTGAGTTAATGCGGCGCGTCGGCAGGCGTGCTAAGATGGCGCACCAATCGCCGGTCATGCCATGTTGAAGCGAAGTACAAGCTTTGGTCCCACCTGCAGGCTCGCATCCTCCTCTGAGGCGGGCCCAAGGGCCACTGTCAGTACCTTGGAACTAGGGTACCCTGGAACTAGGGTACCCCCTACTACTGTATAAAGACACAATGCCTACACGGCTATCTCTTAGTCGCGTGGTCAAGCTGTTGTGTGTGGGGCCAGGCCACGACTCGCCCTAGTCCCGAGCGACTACTCTAGGTCCACAGCAGCGCCCGGCTCCACCACATGGGCGGGTCTGGAGCCGCCACGTGTCCAGAGAAGGTGATATACTCCAAGACTTCAACAGTAAGTCCGGACCCCTATAGGAGAGCACCGGACCCTAGGGTATGCACTCCGAACCTCCAAGGTTGGTCTAGGATCGCCACGTGTGCAAGCCGGACCCCTGGAATGGGATCCGGACCCCTCCGTATGGGGTCCGGGTCGCCCACAATGGGGTCCCAAGGTCCCAGGACAGAACATACATGGGCCTTGAACAGGACCTAGGCGGGGGTCCGGTACCAACATGTGTCCAGACCTAGTCTGGTGCGGACCTGTCCGCGTACACTTCTGCTCCCCGCCCAGGCGGAGACCTGATGCTGCCACATGGCCTACTGCGCGTGACGTAAGCCAATGGGCGGAGCCTGACATAAGGTCTCTGGGTTACGCGGCCTCTGCATTTATTGAGGGTAAGGCGCGCCGCCTGTCCATTCCACTAACAGACGGTGTGTTGCCTCGGCATTTAATGAGACATTCCGCGGGCAGGCGGCGACCTGTCCATTCCGCAGGCGGCGTGCCTATCCATTCCATTGGCAGGTAGCACACCCATACTGTCGCGTGCACTGCGCTCATCATCACTCGTACGTTACCAAGGAAGCTACTGCCGCATATCAATACCGCGCGGGCTGCAGACATCATGGCGCCAGGAGGTTGCATAGGCGCTACTTACATTAGTTACTCCAGGTGTTCCTTCCATTATGCTCCTGAGCCCACATGTCGGGGCTCAGCATCCTTGTATATGCCTCCCTTGAGCTATAAAAGGGAAGGCACACAACGTTACAAGGCACGCTCACAGGCTCACAAGCTCTCTAGACTAACTTAGACCCTCGATCCAAGCTCTCAAGCATTCTCAATACTACACACAGTGGAGTAGGGTTTTACGCTCCGGCGGCCTGAACCACTCTAAACTCTCGTGTCTTCCTGTGTTCATCGACCATCTAGCAGACATGCCAACCGCTAAGGCCCCCTCCTCATCTTAGGATTTAGGGCGGGTGCGTTCCGCCACCCGGCCGAAGAATTCCCTCTCCGACACACACAATGCACCAAATTATTACACACCACAGCAGTAGTATGTTTCGCCCTCTACATATTTAAACCATAGCGCACCATATAATCACAGACCGATCAACACTATCGATCGGTCACGGCAAGAAGGTCGATATACTAATGCCCAACCAAATGAGCCCCACAGCCCAGGACCTGATGGTCTGCCACCGGGTGCAATGGAAAAAATTAGGGAAGAGATGACTGAACTATTTTGAGATGAGTTCGGAGTTAGTGTAGCCAGAGTGGGGCAATCATACCAAAAGCCATATAATCACCGGTTTGACACTGACCCATATCCACAAGGAGCAAGGATACCAGAATTTTCTAAGTTTTCTAGTGAGAATGGGAGAAGCACACACGAACACATAGGCCAGTTCCTAGCACACCTAGGCGAATTGGCTGATGGAGAAGCATTTCATGTTCGGTTATTTTCATTATCCCTTACTGGTACCGCTTTTGCATGGTACGCCGCACTGCCTCCTAATTCCATTAATTCCTGGAATGAGTTAGAAAATAAATTTCATGAACATTTCTTTGCCGGGGAATATGAATTAGGGCTAGCTGACTTAGCTTCAGTCCGCCAAGGACGCGAAGAATCGGTTAATGATTATATCCGGAGGTTCCGGGACGCTAGAAACTGATGCTTTCGGATCCATGTCGCAGACAAAGAGCTAGCAGGGTTAGCTTTTAATGGGTTGCTATCCTACTTAAGAGACAAATTAGATGAGACCCAGTTCTTTTCGATAGCTCAGCTACATCAGTGGGCTTTAGCCTGTGAAAGCCGATTTAAAGAGACATTAAAATCGTTCGCCCATACTATACATCTAATAGAGCGTGATAGTTCGGATGATGAATCCGCAGATGTATATACCGCTGAGTTTATTTGGCCAACAAAGGCCAAATCTTTGGCATGTTCTTCCTTACAGCCGGTTCAAAAGAATCGGCAAGAAGAGATTAAATTTACCTTTAATGTTGCCAAATGCGATAAGATATTTGACGAGCCACTTAAAAATGGCAATATTAAATTAACTCATACTATCCCTCTTATAGATGAATTAAAGAGACGTGCTTATTGTAAGTGGCATAATTCTTTTTCTCATGCCACCAATGGCTGTAATGTTTTTCGTCGATAGGTACAATCGGCCATAAATGAGGGCCAGTTGGCTTTTCAGGAGATGCAAGTGGACACACAACCATTTCCTGTTAATACAATAGATATCGCATGCAAAAAGATCTTAGTTCGGCCCGAAATGGCTGATAAAGGCAAAAGCAAAGACATCATCATTGGCAATCCTCGCGTGTCAAATATATCACAAAAGGAGATTGCTCGAAAGGCTCCGAACGATAAGGCTAAAAAGTCCGGAGGCACCGGGGGGCAAGCACAATTAATGAGCAAAGCACGACAGCTTGGCCTGAGCATCACGGACGGTCTGGCACATACGTGCGGACGGTCCGGTGCTCAGACAGACGGTCCGGCTAACTCTGCCGGACAGTCCGCCTATGGCCAAAGATGTCAGCCTCCATACAAAGCTTTAAAAGGGAAGGAGACGCAAGGGCAGAACGCATATAGTCGGCTGATCAAAGCTGACCCTACTTTTGATCAGTTGCTCTCCAAGGATACTAGCAAGAAGACCGTTCTATGTGATCGGTCAACAAAGAAACCCCGGTCACTTGCTAAGACGAAACGGGTAAACAAAACGGCCTGAAAGACAACACAACAAGCATCGCCTATTCATCCTATAAGACCAGGGTACTTTCCACCCGTTTACTCATCATCGGTATATTATCCTGTTCAAACATGGAATGGTACAATGATGAATCCATGATACATGTATAGTCCCTTTGTCTATCCAGACTGGGGGGCACCTCCATTCTATTCCTTTTGATCCATTGATCAAATGGTCATGGCCGAGAAGGATACAATCTAAAACGACCTTTATACATTGGTGCTTTATTGAATGATCTCCATGTTGAAAAGCCGGTGACTTAGATCAGGTTTAGTTCATATGCTTTTGGTTCGTCAACCTTCACCAAAAGGCAGGGGGGCATATGTTGAACGCTAAAAAGAGCAGCGCGGACGGTCCGGCCCTAAGGCCGGACGGTCCGCGGTCCGGACAGTCCGCGGTGGTGGTGCAGACGGTCCGTGCGTGCGCAGAGTCAGTTAGGGTTCCTAGTTTCTCGCGGGATTTGTTACCTAAAACCACGGGATTAACTCGGGAAATAGTTTGAAGCGGATCCAGACCTCCCCCTTTATATAGATGAAGGGCTACGGCCAATTGAACCCCCCAACAATCGATCAAATCAAGTCTATTTCTCGTTTTTACCTTGTGCATTAGGAGTAGTTCTAGTCTAGTTCTAGGTTAGCCTCTCAATCCCCAAATTCTCCGCTTCTCTTCGACTCTACGTTGATTAGAGGAGTCTAGGCCGGCCCGCCGAGCCTAGACAACTCCTAGGATCTCTCCTCCCCGACGGGGTCCCTCCCGGGAGTGAGATCCAGACGCCGCCCCTGCGCACGCGTGGACCGTCCGGCCCTAGGGCGCGGATCGTCCAACCGTTAGGCAGGAAACCCTAGCCCTACGCCAGGTCGCGGACCGTCCGGTCTCTGGCCGCGGACCGTCCGCGCCTGTGCAGAGAGCACTGCCGCCGATTCTTATTAAGTATTTGGCACCCGAAAAAGGTGTCAACAGGATGCAGTCATAGGAGCCTCATAGCAGCCAATAAGTAAGAACATAGGTTCAATTGTAGATTAGCCTGGTCCTGAAACTTGATGAGAGCTTCAAATGCCATAACTGAGTGTGTACACATCATCGAGCATTAGGATATCATCCTTTGTGGTCATCAAAGTGACAAAAGCATCATAGTCAAGGGATATCATCGAGCATGAGGATATTGTCCCTTGTGGTCATCAAAGTGAGAATTGCATGCATGAGATTTTCTAATAAGCAAGAGAGAGACGTAACCCTCGAAATAGATGATTCTCCTACTATAAATAGAAATATCCTTCTAGTTCTAAACCCAACAAAACCTGATGCAATTAGCTGTCAGAGATGGCCTACTATACGTCTTAAGGGGGTGTTTGGAAGGTTATAGCTCTAGTGTGGTAATTTATAATATCAATTTAAATAGTGTTAAAAATATTTTTAATCTAAATAATAAACAAAATGACTTATCTAAATATTATCTAAAGACTTACAAATCCATCTTCATGATTTTCTAGAGCACCTAATGATATGTTTTATTAAATTTTCTGGAGCTGCAGCTATCTCAAAGTTTCAGCGGCACTAGAGGAAAAAAAAAATCGACAAGCAACGTGTTCGGAAGCCAAGTCTTTGTCATCACTTATATCAGTGCGCGTGGGGGCGTTTAAAATATGCCTGCCTGAGATGATATTTGAATCCACACTATTTGTGCCGATTTTATCCAAAGCCGAACCTGACGTTGAGGTGATAATCCAGCTTTGCAGTCCCATTGGCCACCGCCACATCAGCAGAACACGATAATGAAGCCACCAATGATGAACAGCGCGTTGGAATCTTGTATAACGCATGCCACGAGAGAGAGAGAGCGAGAGGTGCGCACGATTTTTTTTTTTTACCATTTCGCGGATAATGTTGTTGTGCGCGCACTTTGCGTGCTGCTTTGGAGCCAAAGCCAAGCCATGAAGGCTGCGGAATTGAAGGGCACCCCCACGGTCCCACCCACTACCTACTGCTACTGGTGGCATTCAATCGCGGAGCATGCATCGGATTGTATGAAGAAGACGGAGGAGGGTTGGACTCCACGTCGGAGGTGGATGGAGACGCTCGATCTCCCCCGTGCTTCGTATCATGTCGTCCAATGTCCGGGACGGAAGACGCTGGAATTTGGATCGGTACGGTTCTTGGCACCTTCAAGATCGGTAGTGAAGCTTCAATTCATTCTCAGGGAGTTGAAGGCAATCCCTAGCTCGATCGGCCTAATCGACGAATCACTGCTACACTACGTATATGCCAGCGGTTGCTGTCATCCTAGCTATCTGATGATGGACTCGCTGTCAATTTGTTGGGAAAGCAGCGCGCGCGTCGAAATCAGATTTGTGCATCTTTTCGGCAAAATAACTATATCCATCCCGTCACCCACTGATAATGTGTTTGGTTGGATATACGAGAAATGATGAAAGAGAGTGGTTATAGTTTCTATACTATTTGAATGAGAGCTACGTGAGAATGAGATAAACACCGGAGTGATTTTTAGTGACGACGTGATCCTAAAAAATTAAAGAGATAGTGTCATCCACACCTCATCTTAATTTAGGGTGTGTTTGGTGTGGCGCCTAAGCCGCCACACCGCGCCACACTTTTTAGTGCTGAAAAGTGTGGCGCGCACCAAACACGCACTTAACCTCAAATCAAAGACATCCTAAAGTGCTACTACTTTAGGACTCCTCACTCTTGCACGCCATCGCCAGCTAGTGATTTTAGTCATTTTTACTCGCCTTGTCCTCCATGCATGGGCGCTTGTCAGCATAAATCTTCAAGTGACACATGGTTGAAAGCCTAGTAATAGACTGCTAACTAACTTCTCTTTTAAAAACAGAGTTCTTAATTTCTGTTTTGTCAAAACTATTTCAACTTACTGTTAATAGTTAGTGGCCTAAACAAAACTACTATGTTAGTCATCACAAGACGCGATAGAAAAAAAAAATAATATATCCTAAAATTGCCATCGAATAAAAACAAAACTACCCGTATCTTTTTATTAATTTGCATCTAAAATACCACTTCTAGCATATTAAATTTGAACTAAAATATCCATTTAAACCCACATCTAAATTACCAATATGACGCTACAACAAGTATTTAGGCGGAGCCAATGATTATAGAAGCTTAAAAATGAATATCTCACCTCCTCTTAGTCACCAGACTGATTTAATCTACTTTTATAAGTCTAGACAGATTGTCGTTATATTAGTACAAACTTTGCTAACCAAAATTCGTAACTCTGATTAATCTCACATTTTTAACAGATTAAACTAGATAAAATTATGAATCTAACCCAACTAGAATCACATCAATTGGAGTTCCCGATCTAATGCTATTAACGAAACAAGCTTGCTGTTCTAGAGAGGAACGAAAATTAATCCAGATATATTTTCGAAATTAAGCAATAATAATCAGAAAAGATTAATATCTCAGACTTTGTAGGTCGGTAAATAGATAAATTAGCAATAATCTAGACGAACCAATTTTCAACAGCAACAATTGAAATCAAAGATTTAATCTAGAATCAAAAATAAAGAAAGCAATTAACTAACACAGAGAGAGGAACAATATTACCACATTGATCTTGCATAATCAATTCTTTAATCATCGAGATTTGGGTTAAAAAGTGCCCTCCAAAAGCAACAGAGAATTTTCCTCAAGATCTCTAAAAGCTATAGAGTAGTCTAATCTATTAGATCTAATCTACTTATCTACTAGCCTCAACCCTCCCTAATCCTCTAGAGACTTAGATTGATCTCTTCGATCTAATCTAGAGCCTAAACTCATCTCTCGTCCATACAAATTAAATCTTCGCTCATATAATTGCAATATCCACTTCAGCTTGACAAATAGGTATTTTGTTGTCTAGAATATACTATTGCGTGCAATTAAAATCTATTAGCGCGTATAATTGCAATGGCCACTTTAACCAAACACAGGTATGTTAGCATGTCATGCAATCCACTAATCTACAAATTTCCTGTCATAATGCAGGGGCAAGCATTGTCTATGATCAACATCACGTAATCCACTAATATACAATCAGGGTAGTCCCTAAGGGGGTATGAGAGGTGCGGCTGCACCGAGCCTCCAAAAACAGAAGGGCCCAAGCCGCTAGATGCTAACATGTCAGAGATTTAGATTGTTATTCTAAGTCTTAATTATTTATCGAATATTATTTACTATATCTATGATGGTTGCCTCCGCTAAGTATAGCTTTTAAAACTGAAATTATTAAGGAACTAAATAAGTTCAATAAGGAGGTTAAATATTTTGGTGAATCTATGCATCAAGAAGTTGGATGGGATTGTTGCAATGTTATAATTGATGACTTTGTATCACAAAATGTTAGAAAACATTTTTAGCGTAATATCAAGTAACAAGTGTTTATGGCTATATTTTACAATTGTCCTATAAACTTTTAAGCATTGGACATAAGTTTTTTAATTTTAAGCATCGGACATAAGTTTTTTAATTATATGTTGAATATTTAATAATATATGTATAATTTTATATATACATATAGATATACAGATTCGTAAGGCCTAATATTAAATTTCTCCCAAGGCCTCCAAAAAGTCAGGCACGTGAACATCGTGCGGGTACAATCCACTAATATGCAATTTTTGTACACTAACACGCAGGATAGATATGCTTCTAGTGCTATATATGCATATGATGTAAAGAGCTAATCAGTTGCCTTCACAAAAACTACCTATGGATATGTCTTAAAATAATCAATTTCTACAATTAATAAAGTCAAATTATCTTGAATTTGATTAGTCGTATAAGAAAGAGTACACCGAATCGTCGCCTTTGCCGAGTGACTGAAGCACTCGGCAAAGCCTTAAAAACACTCGGCAAAGGCTTTGCCGAGTGTCGCACTCGGCAAAGAAGGCTCGGCATACAATACATCGGCAAAGCCTTCTTTGCCGAGTACTTTTTCTCGGGCACTCGGCAAAGAGGTTTGTCGAGTGCCAGACAGCACTCGACAAAGAAAAGCAGCCGTTACGGCGCCGGTAGATGGAGACGGCGTCTTTGCCGAGTGTCTGCCCGGCAACACTTGGCAAAGAATCAATCTTTGCTGAGTGCCACCTGGGACACTCGGCAAAGAACTCACCAGGGAGGGTCCCCATGTCAGGTTCTTTGCCGAGCGCTAGGTACGGCACTCGGCAAAGCGTGCTTCTTTGCCAAGTGTCAGGGATATTACACTCGGCAAAGAACCTATACCGGTGCCCAGGTCTTGGTTCTTTGCCGAGTACTATGGTCTTGACACTCGGCAAAGAACCTCTTTGCCGAGTGTAACACTCGGCAAAGTGACCAGTAGGCACCTTTTTTATTTGTTTTTTATATTCCATCCACACAAACAAAAGATATCACATATACATCGCATATATCACATATATACATCACAGATATCATCACAAACATAAATAGCCAACACAAACATAAATATCCATCACAAACATAAGTGTTCAACACAAGTATCCAACACAAACATAAGTCTCATACGTCTCAAGCTCTGACATAAGTATCCAACACAAACATAAGTATTCAACACAAGTTCTGAAGTCTAAACACTGAAAACATAACACTCATGGAGGTGGGCGGTTCGACTGGTGCTGCGTTGGGCTGAACCCTTCCGGAGGGTTGTTAGATGCCGCCCCAGATTGGCCCTGCACAGAGAAGAGATTGCATGTGTTATACCAGATGCAGCCAACATCTAACTACAATTTTGATACTCATAGGAGTATGGAAGAGAGAAGGGTCAACTGGAGGGAACAATGGAGGTGGCGGAGCGATGCCCTGTGCGGCGCCAAGGCTCTGCATGTACTGGAACATCTCCGCCATCCTCTGATGATCTGCCAGGCGAGCCTCCCGCTCCGTCTCCCGCTCCGCCATAATCCTCGCCTCCATCTCGTGATGTTCCCTCCTCTCTTCTTCTAGTTGGGCCTGTAATATTACAAGCCAACGTTATAGTAACTCAAAGAGGAGGTATATAACTCAAGGAAGGACGAGTTACAGAAGCACTAACCTCGAGTTGTTGTATGCGATGCTGTGAGCTGTCGTGTCGAGGTCGTATGGTTGGACTCGAGCCCGTGCTCCTTGCTCTCACCTGAGACAGTGGGAGTGGAGGACGAGTCGATTGCCCCGTCGGCAATCCAGTACCGCCCATGTCTCTTGCCTCCTCCGACCCTCATGAGCATATCGGGGTCGATCGGCTCGGTGCTCGGATCATAGTCTGGGCCATGGACCTCCTGCGCCATGGCGGTGTAGTCATGAAGGCGGCTGTAGACGGCGGGGTTGGTGTAGGCCTCGGGCCCGTCATCCGGGTTGTAGGTGACGTCGGACGTCGCCTTGCCCTTATGGGCCATAGCATAGGCCGAGAAGGTGGAGCAAGGCCGGCCACCATGTTACACCGACTGCAAGAAAACCAACGAGATAGTTAGAAATAATATCTAATCCAGTGCTATATACCTAAATAAAAAATAGGGCGTACCCATGCTTCTGCATATTGGCCCAGGCTCCGGCTGCCTTGGTGGTGGGAGGGACCTTGCATCATCATACGTCGTTCCCGGCTAGCGTTGTGCGCCTTGTCCCACTCAGCCGAACACCACCTATCCACCATCTGCTCCCAGCATAGAGGATGTGTGGCGCACCAATGTGGAATCATCTACAAAGTAAACACGTAAAGTGCATATCAGAAGATAAAATAAAATTCATGCATGGAGTACTGGTATCAAACATGCATGACTTTACCTGCAGGTACTGGTCCCTGGTCAATGACATGGTTCGGGCTTGCTGCTTGGACACCCTCTCCCCAAGGACAGAGCCATGGTAGGTGACGATGGCCTGGATTCGAGCCTCATAGTGCATGTCCACGACGAGCTTCTTATAGCTCGTGGTGGCCACCACATCCGCCCTAGCCTCGTATCTAGCCTCGCATCTGAAGAAATCCTGCATACAAAAACGATGTATCCATACATTATTTCAAGAATTTGCAACGAATGCGACATATTTTACATTATATTAAGACTTACCCACAGCTCTTGCTTGACCCGCTCTGCCTTGTTATTGAATTCCTGGCCGTCCCGGTCTACTGCATCGGGGGCGACGGCGTAGTGGTCGAAGGTGTAGGCTGGGCTCATCACTCCGGCATACTCAACCATTCCAGGGAAGTGTTCCCTGCACAGCAGCCCAAGGATGCCATTGGGGAGGCGACAATGACCCCCAGCATAATCCACAACCGTCCAAGACCTGTCCAAGTGATAAATAAAAAGTATTAGTTTATATTATGATTTTGAACACATAATATGAACAAGAATGAAGAACATAAAGTTACATACTTCTCCCCATCCGGCCGAATCAGCTGTCGCCTGTCCCGAAGTATGGGACGCTGAGGAGACTCGCGGGACCTCGCAGGTAGATGCTCCTCGAACCTGAGCCGCTAGAACCTGAGGCGTCCTGGTGCTGGTCGTCGTCGTCCTTCTGCTGGTCTAAGTCATCCTGAGGCGTCGCCTACTGCTGGACAAGGTTGTCCTAAGGCGCCGCCTGCTCTGCCTCGTCCGCCGTCCTACTCCTCCCCCTCCTCCTCCTCAGCCAATTACCGCCGGCCATATTTGTCTAAAAACCTGCAATTAAGAGTAAACAAATAAGCACATATAAAAAGATGTATTTAAAAACAGGTGCAAAATAAAAAGTCATATAGCATTACATCGATTAAAAATAATCTTCATATGTGTCGGGGTTAGCCGGATCATAACTCTCATCATCACTATCAACCATTTCAATCTCAACACCATCGGAAGACGCAAGTTCGTCATTAATGTCATTGCCTTCAAGGATTACTAAGTCATTATCATTTTGCACCTCATCATCCTCCTCATCAACAACCATTTCAATATCTACGTCCATTCCGATAGCCTCGGTTAAGTCTATCTCAAATCGCCCTTCTAGCCCATCTTCTTGGAAGAACTCTCCATCATATGTGTCCGAGTCTAAGTTGTAATCTTCATCGTTAGGAACAGGTAACCTCCCATGCGGCGATACCTTATACACAACATTCCAACCCTTAAGATGTTCTTTCGTTTGGCACACATATGGGAGATAATACACTTGTATGGCCTGTTGGGCCACAATATAGACATCGTCTCCTGGTAAGGTGGAATCTTGTCGAATTTCGACTATGCCAAGATTAGAATGTGTCTGTCTCGTCACTTGAGGGTCAATCCAATGACATTTGAATATCACTGGAGTAAGAGGTTTGGAACCATAAAAATTGAGCTCATATATTTCTTCGATTTGTCCAAAATAATCGACATTGTCAAGGCCGGGCGTAAAGACTCCAGAACACGTTGTTTTCCGATTGGGCCGACTTTTGTCGTAGTTTGTTGTGCGAAAACGGTATCCATTAACGTCATACCCAGAATATTTCTTGACCCTATAAGCAAAGTCATTGGCTACTTGTCTCAACTCGGCACTCATAGATGGATCTCTTTGGCCCTACAAGTATTCGCAAGTTAAAAGATGCTAAATTGAGTTTAAAGACGTATCTCTTTTACAAACTAAACACGTACCTTACGTTTGAACCATGAAATGAAATCGGGCAACCCATTTCTCGCACCCTTTCTAAGAAGAGTGTCATATTCCTGTAGAGTGGGGTACCTTGATCGACGCCAGAATTCATGAAGAAATTGTTCCATGTATGGCGTCACCTCTTCAAGGTTGGTCAATACATATAGCATGATATGCCACCACTCTTCATGTGTCAGGGTCTTGGTGGTCGAGCCACTTGCGCTTCCGAGTTGGCCTCGAAATATGCTAAGGTTCGATTCATTGTCGCCATCATTGTAACGAGGGGGTGGATTATACACGCTCGGCAATTTGTCACCATAATAAGTTGTTGTGAAGTTTGAGACCTCCTCTAGAATGTATGTCTCTGCAATGGAAGCCTCGATTTTGCATTTATTTCTATATTTCTTTTGAATAGTCTTTAGACATCTCTCGATTGGATAGCACCAACGTCCCTGCACGGGGCCCCCCATTTGTGCCTCATAGGGGAGATGAAGAATCAAATGCTGCATTGGATTGAAGAAGCCGGGTGGAAATATCTTCTCAAGCTTACACAGTAACACGGGTGCCAATCTTTCCAAGTCTGCAACCACGGTCCGAGATAACTCTTTTGCACAAAGCTGACAGAAGAAATAGCTCAACTCTGAAAGCGCTAGCCAGACATGCTCAGGGACGTAGCCTCGAACCATCGCAGGAAGAATCCGTTCAATCCATATGTGGAAGTCATGACTCTTCATTCCTAAGACTCGCATAGTAGATAAGTTCACCCCCTACTCAGGTTAGCTGCATACCCATCAGGGAACATCAACATCTTGATCCACTGAAGTACTTCCTTCCTCTGGGCCCTACTTAGGACGAAATCGGCCTTAGGCCTTCTCCACGTCTTTCTGCCACTTCGCGGCTTCATCTCTAGGTATGGTCTATCACATAACACTGCCAGATCCACTCTTGCCTTCACGTTATCCTTTGACTTATCAGGAATGTCCATAATTGTTGCCCATAGTGCCTCGGCAACATTCTTTTCAGTGTGCATCACGTCAATGTTGTGTGGAAGGAGCAGGTCGTCAAAATAGGGGAGCCTAGTCAAGCCAGACTTATGTGTCCACATATGCTGCTCACTATATCCCACAAAACCGCCTTCTGTATTGGCCACAAGCCCATCTATCTGTTGACGAATTTCGGCACCAATCATCGTTGCAGGTGGGCGGTCTGTCACTACGACACCTTACGTAAAGTTCTTGATGTCTAGGCGAAATGGATGGTCAGGAGGGAGAAATTGTCGATGTTTATCGAAGGACGAATATTTGCCACCCTTTTTCAACCAAATGAACCTGAGAGCTTCCTTGCAAACTGGGCATGGGAACTTACCGTGAACATACCAGGCAGAATAGCCCATACGCCGGTAAGTCATGCATGGAGTACTGGTACCAAACATGCATTCTGAAGTTTGTCTTCGTAGCTCGATCCTACGTCCATACCCCTTCCTCCTAGGCACGTACCAATTCATCGATCAAAGGCTCCATGTACACGCCCATTTTATTCCCTAGGTGTCCGGGAATTATCAACGACACAAATATATTCTGCCTTTGAAAGCACACACCAGGGGGGAGATTGATTGGGATAACAAACACGGGCCAACATGTGTACGGGGCAGCGCTCATTCCATAGGGATTGAACCCATCTGTGGCCAACGCAACACGTACATTACGAGCCTCTTCGGCTTTCTCACAGTGAATGGCATCAAAGTGTTTCCATGCTTCACCATCAGATGCGTGCACCATCTTGTCAGGATTGTATCATTTTCCATTTTTGTGCCATATCATCTGTTTCGCGGATTCCTCTGTCATGTACAGACGCTGGATCCTCGGTATGAACGAAAGGTGTCATAGGATTGTCAAGGGGATGTCGAGCTGCCTCTTCTGTTCATCACCAGAGTCTACCTCCATGAACCTAGACGATTGACACTTGGGACAGTACTTTGCCTCCACGTATTCTTTCCTAAATAGCACGCAACCCTTTGGACAAGCATGAATCTGCTCATACGTCATCTTGAGTGCACGAAGGAGTTTCTGTGCCTCGTACATGCTCTTTGGCAGAACGTGATCATCCGGAAGCAGGCTCCCAATAACCGTCAACTAGCCATCGAATGCGTCTCTACTCATGTTGTACTGCGACTTGAACGCCATTACACGCCCAATGGCATCCAGTTGAGAAACCTTTGTCTGGCCATTAAGGGGCTTCTATGCCGTGTCGAACATGTCGTAGAACGCCTTTGCAGTCAGCTCTGGCTTGTCATCCATACATCCTCCCATGTACTGTGTCTCCTGATAGTCGTTCAACATATCCGCTACCCCCGCATCCGCGTCATAATTCTCGACACGTTGTCTCAGCACCTCCTCTCTCGTACGATGCGCTTCACCATGAAATATCCACCGCGTATAGCCCGGTGTAAATCCATTCTTCCAAATATGTTCTACCATGGCCTTCTTTGGTTTTCTTTTCCGGTTGGCACATTTGCTGCACGGGCACGGGACTAGACTCGCTCCTTTAGCAGCTTCGCCATATGACCGTTCCACGAAATCATCGGTCTTTCTAATCCATTCAGTGGTGACATCGTTCCTTCCTCTACGGCCCGTGTACATCCACTCACGGTCCTCCATCCTCTAACAGAAGCCTAGCAACAGAAAATTTCGGTAGCACCTCCCCTGCACGGGGAGGTTTCGAAATCCTGCAAATAAAACTATCAGCACGATGGCTGACATCCACACATAATTCAACGGCACGATGGCCGACAATCAACAATACTACATATTAACCTAATCATACACGTACATAAATTTAACACAACAAGACTACATATTAACCTAAGAGATCCACATGTATATAATTAACTCAACATCAAACCTAATCATTTCATATAAATCATACATGTAGAACATAAAGCTTTTTAATTACAATATCACAAAACAAAAGCAAGCAATCACCTTGGAGGTTTGGTCGCGGGCGAGACGACGGGGCGCGGGCGAGACGACGGGTCGCAGGCGAGGCGGCGGGTGGGCGAGGGCGCGGTAGGGGCACGGCGAGGGGAGCGGCGGGGGCACGGCGGGGGCGCGGCGGGGGCTCGGCGAGGGACACGGCGGACGCGGGCGAGGGCGAGGGCGAGGGGCACAGCGAGGGGCACGGCGGGCACGGGCGAGGGGCACGGTGGCGCGGGTGCGGGCACGGCGGGCGCAGGCAAGGGGCACGACGGCGTGGGCGCGGGCGAGGGGCACGGCGACGCGGCGCGGCGGCGGCGCGGAGGGCGTGAGCACGACGAGTGGGAGAGTGAGGAAGAAGAAGAACTTACCAGTGCTATGTACGAGTGCTTTGCCGAGTGCCCGTGATCTGGCACTCGGCAATGATTTTTTTTAATTTTAAAATACGCTTTGCCGAGTGCCAGATCGGGGGCACTCGACAAAGTAGCCTTTGCCGAGTGTCCCCTGGGCGACACTCGGCAAAGGCTACTTTGCCGAGTGTCATTTCTGGACACTCGGCAAAGTACATTTTTTTTATTTTTCCAACCAAAATTTTTGTGGTGTGTTCCTACACTATATAGACCTACATGTACCATTTTGAGACAATTAGAAAAGTGTTTTCTATAGCTAGTAGATTTAGTTCGTTTATTTGAATTTCTTCGAAAAAATCACATTTGAACTGCAAGTCACTCGAAACTTGGAAAACCGTGCATGCAAAAATGATATCCATGCTACTTAGCACAAGTTACGACCGATTTCAAGAGCGGACTGGAAACTTCGAGCACCTGCTCACTCAACATGGCCGTGAACTTGCCATCCAGCTGTTTAAAAATTTTATAAAACACAAACAAACTCGGAAAATCATGAAACTTGTCCACGTGTCATGATATCATATGTAGAGGCTGTGATAAAAAAATTTAGAATGTTTGGAAAAAGTTGTGAGACATTATGTGTAGAAAACTAAGAGAACTACACATGAAATCATAGAGTTTCAATGCGGATCTCTTAGGTTTGTACACATAGTGTGTCACAGCTTTCTCAAAACTTTTTCAGATTTTTATCACAACCTCTACATATGATATCATGACACGTGGACAGGTTTCATGATTTTCTGACTTTGTTTGTGTTTTATACAATTTTTAAACACCTGGATGGCAAGTTCACGGCCATGTTGAGTGAGCATGGTGCTCGAAGTTTCCGGTCCGCTCCTGAAATCGGTCATAACTTGTGCTAAGTAGCATGGATATCATTTTTGCATGCACAGTTTTTCAAGTTTCGAGTGACCTGCAGTTCAAATCTGAATTTTCCGAAGAAATTCAAATAAACGAACTAAATCTACTAGCTATAGAAAACACTGTTATAATTGTCCTAAAATGGTTCATGTAGGTCTACATAGTGTAGCAACATACCACAAAAAGTTTGGTGGCCAAAATAAAAAAAATAAAAATATGCTTTACCGAGTGACCACAGAAGACACTCGGTAAAGACTCTCTTTGCCGAGTGCCACATATCTGGCACTCGGCAAAGAGAAGACTTTGCTGAGTGTCGGTTTCGGCCCTCGGTAAAGACTGACGACCGTCAGCTGTAAACGGCCGCTAACGGTCCTTTGCCGAGAGCCATCTTTGTCGAGTGCTTCGCTGTGCCGAGTGTCCTGCACTCGGTAAACAAGCTCTTTACCGTGCACAGGACTTTGCCGAGTGCGGCGCTCGGCAAAGGCTTCTTTGCCGAGTGCCCGATAAAAAGCACTCGGCAAAGCCTCCGGCACTCGGCAAAGGCCCGGATTCCGGTAGTGGTAACATCATCTATAACACTAAAAAAATATAAGAGGAAAATATTTTTCATGAGAACTATAATAATATTAATTTATGCCATAAATATTACTATATTAGTGTTTTCTGTAGATTTAGTTAAATTTTGTAATTTTTATTTCGTACGACTCTAAAACCAAACTTATTATAAGATAGAGTGGTATAAGTATTAGATTATCTCCAGCGGCTTACTCATCCACATTTTTATATTCAAATTCCACTCTATAAACAGCGTAGTCTACAATATAGAACAATATTTTGATAACCACATGAATAATAAGCTACTAGATATGGTTTTAGAGCATCAATAGTTTGTATATTTAAACTTCACTCTGTAAACAACGTAGTCTACAATATAATCTACAATATAGAACAATGTTTTGATAACCATATGAATAATAAGCTACTAGATATGGTTTTAGAGCTTCTCCAACAGTTTGTAAAAAATACTCTAAATATAGATATAGAGACTTGCTAAATAATTTTCTATTTTTAGTTACTAAATATTTTAAATTATAGCTTCTAAAACCTCCTCTCCCTCTCACGTTAAACTTCTCTCCCTCTCAAGTTTCAGAAAGTTTTACGTTCTTTCTATCAAACATAATATTGTTTTTGCGATGGTTGAAATTTTTGCATATATAGTTCTAAAATATGTATGCACAATTTAAATTATAAACTAATTAAGTGTATATCTGAAACGTATAACATCAAAACAATTATTCAAAAACCGATACAAAATATCTATGATTAATCGATTCCAAATATAGGCTAAAATGCTTGATTGGATATTCTCTAGAAAATGTTGCAACTTGCAAGAATAAAAAAACTATTATATTGCAAGATTTTTTTCTCACATAGAGCAACTACTCCAGTAGTTGTCTAAATAATAGCTCCTTAAATTGATGTTTACTTAGCTGCTAAATTTGTTTTACGAGTAAAAAAAGGATTGGTCTCCAACAGTTGTTGATATATAGGAAGCTAAAACTGTTTTGAATCTTTGGTGGGCCCATTTATTATTGCACCGCCAGCAGCCTCGTGCGAAAGACGAATACAACCTGCGTCGTTGGACGAAGCCTACGCCATTTGGTACGTTCACTACGTCCCCAACTTGGCACATCTGAGATAGAAATTTCTTTTGGCAAAATTCATGGCAAGCTTGTAGCACTTGGAACACTTGGTGTATATGTACATCGTACATGGCAAGTTTCGTTCGTCGTCACAATCTCACACCGTCACAGCGGTGGACGAAGGCTTTGCCCCTGTGTAGCAGCAAGGAAAGTAGCCTATTCACAAGCACCAAACACCACCCACATGCACTGGGATGCTCATCTCAAGGTTTAGTTTATCTTCTATTAAACTTATGCAGGCTATTTTTTGCAAATCCAGGTGATGGGTTTAAATAGATTGTTGTCATCACGAGTACTTGATGAATCATCGTCGGATGACGACGAGGATTTTATATTTTGTGCTGCTCAAATCATTCATAATGTTTCACAAGTTCGTAGAAAGGCAGGAGGCTCCGTTATAGGTCGTGGATATATTTATCAGGATAGAGAAGCGGGACACGCGAGATTATACCAAGATTACTTGGCTGACAGTCCTACTTATGGCCCAAACTTGTTTCAGCGGAGGTAACAATATATTTGATTTGTATGGTTAGTTTGACTCAATTGTCTTATAGATGCCTCATTACTTTCCTTGCCACAGGTTTAGTATGCATCGACCACTATTTATTCGCATAATGAATGCACTTGAACAACATGATGATTACTTCGAGCAGAAGAGAAACGCAACTCAACAACAAGGTTTAAGTTGTTTGCAGAAGTTTATTGTAGTCTTTCGTATGCTAACTTATGGAGTGGCAGCAGATGCTATGGATGAGTATGTACGTATTGGAGAAAGTACTGCACTACAAAGTCTAAAAAGGTTCGTTAAAGCTGTAATAGAGATTTTTGGTGAGGAGTATTTAAGATCACCTAATGAAAATGATATACATCAGTTACTTGCACTTGGTAACGAAAGAGGTTTTCCTGGTATGCTGGGTTGAGAGCACCTAGAGGGGGTGAATAGGTGATCCTGTAAAAATCAACACTAAATGGCACAAAACTTGGTTTATGAAATGTTAGTGGAATCAAAACCAAGGTGCTATGTTTAGAGAAAAAGAGATGTCTTCTTCACTAAATTGCTCTTCACAAGGTGAGTATTTAAACTTAGAGCAATTATCAAGTGAGTAGAAGCAGAGAGAATCGCACACGAATAACAACAGGTGACACAGTGATTTTTATCCCGTGTTTCGGCCAAGTAGAACACTTGCCTACTTCCACGTTGTGGTGTCCCAATGGACGAGGGTTGCACTCAACCCCTTTTAAGCGATCCAATGATCCACTTGAATACCACAGTTTTCTTCCTTATAGCAGACGTTCCCTTTGTGAGAAATCTCCACAAGTTGGAGCTGTCGGGGACCGTAATTAGGGGTACCCCCAAGGCTCCTAATCTCAGCTGGTAACCCCCATCAGCACAAAGCTGCAAAGGCCTGATGGGCGCAATTCCGGTCAAGGCTCCGTCCACTCAAGGGACACGATCTCGCCTCGCCCGAGCCCAGCCTCGGGCAGGAACGGTAGACCAAGGTAGATTCGTGCCTCGCCCGAGGGTCTCCTCAAGCAACGGACGCACCTTCGACTCGCCCGAGGCCCAGTTCGGGCAGGCTTTGCGGAGAAGCAACCTTGGCCAGATTGCCTCGCCAGCCGACCGGATCGTAGGAGCATTTAATGCAAGGATCGCCTGACACCTTATCCTGACGCGTGCTCTCCAGTCGACAAGGCCGAAGTGACCGCAGTCACTTCGCCCCTCCACTGACTGACCTGCCAGGAAAACAGCGCCGCCTGCGCTGCCCCGACTGCTGTGCCACCCGCCAGGGTGAGGCTGACATCAGCCAAGTCCAGCCTCGGGCGCCATAGGAATCTCCGCCTCGCCCGACCCCAGGGCACGGACTCAACCTCGACTCCGGAAGACGGTCTCCGCCTCGCCCGACCCCAGGGCTCGGACTCAACCTCGACCTCGGACGACGGTCTCCGCCTTGCCCGACCCCAGGGCTCGGACTCGACCTTGACCTCGGACGACGGTCTCCACCTCGCCCGACCCCAGGGCTCGGACTCAACCTCGACCTCCGAACGACGGTCTCCGCCTTGCCCGACCCCCGGGCTCGGACTCAACCTCGACCTCAGAGGAGTCACCACCTTGCTTGGGCCGACCACGCCACAAGGGGGGGCCATCATTACCCTACCCCTAGCTAGCCCAGGCTACGGGGGACAAGACCGGTGTCCCATCTGGCTCGCCCCGGTAAAACAAGCAATGATGGCATCCCGCGTGCTCCATGACAACGGTGGTTCTCAGCCCCTTACGGAAGCAAGGAGACGTCAGCAAGGATCCGACAGCCCCGACAGTTGTGCTTCTACAGGGCTCAAGCGCTCCTCCGACGGCCACGACGCCACATGAACAGGGCTCCAACACCTCTCTGACAGCCATGTCGGCATGTACATAGGGCTCTGGCTCCTCTCTGCTAGACACGTTAGCACACTGCTACACCCCCTGTTGTACACCTGGACCCTCTCCTTATGTCTATAAAAGGAAGGTTCAGGGCCCTCGTACGAAGGGTGGCCGCGCGGGAGAATGGGCTGACGCGCAGTCTCACGCCCCCTCTCTCTCTCCCTCGCGAACGCTTGTAACCCCCTACTGCAAGCGCATCCGCCCTGGGCGCAGGACAACACGAGGCCACGGTTTCCCCTCGCTGGTTTTCCCCCCTTGTGCTCCGTCTCGCGCCGACCCATCTGGGCTGGGACACGCAGCAACAATTTACTCGTCGGTCCAGGGACCCCCCGGGGTCGAAACGCCGACAGTTGGCGCGCCAGGTAGGGGCCTGCTGCGTGTTGACGAACAGCTTCCCGTCAAGCTCCAGATGGGGAGTCTCCAGCAACCTCTCCAACCCGGGACGAAGCTCCGTTACGGGAATCTCGAGTTCATGTCCCTCGACGGCAGCTACGACATGATACTCCTTCCTCCGCTGTGCGACAACGACAATGGCGGCCGTCAGCCCGCCCGCCGGCGGCGGAATCGACAACGTCTTCCCCGCGTGGCGGAAGAACAGCATACGGGTCCGTCCCGTCACCTTCCTCGTCGACGGGGGAGGAGGCGGGGCAGTCATGGCCAAGCAGGAGGCGGCACCTCGTCGGCTATCGAGCGAGTCGATGACGCCGGCGCCCCAGCGGGGGACACGTCGGGCGTTGACCTCGCGTTTGAGACGAAGACGAGCGTCGTTTCCCCACAACACGCCAACCCCAAGTAGACGGGCGACGCCAGCACACTCGCGAAGGACTTGCTGAGCGTTAGCCTTGTACCTGAGGTAACGGTGCAGTCCGTCCCCGACGCGACTTCATCATCGTCCGTCGATCAAGAGGTACCGTCCGTTTCACATCCTGTGCCTTTTAGATTCAGCTTCGACCCACCAAGAGATCCCGCTTCGGTGGATGCTTTCATAAAGGCATATCTGAACCTTCTGGGGTACCATATGTGGTCAACCTGGGACAGATTGACGGCCGTCTCGACCTACGGGCCCCTGGGTTCCGAGGAAGATGACGAGCCCGACTCTGGTTGGGATTTCTCCGTGCTCGGTAACTCCAGTGCCATGCGGGACTTCATGACCGCATGTGACTACTGCCTCTCCGGTTGCTCCGATGATAGCAATAGCCTCGGCGACAAGGACTGTGGCCCAAGTCGCAAATGTTTCCACGTCGATCTAGAGGGTCTCGACGAAGGCAACCACCTTGGTATGCCAGAGGACGGCAATCCCCCTAGGCCTGTGCCTCGCATTGACATCCTTCGGGAGCTAGCTGTGGTCCTAGTCCCTACGGGGGTCAGGACACACGGCTCGAGCAAATCCGCGAGATGCAGGCCAGGCTCGACGAGGAAGCAGGACAACTTGTGCAGCTCCGGCAGAACATCGGGCAGGAGCGGGTAGGCCGAGCACCAGCCGGAGAAGCGCGTCATCTGGCCCAGGACGTCCAGCACCGCATCGCCGACAATGCCAGGGCAAGGCTGCCCCCGGCTTCCAGTGGGGTCAGCCAGAACCTAGCTGCAGCAGCAATACTACTTCGAGTGATGCCGGAACCATCCACCACTGAGGGGTGGCGTATCCAGGGAGAACTCAAGAATCTCCTGGAGGATGTCGCGGTCCGACAGGCCGAAAGCTCTGCCTCCTAAAGGCAGGGGTACCCCTAGAGCATCACGCCTCGACTTCCCTATTCACGTGGGAAGCCTCGGTTCACACCGGGCGCACGCGGGACACAGCGCCTGCGGCCGCGGGCCGCCTCGGCAACGAGCACCATCGCCGCGACCGTCGAGCCCACCTCGACGAGAGGGTGCGCCGAGGCTATCACCCCAGGCATGGGGGATGCTATGATAGCGGGGAGGATCGGAGCCCTTCGCCCGAACCACCCAGTCCGCAAGCTTTCAGCCGGGCCATACGACGGGCGCCGTTCCCGACCCGGTTCCGAGCCTCGACTACCATCACCAAGTACTCGAGGGAGACAAGGCCGGAACTGTGGCTCGCGAACTACCGGCTGGCCTACCAGCTGGGTGGAACGGACGATGACAACCTCATCATCCGCAACCTCCCCCTGTTCCTCTCTGACGCCGCCCGAGCCTGACTGGAGCATCTGCCCCTGCGCAGATCTCCAACTAGGACGACCTGGTCAAAGCCTTCACCGGCAACTTCCAGGGCACATACGTGCGCCCTAGGAACTCCTGGGATCTCCGAAGCTGCCGCCAGTTGCCGAAGAATCCCTACGGGATTACATCCGGCGATTCTCGAAGCAGCGCACCGAGCTGCCCAACATCACCGACTCAGATGTCATCGGCGTGTTCCTCGCCGGAACCACTTGCCGCGACCTGGTGAGCAAGCTGGGTCGCAAGACTCCCACCAGGGCGAGCGAGCTGATGGACATCGCCACCAAGTTCGCCTATGGCCAGGAGGCAGTCGAGGCCATCTTCCAGAAGGACAAGCAGCCTCTGGGGCGCCAACCGGATGACGTTCCCGAGGCGTCCGCTCAGCGCGGTGCGAAGAAGAAGGGCAAGAAGAAGTCGCAAGCGAAACGCGACGCAGCCGACGCAGACCTTGTCGCTGCCGCCGAGCACAAGAACCCTCGGAGGCCTCCTGGAGGCGCCAACTTGTTCGACAAGATGCTCAAGGAGTCATGCCCCCATCATCAGGGTCCCGTCAAACACACCCTTGAGGAGTGCGTCATGCTTCGACGCTACTTCCACAAGGCCGGGCCAGCGGCGGAAGGTGGCAGGGCCCCCGACAACGACAAGAAGGAAACCCACAAGGCAGAGGAGTTCCCCGAGGTCCATGACTGCTTCATGATCTGCGGTGGGCAAGTGGCGAACGCCTCGGCTCGGCACCGCAAGCAAGAGTGCCGGGAGGTCTGCTCGGTGAAGGTGGCGGCGCCAGTCTACCTAGACTGGTCCGACAAGCCCATGACCTTTGACCAAGGCGACCACCCCGACCGCGTGCCGAGCCCGGGGAAGTACCCGCTCGTTGTTGATCCCGTCATCGGCAACATCAGGCTTACCAAGGTCCTCATGGACGGAGGCAGCAGCCTCAACATCATCTACGCCGACACCCTCGGGCTCTTGTAGATCGATCTATCCTCGATCCGGGCCGGTGCGACGCCCTTTCATGGGATCATTCCTAGGAAGTGCGTCCAGCCCCTTGGACAACTCGATCTGCCCGTTTGCTTTGGGACTCCCTCCAACTTCCGAAAGGAAACCCTCACGTTCGAGGTGGTCGGGTTCTGAGGAACCTACCACACAGTGCTAGGGAGACCATGCTACGCCGAGTTTATGGCCGTCCCCAACTACACCTACCTCAAGCTCAAGATGCCGGGCCCCAACGGGGTCATCACCGTCGGCCCCACGTACCAAAACGCGTACGAATGCGACGTGGAGTGCGTGGAGTACGCCGAGGCCCTCGCCGAATCCGAGGCCCTCATCGCCGACATGGAGAGCCTCCCCAAGGAGGTGCCAGATGCGAAGCGCCACGCCGGCAACTTCGAACCAGCAGAGGTGGTTAAGTCCGTCCCTCTCGACCCCAGCAACGACGCCTCCAAGCAGATCCGGATCGGCTCCGAACTCGACCCCAAATAGGAAGTAGTGCTCGTCGACTTTCTCCGCGCAGACGCCGAGGTTTTTGCGTGGAGTCCCTCGGACATGCCAGGCATACCGAGGGATGTCGCCGAGCACTCACTGGATATCTGAGCTGGAGCCCGACCCGTGAAGCAGCCTCTGCGTCGATTCGACGAAGAAAAGCGCAGAGCCATAGGCGAGGAGATCCACAAGCTGATGGCCGCTGGGTTCATAAAAGAGGTATTCCATCCCGAATGGCTAGCCAACCCTGTGCTTGTGAAAAAGAAAGGTGGGAAATGGTGGATGTGTGTAGACTACACTGGTCTAAACAAAGCATGTCCGAAGGTTCCCTACCCTCTGCCTCGCATTGACCAAATCGTGGATTCCACTGCTAGGTGCGAAACCCTGTCGTTCCTCGATGCCTACTCAGGGTATCACCAAATCAGGATGAAAGAGTCCGACCAGCTCGCGACTTCATTCATCACGCCCTTTGGCATGTACTATTACATTACTATGCCATTTGGTTTGAGGAATGCGGGTGCGGCATACCAAAGGTGCATGAACCACGTGTTCGGACAGCACATTGGTCGAACGGTCGAGGCTTACGTCGATGACATCGTAGTCAAGACGAGGAAAGCCTCCGACCTCCTCTCTGACCTTGAAATGACATTCAAGTGTCTCAAGGCAAAAGGCGTAAAACTCAATCCCGAGAAGTGTGTCTTCGGAGTCCCCCGAGGCATGCTCCTGGGGTTCATCATCTCCGAGCGGGGCATCGAGGCCAACCCGGAGAAAATCGTAGCCATCACCAACATGGGGCCCATCAAGGACTTGAAAGGAGTACAGAGGGTCATGGGATGCCTTGCGGCTCTGAGCCGCTTCATCTCGCACCTCGGCGAAAGAGGCATGCCCCTGTATCGCCTCTTAAGGAAGACCGAGCGCTTCACTTGGACCCCCGAGGCCGAGGAAGCCCTCGGGAACTTGAAGGCGCTCCTTACAAGCGCGCCCATCCTGGTGCCCCCCGCTACCGGAGAAGCCCTCTTGATATACGTCGCCGCTACCACTCAGGTGGTCAGCGCCGCGATCGTGGTCGAGAGACGAGAAGAAGGGCACGCATTTCCCGTCTAGAGGTCGGTCTACTTCATCAGTGAGGTACTGTCCGAGACCAAAATCCGCTACCCGCAAATTCAGAAGCTGTTGTACGCGGTAATTCTGACACGACGAAAGTTGCGACACTACTTCGAGTCTCATCCGGTGACTGTGGTGTCATCCTTCCCCCTAGGGGAGATCATCCAGTGCCGAGAGGCCTCGGGTAGGATTGCAAAGTGGGCGGTGGAGATCATGGGCGAGACAATCTTGTTCGCCCCTCGGAAGGCCATCAAGTCACAAGTCTTGGTGGACTTTGTCGCTGAATGGGTCTACACCCAGCTTCCAGCAGCTCCGATCCAACCGGAACTCTGGACCATGTATTTCGATGGGTCGCTGATGAAAACAGGAGCGGGCGCGGGCCTGCTCTTCATCTCACCCCTCGAAAAGCACCTCCACTATGTGTTGCGCCTCCATTTCCCGGCGTCCAACAACGTGGCCGAGTACGAGGCTCTGGTTAACGGGTTGCGCATCGCCATCGAGCTAGGGGTCCGGCGACTCGCAGCTTGTCATCGACCAAGTCATGAAGAACTCCCACTGCCGCGACCTGAAGATGGAAGACTACTGCGACGAAGTTCGGCGCCTGGAGGACAAGTTCTATGGGCTCGAGCTCAACCACGTCGCTCGACGATACAACGAGACTGCAGACGAGCTGGCTAAGATAGCCTCGGGGCGGACAATGGTTCCTTCGAACGTCTTCTCCCGAGACCTACATCAACCCTCCGTCAAGACCGATGACACGCCCGAGCCCAAGAAGGCCTCGGCTCTGCCCGAGGCGCCCTCGGCCCAGCCCGAGGCACCCTCGGCCCCCGAGGGTGAGGCACTGCACGTCGAGGAAGAGCGGAATGGGGCCACGCCTAATTGAAACTGGCAGACCCCATACCTGCAATATCTCCACCGAGGAGAGCTACCCCTCGATAGAGCCGAAGCTCGGCGACTGGCGCGACGCGCCAAGTCGTTCGTCTTGCTGGGTGACAGAAAGGAGCTCTACCACCGCAGCCCCTCAGGCATCCTCTAGCGATGCATATCCATCGCCGAAGGTCAGGAGTTATTGCAAGAAATACACTCGGGGGCTTGCGGTCACCACGCAGCACCTCGAGCCCTCATGGGAAATGCCTTTCGACAAGGTTTCTACTGGCCAACCGCGGTGGCCGACGCCACTAGGATTGTACGCACCTGCCAAGGGTGTCAATTCTATACAAGGCAGACGCACCTGCCCGCTCAAGCCCTGCAAACAATACCCATCACCTGGCCGTTTGCTGTGTGGGGTCTATACCTTGTCGGTCCCTTGCAGAAGGCACCCGGGGGCTTCACGCATCTGCTGGTCGCCATCGACAAATTCTCCAAGTGGATCGAGGTCCGACCCCTAAACATCATCAGGTCCGAACAGGCAGTGGCGTTCTTCACCAACATCATCCATCGCTTCGGGGTCCCAAACTCCATCATCACCGACAATGGCACCCAGTTCACTGGCAGAAAGTTCCTGGACTTCTGCGAGGACCACCACATCCGGGTGGACTGGGCCACCGTAGCTCACCCCGTGATGAATGGGCAGGTAGAGCGTGCCAACGGCATGATTCTGCAAGGACTCAAGCCGAGGATCTACAACGACCTCAACAAGTTCGGCAGGCAGTGGATGAAGGAACTCCCCTCGGTGATCTGGAGTCTGAGGACGACACCAAGCCGAGCCACGGGCTTCACGTCGTTTTTTCTAGTCTATGGGGCCAAGGCTATCTTGCCCACAGACTTAGAATACGACTCCCCGAGGATGAGGGCATACGACGCCCAAAGCAACCAGACCAACCAAGAAGACTCACTTGACCAGCTGGAAGAGGCTCGGGACATGGCCTTACTACACTCGGCGCGGTATCAGCAGTCTCTGCGACGCTACCACGCCCGAGGGGTTCGGTCCCGAGACCTCCAGGTGGGCGACTTGGTGGTTCGGCTACGACAAGACGCCCGAGGGCAACACAAGCTCACGCCTCCCTGGGAAGGGCCGTTCATCATCGTCAAGATTCTGAAGCCCGGAACATACAAGCTGGCCAACAGTCAAGGCGAGGTCTACAGCAACGCTTGGAACATCCGACAGCTACGTCGCTTCTACCCTTAAGATGTGTTCAAGCTGTTCATGTACCTCATTTATATACTCAAGCAAAGTCTAACCATCAAGGAAGGGTCAGCCTTGCCCCAGCAAAGCCCGACCCTCCCTCGGGGGCTAGAAGGGGGGAACCCCCTCTGCGTCAAAATTTTCCTCGGAAAAAAGTCTTCCGCCAAAACGACTTTCGTGTCTCCCGGCTATATCAGTAACAGAACCCCAAGAAACGAATAAGAGTGCATGTAAGCGGCAAGGCCGACCGAGCCGAGGGACTCCTACGCCTCCGGGATACGGATACCTCACTCGTCACCTACTGCGAAAAATAACTCTTACTTGGGTAAGCGATCCTGCTACTGATGAACAAGTCTGGGTACGCAAAACAGGAAGAAAGAGACACAACTTTATATCACGAGGACAAAGTGTTCAGGCCTCGGCGACCGCGAAAGACACACACATGTTCAAAACAAACTGCTCCGGCAGAATCAAGCATCACCCGGGGGAGGAGCGGCGCCCTCAGCTTCATCTCCGACCTCAGCGCCGTCTCCACCCTCGGCAAGATCCGCCCCAGCCTCGGACGGCGGTGCGGGCGGAAGGATCTCCACCTCGAAGGTGGACGCCAGCACCGCGCTTGGGCCCGCGGCGGCCGCGTCAAGCCTCTAAACTTCGGCCAGGGCAGCTTCGTCTTCGTCGGGAAGGCAATACCCCTCGCTGACCCGCTCCAGATCCACATCATAGTGGGAAGCGAGCACGGCGAAGGCCCGCCTAACGCCGTGATGCAGCGCCTCGCGGAGTCTGCCGCGCGCGTGGTCACCCAAGGCCTGCAGGCGACTCTGAGGGGAGCTTCCCGAGGGGACGTCGTCAAGGCCAAAGATCTGGCAAAAGGCCGAGATAGCCTCGGACATGGCCGAGCGGTTGGCCTCCTTCTGCTCAGCCGCCTGGGCAAGTGCCTTGGCGGACTCGCTGAGGGCAAACTCGAGCTCTGCAAACAGCCAAAGCAGAAGTCTTCAAACGCAAGTTGAAGAGTGAAGCTGAATCAAAATCTCAAAACAGCCAAGACATACCTTCCGCCCGGATACGCTGCTCCGAGGCTACGGCTTGGGCGGACTGAGCAGACCCGATGGCCACGGCCAGGTCCGTCGCAAGGGCTCCGGCTAGAGCGGACGCCTTGACTAGCTGGCCTCCAAGGGCCTCAGCCCGGCTTTCAGCCTCGGCGGCCCAGCCCCGAGATTGATCCCGCTCACCGATGACCTAGCCAAGCTCCAACTGCCACCGCTACGCCTCTGCGCGTGCCGCCGCTGCCTCTACCCCCAGCTCGTCACGGAGCAAACGAAGGTCCGCCGCCTCGGCGCTCCGTTGGGAGAGGCGCTCGGTAGCCTCGGCAAGCGCGGTCCTTAGAAACCGCAGTGAACCCCAGACGTCGGCCTCGCGGTGAATGAACGATGACTTGGCGGCGCTTAGATCCGTCAGATCCTGAGGAAGGGAAGCGGGGCGTCACAAAGAATGCCCTGATCACATAAAAGGTATGTCTGAAATCCTTACCTGGAGGATCCTGGGAACATCCCTAGAAAGGACCTCCAGGGTCGACCGAAGCGACCCCACCGTTGCCTCGGCACGCTCACGAAGCTCGTCCCAAGACTGCTCCTCTCGCTCATCGTCAAGATCGAAGAGGGGTTTCGAAGCACCACGAGCCCAGAACCAGAGCGACTGACGCCGCTCGCTGGGACTGCACCGCGCGAGGACGAGGTCGCCGCCCCCCAGGACGTGCCGCGGTTCTGTGCCCCCTTCTCCAAGGCATCGGCACCCCCTGCAGTCGGCGCATAGGGAACCTCCTCGGCTAAGGGGCAGGGTTCCGATCGCCGGCCTCGAGTAGCGGCGCCTCGGCCATCTCAGCATCGGCGGCAACAGATGGCTCCACAGCCAGAGCAGCAACGGCCTCGGCAGAAGCCGGTGCCAGCACCGGCAATACGACTGGTGGGCTCAAGGCCGCGGCCGCGCCAGTAGTCTCCCTCGACTCGACGGCCGCCTCGACGGAGGGGTCAGCCTCGGGAGCTCGCCCCACGGCAACTTGTGCCGCCTGAACCCCCTGCTCGGGGGCACCTTGTGCAGAGGCCAGCCGGCCGGCGAGGCCCGGTGCGGCACCAGCTGCAGAAGCTGGCGCCGTCTTAAGGGCCTTCTGGGGAGCCAGACCGGTCGAACCGTGCCTCCATTTGCTGGGAAGAAAGGGAAAAGCAGGATCATGACACACGAAGAAGGTGCCGGGACAGAAGTATCCTCAGATACTTACCCACTCCGGGCCACGACCAATCGTGCCTGCGGGGAGGCCCCTCGAGCCTCGGTCCCCGCGGGCACCACCAAGGTTTGCCCCGTTGCCAGCTTCGGCACCATCCCTGCCTCGGGCGCCTAGGGCGCCGAAGGGACGGTCCGCCCAGGCGCGGACACGGCGACCCGAGGATCGGCCTCCTCTGCTGCCGGCACGGGCAACGGCTCTGGGGGAACAGGCGGGATGGCCTGACTCCCCGGGGTCACCTCAGCTACCTTGACCAAGGGGTCAAGTACCCCCTCGGCCTGCCCCTGTTCTTTGGGTCGGGACCTTGATGCCCCGGCCCCGGATACCGACAGCGCTGGCCCACTCGGGGGCTGGCTCGACGACCCCTGGCCCAGCCTCAGATCCGGGCTAAGGCCAAGGCGGGCGTCCATGTCATCGTCTTCATCATCATCGTCGTCGTCATCGTCAGGCGTCTCCGGCGACGGCTCCCTCGGGAGTCGTCCCTCTCCTGCCGACGACGACGCTTCTCCAAAGCGTCCCGAGCCCACGTCCGCTCGCGGGCCCGAGCCTTCTTCGTGTCCTTCTTCTCCTTCTTCTTCTCCACAGCGACCCTCCGCGTGGCTCGGTCCACCGCGTCCTCCGGGACCGGTGGTAGGGAAGGCTTGTGAGACCCCAGCTCCTGAAGACGAACGAAAAGTCTCAACTGTGAGAACCATGGGCAATCAGACACAAGAAAGAAGAAGGAGCGGACACTCACCAGGGACATGCACCCACGCTCGAGACGCATCGGGAGCTAGATAAGGGCGCCGGTATCTAGCCTCCCTACCGTGTCAGCTACCCGCCTGTGGAGGTCATCGGCGGGGAGGGGGACCGAGAACATCTGCGAACCCTCCAAGTCGACCCCCAGCGTCATCTCCGAAAGCAGCAGCCGTCGCTCCGTCAAGGGGAGCACCCTCCAACGATGGATGGCGGCAACCACCCCCGCGGCGGTGAGCCCTCCCTCTTGCAGCTTCTCCAAGGCCTCCAGAAGGGGCTAGAGATTCTTCTGCCTCTCACGTGGGGCCCCATAGCGCCAATTGCTGCCGGCGGCAGTCACCACTCGTTGAGAAAACAACGGGAGCCTCCCATCGTCATTCCGGAGGTAAAACCACCGGCGCTGCCACCCCTTGTTCGAAGACACAAGGATGGCGGGGATGTACTGCTGCGCACGCGCCTGCCTCAACTGGAGGATGCAGCCACCGGCCCGCACCGCCATGCGGACTCTCTTCTCCCCGGTCGCCGAGGCAAAAGGCTCCGCGGAGAAGAGATGGGTCCACAGATCCCAGTGGGGGTCAATCCCCAAAAATCCTTCGCAAACCGCCGCGAAGATGGCCGCTTGCGCAATGGAGTTGGGGCTAAGGTTGTGCAACTCCACCCCATAGTGATGCAGGAGCGCCCGCATAAAATGGCTTGCTGGCACACCAAACCCCCGCTCATGGAAGGAGACGAAACTCAGCACATACCCCGGCGGCGGGTTCGGGTCGGCCCCGCTCGGAGGGACCATCCACTCCGGCTGCAGGACATCAGAGAGGGGGCGGAGCAAGCCATCGGCAACAAGGGCCTCCAGGTCATCCACCATGACAGTGGAGAAAGGCCATGGGTCGCGCGGCGGAACGATGGTTACCCGGGCGGCCATCGCCAAGCGAAGGAGGTGGCAGCGGGGCGGACAAGGTGCGAGGTTTTCTTTCTCTGGCTATTCCCTCAGGTTGCGGAAACCTAAGCAGAGGCGAGCAACAGAGTAAAGAACCACCACCAGACCCTCCTCCGAATATATAAAGGCCCGGGCAAGACCCGTTCAACACTCCGCCCGAACCCGCCGTGAAATCCAAAAATCGAAGGCGAAATGCCCGTTCCTCGAACGGCGCGCGCATGCGCAACGGCTGCCCCGCGAACCACTCGTCCCGTCGCATTAACTCTGCGGCAGGGTAGGCGACACCCTTGGCAGGCGAAGCAGGCGACGCTTCACCTCCGCCATAATGACCGCGTCAAAAAAGGTGTGCCATGTCGTTCAATTTCGTATCCTTTTCTTCTTCCCCTTTCTCTCTCTCTTGCTACAGGGACCAGGAAAGGGGGATACTCTGAAAGGGATCCTTCTCCATAAAGGAAGCGGGCCCCGAGCCCCCCTACTGCTCAGAGGTTCGAAGGCTGGCCCCTCGGAAGGGTTCGACAGCCGCCTCAGAGCACTCGGGCTCCGTGCCCACTACTGGTCAGAGGTTCGAAGGCTGGCCCCTCGGAAGGGTTCAACAGCCGCCTCAGGCCACTCGGGCTCCGCGCCCATTACTGATCAGGGGTTCGTAGGCTAGCCCCTCGACGGGTTCGACAGTCGCCCCAGAGCACACAGAGTGAGGGATGACTCTAGGTACGTTCGATACATAACCAAGGCTTGGGCTACGCTCCCGAGGTACCCTAGGACATTTCCGAGACCAGCAGGAACGATTCTGTAACGGAATCCCATCAGAGGGAGGCATCGAGCCCTCGGACCCTATCGAACGGGACCGGGTCCGGCAAATCACCTGCAGGTACTGTTGGAGCGCGCCTCTGGGCCACTAGCCGACCCTTATCGAACAGGGCACAGGCGTCCACTCGGATCACCCGTTAGCAACTCACTGGAGACACCATGTTCGGCACCCTCCGAGGACAACATGGCGCTTTCCCCCCTCCTCCTTGCGGAAAGGCGACGCAGGGGCGTATGAAAAAAGCTGAGTCTGCCCTTGACCGTCCTCTCGCCCTGTGCAGAGGCTCAGGGGCTGCTCTCGCAAACCCGACTCCAGCCAAACCGTTGACAGCGTCAACATACTAGCCCGAGAACTCGGAACCTGACTATGCACCCGGGCAACGACCAGTTCGCATGAGGGAACAACCAGACCGGCCGAGCCATCACGAAAGGCATTAAGACCTCGAAGGAGTCAAACCACTCCTCCGAGGCCTCGGGGGCTACACCCGGCGGGTGCGCTCGCGCGCACCCACCAGAACAAAATGCAACCGGGAAAGGCCGGTCCCCTTGCAAAAAAAGTGCGACAAAGCCTCCAAGCGAGTACCCACACTCCCTTTGAGGCTCGGGGGCTACTGTCGGGGACCGTAATTAGGGGTACCCCCAAGGCTCCTAATCTTAGCTGGTAACCCCCATCAGCACAAAGCTGCAAAGGCCTGATGGGCGCAATTCCGGTCAAGGCTCCGTCCACTCAAGGGACACGATCTCGCCTCGCCCGAGCCCAGCCTCGGGCAGGAACGGTAGACCAAGGCAGATTCGCGCCTCGCCCGAGGGTCTCCTCAAGCAACGGACACACCTTCTACTCGCCCGAGGCCCAGTTCAGACAGGCTTCGCGGAGAAGCAACCTTGGCTAGATCGCCTCGCCAGCCGACCGGATCGTAGGAGCATTTAATGCAAGGATCGCCTGACACCTTATCCTGACGCGTGCTCTCCAGTCGACAAGGCCGAAGTGACCGCAGTCACTTCGCCCCTCCACTGACTGACCTGACAGGAAAACAACGCCGCCTGCGTTGCCCCGACTGCTGTGCCACCCGCCAGGGTGAGGCTGACAGCAGCCAAGTCCAGCCTCGGGCGCCATAGGAATCTCCGCCTCGCCCAACCCCAGGGCTCGGACTCAACCTCGACTCCGGAAGACGGTCTCCACCTCGCCCGACCCCAGGGCTCGGACTCAACCTCGACCTCGGACGACGGTCTCCGCCTCGCCCGACCCCAGGGCTCGGACTCGACCTCGACCTCGGACGACGGTCTCCGCCTCGCCTGACCCAGGGCTCAGACTCAACCTCGACCTCCGGACGACGGTCTCCGCCTCGCCCGACCCCCAGGATCGGACTCAGCCTCGACCTCGGAGGAGTCACCACCTCGCTCGGGCCGACCACGCCACAAGGGGGGGCCATCATTACCCTACCCCTAGCTAGCCCAGGCTACGGGGGACAAGACCGGCGTCCCATCTGGCTCGCCCCGGTAAAGCAAGTAATGATGGCACCCCGCGTGCTCCATGACAACGGCGGTTCTCAGCCCCTTACGGAAGCAAGGAGACGTCAGCAAGGATCTGACAGCCCCGACAGCTGTGCTTCTACAGGGCTCAAGCGCTCCTCCGACGGCCACGACGCCACATGAACAGGGCTCCAACACCTCTCTGACAGCCACGTCGGCATGTACATAGGGCTCTGGCTCCTCTCTGCTAGACACGTTAGCACACTGCTACACCCCCCGTTGTACACCTGGACCCTCTCCTTACGTCTATAAAAGGAAGGTCCAGGGCCCTCGTACGAAGGGTGGCCGCGCGGGAGAATGGGCTGACGCGCAGTCTCACTCCCCCCCCTCTCTCTCCCTCGCGAACGCTTGTAACCCCCTACTGCAAGCGCATCCGCCCTGGGCGCAGGACAACACGAGGCCGCGGTTTCCCCTCGCTGGTTTTCCCCCCTTGTGCTCCGTCTCGCGCCGACCCATTTGGGCTGGGACACGCAGCGACAATTTACTCGTCGGTCCAGGGACCCCCTAGGGTCGAAACGCCGACAGGAGCCTTTCACCCTTACAATATTGATCACAATGAAAACCACAAGAGTAAGGGAGGGAATAGAAACACACGCAAGAGTTAGAGTCACAGCATCGACACGCACACAAGTCAAGAAACAAGCACACAAACACACCGCAGCGAGTTCACAACTCAACAAGTGCTCCAATCTCAAACATAATGATCCGGATGCGTACTTGCAGAGTCTAGGCGTCTTAAAAATAAAAATAGAAGACGTAGAACACGAATTTCATAAAAATTCTACTGGAGTTTATTAATAAAAATAAAATAAAAGGCGTCTTAAAAATAAACACTACTGGAGTTGCTCTAACAGCCTAAAGTAGTTTATTAATAAGAACTAGTCGGTTGCCCGTGCGTTGAGACGGATTACAACAATACCTATGTAAACTATCCACCAAAAAAATTCAAGATTTTTTATTGATTGTCTTCGCTCTTCGTATAATATTTTTTGATTTGGCTAACTGATGTTATTGTTTACTCCATCCAATATGTATTGGTATAACACGGACAATGAAGTGAGCGATTAAAGAGAGTTCACAACGACTGACTGAACGAACAGAGATTGTAAAATGACATAATTCCACAATATAGAGACCAAATAAGAGAAAGTTTGTGAGCTCAAGTTTCTAAAATAAATCACATGAACTCAAACTTATAAAAAAGATAGATCAAAATATGGAGTGATTGATAAAGTTAGGCATCAAATAAAACTGGATGCACTCCATATAAATTATGCACTTCGTAGCAATTACTAATGTTTAAAACCAATAAATAACCTTTTATTTTACTGTTAGTGTGATAAATCATTATTGCTCCATCTAATTCAGCAACCTCAAACACCATGGAGTCCATTGCGCCAATGTGGTCTTAGAAACGAACTAATGCTTGCAAGAACCAAGAACGATGTGCCGTGCTTGATCTGTAGCCTCGGCCCGTAGTGCTGGTCCGGCTCAACATGATTATATTTTTTATTTTACAAAAAAAACGTATATACATATATATATACAATTTATATTCAATATTAAAAACATTTGAGCATGATGTTCTACTGGTTAGAAAGCTTCACTTAGTATCTTTTGCCCTTCTTTCATTAGGGCATGGGTTCGAACCCCACCTCCTACAATATTTTTTTAACATTTTATGTTGATTTAATCAAACGGGCCGGTGGCTAACGGGCTGACCCGACACAGTCAGTAGACCGGCATGACGTGCTTGGACTAGAGTTGTGGCCCGCGGGCTTCTGGCCCGTGCCGGGCCGCCATTTGGCCATGGGCTAACGGGCTAGCCCCCGACACAGTTAGCAGACCAGCATAACGTGTCTGGACCAGAGTTGTGGCCCGCGAGCCTCTGGCCGTGCCGGACCATCGTTTGGCACATCTATAGATGTGCGGGTTAATTTAAAATAGCTGTGAGGGGTTATTTATAAAAAGATGACGCGGGACGACCGTTGAAACTGGTGCTTTAAGTATAGTATAGATAAAAGAGAATAAAAATAGAAGACATGGAAATGTGAATTTAGGTATAAGCTGAGCAAATGCAGTAGTTCTCTAAAAGACTTTCTAAATCAATAATTTAGGTAGTTAACATAAAAAATTCTCTGCAACAATTCTCTAAATAAACTTTCTAAATTTAATAATTTCTCATCTAACCTTATTTCCTCTCTACAATTGGAGCAACTTACTAAACAAGAATGTTGACTCCATTATGTAGATAATAAAAAGGTAATTAATTTGTGACTTTTTTTATTCAATGGAGGTAATTGATTTAAGATTTTTTATATGAACAGATATAAAATAAAACTGCAATCTACATTTAAAGAACTATTAAAGAAACTCACATTCTTTATTTCTAAAGTTATTTAGTAACCTTTTAAATTTATGGTTTAGAGAGCTAAAATTTATTAAATTTATGATTTAGAGAGCTAAAATTTAGCTGAGTTGCTAGAATAAAATAGCGACACGAGTCTAATTTAGCAACCTTTTAAATTTGTGATTTAGAGAGCTAAAATTTAGCTGAGTTGCTAGAATAAAATAGCGACACGAGCCTTTTCTAGTAACTCTTTAAACTAATTAAGATTTAGAAACTTGGGACAAAAAACAAAATAAACAAAATAGCGACTTCTTAAGTTTAGCAGCATCGATTAGAGTACTATTATTGGTAATAACATCTTTAACTAAAATTTAGAAACTTTCTAAATAACATCTTAAACTAAAATTTAGAAACTTTCTAAATAACAGTTGGATGTGTTTTTCTTTATAAAACTATTATTTGATTTACGATAAATCGAGGTAAGTCCATTTAGTCTGAAATGGAGGAATTTAATTTGAAGCAGTTCTTTATAAATTTAGTTAAAATAGAAATGGAGGAATTTAATTTGAAGCAGTTCTTTATAAATTTAGTTAAAATATAATAACTTGCTGATTTAACATAAATCTAGAAGTCGTTTTATTTTGAGACTGGGAAGAGTATATTCTGAAAGCATACCAATCGTCAAGCATGCATCTCTGTTTGATGATGGCGATTGGCGAGAAATACTCAAATAATTGAATTCTGAAAGCATACCGATCTCCACGCATGCATCTATTTGATGCGTACAATGCAAGAGACAGAGTAGATCAAGAAATCGAACCGTTCCCTAATTACCCTAAACCCCTAGCTAGTTACTAGCAGTAATCTCGTACTACTATATTCCTTGGGCGCCGAAGATTCTAAGAGCTCCCGCAGGCGCCAACGGTATTCCCAATCTTCCTCGGCCTCCCGCCGCACCACCGCCGAGCCGCGCCGCCGCCACCCATAACGCCACCTCTCATGGTGTCGCGACCAGGTCCCGCGTCCCGTGGCCTTTTCTCCCCTGCTACCGCCGGCGCCGCAAGGTTCTTCCTTCCTCGCACCGCCTGGACGACCCTGAGCAGCAGCATTACACCCTCCACGTTGAGGCTCCACCACCCGAGTCCGCCACCGGATCCACGGCGGGTGTCGCAGCGCGGTACGGCCCGGTTCGTCTCGATGGCGTCGAGGAGGTCTGACACGGCCGATTTGCTTGGCAGCGCTGCTGTGGTGGAGGGCCGCGAGCTGGTGCCGGCATTGGCGGCGCCGCCGCCTCCGGTGGTGATGGTCAGGTGGCGGCCGGGCTGGAGCACGCCAGCCAGCAGGGATCGGGTAAGTAGCTTGACGACCGCGGACGTGCGGACGGCGCGCTCCATCTGCCTGGCACGGTCGGACGACGGCGGCGCGTCATCGGCGGTGGCCTGTCGTCCTGCGGGCGAGGCGTGCCTCTTGAGGCGCTGTATCCTGGCGTGGGCACGGACCCACGGGTTTGTGCTCACCGCCTCGCCAGCAAGTTCGTTTCCATCTGGAGTGGAACACCATCGAGCGCAGCTAAAACTGTGAGACGTACGGATTGATGGCATATATAATCCGAAGTACCGATCTCCTGCCATGAAGATTGAACTCGTACCATCGGCGGCGGCGGCGGCGGCGGCGGCAAGATCGTGGTACGCGCAGAAGCGCGAGAAGATCTCGGCCATCGTGGCGCACTTCCTGTCCGCCGCGGCGCCGGGCGGCACGACGACGGCGTAGAAGAAGCCGGGGAGCTCGAAGACGAAGGCGCGCGCGTCGACGCGCGCCACGAGGGCGTCGCGCGCCAGCATCCAGTGGTGGTCGCCGACGGCGCAGGTGGCCATGGACACCGGGACGCCCTCCACTCGGGCCATGTGCAGCGACAGGGCCCCCGACCGGAACAGGTGCGCGGCCTCGAAGCGGTCGCCGCAGAGCACGAAGAGGCTCACCGACGGAGGGGCGTCGATGGACAGCAGCTCGGTCTGCATGCCCGTCCGGTACTCCCGCGTCCGGCCCACGCGGCCCGCCGGCGGACCTCCTCCTCCCTCCCGACGAGACGCCATCCGGTTGCCAATGCTGTCGGTAGAAGTAGAACCAACATGCTGTTAGAACGTACACACCGCACACGTTGCCGTTGTTTAGCGCGCGACGACGAGCAAGCGATGGATGCGCTGGGAATTGGGATGCATGGACAAGAAACATATATGCACGCACGACCGCCGATTCCGCACGACGACGTGTGCATATTCTGCTATGAGAATTCGTCTGTATATATATAGCTGGCAAAACCGAGCGAGTTTTCAGATGTTTTGCATATGATATGCCTGAACCCTTGCACAGTTCTACTTGGTGCTTACCCACGACGATAGAGAGGGTTTTTTCCTTGGAGGCAACGCACGAAGCACGTACGTTAGATCCTGAATGAGAACTTAACGCGATGTAGAAGAAAGCAAAGCCTCAGACATTGCTGCAAAGCCCAAAGAAACAGAGAGAGAGAGAGAGAGATCAGGAATACAGGGATCGCTGGGGTTGTACTTGGTGATGGTGAGTACGAGGCTGAGCTGAGGCAACGGCCCTGCCCACTCTTAAATAAGACTGACCCACAGCTACAGGTGACGCCCGCGCTCTCGTCTATAGAGAGAGAGAGAGAGTGAGAGAGAGAGCTTCTGCCTTGGCATGCAATGCAACGCGAAGGCCAAGAAAGGGCGGGAAACGAGTCTGCTAGCGCTGCTGGGCTTGCGCCTGCGTGCGTACGTGGGAGCCGCGGCCATGCAGGAATGCATGCACGCGCCACGCACGGCGCGGGGGGACACCTCGCACGCGCCCGTCGCCCGTGTCCCCGCCAAGGCGCCACATCGTCCGGGGCCCGGGCCCGCGCCGCAACACGTGGCCCCCACGGCGCGACGTGGCGGGCGCCACGGCCACGCGCCCGCCTCCGCTGGCCCCCCCGCGTGCCGCGTTGCGCCCTTGCCCGTGCAACCGGACCGCTGCTCTCCGGCCTCGCCCGCGGTCTGCAGTCTGCACTCATTCACACATTCTCATTTGGGTCAGCTGCTACAGAGGTGTTGAGAAATTATACAGCGGATCGTCCGGGAGAAAACATCTCTACCGTGGCTCGGGATGTGTACGTACGCAGTACGTGAATGCATGCATGCAACCGGCAACAGCTACTCTTGTCGCCTAATTTTCATGACGTCGTTTTCCCGTGTGTATATATATATAACGGGAGCTTTGTGCTTCTAATAGTTAAAGGAAGCTCAGACCGATCATCCCTACAAACTGGTTCAATCCAGCACGCCGACTTGACCAGGCTGTCGGGTACGCCACCCACACCACGTCTGTGCGTGCAAAAAAAGAATGAATGTATAAGTTAAATACGTTCCCTTATATGCGCCTAAATTTAGAAAAAGATATGTGTGGCAGTTTCTATATTTAAATACTTTATTTCCTCTATAAATTTAGGATCGCTGCAACAGCTAGACTCGTAATGACCATTTTATGATATATACTGTTACAAAATATGCTACACTGTGTAGATAATTATGCAATTCGGTATACTGTGTAAAAATTTGTTACCACCTGCATGCGCACGAATTTATGATGAAAAAAATGTGCAATGAAAGAAAATGAATTGCATGTGTAAAAACAAAATAGAATTCCTCCAACAACCATGCAGCTAAACACATTATAACTAGTTTATGATATATAGTGATACTAATTATACTACACGGTGTAGTTATTTATGCAATTCGCTGGCATGTTGTTCACTAGTGAACGCATCTCCAGGTTGGAGCGTAAAAACCTTAAGTTTTAAGCATAAAATTCCTCAATTATAAGCGTAGATACCGAGTCAATGTGAGGATGATAACTCTAGTAGGTCGTTATTACGATCCTATTTTATGGCAGATCCAAAAAACATGGCGGCCGCATGCATGCCATTTTCATTTTTATACAAATCTGTCGGGGACCATAATTAGGGGTACCCTCAAGACCCCTAAATCTCAGCTGGTAACCCCCATCAGCACAAAGCTGCAAAGGCCTGATGGGTGCGATTAAGTCAAGGATCGGTCCATTCAAGGGACACGATCGTGCCTCGCCCGAGCCTAGCCTCGGGCAAGGGAAGCCGACCCCGGAAAACCTACGTCTCGCCCGAGGACCCCCCCCCTCCAGCAACGGGCACACTATCGGCTCGCCCGAGGCCCAGTCTTCATCGGGAAGCAACCTTGGCCACATCGCTACGCCGACCGACCAAATCGCAGGGGCATTTAACGCAAAGGTGGCCTGACACCTTTATTCCTGGCGCACGCCCTCCAGTCGACAGAGCCGAAGTGACCGCAGTCACTTCGCCGCTCTACTGACCGGTCTGACAAGAGGACAGCGCCGCCTGCGCCGCTCCGACTGTTGAGCCACCCGACAGAGTGAGGCTGACAGCAGCCAAGGCCGGCCTCGGGCGTCATAGGAAACTCCGCCTCGCCCGACCCCAGGGCTCGGACTCGGGCTCAGCCCCGGAAGACGGCGAACTCCGCTCCGCCCGACCCAGGGCTCGGACTCGGGCTCAGCCCCGGAAGACGGCGAACTCCGCTCCGCCCGACCCAGGGCTCGGACTCGGGCTCAGCCCCGGAAGACGGCGAACTCCGCCTCGCCCGACCCCAGGGCTCGGACTCGGGCTCAGCCCCGGAAGACGGCGAACTCCGCCTCGCCCGACCCCAGGGCTCGGACATGGGCTCAACCCCGGAAGACAACGAACTCCGCCTCGCCCGACCCCAGGGCTCGGACATGGGCTCAACCCCGGAAGACGACGAACTCCGCCTCGCCCGACCCGGGGGCTCGACCTCGACCTCGACCTCGACCTCGGAGGAGCCTCCACCTTGCCCAGCCTAGGGCACGGACCGACCATGTCAACAGGAAGCGCCATCATTACCCTACCCCGAGCTGACTCGGGCTATGGGGAACCAGACCGGCGTCCCATCTGGCTCGCCCCACCATGCGAGTAATGATGGCGCCCCGCATGCCCTGTGACGACGGCGGCTCTCAGCCCCCTTACAGAAGCAAGAGGACGTCAGCAAGGACTTGACAGCCCCAACAGATGTCCGCCCGCCAGGCTCCAGCACTCCTCCGATGGCCACGACACCACGCGAACTGGGCGCCAAGACCTCTCCGGCTACCACGATGGCATGTACTTAGGGTGCTAGCTCCCCACCGCTAGACACGTTAGCACATTGCTACACTCCCCATTGTACACCTGGATCCTCTCCTTACGCCTATAAAAGGGAGGACCAGGGCCCTCTTACAGAGGGTTGGCCCACGCGGAGAAGGACGGGACGGCGCTCGCGCAAGGCCGCTCGCTCCCACTCCCACGTGGACGCTTGTATCCCCCTACTACAAGCGCACCCGACTCAGGCGCGGGGCTAACACGAAGGCCGCGGGATCCACTCTCTTACGCCTGCCTCCCTCCGGCAGCCTCCTTTCCCCCCTTTGTGTTCCGCCTCGCGTCGACCCATCTGGGCTGGGGCACGCGGCGACAATTCACTCGTCGGTCCAGGGACCCCCGGGTTTCGAAACACCGACAGTTGGCGCGCCAGGTAGGGGCCTACTGCGTGTTGACGAACAGCTTCCCGTCAAGCTCCAGATGGGCAGTCTCCAGCAACCTTTCCAGCCCGGGACGGTGCTCCGTTTCGGGAATCTTGAGTTCATGTCCTTCGACGGCAGCTACGACATGATACTCCTTCCCCCGCCGCGCGACAGCGACAATGGCAGTCGACAACCCGCTCGCCGGCGGGGAAATCGACGACGCCTTCCCCACATGGTGGAAGGACGACATTCGGGCTTGTCTCGTCCCCTCCCCCGTCGACGGAGGACGAGGCGGGGCAACCAAGGCCAAGCGGGAAGCGGCACCTCGTTGGCTGTCGAGCGAGTCGACGGCGCCAGCGCCCCAACGGAGGGCGCGTCGGGCATCGATCTCGCGTCTGAGACGAAGACGAGCGCTGCCTCCCCGCAACACGCCAATCTCAAGCAAACGCACGACGCCAGCACGCTCGCGAAGGACTTGCTGGGCGTCACCCTCGTACCTGAGACAACGGTGTAGTCAGTCCCAGACGCGACCTCGTCACCGACCGTCGACCGAAAGGTACCGACTGATTCCCATCTCGCGTCTTTTGGATTCGGCCTTGGCCCACCAAGCGACTCCGGTTCGGTGAGCACTCTCTTAGAGGCGAGTCCAAACCCTCTGGGGTATCGTGTGCGGTCACCTTGGGACCGACTGACGGCCGACTCGACCTATGAGCTCTCGGGGTCCGAGGAAGATGGCGAGCCCGACCTCTGTTGGGATTTCTCCGGACTTGGTAACCCCAGTGCCGTGCGGGACTTCATGACCGCATGTGACAACTGCCTTTCCGACTGTTCCGACGGCAGCCGCGGCCTCGACAACGAGGACCGCGGCCCAAGTCGTGAATGTTTCCACGTCGATCTAGGGGGTCCCGACGAAGGCAACCGTCTTGGTATGCTGGAAAACGGTGATCCCCCTAGGCCTATGCCTCGCGTTGACATCCTTCGGGAGCTAGCTGTGGTCCCTGTCCCGGCGGGGGTCCTGACCCACAGCTCGAGCAAATCCGCGAGAGGTAGACCAGGCTCGACGAGGGAGCAGGAACGCTTGTGCCGATCCACCGGGACATCGGGCAGGAATGGGCGGTCCAACCCTCGGCCGGAGAAGCGCATCATCTCCCCCAGGACATCCAGCACCGCATCACCGACGACGTCAGGGTGAGGCCGCCGCCGGATTCCAGCGGAGTCGGCCAGAACCTGGCTGCAGCGGCAATACTCCTCCGCGCGATGTCGGAGCCATCAACCACCGAGGGGCGGCGTATCCAGGGAGAGCTCAAGAATCTCCTGGAGGACACCGTGGTCCGACGGGCCGAAAGCTCTGCCTCCCGAAGGCAGGGGTTCCCCTCGGAACATCGCACCGCGACTTCCCGATTCATGCGGGAAGCCTCGGTCCACTCCGGGCGCACGCGCAACACAGCGCCTGTGGCCCCGGGTCGCCTCGGCAACGAGCGCCATCATCACACCCTTCGGGCCCACCTCGACGATAGGGCGCGCGGAGGCTACCACCCCAGGCGTGGGGGACGCTACGACAGCGGGGAGGATCAGAGTCCTTCGCCCGAACCACCCGGTCTGCGGGCTTTCAGCCGCGCCATACGACGGGCACCGTTCCCGACCCGATTCTGAACCCCGACGACTATCACAAAGTATTCGGGGGAGACGAGACCGGAACTGTGGCTCGCGGACTATCGGCTGGCCTGCCAACTGGGTGGAACGGACGATGACAACCTCATCATTCGCATCCTCCCCCTGTTCCTCTCCGACACCGCTCGAGCCTGGCTGGAGCACCTGCCCCCGGGGCAGATCTCCAACTGGGACGACCTGGTCCAAGCCTTCGCCGGCAATTTCCAGGGCACGTACGTGTGCCCTGGAAACTCCTGGGATCTCCGAAGCTGTCGCCAGCAGCTGGGAGAGTCTCTCCGGGACTACATCCGGCAATTCTCGAAGCAGCGCACAGAGCTGCCCAACGTCACCGATTCAGATGTCATCGGCGCGTTCCTCGCCGGCATCACCTGCCGCAACCTGGTGAGCAAGCTGGGTCGCAAGACCCCCACCAGGGCGAGCGAGCTGATGGACATCGCCACCAAGTTCGCCTCTGGCCAGGAGGCGGTTGAGGCCATTTTCCGGAAGGACAAGCAGCCCCAGGGCCGCCCACCGGAAGATGCTCCCGAGGCGTCAACTCAGCGCGGCGCCAAGAAGAAGGGCAAGAAGAAGTCGCAAGCGAAACGCGACGCCGCCGACGCGGACCTTGTCGCCGCCGCCGAGTACAAGAACCCTCGGAAACCTCCCGGAGGTACCAACCTCTTCGACAAGATGCTCAAGGAGTCGTGCCCCTATCATCAGGGGCCCATCAAGCACACCCTTGAGGAGTGTGCCATGCTTCGACGACACTTCCACAAGGCCGGGCCACCCGCGGAGGGTGGCAAGGCCCTCGACGACGCAAAGGAGGAAGATCACAAGGCAGGAGGGTTCCCCGAGGTCCGCGGCTGCTTCATGATCTACGGCGGGCAAGTGGCGAACGCCTCGGCTCGGCACTGCAAGCAAGAGCGTCGGGAGGTCTGCTCGGTAAAGGTGGCGGCGCTAGTCTACCTAGACTGGTCCGACAAGCCCATCACCTTCGACCGGGCCGACCATCCAGACTACGTGCCGAGCCCGAGGAGATACCCACTCGTTGTCGACCCCATCATCGGCAACGTCAGGCTCACCAAGGTCCTCATGGACGGAGGCAGCAGCCTCAACATCGTCTACGCCGAGACCCTCGGGCTCCTGCGGATCGATCTGTCCTCGGTCCGGACGGGCGCTGCGCCTTTCCACGGGATTGTCCCCGGGAAGCGCGTTCAACCCCTCGGACAACTCGACCTACCCGTCTGCTTCGGGACGCCCTCCAACTTTCGAAAGGAGACCCTCACGTTCGAAGTGGTCGGGTTTCGAGGAACCTACCGCGCAGTGCTGGGGAGGCCATGCTACGCCAAGTTCATGGCCGTCCCCAACTACACCTACCTCAAGCTCAAGATGCCGGGCCCCAACGGGGTCATCATCGTCGGGCCCACGTACCGACACGCGTACGAATGCGATGTGGAGTGCGTGGAGTACGCCGAGGCCCTCGCCGAATCCGAGGCCCTCATCGCTGACCTGGAGAGCCTCTCTAGGGAGGCGCCCGACGTGAAGCGCCACGCTGGCAACTTCGAACCAGCAGAGACAGTCAAGTCCGTCCCTCTCGACCCCTGCAACGACGCCTCCAAGCAGATCCGGATCGGTTCCGAGCTCGACCCCAAATAGGAAGCAGTGCTCGTCGACTTTCTCCGCGCAAACACCGACGTTTTCGCGTGGAGTCCCTCGGACATGCCCGACATACCGAGGGAAGTCGCCGAGCACTCTCTGGATATCCGAGCTAGGGCCTGACCCGTGAAGCAACCTCTGCACCGATTCGACGAAGAAAAGCGCAGAGCCATAGGCGAGGAGATCCACAAGCTACTGGCGGCAGGGTTCATCAAAGAGGTATTCCATCCCGAATGGCTTGCCAACCCTATGCTTGTGAGAAAGAAAGGGGGAAATGGTGGATGTGTGTAGACTACACTGGTCTAAACAAAGCATGTCCGAAGGTTCCCTACCCTCTGCCTCGCATCGATCGGATCGTGGATTCCACTGCTGGGTGCGAAACCCTATCTTTCCTCGATGCCTACTCAGGGTATCATCAGATCAGGATGAAAGAGTCCGACCAGCTCACGACTTCATTCATCACACCCTTCGGCATGTACTGCTATGTTACAATGCCGTTTGGTTTGAGGAATGCGGGGGCAATGTACCAGCGATGCATGAACCATGTGTTTGGCGAACACATCGGCCGAACGGTCGAGGCCTACGTCGATGACATCGTAGTCAAGACGAGGAAGGCCTCCGACCTCCTTTCCAACCTTGAAGCAGCGTTCCGATGTCTCAAGGCGAAAGGCGTGAAGCTTAATCCCGAAAAGTGTGTCTTTGGGGTCCCCCGAGGCATGCTCTTAGGGTTCATCGTCTCCGAGCGGGGCATCGAAGCCAACCCAGAGAAGATTGCAGCCATCACCAGCATGGGGCCAATCAAGGACTTGAAAGGCGTACAGAGGGTCATGGGATGTCTCGCGGCTTTGAGCCGCTTCATCTCCCGCCTCGGCGAAAGAGGTCTGCCTCTGTACCGCCTCTTAAGGAAGGCCGAGTGCTTCGCTTGGACTCCCGAGGTCGAGGAAGCCCTCGGGAACCTGAAGGCGCTCCTCACGAACGCGCCCATCTTGGTGCCCCCGCTGCCGGAGAAGCCCTCTTGATCTACGTCGCCGCAACCACCCAGGTGGTTAGCGCCACGATCGTGGTTGAGAGACAAGAAGAAGGGCATGCATTGCCCGTCCAGAGGCCAGTCTACTTCATCAGTGAGGTACTGTCCGAGACCAAGATCCGCTACCCGCAAATCCAGAAGCTACTGTACGCGGTGATCCTGACACGGCGGAAGTTGCGACACTACTTCGAGTCTTATCCGGTGACTGTGGTGTCATCCTTCCCCCTGGGAGAGATCATCCAGTCCCGAGAGGCCTCGGGTAGAATTGCGAAGTGGGCGGTGGAGATCATGGGCGAGACGATCTCGTTCGCCCCTCGGAAGGCCATCAAGTCCCAGGTCTTGGCGGACTTCATGGCTGAATGGGCCGACACCCAGCTCCCGACGGCTCCGATCCAATCGGAGCTCTGGACCATGTTTTTCGACGGGTCGCTGATGAAGACGGGGGCCGGCGTAGGCCTCCTCTTCGTCTCGCCCCTCGGGAAGCACCTACACTACGTGCTACGCCTCCACTTCCCGGCGTCCAACAATGTGGCAGAGTACGAGGCTCTGGTAAACGGGTTGCGAATCGCCATCGAGCTAGGGGTTCGACGCCTCGATGCTCGTGGTGACTCGCAGCTCATCGTCGACCAAGTCATGAAGAACTCTCACTGCCGCGACCCGAAGATGGAAGCCTACTGCGATGAGGTTCGGCGCCTGGAAGACAAGTTCTACGGGCTCGAGCTCAACCACATCGCCCGACGCTACAACGAGACTGCGGACGAGCTGGCTAAAATAGCCTCGGGACGAACAACAGTTCCCCCGGACGTATTCTCCCAAGACCTGCAATCGACCCTCCGTCAAGACCGAGGACACGCCCGAGCCCGAGGCACCTTCGGCTGAGTTCGAGGTATCCTCGACTCAGTCCGAGGTACCCTCGGCACGGTCCAAGGTACCCTCGGCTCAGCCCGAGGTACCCTCAGCCCCCGAGGGTGAGGCACTGCGCGTCGAGGGGGAACCGAGCGAGGTCACGCCTAATCAAAGCTGGCAGACCCCGTACCTGCAATATCTCCACCGAGGGGAGCTGCACCTCGACCAAGCCGAAGCTCGGCGGTTGGCGCGGCGCGCCAAGTCTTTCGTCTTGCTGGGAGATGTTAAGGAGCTCTACCACCGCAGCCCCTCAGGCATCCTCCAGCGATGCATTTCCATCGCCGAAGGCCAGGAGCTCTTGCAAGAGATACACTCAGGGGCTTGCGGCCATCACGCAGCACCTCGAACCCTCGTTGGAAACGCCTTCCGACAAGGATTCTATTGGCCGACGGCGGTGGCCGACGCTACTAGAATTGTCCGCACCTGCGAAGGGTGTCAGTTCTACGTGAGGCAGACCCACCTGCCCGCTTAGGCTCTGCAGACCATACCTATCACCTGACCGTTTGCTGTGTGGGGTCTGGACCTCGTTGGCCCCTTGCAGAAGGCACCCGGGGGCTACACGCACCTGTTGGTCGCCATCGACAAATTCTCCAAGTGGATCGAGGTCCGACCCCTAAACAGCATTAGGTCCGAACAGGCGGTGGCGTTCTTCACCAACATCATCCATCGCTTTAGGGTCCCGAACTCCATCATCACCGACAACGGTACCCAGTTCACCGGCAGAAAGTTCCTGGACTTCTGCGAGGATCACCACATCCGGATGGATTGGGCTGCCGTGGCACACCCCATGACGAATGGGCAAGTGGAGCGGGCCAACGGCATGATCCTGCAAGGACTCAAGCCTCGGATCTACAACGACCTCAACAAGTTTGGCAAGCGATGGATGAAAGAACTCCCCTCGGTGGTCTGGAGTCTGAGGACAACGCCAAGCCGAGCCACGGGCTTCACACTGTTCTTTCTAGTCTATGGGGCCGAGGCCATCTTGCCCGCAGACCTAGAATACGGTTCCCCGAGGGCGAGGGCCTACACCGACCAAAGCAACCGGGCCAACCGAGAAGACTCACTAGACCAGCTGGAGGAGGCTTGGGACATGGCCTTACTACACTCGGCGCTGTACCAGCAGTCCCTGCGACGCTACCACGCTCGAGGGGTTCGGTCCCGAGACCTCCAGGTGGGCGACTTGGTGCTTCGGCTGCGACAAGACACCCGAGGGCGGCACAAACTCACGCCTCCCTGGGAAGGGCTGTTCGCCATTGCCAAGGTTCTGAAGCCTGGAACATACAAGCTGGCCAACAGTCAAGGCGAGGTCTACGGCAATGCTTGGAACATCCAACAGCTACGTCGCTTCTACCCTTAAGATGCTTTCAAGTTGCTCGTATACCTCGTTCACACACCAAGACTGGTCGTCAAGGAAGGGTCAGCCTTGCCTCGGTAAAGCCCGACCCTCCCTCGGGGGCTAGAAGGGGGCAACCCCCTCTGCGTCAAAATTTTCCTCGAAAAAAGAAAAAAATCTTTTCTGCCAGAATACCTTTCGTGCTCTTCGACTACTTCAAAAGTGGATCCTGAAAACGACGGAGTACACGTAAGCAGCCAAGGCTGACCGAGCCGAGGGACTCCTACGCCTCCGAGATACGGATACCTCACTCATCACCTTCTGCGATAAGTAACTCGCGTTCGGATAAGTGACTCCGCGGACCGAACAAGTCTTCATGCTCGAGAGCTCCTCTGCCGAAATGATTTTTCGGGCCTTCTCGACTGTGTCGGTAATAGAACCCTATGGACGAGTAAGAGCGCGCGTAAGCGGCAAGGCCGATCGAGCAGAGGGATTCCTACGCCTCCGGGATACGGATACCTCACTCATCGCCTTCCGTGAAAAGCAACTCTCGCCCGCACAAACAATTCTGTTACCGACAAATAAGTCCGGATACTCGAAACAAGAGGAAAAGAAACGCAGCTTTACAACACGACGACGGTGTGTTCAGGCCTCGACGGCCGCAGAAAACATACACACACTACAAGACAACCTGATCCTGTAGGCTCGGACGTCGACAGCCGAAGGGGGCAGCAGCACCCTCGGCATCAACTACACCTTCGGTGGGGTCTGACCTAGCCTCGGACGGTGACACGGTCGGAGGGCCCCCCACTCTGAAGGACGGCATCAGCACCACACCCGGGCCATCGCCGCCAGGGTCTTCTTCGAGAATCCGGCCCGAGCAGGCGGCTCGGCCGGCCACCCCGAGGCCTCGGCCAGCTGTCCCCCAAAGACATCAGCTCGGCTTGTGGCCTCGACAGCTCAACCCCGGCGTTGGTTCCGCCAGTGGACGACCCGGCCAGGCTCTGGCCAACCACACCTCCTTTTCGAAGCCAACTCTGCCTCCGTCCGTGCTGACACTGCTACCTCTGGCTTTGGCTCATCGAAGGGAGGCCGAGGGGTTCCTTTAACTAAGCAAGAGGGGCCTCGGACAGCAAGGCCGACCGAGCCGAGGGACTCCTACACCTTCGGGATACGGATACCTCACTCATCACCTTTGCATGAGGCAACTCACGCTCGGAGAAGCGGTTCAGATAATCGAAAAGGCGAGTCTTAGTGCTCGAAACGAAGAAAAAACACGGCTCCGTGCCGAAAATACATACACGTTCAGGCCTCGACAGCCGCATTGAACAAAACACTGGCGTTCAAGGTGCCATTACAAACCGAACTAAGGTTCCAACCCCACAGCAGTAGCCATGATCCCAGTACGGGCGCGGCCACCGGAAGGCTTTCGTTCGCGTCCCTACTCAAGGGACACGAAACAGACATCAAAGCCAAAGAGCCGGGGGCTGGCCCGTGGGCGGCGCCGACGGCCTCAATGAGGGGGGAGCTTCCTCCGGCTGCCACCACATCAGCACGGACGGCGGCGTCTGCCTCTCCACCAACGCCGACGGTCAGCAAGGCGCGCCGGCAGGTCCTCACTCCCGTCCTCACCGCGAAAGCCAGGAGGAGGACGGAATGTTGCATCCTAGCTGGACAGCAACAGTTCGCCTTCCCCGGCATGGCTGGAGGACGCCTCCTCCGCAAGGCTGGAGGATGGTTTCCACCACCAGAAGCTGGAAGAGGAGGTGACCAGCCGGCCCGCGCGGGAGGTAGAGCTCTGGCTCAGCCCGGCCTCCGCCCCAGCAAGGATGATGAACATCCTTGAAGCTGAGGGCGGAACCAAGATCGCAGCCCGGCTTGCTTCTCCCCGTCCAGAAGCTGGAGGTCACCGTCTTGGGTGACCACCGGCGAGGGGATGCAGCCGGGCTGCCTGATGAAAATCCTTGAAGCCGAACGATGGCTGAAAGGTACCAACTTCCACGAAGTTGCGTTCCTCCGATGACAAGACGGAAGGATTCCGGGCGTCCCCCGCCCGGGGGCTCGGAAGGTGGGAAGGCACGATGCATGAGGGGAGCGCGAAGACACGGTTGCCCTCCAAGGGGGTCGCCCCCCTTTTAAAGGCGACTCTCTCCACTTGCGTCCTCAACCGTTGCGGGTTGAGTCTTCTCCAACACGCTCCAAGATTCTCCCCCCCACGGCACGGGGGCTGGGTCCCACACGTCATGCAAGCCAGTCCAGGGGAGAAGAAGCCAAACCGCCACGCGCGCGCGATGCATGCAACCACCCGGCGGTTACAAGCACTCCTCCACTTTCGCCCAGACCAGCGGATGAAAGGGCGGACAGCCATGCAGGCGGCATGCAACCGTGCCAAGTAGGCGCGCCCCTTCGACTCCAACAAGCCCAACATGGAGGTCCAGGCCCACGCGTCATGCAACCGGCGCGCCGGCTGCTACGTGTGAGCAACTGCACCGCCACTCACGCCACTACCGCGCCTCCTCGACTGCGGAGTCAATACCGCGACTCGAGGCAACCCTACAGTGCCAGCCAAGCGCGACGGACAAATGCGGTCAAAATTGGGCCGGCAGTAATGGCGGTGACAGGCGGGCAGAAGCAGTGGTCACGTCGTCAGCCAAGCTCACGTCCCATCCAGGGGCAGCGGGGGAGCCCTCTCTCACGGCGTGAAGACGGTGCTCCCATGATCCGTTCCTCGAACGGCTCGCACACGCGCAACGACCGCCTCGCGAACCGCTCGCCCCGTCGCATTAACTCTGCGGCAGGACAGGCGGCGCCTCCGGCGGGAGGAGCAAGCGACGCTTCGCCTTCGCTATAATGACTGCGTCGAAAGAGGTACGCCACGTCGTTCGACTTCGCATCCTTTTTCTTTTCCTCTTTCTCTCTCTTACAACAGGGACCGGGAAAGGGGGATACCCCGAAAAGGACCCTTCCCCATGAAGGAATCAGGATCCGAGCCTCCCTACTGATCAGAGGTTCGAAGGCCGGCCCCTCGGAGGGGTTCAACGGCCGCCTCAGATCGATTGGGTTCTGCGCCCACTACTGGTCAGAGGTTCGATGGCCGGCCCCTCGAAGGGTTCAACGGCCGCCTCAGGCCACTCGGGCTCCGCGCCCACTACTGATCAGAGGTTCGTAGGCTGGCCCTCGAAGGGTTCACAGTCGCCTCAGACACAGAGCGAGGGATGACCCTGGGTACGTTCGATACATAACCAAGGCTCAGGCTATGCTCCCGAGGTACCCTAGGACATTTCCGAGACCAGCGGGAGCGATCTTGTAATGGAATCCCATCAGAGGGAGGCATCGAGCCCTCGGACCCCGTCAAAGGGGACCGGGTCCGGCAGATCACCCGCAGGTACTTTTGGAGCGCGCCTCCGTGAGAGCACCTAGAGGGGGGTGAATAGGTGATCCTGTAAAACTTCAAAAACTTATAGCCACAAAACTTGGTTAATTGTTAGCACAATAATTGCCAAGTGGCTAAAGAGGAATCCTCAACAAAACACAATAACCAACAAGGATCAATCACAGAGATGGCACGGTGGTTATCCCGTGGTTCGGCCAAGACCAACGCTTGCCTACTCCACGTTGTGGCGTCCCAACGGACGAGGGTTGCAATCAACCCCTCTCAAGCGGTCCAAAGACCCACTTGAATACCACGGTGTTTTGCTTGCTTTAACTCAATCCCGTTTGTGAGGAATCTCCACAACTTGGAGTCTCTCGCCCTTACACTTGAAATTCACAAAGAACACGGAGCAAGGGAGGGATTAGCAACGCACACAAGACACACAAATCAGAATGTCAATACGCACACAAGTCGCAACAAGAGCTCGCAACATAACTCAATGAGTTCACAACTCCACTAGAGCTCTATATGCTATCACAATGAAACGAATGTGCGAAATCTATGTCTTGGTGCTTAAGAATGTTGTAGGAATGCTTGGTGTGCTCCTCCATGCGCCTAGGGGTCCCTTTTATAGCCGCAAGGCAGCTAGGAGCCGTTGATAGCAATCTTGGAAGGCTGATCTTGTCTTCTGTCGACTGCCGCACCGGACAGTCCGGTGCACACCGGACACTATCCGGTGCCCGATTTCCTTCCTTAAATAGCGAAGCCGACCGTTGGCAGCCTGAGAGCCGTTGGCGCACCGGACATGTCCGGTGCACACCAGACAGTCCGGTGCCTCCATCTAGCCGTTGGCTCGGCCACGTGTCCCGCGCAGATCGCGCGGCCGACCGTTGGCCCGGCCGACCGTTGGCTCACCGGACAGTCCGGTGCACACCGGACAGTCCGGTGAATTTTAGCCGTACGTCGCCGGTGAATTCCCGAGAGCGACCAGTTCGCTCGAACCAGCCTGGCGCACCGGACACTGTCTGGTGCACCACCGGACAGTCCGGTGCTCCCAGACTCAGCAGATTCTTGGCTGCTCGAGCCAAGACATTTCCAATTGGATTTTTCCTGTTTCCAGCACTTAGACACAATACATTAGTCCATAAAACAATGTACTAAGTCTGAGAAACATACCTTTATCCTTGATTTGTACTTTGTCCACCTTTTTACACTTAGGCACTTGTGTTGGACACTAAATCACCAAAACACTTAGAAATGGCCCAAGGGCACATTTCCCTTTCACTCCGGGCCTCTAGCCGACCCCTAGCAAATGGGGCACGGGCGTCCGCTTGGATTACCCGCCAGCAGCTCACCGGAAACACCATGTTCGGCGCCCTCCGAGGACAACATGACGCTTTCCCCCTCCTCCTTGCGGAAAGGCGACACAGAGGCATATGTAAAAAAGACGAGTCTATCCTTGACCGTCCTCTCGCCCTGTGCAGAGGCTCGAGGGCTGCTCTCGCAAAACCGGCTCCGGCCAAACCGTTGACAGCGTCAACATACCAGCCCGAGAACTTGGGACCCGACCGTGCACTCGGGCTACGGCCAGCTCGCATGAGGGAACAACTAGACCAGCCGAAGTGTTGCGAAACACACTAAGACCTCGAAGGAGTAAAACTACTCCTCCGAGGCCTCGGGGGCTACACCCGGCAGGTGCGCTCGCGCGCACCCACCGGAACAGAATGCAACCAAAAAAGGCTGGTCCCCTTGCAAAAAAGTGCGGCAAAAGCCTCCAAGCGAGTATTAGTACTCCCTTGGAGGCTCGGGGGCTACTGTCGGGGACCATAATTAGGAGTACCCTCAAGACCCCTAAATCTCAGCTGGTAACCCCCATCAGCACAAAGCTGCAAAGGCCTGATGGGTGCGATTAAGTCAAGGATCGGTCCATTCAAGGGACACGATCGTGCCTCGCCCGAGCCTAGCCTCGGGCAAGGGAAGCCGACCCCGGAAAACCTACGTCTCGCCCGAGGACCCCCCTCCAGCAACGGGCACACTATCGGCTCGCCTGAGGCCCAGTCTTCACCGGGAAGCAACCTTGGCCACATCGCTACGCCGACCGACCAAATCGCAGGGGCATTTAACGCAAAGGTGGCCTGACACCTTTATCCTGACGCACGCCCTCCAGTCGATAGAGCCGAAGTGACCGCAGTCACTTCGCCGCTCTACTGACCGGTCTGACAAGAGGACAGCGTCACCTGCGCCGCTCCGACTGCTGAGCCACCCGACAGAGTGAGGCTGACAGCAGCCAAGGCCGACCTCGGGCGTCATAGGAAACTCCGCCTCGCCCAACCCCAGGGCTCGGACTCGGGCTCAGCCTCGGAAGACGGCGAACTCCGCTCCGCCCGACCTAGGGCTCGGACTCGGGCTCAGCCCCGGAAGACGGCGAACTCCGCTCCGCCCAACCCAGGGCTTGGACTCGGGCTCAGCCCCGGAAGACGGCGAACTCCACTCCGCCCAACCTAGGGCTCGGACTCGGGCTCAGCCCCGGAAGACGGCGAACTCCGCTCCGCCCGACCCAGGGCTCGGACTCGGGCTCAGCCCCGGAAGACGGCAAACTCCGCCTCGCCCGACCCCAGGGCTCGGACTCGGGCTCAGCCCCGGAAGACGGCGAACTCTGCCTCGCTCGACCCTAGGGCTCGGACATGGGCTCAACCTCGGAAGACAACGAACTCCGCCTCGCCGACCCCAGGGCTCGGACATGGGCTCAACCCCGGAAGACGATGAACTCCGCCTCGCCCGACCCAGGGGCTCGACCTCGACCTCGACCTCGGAGGAGCCTCCACCTCGCCTAGCCTAGGGCACGGACCGACCACGTCAACAGGAAGCGCCATCATTACCCTACCCCGAGCTGACTCGGGCTACGGGGAACCAGACCGGTGTCCCATCTGGCTCGCCCCACCATGCGAGTAATGATGGCGCCCCGCATGCCTTGTGACGACAGTGGCTCTCAGCCCCCTTACGGAAGCAAGAGGACATCAGCAAGGACTCGACAGCCCCAACAGCTGTCCGCCCGCCAGGTTCCAGCACTCCTCCGACGGCCACGACACCACGCGAACTGGGCGCCAAGACCTCTCCGGCTGCCACGATGGCATGTACTTAGGGCGCTAGCTCCCCACCGCTAGACACGTTAGCACATTGCTACACTCCCCATTGTACACCTGGATCCTCTCCTTACGCCTATAAAAGGGAGGACCAGGGCCCTCTTACAGAGGGTTGGCCCGCGCGGAGAAGGACGGGACGGCGCTCGCGCAAGGCCGCTCGCTCCCACTCCCGCGTGGACGCTTGTATCCCCCTACTGCAAGCGCACCCGACTCAGGCGCGGGGCTAACACGAAGGCCGCGAGATCCACTCTCTTACGCCTGCCTCCCTCCGGCAGCCTCCTTTCCCCCTTCGCGTTCCGCCTCGCGTCGACCCATCTGGGCTGGGGCACGCGGCGACAATTCACTCGTCGGTCCAGGGACCCCCGGGTTTCGAAACACCGACAATATCCAAAAATTATGACAAAATGCATGCATAAGTCAAACACGTTCCCTTGCATGCGCGTAAATTTAGGAAGGATACATATGGCGATTTCTATTTTTAAATGCTTTATTTCCTCTATAAATTTAGGATCGCTGCAACAGCCATGCAGCTAGACTCGTAAGGACTATTTTATGATATATACTGATACTAAATATGCTACACTGTGTAGATAATTATGCAATTCGGTATACTGCGTAAAAATCTGTTACCAGCTGCATGCGCACGAATTTATGATAGAAAAATATGCAATAAAAGGAAATGAATTGCATGCATAGAAACAAAAAAAATCGTATTTAATGTTTTATTTCCTTCATAAATATAGGATCCCTCCAACAGCCATGCAGCTAAACACATTAGAACCAGTTTATGATATATACTGATACTAATTAAACTGTACGGTGTAGGTATTTATGCAATTCGGTACACTGCGTAAAAAATCTAGCATGTTGTTCACTCGTGGACGCATCTCTAGGTTGTAGCGTAAAAACCTTAAGTTTTGAGTATAAAATCCATCAATTATAAGCGCAAATACCGAGCCAATGTGAGAGGTTGATAGCTCTAATAGGTTGTTATTACGATCCTCTTTTTATGGCAGATCCGAATAATATGGCAGCTGCTTGCATGCGATTTCTATTTTTATACAGATCCAAAAATTATGGCAAATCGTGGGAGTTTCCATTGCATGCGCGTAAATTTTGGATTATATTTTCCTTTCCAGTTCATGCGCACAAAAAATTGGATGACATAAGTCACATAGAGCATAAATTCTTATACAACGTCACATAAATACTTACAAATCTGGCATTTACGAACATAAATGATTTGATTTTTTATGGTAATTACGAACAACATAAATCAAGGAATTGCCTTTCCAATGTGCATGCAAAAAATATGCATGCAGCAAACTGATATAGGAACTTTGTGTTTAAGCATAAAATAGTACAGTTTTTAGCGTAAATAATACATGTGGTAGGCATAAAAACAATAATCGAAGAGAAAACATGAATCATAGGAGGTAGTCGTCGACGACATAAGCACATATGTATGTCGTCATTCGGGCCGCCCGAACTGCGCCGGATCGGAGGATGTCATGCGCGATCCTCGCTGCGCGTAACTCGCACCTTCCGTGATGCCACTCGAACCTCGCGCCTCGTGTGTCGTCATCGCTACTCGTACATCGAGGGCGTCGCTTGCTCGTCGGCCTTGAAAGTGCCACCGCCTCGGGGTCCCGGGGACGCCGCCGCTTGCCCGCACAAGGGCACTGTCGTCGCTCGCCCTCTGAATCGGGGAGCCGCCGCCGCTGACTTGGGAACCGCCGCCACCGCACGTCGAGGTCGGGGAGCCGCGGCCACCACATCCACTAACCGGGGGTCCACCACCGCGCACGCTATCGGGCAACCGCCGTCGTCGCACGCGCCGTTGAAAGTTCCCTTTGCCCGGGAACATGATCTGGATGTCGCCTAGAGGGGGGTGAATAGGCGAATAAAAATTATCACTTTAAAACTTAAATTCTTACTCTACTCGAAGACTAGAACGCAGTGGAGTGAAGAACCCTTCGAGTAGGTTGCAGCGGATTTGAAATTCCTGTCTTAATAATATCCTGCACTTCAAAGAAAGCTAGTACCACAAATAAGCAGTAAAGTGCAGATGTAAGAACTAAATAAGACAGAATCAGCACACAACACAGAACAGAGCACGTGGACACATGATTTTATCCCGAGGTTCGGCCAAGCCTGAAATGCTTGCCTAGTCCTCGTTGGAGTTAGCCACACCTGGGCTTGGAGTCTATTTCAATTCCTTCCTCCGTTTGCTCAGATCTGTCAGTCAGACAGATAGAGCCTTCCACTATGTTGAGTTTGTTACAACAAAACTGCGGCTGCTTACAATCTTCTTGGCAGCACTTCGGCAGAGTAACGATATGCTCAAGACCTTGCTCTAGCTCTTAGCAGCTCTTCTCCACTCTCTAAAGGCTTATAACTTTGCCTTCTACACAAACTAGAGAGATACACACAAGAGGGAGAGTGAGAATTGATCAGAGTGATGTCTACACTTGTTGGCTGCACTTCTTTTATTGTTGGAGGCGCCTAGGAGTCCCTTTTATAGGCCCAAGGGGCCTAGGAGCCGTTGGAATCCCATTTGGAAGGCAATACTTGCTTTCTATCGGGTGGCGCACCGGACAGTCCGGTGCACCACCGGACATCCACTATTCACGGTCCGGTGCAGATCTCCTTCCAAACTTGGCGCAGTCGACCGCTACAGACTAGGAGCCGTTGGCGCACCGGACACTGTCCGGTGCACACCGGACAGTCCGGTGCCCCCATCTGACTGTTGGCTTGGCCACGCGTCACGCGTGGATTGCGCGGCCGACCGTTGGCCCGGCCGACCGTTGGCTCACCGGACAGTCCTGTGCACCACCAGACAGTCCGGTGAATTATAGCCGTACGCCACCGTCGAGACCCGAGAGCAGCTAGTTGACCAGACGCCAGCCTGGCACACCAGACACTGTCCGGTGCACCACCGGACAGTCCGGTGCACCCAGACTCAGCAGAGTCTTGGCTGCTCGAGCCAAGCCTTTTCCAATTGTATTTTCACTGATTTTATTCTTCTTTCTATTTCTAATACTTAGACAAATATGTTAGTACACAAAAACCAATGTACTAAGTCTAGAAACATACCTTCTCTTGGATTTTCTCTTCTCTAGCACTTGACATGCTTAAGATTGATATTGGACTCATGAATCATCAAGTCAGCTTGACTTGATCTAGATTATCATTTCTGAGCTCCAACATCCTACAAAGGTCACATAGAGTATCTCCAAACATAAGAACAACCCGAACTAAAGGTCAAAGTGCACTTAGCTCTTTTAGGCTGCTTCCAATTCTTATTTTGACATTTGTTCTCCTTCTAGTGACTTTGTTCCCTTCTTAGAGCTTGATCTTGAGCCTTATGACTTACACCACATAACTATAGATGTTTCCTTATTGGTTGTAAGTCACGTCCTTATTTAGTGATCCTTGATGGGCCATAGCTCTTCTCAACTCGATCACCCTTGACTTTGCAAGTCTTCTTCTTCACCCTTGGCTTTGGGTTCCTCAGCCTCTTTGACCTTCTCCCGTGCACTTGGTACCTCGAAGCTCTTCTTGCCTCCATCCTTGGCTTGATCAGTTGTCTCCGAGCTACGCACCCGAGTCTCACTTTATGCAATGTCCATCTTACTTGTGATGCCCATTATCTATCCATCATCTTGTCCTTGGACCATCACACTTGTTCACTTGTGTTGAACCCTGTTAGCTTTACATTAAGCACCTGTTCAACACTTAGTACACTTGTTAGTCCTTTAATTGAGTTGTCATCCAAACACTAAAACCCACAAGAGAGCTTTCAATCTCCCCCTTTTTGGTGATTGATGGCAACACAATTAAAGCTTACATAAGAGTGAAATTTAAAGCACAAATTTTGAGCTCTAAGCTTGTAGAATGCTCCCCCTAAATATGTGCCTACATTAAAATCTTAGCTTTGGCCTTAAATGCCAAAATGCACATACTTATGCTAAATCGAAGCATTGCTACACCTTAGCACCTGTGGGATGCGTATAACACACAAATGCACAGAATCAGAGTTAAACACCATTCAATTGAGTGGATATATCACAGGAATATCAACCTACCACTATTCACCATTAAGATACCAATTTAAACTAAGATACCAAATTAAAGCAATCTTAAAGCACCATTAACCCATTAACCACATGCACCATTACCCATATGAATATCTATTACAGAATGAACACAATAGATGCCAATTAATTCATAGCAACGGAAGCACTAGTCCATATGATGCAACACATATAATACTGCAAGAAGCATATGATAAGAATTATTAATAACACAATAACACACTAGCAAAGCTCAAACTAACACATCACCCCTTAGGATAAGCTTTCCTCTCAGGTTGAGATAAGCTTTAGTGCACAACTTCTCCCCCTTTGACATCAAACACCAAAAACCATACTCAAGCAAGAACATAGGATGATGTCAAGAGACAGCAGGGTGTTAAGGAGAAAAAACACACTATCAAAACTCCCCCTTATTCATTAAACATATGCACCAGAGATATTAAGATACATTTACGCAAAATATCAATACTTCCTTTTGTACCTTTACCATGTTGTGATGTACTTCCCATCTTGAAAGTATTAATCTCTCGGGAGCTTCTCCACACTTGTGCCTGATCCTTTATCCTAACCTTTTCTTGTTGCTAAGGCACCAAGCTTAGAGCAAGTTATAGTATTGTGGCACAAGATGAAGCTTCTATTCTAGTGATTATCAAAAGATGTCAATTGAAGCAAACTATCACGGCTACCAATTGAAAGGTCATTTATTATCATAGCTCGATGATATTTAAGGATAAGCATCTAGTATCACCAAATATTATAGAGCATGAGCAATCTAAAAATATGCAATTACTCACGACTTAAGATACCAATTTCTTGACTTACAGAGGTACCCAAGTCCTGATTGCTCCATTTCTTGCTCATCTTCTCTTTTCCACCTTGAGACTATACAAGATCACTCAAGAAACAATTAGTCTCAAAAGACACAAGTTATGTGTGCTCCCCCTAAACTTGTGCATCAAGTATTTGAATAACTTGCACTTTGCACATTCTAGCTTTCTCAGAACTAGAGGGGATCACAATATCTCTTGGTCAAGGCATACTCTATCAATTTCATCACAAAGATATACCAATTGAATACCAAATGAAAGGTTGACTTAATACAATAATGCATGCCTCAAGGAGTATGACATTTTACAAGCAACCTAGGCATGCTTCATACATGATAATCATTTCACCATATATGCCAATTGAAAACGACAAGATCATGCAAATAAAGCATAATGTCTAATCACATCAAGATTAAGAAAAATTTTCTTAGGTACACCAAGAGAAACAACATTTTAAGGCATAAGTCACCTAAGCCACGATACTACCAATGAAATGCAAGAACATAGCTATGATCACAATCAATGGAACTTCAAGATATTTAATGAAATTGCATAGTTCCATTTTCCATACCTTTGCCTTTTACCTGTATAGCCATGAGAGCACTAGTTATTACCACAAGTTCCCTATTGTTTATGCACTTCATAGCTCGAGAGGGTGCATTAGAGGCATATCACATAGTGCCAAAATAGGGTAATCATGTGAACATGGACTAAACAAGATGTCATGCTTGCACACATAGGTTACTCATTACACACGTATAGCATGATTTACAAAAAGATACAGGTTTATCCATGAACACATAAAGGATTAATCATGGTAAATATCTCAAATGATAAGCTACCCAATGAATGATTCAAAAGATATGACTTATAGAGCACCTAGTCATGATTAAGCAAACATGAATGTGATCTTTGAAATCATGAATCAATTATTAACAAGAATCCAACGCAAGCAATCTTCAAAGCTTAACTACTCCAAGGACAGATAGCATGACACTCAACTTTAAGAGCAATATTGATAATGCACTTAAGAAACACAGGTACCGTCCTTTGGAGAGCCAGATGCAGATTCTCATCAAAGTCCTTTGCTTGATTCACCAATAATGATTAAGGACCTCTACAACTTATTTCACTAGAGATGAATATGGGATTAATATTGCACAATAATCCAACCTTGGGTTAATAAATAGACAATAAGGATTAACAGCTTAAGCATAGAATTTGACTTAACCTTCTTAAGCTCTCCCACGGTCTCCATTCCATCTCGAGGCACCTGTATGGTCTAGTTGACACAGTTTGGTACCCATCTTGGGATGGGTCCATGACATTCAACTAAAAGTGTCTTTGGTACCCATATAGCCTTTGTGCTAGTTCTAGGTGATCTTATTATAGATCTAGCACAAGTGTATGATTTGGGTCTCCTAAGCGAATGAGATTGAAACAAATTTACTTGCTTAGGAACCTTACCTTTATTACATACCTTGGATAGATGACCCTGCTCACCACACTTGTAGCAGAAACGTTGCTCAACCTGACATGACGCTTGTTTATCATTTTCCTTGGTGAGAGTCATCTTGGAGAATGCATATCTTTGATTCTTCATGACTGGACATGAAGTGATCATGTGGTCCTTATTGTTGCATCCAAAACATCTCCTTATCCCTTCGTCCTTGTCTTTGTATGGACAAGATGCGATGAGGTGGCCTAATGCCTTGCACTTGAAGCATCTCCGTTTTCCTCTTCTCTTGTTACTTTTAGATGACATAGAGAAATTATTAGTGCAAATAACATGATTAATTGAATCATTACCTTTTTCCTGTATCATGTTGATTGCTTCACTTATTGCTTTAGGAACATCTTTTTCAAGGAGTTTGACCCTTGCTGCGGTTTCTCCTTCCTCAAGCTTATTCACCACGTTTTCGCAGATATCTTGAGGAAGTTGAGCATGGCGTCTTCTCCTTAATTGTCTTTGTTTCTTGTTCCCAAGCAATTTCCTTTTTGACCCTACAACTTGTTGCTCATTCAAACATTCGCTTCCTTTTGAGCGACAGGGGTTAGCACATGACGATATATTATCTAGATGTGTACTTGTGCAAGAATGAGGTTCACATGAATTTAAGTTTGTAATTACAACCTCATGAGCAACATTAAGCATGATATGGTCATCAACTAGTTTACTATGAGAATATGGCAACCTATCATACTTTTCACCTAGAGCAAGTTTTTCTAAATTTATCATTTCTACTTGACTCCTAAGCATGAAATTTTCAATTTTAAGTTGAGCAACATTAGATAATGCATCATGATTATTTCTTTGCTCAATTAAAACAGATTCATACCGTTGGACCAAATCATCATGAGAGCACTTTAGCTCCTCATGTTCTTTGGTCATCTTCTCCAGGCTATTGTTGGTTTTGATGAGGGACTCCTCTAGCCTGAGAAGCGTCTCGCCTTGTTCCTTGTTCCTTCTCAACAGCTTAACCAAGAGTGCTTTGTCCTCTTTGTTGAGATGGATGCAGAAACAGCGAATCTCCTCTTCTTCCACATCATCGGTCTCATTTTCCCTGTCATTAATGTCAGTGGAAGCAATATAGGAAAATGTACTTTATGGTGATGAAGATTCATCCTCGCTATCATCCTCATATTCCTCCTCATCATGGCTTTCGTCTCCACCGTCATTGTTAGCAATAAGACATTTATTACTAGTGGAGAACAAACCTGTCGACGAGGTGGATTCATCGTTTGGTGCCCAACACTTTTCTTCTCCCTTTGAAGGGTTAGTATCACAAATAATATAGGGAGTAGGAGCATTACAATTTGCCACAGAATATTTTCCTTTAATTCTACTCCATAAATCATGAGCATCAACAAATAAATCACTATCACTACTCATGATGGCAAAATAAGCACTTCTAGAAAGAGAGTCGACTAAGATGTTGCAAGCACAGTGATTGAGAGATAAACATCTTAGTTCAGCATTAGAAGGATTTTTACTAATATCATAGGAGAAAATACTTCTACTAAAGATCTGTCTCAAATCAGGATCAACATGCATGAAGGCATTATAAATAGAGACAGACCAAGATTTGTAATTAGAACCATCGCATAAAAGAAGTTCTACAGTTACCTCTTGTGACGACATCGTCATCTCCGGACGGCTAAGCCCACACTGGAGAGGCCTAGCTCTGATACCAATTGAAAGTTCCCTTTGCCCGGGAACAGGATCTGGATGTCGCCTAGAGGGGGGTGAATAGGCGAATAAAAATTATCACTTTAAAACTTAAATTCTTACTCTACTCGAAGACTAGAACGCAGTGGAGTGAAGAACCCTTCGAGTAGGTTGCAGCGGATTTGAAATTCCTGTCTTAAGAATATTCTGCACTTCAAAGAAAGCTAGTACCACAAGTAAGCAGTGAAGTACAGATGTAAGAACTGAATAAGACAGAATCAGCACACAACACAGAGTAGAGCACGTGGACACATGATTTTATCCCGAGGTTCGGCCAAGCCTGAAATGCTTGCCTAGTCCTCGTTGGAGTTAGCCACACCTGGGCTTGGAGTCTATTTCAACTCCTTCCTCCATTTGCTCAGATCTGTCAGTCAGACAGATAGAGCCTTCCACTATGTTGAGTTTGTTACAACGAAACCGCGACTGCTTACAATCTTCTTGGCAACACTTCGGCAGAGTAACGATATGCTCAAGACCTTGCTCTAGCTCTTAGCAGCTCTTCTCCACTCTCTAAAGACTTATAGCTTTGCCTTCTACACAAACTAGAGAGATACACACAAGAGGGAGAGTGAGAATTGATCAGAGTGATGTCTACACTTGTTGGCTGCACTTCTTTTATTGTTGGAGGCGCCTAGGAGTCCCTTTTATAGGCCCAAGGGGCCTAGGAGCCGTTGGAATCCCATTTGGAAGGCAATACTTGCTTTCTGTCGGGTGGCGCACCGGACAGTCCAGTGCACCACCGGACATCCACTATTCACGGTCCGGTGCAGATCTCCTTCCAAACTTGGCGCAGTCGACCGTTGCAGACTAGGAGCCGTTGGCGCACCGGACACAGTCCGGTGCACATCGGACAGTCCGGTGCCCCCATCTGACCGTTGGCTTGGCCACGCGTCACGCGTGGATTGCGCGGTCGACCATTGGCTCACTGGACAGTCCTGTGCACCACCGGACAGTCCGGTGAATTATAGTCGTACGCCGCCGTCGAGACCCGAGAGCAGCTAGTTGACCAGACGCCAGCCTGGCACACCGGACAGTCCGGTGCACCCAGACTGAGCAGAGTCTTGGCTGCTCGAGCCAAGCCTTTTCCAATTGTATTTTCACTGATTTTCTTCTTCTTTCTGTTTCTAATACTTAGACAAATATGTTAGTACATAAAACCAATGTACTAAGTCTAGAAACATACCTTCTCTTGGATTTTCTCTTCTCTAGCACTTAACATGCTTAAGATTGATATTGGACTCATGAATCATCAAGTCAGCTTGACTTGATCTAGATTATCATTTCTGAGCTCCAACATCCTGCAAAGGTCACATAGAGTATCTCCAAACATAAGAACAACCCGAACTAAAGGTCAGAGTGCACTTAGCTCTTTTAGGCTACTTCCAGTTCTTATTTTGACATTTGTTCTCCTTCTAGTGACTTTGTTCCCTTCTTAGAGCTTGATCTTGAGCCTTATGACTTACACCACATAACTATAGATGTTTCCTTATTGGTTGTAAGTCACGTCCTTATTTAGTGATCCTTGATGTGTCATAGCTCTTCTCAACTCGATCACCCTTGACTTTGCAAGTCTTCTTCTTCACCCTTGGCTTTGGGTTCCTCAGTCTCTTTGACCTTCTCCCGTGCACTTGGTACCTCGAAGCTCTTCTTGCCTCCATCCTTGGCTTGATCAGTTGTCTCCGAGCTACGCACCCGAGTCTCACTTTATGCAATGTCCATCTTACTTGTGATACCCATTATCTATCAATCATCTAGTCCTTGGACCATCACACTTGTTCACTTGTGCTGAACCCTGTTAGCTTTACATTAAGCACCTGTTCAATACTTAGTACACTTGTTAGTCCTTTAATTGAGTTGTCATCCAAACACCAAAACCCACAAGAGAGCTTTCAGCCGTCGCTAATGAATCGGGATAGGGCGTCAAAAACTGAACCTTAGCACTTCGGATTTTCTTTTATAGACGTATGGACCTGGTTTGACTCGATCGGATTGCATTGTCTGGCCTGGGCTTCCTTTAGTTATTGGAAGCACGGGGCTATATATATATATATGAATTTATATGAATTTTTTAATAAAGCTTAGGCAACATAATAATTTTTTTTAATAAAGCGGGGAGCCATGCCCACCTTTCATTAACCTGTGAACTATTCGAGGCGAATGCGGAGCTGGGGATAAACAGTTAGGTACTGTTTGTTCACGAATTGTAATCTAAATGGCAATGGTAATGCACTCTCAAGTGACGACAGTACTAAATAAATTTGAATAGGTCGTTATCAGTTTTGAGTGTGGTATCTAATTACAGTTGGATTTAAATAAATATGAGTTAACGTTATCCGTTATCCATCATGTTACAATTATGTGAACCATATTGTATAACAAAATCTCTCGCACTTATTGCACTACTGGACTCGTCTTTGCCTAGTATCCCATCAAAGACCTTTTTATACTTGACAAATACCTCATCGACAAAGGGCTCTTTGCCGAGTGTTTTCTTCGGGTTGCCAAGTGTCGAAAAGCACTCAGGAAAAAAATCACAAAAAACATAATTTTTTAATTAGGGGACACCACCACCACCAGCATTTTTAGCAGTTTTTGCAACTTGTGGCCAATGAGAATCGAACACGTGACCTCTCTCTCGCAAAAACTCCTCTACCAGTACACCCCTACCTCAATCTTGTCAATATTATTATTTTCTTCTCCATGTATTACAACAAACCAAGTGTAAATTGATTGTTTGAGCACTAAATAGATTCAAACGAAAAGTTTGTCAACTACAAAGTTGCATACCTTTTTGAGGTCTACAACTTTTTTTCTTGATAGTTTCTTCATCCAAAGTCGTTTACAAAATTTTAATTTCAAATTTTAAAACTTCAAACGTATTTTTATATGACAAGATGCTTTCAAATCAAAAGATTGTTATTTACAAAGTTTCATAACTTTGTAAGACCTCAACTTTAATTTGAACGGTTTTCCATCCGAGGTCGTTTGAAAATTTGAATTCAAAAATTTAAACATGACAAGATGATTTCAAATCAAAAAATTATCAGCTACAAAGTTTTATAACTTTTTAAGACCTACAACTTTTTTTGGTGGTTTTTCCGTCCGAGGTCTTTTGTGAAATTCATTTTTTTATTTTTAAATTTCGTACGTAGTTTCGTTGACAAGATGACTTCAAATCAAAAAAGTTGCAAACTACAAAATTCTACAACTTCTTAAGATCTACAAAATTTATTTTGGTTGTTTGGTCATTGCTCATCCAACATGGTGGTTCTAACATTGTTCACAAATCTTATACATCTCTCTTGTAGTTTAATAAACTCTACAAGAGAGATATGTAAGCTTTGAGAACAAATTTATTTTTACTTTATCATATGAAAAAATGACCAAAATAAAAATTGTACATCTTGATGAATTATACAATTTTATAGTTAAAACCTTTTTCATTTAAATTAGTTTACTGTGTCAAAATGTGATATAAAAATTGTTTTGTCTAGTGTAAAAAAACACTCGGCAAAAAAATCTTAGTCGAGTGCTAAAAAAACGCTCGACAAGAAACTCTTTAATGAGTGCTGAAGAAAAACACTCGACAAAAATGCTCTTTGCCGAGTGTTTTTCTTTACCGAGTGTTTTATGTTCGGCACTCGGTAAAAGACTTTTTTTATCAAGTGTCAAAAAACATTCAGCAAATTACTTGTAGTCGGTAAAGACTCGTTTTTCGATAGTGTTAGGAAACAATGGCTCCAAACATGTAAATACTAAGGGTCTGTTTGGTTCGTGACTAAATGTGCCACACTTTGCTTAAGGTTAGTCGTCCGAATTGAAGAACTAAACTTAGACAAAAAAGTTAGACAAAGTGTGGCAAGTTAGACAGCAAACCAAACATGCCCTATCTATTCTAGCAAGAAGTACATGCACACAAAGATCTCCGACCCGTCCTTAAATATATGATTATTCCTATTTTGCCAAATCCTCTATAGAATATCACCAAAAGCTTCCAACTGGATGTCGTTTAGAACAACCTCCCAAGGCGAGCGCGTATGAAAGAAAGATGACCCGGCCAGGCAGTCAACATGTAAACCAAGTGAACGCCATATAATTTTGACTTTTGCACACTTCAGAAAGGTGTGAGGCCTATCTTCCACATCAATGCCACAACGCGGGCGGAGGGGTTTGGAAGGATTTTCTTCTTGAACAAATTCACCTGTTTTGTTTGCGAGGGAATTAAGGGGGATTTGAGAATTAAATCTCTTGCGTGCAGATTGAGGGGATTAAGGGCCTGTTTGAGAGAGCTTTGCTTCAAAAACTTCAGCTTTGGTTTTCCAGTTTCACTGTAAAACAGCTCCAGCAAATTGTTAAGGTGAGTTCTAGGAGCGTTTGGTTTGTATATGGACTCCAACTTCTATAGTACAATTGATTTGTGTGGGTTTCCTTGATTACCCTTGATGATTAGTGTGTTGTCGTGAGAGAGAACGGAAGTTGTATGTTGCGTAACCAGTGGCATGGTGGGTAATTTTTGTACAGCTTCATGAGGAGATATAAAAACAGTGTTTTTGAAGCACCCTCTAAGGAGCTTCATGAGTTTCATGAAACGGGTCTCTAGTTTCGATTTTTTTTAAAACTAAAGCTCGTGGAGCTGGACCTGTTTGGGTTGAAGAAGTTAGAACAAAATTAAAATTCTGGAAGTGAAGCTCTCCCAAACAGGACCTAAATCTCTTCCTATTTAAAACTAAATAGAAAGAAATTTAATCCCCTTAATCTCTTTTGATCTATGTGCAATCAAATAAGATCGTAGGGACACATCTGTGGCGCGTGCATGCTTCTCTAGAAGAGAAAATATTTCCAGAAGCAACAATTCTTATTTTGGACATCACATTGATCCGTAAGTTGTACCTAGGACAGGAGTTCACGCAACAATTCGAGCTCGGTTGTAGCCGCATTAGTCAATCGAGGGGCGCAAGTACAATTCAAAATTATGTCTAAAAACTCTAAATACTGATAGGTTAGGCTGAGTAACATGGGAGAATAAGGAGGGAAAGGCATTAGTGATCTATTACAAATATTGTAGACACAGTCCAGATATGACGAGGGAGAGGAGGAAGGGACTGAAACAGGGTTCCCCTGAAGCACCAATTCTTCCAAGGTACCCGAGGGCCATTGAGGAGCCTTGCCACCAGAATAATTAATAAACACGCGTCTAGTATACATGGAATGTATCAGGAAAAGTAATAACGTATCTTGAAGAGAGAGAGAGAGAGAGAGAGAAATAATATAAGTAGCAAAATTAAAATATTTTATAATCTGAAACGGGAGAGTACTGGAATAACATACTTATTTGGATTTTTGATTTGGAGCCTAAGCCATTATCATCTAGACTAACAGGCTACATCTTTGGTGGTCCATGCGCTAAGGTGTGTGAAGTAGACGCCATTTTGTTTACTTCTCTTTTTCCCGCGGAGAACCGAGCGTTTTCACCAATTTTCGCTAAATTTTCAATGGTTCGGAATTTTGAAACACCGGATGTCGGCTGTCTCAGCCGGTTTTCGTCAAATTCCAAATGGTTTTCAGCGTTTTCTGGACACGGTTTTTTATGTTTCCTAACGATTTTCTTTTTTATAAAATTGTATGTACATGTTTTCAATTTTCTTTAAAAATGAAATTTCGGTGAGAACCAGTTGGTAAACCGTGATTTCTCCACGAAATTCATTGTGTTAACTAAAAAATAATAAATAACTTTTAGAACACTAAAATTTAAATATAAGAATAGTTAGAAAAACATTTACTTTTATCTTATTTTTCTGTTTTTCTATATTTTTTTTGGATTTTTAAAATTTTAAACAAAATCTAGAATACGGTCACCGGACCGGAAAATTTCGGCTAAAACAGCCGAATGCCGACTGCAGAGCGGGATTTCGATACATGGTGTGAAGGAAGAGAGAGTGCACTAATATTTACGTTGATTTATTAAATGCTGTACTTGTTTATACATTTAGAGATACTAACTACCCGAATTATCCTATCCAATATAATAAACAAAAGTAGTAGGCATGCTCCACTTTATTTGTATTAAATATAATATCATATGTAATTATGTTTGTATAGACTTTGGTTTGTATTGACACGATGTCTACCTATTATCTATGATTTTTAATTGTAATATATTTATTACTAATGGAGATTCGGACTCGTTGTAGTTCTAGTATAATCATGGAGAAAATAAAAGAAGTATGATACGTAATAATATAAAATAAAAATATTAGACAATAACCTCTATTATACTAGTATGCAGTTTTTGCAATGTCAATTTCTTTTTCATCGTTGAAGATGATCTCGACTGCTATGGGTGTTTGGGTTTATTTACGTCCCTCGTTCTCGTCTTCTTTCATATTTTAGTCTTCCATCTTTGTTTGAATATGGATCCCATGTAGAGTTTAAACTTTAAAATTTTCGTCGACTTGCTCAATAAGCAATCTCCACAATGTCTTGGGACACCTGCAGATGTGGGGCAAATCTTCTTCAATGGTCTTTCTGCTATCCATCATTGTCGGAGAATGTTCTTACTCATCTTATTTTCCTGCAACCTATTTTTTCATATCCATATCATCCTCCTTTGTATCCATATAAACCATTTGTGGATGCTCCTCATCCTGCCAATGAAAATCCTATCATTGACGCTTCTTCTATCACTAAAGCACCTAGCTGATACTCCTCAACCTTTTGCTTATTCATACACTCCTCCATACATGTATGGGTATCCATATGGTGCTCCTCCTTATGGATCTTAGATACTCCTCCTTCATATGATGCTATATATGCTGCTCCTCCTTTGTTCACTCTTACATTTGGTCCTCCTCCTCCCATATGGTGCTCACCCCACTACAAGCACAATAGCACCCTAAGCAGTCACAGTGATGCATCTTTGAACCAGTCTACTTACTCTAGTGCTACTCAATTGCAACAATGAAAGAACTAGACAAAGAAGGATGATGAAAGACTAGTAAGTATATATGTATATTTATGAATTTGACATAATTTGAAGAATTGATGGTCGACAAGCACGCGCAAGGTCACCTTATTCGTTGACATCTACAACCGCTTGTATATGGCTTGGCCGAGCGAAGCAGAAGATGATAAGCTACTCAAAGTGACCAAGGAGAGCTTTCGCAACAAGCCCAATGAAACCTACTTTAAAAAAGATCTAAGGGGCACACCTATAATAAGTAGCAATCAAAACTCTAAAGAGCAAAGAATTCTAAGAAAACCTACCTTAATAAAACTCTGAGGAGGACACATGCAATAAGCAGCAATCAAAGCTCTAAGGAGCAAAGCTTTCTAAGAAAACCTATTTTAATAAAGCTCTAAGGAGCACACCTACTATAAAACCGTAATCAAATCTTTAAGAAGCAAAGGTTTATAAAAAATATACTTTAATAAGGCTCTAAGAAGCATATTTGTAAGAAGAAGAAAAGCTCCAAGGATCAAAGGTCTCAAAAAACCTAGCAATGAGAAAAAAAACATAAGAAAGAAACTAGCATGTCACTTTTTTTAAAAAAATAGAGGGCCCAGCATTTTCAGAGCGAAAAAGAATGCAAGAACAAAACTAACCTATCGCCTTACCTAAAAATAGAGGGACAAAGTTTACATAAAGAAAAAGGTTGCAAGAACAAAGCTAATATGTCATTGTTGCTAAAAAGACAGAGGATATCATTTTCACAACGAAAAATATCGCAAGAATGAAGCTAGCATATCACCTTTGCTAAAAAGTGAAAGGGAAATGTCCCTTGGGCCATTTATAAGTGTTTTGGCGATTAACTGATCAACACACCACTATGAACTAACCATCTTGGTATGAGCATGAGTACAGGATGTAATCGAGGAAATTAAAGGTGTAAAGTCCAACTGAGTTAGATTAGAGGACCAAAAAGTACAACCTTGGGCAAAACCACAAAATCAAGATGTTTAAGTGTTTAAAATAAGTTATAGTTACTTTATGCTATGTTCCTTACACTACTATTTTACTACTAACTTCTATGTGCAAATAAAGTGGCATTTGGGCTGAGTTTGAGCATATTGCAAACTATTATGGAACAAAGTGAAATAGGTATGATTCTAGCTCTTAGTCAATTTTTTGTTGCTAACTATATTTGTCTAAGTGCTAGGAATCAACACAAAGATAGCCAAAAGAATGTTGGCTAAAAAGAGACGAAGCTGGGCTAGATTGGGCCTCACCGGACAGTCCTGTGTGTACCGGACATGTCCGGTGCCCGACCTGGTAGGCTGGCCAACTGGCCACTCTCAGAAAGTTCTCAGAACCACTGGCTAAAATTCACCGGACTGTATGGTGTGCACCAGACATGTCTGCTATGCTAGGCGCGCAACAGCTCTTCGCTCACTCCAGCGGTCTATCGCGCGATCAACATAGGCCATGTCAGCACGACAACAGTCAGGAGGGTCACCGAATATGTCTAGTGTGCCAACGAACTGTCCAGTGCCCAACCGAAAAGGAAGGCGGGCAATGAGACGATTTGGTGCCCGTTGCAGATCGAGTGTACGGTGTGCCATCGGATTGTCCGGTGCACCCGCGGACAGAAGGCAATCAATGTCTTCCGAATGGGACTTCAACGACTCTTAGGCCTCTTTGGGCTATAAAAGTGTCGGGTACCATAATTAGGGGTACCCCCAACACTCCTAATCACGGCTGCTAAACACCCTCAGACCAACTGACGGGCGCAATTCAGGTCAAGGCTTCGTCTACCCAAGGGACGCGACCTCACCCGAGCCCAGCCTCGGGCTGGAGCAGTAGTCCCAGACGAGTTCACACCTCGCCCGAGGGCCGCCTCAGGCAGCAGGCACCCCCTCAGCTCTCCCAAAGCCCGGCTCGGGCAGGCTTCGTTGTGAAGCAACCTTGGCCAGACCGCCTCAACAACCGATCGCTTCGCAGGCGCATTCAATGCAGGGGACGCCTGACGCCGTATCCTGACACACGCGCCTCAATCGGCCAGGCTGAAGTGACCGCAGTCACTTCGCCCCTCTTCTTTACTGTCCGATATGACGGGAAAACAGCGCCGCTCGCCCCGCTCCGACTGCCGTGCCAACCACCCAGGCGAAGACTGACAACAAGTCACGATCAACCACCGAGTTCGGCCTCGGGCACAACAGGAAGCTCAGCCTCGGGAGGAGGTCTCCGCCTCGCCCGACCCCCGGACTCGGCCTAGACCTCGGTCTCAGAAGGAATCGCGTCCTCGCCCGACCCCGGCCTCGGCCTCAAGAGAAGTCTCCGCCTCGCCCGACTTTGGGCTCGGACCGACCGCGCCAACAGGGGATACATCATTACCCTATCCCTAGCCAGCTCATGCTACAAGGAACAAGACCGGCGTCCCATCTGGCTTACCCCGGCGACGGGTAATGATGGTGCCCCGCATGCAACCATGACACCGGTGGCTCTCAGCCCCTTACGACAGCAAGGAGACGTCAGCAGGATCCTTGCCGCACTGCCAGCTGTGCTCCTACAGGACTCAGGCGCTCCTCCGACGGCCACGCTATCACGTGTACAGGGCCTAAGCTCTCCCCCGACAGCCACGTTGGCATGTACACAGGGCTTAGGCATTCCTTTGCCGGACACGTTAGCGCATAGCTGCACCCCCATTGTACGACTGGACCCTCTCCTTGCGTCTATAAAAGGGAGGTCTAGGGCCATCCTGGAGGGGGTTCGCGCGGGGGAAGGAGCGAACGAACGGGCTCTCTCTCTCTCTCTCCCTCTCGCGACGTGCTTGTAACCCCTACTACGAGCAGCACCCCTAGTGCAGGATAATACAAGGCTTGTCCCACATCTTGTGTTCCATCCCGCGCCAACCCATCTAGGCAGGGACACACAGCGACAATCTCACACGTCGGTCCAGGGATCCCCCGGGTCCGAAACGCCGACAAAAAGGGACCCCTAGACACATGGAGCAGTACACCAGGCATACTTTGAGCACACTACAACTCCAAGACTCCGCAAACATGCCTTCGAAGTATATGAGAGAGATTTGAGCGCATGTTCTGAGTCGTTACTCCGTCGCTATGTTGTTGTGCTCTCTTCTTTACATGTATGCGTGTTGTTGCTGCGTTGTGCTCTTGTGTGCGTATTCTACTCTCCCATTTACTCCGGTTTTGATTGTGATCACTTGTGTAAGGCGTGAGAGATTCTAACGTGTGGAGATTCCTCACTAACGGAATTGAGTTATAAGAAGACATATGTAGCACTCAAGTTTGATCTTTGGATCACTTGATAGGGGTTGAGTGTAACCCTTGACCAAAGGAGGTCACCACAACGTGGAGTAGGCATTGGTCGAACCATGGTAAAATCGCTGTCTCTTATCTCTTTACTTTATTGCGATTATTGTCTTCTTGATTTCTCATATTCACTTGAAATGTTGCTCTTAGTTTAATACTCATCTCAAGATAGAAATAAAGTGAAGAGTTCTCATCTCACCTTCTCTCTACTCTTAAGTCTAAAACTTGGTTTTACTTCACTCTAACTCATACTTCAGGGGCGGACCCAGCGGGTGGTCAATATGGGCCACGGCACACCCTAAGATTACATTAGAGTAGTTAGCATAGTGGTGTAAGTGCTATATATTAAACTTGGCAGTAAATATTCAAGTCTTATTGACCCTTGTTTTTTGTTTGTTTTTTATATTTTTTTTGGTACACTCTAATCATAGCAGCTGAGTCTGCCACTCCACACTTTAGACCAAGTTTATGCTGTTTTTTTACCGAGGGTAGAACAGTTCGTTCTATCGCGGTGGGCTCGGGACTCGGGAGAAAGCGATGGATCCATCCGGGCTGGGTGCTGGGCATGCATCAGGCGAGAATCTCGTCCGTATCGCGCCCATAGATTCGAGATGCGCTCCAATTGATCGGGAGCCAGCCATCTCCGCTGCGTTTGACCCATGCCCTGCTCTCTAGGTGGTGCACGACAGCATGGCAGCGAGCGCGGGTGATGTCACGCACGTAAACGGCAGCCCCGTCTCGACGCACGCACGCACGGGGATGGAGCTAGAGGCCCGTCAGCTGGTCGCCCACCGCGGCGGCTGCCGGTGCCAATGGTGGACGTGTGGTGCGCCGGCGGTTGACACGCGCCGTGTCGGCACGGGACGCGTGGCGAGGCGCCGGCGCGCTGTGTCGCGCCGGGACGGACGGGGGCGGGGCGGCGGCTTTTACCTTTCAGAGAGGGCGGAGGGACGTCTGACTAGTCTCCACCTCGGAACTCAACGAAACGGCTGCGCGGTTGCTTGGGCCGCGGGACCGGGATCACCTGTGGCGGTGGGCCGCCAGCCGCTGCCGCTGCCGCCGCCGCCGCCGCATGGGCGAGCTTCCGGACCGGGGGGACGGGGAGCCATCAACTCAACTGCCAGACAACATTATAATCCAGCCAGCAGGTCAAAGATATTTCCCGAGAGGCCCACCCGCCAGTGACTGCTCTCTGGGTTACCTATCGCTCGTCAACATGTGGCCCTTCGAAGCGCGGGCTTGCTCATGCACGTACGTACGTACATGACCTATTATTCGTATGGGTGGGCCACCACCATCTCTCTCTGTTCACCTTGTCATCTTTAAGCTCAGGGATCGATCGCACCGCATTGGACGGACCTGAATTTCTGCCATCAAGGCCTGCACAACACACACAGAAGGTAGGCATGGGAGCGCCTCCACTTTACGACGACGGTAAATATTCATGCACTATATATTGTCTCTGTTCATGTTAACATTTGGAAACTGTTTTTCAAAAGAACCTGTGGTTTACAAATTAAGCGTTCTATTCAAAAAAAAACAATTAATATTCTATAGAACTGGAATTGTGCAGCACGCCAGCACTCCTTACAACCTCCCGGGTACAGCAACAATTTTCACGATAGAGCCCAGTGCCACAAACACAGGTCCCGGGCTAGCCGCCCGTGCAGCAGCCCGCTAACTTGGCCAAACAAGCAAGCAATGGCTGAAAAAAACAATTTAAAAAGCTAATTAAAGTATTGAAAAGGATAAAATGACTAGAAATCAGATGAAATGACTTAAAATGGTTGGATATCAAGTGGAATTACTTAAGATGTCTAAGTCTAAACACCAGCCGATTAACAAGCACCAAGTAACACTACCGGAATCAGCTCCTTTGCCGAGTGTTACACTCGACAAAGAACGCTCGGTGAACTGTACATCGGCAACAGCCTCTTTGCCGAGTACTATTTGTCGGGCACTCGGCAAAGACTTTGCCGAGTGCCAAATGGCACTCGGCAAAGAAAAGTCACCGTCACGGCGCCAAGTAACGGTGACGGATCCTTTGCCGAGTGCCGTCTGTGGCACTCGACAAAGAGGTCAATGTTGCCGAGTGTTTGCTCGAGAGGCCCTCGGCAAAGACTGACCCAGTGGGCCCCACTGCCAGTCCCTGTGCCGAGAGCTCTAGTAGGCACTCGACAAAGAAGGCTTCTTTGCCGAGTGTCTGTTGGACAGGTACTCGGCAAAGAACCCTCTAGTGGACCCCTTTGCCAGTCCCTTTGCCGAGTGCCTTGGCAATGGCACTCGGCAAAGATGTCTTTGCCGGTCCCAGGTTTCCTTCTTTGCCGAGTGCCATTGTCAGCACTCGGCAAAGATGGCTTTACCGGTTCCCAGGTTGCCTTCTTTGCCGAGTGTCATGGTCATAGCACTCGGCAAAGCGCCCCTTTGCCGAGTGTTACACTCGGCAAAGTGACCAGAATGTCCCTTTTTTATTTGCTTTTGTTGTTCCATCCAAACAAACAAAAGATATATATGATTCACATCACATTATATATCAATCACATCACAGAATGAACACATTTATCATCAACACCATATATATCACAAAGTCTCACTAAAGTCTCACAAATATAAGTAAGGATCATCACAAAACAGATATAAGTCTGCGTCATCACTAACATCACCAAGTATCTCACAAGATAAAGTTTAACTAACATCACCAACACTCATAAAGGTAAGTCTGGATCATCACAAAACAGATCATCAACGAGGTGGGCATCTGGACTGGTTCGGCGAAGGGCTGGACGAAGCATGAGGGTTGTTCGACGCCGCCGATTGACCCTGCACAGAGAAGAGATTGTATGTGTGAGAACATATGAATAAATATCATGCAGTACTAAAATTTTGATACTCACAGGAGTAGTGAACTCTGTAGGGTCAGCTGCAGGGAACAACGGAGGTGGTGGAGCATGACCCTGTGCGGCGCCAAGGCTCTGCATGTACGCGAACATCTCCGCCATCCTCTTCTCCAGCTCCTCACGTTGCCTCCTCTCATCATCTAGCTGAGTCTGTAATATTTCGCCCTAATGTTACGATAATGCAAAGAGAAGATATATAAAAATCAATGAACGATGAATAGATAAGGAATAACCTGGAGTTGCTGGATACGATGCTGTGAGGTGTCCTGCCGAGGTCGTATGGCTGGGCTCGCGCTCGTGCTCCTTGCTCGCACCTGAGAGAGAGTGGGAGTGGAGGACGAGTCGATTGCCCCGTCGGCAATCCAGTACCGCCCATGCCTCTTGCCTCCTCCGACCCTCATGAGGACATCTCCGTCGATGTCCTCGGTCCTCGGATCGTAATCTGGCCCATGGACCTCCTTGGCCATGGCGGTGTACTCACTGAGTCGGCTGTGGATGGCGGGGTTGGTGTACGCCTCGGGCCCGTCATCCGGGTTGTAGGTGACGTCGGACGTTGCCTTCCCCTTGTGGGCCATGGCATATGCCGAGAACGTGGAGCAAGGCGTGCCACCATGTGCCGCCGACTGCGAGAAAACCAACGATATGGTTAGAAATCATGTCTAATCGAAAGTTATATACCTAAATAAAAAAGAGCGCGTACCCATGCTTCCGCGTATTTGCCCAGGCTACGGCTGCCTTGATGGTGGGAGGGACCTTGCATCAGCAAACGCCGTTCCCGGCTAGCGTTGTGCGCCTCGTCCCACTCAGCCGAGCACCACCTCTGCACCATCTTCTCCCAGCACTCAGGATGCGCGGCGCACCAATGAGGAATCATCTAAAAAAATATAAGTACACCGCATATCAGAAGATAAGAATAAGCATATTTAGTACCAATAATAAAGTTTTGTATTTACCTGCAAGTACTGGTCCGCAGTCAATGACATGGTTCGGGCGTCCTTCTTGTTCACCTTCTCCCCAAGGACGGAGCCGTGGTAAGTGACGATGGCCTGGATGCGCGCCTCGTAGTGCATGTCCACGACGAGCTTCTTACAGCACGTCGTAGACACCACATCTGCCCTGGCCTCGTATCCAGCATCGCACCTGAAGAAATCCTACATACAAAGACGATGTATCCATACATTATTTCAAGAATATGCAACAAATGCGACTTATTAAACAATATAGTGTGAGGAAGACTTACCCACAGCTCTTGCTTCACCCGCTCCGCCTTGTTGTTGAATTGTCTGCCGTCCCGATCTACTGCATCGGGGGCGACGGCGTAGTGGTCGAAGGTGTATGCTGGGCTCGTCACTCCGGCGTACTCGACAAGTCCAGGGAAGTGTTCCCGGCATAGAAGGCCGAGGATGCCATTGGGGTTGCGGCCGTGACCCCCTGCAGTCTCCAAAACCATCCAAGACCTGTCGAAGTGATTAAGATGAAGTATTAGTTTCTATTATTAATTTGAACATATAATATGAAAAAGCAGCAACAACATCTAAAGTTACCTACCTCTCTCCATCGGGTCGTATCAGCGGACGTCTGTCACGAAGTATGGGTCGCTTAGGTAGGCTCGCGGGACCTCGCAGGTAGATACTCCTCGAACCTGAGGAGCCAGAACCTGAGACGTCCTGCTGAGCGGCGTCGTCGTCGTCGTCGTCGTCCTGCTGCGCCGCATCGTCGTCGTCCTGCTGTGCCGCATCGACAGCGGCTTGCTGCTCCACCTGCTGTTGTACGGCGTCGTCCTGCTGCGCCTCCTCCTCCGTCCTACGGGTGCTCCTCCTCCCCCTCCCCCTCCCCCTCCTCGTCCTCGTCCCACCGCCCACCATCTTTGTCCAACAACCTGCAATTAAGAGTAAACAATTAAGCACAGATAAAAAAATATGTATTTAGAAACATATGCAAAATAAATGAAATATAGCATTACATCGATTAAAAATAATCTTCATATGTGTCCGGGTTAGCCGGATCATAAGTGTCATCATCACTATCAACCATTTCATAGTCAACATCATCTGAAGGCGCAATTTCGTCATTGGCATTGCCTTCAAGTATTTCTAAGTCATTCTCATTTTGCACCTCATCATCCTCGTCATCAACAACCATTTCAATATCTACTTCCATTCCGATCGCTTCGGTTAAGTCTATCTCAAATTGCCCTTCGAGCCCATCTTCTTGGAAGAACTCTCTGTCATATGTGTCCGGGTCTAAGTTATAATCTTCATCATTTGGAACAGGTAATTTAGCGTGCGGTGATACCTTATACACAACATCCCAACCCTTAAGATGTTGTTTCGTTTGGCACACATATGGAAGATAATACACTTGTGTGGCCTGTTGGGCCACAATATAGACATCGTCTCCTGTTAAGGTGGAATCCTGTCGAATTTCGACTATCCCAAGATTAGAATGTGTCCGTCTCGTAACTTCAGGGTCAAACCAATGACATTTGAATATCACTGGAGTAAGAGGTTTGGAACCATAAAAATTGAGTTCATATATTTCTTCAATTCTTCCATAATACTCGACCTCGTCAAGCCCGGGCGTAAAGACTCCAGAACACGTGGTTTTTCGATTGGGCCGACTTTGGTCGTAGCTTGTTGTGCGAAAACGGTATCCATTGACGTCATACCCAGAAAATTTCCTGACCCTATAGGCAAAGCCATTGGCTACTTGTCTCAACTCAGCACTCATAGACGGCTCTCTTTGGCCCTGCAAGTTCAAACACGCTAGATTGTTATATTATTCGCACGTAAGAGCAACTTGGAATAACAAACTAAGCATGTACCTTATGTTTAAACCAGGAAATGAAATCGGGCAATCCATTTCCCGCACCCTTTCTAAGAAGGGTATCATATTCCTGTGGAGTTGGGTCCCTTGATCGACGCCAGAATTCATGAAGAAATTGCTCCATGTATGGCATCACCTCTTCAAGGTTGGTCAATACATATAGCATGATATGGCGCCACTCTTCATGTCTCAGGGTCTTGGTGGTCGAACTTCGGTGTGCATCACGTCAATGTTGTGTGGAAGGAGCAGGTCATCATAATAGGGGAGCCGAGTCAAGCCCGACTTATGTGTCCACATATGTTGCTCACCATATCCCACAAAACCACCTTCTGGGTTGGCCACGAGACCATCCATCTGTTCGCGAACTTCGGCACCAGTCATCATTGCAGGTGGGCGGTCTGTCACCACGACACCTTTCGTAAAGTTCTTGATGTCTAGTCGGAATGCATGGTCAGGAGGGAGAAATTGTCGATGTTTATCGAATGACGAATATTTGCCACCCTTCTTCAACCAAATGAACCTAAGAGCTTCCTTGTAAACTGGGCATGGGAACTTACCGTGAACACACCAGGCGCAAAATAGCCCATACGCCGGAAAGTCATGCATGGAGTACTGGTACCAAACATGCATTTTGAAGTTTGTCTTCGTAGCTCGGTCGTACGTCCATACCCCTTCCTCCCAAGCACGGACCAATTCATCAATCAAAGGCTCCATGTACACGCCCATTTTATTCCCCGGGTGTCCAGGAATTATCAACGACACGAATATGTTCTGTCTTTGAAAGCATACGCCGGGGGGGAGATTGATGGGGATAACGAACACGGGCCAACATGTGTATGGGGCAGCGGTCATTCCATAGGGATTGAACCCATCTGTGGCCAGCGCAACACGAACATTACGAGCCTCTTTGGCTTTCTCATGGTGAATGGCATCAAAGTGGGTCCATGCTTCACCATCGGATGCGTGAACCATCTTGTCAGGATTGTATCATTTGCCTTTTTTGTGCCATGTCATCTGTTTCGCGGATTCCTCTGTCATGTATAGACGCTGGATCCTCGGTATGAACGGAAGGTGGCGTAGGATTGTCACGGGGATGTCGAGCTGCCTCTTCTGTCCATCACCAGAGTCTACCTCCATGAACCTAGATGATTTACACTTCGGACAGTACTTTGCCTCAGTGTGTTCTTTCCTAAATAGGACGCAGCCCTTCGGACAAGCATGTATCTGCTCATACGTCATCTTGAGTGCACGAAGGAGTTTCTGTGCCTCGTACATGCTCTTTGGCAGAACGTGATCCTTCGGAAGCAGGCTGCAAATAACTGTCAACAAACCATCGAATGTGTCTCGACTCATGCTATACTGCGACTTGAACGCCATTATACGCCCAATGGCATCCAGTTGAGAAACCTTTGTCTTGCCGTGAAGGGGTTTCTGTGCCGCGTCAAACATGTCGTAGAATGCCTTTGCGGTCGCCTCTGGCTCGTCCTCCGTACGTCCTTCGGCGAACTGTGCCTCGTGATAGTCGTTCAACATGTCTCCTACCCCGGCATCAGCATCGTAATCCTCGACGCGTTGTCTCACCACCTCCTCTCTCGTGCGATGCGCTTCACCATGGAAGATCCACCGAGTATAGTCCGGCGTAAATCCATTCTTCCAAATATGTTCTACCATGGCCTTCTTTGGTTTTCTTTTCCGGTTGTCACATTTGCTGCACGGACAAGGGACTAGGCTAGCTCCTTTAGCAGCTTCGCCATATGCCCGTTCCACGAAAGCATCGGTCTTCCTAATCCATTCTGGGGTGACATCATTACGTCGAACGCGGCCCGTGTACATCCACTCACGGTCCTCCATCCTCTAACATATATAACCGAGTATAGTTTAATATAGACATGTAATGCATGTACACTACGTTCCTACCTTCTAATAGGTGAGGATAGGTCCTAATCCCACCCGCGGTTGCGTAGATGGAGTTAGTTTCCATGCTCTACTCCGATCCGAGATAGAATTTCGACAGCACCTCCCCGCTGTTCTCCGGATACACGTCCTGGCAGGGAGAGTGTACTGTCCGGAGAACAACAGGGAGGTGACGCCGAAACTCTTTCTCGGACCGGAGTAGAGCATGGAAACTAACACCATCTACGCAACCGCGGGCTGTCCAAAAAACGTGGACAATTCGAAACTGATACATTTGTAGATATGCAAAGATCTGCATATCTACACTTTATCTCTTTCGAACGGGAGACGCCTAACTGGGTTACGTGATCTACGACCATGATGCGGAAATAGAGGTTATACCTAGGGTGGCGGTGGAGTCAGGCTAGTGGGGCTGTGGCGGGTCGGTGCAGTGGCGACGCGACGCGGTGCAGGCAGACCCGCAGCGGCTAGAAAGATCTCTGCAAAAAATACATGCCTATCAACAAAAAATTTCGGCAGCACCTCCCCCGCACGGGGAGGTTTCCAAAACCTGCAAATAAAACAAACAACACGATGGCTGACACGCACACACATTTCATGCTATAAGAGGATACAATCTACCGAAAGATCAACCTTGTGAAGACAAAATAACCCACAAGGGTACAAAATAACACACGATTCAAAGTCAAATAATTCTTACCACTACATTTTACTACTGTAGATTCTAGCCAGCAAAAAACGAACTCAACCTAGTTCAAGAGATCCAATGGTCAAACCATCGGCACTCCTATGGAATTTTGGGGCCTACTTTCTAAATGAATTTTGAAAAACAATCTACTCCACTATATTATACAATTACAAATATCATTCACATCACATCACATTATATACAAATATCGAACCTTGAATATGCGCGGGGATGAACGGGGATGAGTGTGGGCCGAGGACAGTGGCCGAGGAAGGCGTAGGCGTGGGGGCCGAGGGCGCGGCGACCGAGGACGCCGGCGGTGTGGGGGCAGGGGTGCGGCGGCGTGGGGCCGAGGACGGGCGAGTGCAGGGGCGCGACAGCGTTGGCCGGCACTCGGCGTCGGGCGCGGCGGCGTAGGGGCAGGGGCACGGCGACGTTGGGCAGGGGCGCGGCGGCGTTGGCCGGCACTCGGCGTCGGGCGTGGCGGTGTGGGGGCAGGGGCGCGGCGGCGTTGGGCAGGGGCGCGGCGGCGTGGGCCCGAGGGCGCGACCGCCGAGGGCACGAGCACGACGGTGTCGGGCGCGGCGGCGTGGACAGGGCAGCGGCGGCGCGGAGTGATGAGAGTGAGAGAGTGAGAAAGGAAGAAGTTACCAGGCGCTATTTACACGTTCTTTGCCGAGTGCCCGCGATCTGGCACTTGGCAAAGAATTTTTTAAAAATTTTAAAATACATTTTGCCGAGTACCGCGGATCTGGCACTCGGCAAAGACATCGTTGCCGAGTGTCGACTGACAGGCACTCGGCAAAACCTTAACTTATTGTTTTTGCCGAGTGCTGCCAGGCTGGCACTTGGCAAAGAGAGTCTTTGCCGAGTGTCTTCTTTGGACACTCGGCAAAGTACATTTTTATTTTTTTTATTTTGCCAACCAAAATTTTTGTGGTATGTTCCTACACTATATAGACCTACATGTACTATTTTGGGACAATTATAACAGTGTTTTCTATAGCTAGTACATTTAGTTTGTTTATTTGAATTTCTTCGGAAAATTCAGATTTGAACTGCAGGTCACTTGAAACTTGGAAAACCGTGCATGCAAAAATGATATCCATGCTACATAGCACAAGTTACGACCGATTTCAGGAGCGAACTGAAAACTTCGAGCACCATGCTCACTCAACATGGCCGTGAACTTGCCACACAGCTGTTTAAAAAATTTATAAAACACAAACAAACTTAGAAAATCATGAAACTTGTCCACATGTCATGATATCATATGTAGAGTCTGTGATAAAAAATTTAGAATGTTTGGAGAAAGTTGTGAGACACTATGTTTAGAAACCTAAGAGAACCACACATGAAACCATAGAGTTTCAATGTGGATCTCTTAGGTTTGTACACATAGTGCGTTACAGCTTTCTCGAAACTTTTTCAAATTTTTATCACAGCCTCTACATATGATATCATGACACGTGGACATGGTTCATGATTTTCTGACTTTGTTTCTGTTTTATACAATTTTTAAACACCTGGATGGCAAGTTTACGGTCATGTTGAGTGAGCATGGTGCTCGAAGTTTCCGGTCCGCTCCTGAAATCGGTCGTAACTTGTGCTATGTAGCATGGATATCATTTTTGCATGCACGGTTTTCCAAGTTTCAAGTGACCTGCAGTTCAAATCTGAATTTTCCGAAGAAATTCAAATAAACAAACTAAATGTACTAGCTATAGAAAACACTGTTATAATCGTCCCAAAATGGTACATGTAGGTCTACATAGTGTAGGAACATACCACAAAAAGTTTGGTGACCAAAATTAAAAAAATAAAAATATGCTTTGCCGAGTGTCTACATAGGACACTCGGCAAAGACTCTCTTTGCCGAGTGCCAGATATTTGACACTCGGCAAAGACTGACGGCCGTCAGTTGTAGACGGCCGCTAACGGCCCTTTGCCGAGAGCCATATTTGCCGAGTGCTTGACGCTCGGCAAAACAGTCTTTGCCGAGTGCTTGGCTGTGCCGAGTGCCCTGCACTCGGTAAACAAGATCTTTACCGAGCGCAGGACTCTGCCGAGTGCGGCCCTCGGCAAAGTCGACTTTGCCGAGTGCCCGATAAAAAGCACTCGGCAAAGCCGCCGGTACTCGGCAAAGAGCCGAATTTCGGTAGTGTAAGATGAAACATCTAAAAATACATGACATGACTTCAAATTAGTTGGGAAACTAAAGGACAATCAATAAACACCGAGTAAGACAAAATGTCTGAAAAATAGATGAAACAGATTAACATCAGTTGGAAAACTAATTAAATGACTGAATACAACATGACTGAAAATCATACCACCATGGTAGAGGACAGAGCCGATAGCTAGCAGGAGAACAGAGTCGAATAGAGACGGTGCAGCAATACAAGCAAATGACATGTGGGCCATAACAACATGGACGGAGCAAGAAGAAGAAATGACCTGCTACCGTGTTTGTTGCGAACCATTTTGTACCTAACAAATAACCTAACAGCGATTAAGGCTTTAAGAGACATATTTTAAAAGTTTATAGACCAAGATGACACATGCCGACAAGTTTCATGATTAGAAATATATTTTACTCATTTATATTTGTTTAAGATTAGTGTCACACCCGGATTTAAGGGACAAAACCGGGTGCATCTTATACATGCGCCAAAGAAGACAACATATATAATAACAGAGTGTATTGAGATAAATATCACAATAACATCAGAGTACTTATTACATTGAGGAAGTCTTACAAAATAAAAAATAAATATAAAACGAACTAAGGATTATCCTTGGCGCCACAAAGTCAACTAGGAGACGCCACCTATATTAAGTCGAACTCCTCGCTGTGTGGCTCCTCTCGAACCACCTGTTCTTCTCCTGTGTGGGGTGTGAGACAGCAAGGGTGAGCTCACACATGTTCATCGCTCAACAAGTTGTGGGAAATATTGTGGCATGAACTCCTCAAAGGTGGGAGTTCATGTGAAGTATAAGGCTGATCAACAAAATAAAGGTTGAAGCTGAGCATTGCTTTTATAAGTTGGTCAAAATTTTATTAGCAGTTACTAAGTGTAAGTAAATACCAAACCTTAGCAATAATAAATAGAAGTAATAATAAAGTAATCTCAATGCGATGCAAATGACAAATTGAATTTAATTTAATAAATTAATCATGTGAGTGTCCGAGCCGCTCATGACCGTGAGCACGACTAGTATACCAGTTTTACACTCTGCACAGGTTGTACCCTGTACCACAAGTCGTGTATCCCATGTCGCCAGGGTTTGCAAGGCCCTTAGACACTACCGAGGTGAATGGCTAGGGATCCACTATGAGACCTTTACAAAGTTCAACTAGCTTCCGAAAACCCGCTACAGTTTATGGGAAGAGCACTTGCAAGAATCCCTCATCTAACCGCCATCGCAGCAAAATCAACAAGAGAACCTCCCTGCATGCAACTCCCCTACTGCCCTTGCCCCTTTCGGGTAAGGTAGTCTTCCACTAGCTTTCCTAATTAGTCAGCCAAGAGGTCCCATTCCTCCCTTGTGGTGGCATTGTTTTCTCGGGTGGTTCTCCATGTTCCCAGTAACATAATGATCTTATCATGAACAGTAAATAATAAACTAATAACGAAAGGGTGAACATGAGTAATGAATATCTCTATACCCAAAACCACATAAAGCAATATCATATACTACCCAAAAATTCAGTGGTATAAACAAGGTATAAAGATAGCCAAAACTAGGGTAACCTATTGGATCCCATCAAATTAACGTATACAGATCATTATGATTAATAAGAACATGACTGGGAAAAAGAAAGTGATAAGGGCACAACTTGCCTGGGACTTGAGATTCTAGGTACCAACTTGCTCTTCAGATGACACGTGTCCTCACTGCTAAACGTAGCAATACAGACAAACATGTATAGGCAAAATTAACATCACACCAAACATAAGAATAAACTGCATAATAATATTCTACTCTGCGTAACGAGATCGCGGGTTTGAGAACCACTAAAATCAGAGTTATGGTCATCAAGTTACGATGTGATTAAATGATTAACTAGGTTATATGTTTATTTTATAAACCCAGAGAAAAGATAACCTATAGTAGTAATTAATTCAACTTTATAAATTGACCATAGATCATATTTTAGTAGATAATGATGAGCACATTAACAAGACTAACCAACATAAGTTAAATAAAGGTCTAATCATAAAATAATGAGACATGGTATAATAAATATTGTTATTGCATAGTAAATATTTGTACGAGATTAACGCAACTTGAATGGATCAAATCGGAGTTATAGATTTTAAGTTATGAATTTCTAAAAATTCTATGTGTTTTGTACAAGATTAAATAGGATATAAATTTTAATGTGACTTTCATGTCAAAACTGTGGCACTGATTGATAAACAATAATATTATAAAATTATAGAAATTAGAATGCATTGATTTGAACTTCATATGAATTTTATATGAATCAAACAAGTTCTAGGAATTGTTTTTATAGTAAAAACTCATTTTCTAATTCAATATATCTATTTTTTTTATTCATTGGACTGCGCCTCAAATATCAGGGAAGACAGGGACCGCAGCGCAAAACGTCCCAAGACTCAGAGTGCTACGCGATGGATCGCGGGTTAATTATCGCAGACTTAAGGGGCTCTTTAAAAAGTGCACCATGGCTGAAAGGGTATCGTGCAATTTGGCCGTTGGATCAGCGCCCCACGGTCTGGATTACATCGGGCGCTTGATGAACTGGTACGCATCAAGGACCGTTGGATTAGAGATCTACGATCAGGATTAGATGGCGCAGAGGGGTAAGTGTGCACCGATCTGGACCGCTCATATTCCGGTCAACGACCCCAGATCACCAAGCCGAATCGGTTGCTCCTACCAAATCTAGACCGCTAGATCTAGATCCGACGCATGAACGCCCTCCCCAATCCTGGCCGGTACAGGGCGACGCCGCCGAGCCCCAACGGTGGCGCCATGACCGGCGCCCAGCCATTCAACAGCCCAGTGCACTAACCTATTCGTGGCCCTATGAAAAACGGAGATGAGGACATGTAGAACATGCTGGGGGCTGACTTACCGGTGTTTGGGTTGCGCAGAGCTTGGTCCGCGGCATGAAGCGGCGCCGCGGCGGTGCTCCAGCGACGGCGAGCAATTCCGCACGCCCTAGCCAATCATGTCGCTCCACTAGGTCTTACATACATCGGGCTCCGACTAGTGAAGCGCCCGAGCCACATGTACATGCCCGAGACACGGCGCAAGCAGGGATCCATGGCGGCGCACATATCTCTCACTCTCCTCTGTTCTTGTGACCGCGGCGGCCCTCGGCATTCATTCACTGGGTTGGGCGAGGGAGCAGGGCGGTCACGGGGCTCGGGATTTATAGTGTCGCGGATTCCGCAAGGGCTGGCGGGCGAATCGCTCCATCCCTGGCCAAGCCGTTCAATCCACGCTGAGCTCAACCATAATCTGTTCGTGGTATGCGAGATCTACGGGGGAGGTGGAACTGACGGATGTGGCCCACACGCAGTGACATGCGCGAGAGGGAAGAAGGTCAGCAGGGTCTTCTCCGCGTCTGGTGAACGGGCCCCACGCGTCATTCACAGCACGGTAGTGCGGCACGAGCTAGGCCGCGGCCCGCGGGAATGGGTCAGTGAGCGAAATGGGCCGAAATGAGGTTAGTCGGCCCGTGCAGCTTCTTTTTCCATTTTCTTTTATATTTTCTTTTCTTGTAATTTTTTTTCCTTTTCATTTTCAAATCCAAAATTTGAATTCAAATTTCGCAGAAGAATTTATACTCATTTTAAGTATTCAATTTGAACATATCAGTGGGGTGAACTTATATATTTATAAATTTTATCTTGTCTTTTATAGTATCCAAATTTAGGTTTTAATCCAAATCTTCATCTCTTTATTGTATTCCCCTATTATTCCCTTTTGACATTACAAAATTTCAATTCCAATCTAAGATATAGTTTAGTAATTCAAATTTAATACCCACTAAAATTCAATCATGATGAAGTAGATATCTATTTATTCTAATTAATTTATTTGTTTGATAAATGTTTGAAATATGAGACACACTCATATTGTTTTCTTTCTAAAAATAGTATTTTGAATGTGGAATGAGAAGTAAAAGTTACTTCAAAATTAGATATTCATGTAAATAAATGCTTGTGGTGCATCATTTAATGATATGCATAATTATTTAGTTGAATAGAAAACTTTTCTATTACTTCTTTTCTAAAATAATTCTTTGTTTTAAAAATTCAGTCCTCAATTTTCAACACTCAGGTATAATTTGAGATTTCTGAACTTGCTATTTATTTCTTCATATATTTATTTTATTATTATTATTTTTATACAAATTTTGGGCCCTTACAAATCCTACCCCTTAACAGAAATCTCGTCCTCGAGATTTGCAAGAAAATGGTGTATAATCATATTGTCTCACGACAATACACAAATAAAAATCTCAGCATGATGCATAATTTATTAGAAATACATCGATTAGACCTTATTATTCCTCCTAAAATAGTGCCATACCAACTACTAACTAAAGTATCATTTTAGGTCTTACAAATAGTAATATATATATATATATATTTATGTAGCTTGGTGGAGCTGGTGGTGGTGGTAGAGGTAGTGGGCGTTGTTGTTGTCTTTCCAACCGTGCTTGCCTCATTTCTTGACGCATCTCCAGCCGGTCCTGACGTATTTCCTGGCGTTCTTGCCTTATCTGATTTTGCATTTCGTTAACCATGTTTGTCATTTGTTGTATTACCATCATTTGGGCGGCAACCACTTGATCGATTCCAACTGGTGGAGGATTTGAAGGATTCATTTCTATTTGCTGTTGCCTGATAATCTTCCCCTTCCTGGTATTGATCGTCGAAGTTAGAGGCATATGGTAGGATAGTTTTACAATGGAAAGTATTTGATGAGCAGAATGAATAGGCTAGTAGCTTGTCGGCGTTTCGAGACCGGGGGGTCCCTAAGCCGACGAGTGAGTGTGCCGCGTGCCCCAGCCCAGATAGGTCGAGCGCGTGGGCGAGCGCGAAGGGGGGAAAAGCGAGGTGGCCGGAGACGAGTCGTGAGAGAGGTGAAAATCCCGCGGCCTTCGTGTTCGACCCGCGCCCAGGTCGGGTGCGCTTGCAGTAGGGGGTTACAAGCGTCCACGCGGGTGAGGGAAGCGAGCGGCCCCAAGAGAGCGCCTGCCCCGTCCTCGTCCCCGCGCGGCCAACCTTCTCTAAGAAGGCCCTGGTCCTTCCTTTTATAGGCGTAAGGAGAGGATCCAGGTGTACAATGGGGGTGTAGCAAGGTGCTACGTGTCTAGCGGGGGTGAGCTAGCGCCCTAAGTACATGCCTGTGTGGCAGCCGGAGAGATCTTGGCACCCAGCTGGTGTGGTGTCGTGGCTGTCGGAGGAGCAACGGAGCCTGGCGGAGGGACAGCTGTCGGAGCGGTTGGGCCCTTGCTGACGTCCCCCTGCTTCCGTAAGGGAGCTGAGAGCCGCCGTCGTCATGGGTCTAGCGGGGCGCCATCATTGCCTATCTGGCGGAGCTAGCCAGATGGGACGCCGGTCTTGTTCCCTGCGGCCCGAGTCGGCTCGGGGTAGGGTGATGATGGCGCTTCCTGTCGACGTGGCGGACTAGTGTCCTAGGTCGGGCGACGTGGAGGCTCCTCCGAAGCCGAGGTCGAGCCTGTCCTGCATGGCCGAGGCCGAGCCCGAGCCCGAGCTCCTGGGTCGGGCGAGGCGGAGGTCGTTCGGCAGAGGCCAGGGCGGAGTCCGACCCCTGGGGTCGGGCGGAGCGGAGTTCATCGTCTTCCGGGGCCTAGCCCGAGTCCGAGCCCTGGGTCGGGCGGAGCGGAGTTCGCCGTCTTCCGGGGCCTTAGCCCGAGTCCGAGCCCTGGGTCGGGCGGAGCGGAGTTCGCCGTCTTCCGGGGCCTTAGCCCGTGTCCGAGCCCTGGGTCGGGCAGAGCGGAGTTCGCCGTCTTCCAGGGCCTTAGCCCGAGTCCGAGCCCTGGGTCGGGCGGAGCGGAGTTCGCCGTCTTCCGGGGCCTTAGCCCGAGTCCGAGCCCTGGGTCGGGCGGAGCGGAGTTCGCCGTCTTCCAGGGCCTTAGCCCGAGTCCGAGCCCTGGGTCGGGCGGAGCTTCCTATGGCGCCTTTGGCAAGGCCTGACTGCCTGTCAGTCTCACTCTGTCAAGTGGCACTGCAGTCGGAATGGCGCAGGCGGCGCTGTCCTTCTGTCAGACCGGTCAGTGGAGCGACGAAGTGACGGCGGTCACTTTGGCTCTGCCGGGGGGCGCGCGTCAGGATAAAGGTGTCAGGCTACCTTTGCGTTAAATGCCCCTGCGACTCGGTCGGTTGGCGCGGCGATTTAGTCAGGGTTGCTTCTTAGCGAAGGCAAGGCCTCGGGCGAGCCGGAAATGTGTCTGCCGTTAAAAGGGGGCCTCGGGCGAGACGGAAGCATCTCGGGGTCGGCTGCCCTTGCCCGAGGCTAGGCTCGGGCGAGGCGTGATCGAGTCGCTCGTATGGACTGATCCCTGACTTAATCGCACCCATCAGGCCTCTGCAGCTTTATGCTGATGGGGGTTACCAGCTGAGAATTAGGCGTCTTGAGGGTACCCCTAATTATGGTCCCCGACAGTAGCCCCCGAGCCTCGAAGGGAGTGTTAGCACTCGCTTGGAGGCTTTCGTCGCACTTTTTTGCAAGGGGACCAGCCTTTCTCGGTTGCATTTTGTTCCGGTGGGTGCGCGCGAGCGCACCCGCCGGGTGTAGCCCCCGAGGCCTCGGAGGAGTGGTTTCACTCCTTCGAGGTCTTAATGCCTTGCGTAATGCTTCGGCTGGTCTAGTGGTTCCCTCATGCGAACTGGCCGTAGCCCGGGTGCACGGTCGGGGCCCAAGTTCTCGGGCTGGTATGTTGACGCTGTCAACGGTTTGGCCGGAGCCGGGTTTGCGAGAGCAGCCCCCGAGCCTCCGCACAGGGCGAGAGGGCGATCAGGGACAGACTCGGCTTTTTTACATACGCCCCTACGTCGCCTTTCCGCAAGGAGGAGGGGGGAGAGCGCCATGTTACCCTCGATGGGCACCGAACATGGTGTCTCCGGTGAGCTGCAAGCGGGTAATCCGAGTGGACGTCCGTGCCCCGTTCGTTGGGGGTCGACTAGGGGCCCAGAGGCACGCCCAAAAGTACCTGCGGGTGATCTGCCGGACCCGGTCCCCTTGCGACGGGGTCCGAGGGCTCGATGCCTCCCTCCGATGGGATTCCGTTACAAAATCGCTCCCGCTGGTCTCGGAAATGTCCTAGGGTACCTCGGGAGCGCAGCCCGAGCCTCGGTTATGTATCGAACGTACCCCTGGTCATCCCTCGCTCGGTGTCTGAGGCGACTGTGAACCCTTCGGGGGCCAGCCTTCGAACCCCTGATCAGTAATGGGCGCGGAGCCCGAGTAGCCTGAGGCGGCAGTGGAACCCTTCGGGGGGCCGGCCTTCGAACCTCTGACCAGTAGTGGGTGTAGGACCCACGCGATCTGAGGCGGCTGTTGAACCCTCCGGGGGCCAGCCTTCGAACCCCTGATCAGTAAGGAGGCTCGGAGCCTAGTTCCTTCACGGGGAAGGATCCCTTTCGGGGTATCCCCCTTTCCCGGTCCCTGTCGCAAGGGATAGAGAAAGAGGAAAAAAGGAAAAAGGATACGAAACCGAACGACGCGGCGTACCTTTTTTGGCGCGGTTGTTTCGGCAAAGGCGAAGCGTCGCCCGCTGCTCCTGCCTGAAGCGCCGCCTGTCCAGCCGCGGAGTTGATGCGACGGGGCGAGTAGTTGGCGGGGCTGCCGTTGCGCGTGCGCGAGCCGTTCGAGGAACGGATCACGGGCGCATTGTCTTCACGCCGTGAGAGGGGGTTCTCTCGCGGCCTCCGGATGGGACGTGAGCTTGGCTGACGACGTGACCGCTGTTCCCGCGCGCCTGCCACCGTCATTACTGCCGGCCCACCTTTGGCCGCGTTGGCCGCTGCGTCAGGCTGGCGCTGCTGGGTCGCGCGCTGGGTTGCCTCGAGTCGCGGTATTGGTTCCGCGATCGAGGAGGCGCGGTGGTGGCACAGGCGGTACAGTCGCTTGCATGCAGCATCCGGCGCGCCGGTCGCGCGACGCGTGGGCCTAGGCCTCCGTGCTGGCGTGTCGGGAGTCGGAGAGGCGCGTCCACTTGGCGCGATTGCATGCCGCCTGCATGGCTGCCCGCCCCTTTCGCTCGTTGGTCTGGGCAAAAGTGGAGGGTCACTTGTAACCGCTGGGCGGTTGCGTGCACCACGCGCGGCGGTTTGGCTTCTTCTGGTTGGAGCCGGTCTGCATGACATGCGGGACCCAGCCCCCGCGCCGCAGGGGAGGGCTTTGGAGCGTTGTTGGAGAAGACTCAGCCCGTGACGGTTGGGGGCGCAAGCAGGGAGAGTCGCCTTTAAAAGGAGGGCGACCCCTTCCGTAAGGCGACCATGTCTTCTTCCTCCCTGATGCACCGTGTCTTTCCACCTTCCAAGCCCCCGGATGGGGGAAACCGCCGTCTTTTCGCCTCATCGTTGGAGGAACGCAACTCCGTGGGAGTTGGTACCTTTCAGCCATCGTTCGGCTTCAAGGATTTTCATCATGCAGCCCGGTCGCACCCCTCGACCGGCGGTCACCCAAGATGGTGACCTCCGGCTTGATGGTGGGGGAAAGCGAGCCGGGCTGCGGCCTCTGCCCCTCCCTTAGCCTCAAGGATTTTCATCACCAGGGCTGGGGAGGGGAGTGTGCCGAGTTGAGGTCGGCCCCCGCGTGGGCGGCGGCCCGCTCCTTTACTCAGTGATCGGAGGGAGGAGCGGTCGTCGTCCGTGGCGCTGGCATCTGCAGCGTGCCTGGCCTTCGGACGCGAGTGGCTTCGGAGCCGCTCGCGGCGCCGGCGTCTGCCACGGCAGCTGGAAGAGGTTCTTCCGCCGGCGCGATAGCCAGGGCTGGCCACGGACCGACCTCCAACTCTACGGCCTTCTGCCTGTCCTTGCCTCTCGAGTTCGGGCATGGGCGGGGGCCTCCCAGCAGCAGCATCCGCCCCGAGGTCATCACTGCTGCTGTTCGGCCCCCCGGGACAGAAGTCTTCATCGCCGCCGCTGTCGGGGCAGGCGATGACATGCCATTCGTCGGTCTTCTGTTGCTCCGCAGGCTCACCCCTATCGAGTGGGGTTGTTCGTACCTGCGGAGGGGGAACCGGAGTTCCGTTTGTAATGGCACTTCGAATGCCAGGATTTTATGTTTATTACGGCTTTCGGGGCCTGAACATGTATGTAACGTCGGCACGGAGCCGTATTTTTTCCTCATTCTTGAGCACTAAGACTCGTCTGTTGACTATCTGAACCGCTTCACCAAGCATGAGTCGCCCCGTGTCAAGGTGACGAGTGAGGTATCCGTATTCCGGAGGCGTAGGAGTCCCTCGGCTCGGTCGGCCCTGCCGTCCGGGGCTCCTCTAGCTTAGTTAAAGAGACCCCTCGGCCGCTCTTCGATGAGCCGAGGCCAGGGGTAGCGATATCAGTATGAACAGAGGCGGAGTTGGCTCGAAATGAAACCTGGTTGGCTGGAGCCTAGCCGGGTTGTCCGTTGGCAGGATCGATGTCGGAGTTGATCAGCCGAGGCTTCGGACCGGGCTGGCGCCCTCGGAAGATGGTTGGCCGAGGCCCCAGGGGTGACCGGCTGAGCCACCTGCTCGGGCCGGATTCCCGGAGAAGTCCCTGGCAGCGATTGCCCGGGCGTGGTGATGACGTCGTCCTTCGGAGCGGAGAACCTCGGACCACGTCGCCGTCCGAGGCTAGGTCGGGCCTCGCCGAAGGTGCCGTCGATGCCGAGGGTGTTGCTGCCCTCTTCCAACGTCAAGACCCGAGCCTGCAGGATCAGATTGTCTTGTAGCGTGCGCCTCGTGCGGCCGTCGAGGCCAGAACACACACCCTCGCTGCGTTGTAAAGCTGCGTCTCTTTTCCTCTTGTTTCGAGTATCTGGACTTTTTGTTGGTAACAGGGATGTTTGTGCGAGCGAGAGTTGCTTCTCGCGGAAGGTGATGAGTGAGGTATCCGTATCCCGGAGGCGTGGGAGTCCCTCGGCTCGGTCGGCCTTGCCGCTTACGCGTACTTTCACCCGTCCATGAGGCCCTGTCACCGACTCGGTCGAGAAGGCTCGAAGGATCGCTTCGGCAGAAGGGCTTCCGAACGTAAAGACTTGTTCGATCCGCGGAGTCACTTTATCCGAACGCGAGTTACTTATCGCAGAAGGTGATGAGTGAGGTATCCGTATCTCGGAGGCGTAGGAGTCCCTCGGCTCGGTCAGCCTTGGCTGCTTACGTGTACTCCGTCGTTTCCAGGACCCACTTTTCGAAGTAGTCAAAAAGCACGAAAGATATTCTGGTAGAAGAGATTTTTTTTCGAGGAAAATTTTGACGCAGAGGGGGTTTCCCCCCTTTTAGCCCCCGAGGGAGGGTCGGGCTTTGCCGAGGCGAGGTCGACCCTTCCTTGTTGACTAAACTTTGCGTGGGTGCGGGGTATATGAACAACTTGGAAACATCTTAAGGGTAGAAGCGACGTAGCTGTTGGATGTTCCAAGCGTTGCCGTAGACCTCGCCTTGACTGTTGGCCAGCTTGTACGTTCCGGGCTTCAGAACTTTGGTGATGACGAATGGCCCCTCCCAGGGGGCCGTGAGCTTGTGCCTCCCTCGGGCGTCTTGCCGCAGTCGAAGCACCAGGTCGCCCACCTGGAGGTCTCGGGGTCGGACCCCTCGGGCGTGGTAGCGTCGCAGGGACTGCCGATACCGCGCCGAGTGTAGTAAGGCCCTGTTCCGAGCCTCTTCCAGCTGGTTCAGCGAGTCTTCTCGGCTAGCTTGGTTGCTTTGATCGTCGTAGGCCCTCGTCCTCGGGGAGCCGTATTCCAGGTCAGTGGGCAAGACGGCCTCGGCCCCGTAGACCAGGAAGAACGGCATGAAACCCGTGGCTCGGCTCGGCGTTGTCCTCAGGCTCCAGACCACCGAGGGGAGTTCCTTCATCCATCGTTTGCCGAACTTGTTGAGGTCGTTGTAAATCCGAGGCTTGAGCCCTTGTAGAATCATGCCGTTGGCACGCTCTACTTGCCCATTCGACATGGGATGAGCTACGGCAGCCCAGTCCACCCGGATGTGGTGATCCTCGCAAAAATCCAAGAATTTTCTGCCGGTGAACTGGGTGCCGTTGTCGGTGATGATGGAGTTTGGGACCCCGAAGCGATGGATGATGTTGGTGAAGAACGCCACCGCCTGCTCGGACCTGATGCTGTTCAGGGGTCGGACCTCGATCCACTTGGAGAATTTGTCGACGGCGACCAGCAGGTGCGTGTAGCCCCCGGGCGCCTTCTGCAGAGGGCCGACGAGGTCCAGACCCCACACAGCGAAGGGCCAGGTGATGGGTATCGTCTGTAGAGCCTGAGCGGGCAGGTGGGTCTGCTTCGCATAGAATTGACACCCTTCGCAGGTGCGGACGATTCTAGTGGCGTCAGCCACCGCCGTCGGCCAGTAGAAGCCTTGCCGGAAAGCGTTCCCGACGAGGGCTCGGAGCGCTGCATGATGGCCGCAAGCCCCTGAGTGTATCTCTTGCAGGAGTTCCTGACCTTCAGCGATGGAGATGCATCGCTGGAGGATGCCCGAGGGGCTGCGGTGGTAAAGCTCCTTCTCATCGCCTAGCAGGACGAACGACTTGGCGCGTCGCGCTACCCGCCGAGCCTCGGCGTGGTCGAGGGGTAGCTCTCCTTGGTAGAGATAGTGCAGGTACGGGGTCTGCCAATCTCGATCAGGCGTGACCTCGCTCCGCTCCTCCTCGATGCGCAACGCCTCGCCCTCGGGGGCCGAGGGTACCTCGGGCTGAACCGAGGACGCCTCGGGATGGGCCGAGGGTACCTCGGACTGAACCGAGGACGCCTCGGGCTGGGCCGAGGGTACCTCGGACTCGGGCGTGTCGTCGATCTTGACAGAGGGTTGGTGCAGATCCCGGGAGAAGACGTTCGGGGGAACCGTGGTTCGCCCCGAGGCTATCTTTGCCAACTCGTCCGCAGTCTCGTTGTAGCGCCGGGCGATGTGGTTAAGCTCGAGCCCGTAGAACTTGTCTTCCAGGCGCCGAACCTCATCGCAGTAGGCCTCCATCTTCGGGTCGCGGCAGTGGGAGTTCTTCATGACTTGGTCAATGACGAGCTGCGAGTCGCCGCGAGCGTCGAGGCGTCGGACCCCTAGCTCGATGGCGATTCGCAATCCGTTGATCAGAGCTTCGTACTCAGCCACATTGTTGGACGCCGGGAAATGGAGACGCAGCACGTAGCGTAGGTGTTTCTCGAGGGGCGAGACGAAGAGCAGGCCCGCGCCGGCTCCCGTCTTCATCAGCGACCCGTCGAAAAACATAGTCCAGAGCTCTGGTTGGATCGGAGCCGTCGACAGCTGGGTGTCGACCCATTCGGCTACGAAGTCCGCTAGTACCTGGGACTTGATGGCCTTTCGAGGGGCGAACGAGATTGTCTCGCCCATGATTTCCACCGCCCACTTTGCGATCCTGCCCGAGGCCTCTCGGCACTGGATGATCTCCCCCAGGGGGAAGGATGACACCACAGTTACCGGATGAGACTCGAAGTAATGTCGCAACTTTCGCCTCGTCAGGATTACTGCATACAGTAGCTTCTGAACTTGTGGGTAGCGGACCTTGGTTTCGGACAGCACCTCGCTGACGAAGTAAACTGGCCTCTGAAAGGGCAATGCATGCCCCTCTTCTTGCCTTTCGACCACAATCGCGGCGCTAACCACCTGAGTGGTCGCGGCGACGTAGACCAAGAGGGCTTCTCCATCAGCTGGGGGTACCAAGATAGGCGCCTAGGTGAGGAGCGCCTTTAGGTTCCCGAGAGCTTCCTCGGCCTCGGGGGTCCAAGTGAAGCACTCGGCCTTCCTTAAGAGGTGGTACAGAGGCAGGCCTCTTTCGCCGAGGCGTGAGATGAAACGGCTCAAGGCCGCGAGACATCCCATGACCCTCTGTACGCCTTTTAAGTCCTTGATGGGCCCCATGCTGGTGATGGCTGCGATTTTCTCCGGGTTGGCTTCGATGCCCCGCTCGGAGACGATGAACCCCAGGAGCATGCCTCGGGGCACCCCGAAGACACACTTCTCGGGATTGAGCTTGACGTCCTTCGCCTTGAGACACCGGAATGTCACTTCAAGGTCGGAGAGGAGGTCGGAGGCTTTCCTTGTCTTGACTACGATGTCATCGACGTAGGCCTCGACCGTGCGACCGATGTGTTCGCCGAACACATGGTTCATGCACCGCTAGTACGTCGCACCCGCGTTCCTCAAACCGAACGGCATGGTGACATAGCAGTACATGCCGAAGGGCGTGATGAAAGAAGTCGCGAGCTGGTCGGACTCTTTCATCTTGATTTGATGATACCCTGAGTAGGCATCGAGGAAAGACAGGGTTTCGCACCCAGCAGTGGAATCCACGATTTGATCGATGTGAGGTAGAGGGTAGGGAACCTTCGGACATGCTTTGTTGAGACCAGTGTAGTCTACACACATCCGCCATTTCCCCCCTTTCTTTCTCACAAGCACAGGGTTGGCAAGCCATTCGGGATGGAATACCTCTTTGATGAACCCTGCTGCCATCAGCTTGTGGATCTCCTCACCTATCACTCTGCGCTTCTCCTCGTCGAATCGGCGCAGAGGCTGCCTGACCGGTCGGGCTCCGGCCCGAATATCCAGCGAGTTCTCGGCGACATCCCTCGGTATGCCGGGCATGTCCGAGGGACTCCACGCAAAGACGTCGGCGTTTGCGCGGAGAAAGTCGACGAGCACTGCTTCCTATTTGGGGTCGAGCCCGGAACCGATCCGGACCTGCTTGGAGGTGTCGCCACTGGGGTCGAGAGGGACGGCCTTAACCGTCTCCGCTGGCTCGAAATTGCCGGCGTGTCGCTTCACGTCTGGCACCTCTCGGGAGAGGTTTTCCAGGTCGGCGATGAGGGCCTCGGACTCGGCGAGGGCCTCGGCGTACTCCACGCACTCCACGTCGCATTCGAACGCGTGTTTGTACGTGGGGCCGACGGTGATGACCCCGTTGGGGCCCGGCATCTTGAGCTTCAGGTAGGTGTAGTTAGGGACGGCCATGAACTTCGCGTAGCATGGCCTCCCCAATACCGCGTGGTAGGTCCCTCGGAACCCGACCACCTCGAACGTCAGAATCTCCCTTCGGAAGTTGGAGGATGTTCCGAAGCAGACAGGAAGGTCGAGCCGTCCGAGGGGCTGGACGCGCTTCCCAGGAATGATCCCGTGGAAGGGCGCAGCACCTGCTCGGACGGAGGACAGATCGACGCGCAGGAGCCTGATGGTCTCGGCGTAGATGATGTTGAGGCAGCTGCCCCCATCCATCAGGACCTTGGTGAGCCTGACGTCGCCGATGATGGGATCGACGACGAGCGGGTATTTCCCCGGGCTCGGCACGTGGTCGGGGTGGTCAGCTTGGTCGAAGGTGATGGGCTTGTCGGACCAGTCTAGGTAGACTGGCGCCGCCACCTTCACCGAGCAGACCTCCCGACGCTCTCGCTTGCGATGCCGAGCCGAGGCATTCGCCGCATGCCCTCCGTAGATCATGAAGCAGTCGCGGACCTCGGGGAACTCTCCGGCTTGGTGATCTTCCTTTTTGTCGTCATCGGGGGCCCTGCCACCCTCTATGGGTGGCCCGGCCCGGTGGAAGTGGCGCCGAAGCATGACGCACTCCTCGAGGGTGTGCTTGACGGGCCCCTGATGGTAAGGGCACGTCTCCTTGAGCATCTTGTCGAAGAGGTTAGCACCTCCGGGGGGCTTCCGAGGGTTCTTGTACTCGGCGGCGGCGACAAGGTCTGCGTCGGCGGCGTCGCGTTTCGCTTGCGACTTCTTCTTGCCTTTCTTCTTGGCGCCGCGCGGAGTAGACGCCTCGGGAGCATCTTCCGACGGGCGGCCCTGGGGTTGCTTGTCGTTTCGGAAGATGGCCTCGATCGCCTCCTGGCCAGAGGCGAACTTGGTGGCGATGTCCATCAGCTCGCTCACCCTGGTGGGGGTCTTGCGACCCAACTTGCTCACCAGGTCACGGCAAGTGGTGCCGGCAAGGAACGCGCCGATGACATCGGAGTCGGTGATGTTGGGCAGCTCGGTGCGCTGCTTCGAGAATCGCCGGATGTAGTCCCGAAGAGACTCTCCCGGCTGTTGCCGGCAGCTTCGGAGGTCCCAGGAATTCCCGGGGCGCACGTACATGCCCTGGAAGTTGCCGGCGAAGGCTTGGACCAAATCCTCCCAGTTGGAGATCTGCCCCGGAGGCAGGTGCTCCAACCAGGCGTGAGCAGTGTCGGAGAGGAACAGGGGGAGGTTGCGGATGATGAGGTTGTCGTCGTCCGTTCCACCCAGTTGGCAGGCCAGGCGGTAGTCTGCGAGCCACAATTCCAGTTTCGTCTCCCCCGAGTACTTTATGATAGTAGTCGGGGGTCGGAAACGGGCCGGAAACGGCGCCCGCCGGATGGCTCGGCTGAAGGCCTGCGGACCGGGTGGTTCGGGCGAGGGACTCCGATCCTCCCCACTATCGTAGCGTCCCCCACGCCTGGGGTGGTAGCCTCGGCGCACCCTTTCGTCGAGGCGGTCCCGATGGTCGCGACGATGGTGCTCGTTGCCGAGGTGGCCCGGGGCCGCAGGCGCGGTGTTGCACGTGCGCCCGGTGTAGACCGAGGCTTCCCGCATGAATCGGGAAGTCGCGGCATGAGGTTCCGAGGGGTACCCCTGCCTTCGGGAGGCAGAGCTCTTGGCCCGCCGGGCCGCAGCGCCTTCCAGGAGATTCTTGAGCTCCCCCTGGATTCGCCGACCCTCGGTGGTTGATGGCTCCGGCATCGCGCGGAGGAGCATCGCTGCGGCTGCCAGGTTCTGACCGACCCCGCTGGATGCGGGTGGCGGCCTGTCCCTGACATCGTTGGCGACCCGGTGCTGGAAACCCTAGGGCAGATGACGTGTTTCTCCAGCCGGGGGTTGGCCCGCCCATACCTGCCCGACGTCCCGGCGGATCGACTCGAGCGCTCCTGCTCCCTCGCCGAGCCTGGCCTGCGCCCCGCGGACTTGCTCAAGCTGTGGGTCGTGACCCCCCGCCGGAACGGGGACCACAGCTAGCTCCCGCGGGATGTCGGCGCGAGGCACCGGCCTAGGGAGATCACCGTCCTCCGGCATGCCGAGATGGTCGCCTTCGGTGGGATCCCCTAGCTCGACGTGGAAACATTCGCGGCTCGGGCCGCAGTCCTTGTCGTCAAGGCTGCGGCTGCCGTTGGAACAGTCGGAGAGGCAGTAGTCACATGCGGTCATAAAGTCCCGCATGGCACTGGGGTTGCCAAATCCAGAGAAATCCCAGCAGATGCTGGGATCGTCATCTTCCTCGGACCCAGAGGGCCCGTAGGTCGAGACGTCCGTCAATCGGTCCCAAGGCGACCGCACACGAAACCCCAGTGGGGTTGCACTCGCCTCAACGTGAGCGCCCGCCAAAGCGAGGTCGCTAGGCGGGTTGAGGGCGAGTCGAAATGACGTAGGATGGGAATCAGTCGGTACCTTTTGGTCGACGAGGAGCGACACAGTCACGTCGGGGACTGATTGCGCCGTCGTCTTGGGTACGAGGGCGACGTCCTGCAGGCCCTCCGCGAGCGTGCTGGCGTCGTCCACTTGCTCGGGATTGGCGTGTCATGGGGGGACGGCGCTCGCCTTCGTCTCAAACGCGAGGTTGACGCCCGACGCGCCCTCCGTTGGGGCGCTGGGGACGTCGGTTCGCTCGACAGCCGACGGAGCGCGGCCTCCCGCTCGGCCCTGGTTGCCCCGCCTCCTCCTCCGATGGCGGGGGAGAGGACGGGGCGAGCTCGAATGTTGTTCTTCCACCACGCGGGGAAGACGTCGTCGATTCCGCCGCCGGTGGGCGGGCTGTCGGCCGCCATTGTTGTCGTCACGCGGCGGTGGAAGGAGTATCATGTCGTAGCTGCCGTCGAGAGACATGAACTCGAGACTCCCGAAACGGAGCACCGTCCCGGGTTGGAGAGGTCGTTGGAGACTGCCCATCTGGAGCTTGACGGGAAGCTGCTCGTCAACACGCAGCAGGCCCCTACCTGGCGCGCCAACTGTCGGCGTTTCGAGACCGGGGGGTCCCTAAGCCGACGAGTGAGTGTGCCGCGTGCCCCAGCCCAGATGGGTCGAGCGCGTGTGCGAGCGTGAAGGGGGGAAAAGCGAGGTGGCCGGAGACGAGTCGTGAGATAGGTGGGAATCCCGCGGCCTTCGTGTTCGACCCGCGCCCAGGTCGGGTGCGCTTGCAGTAGGGGGTTACAAGCGTCCACGCGGGTGAGGGAAGCGAGCGGCCCCAAGAGAGCGCCTGCCCCGTCCTCGTCCCCGCGCGGCCAACCTTCTCTAAGAAGGCCCTGGTCCTTCCTTTTATAGGCGTAAGGAGAGGATCCAGGTGTACAATGGGGGTGTAGCAAGGTGCTACGTGTCTAGCGGGGGTGAGCTAGCGCCCTAAGTACATGCCTGTGTGGCAGCCGGAGAGATCTTGGCACCCAGCTGGTGTGGTGTCGTGGCTGTCGGAGGAGCAACGGAGCCTGGCGGAGGGACAGCTGTCGGAGCGGTTGGGCCCTTGCTGACGTCCCCCTGCTTCCGTAAGGGAGCTGAGAGCCACCGTCGTCATGGGTCTAGCGGGGCGCCATCATTGCCTATCTGGCGGAGCTAGCCAGATGGGACGCCGGTCTTGTTCCCTGCGGCCCGAGTCGGCTCGGGGTAGGGTGATGATGGCGCTTCCTGTCGACGTGGCGGACTTGTGTCCTAGGTCGGGCGACGTGGAGGCTCCTCCGAAGCCGAGGTCGAGCCTGTCCTGCATGGCCGAGGCCGAGCTCGAGCTCCTGGGTCGGGCGAGGCGGAGGTCGTTCGGCAGAGGCCAGGGCGGAGTCCGACCCCTGGGGTCGGGCGGAGCGGAGTTCGTCGTCTTCCAGGGCCTAGCCCGAGTCCGAGCCCTGGGTCGGGCGGAGCGGAGTTCTCCGTCTTCCGGGGCCTTAGCCCGAGTCCGAGCCCTGGGTCGGGCGGAGCGGAGTTCGCCGTCTTCCGGGGCCTTAGCCCGAGTCCGAGCCCTGGGTCGGGCGGAGCGGAGTTCGCTGTCTTCCGGGGCCTTAGCCCGAGTCCGAGCCCTGGGTCGGGCGGAGCGGAGTTCGCCGTCTTCCGGGGCCTTAGCCCGAGTCCGAGCCCTGGGTCGGGCGGAGCTTCCTATGGCGCCTTTGGCAAGGCCTGACTGCCTGTCAGTCTCACTCTGTCAAGTGGCACTGGAGTCAGAATGGCGCAGGCGGCGCTGTCCTTCTGTCGGACCGGTCAGTGGAGCGGCGAAGTGACGGCGGTCACTTCGGCTCTGCTGGGGGGCGCGCGTCAGGATAAAGGTGTCAGGCTACCTTTGCGTTAAATGCCCCTGCGACTCGGTCAGTTGGCGCGGCGATTTAGTCAGGGTTGCTTCTTAGCGAAGGCAAGGCCTCGGGCGAGCCGGAGATGTGTCTGCCGTTAAAAGGGGGCCTCGGGCGAGACGGAAGCATCTCGGGGTCGGCTGCCCTTGCCCGAGGCTAGACTCGGGCGAGGCGTGATCGAGTCGCTCGTATGGACTGATCCCTGACTTAATCGCACCCATCAGGCCTCTGCAGCTTTATGCTGATGGGGGTTACCAGCTGAGAATTAGGCGTCTTGAGGGTACCCCTAATTATGGTCCCCGACATAGCTGGTTATGATCTGAAGATTCTTTAGCAAGGCTTAATCTGTTGCTTTATATCATGCTTGGGATAACTTGTCGTATAAGGTGAATGTCTAAAGGTAAAGTAAAATCTGTCAATATGAGGTGAGATAGATTACATGATGTAGGTCAAAAGTTTGTTTGATGTTAGGTGGGAATAGACAGATTATACAGTTCATCATGACTCTATTAGTTAGGTCTTCTGCTCATGGTTGCGTTGGTCTAATGTACTTGATTAAGTTAACACCTTCTAGTAGGGTTTAATCTCTTCTACCAGTATCACTAATCTGTTTAAGTAGACCACATTAGATTAGGTCATATTAGCTTAGATCATATTAAATTCTATAATCTCATTTAAGAATACCACTTAGTTAAGCATAACAAGCTGACTTTATCTTTATGATATTCCAGTATTTATTTTTTAAGTGGAACTTCCAATTAGTATATTTTACACCTAAAATTCTTCATGCCATTAGCAGGTGTGGCATAGAAAACAAAGGTACATCAGATTTTAGCTATTAGGTGAGTGTAGAGGAGATTTGGGGTAATAGAAAGTTAGGTAAGGGAGACTTTTTTCCGGGTGGTGAATCTTGATTCATCTGAAGATCTGTTCCTACTCATATCCTTCATTGTCGAGGTTAGCCTTCTTTATTTAGGGACCATCGGTCGTGGTGTTAAATGTCATTATCTGAGTTGGGATAACAATCGCGGTATATGGGGTAGGTAGATTAAACAGAGTTTTACTTTGCTTGTAAGATAAATGGGTTGGGCAGCCTATAACATAGGCGAGTTCGTGGTTTCACAGATGAGTTGGTCTTAGACACCCGTTTTAGGTTTAAAACTCTTCTTTCGGAATATGGTCTAATCTATGTCACCAATATTAACTGACTTGTCTGAGTAACTTCCTTTAGATTAGATGATATTAGATTAGGTAGGGTCCAGACTAGATTAGACTAGTTTAAGTTAGATAGATCTACCAGGGTAGGATATATATTATTAATATATGTTAGAATCTTTTGAGATATGACGAATCATATGATGTAGGTAAGTCAGAATCTCTGTTAGGTTAAAATAGAGGGGTTATGCATCTATCAGGTGGTTAAGGTAGTTGCATATGGCCAGGTTGGACTAAGACTCCAATTTAGGTTAAAACATATTTACAAGAGTAGGATCTAATCTTATTTTACCAGTATTATCTAACATGTTTGTCCATTAGATGAGATCTGATCAGATTGGATGGGATCAGAATTAAATTGGTGTAATCAGATTAGACTAGATAAGATCTACTTAATTTATTTTGGAATAGATCATGTTTGTTACACTATTATGAGATAAGCAAAGTGGTGGGATAAGTATGCTTATTAGGACAAGATGAATTTATAAGAATAAGATAGAATCTTTTGAGATTAGTTAGATCTATTGGGATGAGATGAAAATCTTTTCGAGATGAGTTGAATGCATTAAGGTAAGGGAGTATCTTTTAAGTTAAGATGGATTTATTAAGATAAGAGAGAGTCTTTTAAGATAAGAGGGATCTATATGAAATAGATACACTTTAATGGAGGATAATCTAAGTTGTTTAGTTATCTCATGAATTTTATTTATTTATATTTATGCATATACGTATATGTAGATGTAATTATGGACATTACTCCACAATCCATCACACTCAATCAAAGATCCGAATCAGACAAGTATCATAAGAACAAACACTCAAGTGTATAGATACCTATAAAAATAGTTTTGTTTTTGTTCCTAAGAGTAGGTCTCCTATTCCTAAAGGTCACTTTAGGCACAGGATTTCAAAGTGTGAAATCCACATTTGTCTTTAGAAGGAAAAGGTAAGAATAATCAGAGTAAAGCAAAAATAGATGAGAAAAGTTTAAGAAAAGTTTAGAAAAGAATTAGAGTAGCAGAGGTAAGAAGATATTGGTTGCCCAGTTCTATCTGGGTTTCGTCCTACAGTCAACATGCTCTGATACCACTTCTGTCACACTCGGATTTAAGGGACAAAACCGGGTGCATTTCATACATGCGCCAAAGAAGACAACATATATAATAACAGAGTGTATAGAGATAAATATCACAATAACATCAGAGTACTTATTACATTGCGGAAGTCTTACAAAATAAAAGATAAATATAAAACAGACTAAGGATCATCCTTGATGCCATAAAGTCAACTGGGAGATGCCACCTAGATTAAGTCGAACTCCTCACTGTGTTGCTCCTCTTGAACCACATGTTCTTCTCCTGTGGGAGGTGTGAGACAGCAAGGGTGAGCTCACACATGTTCATCGCTCAACAAGTTGTGGGGAATAATGTGGCATGAACTCACCAAAGGTGGGAGTTCATGTGAAGTGTAAGGCTGATCAACAAAATAAAGGTTTAAGCTGAGCATTGCTTTTATAAGTTGGTCAAAATTTTATTAGCAGTTATGTTGGGGGCCTGCTTCGTCGCCGAAGGTCCTTTAAGAAGAAGCACCTTCGAAAGATCAGCATATAATCAAACACAGCGTGAAGGTACGCGCCGAAGCTACGATCCAGGGAGCTTCGACATAGCGACATGCCTCGAGACGAAGGGCTGCACCAACTTAAAGAGGAAAAGACCGTTCAGTCCATGATGATTTGTGTCATGATTGTAACTATTCATCAGGGGCATAAAAGTAATTCTGACCAGGCTGCGACCCTAGCCTATAAATAGGTGAACAGTACCCCCGTACTGTTCACGCTGACTTGTATTCGTCCGTGCATCACGCTTGGACTTTTACCTTCTGTCAAGCCGAAGGTACAAATGTAATTCATTATTGTTTCTGTTTATCCATGATAATAAAAAGAATATACATTAATAATGTTATATGATTATTCATGTTGTATTTTATATTTCATATGCTTCTTCTTTCATTAATATACACTGCGATGATGAAGGTTCGTCCTTCATGACCTTCGTCTGAAGATCATTATATCCTAAGGGAAATAATGTTTCGAAGGACGAAGGGCATTAACCTTTAACATTTTGTGTTGCCTTGTTCTTAACTCATAGCATTTGAGAACAAGTCCCCAACATTGGCGCCCACCTTTGGTGAACTCACTTCCACTTTTGAGTTGATGGCTTAGTTCAGCAACCAAGTCATAGCACCTTCGGCTAAGAAGCTGGTGCTCCCGATAACAGGCAGTTCAAGCTCAGAGCTAGCTAACAAGAAGCAGAAGAAGGAAGCACAGAGAAGGGTGCAGCATGTTGGGGTGCAGGGACCCTTCATCAAGTCCAAATGGTCCCACATCCCAATCACCTTCTCCTAGGAGGACCTTCAGCTCAAGGATTACCCTCACAATGATGCTATGGTCATATCTTATGTCATCAAGGGGTTTCTGGTCCATAATGTTCTGGTTGACATAGGCAATGCAGCGGATATCATATTTGCTAAGGCCTTCAGACAGATGCAAGAGCCATAAGACAAGATTCATGATGCTACACACCCTCTTTGTGGCTTCGGAGGAAGACAGATTGTGGCACTTGGCAAAATCACAATGCTAGTTACCTTCGGCTATGTCCACAATACAAGAACTGAGCAAGTTGTTTTTGACATTGTTGACATGGAGTACCCATACAATGCAATCATTGGTCGAGGGACACTCAATGCTTTTGAAGCTATACTCCATCTAGCATACTTATGCATGAAGATACCTTCGAAGCAAGGGCCCATCACTATCCATGGAAGTCAAGAAGCTGCCAGAAAGGCTAAAGGAAATTGGACAGATTCAAAAGCAATCCATAACATAGATGAAGCCAAAGCTTGTCAACAGTTTAAGCACAAAAGAGAGAATGCTGCTTCGGCAGATCAGCCGAAGCCTATGCTACTATGCGAAGACATAGCAGAACAAAGGGTGCTACTTGGATCTCAGCTACCTGATGAGCAAGAGAAGACTTTGATAAGACTTTTATTCAATAACAAAGATGTCTTTGCTTGGTCAGCCAATGATCTCTGTGGTGTCAACAGAGATGTTATCGAACATTCACTTAATGTGGATCCATCCTTCAGGCCAAGAAAACAAAGGCTTAGGAAGATGTCTGAAGACAAAGCTGAAGGTGCTAGGAACGAAGTAAAAAGACTTCTTAGTGCTGGTGTCATTAGAGAGGTGAAATATCCAGAATGGCTAGCCAACACTGTTATGGTGAAGAAGGCCAATGGTAAATAGAGAATGTGCATTGATTTCACAGATCTTAATAAGACCTGCCCAAAGGACAAGTTTCCATTACCAAAAATAGACTCTCTTGTAGATGCAGCAGCTTCTTCAGAGCTCATGAGTCTATTGGATTGTTACTGAGGCTATCATCAAATTTGGATGAAGAAGGAAGATGAGCTGAAGACTAGCTTCATAACTCCTAGTGGCACCTATTGCTACCTTCGGATGCCTGAGGGGCTCAAGAATGCTGGAGGAAGCTTCAGTAGAATGACAGCCAAGGTCCTTCTTTCTCAAATAGGCAGGAATGTACTGACCTATGTTGATGATATCATAGTGAAAAGCACAAAGCAAGAAAATCACATTGCTGATTTGCAAGAGACATTTGCCAATTTCAGGCAAGCTGGCCTGAAGTTGAATCCAGAAAAGTGTGTTTTTGGGGTGAAGAAGGGCAAGTTTCTTGGCTATTTGGTGTCAAAGAAGGGAATTGAAGCCAACCCAAGCAAGATTGAAGCTATCCTTCGGATGGAGCCGCCAAGCATAAAGAAGGCGGCCCAACGGCTGGCAGGAAGATTAGCATCATTAAACAGATTCATATCCAGATCAGCAGAAAGAAATCTGCCATTCTTTGAAATACTGAAGTCAGCCAAAGTTTTTCAATGGGGTTCGGCCCAGCAAAAAGCTTTTGAAGAGTTGAAGCAATACTTGATCGATCTAACAACACTAACTCCACCTTCGCTAGGGGCTCCATTACTCTTATATGTGGCAGCTTCGCACTCTGCAGTTAGTGCGGCTCTTGTACAGGAGAAGCTAGATGGCCAAATCAAAAAGCAGGCTCCAGTGTACTTTGTCTCTGAAGTTTTAAGTTTATCAAAGAAAAATTATATATAATTGGAGAAGGTGTTGTATGCTGTGTTAATGGCCTCCAGGAAGCTTCGGCATTATTTTCAAGCATATGACATAATTGTTCCTTCGTCACAGCCTCTGAAGGACATAATGAGGAACAAAGAAGCTACTGGAAGGATTGGAAAATGTCACACCTGGTTTTGGAAGGCAAACCGAATGCGAACCATGTACGTGCCAGGATCAGAAACTCACGTACACAGCGATTACATAATTGGACATCATCACACAATGCTTGAAATAAACAGCGGAAAGGTACTTTATTACATCAAGATGTCCAAGACATTCATAGAGTCTAATACATTACCATTGTTGAACATAATTATCAAAGTGTGGAAATGCGAAACGTAGAAGCTAAGCCTACAAAGGCAGCTGACTGGGGGTTTGCAACTAAGAGAGAACTAGAACTCGTCGTAGTCCTGAAACTCCTCGAAATCTTCCATGATGCCAGCATCACCTCCTGAGTACTGAGTACAGTGGGGACAACCTGGGTGGGGTGGTTTGTAAAGCAAGGGTGAGTACACATCAACGTACTCAGCAAATGTCCCGTTTGGCTAAAGTGGACTAGTTGTATGTGGAGTTGAGGTCAAGCAGTTGCTTTTAAGTTAGTCAAGTATTTATCATTATTAGTAGAGCCAACTTTTAGTAATAAACCCAGTTATTACCCAAAAGTACTTCCTCAAACGAGGAAATACCAAAGATCAGATTTTATAGCATCATTGTTAATCAACATCATAACGGTATCCAAAGTTCTTCTAATCAAAGAGGATCCCAAGGCTGCTCTTAACCGTGAGCTTGACTGATATACTAGTTTTTAACACTCTGCAGAGGTTGTACACTTTACCCACAAGTCGTGATCCCTTTATGCCTCAGGTCGATTGTTGGAGGTATGCTTTGTAGCCGAAGATCCTAAAGAAAGGAAACACCTTCGGAAGATCTTCCCAAAAGCAGCGCCGAAGCTGTCACATATAAAGCTTCGGCACAATGGCGGATCTCATGACGAAGGGGCGAACCGACTTAAAGATGAAATGACTTAAAAGCCCACGATGTTTTGTGTCATTATTGTAGTTAATTGTAAAGGGCATATTTGTAATTATACACAGGCTGCGCCCTGTGCCTATAAATAGGTGAACAGTACCCCTATACTGTTCACGCAATCTTGTAATCGCTGATACATTGCATTGGAACTATTACTTTCTGCCAAGACGAAGTTATAAATATGACAAAATATATGAATAATGTTACTTGTTTTTAACATATCTCTTTATAATGTTTTACAATTTATACTTCATTTTACATTATTTTTTATCACGAAGGTATGACCTTCGTGATACTATGATTATGGCCTTCGTCCGAAGTTCATTAATCCCTCGAGGAGATAATGCTTCAACGGGCGAAGGACATTAACATTTAACATTCTATGTTGCCTTGTTCTTAATTTATAGCATTTGAGAACAAGTCCCCAACATTGGCGCCCACCGTGGGTGAACTCACTTCCACTTTTTAAGCTAATGGCTTCATTCAACAACCAAGCTGGAGCTGCTTCGGCTACAAAACTGGTGCTCTCGATAACAGGCGGTTCATGCTCAGAGCCGGCCAACAAGAAGCAGAAGAAGGAGGCGCAGAGAAGGGTATAGCATGTCGGGGTCCAGGGACCCTTCATCAAGTCAAGATGGTCTCACATCCCAATTACCTTCTCCCAAGAGGACCTTCAGCTCAAGGATTACCCCACAATGATGCTATGGTTATTTCTTGTGTTATCAAAGAATTTCTGGTCCACAATGTTCTGGTCGATACAGGCAGTGCAGCGGATATTATATTTGCTAAAGCCTTCAGACAGATGCAAGAGCCAGAGGATAAGATTCATGATGCTACACACCCTCTTTGTGGCTTCGGAGGAAGACAAATTGTAGCGCTTGGCAAGATCACGATGCCAGTCACCTTCTGATTTGTCAACAACACAAGGACTGAACAAATTGTGTTTGATATTGTCGACATGGAGTACCCCTACAATGCAATCATTGGTCGTGGGACACTCAATGCTTTTGAAGCAATTCTTCATCCAGCATATCTTTGCATGAAAATACCTTTGGATCAAGGACCTATTGCTATCCATGGAAGTCAGGAAGCTGCCAGAAAGGCTGAAGGAAACTGGACAGATTCAAAAGCAATCCATAATATAGATGGAGTTGAAGCTTGTGAGCAGTACAAGTATAGAAGGGAGAAGGCTGCTTCGGCCGTTCAGCCGAAGCCCATGCTCTTGTCTGAAGATATAGCAGAGCAGAAGGTGTTGTTGGGATCTCAATTGTCTGAAGAACAGGAGAAAAACCTAACTGAAAGGGAAATGTGCCCTTGGGCCATTTCTATAAGATTTTGGTGATTTAGTGCTTCACACAAAAATGCTTTGAGTTATATTTGTGCCAAAGACTCAAGAAGTGCAAATCAAGAAAAAAAGGTATGTTTCTAGTCTTAGTCCATTGTTTTGAAGACTAATGTGTTGTGTCTAAGTCCTAGAAACAGGAGAAATCACTTTGAAGATTAGTTGGCTGTGTTCAGCCAAAGGCTGCTCGGTCTGGGTGCACTGGACTGTCCGGTGGTGCACCGGACAGTGTCCGGTGTGCCAGGACCAGTCCAGGTGAACAGCCTGCTCTCGGGTCTCGACGGCGGCGTACGGCTATAAATCACCGGACTGTCCGGTGAGGCACCGGACTGTCCGGTGAGTCGTCTACGGCGAAGTCGCCGCTCTCGAGAAAGAGTTAACAGGCGTACGACTAAAATTCACCGGACTGTCCAGTGAGGACTATCTGGTGAGCCAACGGTCGGGCGTGCCAACGGTCGGCCGCGCAATCCGTGCGTGACACGTGGCCGAGCCAACGGTCGGATGGGGGCACCGGACTGTCCGGTGTGCACCGGACAGTGTCCGGTGCACCAACGGCTCCAAATCCTCAATGATCGACTGTGCCAAATTAGGAAAGCAATCTGCACCGGACTGTGAACAGTGCCTGTCCGGTGGTGCACCGGACTGTCCGGTGTGCCACCCGACAGAAGGCAAGATTTGCCTTCCTGGATTGCTTCCAACGGCTCCTAGCTGCCTTGGGGCTATAAAAGGGACCCCTAGGCGCATGGAGGAGCACAACAAGCATTCTTTGATCAACTCTAAGCACCAAGACTCCATTTCCGCGCATTTGATTCTTTGTGATAGCAACTAGAGCTCCATTTGAGTAGAGAACTCTTCGAGTTGTGTTGTGAGCTCAAGTTGTGACTTGTGTGCGTGTTTGTGCTCTGATTTCGTGTCTTGTGTGCGTTGCTCTCCCTCCCTTACTTCCGTGTTTCTTTGTGATCATCATTTGTAAGGGCGAGAGGCTCCAAGTTGTGGAGATTCCTCGCAAACGGGAGATAGTAAACGAAAGCAAAACACCATGGTATTCAAGTGGGTCTTTGGACCGCTTGAAAGGGGTTGAGTGCAACCCTCGTCCGTTGGGACGCCACAACGTGGAGTAGGCAAGTGTTGGACTTGGCCGAACCACGGGATAAACCACTGTGCCTCTCTGTGTTGATTTCTTTGTGGTTATCGTGTTTAGCAAGAACTCCTCTCTAGCCACTTGGCTTTATCGCTCTAACACTTAATCAATTTTGTGGCTTTAAGTTTCAAGTTTTTATAGGATCACCTATCCACCCCCCCTCTAGGTGCTCTCAATTGGTATCGGAGCCGTTCTCTTCACGCAAGGGACTAACCGCCCGAAGAGATGGATCCTAAGGGAAAGGGGATGGTGGTCAATGATAAGGAGAAGGAGTCCACCTTCAACGAGCCAAGAGACGATAAGCCCATCGACTCTGGCTCGAGTCACAAAAAGAAAGACGGGAAGAAGAAGAGGCGCATCAAGAAGATAGTCTACTACGATAGCGACGAGTCCTCTTCTTCCCAAAAGGACGATGACAACGACTACGAGAAAAAGAAAATGGTCAACTCAAACTTTTCTTTTGATTACTCTCGTATTCCGCATAATTTAAATGTACATTTGCTTTCCATTTCTCTTGGTAAACCTCCACACTTTGATGGAGAGGACTACGGATTTTGGAGTCACAAAATGTGTAGTCACTTGTTCTCTCTTCATCCAAGTATATGGGAGATAGTAGAGAATGGAATGCATTTTGATAGTTTGGATAATCCCATGTTTATCAATGAACAAATTTACAAAAATGCACAAGCTACCACTGTTCTTTTAGCATCCTTGTGTAGGGAAGAGTACCATAAGGTGAGCGGCTTGGATAACGCCAAGCAGATTTGGGACACCCTCAGGATCTCGCATGAGGGAAATGATGTCACCATGCTCACCAAGATGGAGTTGGTGGAGGGCGAACTAGGAAGGTTCGCAATGATTAGGGGGGAGGAGCCAACCCAAACATACAACAGGCTCAAGACCCTGGTCAACAAAATAAGGAGCTATGGAAGCACGAGATGGACGGACCATGACGTCGTCCGGCTTATGGTAAGGTCCTTCACTGTCCTTGATCCTCATCTTGTTAACTCTATTCGTGAAAATCCTAGGTATACCAAGATGACGCTCGAGGAAATACTTGGGAAGTTTGTAAGCGGGCGAATGATGATCAAGGAGGTGAGATATGTTGATGAGGCGCTAAACGACCCAATGACGATCCACGAGCCTCAAACCGTTGCCCTCAAAGCAACAAGTAGCAGGGAGGCGCTACCTAGCAAGGTGGCGCAAGTTGAGGCGGCCGAGCTTAACGAGGAAGAAATGGCCCTCATCATCAAGCGCTTTAAGACGACGCTTAAAGGAAGAAAGGAGCACCCAAACAAGAGCAAGACGAAGGGAAAGCGCTCCTACTTCAAGTGTGGTAAGTATGGTCATTTTATAGCAAATTGTCCCGACAATACTAATGACCAGGAGCAAGAGAAAGGCGGGAAGAAGGAAAAGAAGAAGGCCTACAAGAAGGCAAAGGGCGAGGCACATCTCGGCAAAGAGTGGGACTCGGATTATTCGTCGTCCGACTCCGACGACGAGGGACTCGCCGCCTCGGCCTTCAACAAATCGTCGCTTTTCCCCAACGAGCGCCACACTTGCCTAATGGCAAAGGAAAAGAAGGTAATCACTAGAGAAACTCCTAAGTACTCTACTTCTAGTGATGAGGACTCTAGTGATGATGATGAAATTGATTACACTAGCTTGTTCAAAGGATTAGATAGAGCTAAGATAGAAAAGATTAATGAGCTGATTGATGCATTGAATGAAAAAGATAGACTGCTAGAGAGGCAAGAGGACATCTTGTATGAGGAACATGATAAATTTGTTAATGTTCAAAAGTCTCTTGCCTTAGAGATTAAAAGGAATGAATTACTATCTTCTGAATTGTCTATTTGCAATGAATCTATTTCTAGCTTGAAGATTTTGAATGATGATTTAAATGCTAAGCTAGAAGTTGCAAATAAATCTAGTTCTTGTATTGAGCATATAGTAATTTGCAATAGGTGTAAGGATTTTAATGTTGATGCTTGCAATGAACATTTAATTTCCATTTCTAAATTAAATGACGAAGTAGCTAGTCTTAATGCCCAACTTAAGACTAGCAAAAATGATTTTGATAAACTAAAATTTGCAAGGGATGCCTACACTAGTGGTAGACACCCCTCTATTAAGGATGGGCTTGGCTTTCGAAGGGAAGCTAAGAACTTAACAAGTCATAAGGCTCCCATCTCCGCCAAGGAGAAAGGGAAGGCCCCTATGGCTAATAGTGTTCATAAAATTCATGATTTCCTATATCATGATAGGAAATATTCTAGAAATGTTTATTATAGGAGTTATAATGCCTTTGACTCTCATGCCATGATTGCTTCAAGTTCAAACTTTAATGATAGATCTAGGAGGAATTCTGTGTCTCATGCTCCTAGGAAAGTGTATAATGGATCTACCACTGTCTTTCATGCTTGCAATGCTAAATTTATTCTTTCATGTAAAAATAAAAAGGTGATTGCTAAAAAGGCGGGAGCCAAATGCAAGGGAGACAAGACTTGCATTTGGGTCCCTAAGGCTATTGTAACTAACCTTGTAGGACCCAACAAGAGTTGGGTACCTAAAACCCAAGCCTAATTTGCCTTGCAGGTTTATGCATCCGGGGGCTCAAGCTGGATTATCGACAGCGGATGCACAAACCACATGACGGGGGAGAAGAAGATGTTCACCTCCTACGTCAAGAACAAAGATTCCCAAGACTCAATCATATTCGGTGACGGGAATCAAGGCAAGGTTAAAGGACTAGGAAAACTGTTGGGGGTATGCTTCGTAGCCGAAGATCCTAAAGAAAGAGAACACCTTCGGCAGACACTTTCAGGAGCAAGCGCCGAAGCTATTACTTAGAGAGCTTCGGCACAATGATAAATCTTAAGACGAAGGGCCGAACCGACTTAAAGATGGATTGACTCAAAGACCCATGATGTTTGCGTCGTTATTGTAATCAATTGTAAAGGGCTCAAATGTAATTTTACATAGGTTGCACCCTGTGCCTATAAATAGGTGAACAGTACCCCGTCACTGTTCACGCGATCCTGTAATCACTGGCACGTTACGCTCGAATTATTGCTTTCCGCCAAGGCGAAGATATAAATGTGCCCAAATATCATGTTTTAATGCTTATATATTCATATAATAAAATATGTGAATACATTTTATACTTTATATTTCATTTCTCATTGTTTGTTGTTTTATAAGCACGATTACGAAGGTGAAATCTTCGTAATATTTTACTCTTGACCTTCGTCCGAAGCTCATTAAATCCTTGGGGAGATAATGCTTCAGCGGACGAAGGGCATTTATACTTAGCATTTTTGTGTTGCCTTGTTCTTAATTCATAGCATTTGAGAACAAGTACCCAACATTGGTGCCCACCTCCGGTGAACTCAAATCCACTTTTCTGAGCTGATGGCTTCGTTCAACAACCAAGCCGGAGCTGCTTCGGCTCCGAAGCTAGTACTCCCGATAACAGGCGGTTCAAGCTCAGAGCCAACCAACAAGAAGCAGAAGAAGGAGGCACAGAGAAGGGTACAACATGTCGGAGTGCAAGGACCCTTCATCAAGTCAAGATGGTCCCACATCCCGATTACCTTCTCCCAAGAGGATCTTCAGCTCAAGGATTACCCTCACAACGATGCTATGGTTATTTCTTGTGTTATCAAAGGATTTCTGGTCCATAATGTTTTGGTTGACACAGGCAGTGCAGCGGATATTATATTTGCTAAGGCCTTCAGACAGATGCAAGAGCCCGAAGATAAGATCCATGATGCTACACATCCCCTTTGTGGCTTCGAAGGAAGGCATATTGTAGCACTTGGCAAGATCACGATGCCAGTAACCTTCGGATTTATCAACAATACAAGGACTGAGCAAGTTGTCTTTGATATTGTTGACATGGAGTACCCTTACAACGCAATTATTGGACGTGGTACTCTCAATGCGTTCGAAGCAATTCTTCACCCAGCATATCTTTGCATGAAGATACCTTCGGATCAAGGGCCTATTGCTATTCATGGAAGTCAGGAAGCTGCCAGAAAGGCCGAAGGAAATTGGACAGATTCAAAAGCAATTCATAACATAGATGGAGCCGAAGCTTGTGAGTAGTACAAGTTCAGAAGGGAGAAGGCTGCTTCGGCTGATCAGCCGAAGCCCATGCTCTTATGTGACGATATAGCAGAATAGCAGGTGCTATTGGGATCTCAATTGTCTGAAGAGCAAGAGAAAACCCTAATTAGGTTCCTGTTCAACAACAAAGATGTCTTCACATGGTCAGCTAATGATCTCTGTGGTGTCAATAGGGATGTTATTGAACACTCGCTCAATGTGGACCCATCCTTCAGACCCAGAAAGCAGAGGCTTCGGAAGATGTCTGATGACAAAGCCGAAGGTGCTCGGAATGAAGTGAAAAGACTCCTTAGCGTTAGAGTCATCAGAGAAGTAAAATACCCAGAATGGCTAGCTAACACTGTTATGGTGAAGAAAGCCAATGGTAAATGGAGAATGTGCATTGATTTTACTGATCTCAACAAGGCTTGTCCAAAGGATGAATTTCCATTACCAAGGATAGATTCTCTGGTAGACGCAGCAGCTTCGTCACAGCTCATGAGTCTACTAGATTGTTATTCAGGCTACCATCAAATCTGGATGAAGAAAGAAGACGAGCCAAAAACCAGCTTCATCACCCCTAGTGGTATATATTGTTACCTTCGGATGCCTGAGGGGCTCAAGAATGCTGGAGGAAGCTTCAGCAGAATGACAACAAAGGTCCTTCATTCTCAGATAGGAAGAAACGTGCTAACATATGTTGATGATATCATAGTAAAAAGCACAAAGCAAGAAAATCACATTGCTGATCTGCAGGAGACATTAGCTAATTTTAGGCAAGCTGGTCTGAAGCTGAATCCGGGGTAAAGAAGGGGAAATTCCTTAGTTGTCTGGTTTCAACAAAAGGAATCGAAGCTAATCCAAATAAAACCGAAGCTATCCTTTGGATGGAGCCGCCAAGCACAAAGAAAGGGGCTCAACGGCTGACAGGAAGACTGACATCTTTGAATCGATTTATATCCAGATCGGCAGAGAGAAATTTACCATTCTTTGAAGTGCTGAAGGCAGCCGAAGTTTTCCAATGGGGATCAGCTCAGCAAAAAGCTTTCGAAGAACTAAAATAGTATTTGATAGATTTAACAACCCTAACTCCACCAGCGCCAGGGGCTCCTCTGCTGCTGTATGTGGCAGCTTCGCACTCTGCAGTAAGTGCGGCGCTTGTTCAGGAGAAGCTTGAAGGACAATTGAAAAAGCAGGCTCCAATATACTTTGTTTCCAAAGTCCTCAGTTTATCAAAGAAAAACTATACAGAATTGGAGAAGGTGATGTATGCTGTTTTAATGGCCTCCAGGAAGCTTCGACATTATTTTCAAGCATACCATATAATTGTTCCTTCATCACAGCCTTTCAAGGATATTATGAGAAATAGAGAAGCTACTGGAAGGATTGGAAAGTGGGCTGCGGAACTCAATGAGTTCTGCATTGATTATGTGCATAGATCTTCGATTCAGTCCCAGGCGCTAGCAGATTTCATCGCTGACTGGACGCCAGGGGCTCAGGAAGAAGAGGCAAGTAAAGATGCCGAAGCTTGGACAGTATTTTGCGATGGTTCCTGGGGAACCTTCGGGGCAGGTGCAGCTGCCGTTTTAATTGCGCCTTCAAAAGTCAGAACATGCTACGCAGTGAAACTTGATTTTAGTTGTACAAATAATATTGCTGAATATGAAGCTTTGCTTTTGGGTCTTCGGAAGTTGAAGGCAATGGGGATAAGAAGGGCGGTACTCAAAACTGATTCCCAAGTTATTTCTGGCCATGTTGACAAAAGTTGCAAAGCAAGAGATCCGAAGCTTGAGAAATATTTGGATACAGTTCGAAGACTTGAAGCTTCCTTCGAAGGGTTTTCTGTCAAGAATATTCCACGAGGAGAAAATGAGCACGCTGATCTACTAGCCAAGTCAGCGGCACAGGGGCTACCCTTACCTTCGGAAGTATTCTTTGAAACAATAAAAGCACCTTCGGTCGACCTTCTTGAAAGAGCAGTACTCAATATATCTCCCGTCTATAGCGAAGATTGGAGAACTGAGATCATATCTTTTCTTCAGGGCAATTTCCTTTCAGATGACGAAGCTTATCATAAGAGAATAGCGGCAAGAGCCCGTCCATATGTAATAATAGAAGGGGAGTTATATAAGCATGGAGTCTGTTCTCCATTACTCAAATGTTTATCCAGAGCTGAAGGTATAGAGCTAATGAAAGAAATACATGCAGGCCTGTGTGGATCTCACATTGGATCTAGGCCTTTGTTGGGTAAAGTTTTTCGTCAAGGATTTTATTGGCCGAAGGCAGCTTCGGACGCAGCAGAATTAGTCCAAAAGTGCGAAGGTTGTCAAAAATGTGCAAGAGACCAAAAACAACCTTCGTCTCTAACTCAATTAATACAGCTCACTTGGCCATTGCAAAGGTGGGGCCTTGATTTGCTAGGCCCAGTTCCACCAGCACAAGGGAATTTAAGATATGTTGTGGTGGCAGTAGAATATTTTTCTAAGTGGATTGAGGCGAAGCCTTTAGCCACAATAACTTCGGTTACTGTTCAAAAGTTTTTCTGGCAAAATATTATGTGTCGCTTCGGGGTGCCAAAGGCTATCACTGTGGACAATGGAACACAATTTGATTCCGAAGCTTTCAGAGAGTTTTGTGAACGAATTGGCACGAAGATCCATTTTGCATCGGTTCGGCATCCAGAGTCAAATGGACTTGTTGAAAGAGCCAATGGCATTATAATGACATGAATAATGAAGTTAATCTTCAATCAGCCCAGGGGAAAGTGGCCAGATGAATTAATCAAAGTGGTGTGGAGTCACAACACAACAATGTCAAGATCAACAGGCTTTACACCATTCAAATTGTTGTTTGGTGATGAAGCAATAACCCCAGAAGAAGCTAAAACGGGATCAATAAGAACAGTGGCTTCGGCAGAAACCGAAGCTGATTATTCTGTGGCAAAGGATGCTATAGAAGGGATCAGGCTTCAGGCTATCGAGAACATCAATAAATATCAAGCCGAAACAATAAAATGGCGTGACAGAAAGGTTCGGTTAAAAAATATTAAGCCAGGACATCTGGTGCTTCGGAGAGTGGCCAACCCCGACACAGTAGGCAAGCTTCAGCTGAAGTGGGAAGGACCTTTTCTGGTAATATCTTCGTCAAGACCCGGTTCCTTCAAGTTGAAGGATATGGACGGCAACGGCATTCCTAGATCTTGGAATGCGGATGAGCTTCGGCGGTATTATGTGTAACCTGATGTAATCTTTTTTATTCTTTCCTATGGCACCCTTTTCCTTTCCAAAGGGGGAGAAAGGTTTTTAATGGGGCCATAGCATGTAATTTCTCTTTTTCTTATACCAGCTCTACAAGAGCAATATCCTCCGAAGATGTAAATATAAAAACTGGGCATGCACCATCGAGTGCAAAGAGAAAAAGGAAAAACAGGGAGAAGCTCGAAAGACGTCCCTAAGGGGATGCAGAGCACGACGAAGCTACAAAAAGTCGTTCCTAAGGGAATGCAGAGCTTAGAGCGAAAAATAAACGCTGATTCTGCCGAAGTAAAAGGCGAAGAAGCTCCTAAGGGAGGCTTACAGCGAAAAATAAACGCTGATTCCGCCGAAGTAAAAGGCGAAGAAGCTCCTAAGGGAGGCTTACAGCGAAAAATAAACGCTGATTCCGCCGAATTAAAAGGCGAAGAAGCTCCTAAGGGAGGTTTACAGCAAAAAGTCAGCGCTGATACACCGAAAAATAAGCGGTGAAGCCGAAAAATAAACGACAAAGATTTGTTATTCCTAAGGGAATAAGAGTTGTGGTTATGGTTTTGTATGTGTCTTTAAACATTCATTTGCACGATACATTACATCATACATTTGCATTCATAAACATTCACTTAGACATACATAGGATCATCATCATCATAACATACAAACTTGCTTCGGCTTTGAAAGAGAAGGCTTCGGAAAAAAGGAAAAAAGAGGCAATTTTATGCTTCGCTGTGTACGCAAAGAAGGGAAGGTGTTTTTCGCCTTCGGCTCAAAAGAATTAATTTCGTCCACACTAAAGCATTTCATACATTGACGGAAAAGTAAGATTATATTACAAAGTGAAATTTGATTACATCATAATTTATACAAAGTTTTTTGAGCTATTTTTACAGATTATTCGAGCTTCGACAGCACCCATAGAGCTTCATCCTTCTACTCTGCAGCTTCAGCTTCGGCTTGGTCAACCTATATGTAAGTATTATGAGCTAAATTCAAAATTCAAAGGAAAAGGTAAGTATAAGGTATGATTTCGTTACCAGCTTAAGGTGGCTTCGAGCTTCGTCACCAGCTTTGCTCCGGCCACCCTTTGTCCATACTAATTTTATGAATCTATTCGCAATACTTCGGGCCAGGCTGGGAATATTATCTAAGTCTGCTGGTGACAGGCTGAAGTTGGGTCTATTAACAATCTTTCCATATCCATAGCCAGACTTCAAAAGGGCAACAGCTGTGCCCCGAGAAGCTGCCAGGGCACAGAAGTCGCCATGCCCAGCTATAACTTCGTCAAGATCATTGATTTCACCTTCAATATGCTCAAAGGCACCAGGCAGGTCTTCAGCTAAAGGAGTGAACTTTTCGCTGCTGGCTCCAACAAAATGAAACACCTGCTTCAACTGTTGGATGCATCGATTGCTGAACTCCAGGCATTTATTCTGAAGATTTGTCAAGGATTCTTTCAGCTCCGAGCTTTTTTGAATTTCGGCTTCAAGCTTTGCATCAAGTTTCAGCTTTCCTTGTTCAAAATTTTCTGATTGGGAAAGAAGCTTCGAATTTAATTCTGTTATTTTGGCTTCAGCATCCGCTAATAGGCCTTCGGCTGTTTGAAGCTCGAAGTCTTTCTTTTTGATGGCAGCTGATTGCTCTTTTATTTTGTTTTCTAAGTTCCCAATTATAACTTTGTGCCTTTTATCTTCTAAGTCCTGCTGCATTTTTAAGGCCTTGCTCAAAAGCATACTCTGTGGACAAATGACCTTCGTTAGAAAATATCTGTGTTATTACAAATAGTAAGGGTTAGACACAAGATGTTTACCTTAAAATAGGAATAGAACAAACTGCCGACAATGTGTTGTCGTCGGTAGCGGCTGATATCTGCTTCGAGCTTCGGGAAACCGATACTCTTTGATAGAGTACCGATGACCTTCGCACCAGTCTAATCTCGTATGCAGCCTAACTTTTCGTCATCAATGCCACCGAAGAGAAGTGCTCCCGGTCGATACCCGCATGATATAGCATATTCTTTTAATTCCTCTTTCTCAGCTTTTGTCAGCTCTTGGCCAATTAAGTTTTGAAAGTCAAAGGTTTCATCTTCCGAAGTATCTTCGATCATCTCTTCCTTTTCGGGTTTTGCGGCCGTAGTCTCTTCGGTGGCTGCGGCAGCTTCTTCCGCGGCCATGTTTAGTAGCATCTTGTCTATGTCAGCAGCTATGCTCTCTAAATTAATATCTTCGGATTTGGCATCTCCGGCTCTGACTTCTTCTGCGGGAGCCTCCGAAGGTACAGCCTCGGTAGCTGTCATGCTTTCAATGGCTGGCACCTTCGAAGCTGAAGCTCTTGGTGGAGTTGCTTCAATAACTTCTGTCACAGTAATGATTCTTTGCCCCTTCGGCCTAGGTGCTTTCGTTTTTATGGGCTCCTTTTTCTTCTGAAAAAGCTTCGTCAGATGTAGCCCCAGTGGACTTAGTTTGACAGGCAAAGTTTCAGTCATTACCTTTAGGATTTCCTCTATTTTAGAAGCAGAGGATGTCGCAGAAGTCTTTTCTTCTTCATCAGTTGGTTTTTGCTTCGAAGTCGAGGTTTTTCTTTTCTTCGAAGCAACTGTTTTCGCCTCGGACTCTTGTTTTTTCTTCTTTGATTGATCTCCGTCGTCCTTATTCAGAGCACTAGCCACTCTTTTTCTTTTTTGTCCTTCGGCACCCTTGTCCAGTAGCTTGTAGTCAGGATATTCAAAGCCTATAGCATCCATCACTCGGTTTAGCCTTCGTTTCGGACGGGTGCCGAAGGCTGCTGTCATCAATTGATCTTCCTTTTTAGAATAATTTCCAAGAATTTCGTTACACATCACTTCGATTGTATCCAACCATTCTTGGCAGGGTACTTTGAAATGTCCCTTGAACTTGTAATGGTAGGGCAGCCGGATAAGTTCTCCTTCCTTCTTTTTTCCTTCGAGCTTCGGCATGGCCCACTCTTTCATAGTTGGAAATATTTTGAAAGCCAAAAATTCCTACACTAAGTCCCTAGTGCCAATGTGCTCTGCGATAATTCTGAATTCAGCCAGTGCAGTTTGGGATGGACCCTCTGGTGTCATATTATATTGGGGTCTGGTCTCTCCGAAGATCAGCTCTAGCGGGCTCTGGACCAACTTCTCCTTATCATCGTCAACTTTGACATAGAACCATTCCGATTTCCAGCCTATCGGCCACTTGCTTCGGTAACTGATCACAGAAAATTTTGTAGTCTTCCGGTAGGCAAAATTGTAGCAGCCGAAGTTTTCATGCAACCCATCTTTCCTGGCCTTGGTTTGGTAATGCAGCTCATGTACTTGGCAGAAACCTTCGGCAAACGGTTCCACCCCTTGGCTTTGGAGAGCCCAAATGTAAACGCTAAGCCTAACGATAGCGTTAGGAGTTAGCTGATGAAAGTAGATCCCAAACTTCTTCAGCACATCAGCAATCATCTTATTCAACGGGAATCTCAAACCAGCTTTGAAGAAACTCTTAAAAACTACTATTTCATCTTTTCCTGGCTTCGGAGTAGTTTCCTCTCCACCAAAGCGAATCAGCTCTTTCTTCTCTTCATTAAAATACCCCAATTTCAACATTTTAGGTAGGTCACCTTCGGAGACTGTGGATTTTCCAAAATCAAGGTGGCTGGGTTTGCTCGGCATAGCGCTGCTATAATCATCCTCAGAATCGGTCTCCTCAACATCAACTTGCTCTGCCCCGGCGGCAGGGACGTCCTCCGATGTTACCAGCCCAGTCCGCTTCATAGCTTCAGAAATCGGAACGATCTCAATAGCTTCGGTCTCATCTCCCTCGCGATCAACCCTAGCAATGGAGCGAACTCTGGCCATCTAATTATGTCTTTCTTGAAACTTTTCGTTGTTGACTTTTCTGATTTTCTCGAAGCTCTTCCTTTTGTGACGAAGCAGATTCAAAAGCGGGGTTTCGTCTGAGCATGATGATTAAGCTTCGGCTATGACTAAAATTTTGGCAGCAAAACAGTGCAATAGCAATGAATGCTGTGGTAACTTCACACCTACCTGTCTGTTTATATAGTGCAGCAGGTGAGAAGGTGAATCGTCAAGGTTTCCCGCACCGAACAAACAGTCACCCGCACTCGCTGAATGGCGGGCCACAGGGTTCGAGAGGGTGAATCGCCAGGGCGCGCGTAACTGCTGCAAGATGGAGCCACCTCGTGCGTGGATTATTTTAATCGTTTCTCGCCAACGAGCTCAGGGAAGGTGTTTTTCGGATCTTCGGCATCCCGAAGCATAGAAGACTTTTTCACGGATCAAGCTCGTTACGAAAAACGATCAAGCACCGCGAAGGGGCTACTGTTGGGGGTATGCTTCGTAGCCGAAGATCCTAAAGAAAGAGAACACCTTCAGCAGACACTTTCAGGAGCAAGCGCCGAAGCTATTACTTAGAGAGCTTCGGCACAATGATAAATCTTAAGACGAAGGGCCGAACCGACTTAAAGATGTATTGACTCAAAGACCCATGATATTTGCGTCATTATTGTAATCAATTGTAAAGGGTTTAAATGTAATTTTACGCAGGTTGCACCCTATGCCTATAAATAGGTGAATAGTACCCCGGCACTGTTCACGCGATCCTGTAATCAATGACACGTTACGCTCGAATTATTGCTTTCCGCCAAGGCGAAGGTATAAATGTGCCCAAATATCATGTTTTAATGCTTATATATTCATATAATAAAATATGTGAATACATTTTATACTTTATATTTCATTTCTCATTGTTTGTTGTTTTATAAGTACGATTACGAAGGTGAATTCTTCGTAATATTTTACTCTTGACCTTCGTCCGAAGCTCATTAAATCCTTGGGGAGATAATGCTTCAGCGGACGAAGGGCATTTATACTTAACATTTTTGTGTAGCCTTGTTCTTAATTCATAGCATTTGAGAACAAGTCCCCAACAAGCTATTTCTTCCGAGCATTCCATTTCTAATGTGTTCTTAGTAGAATCGCTCGGATATAACTTGTTGTCCGTTAGTCAATTATGTAATATGGGTTACAACTGCTTATTTACAAACGTAGATGTGTCTGTCTTTAGAAGAAGTGATGGTTCATTAGCTTTTAAGGGTGTACTAGAGAGCAAATTCTATTTAGTTGATTTTTCGAAGGAGGAGGCCGATCTAGATGCATGCTTAATCGCTAAGACTAGCATGGGCTGGCTGTGGCATCGCCGTCTAGCGCATGTAGGGATGAAGAACCTTCATAAGCTTCTAAAGGGAGAACATGTGTTAGGTCTAACAAATGTAACTTTCGAAAAAGATAGACCTTGTGCAGCTTGTCAAGCAGGTAAACAAGTGGGAAGTGCTCATCACAACAAGAACGTGATGACTACATCAAGACCTCTGGAGCTATTGCATATGGACCTCTTCGGACCCGTCGCCTACCTCAGTATAGGGGGAAGTAAGTATGGTCTTGTTATTGTTGATGATTTTTGCCGCTTCACTTGGGTATTATTTTTGCAGGATAAATCAGAAACCCAAGGGACCCTCAAGCGCTTTCTAAGGCGAGCTCAAAACGAATTTGAGCTCAAGGTGAAAAAGATTAGAAGCGACAACGGGTCCGAGTTTAAGAACCTGCAAGTGGAGGAGTTTCTTGAGGAGGAAGGAATCAAGCACGAGTTCTCCGCTCCCTACACACCACAGCAAAATGGTGTGGTAGAGAGGAAGAACAGGACGCTTATAGACATGGCGAGGACAATGCTTGGAGAATTCAAGACGCCCGAACGGTTTTGGTCGAAAGCTGTGAACACAGCTTGCTACGCCATAAACCGAGTCTACCTTCATCGACTCCTCAAGAAGACGTCATATGAGCTACTAACCGGTAACAAACCCAACGTTTCGTATTTTTGAGTTTTTGGGAGTAAATGCTACATTCTGGTGAAGAAAGGTAGAAATACAAAATTTGCTCCCAAAGCTATAGAAGGGTTTTTGTTAGATTATGACTCAAATACAAAGGCGTATAGAGTCTTCAACAAATCATCGGGTTTGGTTGAAGTCTCTAGCGACGTTGTATTTGATAAGACTAATGGCTCTCCAAGAGAGCAAGTTGATCTTGATGATGTAGATGAAGATGATGTTCCAACGGACGCGATTCATACCATGGCGATTGGAGATGTGCGACCACAGAAACACCAAGAACAAGATCAACCTTCTTCCTCAACGACAGTGCACCCCCCAACTCAAGATGATGAACAGGTCCCTCAAGAAGAAGCGTGTGATCAAGGGGGAGCACAGGATGTCGAAGATGAGGAGGAAGAAGTACCACAGGCCCCTCCAACTCAAGTTCGTGTGATGATTCAAAGAAATCATCCCGTCGACCAGATTTTGGATGACATTAGCAAGGGAGTAACCACTCGCTCTAGATTAGCTAATTTCTGTGAGCATTACTTTTTTGTATCTTCTATTGAGCCTTTCAGGGTAGAAGAGGCCTTGCTAGATCCGGACTAGGTGTTGGCCATGCAGGAAGAGCTCAACAACTTCAAGCGAAATGAAGTTTGGACACTGGTGCCACGTCCCAAGCAAAACATTGTGAGAACCAAGTGGGTGTTCCGCAACAAACAGGACAAGCACGGGGTGGTGACAAGGAACAAGGCTCGACTTATGGCAAAAGGTTATGCCCAAGTCGCAGGTTTGGACTTTGAGGAGACTTTTGCTCCTGTGGCTAGGCTAGAGTCGATTCGTATTTTGTTAGCCTATGCCGCTCACCACTCTTTCAGGTTGTTCCAAATGGACGTGAAGAGCGCTTTCCGCAATGGGCCAATCAAGGAGGAGGTGTACGTGGAGCAACCCCCTGGCTTTGAGGATGAACGGTACCCCGACCACATGTGTAAGCTCTCTAAGGCGCTCTATGGACTTAAGCAAGCCCCAAGAGCATGGTATGAATGCCTTAGAGACTTTTTAATTGCTAATGCTTTCAAGGTCGGGAAAGCCGATCCAACTCTTTTCACTAAGACTTGTGACGGTGATCTATTTGTGTGCCAAATTTATGTCGATGACATAATATTTGGTTCTACTAACCAAAAGTCTTGTGAAGAGTTTAGCAGGGTGATGACTCAAAAATTCGAGATGTCGATGATGGGTGAGTTGAACTACTTCCTTGGGTTCCAAGTGAAGCAACTCAAGGACGGCACCTTCATCTCTCAAACGAAGTATACGCAAGACTTGCTCAAGCGGTTTGGGATGTAGGAAACCAAGCCTGCAAAGACTCCAATGGGAACCAACAGACATGTCGACCTCAACAAAGGAGGTAAGTCCGTTGATCAAAAGGCATACCGGTCTATGATAGGGTCTTTACTTTATTTATGTGCTAGTAGACCGGATATTATGCTTAGCGTATGCATGTGTGCTAGATTTCAATCCGACCCAAGGGAGTGTCACCTTGTGGCCGTTAAGCGAATTCTTAGATATTTAGTTGCTACGCCTTGCTTCGGGATCTGGTATCCAAAGGGGTCTACCTTTGACTTGATTGGATATTCAGACTCCGATTATGCTGGATGTAAGGTCGATAGGAAGAGTACATCAGGGACGTGCCAATTCCTAGAAAGGTCCCTGGTGTCCTGGAGTTCTAAGAAACAAACCTCCGTTGCCCTATCCACCGCTGAGGCCGAGTACGTTGCCGCAGGACAGTGTTGCGCACAACTACTTTGGATGAGGCAAACCCTCCGGGACTTTGGCTACAATCTGAGCAAAGTCCCACTCCTATGTGACAATGAGAGTGCTATCCGCATGGCGGACAATCCTGTTGAACACAGCCGCACAAAGCACATAGACATCCAGCATCACTTTTTGAGAGACCACCAGCAAAAGGGAGATATCAAAGTGTTTTATGTTGGCACCGAGAACCAGCTAGCTGATATCTTTACCAAGCCCTTAGATGAGAAGACCTTTTGCAGGCTGCGTAGTGAGCTAAATATCTTAGATTTGCGTAACTTGGAATGATATAGAGCATACATGTGGTTTATGCCTTTGATCATGTTCCATTATGCATTTTATTACTTATTTATGGTGCTCAAGTTGTGCAAGGGATCCCCCGGACCTCACAAGTCCATGTGTGAATGATGCACATATTTAGGGGGAGAAATGCCACAACTTGACCCTTTGAGACTAACCGTGGGCTTGAGTGTTCTTAATTTAGTCTCAAAGGAGGATTGAAAGGGAAAAGGTGAACTTGGACCATGCAAAACTTCCACTGCACTCCGATGAGAGGGTAATTTACTCCAAGTTCATCTCTGTGCTCTTATTGCCTTTTTACTCTTAATTGAAGATTTTGGTGAGGCAATGGGGTTTAAGGGCCAATAATGATCCCGTTTTGGTGCTTAATGCCAAAGGGGGAGAAATTAAGGCCAAAGCAAGAAATGGATCAGCTACCACTTGAGAATTTTGAAAATAGTAGAGTTAGAGCTTTTGTTTTGTCAAAATACTCTTATTATCTCTTATTGTCAAAAGTTGGTCTCTTGTGGGGAGAATGTTTGATTATGGGAAAAAGGGGGAGTTTTTGAATCTTTGATCAATTTCTCTTGGAATACCTTTCTCTATGCCTCAACAAGTGATTTTGACTTAGAGATAGGAAATTGAGTTTGATTTGCAAAAACAAACCAAGTGGTGGCAAAGAATGATCCAAATATGCCAAAGTTGAATCAAAAACAAATTTTTGTTCTCATTTGCATTGATGTTGCACTTCTTTAGTTGCTTTTTGTTGTGTTGGCATAAATCACCAAAAAGGGGGAGATTGAAATGAAAATGTGCCCTTGGGCCATTTCTATAAGATTTTGGTGATTTAGTGCTTCACAGAAAAATGCTTTGAGTTATATTTGTGCCAAAGAATCAAGAAGTGCAAATCAAGAAAAAAGGTATGTTTCTAGTCTTAGTCCATTGTTTTGAAGACTAATGTGTTGTGTCTAAGTGCAAGAAACAGGAGAAATCACTTTGGAGATTAGTTGGTTGTGTTCAGTCATAGGCTGCTCGGTCTGGGTGCACCGGACAGTGTCCGGTGGTGCATCGGACAGTGTCCGGTGTGCTAGGACCAGTCCAGGTGAACAGCCTGCTCTCGGGTCTCGACGGCGGCATACGGCTATAAATCACCGGACTGTCCGGTGAGGCACCGGACTGTCCGGTGAGTCATCTGCGGTGAAGTCGCCGCTCTCGGGAAAGAGTCAACAGGCATACGGCTAAAATTCATCGGACTGTCCGGTGAGCCAACGGTCGGGCGCGCCAACGGTCGGCCGCGCAATCCGCGCATGACGCGTGGCCGAGCCAACGGTCGTATGGGGGCACCGGACTGTCCGGTGTGCACCAGACAGTGTCCGGTGCGCCAACGGCTCCAAATCCTCAACAGTCGACTGCGCCAAATTAGGAAAGCAATCTGCACCGGACTGTGAACAGTGCCTATCCGGTGGTGCACCGGACTGTCCGGTGCGCCACCCGACAGAAGGCAAGATTTGCCTTCCTGTATTGCTTCCAACGGCTCCTAGCTGCCTTGGGGCTATAAAAGGGACCCCTAGGCGCATGGAGGAGCACAACAAGCATTCTTTGATCAACTCTAAGCACCAAGACTCCATTTTCGTGCATTTGATTCTTTGTGATAGCAACTAGAGCTCCATTTGAGTAGAGAACTCTTCGAGTTGTGTTGCGAGCTCAAGTTGAGACTTGTGTGCGTGTTTTTGCTCTGATTTCGTGTCTTGTGTGCGTTGCTCTCCCTCCCTTACTTCCGTGTTTCTTTGTGATCATCATTTGTAAGGGCGAGAGGCTCCAAGTTGTGGAGATTCCTCGCAAACGGGAGATACTAAACGAAAGCAAAACACAGTGGTATTCAAGTGGGTCTTTGGACCGCTTGAAAGGGATTGAGTGCAACCCTCGTCCGTTGGGACGCCACAACGTGGAGTAGGCAAGTGTTGGACTTGGCCGAACCACGGGATAAACCACTATGCCTCTCTGTGTTGATTTCTTTGTGGTTATCGTGTTTAGCAAGAACTCCTCTCTAGCCACTTGGCTTTATCGCTCTAACACTTAATCAAGTTTGTGGCTTTAAGTTTCAAGTTTTTACAGGATCACCTATTCACCCCCCTCTAGGTGATCTCACTAACAAGGTTTCTGTTCAACAACAAAGATGTTTTCGCATGGTCCGCCAATGATCTATGTGGTGTCAACAGGGATGTCATTGAACACTCGCTCAATGTTGATCCATCCTTCAGACCTAGAAAGCAGAGGCTTCGGAAGATGTCTGATGACAAAGCCGAAGGTGCTCGGAATGAAGTGAAAAGACTTCTCAGTGCTGGAGTCATCAGAGAAGTAAAATATCCAGAATGGCTAGCTAACACTGTTATGGTGAAGAAGGCCAATGGTAAATGGAGGATGTGCATTGATTTTACTGATCTCAATAAGGCTTGTCCGAAGGATGAATTTCCATTACCAAGGATAGATTCTCTAGTAGACGTAGCAGCTTCATCAGAACTCATGAGTCTGCTAGATTATTATTCAGGCTACCATCAAATCTGGATGAAGAAGGAAGATGAGCCAAAACCAGCTTCATAACCCCCAGTGGAACATATTGTTACCTTCGGATGCCTGAGGGGCTCAAGAATGCTGGAGGAAGCTTCAGCAGAATGACAGCTAAAGTCCTTCATTCCCAGATAGGCAGAAATGTGCTAACATATGTTGATGATATCATAGTAAAAAGAACGAAGCAAGAAAATCACATTGTCGATCTACAGGAAACATTTGCTAACTTTAGGCAAGCTGGCCTGAAGTTGAATCCAGAAAAATGTGTCTTTGGAGTAAAGAAGGGAAAATTCCTTGGTTGCTTGGTTTCCACAAAGGGAATCGAAGTTAATCCGAATAAAATCGAAGCTATTCTTCGGATGGAACCGCTAAGCACAAAGAAGGGGGCCCAACGGCTGACAGGAAGACTGGCATCCTTGAACAGATTCATATCTAGATCAGCAGAGAGGAATTTACCATTCTTCGAAGTGCTGAAGTTAAGTCTTTCAATGGGGACCAGCTTAGCAGAAAGCCTTCGAAGAACTGAAGCAGTATCTGATAGACCTAACGACGTTAACTCCACCTGTGCCAGGGGCTCCTCTGCTGTTGTATGTGGCAGCTTCGTACTCTGCAGTAAGTGCAGCACTTGTCCAGGAGAAGCTTGAAGGACAAACTAAAAAGCAAGCTCCAGTATATTTTGTTTCTGAAGTCCTCAGTTTATCAAAGAAAAAAATATACAGAGTTGGAGAAGGTGATGTATGCTGTCTTAATGGCCTCCAGGAAGCTTTGTCACTACTTTCAAGCATTTCATATAATTGTTCCTTCATCACAGCCTTTGAAGGATATTATGAGAAACAGAGAAGCTACTGGAAGGATTGGAAAGTGGGCTGCGGAACTCAACGAGTTCACCATTGACTATGTACATAGATCCTCGATTCAGTCTCAGGCGTTAGCAGACTTCATCGCTGACTGGACGCCAGGGGCTCAGGAGGAAGAAGCAAGTAAAGATACCGAAGCCTGGATAGTGTTCTGCGACGGTTCCTAGGGAACCTTCGGAGCAGGCGCAGCTGCTGTTTTAGTTGCACCTTCCAAAGTCAGAACATGTTATCCAGTAAAACTTGATTTCAGCTGCACAAATAATATTGCTGAGTACGAAGCACTTCTATTGGGGCTTCGGAAATTAAGAGCAATAAGAATAAGAAGGGCTATTTTGAAAACTGATTCTCAAGTTATTGCTGGTCACGTGGACAAAAGCAGCAAGGCACGAGATCCGAAGCTTGAAAAATATCTGGATGTAGTTCGAAGGTTGGAAGCTTCTTTCGACAGCTTTTCTGTCAAGAATATTCCAAGGGGTGAAAATGAACATGCAGATTTGTTAGCCAAATCAGCGGCTCAGGGGCTCCCTATACCTTTGGAGGTATTCTTCGAAACAATAAAGGCACCTTCGGTTGAACTTATGGAAAGAGCTATACTTAACATTTCTCCAGTACATAGCGAGGATTGGAGAACTGAAATCATATCCTTCCTCCAAGGAAACTGTCTCTCTGATGATGAAGTTTATAACAATAGAATGGAAGCAAGAACAAGACCATATGTAATAATAGAAGGGGAATTGTATAAATATGGGGTTTGTTCTCCACTTCTCAAGTGTTTATCAAGAACCGAAGGTATCGAATTAATGAAGGAGATACATGCAGGTCTGTGTGGATCTCACATTGGGTCTAGACCTCTGCTAGGAAAAGTTTTTCGACAAGGATTCTACTGGCCGAAGGTAGCTTCGGATGCAGCAGAATTAGTTCAAAAATGCGAAGGCTGCCAAAAATGTGCGAGAGACCAGAAACAACCTTCATCCCTGACTCAGTTAATACAACCCACTTGGCCGTTGCAAAGATGGGGCCTTGATTTGCTAGGCCCACTTCCACCAGCACAAGGAAATTTAAGATATGTTGTGGTGGCAGTAGAATACTTTTCCAAATGGATTGAAGCGAAGCCTTTAGCCACAATAACCTCAGTCACTGTTCAGAAATTTTTCTGGCAAAATATTGTTTGTCGCTTCGGAGTGCCGAAGGCCATTACTGTGGACAACGGAACATAGTTTGATGCTGAAGCTTTCAAAGAGTTCTGTGAGCAAATTGGCACGAAGATTCATTTTGCATCAATCAGGCATCCGGAGTCAAATGGACTTGTTGAAAGAGCTAATGGCATTATAATGATGGGAATAATGAAGTTAATCTTCAATCAGCCCAGGGGAAAGTGGCCAGATGAATTGATCAAAGTGGTGTGGAGCCACAATACAACAATGTCAAGGTCAACGGGCTTTTCACCATTCAAATTACTGTTTGGTGACGAAGCAATAACTCCGGAAGAAGCTAAAGCAGGATCAATAAGAACAGTAGCTACGACAGAGGAAGAAGCTGATTGTTCTGTGGCAAAAGATGCCTTAGAAGGGATCAGGCTTCAGGCTGTGGAGAACATCAATAAATATCAGGCTGAAACAATAAAGTGGCGTGACAGAAAGGTTCGGTTAAAAAATATCAGGCCAGGTCACTTGGTACTTCGGAGAGTCGCCAACCCAGATACAGTAGGCAAGCTACAATTGAAATGGGAAGGACCTTTTCTGGTAGTATCTTCGTCAAGACCCGGTTCCTACAGATTGAAGGATATGGACGGCAACGACATTCCTAGATCTTGGAATGCGGATGAGCTTCGGCGATATTATGTATAGCTTGATGTAATCTTTTTATTTTTTCCTATGGCACCCTTTTCCTTTCCGAAGGGGGAGAAAGGTTTTTAATGGGGCCATAGTATGTAATTTCCCTTTTTCTTATTACAGCTCTACAAGAGCAATATCCCCCAAAGATGCAAATGTAAAAACTGAGCTAGCACCATCGAGTGCAAAGAAAAAAGACGAAACAGGAAGAAGCTCGAAAGACATCCCTAAGGGGATGCAGAGCACGACGAAGCTACAAAAAGTCGTTCCTAAGGAGCGCAGCGTAAGTTTTCTGCTCAAAAGTTGTTCCTAAAGGAATGGAGAGCTTACAGCGAAAAGTCAACGCTGATTTCGCCAAAATATAAGACGAAGCGCGAAAAGTCAACGCGATACCGCCGAAATAGAAGGCGAAGAAATTCAAAAGACGTTCATAAGGGAATGCAGAACTTACAGCGAAAAGTCAGCGCTAATACACCGAAAAATAAATGGTGAAGCTGAAAAATAAACGGCAAAGAGACTTTGTTTATTCCTAAGGGGATGAAGGCTATGGTTGTCGCTTCGTATATGTGTTTGGACATTCATTTGCACGGTACATTACACCATGACATTTGCATTCATAAACATTCATTTAGACATACGTAGGATCATCATTATCATAACGCAGGTAGTTGCTCCGGCTCTAAAGATCAGACTTCGGCAGAAGAGAAAAAGAAGCAGTTTTTATGCTTCGTTGTGTATGAAAAGAAGGGAAGGTGTTTTTCGCTTTCGGCTCAAAAATGCTAATTTCGTTCACACCAAAGCACTTCATACATTTACGGGAAGGTAGGGATATATTACAAGGTACGACCAAAGTTCATCAAGTAAAATTTAATTACATTTACAAAAGTCATTACAAAAAGTTTTTCGAGCTTTTTCTACAGTCATTTGTTCAAGCTTCATCAGTACTCATCAAGTTTTAGCTTTGGCATAGTCATCCATTAAAGCTTCGGCGTCATTTTCCTACTCTTCAAGCTTCGGCTTTGGCTTCGTCATCCTACACGAGTTAAAGCATTGTAAGCAAAATTCAAGTTCGAAGGAAGAGGTAAGCACAAGGTATGATTTTGTTACCGGCTTAAGATGACTCCGAGCTTCGTCGCCAGCTTTCTCTCGTCCACCTTTTGTCCATACCACCTTTATAAATTTATTTGCTATACTTCGAGCAAGATTGGGGATATCATCTAGATCTGCTGGTGATAAACTAAAATTGGGTCTGTTGATAATTTTTCCGTGTTCGCAGCCAGATTTCAGGAATGCAGCAGCAGTGCCCCGAGAAGCTACCAGGGCACAGAAATCACCATGTCCAGCAATAACATCATCAAGGTCATCAATTTCGCCTTCGATGTGTTCAAAGGCCCCTGGTAGATCTTCAGCTGAAGGAGTAAATTTTTCGCTGCTGGCCCCGACTGAATAGAAGACCTTCTTCAGTCGTTGAATACATCGAGTGCTGAATTCTAAACATTTATTTTGAAGGCTTGTTAATGATTTTTGCAAATTTGAAACCTTCTGGACTTTGGCCTCAAATTTTTCATTAAGCTTATGTTTTTCTTGTTCGAAACTTTCTGACTAACAGAGAAGCTTTGTATTCAGTTCTGCTATTTTAGCCTCAGCTTCTGCTAATAGGCCTTCGGTCGACTGAAGCTCGAAGTCTTTCTTTTCAAGAGCGGCAGATTGATCTTTTATTTTGCCTTCTAAATTCTCGATTATAACCTCGTGTTTTTTGTCTTCCAAGTCTTGTTGCATTTTTAAAGCTTTGCTCAGCAACATACTCTGTACATAAACAACATTCGTTAGAAAACATCTTCGTTATTACAAACGATAAAAACATTGAGAAAAGTTGTTTACCTTGAAATTAGAATAAAACAAACTACCGACGATGTGTTGTTGTCGGTAGCGGCTGATGTCTGTTTCAAGCTTCGGGAAACCGATACTCTTTGATAGAGTACCGATAACCTTCGCTCCAGTTTGATCCCGGATACAGCCCAGCTTTTCATCATCGATACCACCGAATAGAAATGCCCCCGGCCGATACCCACAAGATATGGCATACTCTTTTAACTCTTCTTCGGTAGCTGCTGCCCAACTAAGTTTTGAAAATTAAAAATTTTGTCTTCTGAAGTGTCTTCGGCTATTTCCTTCTTTTTCTCGGGCTCTGGGGCCGAAGTCTCTTCGGTAGCTGCTGCAGCTTCTTCTGCAGCCATGTCTAGCAGTATTTTATCAATATTTGCAATGGTGGTTTCTAACTCTATGTCTTCGGCTGTGGCAGCTTCGGCAGCCGTAGCCTCCGAAGGTGCAACTTCGGTAGCTGGTATGTCCTCAGCAGCTGGCGCCTTCGGAGCTAAAGCTCTTGGCGGTGTCTTTTCAATGACTTCTGTCACTGTAATGATTCTTTGCTTTTTCGGCCTAGCTGCCTTCACCGTTTTTGTCGGCTCCTTGTCCTTCTGAAAAGCTTCGTCAGATGTGACCCTAATGGACTCAGCTTGACAGGCAAGGATTCAGTCATTACCTTTAAGATTTCCTCCACGATGATGGAAGAAAGTGATGCAACAATTTCTTCTTCTTCGTCAATCGCCTTCTGCTTCGGAGCTGAAGCATTTCTCTTCTTCGAAGCAATTGTTTTTTGCTCGGGTTTAGGTTTTTTCTTTTTCAATTGATCTTCATCATCTTTATTCAGACCATTAGCCACTCGCTTCCTTTTTTGCCCTTCGACACCCTCGTCTAGCCGCTCGTAGTCGGGATATTCAAAGTCAATAGCATCCATTACTCGATTCAGTCTTCGCTTCGGACGGGTGCCGAAGGCTGCAGTCATCAACTGATCTTCTTTTCTAGAGTAATTGCCGAGTATTTCATTGCACATCACTTCGATCGTGTCCAGCCATTCTTGGCAAGGCACTTTGAAATGTCTCTTGAATTTGTAATGATAAGGCAACCGAACAAGCTCCCCTTCCTTCTTTTTTCCTTCAAGCTTCGGCATGGCCCACTCTTTCATAGTTGGGAACACTCTGAAGGCCAAAAATTCTTGCACTAAGTCCCTAGTCCCGATGTGCTCTACAATAACTCTAAATTCAGCCAGAGCAATTTGGGTCGGACCCTCTGGTGTCATGTTGCACTGGGGTCTGGTCTCTCCGAAGACCAATTCCAACGGACTCTGGACCAATTTCTCCTCTTCAAAACTGAGTTCTCTTCTTTTGGTGTCAGCATAGCTGCGCTGTCTGGACTGCGCTGCCTTTAAATTCTCTCGGACCATTCTGATGTTCTCTTCGGCTTCAAGCAAAATATCTGGTCGGAACACCTGTCTTTCGCCGGGTTGGTCCCAATGCAATGGAGTCCTGCAATTCCTCCTATAGAGCGCTTCGAATGGTGACATCTTCAAACTAGCCTAATAGCTGTTGTTGTAAGAGAATTCTGCATATGGTAATCTCTTGTCCCAACCTATTTTGTCTTGCAAAGCACAAGCCCTCAACATATCCTCAAGAATTTGATTTGTTCTCTCCGTCTGGCCATCTGTCTACGGGTGGTAAGCTGAGCTAAACTTTAAATGTGTGCCCAAGGCTTCATACAACTGCTGCCAAAAATGAGAGGTGAACTGGGTGCCTCTATCCGATACTATCTTCTTCGGAACACCATGCAAGCACACAATCCGAGCCATGTATAGTTCAGCCAACACCGCACTGTTTTAAGTGGTCTTGACTGGTATGAAATGGGCCGCCTTTGTCAAACGGTCCACTACTACCTAGATAGAGTCATAACCAATACGAGTGTGGGGCAAACCAACTATAAAGTCCATTCCGATCTCATCCCATTTTCACTGAGGAATCTGCAATGGTTGTAACAAACCTGCAGGTCTCTGATGTTCTGCTTTAATCCTCTGACAACTGTCACACACTACCACATACTCTGCTATCTCCCTTTTCATACCGTACCACCAAAATCTTTTCTTCAAGTCTTGGTACATCTTCTCACTACCAGGGTGTATAGAGTATGTTGTCTCATGGGCTTCCCTGAGAATCAGTTCTCGGATCGATTTGATGTCGGGAACACACAGTCTGTCCTTGAACCATACCACTCCTTCTGCATCTTCACGGAAATCCTTGCCTTTTCCATCTATGATTAGCTGCCGGATCTTGTTAATCTTCTCATCATCCTTCTGACCTTTCTTGATGTCTTGCTCTAGAGTGGGTTCCAACTCAATTGTCACTCCTTGAGTGTTGTTCAGAAATCTGAGACTCAATCTATCGAATTCCTTCGCTAGCTCATACGGCATCGGGTGAGCAGCCAACATATTGACTTGACTCTTCCTGCTCAGAGCATCTGCAACCACATTTGCTTTGCCTGGGTGATAATGGATCTCCAGTTCATAGTCTTTGATCAATTCTAGCCATCTTCACTGCCTCATGTTTAACTCTGGCTGAGTGAATATGTACTTGAGGCTCTTGTGGTCCGTGTAGATATCACACTTCTGCCCATAAAGATAATGCCTCCAGGTTTTCAATGCATGAACCACGACTGCTAACTCCAAATCATGAGTAGGATAATTTTTCTCATGAACTTTCAATTGTCGAGATGAGTATGCCACTACTCTTTCTTCCTACATCAACACACATCCCAGTCCGGTGTACGAAGCATCGCAATACACTGAGAATGGCTTGTGAACATCTGGCAGAATCAGTATTGGTGCCGTTGTCAACTTCTCCTTCAATGTCTCAAAGGACTTCTGGCATGCTGGGGTCCACTTGAACTCAACCTTTTTTGCTAGCAAGGCTGTCATTGGCCTAGAAATTTTGGAGAAACCTTCAATGAAACGTCGATAATAACCGGCCATTCCGATGAAGCTCTTGATTCCTCGGACATCTTTTGGTGCTTTCCAGTCCAAGATAGATGTTACCTTCTTCGGATCTACAGCCAATCCCTCTCGGTTTATAATGTGACCCAAGAACAGGACTTCACTGATCCAGAACTCACACTTGCTAAGCTTGGCATACAGCTGACAATCTCGTAGCCTCTGGAGTACTTTCCTCAAATGCTCCTCATGCTCTTGCTCATTCTGGGAGTATACGAGAATATCATCAATGAACACTACTACGAACTTGTTGAGGTAGTCCATGAACACACTGTTCATCAAGTACATGAAGTAAGCTGGCGCATTCGTCAAACCGAATGACATGACCGTGAACTCATATAGTCCATACTTGGTGATAAATGTTGTCTTTGGTATATCCGAAGGTTGAATTCGAAGCTGATGGTAACCTGACCTCAGATCTATCTTCGAAAACACACTGGCTCCTCTCAACTGGTCAAATAAATCTTCAATTCTGGGCAGGGGTACTTGTTCTTGACAGTAACTTCATTCAAGGATTGGTAATCGATGCACATCCTCTTTGTGCCATCCTTCTTCTCCACAAACAGCACTGGGGCTGCCCAAGGCGAAGTACTTGGTCCGATGTAACCTTTTTCCAACAACTCATCAATTTGCTTCTTAAGTTCCACCAACTCTGGTCCGGACACTCGATAGGCTCTCTTGGATATAGGGGCGGTGTCTGGAATAAGCTCTATGGCGAATTCAACCTTCCTTTCAGGTGGCATACCTAGTAACTCTTCGGGAAACACATCAAGGAAATATGATACTACACTGATAGCCTCCGATGGTTTAATCTCCTCAAAATGGGCGGTGATTTGGTGACAACTTCCTTTTCTTGGTTCTGACAAGACCAACTCTACTAACACTTCTTCTCCTGATGGGGACCCTAACTTCACTGTTCTCTTATCACAACTAAGACTGGCTTGATACTTGATTAGCTAATTCATCCTTAGGATGACATCTATAGTTGTATCCTAGTTACCCATAACTATCAAATCGGCGGGGAACTCTATCCCCCTTATTTGAACCTTTGCACTAGGACAAAATCTATCCGTTTGGGTCCTTACACCAACTGAACTAACTCTCATATGTGGATACATAGGTGCTACTGGTATATTATGTGATTCTACCCATGATGTAGTCACAAAAGAACACGTTGCTCCAGTATCAAAGAACACATTTGCAGAATGGTACTCGACTGAAAACGTACCTAGTGCCACTCCTGGAGTCTCCTGGACTGTGTTGGCCTCCAAGTGGTTCACCTTTCCATACTGGGCACGAGGTTGCCCATGGTTGTTGCTTCCTTGTAGCATTGCATTCTGCCTAACTGGGGCATTGTGAGCTAGCTGCTGCTGAGCTGCTTTCTTTGGGCAATTATTCGCCCAATGGCCTTGTTCACCATAGTGGAAACATGCATGACTTTCTCCTTGAGCTGGTGTGGTTTGGTTGCTTTGGTTGGTTGCTGGGGCAGGAAGACAGGCTGCCTAGTTGCTCTGACGCTGGTATTGATTTCCTCCTTGCTGGTTGTTCTAACGGTACTGCTATTGCTGAGGAAACTACCTCTAGTACTGCTGCTGGTGGTTCTGACGCTGATGCTGGTGCTGGTGACCTTGCTTAAATGGCTGAGGTGGGTTTCCTAAGTAGTGAGGACGGCTGCTACTCCCAACCTGAGGTCCACCAATCTTGCGTTTCTTGTCCTCCATCTCCCGATGCTTCCTTTCTGTCATGATTGCTCTATCGATCAGATGCTAGAAGGTAGGGAAAGTGTGGTTCATCGGCTAATAATGGAGAGGGTCAACCAATCCTCTTGAGAAGCGATACTGCCTCTTGGCATCCGTGTTGACATCTTTTGGGGCATAACGCGACAGCTGCAAAAACTTGTCCCTGTACTCACTGACGGACAGGGGACCTTGCTTTAGGGCGAGAAACTTCTCCTTCCTCACTATCATCAGTCCCTTGGGCACATGGTAGCGACAGAAGTTGTCCCTAAACTCCTCCCAAGTGATGGCTTCAGGGTTGGCATGGGTGGCAAGGTAAGACTCCCACCAAGACTGCGCTGCTCCCCTTAGCTGTCGAGGACCATACAACACCTTCTCACGGTCGTTGCACTGGGCGGTGTGCAACTCACGCTCCATGGTACGCAACCAATCTTCCATGTCCATGGGATCAGCAGAGTGAGCAAAGGCAGGGGGATGGCTCCTCATGAACTCTGTCCGCTTGTCTCTGGGCACTTGTGGCATCTGGACTTGCACTAGAGGCTGAGGTGGTGGTGGCTGCTGCTGCATCTACTGCATGGCTGCTAAGGTCCGACCAATTGCCTGAACTGCCTAGGTCTGCATCAAGAATATCTGCTCAATGGTCATCGGGGGTGGTGGTGGCAACTGCTGCTGCGGAGCTACCTCCTCTTGGGGTGCCTGCTGTTCAGGCTGAGCATGCCTCGCACCTCTGCGCCTGTTCTCAGACATCTGTAGGAATCACACACATATCAGATCTGACTCTGCAGTCTTTCAGCATAAGAAAAGATGTATAGAAAATCTCCATAACACTGAACGCATGACCATCTTTACCGATAGCTTCTCAGATAAAGAGGAAAGGGGAAATAAAGGGATTACCCAACTAAATAACTGACTTTATTAATAACTACACCAAGTTGTAGGGAATACCCACAGCTTGATGACAATCATTACAAAGATCCAACTTCAGTACATGTCCATCATAACAAGCATCCAGCATAAGATAAGCAAACTAACTCTAACTAAAACTGACTTAGGCTGACACTGGACTAAGCATTATTACAGACTCCGACTCTATCGATCTAGGGATCCAAATCTATGCGCGTCCTGCAGTCTGGGGTACCATAGTCGAAGCGACCACGGGACAGTGAACGGTAAGGGTGCTGAATCCCGACAGGGGCGGGAGAACCACCATGCAGATAGTGGCGTGCCGCGCATTCAGCACGCAATTCCGCAACCTCCGCCCGAACCTTGCCCAACTCGTCAAGGGCATGGTCCAACTCTGTGTTGAGCACGACGACCAAGTTGACCATGCTATTCAGCCTGGGATTGCCCTCACCCACTAGCGAGACAATCACACCTCCAGCACTACCGGTCGAACGACGAGGGTAGTACTTCAGGTCAAGGCCATCAGCTACCCCGCTGAACAATGAGCAATACTGGGAAAGTGCCCATCGTGCTGCATCTTGCATGGCTGCCTCAGCAGTGTCCCTCTTAGTAATAGAATAGTGCTATGAGAAGGCCTCTGTACCCCGGAGATCATCGTCTGAATGGTGCACCAAGCAAATAGCCTCCCACTGGTCTGGGTATAACCCACGACAATGCAGGTAGACTACACAACGGTACTCGATGGACCATGTGTGATGGTCGAAGGCCCGACGCAACAGTGTATCGAGAGCGTCGTGGAAGTGACACCCGCGAGCAGCGTCACGAGTGATGGGTCTCGCGATCCATCCATCCGGCTCCGACTCCTCCGAGAGCTCCGTGCCGTGGCTCGAACTGCCACCAGCGTCATCGTCGTCTCCATCTCCGTCAGGGTCTCCTCCAGTAGCAGGGATGCCCTATGGTGGTGCAGGGGGCATCTCTAGCTGAGGTGCAGGGGAAGGCAGCCTCTCAGACTCCACCTCCTGCTGAGGCGAGGGAGAAGAGTCCTGCTACTCCTGGTCTTGCTCCTGCTCCTGGCGTCGGCGCTCCTGCTCCTCGTGCAGGCAGCGATGCAGTCTCTCCAGGTGACTGGACTGACCCGGCACCGAGCGACATAGTGGACGCTCCGCCAGGCAAGAAGGCAAAAAGGGGATCACAAACTTACGTGCAGTGCACCTAAGACGAGCCATCTACAAAAGAAATCGTAAGCACAAGAGTAAGAGTAGAACTATGAGACCAAAAAGCAAACAGATAGAAAAGTGTGACAAAACTTTTGAGATGAGTAAATAACATAGAGTTGGTCAAGATGACCAACTTTTGAAAAGACACTGAGGTCAAGGTAAGAGTAAGGGTTTATAGTCCTTAGAGCGACCATTCTAGTCTAGGTTAGCGATCCTACAGTCAGCAAGGCTTTGATACCACTTATGTCACACCTGGTTTTGGAAGGCAAACCGAATGCGAACCATGTACGTGCCAGGATCAGAAACTCACGTACACAGCGATTACATAATTGGACATCATCACACAATGCTTGAAATAAACAGCAGAAAGTTACTTTATTACATCAAGATGTCCAAGACATCCACAGAGTCTAATACATAACCATTGTTCAACATAATTATCAAAGTGCGGAAATGCGAAACATAGAAGCTAAGCCTACATAGGCAGCTGACTGGGGATTTGCCACTAAAAGAGAACAAGAGCTCGTCGTTGTCCTGAAACTCCTCGAAATCTTCCATGATGCCAGCATCACCTCCTGAGTACTGAGTACAGTGGGGACAACCTGGGGTGGGGTGGTTTGTAAAGCAAGGGTGAGTACACATCAGCGTATTCAGCAAATGTCCTATTTGGCTAAAGTGGACTAGCTGTATGTGGAGTTGAGGTCAAGCAGTTGCTTTTAAGTTAGTCAAGTATTTATCATTACTAGTAGAGCTAACTTTTAGTAATAAACCCAGTTATTACCCAAAAGTACTTCCTCAAACGAGGAAATACCAAAGATCAGATTTTATAGCATCATTGTTAATCGTCATCATAATAGTATCCAAAGTTCTTCTAATCAAAGAGGATCCCAAGGCTGCTCTTAACCGTGAGCCCGGCTGATATATCAGTTTTTAACACTCTGCAGAGGTTGTACACTTTACCCACAAGTCGTGATCCCTTTATGCCTCGAGTCGATCAAACCCTCAAACACTACCAAGGTGAGTCGGCAAGGTTTCACTACGTAGCCTTTATAAAGACTCCCCTGGTGCATAGCTGCTCGTTAGGTTTCTCCAGTCGTACAAACGCAGTACACCTCCCCAAGGTGGGTGACTAACAAAACCAAATCGAAAGAACCTCTGCACCCCAACCTTGTCAGAGCGAGCACTACGCCCTGGCCCCCATTGATGGCCCTCCAGCAAAGCCAACTACACCCCAGGTTCATCTAATTAATCAGCTAAGGGTGTCCCATTCCACCCTCATGGTTGCACTGTTATCCCAGGTGGTCACTCCATGAACAGGTCCTTACGGAGAGGTACTCAGGAAAAAGGCCTGAGTCCCCTAAGGTATCACAAAATCATCCACATAGTCAGGATAACAGTATCGTATCATAAATGTTCACATCATGTTCATTGATTACGTTAAGGCAATAGCAACATGCTAACCATGGTAACCCAAACGGTAAACAAGGATAAGTGAATACAGACTAGTCAATCCTTAGGTTTCATAAAGTAATGCGGGACAGTGAATTATAAAGTATGTAGGACATAATAGGTCAGAGGACACTTGCCTTCACCAGGTTGCTGCTCAAGGAGGTCTCCAACAACACACTCAGGAACCTCGGACTGCTCGTTGTCTAAATAAAGCGAGCATGCATTCAATACATTTGGAAAGTGCAAATGAATATCACACCAAACATGTACAAACATTGGAACACATCTTAAAAGACACAATACTATGTAAGGGATAATGAGTCCAAGGTATAACATAAACTATAACATACATTAACTTTATTCGAAAATAGGTTATTATTTCCCTTAAGTGTTACTTACAAGTACATAACATAGTTCAATTTATTTTATTATGACCTAAATTTAGACCAGAGATGATTCATGTAATACACATTATTAGTCTCACAAGATTAAACAGGTTTAAATCTCTAGGGTTCTCCTTTTATTTATTTTATTAAGTAAAATAAAAATACCTCTACCTTAGTTCATATTCAATCCTAAAAATTAGAGTATGCAGGCAGTAAATGAAACCATTTTATTCAGACAGAGAATAAATCTATGAACATTTTGTAATTTGAATCAGTAAATTTGGAGTTCATATGCAAAAGTTATGAAATAAACAAGTTTGGGAATTCAAAATATGAAATTAGGGCTAATTCTGTGAATATTAAGTCTAGAGCTAAATCTGTAAGTTTACAGGGGCCTGCGCGCGAAAACTAGGGACGGCGGGTTGATTTCTAATAAACCGAGGGTCTCTTTAATAAAACAGCCATGCGAAGGGGTATCGGGCTATTCTAACCGTCAGATCTAAAACTAGTGGCCAAGATTAGATCTACGGCCGAGGGCGCGCACGTGCGGGCGGGCGAGCACTAACAAGTGGGCCAGGGAGTGTTAGCGATAGAGGGGGAGAGTGCGCTGGCTGAGCAGACGGCTACAGGGGTCCGAGGGGGTCCGAGCCGTTCAATCAAGATCGGACAGAGGGGGTCCGAAGGGATCCGAGGGGGGTCCAAGGGGGTCCGAGCCGTTCGATCAAGATCGGACGGAGGGAAATCAGACCGAGAAGGACGAGCGGCTGTGGGTGGTCCTAACAGGGGGGCAGGGCGTCAGGCGCGCATGCGCGAAGCAGTATCCCGTGGTCCGGGCCGTGCGATCAAGATCGGACGGGGGAAAAATCATACCGGGGAACAGACCAGTGCAAAGCGGCGTCGCTCCTCTCCGCGGCGGTGAGGTCACCGGAGTTGAGGCAGGCGCGAGCTAGGGTGGCTCTGGGGTCGCCGGAGTTGGGCAGAGGGGAAGCGGGCGCCACGGCGAACTCAGTGGCGGGGAAGAGGCCATGAATCCACGGGCAGAGAGGGTAGAACGACTGCGAGAAGGTCTCAGGCAGGCCGGAGAAACTCTGGTGAGCCATTTCGACCACGTGGAGGGGACTTAAGGTGCGCTAAGGCCTTGGCTAACTTCAGCAGAGGTAGGGGTGACACAGGGGCCTACTCTGATGAACTAGACCAGGCTAAATCGGCCGGCCACCGTGCGAGCACTGCGGACCGCCGCGGCCGAGCATTGGCGAAGGTGAAATTGGCCGAACACAGGGAGCAATAAGGGAAATTGGGCATGGGGACAGGTGTCTCACCTCGGGGTGGAGCTCGAGGAGGCTTGGAGCGGTCTCCGGCGAGCTGGATGGTCGGGGACGTGGGCGCGGGTCTCCAGCGGTGGCTGGCGGCGTGGGCAGAGCGCGAGAGGGCGAAACTGCGCGAAACGAGATGAAGGGTGTGCGTGGGGCACTAGCGGGGCTCTATAAAGGGAGTTGGGCGCGTGGGCGGGCGTCGTGGCCGAGAAAACCGGCGACATGCGTGAGTGCGCACGCGCCGGTCCACGGCGAGCGCGGAGAAGGCAGAACTGACAGGTAGGGTCCACGGCGCAGAGAGAGAAGAAAGGGGTGCGCGGGGCAACGGTTCGGCGACTGGCGATTCGGGCCTACGAGACAGAGATAGAGAGAGCGCGCGGGCGAGGGGAAACTGGCGCCGACAGATCGGCCCCACTGGGCAGCGAGTGAGAGAGGGAGGGCGCGTGGAAGACTGGTGCCGACAGGCGGGGTCCGCCTGTCAGGGGAAGCAGGCTCGCGCGCGGGACTGGGCCTAGTGGGCTGGTTTGGGCCGAAATGGTTTTTCTTTTTCCCTAGATTTTCTAATTCCTTTTCTATTTCTTTTTCTATAGGGTTTTCAAATCCAAATCCAAACTAGGTTTCAAATTCAAATAAATTCAAACTTGTGCAACACTTCAAAGAATATTTTAAACTCAGCATGATGCAACATGTCATGACTCATAAGGTTTTAACAAAAATAAATAATTAACCCCACTAGTTTAGGCTATCTCTAATCAAAAAGGAGAAAGGGAGAATGAATCTAGAGAGAGAGAAAACCTAGAGTGAGAAAAAAAGAAGAGTAACACATGATTTTGGGTGATAATTAGAAAGAAATTTTATACCCCCAAAATCAGGGTGTTATAGAAAATGGGCTGCGGAGCTTAATGAGTTCAGTATTGATTATGTACATAGATCCTCAATTCAGTCCTAGGCGTTAGCAGACTTCATTGCTGATTGGACGCTAGGGGCTCAGGAAGAAGAAACCAATAAAGACACCGAAGCTTAGACAGTATTCTGCGATGGTTCTTGGGGAACCTTCAGCGCAGGAGCAGCTACGGTCCTAGTTGCGCCTTCTAAAATCAAAACATGTTATGCAGCAAAGCTTGACTTCAGTTGTACAAATAATATTGCTGAATACGAAGCACTTCTGTTGGGCCTTCGAAAGTTAAAGGCAATGGGTATAAGAAGGGCCCTCCTTAAAACTGATTCTCAAGTTATTTCTGATCATGTAGATAAAAGTAGTAAGGCGAGAGATTCGAAGCTCGAAAAATATCTGGATACAGTTCAAAGCTTGGAGGCTTCCTTAGAAGGTTTTTCTGTCAAGAATATTCCAAGAGGAGAAAATGAACATGCAGATCTATTAGCCAAATCAGCGGCACAGGGGCTCCCTCTACCTTCGGAAGTATTCTTCGAAACAATAAAAGCACCTTCGGTTGAACTTATGGAGAGAGCAGTGCTTACAATTTCCCCTGTACATAGTGAAGATTGGAGAACTGAAATTATATCTTTTCTCCAAGGTAATTGTCTTTCGGATGACGAAGCTTATAATAAGAGAATGGAGGCAAGGATAAGACCGTATGTGATGATAGAGGGGGAATTATATAAGCATGGAGTTTGTTCACCACTCCTTAAGTGTCTATCCAGAACTGAAGGTATAGAATTAATGAAGGATATACATGCAGGTCTGTGTGGATCTCAAATTGGGTCCAGACCCTTATTGGGAAAAGTGTTTAGACAAGGATTTTATTGGCCGAAGGCAGCTTCGGATGCAGCAGAGTTAGTTCAAAAGTGCGAGAATTGCCAAAAATGTGCAAGAGATCAGAAGCAACCTTCGTCTCTCACAGCTGATACAACCTACTTGGTCGTTGCAAAGATGAGGCCTATATCTGTTAGGCCCACTTCCACCAGCGCAAGGTAATTTGAAATATGTTGTGGTGGCTGTAGAATATTTTCTAAGTATATTGAAGCAAAGCCTTTGGCTACAATAACTTCGGTTACAGTCCAAAAAAAATTTTAGCAAAATATTGTTTGTCGCTTCGGCAACCATGTCAAGATCAACAGGTTTTACACCTTTCAAACTATTATTCGGTGACGAAGCTATAACTCCAGAAGAAGCAAAAGCAGGATCAATAAGAACAGTACCTTCGGCAGAAGACGAAGCTGATTATCATGTAGCAAAAGATACTATAGAGGGGACCAGACTTCAGGCTGTAGAGAACATCAACAAATATCAAGCCAAAATAATAAAATGGCGTGACAGAAAAGTTCGGTTGAAAAATATTAAGCCAGGGCATTTGGTGCTTCAGAGAGTGGCCAATCCGGACACAGGCAAATTGCAGCTGAAGTGGGAAGGACCTTTTCTGGTGGTATCTTCGTCGAGGCCCGGTTCTTACAAATTGAAGGATACGGACGGCAACGACATACCTAGATCTTGGAATGCGGATGAGCTTCGGCGATATTATGTATAATTTGATGTAATCTTTTTTCATTTTTATGGCACCCTTTTCCTTTCCAAAGGGGGGGAAAGGTTTTTAATGGGGCCATAGCTTGTAATTTTTCATTTCTTATTTAGCTCCACGAGAGCCAAATCCCCCAAAAAGGATGTAAAATGTAAAATCTGAGCATGCACCATCGAGTGCAGAGAGAGAAAAAAAGAGGAAAAGCAGGGAGAAGCTCAAAAGTCGTCCCCAAGGGGATGCAGAGCATGACGAAGCTACAAAAAGTCGTTCCTAAGGGAGCGCAGCGTAAGTTTTCTACTCAAAAGTCATTCCTAAGGGAATGCAGAGCCAAATACCACCAAAATATAAGGCGAAGAAATTCAAAAGTCGTTCCTAAGGGGATACAGAACTTATACCGTCGAAATAGAAGGCGAAGAAGTTCAAAAGAAGTTCCTAAGGGGATGCAGAACTTATACCACCGAAATAGAAGGTGAAGAAGCTCAAAAGATGTTTCTAAGGGGATGCAGAGCTTAAGACTCAAAAGACGTTCCTAAGGGGATGCAGAGTCTGGGTGTGACTTCGTGTGCGTGTGTTTGGACATTCATTTGCACATTACATCACATCATTCATTGCATTCATACACATTCATGTAGACATTCGTAGGATCATCATCATCATAACATAGAGTACAAACAGATGCTTCGGCTTTGATGACAAGGCTTCGATGAGTATAAAGAAGCAAAGATATGCTTCGTTGTGTACGAAAAGAAGGGAAGGTGTTGCCTTCGGTTCAAAAGATACAACTTTCGTCCACATCAAAGCAATTCACACACGGATGAAAAGGTAAAAGTATATTACAAGGTATAGACAAATTTACAGAGTGATGTTTCATTCCTAAATTACAAAATCTTTTACAAGGATAATTCGAATGTCTCTAAAGATTTGTGCAGCAGCTTCATCAGTCTCCGTCAAGCTTCGGTTTATTGACCTTCGGCATCGTCATCCTGTACACAACAAAGTGGTATAAGGTAAAAAAGTAATCTCAAGGGAAGGTAAGGAACAGGTACAAGCTTAATACCAGCTTAAGATGACTTCGAGCTTCGTCACCAGCTAAGTCCCGCCCACCCTTCGTCCAAATTTGTGTTATAAATCCATTTCCAATGCTTCGGGCTAGGCTAGGGATATCAGTCAAGTCTGCTGGTGATAAGCTGAAGTTCGGTCTGTTGACAATCTTTTCATGCATGCAACCAGCCTTCATAAAAGCTACAGCTGTGCCGCGAGAAGCCAGCAGGCACAGAAGTCGCCATGCCCAGCTATAACTTCGTCAAGCGCCGCAACTTTGCTCTCAATATGTTTGAAGGTGCTTGGCAGGTCTTCAACCGAAGGTTCAAATTTTTCAGAACTGGCTCCCACTGAGTTGAAGACCTGTATCAGCCGCTGCACGCACCGGTTGTCGAAGTTCAAGCAAGCATTCCAAAGCTCTTTTAGGGATTCTTGCAATTTTGAGTTTTTCTCGGCCTCGGCTCTAAGCCTTGCATCGAAACTTTTCTTTTCTTGCTTGAAGTTTTCTGATTTTCGGAGGAGTTCATCGTTTAATCTGGCAATTTCAGTTTGGGCTTCAGCCAATGAACCCTCCATTGTCTGAAGAAGGAAATCTTTCTTTTCTAAAGAAGCTTCATGATCTTTGATCTTCTTTTCCAGACCCTCGATTATAACCTCATTCTTCTTATCTTCGAGGTCTTGTTGCATTCTCAAGGCTTTGCTTAGCAGCATACTCTGTGTAAAATAACCTTCGTTAGAAATCTTTGCTTCATCACAAAAACAATAAAAAGTTGAAGAAAAACTGTACCTTAAAATTGGAATAGAATAAGCTGCCGACAATATGCTGTCGTCGGTAGCTGCTGATGTCAGCCTCAAGCTTTGGAAAACCAACACTCTTCGATAGAGTGCTGATAATCTTCGCCCCAGTTCGATCTTGAATGCATCCTAATGCTTTGTTGGGGACTTGTTCTCAAATGCTATGAATTAAGAACAAGGCAACATAAAAATGTTAGGTGTTAATGCCCTTCGTCCGCTGAAGCATTATCTCCCCAAGGATTTAATGAACTTCGGACGAAGGTCATGGGTAAAGTATCACGAAGGTCATACCTTCGTAACTAGACTTATACAACAATGTAAAATAAAGTATAAAATGTAAAACATATGTCAGGAACAAATAATACTATTCATATATCTCATTATATGGATTTGAATATCAAAACATAATATTTAGGTACATTTATACCTTCTCCTTGACGGAAAACAATAACTCTAGTGTGATGCGTCAGCAATTACAAGATTGTGTGAACAGTATAGGGGTACTGTACATCTATTTATAGGCACAGGACGCAGCCTATGTGAAATTACATTTATGCCCTTTATAACCAATTACAATACTGACACAAAACATCATTGGCCTTTGAGTCATTTCATCTTTAAGTTAGTTCGCCCCCTTCGTCTTGAGATTTGTCATTGTGTCGAAGCTCTACCGGTGATAACTTCGGCGCTGCTTCTGAAAAGAACTGCCGAAGGTGTTTTCCTCTTTTAGGATCTTCGGCTACGAAGCATACCCCCAACAGTAGCCCCTTCGCGGTGCTAGATCTTTTTTCGTAACGAGCTTGATCCATGAAAAAATCTTCTAGGCTTCGGGATGCCGAAGATCCAAAAAACACCTTCCCTGAGCTCGTTGATGAGAAACGATTAAAATGATCCGCGCGCGAGGTGGCCCCATCTTGCAGCAGTTGCGCGCGCCCTGGCGATTCACCTTCCCGAACCTTGTGGCCCACCGTTCAATGAGTGTGGGTGGCTGTTTTTCCGGTGCGAAAGACCTTGACGATTCACCTTCCCACCTGCGGCACTATATAAACAGACGGGTAGGTGTGAAGTTACCACAGCATTCATTGCTATTGTACTGTTGTGCTGTCAAAAATTTAACCATAGCCGAAGCTTGATCATCGTGCTCGAACGAAGCACCGCTTTCGATTCTACTTCGTCACAAGAGGAAGAACTTCGGAGAAATCGAGAAAGTCAACAACTTCAAAAAATTTCAAAAAATTCATAATCAGATGGCAAGAGTGTGTTCTACTGCCAGGGTTGACCGTGAGGGAGATGAGACTGAAGCTACTGAAACTGTTCCAATTTCCGAAGCAATGAAGCGGTCTGGGCTGGCAACATCGGAGGATATACCTGCCGCCGAAGCAGAACGGGCTGATGCTGAAGAAACTGATTCCGAAGATGATTATAGTAGTGCAGTGCCGAGCAAACCTAGCCACCTGGACTTCGGAAAGTCCACCATCTCTGAAGCTGATCTTCCTAAGTTGGTGAAGTTGGGCTATTTTAGTGAAACAAAGAAGGAGTTGATTCGTTTTGGTGGAAAAGAAACTATCCCGAAGCCGGGAAAGAATGAAGTAGTGGTTTTCAAAAGTCTTTTTAAAGCTGGTTTAAGATTCCCTTTGAACAAGATGATTGCTGATGTACTAAAGAAATTTGGGATCTACCTTCATCAGCTGACCCCTAACGCTATCGTTAGGCTAAATGTTTATATCTGGGCTCTCCGAAGCCAGGGGTGGAACCATTCGCTGAAGGTTTCTGCCGAGTGCACGAACTGCACTACCAGACCAAGGCTAGAGGAGATGGTCTTCATGAAAATTTTGGCTGCTACAACTTTGCTTACCGCAAGACTACAAAGTTTCCAGTGATCAGCTACCGAAGCAAATGGCCAGCTGGATGGAAATCTGAGTGGTTCTACGTCAGAATTGATGAAGATGAAGATAAGTTGGTCCAAAGTCCGTTAGAATTGATCTTCGGAGAGACTCGACCCCCGTGCAACATGTTACTAGGGAGTCCAAGTCAAATTGCTCTAGCTGAATTTAGAGTGATTGCAGATCATATTGGCACTAGAGACTTGGTGCAAGAATTTCTGGCCTTCAGAGTATTCCCGACTTTGAAAGAGTGGGAAATGCCAAAGCTAGAGGGGAAAAAGAAGAAAGGAGAACTTGTTCGGTTGCCCTACCATTTCAAATTCAAGAAACTTTTCAAAGTACCTTGCCAAGAGTGGCTGGACACAATCGAAGTAATGTGTAATGAAATACTCAGAAATTATTCTAAAAAAGAAGACCAATTGATGACTGCGGCCTTCGGCACCCGTCCGAAGCGAAGGCTAAGCCGTGTAATGGATGCCCTGGGTTTTGAATATCCTGACTACGAGCGGCTAGATAAGGGTGTTGAAGGCCAAAAGATAAAAAGAGTAGCTGATGTTCTAAACAAAGACGATGAAGAACAATCGAAAAAGAAAAAGCCGGAGTCTGAGCCGAAAACAGGTGTTTTGAAGAAGAGAAAAGCTTTGACTCTGAAGCAAAAAGCAATTGACGAAGAAGAAGGAACTCATGCAACACCCTCTACTACCGAAGTAGAGGAAATTTTAAAGGTAATGACTGAATCTTTGCCTGTCAATCTAAGTCCACTGGGGCCACAACTGACGAAGCTTTTTCAGAAGGAAAAGGAGCCCGCAAATCGAAGGAAGCAGCTAGAGCAAAAAAGCAAAGGATCATCACGGTGATAGAAGTCATTGAAAAGACACCACTAGGAGCTTCAGCTCCGAAGGCGCCAGCTGCTAAAAGTTCGACAGCTACTGAAGCTGCACCTTTGGAGGCCACAGATGCCGAAGCTACTAGATCCGAAGATATTAATTTAGAAAGCATGGTTGCTGATATAGATAAAATTCTGCTAGACATGGCCACAGAAGAAGCTACTGGGGCCACCGAAGAAGCTTCGGCCCCAGAACCCGAGAAAAAGAAAGAAATTGCCGAAGAAACATCGGGAGATGAAATTTTCAATTTTCAAAACTTGATTGGACGAGAACTGACAAAAGCCGAAAAAGAAGAACTAAAAGAGTATGCCATATCTTGCGGCTATCGGCCAGGGGCGGTTCTCTTCGGGGGTGTTGATGATGAGAAGCTAGGCTGCATCCGGGATCAGGCCGGAGCGAAGGTTATCGGTACCCTATCAAAGAGTATCGGTTTCCCGAAGCTCGAAGCCGATATTAGCCGCTACCGACGACAGCATATCGTCGGTAGTTTGTTTTATTCCAATTTCAAGGTAAACAATTTCTCTCTAACTTTTTATTTTTCATAACAAAAATGTTTTCTAATAAAGGTTGTTCGTGTACAGAGTATGCTACTGAGCAAAGCCTTGAAGATGCAACAGGATCTAGAGGATAAAAAGCACGAGGTTATAATTGAGAACTTAGAAAACAAAATAAAAGAACAATCAGCCGCTTTTGAGAAGAAAGAGTTCGAACTCCAGACAACTAAAGGCTTATTAGCAGAAGCCAAAGCTAAAATAACAGAACTGAATACGAAGCTTGTCTGCGAGTCAGAAAGTTTCGAACAGGAAAAGCTGAAGCTTAATGAAAAACTTGAGGCCGAAGTCTAGAACGGTTTAGATTTGAAATAAATCATTGATAAGCCTTCAAAACAAATATTTGGAATTCGGTAATCAATGTGTTCAAGGGCTGAAGAAGGTATTTTATTTGGTCAGGGCCAGTAGTGAAAAATTTACTCCTTCAGCTGAAGATCTACCAGGAGCCTTCGAACACATCGAAGGTGAGATTGATGACCTCGACGATGTTATTGCTGGACACGGTGACTTCTGTGCCCTGGTAGCTTCTCGGGGCACCGCTGCTGCGTTCCTGAAATCTGGCTGTGAGCACAGAAAAATTATCAACAGACCCAATTTCAGCCTATCACCAGCAGTTCTGGATGATATCCCCAGCCTCGCCCGAAGCATTGGGAATAAATTTATAAAGGTGGTATGGACAAAGGGTGGGCGAGAGAAAGCTGGTGACGAAGCTCGGAGTCATCTTAAACCGGTAGCAAAATCATACCTTTGTGCTTACCTCTTCCTTCGAAATTGAATTTTGCTTATAATACTTTAATTCGTGTAGGATGATGAAGCCGAAACCAAAGCTTGAAGAGTAAAAAGATGACGCCGAAGCTTTTACTGGATGACAATGCTGAAGTTGAAGCTCAATGAATATTGATGAAGCTTAGATAAATGACTGTAGAAGAGTATTCTAAAAACTTTTTGTAATAACTTTTACAAATGTAATTAAATTGTATTCTGTGAACTATGTACATACCTTGTAATATATTCTTACCTTTCCGTCAATGTATGAAGTGCTTTGGTGTGGACGAAATTATCATTTTTGAGCCGAAGGCGAAAAAAACACCTTCCCTTCTTTTCGTACGCAGCAAAGCAAAAAAAAACTGCTTCTTTTTCCTTTTTTGCCGAAGCGTGATCTTTAGAACCGAAGCAATTACTTGTGTTATGATGATAATGATCCTACGTATGTCTAAATGAATGTTTATGAATGCAAATGTTATGATGTGATGTATCATGCAAATGAATGTCCAAACACATATCCGAAGCCATAGCCATAGTCTTCGTTCCCTTAGGAATAGACACAGTCTCTTTGCCGTTTATTTTTCGGCTTCACCGTTTACTTTTTAGTGTATCAGCGCTGACTTTTCGCTGTAAGCCTCCCTTAGGAGCTTCTTCGCCTTTTACTTCGGCGGAATCAGCGTTTATTTTTCGCTGTAAGCCTCCCTTAGGAGCTTCTTCACCTTTTACTTCGGCGGAATCAGCGTTTATTTTTCGCTGTAAGCTCTGCATTCCCTTAGGAACGACTTTTGAGCAGAAAACTTACGCTGCGCTCCCTTAGGAACGGCTTTTTTGTAGCTTCGTCGTGCTCTGCATCCCCTTAGGGACGTCTTTTGAGCTTCTCCCTATTTTCTTTTATTTTTTTTCTTTGCACTCGATGGTGCGTGCTCAGCTTTTACATTTACATCTTTGGGGGATATTGCTCTTATAGAGCTGAAATAAGAAAAAGAGAAATTACATGCTATGGCCCCATTAAAAACCTTTCTCCCCCTTTGGAAAGGAAAAGGGTGCCATAGGAAAGAACAGAAAAAATTACATCAAGCTAGACATAATATCGCCGAAGCTCATCCGCATTCCATGATCTAGGAATATCGTTGTCGTCCATATCCTTCAATCTATAAGAACCGAGTCTTGACGAAGATACTACCAGAAAAGGTCCTTCCCATTTCAGCTGTAGCTTGCCTACTGTATCTGGGTTGGCCACTCTCCGAAGCACCAAATGTCCTGGCTTAATGTTCTTTAGTCGAACCTTTCTATCACGCCATTTTATTGTTTCGGCTTGATATTTATTGATGTTTTCCACAGCCTGAAGCCTGATCCCTTCTATAGCATCTTTCTCCACATAGTAATCAGCTTCGGCCTCTGCCGAAGCCACTGTTCTTATTGATCCCGCTTTTGCTTCTTCTGGAGTTATTGCTTCGTCACCAAATAATAACTTGAATGGTGTAAAGCCTGTTGACCTTGATGCTGTTGTATTGTGGCTCCACACCACTTTAATTAATTCATCTGGCCATTTTCCTCTAGGCTGATTGAAGATTAATTTCATTATTCCCATCATTATGATGTCGTTAGCTCTTTCGACAAGTCCATTTGACTCTGGATGCCTAACCGATGAAAAATGGATCTTCGTGCCAATTTGTCCACAGAACTCCTTAAAAGCTTCGGCATCAAACTGTGTTCCGTTATCCACAATAATGGCCTTCGGCACTCCGAAGCGACAAACAATATTCTGCCAGAAAAATTTCTGAATGGTAACCGAAGTTATTGTGGCTAAAGGCTTCGCCTCAATCCACTTAGAAAAATATTCTACTGCCACCACAACATATTTTAAATTTCCTTGTGCTGGTGGTAACAGGCCTAATAAATCAAGGCCCCACCTTTGCAATGGCCAAGTGGGCTGTATTAACTGAGTCATAGAGGAAGGTTGTTTTTGATCTCTTGCGCATTTCTGACAGCCTTCGCATTTTTGAACTATTCTGCTGCATCCGAAGCTGCCTTTCGATCAATAAAATCCTTGACGAAAAACTTTTCCCAGCAAGGGCCTAGATCCAATGTGAGATCCACACAGGCCTGCGTGTACTTCCTTCATTAATTCTATACCTTCAGCTCTGGATAAACATTTGAGCAATGGAGAACAGACTCCATGCTTGTATAGCTCCCCTTCTATTATGACATATGGTCGGGCTCTTGCCTCTATTCTCTTATTATAAGCTTCGTCATCTGAAAGGAAATTACCCTGGAGGAAAGACATAATCTCAGTTCTCCAATCTTCACTATGAACAGGAGATATATTGAGCACTGCTCTTTCAAGAAGTTCCACCGAAGGTGCTTTTATTGTTTCAAAAAATACTTCCGAAGGTAAGGGCAGCCCCTGTGCCGCTGAATTGGCTAGCAAATCAGCATGTTCATTTTCTCCTCGAGGAATATTCTTGACAAAAAACCCTTCAAAGGAAGCTTCAATCCTTCGGACCGTGTCCAAGTATTTCTCAAGCTTCGGGTCTCTTGCTTTACAACTATTGTCAACATGACTAGAAATAACTTGGGAATCGGTTTTAAGAACCGCCCTTCTAATGCCCATTGCCTTTAACTTCCAAAGCCCCAAAAGCAAAGCTTCGTACTCAGCAATATTATTTGTGCAGCTAAAATCAAGTTTTACTGCGTAGCAAGTTCTAACTTTGGAAGGTGCAACTAACACAGCAGCTGCTCCTGCCCCGAAGGTTCCCCAAGAACCGTCGCAGAATACTGTCCAAACTTCGGCATCTTTAGTTGTTTCTTCTTCCTGAGCCCCTGGCATCCAATCAGCGATGAAGTCTGCTAACGCCTGGGGCTGTATTGAGGATCTATGCACATAATCAATGCTGAACTCGTTGAGTTCCGCAGCCCACTTTCCAATTCTTCCAGTAGCTTCTCTGTTTCTCATGATGTCCTTCAAAGGTTGTGACGAAGGAACAATTATATGATATGCTTGAAAGTAATGTCGAAGCTTCCTGGAGGCCATTAAGACTACATATAACACCTTCTCCAATTCTATATAGTTATTCTTTGATAAACTGAGGACTTCGGAGACAAAGTATATCGGGGCTTGCCTTTTGGTTTGTCCCTCAAGCTTTTCTTGGACAAGTGCCGCACTCACTGCTGAGTGCGAAGCTGCCACATACAACAACAGAGGAGCCCCTGGCGCTGGTGGAGTTAGCGTTGTTAGATCTATCAGATACTGCTTCAGCTCTTCGAAGGCTTTTTGCTGAGCTGATCCCCATTGAAAGACTTCGGCTGACTTCAACACTTCAAAAAATGGTAAATTTCTCTCTGCTGATCTAGATATGAATCGATTCAGAGATGCCAGTCTTCCTGTTAGCCGTTGAGCCCACCCCCCCCCCCTCTTTGTGCTTGGCGGCTCCATCCGAAGAATAGCTTCGATTTTATTTGGATTAGCTTCGATTCCTTTTGTTGAAACCAGACAACCAAGGAATTTCCCCTTCTTCACTCCGAAGACACACTTTTCTGGATTCAGCTTCAGACCAGCTTGTCTAAAATTAGCGAATGTCTCCTGCAAATCAGCAATGTGATTTTCTTGCTTCGTGCTTTTTACTATAATATCATCAACATAGGTTAGCACATTTCTGCCTATCTGAGAATGAAGAACCTTCGCTGTCATTCTACTGAAGCTTCCTCCAACATTCTTGAGCCCCTCAGGCATCCAAAGATAACAATATGTTCCACTAGGGGTTATGAAGCTGGTTTTTGGCTCATCCTCTTTCTTCATCCAGATGATAGCCTGAATAACAATCTAGCAGACTCATAAGCTCTGACAAAGCTACTGCGTCTACTAGAGAATCTATCCTTGGTAATGGAAACTCATCCTTCGGACAAGCCTTGTTGAGATCAGTAAAATCAATACACATCCTCCATTTACCATTGGCCTTCTTCACCATAACAGTGTTGGCTAGCCATTCTGGGTATTTCACTTCTCTGATGACTCCAGCACTAAGAAGTCTTTTCACTTAATTCCGAGCACCTTCGGCTTTGTCATCAGACATTTTCCGAAGCCTCTGCTTTCTGGGTCTGAAGGATGGATCAACATTGAGCGAGTGTTCAATGACATCCCTGTTAACACCACAGAGATCATTAGCTGACCATGCAAAGACATCTTTGTTGTTGAACAAAAACCTTATCAGGGTTTTCTCCTGTTCTTCAGACAATTGAGATCCCAGCAGCACCTTCTGCTCTGCAATATCTTCACATAAAAGCATGGGCTTCGGCTGATCAGCCGAAGCAGCCTTCTCCCTTCTGTACTTGTACTGCTCACAAGCTTCGGCTCCAATCTATATTATGGATTGCCTTTGAATCTGTCCAGCTCCCTTCAGCCTTTCTGGCAGCTTCCTGACTTCCATGAATAGCAATAGGTCCTTGATCCGAAGGTATCTTCATGCAAAGATATGCTGGATGAAGAATTGCTTCGAAAGCATTGAGTGTTCCATGACCAATGATTGCATTGTAGGGGTACTCCATGTCGATAATATCAAACACGACTTGTTCAGTTCTGGTGTTATTAACAAATCCGAAGGTCACTGGCATCGTGATCTTGCCAAGTGCTACAATCTGTCTTCCTCCGAAGCCACAGAGATGGTGTGTAGCATCATGAATCTTATCTTCTGGCTCTTGCATTTGTCTGAAGGCCTTAGCAAATATAATATCCGCTGCACTGCCTGTATCAACCAGAACATTGTGGACCAGAAACCCTTTGATAACACAATAAATAGCCATAGCATCATTGTGAGGGTAATCCTGAAGCTGAAGGTCCTCTTGGGAGAAGGTAATTGGGATGTGAGACCATCTTGACTTGATGAAGGGTCCCTGCACCCTGACATGTTGTACCCTTCTCTATGCCTCCTTCTTCTGCTTCTTGTTGGCCGGTTCTGAGCACGATCAGCCTGTTATCGGGAGCACCAGCTTCGTAACCGAAGCAGCTCCAGCTTGGTTGTTGAACGAAGCCATTAGCTCAGAAAGTGGAAGTGAGTTCACCGGAGGTGGGCGCCAATGTTGGGGACTTGTTCTCAAATGCTATGAATTAAGAACAAGGCAACATAAAAATGTTAGGTGTTAATGCCCTTCGTCCGCTGAAGCATTATCTCCCCAAGGATTTAATGAACTTCGGACGAAGGTCATGGGTAAAGTATCACGAAGGTCATACCTTCATAACTAGACTTATACAACAATGTAAAATAAAGTATAAAATGTAAAACATATGTCAGGAACAAATAATACTATTCATATATCTCATTATATGGATTTGAATATCAAAACATAATATTTAGGTACATTTATACCTTCTCCTTGATGAAAAACAATAACTCCAGTGTGATGCGTCAGCAATTACAAGATTGCGTGAACAGTATAGGGGTACTGTACATCTATTTATAGGCACAGGACGCAGCCTATGTGAAATTACATTTATGCCCTTTATAACCAATTACAATACTGACACAAAACATCATTGGCCTTTGAGTCATTTCATCTTTAAGTCGGTTCGCCCCCTTCGTCTTGAGATTTGTCATTGTGTCGAAGCTCTACCGGTGATAACTTCGGCGCTGCTTCTGAAAAGAATTGTCGAAGGTGTTTTCCTCTTTTAGGATCTTCGGCTACGAAGCATACCCCCAACAGGCTTCTTCGTTAATTCCGCTGAAGAGCATGGCTCCAGGCCGGTAGCCACAGGATATAGCATACTCCTGCAGCCCCTCCTTCTCAGCCTTGGATAATTCTTGACCAATTAAATTTTGAAAGCAGAAGCCTTGATCTTCCGAAGTATCTTCGGCAATTTCTTTTCCTTTATCAGGTTCTGCAGTCAGGGCTTCCTCTATAACCGCAGCAGTCTCCTCCACGGTCAAATCCAAGAGTACTTTATCAATAGCAGATAATGTACTCTCCAGATTGGTAGCTTCGGCAGTCCCAGCTTCGGCAGAAGTAGTAGCTTCGGCAGCTGGTGTCATTTTTTATGCTGAGGCCGGCGGTGGTGTTTCCTCAATAGCTTGCATGACAGTAACAATTCTTCGCTTTTTTGGCCCAACCACCTTTTTCGCTGCCAAAGGCTCTTCCTTCTTCTGTAAAAGCTTCGTCATATGTGGCCCTAGAGGACTTAGCAGCTTGATAGGTAAGGATTCGGTCATTACCTTTAAAATTTCTTCTACTTCGGCAGCAGAAGGCGTCGAAGGAGCTTCCTCTTCTATCTCAGCCATCTTCAACTCTAGAGTTGTAGTTTTCTTTTCTTCGAGGTCATCACCTTCGGCTCAGAACTAGATTTCCTCTTTTTCAAGGCTTTTTTGTCCTCTTTTATCATCCTAGCAGCATGTCTGCTCATAACACTGACAACCCTTTTTCTCTTTAGCCCTTTGGCACCCTTGCTCAGTCGCTCATAGTCAGGGTATTCAAAGTTTAAAGCGTCCATTAATCGATTCAACCTTCGTTTTGGTCGGGTGTCGAAGGCTACGATCATCAGTTGATCTTGTTTTTTGGTATAATTGCCCAAAATTTTGTTGCACATAGTCTCAATCATCTCTAGCCATTCTTGGTAGGGCTCTTTGAATTGTTTCTCAAACTTGAAGCGACAGGGCAATCGAACAAGTTCACCCTTCTTCTTTGTTCCTTTCAGCTTCGGCATACTCCATTCACTCAATGTTGGAGATACCCTGTTCGCCAAGTATTCTTGCACTAGATCCCTGGTGCTGATATGTTCAGACACCACTCTGAATTCTGCTACAGCTAGCTGACATGGTAACCTTGGCTTCATGTTGCACAAGGGTCTGGTCATCCCGAAACTTAAACTCAATGGGCTCATGACCAGTGTCTTCAGCTTATCTCTCTTCTTCTCATCGGCCTTAATATAAAACCACTCACTTTTCCAGCTAGTTGGCCATTTGGTCCGATAGCTGAGGACTGGAGCCTTCGTATCCTTGCGATTCACGAAGTTATAACAGCCAAAATTTTCATGTAACCCATCTTCTCTGGCCTTTGTTTGGTAATATAGCTCATGCACTCAGCAAAAAGCTTTGGCATTTGGGTCCATCCCTTGGCTTCGAAGGGCCTAGATGAAAATGCTGAGCCTAACGATGGTGTTAGGGGTCAGCTGATGAAGAAAGATTTCATAATTATCCAAAATTTCTCCAATTATCTTGTTCAGCGGAAACCGTAATCCTGCTCTGAAAAAACTTTTGAAAACTACCACCTCATCATCTTTCGGTGTCAGAGTGGTCTCTTCCCCGGCAAAACGTATAAGCTTCTTCTCAGCTTCTCCGAAGTAGCCCAGTTTTGTCATCATATGCATATCAGCTTCAGACACAATAGATTTTTCAAAATCCAAGTGGTTGGGTTTTGATGGGATCAGAATGCTATAATCTTCTTCTTCTTCATCATCAGCATTTTCTTCCTCAACATCTGCTTGTTTAGCTTCGACAGCAGGTGCACCTTCTTCAATGGCTCTTTCTATCATAACTAAACCCGATTGTCTCATAACTTCAGAAATCGGAGTTGTCTCGGTAGCCTCTGTCTCTTCCCCCTAATGGGTCACCCTCATAGTCGAGCATACTATGGCCATCTAATAGATCTTTTTGTGGATTTTACGAAGCTAATGTTTTTTACAATTTTGACGAAGCTTTCTCTTTTGACGAAGCTAATTCAAAGTGACGGTTCGCTCGAGAATGCGGTGAACAAGCTTCGTCTATGGTCAAATTTTTCAACAGCACAACACTGCAATGGCAATGAATGTTGTGGTAACTTCACACCTACCCGTCTATTTATATAGTGCTGCAGGTGGGAAGGTGAATCGCCAAGTCGCACGCACCCGCCGAACAGTCACCCACACCCGCTGAACGGTGGACCATTACCCGCTGTGTCGTGGGCCACCTCGAGCCTGGGGTACTTTAATCGTTTCTCGGCAACGAGCCCAGGGAAGGTGTTTTTTGGACCTTCAGCATTTCGAAGCCTTGAAGATTTTTCACGGATCGAGCTCGTTACAAAAAACGATCTAGTACCGCGAAGGGGCTACTGTTGGGGCCTGCTTCATCGCTGAAGGTCCTTTAAGAAGAAGCACCTTCGAAAGATCAGCGTATAATCAAACACAGCGTGAAGATACACGCCGAAGCTACGATCCAGGGAGCTTTGGCAAAGCGACATGCCTCGAGACGAAGGGCTGCACCGACTTAAAGAGAAAAAGACTGTTCAGTCCATGATGATTTGTGTCATGATTGTAACTAGTCATCAGGGGCATAAAAGTAATTTTGACCAGGCTGTGACCCGAGCCTATAGATAGGTGAACAGTACTGTATTCGTCCGTGCGTCACGCTTGGACTTTTACCTTCTGTCAAGCCGAAGGTACAAATGTAATTCATTATTGTTTCTGTTTATCCATGATAATAAAAAGAATATACATTAATAATGTTATATGATTATTCATGTTGTCTTTTATATTTCATATGCTTCTTCTTTCATTAATATACACTGCGATGATGAAGGTTCGTCCTTCATGACCTTCGTCTGAAGATCATTATATCCTAAGGGAAATAATGCTTCGAAGGACGAAGGGCATTAACCTTTAACATTTTGTGTTGCCTTGTTCTTAACTCATAGCATTTGAGAACAAGTCCCCAACAAGTTACTAAGTGTAAGTAAATACCAAACCTTAGATATAATAAATAGAAGCAATAATAAAGTAATCCCAATGCGATGCAAATGACAAATTGAATTTAATTCCATAAATTAATCATGTGAGTGTCCAAGCCGCTCATGACCGTGAGCACGGCTAGTATACCAGTTTTACACTCTACAGAGGTTGTATCCTGTATCCACAAGTCGTGTATCCCATGTCACCAGGGTTTGCAAGGCCCTTAGACACTACTGAGGTGAATGGCTAGGGATCCACTATGAGGCCTTTACGAAGTTCCACTAGCTTCCAAAAACCCGCTTTAGTTTATGGAAAGAGCACTTGCAAGAATACCTCGTCTGACCACCATCGCAACAAAATCAACAAGAGAACCTCCCTGCATACAACTCCCCTACTACCCTTGCCCCTTTCGGGTAAGGTAGTCTTCCACTAGCTTTCCTAATTAGTCAGCCAAGGGGTCCCATTCCTCCCTTGTGGTGGCATTGTTTTTCCGGGTGGTTCTCCATGTTCCCATTAACATAATGATCTTATCATGAACAGTAAATAATAAACTGATAACAAAAGGGTGAACATGAGTAATGAATATCTCTATACCCAAAACCACATAAAGCAATAGCATATACTACCCAAAAAATCAGTGGTAAAACAAGGTATAAAGATAGCCAAAACTAGGGTAACCTATTGGATCCCATCAAATTAACCTATGCAGATCATTATGATTAATAAGAACATGACTGTGTAAAAAGAAAGTGATCAAGGGCACAACTTGCCTCGGACTTGAGATTCTAGGTACCAACTTGCTCTTCAGATGACACGTGTCCTCACTGCTAAACATAGCAATACAGACAAACATGTATAGGCAAAATTAACATCACACCAAACATAAGAATAAACTGTATAATAATATTCTACGCTGCGTAACGAGATCACGGGTTTGAGAACCACTAAAATCGAAGTTACGGTCATCAAGTTATGATGTGATTAAATGATTAACTGGGTTCTATGTTTATTTTATAAACCCAGAGAAAAGATAACCTATAGTAGTAATTAATTCAACTTTAATCTAAATTATAAATTGACCATAGATCATATTTTAGTAGATAATGACGAGCACATTACCAAGACTAACCAACATAAGTTAAATAAAGGTCTAATCATAAAATAATGAGACATGTATAATAAATGTTGTTATTGCATAGTAAATATTTGTACGAGACTAACACAACTTGAATGGATCAAATCAGAGTTATAGATTTTAAGTTATGAGTTTCTAAAGATTCTATGTGTTTTGTACAAGATTAAATAGGATATAAATTTTAATGTGACTTTCATGTCAAAACAGTGGCACTTATTCATAAACAATAATATTATAAAATTATAGAAATTGGAATGGATTGATTTGGACTTCATATGAATTTTATATGAATTAAACAAGTTCTAGGAATTGTTTTTATATTAAAAACTCATTTTCTAATTCAATTTATCGGTTTTTCTTATTCATTGTACTGCGCCTCAAATATTAGGGAAGACAGGGACCACAGCGCAAAACGTCCCAAGATTCAGAGTGCTACGCGATGGATCGCGGGTTAATTATTGCAGACTTAAGGGGCTCTTTAGAAAGTGCACCACGGCTGAAAGGGTATCGTGCAATTTGGGCCGTTGGATCAGCGCCCCATGGTCTGGATTAAATCGGGTGCTTGATGAACTGGTACGCATCAGGGACCGTTGGATTGGAGATCTACGATCAGGATTAGATGGTGCAGAGGGGTAAGTGTGCACCGATCTGGACCGCTCATATTCTGGTCAACGACCCAGTTCACCAAGCTGAATCGGTTGCTCTTACCAAATCTAGACCGCTAGATCTAGATCTGACGCACGAACGCCCTCCCCAATCCTGGCCGGTACATAGCGACGCCACCGAGCCCCAACGGTGGCGCCATGACCGGCACCCTACCATTCAATAGCCCAGTGCACTAACTTGTTCGTGGCCCAACGAAAAACGGAGATGAGGACATGTAGAACATGGTGGGGGCTGACTTACTGGTGTTTGGGTTGCGTAGAGCTTGGTCTGCGGCATGAAGCGGTGCCACGACGGTGGTCCAGCGATGGCGAGCAATTCTGCACGCCCTAGCCAATCATGTCGCTCCACTAGGTCTTACATACATTGGGCTCCGACTAGTGAAGCGCCCGAGCCACATGTACATGCCTGAGCCACGGCGCAAGCGGGGATCCATGACGGCGCACATCTCTCTCTCTCCTCTGTTCTTGTGACCATGGCGGCCCTCGGAGTTCGTTCACTAGGTCGGGCGAGGGAGCAGGGCGGTCACGGGGCTCGGGATTTATAGTGCCACAGATTCCGCAAGGGCTGGCGGGCGAATCGCTCCATCCCTGGCCAAGCCATTCAATCGGCGCTGAGCTCAACCATAATCTGTTCGTGGTACGCGAGATCTACGGGGGAGGTGGAACTGATGGATGTGGCCCACACGCAGTGACACGCGCGAGAGGCAAGAAGGTCAGCAAGGTCTTCTCCGTGTCTGGTGAACGGGCCCCACGCGTCATTCACAGCACGGGAGTGCGGCATGAGCTGGGCCGCGGGAATGGGTCAGGGAGCAAAATGGGCCGAAATGAGGTTAGCCGGCCCGTGCAGCTTCTTTTTCCATTTTCTTTTGTATTTTCTTTTCTTTGCAATTTCTTTTCCTTTTCATTTTCAAATCCAAAATTTGAATTCAAATTCCGCAGAAGAATTTATACTCATTTTAAGTATTCAATTTGAACATATTAGTGGGGTGAACTTATATATTTATAAATTTTATCTTGTCTTTTATAGTATCCAAATTTAGGTTTTAATCCAAATCTTCATCTCTTTATTGTATTCCCCTATTATTCCTTTTTGACATTACAAAATTTCAATTCCAATCTAAGATATAGTTTAATAATTCAAATTTAATACCCACTAAAATTCAATCATGATGAAGTAGATATCTATTTATTCTAATTAATTTATTTGTTTGATAAATTTTTGAAATATGAGACACACTCATATTGTTTTCTTCCTATTTAGAAAAATAGTATTTTGAATGTGGAATGAGAAGTAAAAGTTACTTTAAAATTAGATATTCATGTAAATAAATACTTATGGTGTATCATTTAATGATATGCATAATTATTTAGTTAAATAGAAACCTTTTCTATTACTTCTTTTCTAAAATAATTCTTGGTTTTAAAAATTCAGTCCTCAATTTTCAACACTCAGGTATAATTTGAGATTTCTGAACTTGCTATTTTATTTCTTCATGTATTTATTATTATTATTATTATTATTATTATTATTATTATTATTATTATTATTATTTATACAAATTTTGGGCCTTACAATTAGCACCTAATAAAAACATATAGCTCATCCCTATTGTATTAAACCACCAGTTTCGTGCATCGTGCATCACTTGTGAAGCGTGAAGGTCTATTCTTTTTCTCCATTTTTCGCCTAACAATGAGTCGTTATACCGCATATGGGCCTATAAAAAAAGATCATACTCCTTTTTAGCTCATACATCTCTTGATCATTTGGCTAAGATAAAGTGTATTATTTGTTTTATCATTTTAATATCTGCTAAGTGAATTATATGTTTACTTTAATATTAAATTTATTTTTACATGTGTATCTAATATGATTGTGTGGTTACAACACACGGACATTGTAATAGTTGTCATTGACATGAGCATGTAAATAATTATGCATTCCGTTCTAACGCAGGAGCACGATTGCTAGTAGAGTTAAAAGTAATGTCTAACTCAAATAACTTCATGTTTTTTTTTCAAAAATGGTTCCCTCCCGTTCTCTTCGGAATTGAGATGGTCCAATTTTGCAGCGCAATGAAAGATGACATCATAAAACCATGCAAGACACCAGGAGAGACAACCTCTTTCACTGTTTGTCTGTCGCTCCCTCGAGGAAATGCATGTATGCCGTGCTGCAGCTGCAGGCAGAGAGAACTCAACTGAGGGCACATCAAACCGAGAAAGCGGCAATCGAAAACGATGCGTCGATGGGCGATGGCAAAAGCAAGAGCCTACTCAAGCTGACAGAGTGGCCGCCTGCCTGCCGTACAACTGTACGAGCTGCCGAGCACGGGGCAGGTAGCACCCAACAAAAGCGAGCGCAAAGCTGCCTGTCAGCGCGCCTGCTTCTCCTCCTCACCCTCCCTCCCTTTCTTGCTAAAGCAAGCCGCCGCCGCTTCTGCTCCCGCAAGCTCTATATTTCTACAGTGCACCCCATCGGCAGCATGAAGAAGGCGGTTGCAGTGAGAGGAGGTGGGAAGGGAGGCACAGCCCCTACGGACCTCCTGGTCTGCTTCGCCGCTCGGCAGCACCTGGCGCTGATGCCCAAGCCCATCTGCAGTCCGTCTCGGGCCACCATGGACAAGGCAGCCGCCGCGCGCCGGCGCCAGCTCCAGCTCCAGCTTCCGGGCGCCAGCGCTGCTGCCGGTGGCGCGAGAGTGCGCGGCGGGAGTAGCCCGATGTTCCGGGGGTCCAAGGCGAAGCAGAGGGCGGAGGAAGAAGAGGAGCCGCAGTCGCCCAAGGTCACGTGCGCCGGCCAGATCAAGGTCAGCCGGCCCAAGAAGGTGGTGAAGCCGGCCTCGACGGCAGCGGCGAAGCACTGTAGCGACGGCGCCGGCGGCGCCAGGAGCTGGCTCACCGTGATGGAGGAGATCGAGCGGCTTCACGGCCGCAGGAAGAAGGCGGGCTGGCTCGAGAACCTCGGGATCAGGCGGGACGCGCTGCCCTTCGTAGGCGGCGCGCTCCGGAGCCTACGGTCCAAGGCACGCTGCTTTGGTTCCCTCCATGCCGCGGCCGTGGACTCCTCCGTTGACTCCGACGGCAACGGCAACGGCAACGACGCGGCGGGGCGTGGAAGTGAGGGCGGAGCCGGAGGGAGCGCCGCGGCCAGCGTGTTCTACAAGTGGCTCATGGTCCTGGAAGGCGACCAGGAGCCCCTGCCCCTGGAGCAAGACGAAACCAGGTACGGCGAGGAACTCGGTCAGGGAGAAGACGTCGAGCGGCAGGTGGGAAAGGAGACGGACGAGGGCACGAACGGGCCGACGTCCGCGCCGCCGCCGAACGCGCTGCTGCTCATGCGCTGCCGCTCGGCGCCGGCGACTGGGCTGTCCATGTCCAGAAGGAGGACGTGTGAGCAGTTGGCTGGCGTGGTCGAACAAGGGAAAGGGGCCGCGGGCGGCGTGCCGGGACCGGGAGACGCTGAAACAGAGGAGGACAAGGAGGAGCTGGCGTTCACGTGCACAGCGCCCGGCTTCATGAAGCTGTCACTGGACATCGCCAAGGAGACGTGGGTCGTCGGTGGCGGGGACCCGATCGCGAGGAGCCGGAGCTGGAAGAGGTGACCGAAGGCGCCAACACGCGCCGCATGCGCGACGCCGACGAGGATGACGTGGAGGCGGAACCCTTCGTGCTGCCTTGTACAGATCACTTCACAGATTTTTGTGCTGGAACATATATAAACTCATGTTTCGTAAATGTTTGAGTTTTAATCTTTGCATTCGTCCGCAAGATCCTCGTGAAATCACGCAGGATTTTTGTTCAAAACATAAAAGTTTGGAGTCCCGACTCCCGACCGTGCTACCTGCCGAGAATTTTCTTTTCCTTTTGAAATAGGAGTGATAACAGACGCTCTCTGCTCAGATATACTCTTTCAAAGTAGATGACACGCCATGAGTCTAAAAACACTATCTAAATCATAGCTTAAGTGTACTCCATCCCAAAATAAATATCGTTCTCGAGGAATCAGCCTTTTAATTTTTTATCATATATATATATATATATATATATATATATATATATAATGTTTATAGTATATACTTAGTATCTAATATGATTAAGTAGACCAATGAATCAATTTTTATAATAAACTTATTTAGAGATATAAATATTGTTAATATATATTATAAATCAAACCAAATTTTAGAAAGTTTGATTTATATAAATACCATAAGGACATTCATTTTGGGATAGAGAAGTATATTTTCAACTAGAGGGAGTAAAAACTGATGCCACTAATGTAAGACCGTGTTCAGCAACCTTGCATATCCAACATCCTATTTCAAACTCAAACCTATGAACATTACAGACATAGTGCAAAATAATATTTTCCACGATCATATGCATGATGGCTAGCTACATGCTAAGTGTGTTAGCGTGTGGCCTGAAATGGAAACATATCATATTCACATGAAATAAATCTGGATCTCACTTTTTATCATATTGTAATTTGACTATAAATACAAATACATATATATATATATATATATATATATATATATATATATATATTTGAATATGGATACAAAATGGATGTCTCAAATTGGGATTTCTATTCAGATAAATACTCAAATCAAAGTGTATATTGTTAAATTTTACATATATAAAAAAAAATTTACTACCAAGTTCACCATTAATCAAAGTAACCAAATGAAGGTACACATCAAATAATTGCTAAACAACTTATTATCTTACTAACAATTAGCTCTAGAGGTTTAGAATAGGGTCTAAATAGATATGAATATGGATATCTAAATCGGAAGTTTTGCGGATATCACATAATTCGAATCTATTCCATTTTCCATCCCTACAGGCTACAGCTTGGCATCGATGCCGGCCAAACCGCACCGCCAGAGGACCAGCCCACTCAAGGCCAGACAGAGGCCAACAGAACGCAGGCTCTGCCGCTGTGTAACCAAGAATAGATTGTTTTATGTCGCAGCCCTGCAGGTTGCAGCGTCAAGACTCAAGAATCTACTCATAGGGTTCCAAGGCAATGCAAACCATACTTTAACCCCAATGTACAACGGGTGGCCACCAACATTTAACAAGGCAAAAATCACCATAGGATCACGCCGGCTAAGCCTAAATTGCAGGCGTCAGCTTACACCAAACACACGAGCGCACGGGACTACAAAATAAAACAAAAGGTGCTACAGCTAACACTGGTCCACTACTACTGCACAACAGGCTTAACTCTATTCACTCCAGTGGCAAAAGGAGGCTCTCACACGATGTCAACACCTAGCTAGGCCCTAGAACAAACACAACCGCGAATATGAAATGAGCATGGCGAGGCCCCCCGGCCTCGGGCAGGCATAATGGCAGCAGGTGGCTGCTGTCGTGCCGGCGGGTAGACAAAAAGCACGTATCGAGTACTGCCTGCAAGCAAAGGGGAAAGCCGAAAGCGAGGTGGCATTCCGTGCGTCCCATGGAAAAGCGAGTTCGGACACGAACCAAAAGCGACGATATAGATCTACTACCGACATAACATGGACAGCGCTGTCACGCCTCACAATCATTTACCTGTTCAGCATCCAGAGGAGAGAGCAAAGCAGGTTCATGAATCTGTGCTAACAACCTGGTAAGTCTGTAGGTCATATGGCACATCCAATGCAGCAGGTTAATGTTTGCTGGAAATTGTAAGATCATTCTCATGTCGCAGAATTGTAAGTGATCTGGAACTGCCAGGAGACTTCGTCGCAAGAAGAAGACCATTCTGTACAGTTAAGCTCAGATCTGACACAACAAGAGCGAGAATAGGAGAACTTGGATCGGTTGGTTGCAGGCAGAGCTGAATGGCCAGCCCACTGTGAGTCACGCCCTTCTGTGAGGGCTATGCAACAGGCGAGGAGGTGCTTCACGGCAAGATTGGAAAACTGCTGATGCTGCCATACTGGAAAAAATTGTAGTAAACTTGTGTTGGCTTATACAACATAAAAAGGTATTTACATAATATAACTTGATGTGCAGGATATACTGAAATCAATACAAGACAAGAAATAGCTTGGAAATTCAGCGTGTTTGAATTGTGATCAGGAATTCAGGATTAAACCGTTAATCAAAAGAACGCAACAATAAGAACAGATTGCTTTTCAGGTCTGTAAGATGAAGAGATGAACTGTGGATTGAAATATATATATATATATGGTAGGCAGATAACACGAAGAATTTGTTACTAGAACGGTACAATCATGTGGGTTTCATATTAATAACTCGCTATCAGAGGAAATAACATTTCCACTTCAAAAGTTTCTAATAAGAAGATAAAAGGTTGGAACATAAGGCCAAGTATTAACAATGCAGCTAATGTTTTACTTTCAGGTAGGAAAAAGGCTTGCAAATGTATAAACATGCATAGCTTTGCTTTTGTATCACAAAGTGCAATCAACAAAAAAATTAGATAGTACACCAAGTGCCAATACCCGCTAGACTAATTTGTTGATGAGGCAGATGCTTTCTGAACCTCTGTTGTTATAGCCTCAGCAAGGTCTGATGCCTCGTACTCACTTCCAAAGCACCTTACTGTCTCCAAGCATGGATCTAGCAAGTACCTGTAACTTCAGATGGTCAATGTCTGGAAACGTAAATCAACATGGCAATGTGCACAATATGCACTTACATATTGTGAGAGCTTTCTACAAGATAGTCCTGACCAACTTCCTCTACTCTTTTAAAGAAAACACGGTACTCCTGAGCTATCTGTCTTACTGCACTGATGGGGCCTGTTAGTCCTACTATTCTTGGGTCAAACTCTGCAGTTAAAATGAGGCGAATCATCAGTTGCAGCATAGCCTAAAATCTCGATTTCTGAGCCCAGTAGCAGAATACCTTACCAGTAAGGTATGCCTTAAGCTGAGCAGGTGAATCACGTTGTGGATCAATTGTGACAAAGAGTGGTGTAATATTGATATCGTACTTTGACTCTAGTAAAAAAACAAATCAAGCACCATAAGCAATTATGAAGACCGTAAATTAATAATGCACATGGATGAATCAGAAACTTATTCATTGCAAGCCAATTATAGTCTACTGTAAATTTTCTGAAGTAGCTGGTCACAGATTTGACACTGACTGACAGAAGTCAAGACAGTATGTGAACTAGCATAGTAGTGAAAACACCATTACAAGTCACTTTTCAGCAAAAGATAATATATATATTTGGAAACAGCTATGAAAGGTTGCAGAGCAAGTGAATAAACGGGGAACATAAGCCAATTTCTGTATAGAATGAGTTTTTAACCTTCAAACTGAATATGATAAACTAAACATGCACATGCACAGACAACATACAGAAGGCCATATTCATGTAACTACATAAGCTGCTAATCACAAAATGCGTAAAGGTAAAATACACAGGATAGTGAACAAATTTAATACATAGTGTGCCATGAAATATGTATTCCTGAGAAAGAAGGGTGAAATAGCAATGTACCTAACAGTTTAACAACATCAGCTATCTTCTGAACTTCAGCTGGACCCACATCTGGGCATGATGTATAGCCAAAGTACATCAGATTCCACTTTCCCCGAAGCTTTGATTCAGTCACCTCATTGTTTTCTGTATCATACAGCTTAAATGGCCCTCCTATTGCAGGTCTATTGGTAGTACATCTTTTGGGAACATTGGTCTGTCCTGGTACTTTAGCTGAAAATACCATGATATGAAACGCAAAACAGCAACAGAGAATACAACTATTAGAAAACTAAAGTATCAATTTAAACCACTTGTTTGAGCTGAGGTACTATTCACCACTAAGACTTGTTTTCATGCAGTTTCTATTCTTTTTCTCTAATAAAAAAAATTAAAATTGTACCAGCAATTTGTAAAATAGCAGGAATGGTAACTCCAAGATGTCATGTACACCATAATTAACAGTGACACAGTGTCATAACAAACTTATCACGAGAGCACACTACATCATCAAGTTCCACCAGACGTCCAAGCATACATAAATTGAATCTGCATACCACGATATGGCATTTCATCCAGCTGGACTATTATTACTATTTAATCTATACAAGTTAGCAAGTACTCCATAGGTTCCAAATTATAAGCCATTTTGACTTTTCTAGGTACATTTGTTTATGCTATACATCTAGATATAGATTGTCTGGATTATAATGAAAGCTATGTATCTAGAAAAGGCCGGAATGACTTATAATTTGGATGGAGGGAGTAAAAACTGAAACAAAGAATGAATACCATTGAAATTGTGTAACCTAAAAAACAACATAAAGCTGCAGTGATAGAGAACTCTTACCGAAGGGAACTGCACGCCTCTCATCATTGTAATGAACAAATGTGGCTATCCCAGCAAAAGCAAGCAGAGCAGATGGCTGCAAAACCAACATATTTACAAAAGAACGGTGTTATTTAAAATGCTATTATGACTTTACTAAAAAAAACTTGAGCCCACGTGAGAACAACCACGATTGAGGCCAGATCTTAGACCTTTGCTTTGGTGTGGTACAAACAATAGGATTTTGTTAACCCCAGCCTAAAATTTGCTCTCACGGGAAGTCAAACTCAGGACCTAAGGAGTGGTATTTAGACCACCTAACCAACTCAAATAGAGTCCCTTTCACTATGTCTTTACTCAGAAAAGTGTGAGTGTAGAATGGTGCTAAGATTCAATTAGGCAAAATATTGTGAACATGTCCAAAGAAATAACCGTAATGTGTCCAAAGGCATAAGCATCAAAGAATTTCTTGTTGATTAATGATTATTTGACATTAGACAAGACTCTAGATAGCATCGTAACTTAAATATAATAAGAGAAATCAGACAAGCAGTCTTTAGAGACAGCATACAGCAATGTAATATATTAATGGCTGAGAGGTTGACTCATTCTGTTCAGAAAACTGTCTCATTGGCCTATCATACTTGGAGCTTCCCCCACTAGAATAGCCTCTGGAATGGTAAACCCGCACAGGTAGGATCCTACAGAACCGAAATAACAGAATTATCAGAACTCTGTAACACAAGCACAAGCGTGGCTGCATGGACAAGCTAGGGGTAGTGGCAAAACAGAGGGAAAAAATCAATAGCCTCAGACGTATATGTCATATTTTTAGTACCAATTCATAGCATTAAATCAAAGTTTAACAGTAGCGCCTATCTAGAAGGGGGTTATCTATCCACAAAGTCACACACACACATGCGCATGCACATGCCCATGCAGTGCGCGCACGCAGAGTAGCGGACCCAGCTGCTACGCTTAGGGTGTGCCAGAAAAAATATCAAAAAAAGAAACAAAAAACAGAGATCAACAAGACTCGAACCTTGCCTGCCAAGTTCAATAGATAGTACTTACACCACTATGCTAACTAACCTTATATGATCTTAGGGTGTGCCGTGGCCCATATGGACCACCCACTGGGTCCGCCCCTACGCACGACGCACACACATATAGATATACAAATATATAGAGAGTGAGGGGGGCAGGAAGAGGGTGGGGAGAGGGAAAGCAAGATGAGGTCAACGACCGGGTTTCCCGGAGAACCGCACATGATCCGGTTCCAACGGTTCCCCGTCTCAAATCTTCTCCCTATTCGTACTTTTTATTTCTATTCATATTTAAAAACATCTCCCTTCCCCCTATTTCACCTCCTCTTCAACTATTCCCCCTATACACTTTAACTAAGTTATTTAACTTTTACACATTAGTTTTTGGATTTTAAAAAATATACAATATTTATAGTACCATAATATACCTTGTTATCAGGTAATTAAACTTAAAAAGAATTAGAATTAAAAGCGCTAATTAACAAAAGGGGGAGATTAGAACTCTGTCGGTGTTTGGTACTGGCAACACACTACAGGGTATGTCGTGTAGTGCCTTTTGTGGTCGACGAGATCGACTGCAGCTCAATGGTTCGTGCTTAACACGACGGAACACGAGGGTTTATATAGGTTCGGGCTGCTGGATTGCACAATATCCTACTTCCTGTGCGCTTTGGAGAAGATCTTCTCAAGGTTCAAGGTTACAAAGTATCTAATAGATGAGAATGCTCTCTCAGGCTACGAGGGGGTCTCTATCTTTTGTAGGGGTAGCCAATCTGCCATATATAGACGACGAGTTCAGGATTATAGATTGACATTCTTCCTGATCGCCCATCTTGCATGCTCGGAAATCCGTTCTGATTTGTGTGCCACGCAGAGCTTCGTGCCGTCCTTATCGAAAAGGATCGCCATGATGCCTTGGACTTCAAGTCTTGCGCCGTCTCCGGGTCTAAGTTAGCCGGCCAGCCCACGAAACCAGTCGTCCGGTCCACTAAGGCCTTCTAACAGCCCATGGATCCAATATGTGTTATGAGGACCCGGGGGATATCTATCCCCCACAAACTCCCCCGTCCGAAGGGTGCGCGTGAGTGGCGCCGTTGGACGAGCGGAGGGAAGCGCCGTGCACGGAGGAGCCGGCGCAGGGGGAGGGAGAGAGTGAAACGTTGGAGAGCGTCTGATGCCGGTCAAGCCCAGAGGGTGGAGGGCCAAACACCCGATTGCAAAGTTGTTTCATAGGTTTATATGGTGAGGGGGCAGAAGTTTACATAGTCAAAGTGTTACAGCAGAAGGAAGACCAAGGCGGAATCATGTCTAGGTAGACAGCAACACCATATTTCTATCGTCTCGCAGCAAGCAGCAATGAGGCGGTTGTGATCTGGAATCCTAGCTCGAAACACCATGCCATGCCGATGCTTCCATAACTCCCAACAACACAGCAGGATGAGAGTAGAGGATACAGAAAGGCATATATCATTTATCAAATCAAACTACAAGTGAAACGTCAAAGGTATGGTTCCCATGTATGGTGTAATTTCAAAATGGTGTAGCAGAAGGCAGGAGACATCAACAAAGCTACATGCAACAATACAACAAGTATGACATCTACAACAAGGAATGTGAAACATCATGAGCATCATATCCTGGAGGCTGGAGCCCTACTACAAGCAAAACCAGCAGCCACAGCATGATGATAACGGAACCCAGCCATCAAACACTGGTTTTTTTCGTTGAACACATCCCTTAATGACATTACTAGCAGATCTCAGACTAGCATATAATTGCATTTGGCACACCACAACGATATTGCGCCCAGAGTAGCACATCCAGCAAAATGTCCCAGATAGCAACTTGTGAATCAAATGCGCAAGGTACATACACACACTAGATTACTCATATCAACTTCCATGCTGACTCAACTGACTTCCATGAAACAAAAAAACACGTCCCTCCCGGAATCCTCCCCACTCAGCTCCATGGGACGCTCCAACGGAGACGAATCTCAAATCCCGACTCCAAACCACCCAAACGGCCAAACCTACCAACCTAATTACCAAAACAACACTTGCAGCAACCGATGATGCCACCGCCGTAGGATGCGGCCAGCTGCGGCGTTAGCGCGAACACCTGTCGCGCACGCACAGTCGCACAACAACAGCACGCGCGCCAAAACCGAGAGGAGAGGAGAGAAGAGGCGTACCGGGGTCGCCACAGCGGTGGCAGCTCGGCGGTAGCGCGCAAGCAGCGGAGCAGCGAAGCCTTGAGGACGCGCGGTGTCAACATGGCCGCGGTGCGAGGCGGTGGGCGGACTACTCGATTAGTATCGGAGGCGAAGGACCGAAGGAGGGAGTGAGAAGGGAACAAAATAGGAACAATTGGATCTATACCATTAAAAGATCCAAACTTTAGATATATATCATGGACCCCACATGTCATTGACTCATGTGGACCCACATATAAGTGAGATAGTAATGGTATGGATCCAAAGTGGTGATCTTTCAATGATATGGATCCAAATTCCCAAAAAAATAATGCGGCGAAATGAAAATTCTATGGGCGGTCTTACCTCGGGTCCAAGAAAGGAAGCCTCGTCGTCTTGTAATCCAAGAAAGGAAGCCGGAGACTACGGCAAAAGTTAGCTCATCTGCAAAATCGGACATAACTAGGGATGAAAGTGGTAATCCGAACTGCTAGAACAAATTTAATATTTTAAAATAGATATGTATAAAATTTGATGTTGATCTTTTCTTATATTATCTAGCACATTAGTATAAATATGAATAAAATATTACATAAAATTTTTTATGTATTATTTGCTCCCTACAACACAAAAAAGTTGAAAAAATTACCGAATTTGTTTCCGAATCCATACCGAAGTTTATATCTATTATTTGAGAAAATATAAGATGAATTTGATATTTACCTTTTATGAATCTTTATAAGCTACATGTTAAAAACAAGAATACAAATTTGTATTATAGATTCTATATCCTATTTATTCGTAATCAAAGAAAAACGACTAAAAAACTGATTACCGAATAAATACCGTTTCCGACCGTTTTCATCCCTAGACATAACTCATTACTTTAAAAAAACACATAACCTCTCTAGCTATTTTTCTCCAGTGGTTTTTCTCTATTTTTTATTTTGACTGAACCTTTAAAAATCATAGTAAGACTTTGTTTGAGACGACTTCGTTTCAAAAATTACAGCTTCGGTTTTTCAGCTTTACCATGAAACAGTTTCAACAGATTGATAAGGCAGAATTTAAGAGTGTTTCGATTACACATAGACTCCAACTTCTGTAATACAATTAATTTATGCGGGTGGACAAAGAGATATTAATTGATAGGTCATGTAATCAGTGACATGGTGGGTAATTTTTGTATAGTTTTATGAAAAGGTATGAAAACAATGTTTTTGAAGCAAACTTTAAGAAACTTCGAAAATTTCATGAATTGGTCCTTGGTTTTAGTTTTTTTTTAAGCTAGAGTTCGTGGAGCTAAACCTGTTTGAATAAAAGAAGTTGAAATAGATTTTAAATTCTTGAATTGAAGCTCTTCCAAATATAACCTAAATCACATAAAAACGTAAAATAGAAAACCTAATTTGGTTAAACTCCACGTGAGTAGATTTATATGGTGAACATATGATATGGTATGTTTTAGTACAACAATTTTGCTATAGCTTTAGATATATAATTTTCCTACAATTTTTATGGTCTAGTTATGGTGATATTTTTATGGTAAACTAATCATTTCTGCAACTATTTCTTCAACGGCTGGATCTTACAGTTTAACAGGTATAACTGACAATTCAATGGCTAGAACTGACATATCAAGGCTATCTAGACTTATTAACATCATGCGGACGGTCCGTCCTCTCGTATCGGATGGTCCACGACTTGCTCTAAAAATCATTTCATCAACTTGTCACATTCACGTTGCACCAGATTGAACAAGCGAATGGTCCGTGAATTATAGCCGAACGGTCCACACATGGGTTCGGACGGTACTTGAATCCAGACAGTCTATAGTACAAGAGCTTGATTCAGCACAACTTCTGTCCATTTTCTGATCTTTGTACTACGGATGGTCCACAAGTTGTGTCGGACGATCTACGTTCAGACTAGATTTTCTTTGTCAATCTTTCAACCATGTTTGTTATCTTATGGATCTGTGATCATGTACTTTAGTGAACTAGTCAGTCCACATAGTTGTGATGGTCATCAAGCACCAAAATAATTATAAAATAGATTTAAGGTCCATTTCCTTTTCAATCTTCCTTTTTGATGATTGATACCAACACAACCGAAGCAAATATGAAACTTGAAAATTGTAAGTAGTCTGCTAATTCTCAAATGTTTTTATGATATGAATCGAAATTGTTTGATACTTGACAAAGTATGTGATAGTAATGATATTTAAAATTTTGGATCACATGTGCAACCACTTTATTTTTGTTTTGCAAAGTTTTTGAATTCTTTTTTGAAAGATTTTGAAACCATTTTACAATATTGAAAATTTATCCCATTTTCTCAAAATATTTCTCTCCCTTTTTGGCATAAATGATGTCTTTTCATAACTTTCAAGAGGGTTTTTAGAAGTTTTTAAAATACCAAATTAATATTTTGAAAAAAACTCAAATGGTGCAGTCCATTTGCTTTAGCCTAATAATTTCTCTCATTTGCCATTAAGCACAAAAAACGAAGACATTTGTATGGTTCGTTTCAACAAAGATTTGAAATTAAGAACATGAGTTTGGAGCAAGAGATCTTGATATCGATCGAGTATGCAGTGGAAGCGCTTCCCTTGCCCGAAACTCTATTTCCCTTTCAATTTGAGACTAAGTGTAACATAGACTTGAAAAAATTTTGGTCTCAAAGGTTTAGTGTAGAGCATTACTCCCCCTAAATAGGTGCATACAAATAATGAATACCTGTGAATCAATGCACTTGGACTTGTGAGGCCCGAGGAGACAAGTTCACAATTTAAATCTTGGTACAAGATTGTGAAGTATGAATTTGTACCAATTGAAATAGACATAATTGGTCAGAGGTATATTAAACAAGCAATGCGTGCAACATTTCAATCCATGTTCTGAGAATCAAGAATATTTAGTTCACTCCTAAGCTCACAAAATATATTTTCATTTAAGGGCTTGGTGAAGACATTGGTTAGCTGTTTATGGGTGCTAACATGGTCAATTATGATATCTCCCCTTTGTGACTGTGTTGGGGCGAAGGTGAAGACGCTACCCTTCGCTTCAGGACTTCGCCACCTCGCTCAACCAACGGAGGCAAGATGACCGGCGTGGCCCACCCTTCGTCCTCCTCACCGCAAGACGAAGGCCTACGACGAAGTCTCTCTCCATCCTACGTCCTCAACCGATCTGGAGGCCCATGTGGGATTCAGCCCACTGTAACAGGCCCCGCACGGAGAAGTGTGTTACGGGCCTAATTTGTAATAGCTTTTCTATAATTACGGTCTGTAACCCTCCCTTATGGGAATATTCTGGGGATAATCCAGGTGCCCGAGGGCATAAGCGTCCTTACATTGAGACGATAGGCAATCGGGCGCCTATAAATACCCCCGTACAGTGCCCTTGAGAGGCTAGATGAATAGAGCAATTGTGATCCCACGATAAACCTTGTTTGCACTCTTTCCACTCCCCCGTTGGATCAACTTGCTCAGGAGCGCAAGTTCCAACATTGGCGCCCACCGTTCGTGCTACGAACAAACCACCCGCGATGGCCCCCAAAAGAGCTAGTTCGATGAAGCAGCGAAGGCAGCACTACTAGCTGAGAAAAAGGGCAAGGCCCTTGCAGACAACACCCACCAAGAAGCTGGCGAAGACGAAGCACTCAGTAAGAGACAGCGCAACGATCAACATACTCCCGAAGGCACCCTCCGCACCTGCAACTCTAGAGGACAACCACAAACACCACCCCCAGGCTTCGCTCCACTAGAGGGCGAGGACGCAATAGAGGACGACGAAGTCATCGGCGTCTCAGTAGAAGAACAGCTACAGCTACGGGCCCTGTGCCTCAAGAACCGCAACCTCCAAAAGCAGAAAGAAATCCTCGAAGCCAAGCGCCAACGTGTCTCCACGCAAGCCAAGGTGCGTCAGATGATACGAGACGAGGAGCAGAGGGCCCAGGAACTGGAGCAAGAGATTGCGCTCATGCAGAGCGAAGGCTAGTACGATCTGCAGCACGCCCCCCCCCTCCAACAACGCGCGCCAGCCGGAGACTTATTCATTCCCCAGCGCGGGCCCTTCATCCCACACGTCGCAGCTTTCCAAGGCATCAACTACCTTGATGAGCGAAGCCCCCTAGCGCCACAACTCTAAGTGTCACCATGGCCCGCCAACTTCAGGGCAGGGACCTACCCCAAGTACAACGGCAGCACCGACCCGGCACAATACATCATGAGCTATCAAGTCGCCGTCGCATCATCTAGATGGGACGACGCCACAATGGCCAAGTCCTTCATCATTGCTCCCGAGGGTCCGGCCTTGACCTGGTACACCAGGTTGCCCCCATTGTCCATTGACTCCTGGAGAAGTCTCCGAGACAAGTTTCTGCTCAATTTCCAAGGGTACCGCCCAGACACCGACGCCTTGGCCGAATTTTCGCTCTGCAAACAGCAAGAGAAGGAAACCCTACGGGAATACTACCGCAAGTTCCTGACTCTCAAGTCACAACTGCCTTCGGTCGACGACCAAATTGCCATACACTATGCCATCAGTGGCCTCCGGGCTGGCGTCCTATACAGTCACTGCATCAGGGACCCACCCAAAAATCTCCAAGAGCTCTATCAGTTGTTCGAGAAGTACGCTAGATCCGAAGAGCTCCACCAGCGCAAGGTCGAGTCTCAGAGAAAGCACAAGGACCCTCCGCAGTTCAGCCGAACCTGGACGAGGCCTTCGCAGTCAGACTCTAGACGGGACAACCGCAGTCAGCAGCAGGTGCATAACATAGCCAACCAGCACCCCGCCGGCGAAGCCGCTCACCGTCAAGACTATCCCCCTTAGGGCCGCGGCAACGACACGCGTGGCCGGGGCTGGGGACGGGCGCAGCAACCGTGCAGATTTTACTGCCTATTTTATGGCAAAGACTGTGCACATCCAACAAGGGATTGCCCGGAAATAAAGGCCACCAGAGACAGGATGTCTCGGACACAACCAGCCAACAACCAAAGAGTTGTCGCACACACATATCAACACCACCACCCACAGCCATACAACCACGGCCACGCCCAGCATCTACCCAATCACGCATATCAGCACCACCAGGAGGTACAAGTCATACCACCCCCGCCCCCGCCTCCGCATCAACCAATCCCACACCACCAAAATCACCCACCAGCGTCGAAGCAAGAAGACTTCGTCGATCAGCCATATCGCGGAGTCATCCACATGATCACCGGAGGGTCCAGCACAGACTTCGAGTCGAAGCGGCAGAAGAGGGATCACTACCGAAGCGTCAACCACATCGCCCTCACCGACCTAGTCGTGCAGACAAAGTGGTCACATGTGCCACTAACCTTCGACGCTAGAGATGTCGATCTGCGCAGTGCACCCCATGTCGACGCCATGGTAATCAACTGCAGTGTGGCAGGCTGGGACCTGCACAAAGTCCTAGTTGACAACGGCAGCCAGGCAGACATCATCTTCCTGCACACCTTCGACCGCATGGGCATCAGCCACAGCTTACTCAAGCTGTCGGACAACCCCCTATATGGCTTCGGTGGCAAGGGCACCTTCCCTGTGGGCAAGATAGAGCTACCCCTGTCATTCGGCGTTGCTCCCAATGCGCGAAGCGAACAGGTCACTTTTGACATCGTCGATATGGTCTACCCCTACAATGCCATAATGGGTCGGGGCTCTATCAACAAATTTGAAGCGGCCATTCACGGCCTATATCTTTGCATGAAAATCCCAGGCCCACAAGGTGTGATAACAGTTTACGGGAACCAGCATACTGCGCGCAACATTGAGAGAGACTTCGTTCTAGGCTAGCGGAACGTACACTGCCTTACAACATAGCGCAAAGTCTCCGAGGCGACCCGTCCAACCACCGGCAAAAAAATCAAGGCACAGCTGTAGAGCAACGACGGTACGAAGACAGTTCCCCTCGATCCGGCAATGCCCAAGCAGACGGTTGTAATAAGCGAAGACCTAACTTCACAGGACGAGGAGAAGCTCATCTCCTGCCTCTCCAGAAATAAGGACGTCTTCGCCTGGTCCGCCCTTGACCTGGTCGAAGTTAGTCGAACCGTCATCGAGCACAGCCTGGGCATCGACCCTTCGGTGCGCCCAAAGAAGCAGCAGTTGCGCAAAATGTCCAATGAAAAAATAGAAGCCGCCAAAGCTGAAGTACACCGCCTGCTGAAGGCCAATTTCATCAAACCAATCGCCTATCCTACGTGGCTCGCCAATGTAGTCATGGTGCAAAAGAAAAGAGGCAAGTGGCGGATGTGCATCGATTTCACCAGCCTCAATAAGGCCTGCCCCAAGGACAATTTCCCGCTTCCACGGATCGACAAGATAGTCGATAGTGCAGCCGGATGCGAAGTCATGTCACTTCTTGACTGCTTCTCCGGCTACCACCAGATATATATGAAGGAGGAAGACAAGGCCAGCACCAGTTTCATCACACCCTTCGGCACGTACTGCTTCATCAGAATGCCGGAGGGACTCAAGAACGCTGGCTCAACCTTTATTCTCTCGCCTCACCAAGACGGTGCTCGAGAGCCAAGTGGGCCGCAACATCTTCACGTATGTGGACAACATCGTTGTCGCAAGCAGAAATAAAGAAGACCACCTAGCTAACCTTGTAGAGACATTTGCAAACATGCGGGACGCACGATTTCGCCTCAACCCTGAGAAGTGCGTCTTCGGTGTCCGCCAAGGGAAAATACTGGGCTACTTGGTGTCGCACCGCGGGATCGAAGCGAACCCGACCAAGATTCAAGCAATAATCAACATGACACCCCCGCAGTCAGCCAGGGACGTCCAACGTCTGACAGGAAGATTGGCCGCTCTCAACAGATTCATTTCCAAGTCCACAGAGCGAAGTCTACCTTTCCTCAAGACACTGCGCGGCGCAAAAGACATCGCATGGGGACCAGGACAAGCGGCAGCCTTCGCATCACTCAAGCAGCACCTGTCAGAGTTGGCAATTCTTACCAGTCCTGACCCCTCGCTGCCTCTGTTGCTCTATGTCGCAGCCTCGCCACATGCAGTCAGCGCAGCGTTGGTCCAAGAGCAGGACAGAGAGGGCGCAACCCGGCAGTGTCCAGTTTACTACGTCTCCGACGTCCTCACGACTTCCAAATGCAACATGACGGAGTTAGAAAAAATTTCCTATGCAGTCGTCATGGCATCGTGCAAGTTGCGCCACTATTTTGAAGCGTTAAAGGTGTGGGTCACCTCAGACAGGGGACTGGGCAAACTATTCAGAAATCCGGAGTCGTCCGTCCGCATCGCCAAATGGGCAGCCGAACTCTCCGCGTACCATATCACTTTCAAGTCTAGGACAACAATCAAGTCGCAAGTCCTGGCAGACTTCATCATAGATTGGATAGGGCCAACGCGGCAGCAAGAACAGCCCTCAGAGAAGGTGTGGACCATCCACTATGACGACGCATGGTGCCATGCGGGGGCAGGTGCTGCTGCAATCATCACGTCACCCACAGGCGTCAAGCACAAATACTGAAAGTCGCCTAGAGGGGGGTGAATAGGCGGAATCTGAAAATTATAGACTTAAGCACAACTACAAGCCGGGGTTAGCGTTAGAAATATACTCGAGTCCAAAAGAGAGGGCGAAAACAAATCACAAGCAAATAAGAATGGATGACACGGTGATTTGTTTTACCGAGGTTCGGTTCTTGCAAACCTACTCCCCGTTGAGGTGGTCATAAAGACCAGGTCTCTTTTAACCCTTTCCCTCTCTCAAACGGTCACTTAGACCGAGTGAGCTTCTCTTCTCAATCAAATGGGACACTAAGTCCACTACAAGGACCACCACACAATTGGTGTCTCTTGTTTTGATTACAAGTGTTATGGAAACAAGAATGAGGAAGAAGAAAAGCAATCCAAGCGCAAGAGCTCAAAAGAACACAAAAGTCTCTCTCTCTCTAGTCACTAATTTGTTTGGAGTGATTCCGGACTTGGGAGAGGATTTGATCTCTTTGTTTGTGTCTTGTATTGAATGCTATAGCTCTTGTATGAGGTTTGAAGGCTGAAAACTTGGATGCATTGAAGAGTGATGGTTGGGGGGTATTTATAGCCTCAACCACCAAAAGAACCGTTGGTGAGGGCTTCTGTCGAATGGCGCACCGGACAGTCCGGTGCGCCAGCCATGTCACCAGGCCGTTGGGTTCCAACCGTTGGAGCTCTGACAATTGGGGCCACCGGACAGTCTGGTGGTGCACCGGACAGGTCCTGTAGACTGTACGGTGCGCCTTCTGGCGTCTGCTCTGACTTCTGCGCGCGTAGGCACGCACTGTAGCGCATTTAATGTCTTCTGCAGATGACTGTTGGCACGAAGTAGCCGTTGCTCTGCTGGCACACCGGACAGTCCGGTGTTACACTGGACAGTCCGGTGAATTATAGTGGAGCGGCCTCCCAAATTCCCGAAGCTGGCAAGTTCAGAGTCGTTCTCCCTAGTGCACCGGACACTGTCCGGTGGTGCACCGGACACTGTCGGGTGGCACATCGGACAGTCCGGTGCGCCAGACCAGGGCTGCCTTCGGTATACTTTGCTCCTTTGTTTTGAACCCTTTCTTTTATCTTTGTATTGGTTTGTTGTGAACCTTTGGCACCTATAGAACATATTTTCTAGAGCAAACTAGTTAGTCCAATAATTTGTGTTGGGCAATTCAACCACCAAAATTCATATTGGAAAAGGTTTGACCCTATTTCCCTTTCAATCTCCCCCTTTTTGGTGATTGATGCCAACACAAACCAAAGCAAATATAAAAGTGCTGAATTGAACTAGTTTGCATAAGGTAAGTGCAAAGGTTGCTTGGAATTTAAACCAATATACTTTTTCAGTAGATGTGCATGGATGGTTTTCTTCTTATTTAAAATTTTGGACCACATTTGCACCACGAGTTTTGTTTTTTTGCAAATCCTTTGTAAAATTCTTTTTCAAAAACCTTTTGCAAATAGTCAAATGTACAAGACTAAGATTGAAAGATGCATTTTCAAGATTTGAAATTTTCTCCCCTTGTTTCAAATGCTTTTCCTTTGACTTAAACAAAACTCCCCCTCAATAAAATTCTCCTCTTAGTGTTCAAGAGGGTTTTGCAAGTTTTGAAGATACTACTTGTCGGTGTTTCGACCCTGGGGGTCCCTGGACCGACGAGTAAATTGTCGCTGCGTGTCCCAGCCCAGATGGGTCGGTGCGAGACAAAACACAAGGGGGAAGAACAATAAGGGGAACCGTGGCTCGTGTTGTCCTGCGCCCAGGGCGGATGCGCTTGCAGTAGGGGGTTACAAGCATTCGCGAGGGATAGAGAAAGTGAACCTGCTCGTCAGCTCGTCCTCCCGCGCGGCCACCTTTTCGTACAAGGGCCCTGGACCTTCCTTTTATAGACGTAAGGAGAAGGCCCATGTGTACAATGGGGGTGTAGCAGCGTGCTAGCGTGTCTGGCAGAGAGGAGCCAGAGTCCTATGTACATGCCGACGTGGCTGTTGGAGAGATGTTGGTGCCCTGTTCATGTGATGTCGTGGCCATCGGAGGAGCGCTTAAACCCTGTAGAAGCACAGCTGTCGGGGCTGTCGGGACCTTACTGACGTCTCCTTGCTTCGGTAGGGGGCTGAGAACCGTCGTTGTCATGGAGCACGCGGGGTGTCATCATTACTTGTTTTACCGGGGTGAGCCAGATGGGATGCCGGTCTTGTTCCTCGTAGCCTGAGCTAGCTAGGGGTAGGGTAATGACGTACCCCCCTGTGACGTGGTCGGCCCGAGCCCAAGGTCGGGCGAGGCGGAGGCTCCTCCGATGTCGAGGCTGAGTCCGAGCCCTAGGGTCGGGCGAGGCGGAGACCGTCGTCTGAGGTCGAGGTTGAGTCCGAGCCCTGGGGTCGGGCGAGGCGGAGACCGTCATTCGGGATCGAGGTTGAGTCCAAGCCCTGGGGTCGGGCGAGGCGAGCCAGATGGGACGCCAGTCTTGTTCCCCGTAGCCTGAGCTAGCTAGGGGTAGGGTAATGATGTACCCCCTTGCGACGTGGTCGGCCCGAGCCCAAGGTCGGGCGAGGCGGAGGCTCCTCCAAGGTCGAGGCTGAGTCTGAGCCCTGGGGTCGGGCGAGGCGGAGACCGTCGTCCGAGGTCGAGGTTGAGTCTGAGCCCTGGGGTCGGGCGAGGCGGAGACCGTCATCCGGGGTCGAGGTTGAGTCTGAGCCCTAGGGTCGGGCGAGGCGGAGACCGTCGTCCGAGGTCAAGGTTGAGTCCGAGCCCTGGGGTCGGGCGAGGCGGAGACCGTTGTCTGAGGTCGAGGTTGAGTCCGAGTCCTGGGGTCGGGCGAGGCGGAGACCGTCATCCAGGGTCGAGGTTGAGTCCGAGCCGAGGCGGAGACCATCGTCCGAGGTCGAGGTTGAGTCCGAGCCCTAGGGTCGGGCGAGGCGAAGACCATCGTCTGAGGTCGAGGTTGAGTCCGAGCCCTGGGGTCAGGCGAGGCGTAGACCGTCATCCGAGGTCGAGGTTGAGTCCGAGCCCTGGGGTCGGGCGGGGCGGAGCTTCCTATGGTGCCCAAGGCTGGACTTGGCTGCTGTCAGCCTCACCCTGGCGGGTGGCACAGCAGTCCGAGTAGTGCAGGCGGCGCTGTTTTCCTGTCAGGTAAGTCAGTGGAGGGGCGAAGTGACCGCGGTCAATTCGGCCTTGTCGACTGAGGAGCGCGCGTCAGGATAAGGTGTCAGGCGATCCTTGCATTGAATGCTCCTGCGATCCGGTCGGCTGGCCGATCTGGCCAAGGTTGCTTCTCCATGAAGCCTGCCTGAACTGGGCCTCGGGCGAGTCGAAGGTGCGTTCGTTGCTTGAGGAGGCCCTCGGGCGAGGCGTGAATCTGCCTGGGTCTTCCGTTCCTGCCCGAGGCTAGGCTCGGGCGAGGCAAGATTGCGTTCCTTGAGCGGACGGAGCTTTGACATGTATTGCGCCCATCAGGCCTTTGCAGCTTTATGCTGATGGTGTTTACCAGCCGAGTTTTAGGAGTCTTGGGGGTACCCCTAATTATGGTCCCCGACAGTAGCCCCCGAGCCTCGAAGGGAGTGTTGGCACTCGCTTGGAGGCTTTGTCGCATTTTTTGCAAGGGAGCCGACCTTTCTCGGTTCCATTTTGTTCTAGTGGGTGCGCGCGAGCGCACCCGCCGGGTGTAGCCCCTGAGGCCTCGGAGGAGTTTTTTGACTCCTTCGAGGTCTTAGTGCTTTTCGTGATGCCTCGGCCGGTCTGGTTGTTCCCTCATGCGAACTGGTCGTTGCCCGGGTGCATAGTCAGGTTCCGAGTTCTCAGGCTGGTATGTTGACGCTGTCAACGGTTTGGCCAGAGCCGGGTTTTGCGAGAGCAGCTCCCGAGCCTCTACATAGGGCGAGAGGACGGTCAGGGACTGACTCGGCTTTTTTCATACGCCCCTTCATCGCCTTTCTGCAAGGAGGGGGGGAAGCGCCATGTTGCCCTCGGAGGGCGCTGAACATGGTGTCTCTAGTGAGTTGCTAACGGGTGATCCGGGTGGACGCCCGTGCCCCGTTCGATAAGCATCGGCTAGTGGCCCAGAGGCGCGCTCCAAAAGTACCTGCAGGTGATTTGCCGGACCCGGTCCCGTTTGATAGGGTCCGAGGGCTTGATGCCTCCCTCCGATGGGATTCCGTTACAGAATCGCTTCTGCTGGTCTCAGAAATGTCCTAGGGTACCTCGGGAGCGTAGCCCGAGCCTTGGTTATGTATCGAATGTACCCAGAGCCATCCCTCACTCTTCGTGCTCTGGGGCGACTGTCGAACCCTTCGGGGGGCCAGCCTACGAACCCCTGATCAGTAGTGGGCGCAGAGCCCGAGTGGCCTGAGGCGGCTGTTGAACCCTTCCGAGGGGCCAGCCTTCGAACCTCTGACCAGTAGTGGGCGCGGAGCCCGAATGCTCTGAGGCGGCTGTCGAAACCTTCCGAGGGGCCAGCCTTCGAACCTCTGATCAGTAGGAGGGCTCGAGGCCCGCTTCCTTCGCGGAGAAGGATCCCTTTCGGAGTATCCCCTTTCCCGGTCCCTGTAGCAAGAGAGAGAAAGGGGAAGAGGAAAAAGATACGAAATTGAACGACGTAGCGTACCTTTTTTGACGCGGTCATTATGGCGGAGGTGAAGCGTCGCCCGCTTCGCCTGCCAAAGGTATCGCCTGCCCTGCCGTGGAGTTAATGCGACGGGACGAGTGGTTCGCGGGGCAGCCGTTGTGCATGCGCGAGCCGTTCGAGGAACGGAACACGGGCGCGTCGTCTTCACGCCGTGGGAGAGGGCTCTCCTGCCGCTCCAGGAGCGGACGTGAGCCTGCAGACGATTTGACCGCCGCTTCCGCCATTACTATCGGCCCACTTCTGGCCATATCGACCGTCGTGCCTTCTCTCGCGGCTGACTGACCCGTGACCGGCGTGTTTGGCTGGCACTGCTGGTCCACGCGCAGGGTTACCTCGAATTGCGGCACCGGTTCCGCAGTAGAGAAGGTGCGGCGCTGGTGCAAGTGGCGCTGCAGTTTTTCGCACGTAGTAACCGGCGCGCCGGTTACATGACGTGTGGGCCTGGGACTCCATGCCGGACGCGTTGAAGTCGAAAGGGTGCATCCCCATGGCGCGGTTGCATGCTGCCTGCATGGCGGTCCGCCCTTTCACCCGCTGGTTTAGGTGAAGACGGAGGAATGCTTGTAACCGCTGGGCGGTTACACGCTCCGCGCATGGCGGTTTGGCTTCTTCTGTCCTGGGCCAGCTTGCATGTCGTGTGGGACCCAGCCCCCGTGTCGTAGGGGGAGGATCTTTGAGTTCCGTTTGTAATGGCATCTTGAGTGCCGGTGTATGTTCATTGCGGCTGTCGGGGCCTAAACATCTGTGTACTTGGGCGTAAAGCCGTGTTTCTTCCCTATTTCGAGCACCAGGTCTCGCCTGTCGGCTAGCTAAACTGCTTAACCAAGTGTGAGTTGCCCTGCGCGGAAGGTGACGAGTGAGGTATCCGTATCCTGGAGGCATAGGAGTCCCTCGGCTCAGTCGGCCTTGCCACTCAAGGCTTCTCTTGCCCAGTTAAAGAAACCCTCGGCCGCTCTGCGATGAGCCGGAGCCGGAGGCAGCGGTATCAGCATGGACAGAGGAGGAGTTGGCTCGAAAAAGGGGGTTTCATCGGTCCAGGCCGGGGAGGTGTAGCAGCGGTGGCCAGAGCCTGGCCGAGTCGTCCACTAGCGGGACCAACCCCAGAGTCGGGCTACCGAGGCCATGAGCACGGCTGGTGTCCTCGGGGGATAGCTGGCTGAGGCCACAGAGCGGCCGGACAAGCCATCTGCTTGGGCCGAGTTTCTGGAGGGGACCCTGGCGGCGATGGCCCAGGCGTGGTGCTGACATCTTCCTTCGAGGTGGAGATCCTTCGCCCGTGTTGCCGTCCGAGGCCGGGTCAGATTCCACTGAAGGTGGAGACGATGCCGAGGGTGCTGCTGCTCCCCCTATTGATGTCTAAACCTGCAGGAACAGTTTGTCTGTAGTGTGCGCATGCTTTTTGTGGCCGCCGAGGCCCAAACATGTCATTGTCGTGTTATAAAGCTGCGTTTCTTTTCCTCTCGTTTCGAGTATCAGGACTTGCTTGTCGGTAGCAGAATCGTTTATCCGAGCGAGAGTTACTTATCGCGGAAGGTGATGAGTGAGGTATCCGTATCCCGGAGGCGTAGGAGTCCCTCGGCTCAGTCGACCTCACCGCTTACGTGTACTCTTGCTCGTCCATGGGATTCTGTTATCGGTATAGTCGAGAAGGCACAAAAAATCATTTCGGCACAGAAATTTTCGAGCGTTAAGACTTGTTCGATTAGTAGAATCGCTTATCCGAGCGTGAGTTACTTATCGCAGAAGGTGATGAGTGAGGTATCCGTATCCTGGAGGCGTAGGAGTCCCTCGGCTCGGTCGGCCTTGTCGCTTACTTGTACTCTGTCGTTTTCAGGATCCCACTATCGACGTAGTCGAAAAGGACGAAAGATGTTCTGGCCGAAAGACTTTTTCTGAGGAAAATTTTGACGCAGAGGGGGTTACCCCCTTCTAGCCCCCGAGGGAGGGTCAGGCTTTGCCGAGGCAAGGCTGACCCTTCCTTGATGGTTAGACTTTACTTGTGTTTGTAAACGAGGTATATGAACGACTTGAAAACATCTTAAGGGTAGAAGCGACGTAGCTGTCGAATGTTCCAAGCGTTGTTGTAGACCTCGCCTTGACTGTTGGCCAGCTTGTATGTTTCGGGCTTCAAAGTCTTGGCGATGATGAATGGCCCTTCCCAGGGAGGCGTGAGCTTGTGGCGCCCTCGGGCATCTTGTCGTAGCCGAAGCACCAAGTTGCCCACCTAGAGGTCTCGGGACTGAACCCCTCGGGTGTGGTAGCGTCGCAGAGACTGCTGATACTGCGCCGAGTGTAGTAAGGCCATGTCCCGAGCCTCTTCCAGCTGGTCCAGTGAGTCTTCTCGGTTGGTCTGGTTGCTTCGGGCGTCGTATGTCCTCGTCCTCGGGGAGCCGTATTCTAGGTCTGTGGGCAAGATAGCCTCAGCCCCATAGACTAGAAAAAACGGCGTGAAGCCCGTGGCTCGGCTTGGCGTCATCCTTAGACTCTAGACCATCGAGGGGAGTTCCTTCGTCCATCGCCTGCCGAACTGTTGAGGTCGTTGTAGATTCTCGGCTTGAGTCCCTGTAGAATCATGCCGTTGGCACGCTCTACCTGCCCATTCGTCATGGGGTGAGCTACGGCGGCCCAGTCCACCCGGATGTGGTGGTCCTCGCAGAAGTCTAGGAACTTCCTGCCGGTGAACTGGGTGCCGTTGTCGGTGATGGTGGAGTTCGGGACTCCAAAGCGATGGATGATGTTGGTGAAGAACGCCACCGCCTGTTCGGACCTGATGCTGTTTAGGGGTCGGACCTCAATCCACTTGGAGAATTTGTCGATAGCGACCAGCAGGTGCGTGAAGCCCCTGGGTGCCTTATGCAAGGGACCGACGAGGTCCAGACCCCACACAGCAAATGGCCAGGTGATGGGTATTGTTTGCAGAGCCTGAGCGGGCAAGTGGGTCTGCCTTGCGTAGAATTGACACCCTTGGCAGGTGCGTACAATCCTAGTGGCGTCAGCCACCGCGGTTGGCGAGTAGAAATCTTGTCGGAAGACGTTTCCAACGAGGGCTCTAGGCGCTGCGTGGTGACCGCAAGCCCCCGAGTGTATTTCTTGCAATAACTCCTGATCTTCGGCAATGGATATGCATCGCTGGAGGATGCCTGAGGGGCTACGGTGGTAGAGCTCCTTTCCATCACCCAGCAAGACGAATGACTTGGCGCGCCGCGCCAATCGCCGAGCCTCGGTTCCGTCGAGGGGTAGCTCCCCTCGGTGGAGATATTGTAGGTACAGGGTCTGCCAGTTTTGATTAGGCGGGACCCCGTTCCGCTCCTCCTCGACGGGCAGTGTCTCACCCTCAGCGACCGAAGGCGCCTCGGGCTGAGCGGAGGGTGCCTCGGGCTGAGCTAAGGGTGCCTCGGGCAGGGCCGAGGCCTTCTCAGGCTCGGGCATCTCGTCGGTCTTGACGGAGGGTTGATGCAGGTCTCGGGAGAAGACGTCCGGGGGGACCGTTGTCCGCCCCGAGGCTATTTTAGCCAGCTCGTCCGCAGTCTCGTTGTAGCGTCGGGCGACATGGTTGAGCTCGAGCCCGTAGAACTTGTCTTCGAGGCGCCGAACCTCGTCGCAGTAGGCTTCCATCTTCGGGTCGTGGCAGTGGGAGTTCTTCATGACTTGGTCGATGACAAGCTGCGTGTCGCCACGAGCGTTGAGGCGCCGAACCCCTAGCTCGATGGCGATGCACAACCCGTTAACCAGAGCCTCGTACTCGGCCTCGTTGTTGGACGCCAGGAAATGGAGGCGCAGCACATAGCGGAGGTGCTTCCCGAGGGTGAGATGAAGAGCAGGCCCGCGCCCGCTCATGTTTTCATCAGCGACCCGTCGAAAAACATGGTCCAGAGTTCTGGTTGGATCGGAGCTGCTGGAAGCTGGGTGTCGACCCATTCTACCACGAAATCCGCCAAGACTTGGGATTTGATGGCCTTCCGAGGGGCGAACAAGATTGTCTCGCCCATGATCTCCACCGCCCACTTTGCAATCCTACCCGAGTCCTCTCGGCACTGGATGATCTCCCCCCAGGGGGAAGGATGACACCACAGTCACCGGATGAGACTCGAAGTAGTGTCACAACTTTCGCCGCATCAGAATTACCGCGTACAGTAGCTTCTGAATTTGCGGGTAGCGGATTTTAGTCTCGGACAGTACCTCACTGATGAAGTAGACCGATCTCTGGACGAGCAATGCATGCCCTTCTTCTCGTCTCTCGACTACAATCGCGGTGCTGACCACCTGAGTGGTTGCGGCTTCGTAGATCAGGAGAGCTTCTCCGGCAGCGGGGGGCACCAGGATGGGCGCGCTTGTAAGGAGCGCCTTCAAGTTCCCGAGGGCTTCCTCGGCCTCGGGGGTCCAAGTAAAGCGCTCGGTCTTCCTTAAGAGGCGATACAGGGGCAGGCCTCTTTCGCCGAGGCGCGAGATGAAGCGGCTTAGAGCCGCAAGGCATCCCATGACCCTCTGTACTCCTTTCAAGTCCTTGATAGGCCCCATGTTGGTGATGGCCGCGATTTTCTCTGGGTTGGCCTCGTTGCCCCCGCTCGGAGACGATGAACCCCAGGAGCATGCCTCGGGGGACTCCGAAGACACACTTCTCGGGATTGAGTTTTACGCCTTTCGCTTTGACACTTGAATGTCGTTTCAAGGTCGGAGAGGAGGTCAGAGGCTTTCCTCGTCTTGACTACGATGTCGTCGACGTAAGCCTCGACCGTTCGGCCAATGTGCTGTCCGAACACGTGGTTCATGCACCTTTGGTATGTCGCGCCTGCATTCCTTAAACCGAATGGCATAGTAATATAGCAGTACATGCCAAAGGGTGTGATGAAAGAAGTCACGAGCTGGTCGGACTCTTTCATCCTGATTTGGTGATACCCTGAGTAGGCATCAAGGAATGATAGGGTTTCGCACCCAGCAGTGGAATCCACGATTTGATCGATGCGAGGCAGAGGGTAGGGAACCTTCGGACATGCTTTGTTCAGACCAGTGTAGTCCTACACACATCCACCATTTCCCATCTTTCTTTTTCACAGGCACAGGGTTGGCTAGCCATTCGGGATGGAATACCTCTTTGATGAATCCTACAGCCATCAGCTTGTGGATCTCCTCGCCTATGGCTCTGCGCTTTTCTTCGTCGAATCAGCGAAGAGGCTGCTTCACGGGTCGGGCTCCAGCTCGGATATCCAGCGAGTGCTCGGTGACATCCCTCGATATGCCAGGCATGTCTGAGGGACTCCACGCAAAAACCTCGGTGTTTGCACGGAGAAAGTCGACGAGCACTGCTTCCTATTTGGGGTCGAGCTCGGAGCCGATCCATACTTGCTTGGAGGCGTCGTTGCTGGGGTCGAGAGGGACGGACTTAACCGCCTCTGCTGGCTTGAAGTTGCCAGCGTGGCATTTCGCATCTGGCACCTCCTTGGAGAGGCTCTCCAGGTCGGCGATGAGGGCCTCGGACTCGGCGAGGGCCTCAGCGTACTCCACACACTCCACGTCGCATTCGTACGTGTGTCGGTATGTGGATCCGACGGTGATGACCCCATTGGGGCCCGGCATCTTGAGCTTGAGGTAGGTGTAGTTGGGGACGACCATGAACTTGGCGTAGCATGGTCTCCCCAGCACTGCATGGTAGGTTCCTCGGAAACCGACCACCTCGAACGTGAGGGTTTTCCTTTCGGAAGTTGGAGGGAGCCCCGAAGCAGACGGGCAGATCGAGTTGCCCAAGGGGTTGGACGCGCTTCCCGGGGATGATCCCGTGAAAGGGCGCCGCATCGGCCCGGATCATGGACAAATTGATCTGCAAGAGCCCGAGGGTCTCGGCGTAGATGATGTTGAGGCTGCTGCCTCCGTCCATGAGGACCTTGGTAAGCCTGACGTTGCTGATGATGGGATCAACAACGAGCGGGTACTTCCCCGGGCTCGGCACGTGGTCGGGGTGGTCACCTTGGTCGAAGGTGATGGGCTTGTCGGACCAGTCTAGGTAGACTGGCGCCGCCACCTTCACCGAGCAGACCTCCCAGCGCTCCTGCTTGCGGTGCCGAGCCGAGGCGTTCGCCACCCGCCCACCATAGATCATGAAGCAGTCATGGACCTCGAGGAACTCCTCTGCCTTGTGGCCTTCCTTCTTGTCGTTGTCGTGGCTTTGCCACCTTCCGCCGGTGGCCCAGCCTTGTGGAAGTAGCGCCGAAGCATGACGCACTCCTCAAGGGTGTGCTTGACAGGACCCTGATGATAGGGGCATGACTCCTTGAGCATCTTGTCGAACAGGTTGGCCCCTCCGGAAGGCTTCCGGGGGTTCCTGTGTTCGGCAGCGGCGACAAGATCTGCGTCGGCGGCGTCGCGTTTCGTTTGCGACTTCTTCTTGCCCTTCTTCTTCGTGCTGCGCTGAGCGGACGCCTCGGGGACGTCTTCCTGCTGGCGTACCTGAGGCTACTTGTCCTTCTAGAAGACGGCCTCGACCGCCTCCTGACCAGAGGCGAACTTGGTGGCGATGCCATCAGCTCGCTCGCCCTGGTGGGAGTCTTGCGACCCAGCTTGCTCACCAGGTCGCGGCAAGTGGTGCCAGCGAGGAACGCGCCGATGACATCTGGGTTAGTGATGTTGGGCAACTCGGTGCGCTGCTTTGAAAATTGCCGGATGTAGTCCCGCAGGGATTCTCCCGGCTGCTGGCGGTAGCTTCGGAGGTCCCAAGAGTTCCCAGGGCGCACGTATGTGCCCTGGAAGTTGCCGGCGAAGGCTTTGACCAGGTCGTCCCAGTTGGAGATCTGCGCAGGAGGCAGATGCTCCAGCCAGGCTTGGGCGGCGTCGGAGAGGAACAGGGGGAGGTTGCTAGAGACTACCCATCTGGAGCTTGACGGGAAGCTGTTCGTCAACACGCAGCAAGCCCCTACCTGGCGCGCCAACTGTCGGCGTTTTGACCCCGAGGGGTCCCTGGACCGACGAGTAAATTGTCGCTGCGTGTCCCAGCCCAAATGGGTCGGCACGAGACGAAACACAAGGGGGAAGAACAATAAGGGGAACCGCGACTCGTGTTGTCCTGCGCCTAGGGCGGATGCGCTTGCAGTAGGGGGTTACAAGCGTTCGCGAGGGAGATAGAAAGTGAGTCTGCTCGTCAGCCTGTCCTCCCGCGCGGCCACCTTTTCGTACGAGGGCCCTGGACCTTCCTTTTATAGACGTAAGGAGAGGGCCCATGTGTACAATGGGGGGGTGTAGCAGCGTGCTAGCGTGTCTGGCAGAGAGGAGCCAGAGTCCTATGTACATGCCGACGTGGCTGTTGGAGAGGTGTTGGTGCCCTGTTCATGTGATGTCGTGGCCGTCGGAGGAGCGCTTAAACCCTGTAGAAGCACAGCTGTCAGGGCTGTCGGGACCTTGCTGACGTCTCCTTGCTTCCGTAGGGGGGCTGAGAACCGCCGTTGTCATGGAGCACGCGGGGTGTCATCATTACTTGTTTTACCGGGGTGAGCCAGATGGTATGCCGGTCTTGTTCCCCGTAGCCTGAGCTAGCTAGGGGTAGGGTAATGATGTACCCCCCTGCGACATGGTCGGCCCGAGCCCAAGGTCGGGCGAGGTGGAGGCTCCTCCGAGGTCGAGGCTGAGTCTGAGCCCTGGGGTCGGGCGAGGCGGAGACCATCGTCCGAGGTTGAGGTTGAGTCCGAGCCCTGGGGTCGGACTAGGCAGAGACCGTCATCCGGGATCGAGGTTGAGTCCAAGCCCTAGGGTCGGGCGAGGTGGAGACCATCGTCCGAGGTCGAGGTTGAGTCCGAGCCCTGGGGTCGGGCGAGACGAAGACCATCGTCTGATGTCGAGGTTGAGTCCGAGCCCTGGGGTCGGGCGAGGCGGAGACCGTCATCCGGGGTCGAGGTTGAGTCCGAGCCGAGGCGGAGACCATCGTCCGAGGTCGAGGTTGAGTCCGAGCCCTGGGGTCGGGTGAGGCGGAGACCGTCGTCTGAGGTCGAGGTTGAGTCCGAGCCCTAGGGTCGGGCGAGGCGGAGACCGTCATCCGAGGTCGAGGTTGAGTCCGAGCCCTGGGGTCGGGCGGGGCGGAGCTTCCTATGGCGCCCAAGGCTAGACTTGGCTGCTGTCAGCCTCACCCTAGCGGGTGGCACAACAGTCGGAGTAGTGCAGGCGGCGCTGTTTTTCCTGTCAGGTCAGTCAGTGGAGGGGCGAAGTGACCGCTGTCAATTCGGCCTTGTCGACTGAGGAGCGCGTGTTAGGATAAGGTGTCAGGTGATCCTTGCATTGAATGCTCCTGCGATCCCGGTCGGCTGGCGAGGCGATCTGGCCAAGGTTGCTTCTCCATGAAGCCTGCCCGAACTGGGCCTCGGGCGAGTCGAAGGTGCGTCCGTTGCTTGAGGAGGCCCTCGGGCGAGGCGTGAATCTGCCTGGGTCTTCCATTCCTGCCCGAGGCTAGGCTCGGGCGAGGCGAGATTGCGTTCCTTGAGCGGACGGAGCTTTGACATGTATTGCGCCCATCAGGCCTTTGCAGCTTTATGCTGATGGTGTTTACCAGCCGAGTTTTAGGAGTCTTAGGGGTACCCCTAATTATGTCCCCGATAGTACTTTCTCCCCCTTTTGAAACACAATAAGATATCAATTTGAAAAACTTCATTTTTAAAATTTGGTGGTGGTGCGGTCCTTTTGCTTTGGGCTCATACTTTCTCCCCCTTTGGGCATTAATCGCCAAAAACGGATACTTGTGAATAAAATATAAGCCCCTTTTTACTTTCTCCCCAATGGCAAATAAAAAGAGATGAAGATTATACCAAAGTGGAGAATAATGCAGAATATCGGCAAATATCAATGGAGTTGAGTGGAAGCGTTTTATTTGCCGAATACTCCATTTCCCTTTCAATATCTATGACTAAGCATAACAATACACTTGAAAACACATTAGTCCATAGACATAAAAGAGGTATGATCAAAGGTACATAAATAGGTTATGTGTGCAGAATATCAATCAAAATTCCTAGAATCAAGAATATTTAGCTCATGTCTAAGTTTGGTAAATGATTTCTCATCTAAATGGCTTGGTAAAGATATCGGCTAATTGTTCTTTGGTGCTAATATACGAAATCTCGATATCCCCCTTTTGTTGGTGATCCCTCAAAAAGTGATACCGAATGGCTATGTGTTTAGTGTGGCTATGCTCAATGGGATTGTCTGCCATGCGGATTGCACTCTCATTATCACATAGAAGAGGAACTTTGGTTAATTTGTAACCATAGTCCCTAAGGGTTTGCCTCATCCAAAGTAATTGCGCGCAACAATGGCCTGCGGCAATATACTCGGCTTCGGCGGTAGAAAGAGCTACAGAATTTTGCTTCTTTGAAGCCCAAGACACCAGAGATCTTCCCAAGAACTAGCAAGTCCCTGATGTGCTCTTTCTATCGATCTTACAACCCGCCCAATCAGCATCTGAATAACCAATTAATCAAAAGTGGATCCCCTGGGGTACCAAAGGCCAAACTTAGGAGTATAAACTAAATATCTAAAGATTCGTTTTACGGCCCTAAGGTGAACTTCCTTAGGATCGGCTTGGAATCTTGCACACATGCATACGGAAAGCATAATGTCCAGTCGAGATGCACATAAGTAGAGTAAAGACCCTATCATCGACCGGTATACCTTTTGATCTACGGATTTACCTCTCGTGTCGAGGTCGAGATGCCCATTGGTTCCCATGGGTGTCTTGATGGGCTTGGCATCCTTCATCCCAAACTTGGTGAGTATGTCTTGAATGTACTTCGTTTGGCTGATGAAGGTGCCCTCTTGGAGTTGCTTGACTTGAAATCTAGAAAAATATTTCAACTCCCCCATCATAGACATCTCGAATTTTCGAATCATGATCCTACTAAACTCTTCACAATAGATTTGTTAGTAGACCCAAATATGATATCATCAACATAAATTTGGCATACAAACAAATCATTTTCAATGGTCTTAGTAAAGAGAGTAGGATCGACCTTCTGACTTTGAAGCCATTATCAATAAGAAAATCTCTTAGGCATTCATACCATGCTCTTGGGGCTTGCTTAGCCCATAAAGTGCCTTAGAGAGTTTATAAACATGGTTAGGGTACTCACTGTCTTCAAAGCTAGGAGGTTGCTCAACATAGACCTCTTCCTTGATTGGTCCATTGAGGAAGGCACTCTTCACGTCCATTTGGTAAAGCTTAAAGCCCATGTAAGTAGCATAGGCTAATAATATACGAATGGACTCAAGCCTAGCTACGGGTGCATAGGTTTCACCAAAATCCAAACCTTCCGACTTGTGAATATCCCTTGGCCACAAGTCGGGCTTTGTTCCTTATCACCACACCATGCTCATCTTGTTTGTTGCGGAAGACCCACTTGGTTCCTACAACATTTTGGTTAGGACGTAGAACCAAATGCCATACCTCATTCCTTGTAAAATTGTTGAGCTCCTCTTGCATCGCCAGCACCCAATCCGAATCTTGAAGTGCTTCCTCTACCGTGTGTGGCTTAATAGAGGAAACAAAGGAGTAGTGTTCACAAAAATGAGCAACACGAGATCGATAGTGGTTACCCCCCTTATGAATATCTCCTATGATGGTGTTCACAGGGTGATCTCGTTGGATTGCTTGGTGGACTCTTGGGTGTGGCGGCCTTGGATCTTGTTCATCCTCCTTGTCTTGATCATTTGTATCTCCCCCTTTGATTATTTCCGTCCTCTTGAGGTAGCTCATCTTCTTGATCTTCTTCATCATCTTGAGCCTCATCCTCATCTTGGGTTGGTGGAGATGCTTTGCATGGAGGAAGATGGTTGATCTTGTGCTTGAATGGTCTCTTTGATTCCTTAGGACACACATCCCCAATGGACATGTTCGCTTAGCGCGACGCACGAGCCTCTTCATCATCTAATTCATCAAGATCAACTTGCTCTACTTGAGAGCCGTTAGTCTCATCAAACACAATGTCACAAGAAACTTCAACTAGTCCAGTGGACTTGTTAAAGGACTCTATATGCCCTTGTGTTTGAATCATAACCAAGTAAAAGCCTTCTACAGCCTTAGGAGCAAATTTAGATTTTCTACCCCTTTTAACAAGAATAAAACATTTGCTACCAAGACTCTAAAATATGAAACATTGGGCTTTTTACCGGTGAGGAGTTCATAAGATGTCTTCTTGAGGATTCGGTGTAGATATAACCGGTTGATGGCGTAGCAAGCGGTGTTGACCGCCTCGGCCCAAAACCGATCTGAAGTCTTGTACTCATCAAGCATGGTTCTTGCCATGTCCAATAGAGTTCTATTCTTCCTTTCCACTACACCATTTTGTTATGGTGTGTAGGGAGAAGAGAACTCATGCTTGATGCCCTCCTCAAGGAAGCCTTCTATTTGTGAGTTCTTGAACTCCGTTCCGTTGTCGCTTCTTATTTTCTTGATCCTCAAGCCGAACTCATATTGAGCCCGTCTTAAGAATCCCTTCAAGGTCTCTTGGGTTTGAGATTTTTCCTGTAAAAGAATACCCAAGTGAAGCAAGAATAATCATCCACAATAACTAGACAATACTTACTCCCAGCCGATGCTTATGTAAGCTATCGGGACGAATAAATCCATGTGGAGTAGCTCCAGTGGCCTGTCAGTTGTCATGATGTTCTTATGTGGATGATAAACACCAACTTGCTTCCCTGCTTGACATGGCACTACAAATCCTGTCTTTCTCAAAATGAACATTTGTTAGTCCCAAAATGTGCTCTCCCTTTAGAAGTTTGTGAAGATTCTTCATCCCAACATGGGCTAGTCGGCGGTGCCAGAGCCAACCCATGTTAGTCTTAGCAATTAAGCAAGTATCGAGTTCAGCTCTATTGAAATCAACTAAGTATAGCTGACCCTCTAATACTCCCTTAAAGGCTATTGAATCATCACTTCTTCTAAAGACAGTAACACCTGTATCCGTAAAAAACACAGTTGTAACTCATTTTGCATAATTGAGAAACATGAAAGCAAGTTGTAATCTAAAGAATCTACAAGAAAAACATTGGAAATAGAATGGTCAGGTGATATAGCAATTTTACCCAATCCTTTGACCAAACCTTGATTTCCATCCCCGAATGTGATAGCTCGTTGGGAATCTTGGTTTTTCTCATAGGAGGAGACATTCTTTCTCCCCAGTCATGTGGTTTGTGCACCCGCTGTCGATGATCTAACTTGAGCCCCCGGATGCATAAACCTACAAAACAATTTAGTTTCTTGATTTTAGATACCCAAACAGTTTTGGGTCCTTGACATTAGATGCAAGACTTTGGGTACCCAAACACAAGTATTTGACCCCTTGTGTTTGCCCCCAACATATTTGGCAACTTACCTTGCCTGATTTGTTAGTTAGCACATAAGAAGCATCAAAAGTTTTGAATGAAACATTATGACCATTTGATGCTCTAGGAGTTTTTCTTCTAGGCAATTTAGCATGGGTTGATTGCCTAGAACTAGATGCCTCACTCTTATACATAAAAGCAAGATTAGGGCCAGAGTGAGACTTCCTAGAGTGAATTCTCCTAATTTGTGTTCGGGATAACCGACAGGGTATAAAATGTAACCCTCGTTATCCTGAACCATGGGAGCCTTGCCCTTAACAAAATTAGACAATCTTTAGGCAGGGCATTAAGCTTGACATTGTCTCCCTGTTGGAAGGCCAATGCCATCCTTAATGCCAGGGCGTCTCCCACTATAAAGCATGCTTCTAGCAAATTTAAAATTTTCATTTTCCAAGTCATGCTCATTGATTTTAGCAGTTAATGTAGCTATGTGATCATTTGTTGTTTAATTAAAGCAAGGTGATCATGAATAGCATCTACATTAACATCTCTACATCTAGTGCAAATAGAAACATGTTCAACGGTAGATGTAGAGGGTTTGCAATCATTTAATTCAACAATCTTAGCATGTAAAATGTCATTCTCATCTCTAAGATTGGAATAGAAATATTGCAAACATCTAGTTCCTTAGCCTTAGCAATCAATTTTTCATTCTCATTCTAAGGCTAGTAAGAGAGGTATTCAACTTATCAATCTTAGCAATCAAATTGGCATTATCATTTCTAATATTAACAAGAGAATCATCACAAACATTTAAATTTTCAACCTTAGCAATTAATTTAGCATTCTCATTTCTAAGGTTGGAAACAATGTCATGGCAAGTGCTTAGCTCACTAGTTAATTTTTCATTTTTCTCTACCTCCTGAGCATAAGCATTTTTAGTCTTAACATGCTTTTTGTTTTCTTTGATAAGGAAGTCCTCTTGGCTATCCAAGAGTTCATCCTTCTCATGAATGGCACTAATCAATTCATTTAATTCTCTTTTTGTTGCATGTTAAGATTGGCAAAAAGAGTAAGCAAGTTATCCTCCTCATCACTAGAATTATCCTCATCACTAGAGGTTGCATATTTAGTGGAGGATCTTGAATTTTACCTTCTTTTTCTTGCCGTCCTTTGCCATAAGACACTTGTGGCTGACGTTGGGGAAGAGAAGCCCTTTGTTGACGGCGATGTTGGCGGCGTCCTCGTCGGAGGAGGAATCGGTGGAGCTCTCGTCGGAGTCCCACTCCCGGCAAAACATGGGCATCGCCGCCCTTCTTCTTGTAGTACCTCTTCTTTCTCTCCTCTTTCCCTTCTTGTCGTCGCCTCTGTCACTATCACTAGATAATGGACATTTTGCAATTAAAATGACCGGGCTTACCACACTTGTAGCACGCTTTCTTAGAGCGGGGCTTGTAATCTTTCCCCCTCCTTTGCTTGATGATTTGGCGGAAGCTCTTGATGATGATGCGTCATTTCCTCATTGTCGAGCTGGGAGGCGTCGATGGGGATTCTACTTGGAGTAGAATCTTCTTTCTTCTCCTCCGTTGCTTTAAATGCAACGGGTTGTGCTTCGGGTACGGAGGAGGAGGCGCCTTGCTCGATGATCTTCTTGGAGCCTTTGATCATCAACTCAAAGCTCACAAATTTTCCTATTACTTCCTCGGGAGACATTAGTTTATATCTTGGATCACCACGAATTAATTGAACTGGAGTGGGGGTTAAGAAATACGAGTGATCTAAGAATAACCTTGACCATCTCATGGTCATCCCACTTGGTGCTCCCGAGGTTGCGCACTTGGTTCACCAAGGTTTTTAGCCGGTTGAACATGGCTTGCGGGTCTTCTCCTTGGTTGAGCATGAAAGCGCCCGAGCTCCCCTCGATCGTCTCCCTCTTGGTGATCTTGGTCACCTCGTCTCCTTCGTGCGCCGTTTTGAGCACGTCCCAAATCTCCTTGGCGCTCTTCAATCCTTGCACCTTGTTGTACTCCTCTCGACTTAGAGAGGCGAGGAGTATTGTGGTGGCTTGTGAGTTGAAGTGCTGGATTTGGGCAACTTCGTCCGAGTCATAGTCCCTCATCCCCTATGGATGGTACCTGTACACCAAGCTCAACAACGTCCCAAATACTAGTGTGGAGTGAGGTTAGGTGATGCCTCATTTTATCCCTCCACATGTTATAATCTTCACCATCAAACATAGGTGGCTTGCCTAATGGGATGGAAAGTAAAGGAGTACGTTTTGAAATACGAGGGTAGGCGTAGGAGAATCTTACTAAACTTCTTGCGCTCCATGGCGCTTAGAAGTTACGACGGTGCGTTAAGAGCCGGAGGTGGATGGCGACGAAGAAATCGGTCTCATAGTAGACCACCTTCTTCATCTTCTTCTTCTTGTCGCCACTCCGAGCGACTTGTGTGAAGGGGAATTCCTTCTCCTTCCCCTTGTTGTGGGACTCTCCCGATGGAGCCTTCCTCGTGGCTTGTAACGGGCTTCTCGCCGATCACCATCTCCTTCTTGGCGTGTTCTCCCGACATCACTTCGAGCGGTTAGGCTCTAATGAAGCACCGGGGCTCCAATACCAATTGAAAGTCGCCTAGAGGGGGGTGAATAGGTGGAATCTGAAAATTATAGACTTAAGCACAACTACAAGCCGGGGTTAGCGTTAGAAATATAATCAAGTCCAAAAGAGAGGGCGAAACAATATCACAAGCAAATAAGAATGGATGACACAGTGATTTGATTTTACCGAGGTTCAGTATCAAACAGACAAATTTACGCTTAAACTCCCCAACACCTATTCAGTCACCTGCGAAGGCCCCCGACCACGGCCGCGGGGGTCTTTCAGTAGCCTGTTTGACCACCGCCATCAAGAAAAGGCTCCTCGATGACAAGAAGGGTAAAATGGGCCGACCAGCTACCTGAGGTAGTCTGGGCCCTGAACACGACCGAATGTCGGGCGATCGATTTCACACCTTTTCGCTTATTATATGGATCGGAGGCCATGACTGCCGCAGGAGATAAAGCATGGGTCGCCCCGAACAAGCACGTCAGCCGTCCCCGACGTTCGATAAACCGATGTCCAAAGACCTCATCGATGGAGACCACGTCTTTGCCCTGTAGGCCCTTAACAGATACCAAGCTCAAACCAGGCCTGACGCACCACGCAGTCATCCCAAGAGAGTTCAACGAAGGAGACCTCATACTCGCTGGACCACCGGACAGAGTCACGGGGCAAGCTGGAGCCGAAATGGGAGGGTCCATTCATCGTCAAGTCGAAGGCGTCCCCCCAGCGCGTAACAGGCTAACAACGCCAACCGGCGAAGACCTAGAGCATTCCCTGGAATATTGACAATCTCCACAATTTTTTTGTCTAAAACTTTAGGGCACATGCACCCATGTAATTCACCCAAACAGTACTAGTTCCGGCCCGCACTCTTTTCCTCCCGGGGGGTGAGGTTTTTAACGAGGCGGAGCCATGTATATATACCTGCAAAAATCCCTCGCAAAAACTCAGATGCAGCATGTCGAAAAAGGACTGCATCGACGGTCTTCGGCATTCGACCACTCTGAAGTCACCGTGAGAGGCAGCGCAGACTACCCTTGCATGCGACACTCCACGCAGAAGTCGCCTAAGGGTGCAGCCGTAATAGCACAATAAGTGCGCAAAATCGCAGTCTTTTCCTAGAAAGACTCTCCGTGCAAAAGTCGCCTAAGGGTGCAGCCGGAATAGCACAATAAGTGCACAAAATCAAATTCTTTTCCTAAAAGACTCTCCATACAAAGTCGCCTAAGGGTGCAGCCGGAACAGCACAATAAGTGCGCAAAATCGAAATCTTTTTCTAAAAGACTCTCTGTGCAAAAGTCGCCTAAGGGTGCAGCCAGAAACAACACAATAAGTGCGCAAAAATCGAAGTCTTTTTTCAAAAGACTCTCCATGCAGAAGTCGCCTAGGGTACATCCGGAATAGCACAATAAGTGCGCAAAATCGTGCGTCAATCGAAGTCTTTAATTTAAAGACAATCCGCGCAAAAGTCGCCACGAGTGCAGCCGGATCAACGAAGGGCGCGCAACCTCTATCATACAATTACATTGTACATACACACAAGCGAGGGCATCATATATTATATTGGCTCAACCTTCGGGATGATACCCATCTCCCTGGTAATTGAACACATTATCCTCATTCCTCACCCTCAAAAAGATTTCGCAGCTCCCTTTCACCTATGCTCGCCCCCAATCGACGAGGACAACAATTCTCGTTTACCAGTCCGGTCCACACAAAGACGGCCACGCTCCATCCCATACGATGACGCCCTACCACTTCGCGAAAAATTCACTTCACTCTTTGTTTCGCCACCCGCCCTTCACCGCCTATACCCAGTACTCCGCACCCGGGAGACCCCTGGAAGCCTCCACGCGCGGCGAAGGCTCCGCTGCAGCCACATCTAACGCTGCAAAATAATCCAAGCCTTCATCCGAAGGATCCTCCATCCACGAAATCGAAACTCCCAGAATCATCAGACTCAACACTTAGACACAGAGCCACACGAATTATCATCGGCAGGCACTACGGTTGAGGCCGCCACAAAATTAGTATTGTCAGTAGCGGTTGCGTGCGCAGGCCCAAACGTCAGAACCTGCGCAGCAACCGAGGTTCAGTATCAAACAGACAAAATTTACGCTTAAACTCCCCAACACCTATTCAGCCACCTGCGAAGGCCCGACCACGGCCGCGGGGGTCTTCAGTTAGCCTGTTTGACCACCGCCTTCGAGGCGTCCTCGGCCCGTCGGCGCAGGGGCTGGCGCGGGGTCTTCGCCGGCTCCAGTCGGCGTGGGGGTCCGCCGAGGGACCCTTGCCCGCATCGGTCGAAGGCGCCAGCTCCACCCCCGAGGCCTCGGGTAGCGTGCTGTCTAGGTCACCAAGGGTCCTCAACCTCTTCGTCATGCGCCATCTGCAAGCAAATAGCACATTCATTCAGCAAAACCACACATACCCACACATATAACCACACAAAATGAGCCCTTACCTGATCCATTGCCCCGGTCGGACCTCTCCCGGACCATCTCTCGGCTGTGAGGACCCCACATCCTGTCGAAGAGCGCCCCGCCGACCGCTTAAGCATCGGGTCCTCGACCTAGAAGATTTCGCGTTCGAAGCCTTCGTCTGACTGGTCGAAGACCTCGAAATGCCCGCACCCCTCGCGGTACAAAGCATTCACGGGCCCCTTGCAGGTGACAAGGGAGGCAAAGGACATAAGGCCCGTCACGATTGTCGGTAGGACCCCCAGCTCCTCCTGTAGCCACTCAAGAAAGCGGAGGCCCACCTCTTGGCCGAGCGCTTCGAAGGCGGCGGTCCGCGCACCCAGCTCCCGGTACGAGTTCACGAGCTGCGCATGTGTCCGCTCGACCTCCGCACACGTCGTGGCCTCGGTCTTGTCCACGCGATTGCGCAGACCGTTAAGCCTCGCCTCCAGCTCCTCGGCGCATTAGCGGGCGAGACTGGCCTCCGCCTGCGCGAGCTTAGCCTTAGCTTGAGCAGCCTACGCATCGGCAATGGCCTTGTTCGCGTCCTTCCTCTCCTTCGCCAGCTGACGCCGGAGATCCCCCTTCTCAGCCTCTGCAGCATCCAACCTCTCTGTCAGCCTGCGGCTCTTGTTTTCCGCAGCCGACTTCTCCCGAACGGCATCCGCATGCTGCGCCCGGAGATGCTCGATTTCGGCAGTATACTCCGAAGTCAGAGCACCCGACGCAACATGGTCAGTGAAGGCGGCCGCCTGCCACAAAAACCCATGAGATTCACAACCACATAAAAACAATGAACTATCAAAGACCAACACGGCTTACATGCTTCAGCTGCTACGACGCATGCCTCAGCTGCTGGGACACGAGCCCGCCAAATCCTTAGCGGTGGCGGCCGACAAAATCGCGCCACTTGCGCAGAAGCTGGACCACGGGTCCTGCAAAGCCCCCTTCGTCCTAACCGCCACCGTTGGCAAAGCGGACGCCTCCAGACTCGGGGCAATAGCCAGCTGTCCCACATCCAACCCTACACCATGATCTTGTTCAAGACCTAGTCCCAAAAAAACTTACCATCGAGAAACCCCCCACGCAGATGTCCGTGTCAAAATCGGCAACATGCGCCGCTGCCACATCAGTGCGCGTCGGCGACGGCGGCCTCCGCTCCTTCGTAGGCTCGGTCGAGGGCGGCTTGCCCACGCTAGAAGCAGCCACCCTCGCACCCACCGAAGACTTGCTGGGCCCAGGGACGACCGGCTTCATAGCCAGCGGTGGTTTGCCACTGCCAGAGGTGGCAGTCTTCACACCTCCCCGCGCCTTCTTCGCCTCGCGGAACGGGTCCCCAACCCTTGTAACCGCCCAGCGCTTCCGCGCCGCATCTTGGCGATCCTTCTCCATCACTGCCAATACAACAACAGCAATATTCCATCCATAAGGAAAAATCTTCAATTCACGAGCCATACGAGACGTAAACATGTCTTCGCCGGCCGCACTGGGGATCAGAACGTTCCTTGGCCATCGACCCCCGGTAACCTTCAGCATTCGCGCCAAAGACTTCCGGAGCTCGGGCGAAGACATCCTCCCCTCGAGGGCCGCGCAAGTTCCCATCAACTCCACAACAAAGCAATCAGAGACCCCCAAACCCCCACTGTAGTACCTATTTTTCTCTTCTTCGTGGTTGGGCAGCCTCCCGAGAAGGGCCTTCCTTAGCCACGGCCACTGGTTTTTTTCGCGGCGGTCAGCAGCCGCAGCAGCATCATCTCCAGGATAACCACCATATGGCAAACGGTTCAATTGGAAGACCCGATTCAAGCGAACATTGGACCCTCGGATATCCCAACTCCACAGACCCTCCGTCCTCGGCGCATACCGCCCCACAATTCTCACTGCCCAGTCCTCCACTTCATGAACAAACGCAGCCGGGTCTCAGCCGCGCAAATCCAAAGAGAAGGCTGGACTTCGCACCAGCTGCTGGCCCAAAGTAGGCATCTGGCGAGGGCATACTTCGCCTAGCACCCAGCCATGCGCCAGGGGCCACACTCCATAACCAATGAACTCTTCAACCAAATCACGCCCACTGCTCATGCGGGCAGCGCACCGGAGGCCCCCCTCATCCTCATCATCTTCCGCCACCTCAAATCGTGGGAACGCCACATAAAAATGGGAGCACATCACGGCCGCGGGGAGCCCTAGGAGGTCTTCGACTTCGCCTCCCAAAACATAAAACCAGTAATCCCACCAGTTGCCCCACTTGTTGCGAGCACAGGGAACTAACTCCACGACTTCCACCGAAGTCTTACCGGTCCTCGGCGTGAAAGTGCACGATCCAAACTGTGCAATCTTGTCTCCAATCTTCCTTTTTTGCCAATGCAGACAGTAATTCTTGGCGAAGACCTCTACGGAGGGCTGTCCACTGTACGAAGTCGCCGCCCAGACATACTTCGCCAGGGCCACCACGGCGTTCGGCGTCAGCTGGTGGACCTGGACCTCAAATCTCTGCAGGACCTCTGCCACGAAACGATGCGCAGGTAGGCGAAGGCCGGCGGTGAAGAATGCCTCAAACACGACTAACTCGCCCTCGGGCTCGGGAACCTCTTCCGCCCCCGGGACATGCCCGACGCCGTTCCCAAAATACCCCAACTGTTGCATATCCTGCACGCGAATCGAGGAAATCCTCAAAACGTCGAACTCCACTGTGTGACCCGGCTGTAACTCCGTCACCGCCAAATCGCTCAAGGTATCTTCGGATGATAAATCGACCGGCCGCATGTTTGCAACAGATGAGGAAGAGGACGACATCGCTACGTATTGTCGGCGGCGGCGTGCGGTTTGCTTGACGCGGGCCAGATCTCCGACGCAGAAAGAACCAGGAGGGCAAGCAAGCAGGCAAGCGGTTTTCAAAAACTAGGGTTTTCTGACGCACGCAAGGGTGAGAGTTAACCCGCCACACCGCCCCTTTTTATACACACGGCGCGACGCTTTGAAAAACCCGTAGTCCAACAGTGCCACGTCCCATCAACGGTCAACTCAAAAACCCCTGTGGAACCACTTCGAGCGAGGGCAGCGTCTCCACCATCTAGCGACGTCTTCGGCACCAGATGACTCAGTCGAACTGGTCCCTCGGAGGGCAAATGTTGGGGCGAAGGCGAAGACGCTACCCTTCGCTTCAGGACTTCGCCACCTCGCTCAACCAACGGAGGCAAGATGACCGGCGCGGCCCACCCTTCATCCTCCTCACCGCAAGACGAAGGCCTACGACGAAGTCTCTCTCCATCCTACGTCCTCAACCGATCTGGAGGCCCGTGTGGGATTCGGCCCACTGTAACAGGCCCCGCACAGATAAGTGTGTTATGGGCCTGATTTGTAATAGCTTTTCTGTAATTACGGTCTGTAACCCTCCCTTATGGGAATATTCTGGGGATAATCTAGGTGCCCGAGGGCATAAGCGTCCTTACATTGAGACGATAGGCAATCGGGCGCCTATAAATACCCCCGTATAGTGCCCTTGAGAGGCTGAATGAACAGAGCAATTGCGATCCCACGATAAACCTTGTTTGCACTCTTTCCACTCCCCCATTGGATCAACTTGCTTAGGAGCGCAAGTTCCAACAGACTGATCTCTCAGAAAATGATATCGGATGTCTATGTGCTTAACGCGACCGTGATCAATAGGATTATCCGTCATACAGATAGCACTCTCGTTGTCACATAGGAGGGGAACTTTGCTCAGATTGTAGCCAAATTCTTTAGGCTTTGCCTCATCCAAAGTAATTGTACAAAACAATATCATGCAGCAATGTACTCGGTCTCGGCGGTAGATAGGGAAACAAAGTTTTGTTTTTTGAAGCCCAAGACACCAAGGATCTTCCTAGAAATTGGAAAGTCCTAGATGTACTCTTCCTATCAACCTTATATCCGGCATAATCAGGATCGAAATATATGTGGATATCAAAGTTTGAACCCTTAGGATACTAAACCCTAAAGTTAGTTGGAACTAAATAGCTTAAAATTCTCTTACAGTCATAAGGTGACATTCTTTAAGGTCGGCTTGAAATTTTGCACACAAGCAAACTGAAAAGCATTATGTCTAGTCTAGATGCACATAAGTAAATAAGTGAACCTATCATAGGCCGATATACCTCACGTGTCAAGGTCGAGATGTCTGTTGGTTCCATGGGTGTCTTGATGGGTTTGGTATCCTTCATTCCAAACTTCTTCGGAATATTCTGAGTGTACTTCGTTTGGCTGATGAAGGTGTTGTCCTTGAGTTGCTTGATTTAGAATCCTAAAAAACCTTAACTTTTTGATCAACTTTTTGGTATACAAACAAATCATTGTCGATAATTTTAGTGAAAAGAGTATGATCAACTTTTTTATTTTAAATGAATCTGTTATAAAAAAAGGTTTACGTGACATAATATGCTTGATAAAAAAAAGGGTGCACATGCCTTACGTGTCATTACCCTTCTGTCAGTGTTTGCCTTCGAGAAGTATGTGGACCACATGTGAAATTGTTTTTTGGCCATATGCTCTTCTAGTGCGAGGTCTACCTCACATGTGTCTGGCCTTTGCATGTATCAAATGTGCAGTTGATTCTCTGCATTGCCAACATTGACTTGAGACTCATCCTCTAATGTTGCATCAAGTTGAGGAATGTTTTCTCTGACTTTAGGGGTGGCAGGTAAAGCTAAGACCATATCTTGGTTTTGATCTTGCACAAGCTGAATAATGGGGTTGGGGGATGCATAGGCATTAGAACTTGTAGTCCCTGTCCAATGGAGTTGTCAGATGACTATAAATCTTCCAGGCCTGATACTTGATAGCTGAGTTGCTCTTCAGGTTCCTCCTGTTCAGCATTTTGTTTTTGCTAAGCTGGAAAATTGGAATGTCCTCCACTGGTTGAGGCCACACCTCTCACATCATTTGACTGGTTTCTTGCACCAATTGTGGAAGGTTGAGATTAAAACCTAGAATATTCATCGATTGATCGAGCCTAATAAACTCAAAAGGAAGTTCATGCCCATTTTTGGTAGGGAGGATCATGTTTTTCATCTCCTGGTTGATCCCCTAACACCCTAACATATTGTGTTGATGTCACACCCGGATTTAAGGGCGAACCCAGGCACGAATCAAATGTATGCTAGGATCAAGTCTCACACATATGATGACTCATGTTATTAAAATGAATGTCACATCTTTATTATATAGTAGATGTTCTATATAAAATAACTAAATAACTACACCATATGAAGACAACTATCCTCCACAACCATAGTTGACTGTGAGACGACGACCTAGATCTCTCATGAACTCATTGTAGCGGCCCTCTTCTCCCATCAATGGCAGGGCTTCAACAGCGCACTCTGGTTATTCGAACTCACATCATGTTGCTATGGTTCGGTGGCCTCGGGCTCACGAAGGAATAAGGGAACACAACTGGGGATTTATATCTGCATGGGAAGAGTTCGGATGTGGACGAGATTTGTAGACGAGGATATCCCGGGAAGGTTGTTGCTCCCGGTGGATGTTCGTTTTTTATTTTCAGTTTGCTACAGCTGGTAGAAGAAAGGGATGACAAGCAGGTCCCATAGTCAGTGACATGGAAAACAAACACGAGCACGTCAGGAGATGTCAGCCTGACAGTGTGGCCCCACTGGTTAGCCTTACAAGTGAGCGGGTGCGAGAGACCTAGGCCTCGTGGTCAGAGAAGAAATTGGCCCAAGCGGGGCAAGAAGCTGGGCTGGAAGTAGGTTTCTTGACCCAAGAAGGTGAGTTTTCCCAATTTTTCTTATTTTTGTTTTTAGTTTTCTTTTGTTTTTTCCAAGTTCAAACTTCCAGTTTTAGTTTCAAATTCAGTTCCGAGTTTAACAATTGAAATGCAACAAAACAATGAATATCAGCATGAATGCAAAATTTCTATTAATTGTCTATTTAAGAAAATTCTTTTAGATATGTGATTAATAAACACACAACAAAATAATAGTAGAGTTTCCTAGTAGATATCCTTTGTTAGGAAAATAAATATATGGTTCAACAAAAGGGAAAACCTAATACATATTGGGATCTTTTATTTAGTATTTATAAGCAAGGACATTTATTATAAGATATGTAACTTGAAAGGTAAAAAAGTTCTTATAAGAGGGCACTTTAATTCAAAATCTTTGGAGGACTCTACCAATTCTCATATTAGGATTTTTAGGTGTTACAATTAAATAATACACATTGAACTTTCGAGGCATAACCTTGAAAACCTTCTGAGACACTAAAAACAATGAACTAGGTAACTTCCTCAAGCGGGGTCACTCCGACGCGAATCATTATGATTTGTTTTGATTGGGCTCCCACATTAATAGTCTACCAAAAGATTCAATCGCATTTTGGATATGATCATGGGCCCAAAAATCTGAAGGGAAGCCCAGTAGCATAATCCAACACTCTCTATTGAAATTAAGGGCACGAAAATTTCAAGCCTCATTATCTTTATAACTGTGAATGTGATACCTAAGGTTTGTTGAGATCCTAAAACAATGAGGTTGTCATGATCAAAGACATTTCTAAACCTTGCTAGTGTCTTCCCAATATAAGAGCGTTTAATGGATCTGATATTTAAGTACAAGTACCCTCCAAAAATTCACGAACAACATCAACAATGCCTTGAAACGGAAACACATGATCCAAAAATGGCTAGACTAGGATAATACCCCAATCTTCATGAAGTGTGGGTTGTAAACAAGTATCCGCAACCGCAAGTACCATTTTTTCTGGTGTTGAATCAGAGCAACAACCTAACCTTGTGGCAAGAATGGTGCAAGATCCACCCAGTGATACGCCATGGAAGTAGTCGGTTCCGAAGCAACTGACGGAGAGTGTGAGAGTGGAGGAAGTGGTGGTTGTAAGGAGTAAATTGGTGCGATGAGGGTATTGTGGAACAGTGTAAGTTCGAGCATCACTATGGAAGACAAAGGGCACCTCTAAAGTTGATCGCCTTAGCAAATTTTGAAAAGGTGGTGAACTAGGGAGGTGTTTATGGCCCACATGTCATAGAGATAAGGTTGGATTGGAACCAGATATTGGGAGATGAGGCCCATGATATGCCACTGAACTTACTAGAAAATGAATCGATAATTTCAGCGCCTAGTTGGAAACAAAATTTTGGTTTAGGTAATTAACAACTGGATTGAGAGTGACCGGGTTGTTTACATACCAGACATCAGATTGGATGTTGACACTCCATTCTACTATGCCATGGGATTAAACATCGAATACATATGTTATCCTTACTTGTGCCAAAAGGAATTTTCGGCTTCCAAAATAAAAAGAGTTCTGTAGTGCAGAATATGTCTCTCATTAAAACGCCTACCAGGGAATTCACCCGCAAGAGATATTTCAGGACTAGAATTTGAAATATAAATCTTCTTACTATTTGCTTGATTGAAAGAATCCAATAAAGATTTTGAATAAATGCTCCTATGATACCAGAAATTTGAAAGTTGAATTCTCGAACTCCTTGCCTGAATTGGGGGTGTAGCCATGTTCTTCACTTGATTAATCCGACAAAATTGGAGTTTAATATATTGAACACCGTGTCGACTTGATTCTTGGGGAATGATAATCGATGAAATACTGGTAATCATGATTGATGCGAGTTGAGACGATTAGATGAAGCCAAAGTTTTACCAGTGAAGTGATTTCTTCTATTTCTGAGAGGAATGGAGTTAGCTCTTGTCATGATAGAAGTGTGAACAACCTCTTCATATGTCAATGGAGATCTTGACTTTTGAGATATTGTATGCCAAGACAAATATTCTTCCAATTTGTAATCCCTGATCTCATGGTTCCAGTTCGGACCACCAAAATCCCAAAGACGAAAGTAAGCCTTGAAAGCATCACATTCATAAGACCTTAGATTATAAATAGAAAAACCAACATGATTTGTTAAAAAATCGATACTCGAAACACTCTTTCATATAGCTGAATCACCCAAAATGCCTCAGCAATCACACCAATAGATGATTGAATAAGACAACCAACTAAAGCAACAGAAAGTCGAAACTTGCAACGTCCAAAGGAAATAACCAAAAAGAATTGTGAGTGCATGTTACTAGGAGGGCAACATATAGGTTCACCTCAACTTATTCTAGATGAGAACCTGAAAATTAATCCCTAGTTGATAATCCAACCCCTTCAAAGACATGGTGCTTCCACCTTTGCCACAATTTTCTAGTATTGGTGACTTGCTCAGCCCCTATACTAAAATATCGGCTCCACCCCTGCATGCATCGCGGTGGATTCAAAGCACATAGGGAAATTTATGGACTCGAGGCATGCTGGCGTTGTCATAGCATGTGACAAAAGTTGTCCTCGGGAATGCAAACTAAAAGGGAAATAGGGTAAAACCTATTCCTAAATGATTTTGGTGGTTGAATGTCCAACACAAATAATTGGACTAACTAGTTTGCTCTAGATTATACATTCTACAGGTGTCAAAGGTTCAACACAAACCAATAAAAAGAACAAGTCAGGGTTCAAAAGACAGGAGCAAAAAGGAAACCGGAGTGTTCCCTGGTCTGGCGCACCGAACTGTCCGGTGTGCCACCGGACAGTGTCCGGTGCACCAGGGGTCGTACACTTCAAACTCTTCAGCTTCGGGTTTCCCAGGCGTAGCTCCACTATAATTCATTGGACTGTCCGGTGTACCACCGGACTGTCCAGTGCACCAGCAGAGTAACGGCTATCTGCGCGCAACGGTCGACTCTGACTGGTGAACGGTGCAACAAAGTAACACGGCAGAAGTTAGAGCAGAAGGTCAGAGGGGCACCGGACTGTCCGGTGTGGCACCAGACTGTCCGGTGCCGCATGAGGACAAAGCCTCCAACGGTCGACCAGCTCCAAGCCCTAACAACAGGGTGACGTGGCGACACACCAAACTGTCCGGAGCGCCCATCGCCAGCAGCCTCCTCCAACGGCTACAATTTGGTTGGTGGCTATAAATACCACCCCAACCGGGCACTTCAGGTGTGGGAGTCTAAGCAACATTCCAAGTCATATAGTTGACATATCCAAGACCTCCCAACCACCTCTATTCATTGATCCATCCTATACACAAGATTTAGACCACTACAACCAACACAAGTGCCACAAAAGAGAGAGCAAGCAAAAGAAAGCTTCTCGTGTGAGTTTAGCAATAGTGCCTTGTGAGAATCATAGAGAGAAAGTGTGTGCTACATCTTGTGATCATTCGTGCGTGGAGTCTTGACTCCCATTGAACTTCCTCCAAAGTTTTGGAGGCTTGTAAAGCTAGAAAGAGACACCTAAGTGTGTGGTGATCCTTGCGGGGTCTTAAGTGATCCTTGAAAATAAGAAGAGCTCGCCGGTCTTGGTGATCGGTGGAGAGAGGGAAAGGGTTGAAAGAGACCCGTCCTTAGTGGACTCCTCGACGGGGACTAGGCCTTCGAGGGCCGAACCTCGGTAAAACAAATCACCCATGTCTCTTGTGTTTATTGCTTGTGATTTGTTTGTTCTCTCCCTTTCTAAGTTCTCTTGCGCTAATCTTTGCTAATATTATTTTGTGTTGCTTCAAGTTAAATTCACATTTAGAGAAGCAACTCCTTGCAAGAAAGAACTTGTGTTACTCTTCTTATCTAAGCCCTCTTGCATTATTCTCCACCAACATTTCTAGTAGTATTGCTATTGATTAAATTCCGCACCCTTTGAATACAATACTCGTTGCAAGTAAGGGACTTAGTTTTATACTCCGATAATTGTGAATCTTGTTCTAACCACTAATCAAGGGATCTAGTTTGGATTTAGAATTATAATTTTCAGGTTTCGCCTATCCACCCCCCTCTAGGCAACTTTCAATTGGTATCAGAGCTAGGCACTTCATATTGAGTCTAACAACTCAAAGTGATGGCTCGTAGAAGATCCCAAAAGAACAAGAAGACACCTCCGAAGGAAAACAATGAGGTAACTCTTGAGATATTACTTTTAGATTGTTCTAATTATGTTTCATGGTCTACTAGTGTGATAAATGCTTTTAGAACCGTAGATTCACAATTAGAACAAATTTTAGACAAGAGTATTATACCCTCTCGTTATAATGGGAAAAATGCTTCTGAGGAAGATCAAAGATGTATACACTTAAACTACCTAGCTTATGACATCTTAAGTAATTCTCTTAGCAAAGAAGACTATCGTGCCTTCATAATGAATTATCATGAAACCATTCATGATGTGCATGATATTTGGACTAGAATTAAAAATAAATTTGATGAGTCCAAACATGATGGTTCATTTTGTGCTTCTACTTCCTTTGGTCCTTGTGAAACTAACCCTTTGAAGGAAGAAGAAGAAAGTGAACGATGGAGACCAAACGATGAATCCACCTCTCCAAAAAGTTTGTCTTCCAATTTCGATTCACACATATGTTGTGTGGCTAATGAAAATGATAGTGGAAGCACAAATGAGGATGAGGAGGATGAAAGAAGCTTCATGCAACTCTACACTCATCTAAGCCTAGAAGATAAGGCGGTCATGCTTAAACTTCTAAAAAGAGCGAGAGAGCAAAGCAATGCTCATCAAATGCTAGAAGATATTCTCTCCATAAAAATGCTAAGCTTTGATGAGTTGACTAAAGAACATGAGGAGCTAAAGTGCTCTCATGTTGATTTGGTCCAAAGGTATGAAACTATTTCAATTGAGCAAGATAACTCTTTATTTTGTATCGCTCAATTAGTAAATTGGAATGCCTTGCTTAAGGACCAAGTGGAAAAGATAAAAGATGAAAATCTAGCTTTTCAAGAAAAATATGGCATGCTTCTATATTCTCATGAAAATCTTATAGATGATCATATCATATTAAACATTGCTCATGAGGTTGTGATAGAAATCTTAAAATCCCAAACCTCACTCATGCACATGTATTCAAATTAAAACTATATTACTATGTGCTAATGCTTGTTGTCCGTTGACAAGTAAATCTTGCTTTGAGCTAGAATTTGCAGGAACAAAAGATGGTACATATCAAAAGCTCAAAGAAGAAAATGAGAGGCTAAAAATGAGCTTGACACAACTCAAAGGGAAGTGCATTGCTCAACCTTCTCAAGATAACCGTGATCACATGATGAAGAAGCTTGAGATGGGAACAACCGTGGCATGCACTAAATCCCTTGAAGAAAATGTCAAGGACTTGAGGATTGCCAAGAGGAAGGAACAAAAGAAGAAAATCAATACCTCTGCCAAAAGCCTCAACCATGCCTCCATGCAAGGTAACATTCAAGGTAACGATCAAGCCACACTTCACACTAAGAGAAGTATAAAGTGTAGTGAATGCTTTGAAAAGGGACACTCGATTAGGTCATGTCCCCATATAAAAAATGGCTTGATTATTAACAAGGATGATAAACTTTGTTTTAAATGCTCAAAGAAGGGACACTTAATTAAGTCTTGTCCCTATTTGAAACAAAAAGGCATAGTGTTAGAAAAGAAAGTATTAACTAACCATGTAGCAAGCAAGAAACAAGGAAAGAAGAAATCTTCAAGACTTGAAGATCGCCTTTGCTACATATGCTGAAAGAAAGGACATCAATGCAAGGATTGTTCCATTGGTAACTATTCCACTTCTAGCTTGTCAATTATTTCACATGTAAATAGGCAACCCAAAATTGCAACTTGTGCTAGAAAGGTAATGAGTTTACCAAGTGCTAACACAAAGGACTTTTGGGTTCCTAGATCTTTGTTGACTAACCTTGATGAACCCATTAAGCGATGGGTACCAAAATATGCTTGACAAGCTTTGTAGGAGAAGAAGATAATATGAAGCTTTGGGGTGCTTGAGAAAGTCAATTCAATTTTTATTTAACTCAAGCTATCAATCTTACAATGATCTATATCCAAGACTGACCCAAAGTTATTTTGAATTATTATATCTAAAACTCATATCATCTCGGGAAAGATATTGATGTTGTAGGAAATAAAGAAATACCCTGTGCGAAAAATCAAGGCCTACAACATGGAGGAAAGCCAAAGGATGGTAACATTTATGCTTTTAAGTGCAAGTATCTTAACTTATCAATTCTTATGTGTCTTGTGTAGCCACATAGAAAAAGGAAGCACTTCAATTGTTTTAGAATTATGCCATCATCCTTTGAAGAAATTCCTCTCATATGGTAGATTGCATATTCATCATTTCTATACTATGGCAATCTACATGTTTTAAATTATTGTAAGAACCTTATGGCATGATCTACATTAATCATCCCTTTATTGCCATATTCTAGACATAAAGATATATTCCAAGTCCTTAAAGGATTAAAGTGTCATACAAGGAATTCAAATCCCTAGGACACTTCTAAAGGGAATATCTCTTTATGACTAGAATCATGAGACTAATGCTTTTGTGCATTTAACCTAAGTAGTCTCACATAGTGTGAATAAGTTTCTCTATGGAAATGCATAATCTAACATAAAAGGAAAAAATCAATCCAATGATTTATGATGTATTTCTACTTGCTTATATTGGATATGATTCTTCTACATTTATCGCTCTCCATGTTATGAACTAGAATTGTACCATAATCTTAAGAAATTGTTTATGCTTGTTTTATGAGTTAAAAATGAGCATACATCATGGAATAATCTAGTTCATATTATAAAGTTTCTGTGCTTTAGTAATCCACTTTTCATTCCTTGTCAAAAATGATTACAAAAAGGGAAACTAGTGCTTGTGTTACTAATGACATATCTCTTGAGCTTACTTATGAAAATCGACAAGAAAGTAAGTGCAAGCCACAAGCCTCAAGGGTTACTCTTCACCCAAAGGAAGAAAGGTAAAAGCCAAGGTATGGGAACTCATCTTCTTAATCAAATATAGTTCCCATTAATGGTTATTTACTCTAAATTCTACCTATGTAAAGAATAGATTCTTTTTGGGACTTAAGTCAGCTAAATGTGCATTCAATCTCATTCTCATAAATGCGCTTGTCCATTAGAATCTAATTCATGTCTTTGCTATATCTGTTCTCATATTGATATGCTTTTAAGTTATGATAATAAATTCAATATGAAAAGTAAATTTCCTAATGATGTGCACTAATGTTAAAGATTTTACTTCATGTCTATGTGACTTATGGATGATGAATTGCTCATATTTCTTAACTAAAGAAATCATCCTTCATCATATACTCCCTTGTGCTATTAACATCTCTCTTGAGTATTTTTAATAAGTTTGGAAGGAAAAAGAGACAACTACAAAGGGAGGACACTCAAATGAAAGAGGAAGACATCAAGAACAACAACACCTACTTGGACAGTAAGATCTTCAAAACAATCAATGGTGTGGTTGTGAGTATTCTAAATCCTTTTCATTGTGAGAATACCAGACATAAGTTGTTTATTGCAAATCTTATAAGCCTTGATCAAGATGTATAATGCTTCTCCCTATTTGTCTCTAAAAATGAGTGCATCTATTCAATTCATTCAAATACTTTGATGCATATCTCTAGGGGGAGCCTATTTCTATATCTTGATCATATTGAGACTAACACATTATCTTAGTAATCTCATATAGTCTCAAGTATGAGAATAAGTTTCTCATGAAGTATGCTACTACATATCAATCCAACTTGTTAAAATAATGTCACTTTTATCAAGGATTGTTGCTTTCATTGCTAAAGTAGCATATTTACTAGATTCTCCTAGTTTAAGCTTAATTGATAATTTAATGCATATGTTGTTCTTTTGATCGCATCTGTTATTTGTTTGATCATTGAATAACTTCAATTAACACTTATGTTTCTTAGTGCCTCATATATGCACAAGTCGAAAGGAGAATTCATGATACATTTATGCAATTTGTGATCCTCTTGATATATGATAACTATAACCTAGAAAAGGATCACTAGTTCTAGAACTCTCTATTGTGCAAAATATTTCCATATATTGTCTTGAATATAGGTCTTAAGCAACTAAGACTAAGGACAAAGCACAATAAAGAGAGCGTCTCTATGTGAAGGTACATAATGGTAAAACTACTTTCTCTCATTTACACATGTACCTAAATCTTCCTCCTCTATACATTCCTTGCATATCTTGTATAAAAGGAAGAGAAAGCATGTCTATGCATTATCCCTGCTTCATACCTAGTTCAACCTCTCAAAAGTTTCATTCCTGCATTAATGCAGTCTTTGTTAAAACTAGATGAAGTGATTTTATTGTCAAAGAGCTTAAAGCTTAACCTTATAATGAGGATAAGCTACCTTTGTTTCAAAGGTGGAGGGTCCTTAAGTCTCTTTGAAATCCCTAAGGGTAATTGCTTAAAATGTTTCCAACATGCTTTCATAAGTGCATAGTCTGTCGTGAGCATCACTCTTTTATTATGACACATTGCACTTCACAAGTTTCTATGATATAGATATGTTATCATTAACCTAATTATGTGCACTTGGCATTTAAGGCCAAAATCTGTATTCCTCTCAAGGCACATATTTAGGGAGAGCAATCTATATTATATAGAACTGTATAAGCTTAATTGACATATCCTTTTAACCATGTCTCTTTCCTTTGGTACATTTGCATATTTCCTATCTCTCTTGTGCCAAGGCTAAGACTAATGTGTTTCCATGAGTATCTTGTGTATTAAGTCTTAGATTGAAAGGGAAATGGAGTATTCGGCAAAGACATCGCTTCTACTCTACACCATCGGTATTATCTATTCTTTTGTCGGTATTCCACCATCTCTCAAATTGGTATAATCTTTCACTCACATTTACTTGTACCAATAGGGAGAAAGTAAAAAGGGCTCTAAAAGACTCCATTTTTGGTGATTAATGCCAAAGGGGGAGAGAGTATTAGCCCAAAGCAAAAGCAAAAGGACCGCACCACCACGCCAATTTCAAAATTTTTTCAAAACAAGTTTAAGTTTTTAAATATTTTTCGATTGGTATCTTTGAAATTAGTATTCCTCTAAGAAATTCTATCTCAATTGGTAAAACCCTCTTGAGCACTAAGAGGAGAATTTCATTAAGGAGGAGTTTTGAAAGGGAATTAGGCTTAGACCTAGTTCCTAAATAATTTTGGTGGTTGAATAGCCCAACACAAACATTGGACTAACTAGTTTACTCTAGTGCATAAGTTATACAGGTGCAAAAAGGTTCACAATCAGCCAATAAAAAGACCAAGTGTTGGATTCAACAAAGGAGCAGCAAGGCAACCGAGGGCTCCTCTGGCCGGAGGCACCGGACTGTCCGGTGTGCACCGGACTGTCCGGTGCGGCCAGAGGACTTCGACTTCAAACTCTCCGCCCTCGGGATTTCTCGGAAGTCGGCGCGCTATAATTCACCGGACTGTCCGGTGTGCACCGGACATGTCCGGTGCTCCAAGGAGACGCGGCCTTCGGAACTCGCCAGCCTCGGGTTTGCTCAGCAGTTGCTCCGCTAAAATTCACCGGACTGTCCGGTGTGCACCGGACTGTCCGGTGTGCCAGCAGAGCAACGGCTCCCTGCGGCGCCAACGGCTCCCTGCGGTGCATTAAATGCGCGCGCAGCGCGCGCAGATGTCAGGCACGCCCATGCCGGTGCACCGGACATCAAACAGTGCATGTCCGGTGTGCACCGGACACCCAGGAGGGCCCACAAGTCAGAAGCTCCAACGGTCAGAATCCAACGGCAACCGTGACGTGGCAGGGGCACCGGACTGTCCGGTGTGCACCGGACTGTCCGGTGCGCCATCGAACAGAGGACTCCAGCCAACGGTCACTTGTGGTGGTTGGGGCTATAAATACCCCAACCACCCCACATTCATTGCAATCCAAGTTTTCCACTTCTCAACCACTTACAAGAGCTAGGCATTAAATTTTAGACACACCCAAGTGATCAAATCCTCTCCCAACTCCACAAAAGCATTAGTGACTAGTGAGAGTGATTTGCCGTGTTCTTTTGAGCTCTTGCGCTTGGATCGCTTGCTTTCTTCTTTCACTCTTTCTTGTGATCAAGAAACTCACTTGTAACCAAAGCAAGAGACACCAATTGTGTGGTGGTCCTTGCGGGGAGGTTTTGCTCCCGGTTGATTTGAGAAGAGAAAGCTCACTCGGTCCGAGGGACCGTTTGAGAGAGGGAAGGGGTTGAAAAAGACCCGGCCTTAGTGGCCTCCTCAACGGGGAGTAGGTTTGCGAGAACCGAACCTCGGTAAAACAAATCCTTGTGTCACACTCTTATTTGCTTGCGATTTGTTTTGCGCCCTCTCTCGCGGACTCGTTTCGTTATTACTAACGCTAACCCGGCTTGTAGTTGTGATTATTTTTGTAAATCTCAGTTTCGCCCTATTCACCCCCCCCCCTCTAGGCGACTATCAATTGGTATCGGAGCCCGGTGCTTCATTAGAGCCTAACCGCTCGAAGTGATGTCGGGAGATCACACCAAGAGGGAGATGGAGACCGGCGATGACAAGCCCACTACAAGCCAAGGGAGCACCTCATCTTCATCGGAAGAGTCCCGCACCAAGAGAAGGGAGAAGAAGAAGAGATCCTCCAAGCGGAAGGAGAAAAGATCTTCCTCTTCTCACCACAAGGAGAAGAAGGAAAAATCTTCTTCTCACAAGCCGCATCGGAGTGGGGACAAGCACAAAAGAATGAGGAAGGTGGTCTTCTACGAGACCGACACTTCATCGACCTCCACCTCCGGCTCCGACGCGGCGTCCGTCACTTCTAAACGCCAAGAGCGTAAGAAGTATAGTAAGATCCCCCTACGCTACCCTCGCGTTCCTAAACATACACCTTTACTTTCCGTCCCATTAGGCAAACCACCAACTTTTAATGGTGAAGATTATGCTATGTGGAGTAATTTGATGCGATTTCATCTAACCTCTCTCCACAAAAGATTATGGGATGTTGTTGAGTATGGTGTACAGGTGCCATCCGTAGGGGATGAAGACTACGACACGGACGAAGTGGCCCAAATCGAGCACTTCAACTCCCAAGCCACAACCATCCTCCTTGCCTCCCTAAGCAAGGAGGAATACAACAAAGTACAAGGGTTGAAGAACGCCAAGGAGATTTGGGACTTACTCAAGACGGCGCACGAGGGTGATGAACTCACCAAGATCACCAAGCGGGAAACGATCGAGGGGGAGCTCGGTCGCTTCCGTCTTCGCCAAGGGGAGGAGCCACAAGACATGTACAACCGGCTCAAGACCTTGGTGAACCAAGTGCGCAACCTCGGGAGCGCAAAATGGGATGACCACGAGGTGGTTAAGGTTATTCTAAGAGCCCTTATTTTCCTTAACCCTACTCAAGTACAATTAATCCGTGGCAATCCTAGATATACACAAATGACCCCCGAGGAAGTCATCGGGAATTTTGTTAGTTTTGAATGTATGATTAAGGGCTCCAAGAAGATCAACGAGCTTGATGAACCCTCCACATCCGAGGCGCAACCGGTGGCCTTCAAGGCAACGGAGGAGAAGAAGGAGGAGTCTACACCAAGTAGACAACCAATTGACGCCTCCAAGCTCGACAACGAGGAGATGGCCCTAATCATCAAAAGTTTCCGGCAAATCCTCAAGCAACGGAAGGGGAAGGACTACAAATCCCGTTCCAAGAAGGTTTGCTACAAGTGTGGTAAGCCCGGTCACTTTATTGCTAAATGTCCATTATCAAGTGATAGTGACAGGGACAACGACAAGAAGGGCAAGAGGAAGGAGAAGAAGAAGTACTACAAGAAGAAGGGCGGCGATGCCCATGTTTGTCGGGAGTGGGACTCCGACGAAAGCTCAAGCAACTCCTCCGACGACGAGGACGCCGCCAACATCGCCGTCACCAAGGGCCTCCTCTTCCCCAACGTCGGCCACAAGTGCCTCATGGCCAAGGACGGCAAAAAGAAGGTAAAATCAAAGTCCTCCACTAAATATGAAACATCTAGTGATGAGGAGAATGATAAAAATGAAGAGGATATTTGCGTATTCTTTTTGCCAACCTTAACATGGAACAAAAGGAAAAATTAAATGAATTGATTAGTGCCATCCATGAAAAGGATGATCTCTTGGATTCCCAAGAGGACTTCCTAATCAAGGAAAACAAAAAACATGTTAAGGTTAAAAATGCTTATGCTCTAGAAAGAGAAAATGTGAAAAATTGTCTAGTGAGCTAAGTATTTGTCATGAGACTTTAGACAACCTTAGAAATGAAAATGCCAGTTTAATTGCTAAGGTTGATTCTCATGTTTGCATTGATCCTAGAAATGATAATGTTGATTTGCTTGCTAGGATTGATGAATTGGATGCTTCCATTGCTAGCCTTAGAAATGAGAATGAGAAATTAATTGCTAAGGCTAAAAATTTTGATGTTTGCAATGCTACTATCTCCGACCTTAGAACTAAAAATGATTTGTTACATGCTAAGGTTGTTGAACTTAAATCTTGCAAACCCTCTACATCTACTATTGAGCATGTTTCCATTTGTACTAGATGTAGAGATATTAATGTTGATGCTATCCATGATCACCTAGCTTTAATTAAGAAACAAAATGATCACATAGCACAACTTAATGATAAGATTAGAGAGCATGACTTAGAAAATGAAAAATTTAAACTTGCTAGAAGCATGCTCTATAATGGGAGACGCCCGGGCATTAAGGATGGCATTGGCTTCCAAAGGGGAGACAATGTCAAAATTAATGCCCCTCCTAAGAACTTGTCTAACTTTGTTAAGGGCAAGGCTCCCATGCCTCAGGATAACGAGGGTTACATTTTGTACCCTGCCGGGTATCCTGAGAGTAAAATTAAGAAAATTCATTCTAGGAAGTCTCACTCTGGCCCTAATCATGCTTTTATGTATAAGGGTGAGACATCTAGATCTAGGCAACCAACCCATGCCAAGTTGCCTAGAAAGAAAATTCCAAATGCATCAAATGATCATGCTATTTCATTTAAGACTTTTGATGCATCTTATGTTTTGACTAGCAAATCCGGCAAGGTAGTTGCCAAAATTGTTGGGGGCAAACACAAGGGCTCCAAGACTTGTGTTTGGGTACCCAAAGTTCTTGTATCTAATGCCAAAGGACCCAAAACCGTTTGGGTACCTAAAACAAAGAACTAAACTTGTTTTGTAGGTTTATGCATCCGGGGGCACAAGTTGGATACTCGACAGCGGGTGCACAAACCACATGACCGGGGAGAAAAGGATGTTCTCCTCATATGAGAAAAACCAAGATCCCCAACGAGCTATGACATTCGGGGATGGAAATCAAGGTTTGGTCAAAGGCTTGGGTAAAATTGCTATATCTCCTGACCATTCTATTTCCAATGTTTTTCTTGTAGATTCATTAGATTACAATTTGCTTTCCGTATCCCAATTATGTCAAATAGGCTACAACTGTCTTTTTACTGATATAGGTGTCTGTCTTTAGAAGGAGTGATGATTCAATAGCATTTAAGGGTGTGTTAGAGGGTCAGCTATACTTAGTAGATTTTGAAAGGGCTGAACTCGACACATGCTTAATTGCTAAGACTAACTTGGGTTGGCTCTGGCACCGCCGACTAGCCCATGTTGGAATGAAGAATCTTCACAAGCTTCTAAAGGGAGAACACATTTTGGGACTAACCGATGTTCATTTTGAGAAAGACAGGATTTGTAGCGCTTGCCAAGCCGGGAAACAAGTTGGTGTCCATCATCCACACAAAAATATCATGACTACCGACAGGCCACTGGAGCTCCTACATATGGATCTATTCGGCCCGATCGCTTACATAAGCATCGGCGGTAGTAAGTATTGTCTTGTAATTGTGGATGATTATTCTCGCTTCACTTGGGTATTCTTTTTGCAGGAAAAATCACAAACCCAAGAGACCTTAAAGGGATTCTTGAGACGGGCTCAAAATGAGTTCGGCTTAAGAATCAAGAAAATTAGAAGCGACAATGGAACGGAGTTCAAGAACTCTCAAATAGAAGGCTTTCTTGAGGATGAGGGCATCAAGCATGAGTTCTCTTCTCCCTACACTCCTCAACAAAATGGTGTAGTGGAGAGGAAGAATCGAACTCTATTGGACATGGCAAGAACCATGCTTGATGAATACAAGACACCGGACCGGTTTGGGCCGAGGCGGTCAACACCGCCTGCTACGCCATCAACCGGTTATATCTTCATCGAATCCTCAAGAAGACATCTTATGAACTCCTTACCGGTAAAAAGCCCAATATTTCATATTTTAGAGTTTTTGGTAGCAAATGTTTTATACTTGTTAAAAGAGGTAGAAAATCTAAATTTGCTCCTAAAACTGTAGAAGGCTTTTTACTAGGATATGACTCAAACACAAGGGCATATAGAGTCTTTAACAAGTCCTCAGGACTTGTTGAAGTTTCTTGTGACGTTGTGTTTGATGAGACTAACGGCTCTCAAGTAGAGCAAGTTGATCTTGATGATGTAGGTGAAGAACAGGCTCCATGCATAGCGCTAAGGAACATGTCCATCGGGGATGTGTGTCCTAAGGAATCCGAAGAGCCTCCAAATGCACAAGATCAACCATCCTCCTCCATGCAAGCATCTCCACCAACTCAAGTTGAGGATGAGGCTCAAGATGTTGAACAAGAAAATCAAGAAGATGAGCCACCTCAAAATGACGGCAACGATCAAGGGGGAGATTCAAATGATGAAGACAAGGAGGATGAGCAACCAAGGCCGCCACACCCAAGAGTCCACCAAGCAATACAACGAGATCACCCCGTCGACACTATCCTTGGCGATATCATAAGGGGGTAACTACTCGATCTCGTGTTGCTCATTTTTGTGAACATTACTCGTTTGTTTCCTCTATTGAGCCAACCAGGGTAGAGGAAGCACTACAAGATTCGGATTGGGTGATGGCGATGCAAGAGGAGCTCAACAATTTCACAAGGAACGAGGTATGGCACTTAGTTCCACGTCCTAATCAAAATGTTGTAGGAACCAAGTGGGTCTTCCGCAACAAGCAAGACGAGCATGGTGTGGTGACAAGGAACAAAGCTCGACTCGTGGCCAAGGGGTATTCACAAGTCGAAGGTTTGGATTTTGGTGAAACCTATGCACCCGTAGCTAGGCTTGAGTCAATTCGCATATTATTAGCCTATGCTACTTACCATGGCTTCAAGCTTTATCAAATGGACGTGAAGAGTGCCTTCCTCAATGGACCAATCAAGGAGGAGGTCTATGTTGAGCAACCTCCCGGCTTTGAAGATAGTGAGTACCCTAACCATGTTTATAGGCTCTCTAAGGCGCTTTATGGGCTCAAGCAAGCCCCAAGAGCATGGTATGAATGCCTTAGAGATTTCCTTATTGCAAATGGCTTCAAAGTCGGCAAGGCCGATCCTACTTTATTTACTAAGACTCTTGATAATGATTTGTTTGTATGCCAAATTTATGTTGATGATATCATATTTGGGTCTACTAACAAATCTACATGTGAAGAATTTAGTAGGATCATGACACAAAAATTCGAGATGTCGATGATGGGGGAGTTGAAGTATTTCCTAGGATTCCAAGTCAAGCAACTCCAAGAGGGCACCTTCATTAGCCAAACGAAGTACACTCAAGATATCCTAAGCAAGTTTGGAATGAAGGATGCCAAGCCCATCAAGACACCCATGGGAACAAATGGGCATCTCGACCTCGACACGGGAGGTAAGTCCGTGGATCAAAAGGTATACCGGTCGATGATTGGTTCATTGCTTTATTTGTGTGCATCTCGACCGGACATTATGCTTTCCGTATGCATGTGTGCAAGATTCCAAGCCGACCCTAAGGAATCACACCTTACGGCCGTAAAACGAATCTTGAGATATTTAGCTTATACTCCTAAGTTTGGGCTTTGGTACCCTCGGGGATCCACTTTTGATTTGATTGGATATTCGGATGCCGATTGGGCGGGTGTCGAATTAATAGGAAGAGCACATCGGGGACTTGCCAGTTCTTGGGAAGATCCTTGGTGTCATGGGCTTCAAAGAAGCAAAATTCGGTCGCTCTTTCCACCGCCGAAGCCGAGTATATTGCCGCAGGCCATTGTTGCGCGCAATTGCTTTGGATGAGGCAAACCCTGCGGGACTACGGTTACAAATTAACCAAAGTCCCTTTGCTATGTGACAATGAGAGTGCAATCAAAATGGCCGACAATCCCGTCGAGCACAGCCGCACTAAGCACATAGCCATTCGGTATCATTTTCTTAGGGATCACCAACAAAAGGGGGATATCGAGATTTCTTATATTAATACTAAAGATCAATTAGCCGATATCTTTACCAAGCCACTTGATGAACAATCTTTTACTCGACTTAGGCATGAGCTTAATATTCTTGATTCTAGGAATTTCTTTTGCTAATCTTGCACACATAGCTCATAAATATACCTTTGATCATGTCTCTTCTATATGCTATGACTATGTTTTCAAGTGTATTTCAACCAAGTCATAGGTGTATTGAAAGGGAATTTGAGTCTTCGGCGAAGACAAAGGCTTCCACTCCGTTCTACTACTCATCCTTCGCCGTCGCTCTGCATCATCTCTCCAACTTTGGTATAATCTTCACTCATTCATTTCATGACCAAAGGGGGAGAATGTACTTCATTGGGCTCTAATAATTTCGTTTTTGGCGATTCATGCCAAAGGGGGAGAAAATATGAGCCCAAAGCAAAAGGACCGCACCACCACCCTAATTTTAAATTTGATGATTTTCAATGATAAATTTCAAAAATTGGTATCTCTTTGTGTTCTAAAGGGGGAGCAAGTAGTGTTTTCAAAATTAATGGAAAACCTCTTAAACACTAAGAGGAGACATTATTTTAGGGGGAGTTTTGGTTAGTCAAAGGAAAAGGCATTTGAAACAGGGGGAGAAAATTTCAAATCTTGAAAATGCTTTACAAATCTTATTCATTTACCTTTGACTATCTTACAAAAGACTATTTACAAAAGAATTTGCAAAAACAAAACTCTTGGTGCAAATGTGGTCCAATATGTGAAAAATAAAGAAAACCATCCATGCGCATAATAAGTATATTGGCTCAATTCCAAGCAACCTTTTGCACTTACATTATGTAAACTAGTTCAATTATGCACTTTTATATTTGCTTTGGTTTGTGTTGGCATCAATCACCAAAAAGGGGGAGATTGAAAGGGAATTAGGCTTAGACCTAGTTCCTAAATAATTTTGGTGGTTGAATAGCCCAACACAAACATTGGACTAACTAGTTTACTCTAGTGCATAAGTTATACAGGTGCAAAAAGGTTCACAATCAGCCAATAAAAAGACCAAGTGTTGGATTCAACAAAGGAGCAGCAAGGCAACCGAGGGCTCCTCTGGCCGGAGGCACCGGACTGTCCGGTGTGCACCGGACTGTCCGGTGCGGCCAGAGGACTTCGACTTCAAACTCTCCGCCCTCGGATTTCTCGGAAGTCGGCGCGCTATAATTCACCGGACTGTCCGGTGTGCACCGGACATGTCCGGTGCTCCAAGGAGACGCGGCCTTCGGAACTCGCCAGCCTCGGGTTTGCTCAGCAGTCGCTCCGCTAAAATTCACCGGACTGTCCGGTGTGCACCGGACTGTCCGGTGTGCCAGCAGAGCAACGGCTCCCTGCGGCGCCAACGGCTCCCTGCGGTGCATTAAATGCGCGCGCAGCGCGCGCAGATGTCAGGCACGCCCATGCCGGTGCACCGGACATCAAACAGTGCATGTCCGGTGTGCACCGGACACCCAGGAGGGCCCACAAGTCAGAAGCTCCAACGGTCAGAATCCAACGGCAACCGTGACGTGGCAGGGGCACCGGACTGTCCGGTGTGCACCGGACTGTCCGGTGCGCCATCGAACAGAGGACTCCAGCCAACGGTCACTTGTGGTGGTTGGGGCTATAAATACCCCAACCACCCCACATTCATTGCAATCCAAGTTTTCCACTTCTCAACCACTTACAAGAGCTAGGCATTAAATTTTAGACACACCCAAGTGATCAAATCCTCTCCCAACTCCACAAAAGCATTAGTGACTAGTGAGAGTGATTTGCCGTGTTCTTTTGAGCTCTTGCGCTTGGATCGCTTGCTTTCTTCTTTCACTCTTTCTTGTGATCAAGAAACTCACTTGTAACCAAAGCAAGAGACACCAATTGTGTGGTGGTCCTTGCGGGGAGGTTTTGCTCCCGGTTGATTTGAGAAGAGAAAGCTCACTCGGTCCGAGGGACCGTTTGAGAGAGGGAAGGGGTTGAAAAAGACCCGGCCTTAGTGGCCTCCTCAACGGGGAGTAGGTTTGCGAGAACCGAACCTCGGTAAAACAAATCCTTGTGTCACACTCTTATTTGCTTGCGATTTGTTTTTGCGCCCTCTCTCGCGGACTCGTTTCGTTATTACTAACGCTAACCCGGCTTGTAGTTGTGATTATTTTGTAAATCTCAGTTTCGCCCTATTCACCCCCCCTCTAGGCGACTATCAAGTTTTGTTTAGTCAAAGGAAAAGCATTTGAAATAGGGGAAGAAAATCTTGAAAATGCTTCTAGAAATCTTATTCATTTACCTTTGACTATTTGCAAAAGGACTTAGAAAAGAATTTCCAAAAGAATTTGCAAAAAACAAAACTAGTGATGCAAGCGTGGTCCAAATATTAAGAAAGCAATCCATGCATATCTTATGGAAGTTTAAATTGGTTTAATTCCAAGCAACCTTTGCACTTACCTTATGCAAACTAGTTCAATTATGCACTTATACATTTGCTTTGGTTTGTGTTGGCATCAATCACCAAAAAGGGGAGATTGAAAGGGAAATAGGGTAAAACCTATTCCTAAATGATTTTGGTGGTTGAATGTCCAACACAAATATTGGACTAACTAGTTTGCTCTAGATTATACATTCTACAGGTGTCAAAGGTTCAACACAAACCAATAAAAAGAACAAGTCAGGGTTCAAAAGACAGGAGCAAAAAGGAAACCGGAGTGTTCCCTGGTCTCGCGCACCGGACTGTCCGGTGTGCCACCGGACAGTGTCCGGTGCACCAGGAGCCGTACACTCCAAACTCTTCAGCTTCGGGTTTCCCAGGCGCAGCTCCGGCGCTCTGCTATAATTCACCGGACTGTCCGTACCACCAGACTGTCCGGTGCACCAGCGGAGTAACGACTATCTGCGCGCAACGGTCGACTCTGACTGGTGAATAGTGCAGCAAAGTAACGCGGCAGAAGTCAGAGCAGAAGGTCAGAGGGGCACCAGACTGTCCGGTGCCGCATGAGGACAAAGCCTCCAACGGTCGACTAGCTCCAAGCCCTAACAACAGAGTGACGTGGAGGCGCACCGGACACTGTCGGGTGGCACACCGGACACTGTCCGGTGGCGCACCGGACTGTCCGGTGCGCCCATCGCCGGCAGCCTTCTCCAACGGCTACAATTTGGTTGGTGGCTATAAATACCACCCCAACCGGCCACTTCAGGTGTGGGAGTCCAAGCAACATTCCAAGTCATATAGTTGACATATCCAAGCCCTCCCAACCACCTCTATTCATTGATCCATCCTATACACAAGATTTAGACCACTACAACCAACACAAGTGCCACAAAAGAGAGAGCAAGCAAAAGAAAGCTTCTCGTGTGAGTTTAGCAATAGTGCCTTGTGAGAATCATAGAGAGAAAGTGTGTGCTACATCTTGTGATCATTCGCGCATGGAGTCTTGACTGTTAGACTACCCGTCTAGGGTTTGTGGTGTTCCCCTTGTAATGACCGTCATACCCCCAGTGTAATGGGCCTGGCCCAGTTACTTACTCTATTAATACCACTCCCAACCTTGTTTAGGGTATGGGTTCAGTTTCCAATATGGTATCAGATTAGGGTTACGTCCTCTCCACACACTGCTACAGCCGCCAGGGGGCTTGTAAAGCTAGCAAGAGACACCTAAGTGTGTGGTGATCCTTGCGGGGTCTTAAGTGATCCTTGAAAAGAAGAAGAGCTCGCCGGTCTTGGTGATCGGTGGAGAGAGGGAAAGGGTTGAAAGAGACCCGTCCTTAGTGGACTCCTCAACGGGGACTAGGCCTTCGAGGGCCGAACCTCGGTAAAACAAATCACCCGTGTCTCTTGTGTTTATTGCTTGTGATTTGTTTGTTCTCTCCCTTTCTAAGTTCTCTTACGCTAACCTTTGCTAATATTATTTTGTGTTGCTTCAAGTTAAATTCACATTTAGAGAAGCAACTCCTTGCAAGAAAGAACTTGTGTTACTCCTCTTCTTATCTAAGCCCTCTTGCTTTATTCTCCACCAACATTTCTAGTAGTATTGCTATTGATTAGTTCCGCACCCTTTGAATACAATACTCATTGCAAGCAAGGGACTTAGTTTTATACTCTGATAATTGTGAATATTGTTCTAACCACTAATCAAGGGATCTAGTTTGGATTTAGAATTATAATTTTCAGGTTTCGCCTATCCACCCCCCTCTAGGCGACTTTCACAAACGATGGAGCCGATGTTGAGGGAGTAGGACGCTGGCCAGGGAGGTCATCAATGATGCGTCGCAGCAGGAGAGGTCACGAAAGTGCATGGCGCCGAGGCAGGGGCCTGTGCGGTGGCAGTGGCAAAGACTTACTTGGGGTCGGGCACTGCAAGAGAAAGGGGTTGTGAAGGGCGTGGTGTGGGGAGAGAGAAAACCTAGATTTGGTGTTTGGAAGGATCGAAAGATGAACAAGAAGACGAGCATGTGATCCACTTTTTCCTTTTTTGATGGAGTTAGTTGTTATAGGGAGATATATAAGGGAAATTGTTTATGGAGTTAGTTGCTATAAGGCTATCTCCAGCAGATCGTGCATATAGTCGTGCTCTCTAGGATTAGATCCCCGAGCCCCTTGGGCCCGTAAGTCAGAGGTAGTACCAAGGGAGAGTCCGCCCCCAGAAGGACTCGCCCCTAAGTAGCCCTGAACATTGAGCTCGGTGGTCGGGTGAGGCGGAACCAGAAGGGGGGTCGGGCGAGGTGAGAGGAAGCCATTCAAGTGGATTCCACATTTGGCCACGACTGCCCCATCATAAATGACTGGCCACATTAAATACGTCTAGCGTCAAGCCATTGTAGAGAAGTCGGTCCTCCTTCCACTCATGACCTATGAACCCGGGTAGATCCCCATTAATGACCTACGAGGTCGTAGACCTGCGACCCACTTATAGCCTACCGAGCCTAGGCCTGAGCCCCTGACGATCTATAGGGCCCGCAAATTAACGAGTCATGATGAGGCTCAGACTACGAAGGCCATGGGTCAGTGCGGCACAACTTAGGAGGAGTAATGATGACGCATGAGTTCACCATCGCCCACGTGCAACTGATTTAAAGAGTCCTGCTAGAGAGCTCAGACGACCGAGGCGAATACCAACGAGCACGTTTGTACTTGGGTAAACGCTTCGTTCTACCACGACACAGTAACTCTATCCACGAGAAGCCACTTTTAACTGGTCCCATCCTTGGTCTATAAAAGGGGAGGGTCGGCAACGACCAAAGGCCAGAGCAGAACACAAGACCACGATACTCACGACTTAGCCAGTAGCAAACACCTGATACGTAAAACCCTTAGCGACACAACCCCATAGACTTGGGAAGTCTTCCCTCTCTCTCCGCTTGTAACTCATGCTTGTAACTCATACTACGAGTATTGAGAAATAAGGTGGCTAGCGTGAGCCACGAAGACCGGAAGTAGGGACGTTCCACCCGAACTAGTATAAATCTTGCGCTCACTGAGAACACCATCTGAATCCAGAATGCGCATGTATAAATTATAAATTTTACCTATCGGAACTGGTTTGAAACGTCGACACGTGCAAAACAATAGACTCTACTGTTCCTAAAGTGAAGCTTAAATAAGAGACGTGGTGAGAGATAATGTTCATAAAGTGAAGTTTAAATAAGAGACGTGGTGAGAATCCTAGGATCGGATGTATAAAGAGAATTGTTAAGGACAAACTATGCGTATGGGAGATAATCTTCTAGAGATAGAGTAAATATATTAAATAATACATATAAGGGGAGTTGTATAAGGAGAATTATCGAAGACAACCCTAAGACTCTCTCCAGGAACTTATCCATTTATCACTTATCATATCTTTTATTTTAAAATTACTCTACATACTTATTTTATTACTTATCATAACTTTTATTTTAAACTTTACAGTATAGTGTACCGGGATATGTTCGGAGAATGTTAGCATTGCAAGCGACACCTAAGGACCGGCTTCATTAGCTGTGAAACTGCTTTACACGTGACCCTACTCGCTCCTAATAACCTGCTTCATTAACTTTTTTTTAAATGGAAACATCATTCGGGTGTTGACACCTTTTTGGAGGCGCCAATCACTTCAAAAGAACCAGCGGCGGTGCTCTCTGGTCAGGCGCGGACGGTCCGCGGCACAGGGCCGGACGGTCCGCGACCTGGCGTGAGGCGGCGGTGCTCTCTGGTCAGGCACGGACGGTCCACGGCACAGGGTCGGACGGTCCGCGACCTGGTGCAGGAGCCCGGTTTCCCTGCCTGACGGCCGGACGGTCCGCGCCCTAGGGCCGGACAGTCCGCGCGTGCGCAGGGGCGGCAGATGATCGCCGGCAGCGCCTGGATCTCGCTCCCAGGAGGGACCCCGTCGGGGAGGAGAGATCCTAGGAGTTGTCTAGGCTCGGGCAGGCCAACCTAGACTCCTCTAATCGACGTAGAGTCGAGGAGAGGCAGAGAATTTGGGGATCGAGAGGCTAAACTAGAACTAGACTAGAACTACTCCTAATTGTACAGGAAATAAATGTGAAATAGAAGTTGTATTGATTCGATTGTTGATTACAAATCGGCCGTATACCTCTCTATTTATAGAGGAGGGGGGCTGGACACTTTACAAACTAATTTCCGAGCTTATCTCGCGATTTTAGCTAACAACTGTAGCACAAAACTCGGAACCCTAATCTGCTCTGCGCCCGCGCAGACCGTCCGGCCCACAGGCGTGGACCGTCCGGACCGTGGACCGTCCGTCCTCAGGGCCGGACCGTCCGCGCGCTCAAACTGGTGCTCAACATATGCCCCCTGCCTTTTGGTGGAGCTGAGCGAACTAAAAGCAACTAACTCGATGTTATCACATCGGTTTTCTTAGGCATCTTGCCACTTACTAGGATGGTACGCAGTCGTCTTGGTCTTGGACGTGACCCCTTTAGCTTTGATCGAACTGTCAGTCCAACACCGTCGAGCGTCATACTGATCCTGACCAATCTGTCACCTAGCTTTTCCTAATTTTCCAAGTGTTCTGGCGTAGCTTCATAGTGGACCAGGTCTTCTCCTTGCAGGTCATCTTCCTCCATGGGTGTCGGTACATCGTTGGAGGTGTGTTGGTGTAGTGCGGATGGTTCGGCCTCAGGGTTCGGACGGTCCGCGCCCTGTACGGTTGGTCCGGTCTTTATAGCCGGACTGTCTGCCATACCTGCAAAGAGCTGCACAGTTGTTGTTTTATTTTCTGTCTTTATGGTCGTTGATTTTCCTCAACGGCCTTTGGTCTCCATCTCTTTTGTGGTGGCGGATACTGCGGATGCGTGTCATTGAATATTTTTTTCGCCTCCTTCTCCTGATTCTCCTTTGTCCTAAGGCGCTGTAATTTTCGCTTTTGCGATCGTGTCAATCCCGATGGGCACCATCGGGGCATGGAGTATTTTGGATCGGCTATTTTATTGACAGTCGTACTTTCTTTTTGTTTGTGTTGGCCGATTCACCAAAAATCATCGGCCCTTCGTTATTTTGTTGTACGACGACATCTGTCGTTCCTATTTGAATGACATCTCCCTTTTTCGTACTGTTGGAGGTTGTAGCTGTATGCCCCCCTGCCGGATTAGTCAGCCTTTGGGGCCGAGTTGTTCGGCAATCTTGCTGGGCCTGTGTTCGTGGACCAGATTGAGGGGCTCTCAATCGGTCTTGTACTGGAGGTGTCAACCTATTGAATACAGATGTTTGGGGTGCCCCCAAGCGGGGTACTGTGGCATCCCAAATGGGTATGGTGGCATGCCCACATTTGATTTAGGACATATGGTGGAGGTATGTATGTGTATGGATATGGCATAGGTGGATATGGTGGTGGAGGTGTCCATGCAGGTACGTTAGGTCTTAATTGAACATTATGACCTCCCGTCCTTTCCGATTGGTGTGGTGGTCCAATCGGCCTAACCTGCCGTCGCACCTGGGTGGGTAAGCGAGGTCCCTTTGGTGGCCGGTTGCTAGGGCCAGTCTTCTTTTTCACATATTCAGACAATAATTGATCAAAGGTCGGGCTAGATTTTACCAACCGACCAGTTGCCTTGAACGTGTTAGTTTTCCACGTACCTATTTCTGGTCGTCGTGGTTTGAAGGTACGTGGTCGCCGCGGCTCTTCGACATTGCCGGACCGTCCGCTAGAACGCTCCGGACCGTCCGGTGATGTTACGGACTGTCCGCCTGGACACCGGACCATCCGCGATGCGTAGTATGGGTTCTCGCGCATATCCCCTGGTCTGCGCTTGCCCCCAGTGCCGGAGTTTGTGTGATGGTTACTTTCAGTGTCTCTCCTCCATCAGGAGTCTTCTCGGCCACCACTTTCCCTGCAAGAAATTTTTGTCTCCATCGGCCTCCCGTGAGTTGCCGATGATGACTTCTTTGTCTTTGCCCTTATCGGCTGTACTGGGCCGAATTAGGACCCTTTTGCCCTTGAAGTCGATCATATTCATTGGAAAGGGCTCCGTGTCCTCCTGAAATTTCAATCGTCTTTCGTTAATGGCGATTGGATTTGTCGTCGGAACACATTACAATCATTAGTGGCATGGGAAAATGAGTTGTGCCACTTGCAGTATGCGCGACGCTTTAGTTCGTCGGCAGGTGGAACGGTATAATCAATTTTAATGTTACCATTTTTAGTAATTCATCGAATATCTTATCACATTTGCCGACATTAAATGTAAACTTAACCTCCTCCTGCCGTTCATTCCGAACTGATTGCAAGGAGGAGCAAGCCGAAGATTTGGCCTGCTCGGGCCAAACTATTTCGACAGTGTAAACTTTCTTTGGTTCATCGTCCGAACTACTTTGATTGTTCTACTATATGGACATTATGATGAACCGTTTTGACTAGTTCTTTGCTTCGGCTTTCACAAGCCGAAGCTCTCTGATGTAATTGTGCTAGAGTAAAGAACTGGATGCTTCTAATCTCTCTTTTAAATAATAGCGCAATCCATCAAAGGCTATTCCTGCCAGTTGTTTATCTGTTAAATGAATTTGAAAGCATCGGTTTCTCGTATCCCGGAATCTCTGGATATAATTACTAACCGATTCATCCTTTTCTTGTCGTAGAGCCACTAAGTCTACTAAATCTAGCTCATAATCGCCAGAGAAGAAATGTTCATGAAATTTTTATTCTAAATCTCCCCACGACAAAATGGAATTAGGAGGGAGCGTGGCATACATGTGAATGCAGTCCCTGTTAAAGATGATGAAAATAAACGCACACGGAATGCTTCGGTGTCGGCCAATTCTCCTAACTGTGCTAAGAACTGGTCTATGTGCTCACGCGTGCTCTTTTCTTGGTCACCCGAAAACTTTACGAATTCGGGTATTTTGGTCCCTATGAGTATGGGAGTCGGTCAAACTTGCTATCATAAGGTCTCCGATGTGACAGCCCCCCGGGGACTATACTAACTTCGAGCTTATCTCGGAACGCCCCAGCTATTTCCTCCCTTACTATATCGATGGCAGCCGGTGGGAGACCACCGGCTCTTTGATCCAATATGGGTGAGTTTGTTTGGATGTTGGTGTGTTGTTTTTCTCCCCATTGGTTTGGGTTTGCGGCGCGTTAATGCATGCCCTATGAGGCTCATAGGACAGGCCATTCCT